>JAIUSX010000180.1:0-1454840 GCA_026573805.1 Hesperophylax magnus | reverse complement strand
TAAAGGAAAACATTCTAGCTATGTTTTCCAAGTGAAATTTAAATAGAAAACGAGATTTTGGAAGGAAGAACGCATACAGACTGACAAAAACAGGAAGAGAAGACAGGTGACATTTAATATACAGTGAAATAACCGCCACATTAAAATGACCAAAACAAGTGTTTTTTTGCAAGTAAACAAACTAGAAAGTGTTCTAAAGTTGAAATCAACTAGTGAATTTGATCTCCAGTCAGTTAGATTTCCTTATGATCTTTAAAAATAAATCTGCAACCGTAAACATCATAAACACGTAGGCGCTAGAAAGTGTCTTCATTCTATCACCATAGGTCTAAAGTGTCGTCATCTGCATCGCTATTGGTCAATAGTGTTGTCATAATCGGCTTGTGTTCAACTGATTGCGGTGCATAGGCGCTATTGAGAAAATTCTCTTTAAAATATTATCTCGGAGTAATTACCTTTTGCCAAATTATCAAACAGTCATGGACTCAATCAATCTGAAGGTAATTATTATTTTTGTAGAAATCCTCAATGGTATGTGTAGTTTATCGTAAATTAAATCACTTTTATCTGATATTTCGGGCTTCTACATGTTACGTACTTTACAAACATCGCAATTACGTTAATTATATTCATTTAATAGCATTCTTGTGCCAAAAATAAGTCAATATTCATGTTTACAGTCAATACTTTTATTTTATTTTATTTAGGAAACAAACAGTCATTTATATATTTAGCATAAACAGCAATTATTTATATATTGAAGACAATATTAGTGATTTCTAAACGAAAATCTGAAACAGAAAAATCAGAAAAGGAAACGGTCACATCTGGGACTCGAACCCAGGACCCCTGTCTTTCCGGGACAGTGCTCTACCAACTGGGCTAATGGGACCCTATTCTCCTCGGTCACTTTTAACTGTATCATACTTCGAATAAGAACTACTAACATTGTCTTCATTTTTTCACCGCACATTTTTATTGGCAACTATCTTTATGTATGATCCGGAAAGACAGGGGTCCTGGGTTCGAGTCCCAGATGTGACCGTTTCCTTTTCTGATTTTTCTGTTTCAGATTTTCGTTTAGAAATCACTAATATTGTCTTCAATATTTAAATATTACAATTTGAGGTTTTACTCAATAAAGTTATTCCGAAAAATAAATATTCATTCTAGACTTGCAGAAAAGTCAACAGATGTCGCACATTAAATAAAAAAATAAGATAGGTTTATCTAAAAAAAGACGCTGTCTGGATTGCATTTAGTTCGGGTTGAATCTTGCGATCATACATAAAGATAGTTGCCAATAAAAATGTGCGGTGAAAAAATGAAGACAATGTTAGTAGTTCTTATTCGAAGTATGATACAGTTAAAAGTGACCGAGGAGAATAGGGTCCCATTAGCCCAGTTGGTAGAGCACTGTCCCGGAAAGACAGGGGTCCTGGGTTCGAGTCCCAGATGTGACCGTTTCCTTTTCTGATTTTTCTGTTTCAGATTTTCGTTTAGAAATCACTAATATTGTCTTCAATATTTAAATATTACAATTTGAGGTTTTACTCAATAAAGTTATTCCGAAAAATAAATATTCATTCTAGACTTGCAGAAAAGTCAACAGATGTCGCACATTAAATAAAAAAATAAGATAGGTTTATCTAAAAAAAGACGCTGTCTGGATTGCATTTAGTTCGGGTTGAATCTTGCGATCATACATAAAGATAGTTGCCAATAAAAATGTGCGGTGAAAAAATGAAGACAATGTTAGTAGTTCTTATTCGAAGCAGTGGCGTAACTAGGTAACCAAGGGCCCTGGGGCAAATTATAAAATGGGGCCCCACTGCTATGAAAACTGATTAGGTTTTATCAAATAAAAATATGAAATATACAAACACTTTAAAAATGCTGAGCTACTTAAGCTCTTTTTGTGCACTGCAGACTGCAGGGCAGGTAATAAAACTATTAAACAGTAACAACATAAATTACAATTAATACTTGGTGTAGGTTTGGCTAATAAAACGAAATAGAGAAGATTCAAGGGTTTATTATATAAAGGTCGGGCCCACCAACTGACTAAATAACAATTATATTTACAATTTTTTCCTAGCTTTGGTTTTCGCAAAAGTATCAATGACTTCGTTTAAATCCAGGCTTGATGCGGTTTTGTTTTCAATTGCTATTAGCGATAAATGTCGGAGTCGAGTTTGGCCCATCTTATTTCTTAAATATTTTTTTATTATTTTTAATTTGCTAAATGACCTTTCAGCTGCTGCAGAAGTGACAGGAATTGTAAAGAATAATACATAGCTGTAAATACTTCCGTTAGGTCGCATTCTAGCACTCCATATTTGCTCATTATTTCTTTACATAATTGGTGAACAGTCCATGCTTGAGTTAGTTGAGGTATAACTAGATGGTAAATATTAATAAATTGAAGTGAAAAACTAGGGCCTATTATATCTGAATATTTTCTTTGGAATTCGTCACACTTTTGTAATAAAGTTGCTTCATCAACATGTAATAAAAATGTTAGTGTTAGAAAATCGAATATATGACAGACTGCACTCATACCAATAAAACGTGTATCTAATTGAGATATTACTGTGTCTAGTACATTATTGAAAATCTCAATTTTAAATATTTTTTCTCGGTTTGGAAATCGGTGATCAGCAGCTAATTCATCAAAATGTTTTTTAACTTTTCTTTGCCTTTTTTCTTGAAAATGTTTATCAATACCATATTTTCTTGCAGTTTCACTGGCTTTGCACTTGAATAATTCGAAATCATTTCTATAAATTTGCAACTTTGCTTTGGTCTCTGCTAAAACTTTACTTGCCTCGCCCAAATTGATATCGCATTTTTGTAAAGTTTTGGATGCATAATTGATGTCGTTCAATACACTGTGCATGAATTCGCAAAGCAACACGAACTCGAAATTTAGCTTTTTTGTTTTAATACTCTCTGCTTCACTACGCTCATCTTTATTAGGACTCTTTAGAACTATTTCTGATAATGCTTTGATAATATCAAAATAACGAAGTTTTATTGCAGATATCGTATTGACCCTACTGGACCATCTAGTCGGATTTAGTTTTTTTAGAGTGGTGTCTGATTCGCCAGTGAATTTTGACAGTAGATCCCAACGTTTGATGCTTTTTCCTGAATTTAGCTGATTTTAGGGGAATAACCTAGGCATAACTTTTGAATTTCTCTCAACTGAGTTGTCATGATTAAAGTGGGGTTGCAAGTTGCAACCTGTCATATTTATTTTGAAAATGGGAGAAATTTCCAAAAGTTCAGTTCGATCGAGATTTCTGGTAAGGATTCGAGGGCCCCCTGAGCTTGAGGGCCCCGGGGCACTGCCCCGCGTAGCCCCTAGGTAGCTACGCCGCTGATTCGAAGTATGATACAGTTAAAAGTGACCGAGGAGAATAGGGTCCCATTAGCCCAGTTGGTAGAGCACTGTCCCGGAAAGACAGGGGTCCTGGGTTCGAGTCCCAGATGTGACCGTTTCCTTTTCTGATTTTTCTGTTTCAGATTTTCGTTTAGAAATCACTAATATTGTCTTCAATATTTAAATATTACAATTTGAGGTTTTACTCAATAAAGTTATTCCGAAAAATAAATAAATTATTTATATGTTCTAGACCAATAATGTTCCATTAAGTCTAGTCGTTGATTCAATATTTGCACCTAAACACTATATTTATAAATGACAAAGAAATATAAATAAATAAACATTATAAGGAATTAAAAAATCTTTTTAAACAAGTAAAGACAGTTAGTTGATTATACTAAAAACAATAAAATAAACTATAAAATACAGTAAGATAATAGAATTATTTCACAAAATAAGAAATTAAGTTATCAGTTTAGTAAGCTGCATTTTATGTTTTCGAGTTACAGTTGAAAATGTCTACATCTCGTGAGGCATTGTGAGTTTTACAGATATGTCCTGTTATAGTTTTGCGCATATTTGGCTTTACAGTGTGGTGTTCTAAATAAGTCGTTCGATCTGATTTCTGGATTCAGGGCACCGAAATGGAATTTTTTCTAGCAGATATGATGAATTTAAAAGATTGTTCCACGATTTTGTATAAGAATAGGGCATCAGAAATTTTTCTGCGTTCATGTAAAGCGGTAGGGTCAAACCGATGATCCTTAAAGCGATACGATAGGTATTTAATAAATTGTATTGGATATTTTCAATACGATCAATGTATATTTGATATTGAAGATTCAAAATGACTGAGTATAATAAATTGTAATGCGTCTAATAAATCCAAATTGTTTATAAGCTTTTTCTAAAATATGTTCAATATGGTCCTTAAATAACATTTTAGAATCTAGCTGTACTACAAGATCTCTGATTGATTCTAATCGTTGTAGTGGTACATGGTTTAATTTTTAAGTATTATTAATCGGCTGTTTTTTACGTGTAAATTTAATATCATTACACTTGTCTGTATTTAGATAAAGTTCATTGTTATTGCAATATTGTTTAATTTTGATAACGTCTACTTGTAATAGGTTGCATTCATCTGTGGAGTCAATAAGTTTATATAATTTCATGTCATCTGCGTAAAATAGGACAGAAGAATAACTACTAACACGTTTTATGTCGTTTATATATATTATAAACAAGAGAGGCCCTAAATGGGAGCCTTTAAATACCCCTGAGGGAATAGTTATAATTTGTGAGATGTAACCTTTTAAGGAAACAGTTTGACTTCTATTTTAAACATAAGGAGAGAACCACCTCAGAAGATTTCCACATAAACCGATTTTCTAGAGCTTTTTCAACTTTATATCGTGATTTACTTTGTCACATGCCTTTGAAAAATCTGTATCAATGTAATAATCCTGTTCCCCACTATCCATAGAATTGAAAACAAAATCAGTAAACTGTCCTGCATTCGATTCAACAGATCTGCCATGTTGGCGGGTGTAAGGGATAGTATTTTTAAAGTTAAAAAGTTGGTTCATACACGATTTTTTCAATAATTTTACTTAAGATTTTTTTAGAGATAGGTTTAAAATTTTCAATATTATGGTCAATTCTAGGTCCAAAATTATATATTATATATGTTATTGCCTTGTGTAAGATTTTCACAAAAGCTCAAAGATTCATTTTTGCTGATGATACTGCTCTTGTAGTATCCCATGAAAATCCCTTAATAGCTATACAAGAATTACAAAGATATTTTAACGAGCTTTTCAAATGGACCCATGATGTAGCACTAATTATTAATGTTAAAATAACTAAATGCATGTATATAAGATCACCGAGTTTAAAAACGTGGAATATACCTAAAATAATCGCTTATAGTTTTGACTGTATACTTAGAGAAATTGTTAATGTTTGCGACTGTGAAAAAATTGATTTCATAAATGAATAAACTTATCTGGGAATAATTGTTGATGATAATTTTAAGTGGGATAATAAACAAGTGGCAAAAAATTTTAACCAGCTCAGATCCTTAGCTTGTAACATTTTTACAAATTGAAA
Organism: Hesperophylax magnus; assembly: GCA_026573805.1. NCBI lineage: Eukaryota > Metazoa > Arthropoda > Insecta > Trichoptera > Limnephilidae > Hesperophylax > Hesperophylax magnus. Next base: position 1,449,340 of record JAIUSX010000180.1, on the reverse strand, counting down.
TTTATTTTGCCTCATTGCACTCTTAAACTCTTATATTTTTCTATGGTCGAATCCATCCTAAGGCACGGAATTAGAACTTGGGGACAAGCAAGTACTATTTACATTATATATACTCAAAATGTACAAACTGACATAGTAAAAAAAATTGTCACATCTAATATTTATAATCAGAGATATAACTTAAAAGTACTATATGGATCAGAGAGCCTATTTACAATAAAAGGTCTCCTTTGGTTCACTATTATTATGGATAACATGAGGGAATGCTCATACAAACACCCACTGGTACACAAACACATCACAAGATTTAAAGAAGGAAATGGCCTAAAAACTCCTCGAATATTAAATAAATATGGAAGCCGTACTCTTGAATATATAATTCCAGTAATTTTCAATAAAATCAATTAAAATTTTAAACTTGAAAAAATGAGAGACAAAATGGTAAAGCTGTGGTTAATGAATGAAAATTTCATGTATCCTTCAATTTTTTTAATGTAACTGCCTACATATCTTATTTTTAGTAGAATTTTTAATTGGTAGAACCTACAGACAAGCTGCTATATGACTGCTTTGTGGGACTAACCTAAATTTGTAAGAAATATTTTTATTTACAAAATAAATATTAAAAAAAAATGTTTATCCCCTTTTTTAAAAACAGGCGTTACAAACGCTTTTTTTCGAATTGTAGGAAACACACCTTCTTTAAAATAAATTTTAAAAAGCAATGTTACCGGAGTAACTAGTTTTTCAGCACAATTAACAATGAAAATTGTGTGTAATTTTTCACAACCTGCACTCTTTTTCGTATCAATGTTTTTGAGGTGTTTTAATACTAAAGGTGCGGTTATATCAATTGCATTTAAATTAATTGTATTAATGGTATCATCATTAATTATTTCGACATTATTAAAAGAAGTATTACTAGTAGTTTTATCAGGGATAGAGACAGATTGGAAATATTCATTAAAAAAATTGCAAATTCGTTGACCATCACTTGAGGAAAGGTTTTTGTGATACATGTTATTGGGTCTTCAGAAGATGATTGTTTTGATTTCACGAAAGTCCAAAAATATTTCTTATATTTGACACAGAATTATTTATATAGTTTATAGAGATATATATATATTTTTTAAATATTTTTATTTAATTTATAAAAAAACAGTATAATTATTTAAACTAGCAGTTAAAAACCCGCTCCGCGGGTTTTTTTCTGCTAGGCCCTGCGGGTGGCACATAGTTGGGCTTCGCCCAGTTTAAGTGATACTAACAACAGTTACATTTAATATGTAGATATTAGGTCATTCACAGAGAGAGGGTGATTATATATTGTTAAAACACGGAACAGGAAGGCGTTTAGGCATAATAAGAATAACAGTTGTTCGGGTAAAACTTTACCTTTCCCGAATAATTGCCTAAATGGCTAAAGGTAAATTAATATAGGTAAATATTCGGAATCGCTGGACACGGAAAATAGGAAATATTTTTAAATAATACCTTCTGATTTACCTTAATTACTATAAAAGGAATCGAACAGCATTTGGGAAAATTTTAATTTTAGCTTTTTAATTTTTAATTACGTAAAATGAAAATTCGCTTTCAATAATTTCTGTTGATAACATTTTCTTTTGTCGGTATTCCTGAAATGAGCGGCTAGAGACAATTGAAAAACGTAAATTAAAAAAACATAATGTAATACAATATTCCGGCAAAATAGTGCCTACTTAGCACACATGATTTATTTGACTATTATTTTATTGAAACCTCACCTATAATAACCTAACCTAACCTATAATAATCCAGCCTAACCTATAATAATCCAACCTTACCTATGTCCTAACCTAACCTAAAATAATCCAACCTAACCTATATCCTATCCTAACCTATAATAATCTAACCTGACCTAAGCTTACCTCACCTATAATAATCCAACCTAACCTAACCTATATCCTAACCTAACCTATAATAATCCAATCTAGCCTAACCTAACCTAACCTAACCGAACCAATCCTAACCTAACCTATCCTAGCCTAACCTAACCTATACAAATCCAACCTAACCTTTAATAACCCAACCTAACCTAACCCATAATAACCCAAACTAACGTTACCTAACCTAACATAACCTGACTTATCCTAACCTATACTAATCCAACCTAATCTAACCTAACCTAGCATAACCCAACCTAACCTATCCTAACCTATAATAACCTTTTTTAAATATTTCCTTACTTGTAAAAGAAACCAAAATACCAAAATAATATTTGCATAGAGTAAATTATGGTAAAAATTCTAGACACTCATATCAGGAATACCAAAAAAAGAAAATGTCATCAATAGAAATTATTCCGGCTGTCATCCAATACAACGAAAGGAAATTTTAATTTTACGTAATTAAAAATTAAAATGCTTAAATTCAAAAATTCCCGAATGCATTCAGATTCCTTCTATATTAATTAAGGTTAATCCGAAGGTTTTACTTAAAAATATTTCGTATTATCCTTGTCCAGCGTTTCCGAATAATACCTTAATATATATTATATAAATATTTATACCTGGCAAAATGATTGTTTTATTATACATTTAAGTACATGTCAGATTAGAGATTTGTTGGCTAATTTTACAATCAACGAAGCGTTTCTATCTTCCGATTGTCTTTCATGTTATTTTATTGGGTTGGCAGTGCCTATACTTTCGCGTATATCATATCGGTGTTCTGTCAAAATAATTCGAAATTATTATTTACGTAAATAATATTAAATATCAATATTTTTCAAAATCTTACATGCAAAGAGTTGTTGTTTATTGTCATTAAGTTGAATCAAATGTTTGTTTTATTTGTAAATGCGTATTAAAACGGTAGTTTCACGTAAATAATTACCGTTGTTTGAATAAATGAAGTTGTACGTATTTGTATATATCGCTCTTATGCGCTCTGTCGGCCAATAGAGAAACTACCCCAGCGGCCGGTAAAGGAGGGATTGACACTTGGAACCTTGGAATGTTTGATTCTTCAAATATATAAGATGTAAATGTGGATAATTTTTACTGTGACGTAATTAATCCAATGGATTGTGAACATTCTAAAACATATTTTCTGCGATATTATCCAAAAATTATATTAGCAGAAACGATGTTTTTGAAGAAATCTGGTGATCCTATTTTAGTATGAAATTGGGTCTTAATTTTCAAGTTAGCGGAATTTAACCAAAACAAATTATTTGAATTCGACCAATCAGATGGCCCAGACCGTCCAGACGATCGCATAATAATATTATAGATGCCATTGCAAAGTTTAAATAAACTTCCAGAAGAAATATTTTTATTTTGCATATTGAAATATTCGCGCCAGCCCCTTGGTTCGTTCTTTCACCGCCAGAGGAGCGCTCTCTCGGCTATCATCTATTGACGCGGTGCGTATCGGCCATGTTGAATGAACGCGTGCTTTTTTCGTCAAACGTCAAACGTAATCACGTAATTGTGGATAATTTTCACTGTAATGTAATAAATACAATGGATCATGAACTTTCTAAAACATATTTTCTTCGATATTATCCAAAAATTGTATAAGCAGAAACGATATTTTTGAAGAAATATCGTATTAAATGTGGCGATTCTATTTCAGTATGAAATCGTGTCTTAATCTTTAAAGTCTTATTTAAACACAATTTAAATTTGACCAATCAGAGGGCCTACATCATCCAGACGCTGGAGTATTAATACTATCAGATTTACATAGTAAGAACATATTTCAATAAAAATTAACATGTTTACCTTTACAAGAGTCTAAAAGTCTTGTGTAAAGGGAAAAAAAAAAAATATATATATATATATATTTAAAATAAAATATATATATATATATATATTTATGCAGCGCACACTGGGGAAGGAGTGATGAAAAACGCCCTTTATTCACAGGGACGTTTTTAAGAGAAAATTTGAATTTGGAAAGGAAGGTTATTAAAAAACAAAAATTTTAAATACATAATATATGCAAACTTTATTTTCTACATATTATATACTTACGATTTAAATAAATAAGTAACAAAAAAAAATCAGTTCTCTTTATACGACTTGTTTGAGTCAAAATCACTATCATCACCATCTTCAACACTACTATCGTCACGATCATCATCATAATTGTAATCGTCACTATCATCATCATCATCCTGATAACTTGAATAATTTTCACCTATCGGCTGTAATGATGGAGCCATTAGCAGTTCTACCGCTTCTTTGGGGAGTGTGGACAACTTTTTTTTGGCAGCTTCCTTTTGCTCGTTATCAGAGGATCTGATCACAACAAAAACAAATTGAAAACATCAACATTGGATTTTTCACGACTGCATTTTCATGAACGATGCTCCCTATAATTTTTGAAATCCTTATTTCGTGCTTCTTGTGCCTTTTCTGTCAATTGACCTATTGGAAATAATGCGCTTTTTATTATTTCTGGCCCGTGGATGAAAAAATTATGAAGTGTGGGCGGCATGACGTACCACGGATACTTTTGCACAATATATCTGGCCGAGTCTAGTGCATACTTTCGGAATTTCTCCACATCGATTTCATGTCCACGTGATATAACAATCAATATGGTATGCATTTTTCTAATTAATTCAAAATCCAAGTTTGTTATTTCTGCAGATACTGCGGCATTTTTAAAAAATCGCCGCGCGGTGTTACCATTATTGGTGTTGCCAAATCCTGGTTTTGGCTTGTCCACGATCAAACCTAGTCTTTGTTCAAACTGCGCCTGAATTTGCCTCTTGGTTTCTGCAACCTTTTCTTTGTCCGAGCCTCGAGCCAGCCATTTTTTTAATAGGTATTTTGTATGCCAGATTTAGGAGACATTCAAAAAAAGGTATCCATCCGTGCAAGACCGAAATACCAAATTTCAAATTTTCTGTTTTAATCGGTCTCGTAAGCAATTTCTCAATGGAATTAAAGTCTTTGGATGTAGCTCCACATATGTAGCACTTTTTCGTAGAAGTTGTGTTTGTGAAGGCATAACATACTTTTCCGTCAACCATCGCAAATATCTGATTTTGTTTGATTTTCAAAGTTTGTTACGTAATATGGTCACCCTACATTAAAAAGGGCTTGGTCACCCCACTCTACCCCATGCCAGATGGTCGCGGCGTGCGTGACAGACCACCCACACAGCGACCGCTCGGACAAGCTTTGTCGCAACACGCCGCGCAGTCAGTCAAAATCCGACCTTGGTTGGAACAACAGTGTCTCTCGCGGAGCAAACTGCTACGCTCGCCAACATGGCGTGCAAATTACGCGATATTAGACGCGATCTTGTTCCAGTTTTAAACTAAATGCATTGCGCTACCAATTCGCAAACATGTTTCAATACCTCAACTCAAACTGTACTCAATGGAGTCTCGCTTCCGGTAAATTCCTCGTGCGTGACGATACCAAAACTACCGCTGCTTCTCCCGGAAGCGCGGGCTATCTCCAGCTCGACACGTCAGGCCAACCCCTCATCAGAACTCTGGGAACCCGTAAGCTTCTTCGACATATCCTTTCTTGTGTTCAAATCCATTAACTTCATGTAAAATCTCCGTTTCACCCTGTCGTTCTAGAGAGAGAGTAGAGATTTCAATTCAACCATGTGTTTCTTTAGAAGATGTTAAATATACCTGTGCCTTTTACTAATGTGTTATTATTGTGCTGGCCCTTCCAATCTTCTGACCGATGGACGAAGTAATGAACAAAGAAGTTCCTCACCCCTGATCGTATACGAGTTTCATCTGCTTACCCATTTACTGAGCTAACCAATTTTATAACCTGGTTCGATTCCAGATGGGTTTTAACCAATTCATAGCAAGTTTTCTCATCAATTCGCACCATACTCGTGGAAAGATTATTTATTTGCTCATCCACCCTTTTTTTTTCTTCCATTTCGAAAACAAACACAAATTTTCTAATTCCTTAGAATTGAGTGTAAGTATTACATCGCCCTGAGCGAAGACCAAAGGCTCAATGGTAATATTGAGCATTGTCTGCAAATCAACATGAACCGACGCATCACTAACATTGATTTTTGCAGTCTCTGGGTAACATTCCTTTTTTGCTGCCTGTACAATTTTATAAGACGGGTATAGTTTTGGAGCGTTTGATCTTATTACATTGTATTGATGTCGAGATAATCCCGCTTTCACTACGAGTGCTACAGCATCTTCTCCTGACATAGTAACTGTTTCAAGAGAATTTCTATAAGCTTTTAAATATTTACTGGGACTTGATGAATCGGATAAAACATCAGTGATTGCTATAGACGCCTCTGTCTGTCCTGTAGCTCTAAGTTCCATATGTGTGGCATAAACTAATTCAGTTAGAGGAGTAGATTTTCTCAAATCCAGAGTCTTTTGTCTTTTCATTCGTTTTGTACTCTGATCAAAGGTAATTTTCGGGCGGCCGGGACCACCGCGTTTTAGTGTAAGATTAGGAAAAGAAATTGATGAATCCAGCCATGTTTTATTTTTCTCCAGAAATCTTACTTCAATCCGGTGCGCTGCTACCCATCTTGAATAGTGTTCCGATTTGTAGCGATTTATCCTTCTCGAAATATGTTTTCTGGGATCACCGATGCATCCTGTTCTCAATTCCATTTCCTTTTGCAGCGAATTTTGCTGATCTGGAATATGAATGTGTCCAGAGTTCTTCATTATCGTGAATAATTGTCGTCTTGTCATGAATAAGGTATCGGAATTCACACCTGTGTGAAAAAAAGAAAATGAATAAATTTCTCCGCTCGGTAGTACGTAGTGCTGTATTTGTCATGAAGCATCAAAAACCGCAGAATCGCTTTGTGCTATATCTGTCACCAACTGACACGACTTCATGTCTCTCAGAAAACGCGTTCTATCTTTTTTCTATTATTTATTTATTTATTTCACGCCTATTAAGGCTTTTACATACATATATATTAAAAATATTTACGATTTTAAACATGCAAATAGTGCAGGCGACTATTTAAAACAATTGCAGAAAAATAACTATAAAGTCAAAATATCACTGAACTTGATCTACACAGCATGCAGGCACAAAACATAAAAAATCCAAAATATTTTTTTCTGTTTCAGTTGACAAAATTATCATGTGTTAGTCAAATCAAATTAAATACCTTTATTAAAATATTCCACTACCTACTTGATGAAAAAAACTTCAACGGGGTATGCTTATATATTGAAATTTATGTACTAAATATATCAACAACATCGTAGTATTTGTTTCCTAGCTGTTGAATCCGTCGCATAGGAGTGTGATATTGGGACGTTGAAATAGAATTGCTACAATAATATGGTAGGTACTGTCTTGTAACCGACCTGCTTGGAGTATGAAAAGAGATTGCCTACATATGATAAATCAGGGGTATCAAACATTGAATTAATAATGACCACACATGTGGTATAAACAGTTTTAGGAAGGGAGAGGATGAAGTTTCATTTTTGAGTTCACCTCTATATACCTTACGTTCAAATATTGGAAATTGAATATCGTTATAATAATAATAACATGGAATTTATATAGCGCAGTTTAGTGTCATTTCGTTAACGATTATTTTAAAATAAATCTCTTTTCTGGCAGGTTTTTTAACTAACATGATATTAAATTGTCTGATCCCGAGTTATTAAAAAAACTGTTCATTTCAATTATAGCTACCGATCACACTAAAATAATTGATTACTTCAAAATTGTACATATGTGCAAGATTTAAAAATTGATTCGTAAACAACAATAGTTAATGGTCCTAAAAGTGTTTGAATGATAGCCCGGAGGTGCCTGGAGCTCAACTAATCTCTAAAATAATATGATTTTTTTTAAATCACGACTATATTTTTGTATGTATTTGAAATACAATTTTATCTTTCAAAATAATTAATTATGTTCAAAATATAATTTTAAAAAAAAAGAAAAATACCTGAACATGATGGCTCCATAATCACTTTTGGGATTCGTAATAGGTATCTTCCGAAGTAAATACTTTTTTTTTTTTTTTTTTTTTTTTTTTTTTTTTTTTTTTTTTTTTTTTTTTTTTTTTTTTTTATTTAGTAAAAGATTATACATTTAAATACATTATTTAAGAAATGTTTTGACTGCCCAACTAGGAGGATTCCCGTTTTAGGACAGTCAAATTAGTATGAGTATTAACATTTTGATAAGTTGTTTGATAAGTATAGTATTACAATAATAATGAAATAATTGGTATTTGTACTTTTAACTGGTGCCTAAGCCTACTAACATGTTTGTATAAATATGAATAACAAAGAGAAGAAATACCATAAAATAAAATATTACATTAAACATAAGATTAACTGCTGCTTGGGTAGCATTCTAATTTAAAAGTATTAGGTAAGTACATATATACATATAATGATAAAGATTATAACATAAACGTATCTTGTACTGTTTTGTTGGAGTTTTTGTTGTTGTTTTTGGTTTGTGTTTGATTTCATTTTTTGTGTAGTAAAAGTTCACTCTCCTTTCTACCTAATTGATGAAACCAATTAGTGGTCAATTTATGAAGAATAGCTGTGTTTTCCCTTTTCCAAGCATCGGGCATGAAGTTGTATAGTTTTGGACCTAAGAATGAGAAGTGTCTTTGAGCGAGAGATGTTTTAGTTGTGAGTGGTACAATTGGATTTCTCCGTGAGTGGCGGGTGTCGTGAGAGTGGTTAATAGATGGGTAGAGGTGGCGTTTTTGATGGGTGTTTAAAATTAATTTTCTCATGTATAGTTGTCTAACATCCAGAACTCGGAATTCTTCAAATAGTGCATCGCTATGATATCTAAATGGTTTTTTGAGGATTACCCTTAGTAGTGATTTTTGAGCTTTTGCTAATTTGTCCAAAACAGTTTTTGCACACCCACCCCAACCTAAGGATGCATAGTCTAGAAGTGACCCACACATAGCATCATAGATGAGTTTCAATTCTTTTTTACGTAAGATATTTCTGATTGTCATAAACATGTACGTAAGCTTTCTAACCTTTGTGGCAACTAGATCTATTTGTCCGTCCCATCTAAGATATTTGTCTAATATAACACCAAGGTATTTTATACTGTCTACGCATTCCAATTTATAGCAATTACAGTTAGTGGAGTCAATGCATTTATGTATAAAAATATTATGTGCTTCCTCGGGTTGGCCCGCTTCTGTCGCACTAAATCGTATAAATTTAGTTTTTTCCGAATTGAGTGTCAGCAGATTATAGTCTAACCAAAGTTTTAGCTGTTTTAATCCACTTTCTGCTTTGCAGTGTACATCATTCCATGTTTTTCCTTCAAATATTAGGACAGTATCATCTGCAAATGTTATAATATGATTGGAAAAATTGCTGTTACACAGATCATTGATATAAATACTGAACAAAATAGGTCCTAAGGTACTCCCTTGGGGTACACCAAATTCTACAAGGGCTGGATCGCTAACATTATCATTAATTTTAACTTGTTGGTATCTGTTAGTTAAGTAACTATCCATCCATTTGTATAGCAGTCCCTGAACACCTATAGCCTTTAGTTTTTTTAGAAGTATTTTATGCGAAATGGTATCAAAAGCTTTGGCAAGATCTAAAAAGAGAGCGATGGATTTATTACCCCGGTCAATATTATTGGAAATAATATCCGCCAGCTTAGCAATAGCATTTTCTGTTCCTAGACCTGGACGAAAGCCGAACTGGTTATTAGATAAGATTTTATGTCTTTCAAGATAGAGGGTGAGACGATTTTTTACGATTTTCTCGATAATTTTTGAGAATGAGTTCAGTAGAGATATTGGCCGATAATTATGTACATCCGATTTGTTTCCATTTTTATGAATCAATATAACAACTGATTGTTTTAAGTGGTTTGGGAATGTGCCTGTCTTGAAACTAAGATTACAAATGTATGCAATGGGACTCGCTATAAGTGGTTTCAATACTTTCAGCAGATTTGAGGAAATTTTGTCTGGCCCACAAGCATTCGATGGCTTCAGCTCATCTATCATTTTCATGACTTCATTAATCGTTGTTTGAATCTCGTCTGTTTTAAGATTAAGATCGGTTGAAGGTATGTTGGCTAGTTCAGATTCAGTTTTCTTACATTTTTCAAGGATTTTATTTGCGAGAGAGGCTCCTACTGAAGTGAAATATTGATTAGCAAAATTAGCCATCAATTTGGGGTTAGTAGTACTTGTGTTTTTCATATCAAATGATTGTATGAAAGACGATTTGCTGTTTTTTGTTTTGGTAATTTGACGAAATATTTCCCAGAAACGTTTTGGAGTTATGGTGTTTTCGTATATATGTTTTTTGTAGAAATTTTCTTTAGTGGAAATAATTAGTTTTTTACATATGTTTCTATATTTCTTATATTGTTCTTGAACTAGAATATTATCTGGTTGTCTTTTAGCATTTTTATGCATTTGATTACGTCTGTGGATGGATTTGACTAGGCCAGGGGTGATCCATGGCATGAGTTTAAATTGTTTGTTCGGTATAACTTTATTAGTAGTGTGATTAGATATGTAGTATTGTAATTTAGTGATAAATTGCTGCATTGCTTGCTCAGTGTCAGTCTGGTTTATTACGTTTTGCCACTTTTCTGTTGTCAGCTCCTCAATTAGTGCGTGATAATTTATTTTAGAAATATATTTGTTTTTAGGAGGAGAGGAAGGTTTATTTCTTAGGCCGAGCGCTGTGGTATAATGATCTGAAATTGTTGTGTGTATAACAAATGAGTCTGCGAAATTAATGTTTTTAATGTTGATGTGATCCAAGCATGATTTACTTGCACCTTGTACTCGAGTGGGGGTGTCAATTATCGGAGTAAAAGCGTTTTCAGTGAGAAAACATAAATAATCATCGGATTGGCGATGATTGTCAAGAATAGTATTAATATTCAAGTCTCCAATGATTATTTGGTGTTCTGGGTTTTCTGTGTTGTTAATGATAGAGTGGAGTGAATTTAAAAATGAATCGATGTTGTGAAATGATGGTGATCTATAGATTGTAAAAATGCATAGGTTTTTGTTAAGCACGATTTTTAGACAATTTGCTTGTGTTAAGATGAGTTCATCAACTTGCGTCTGTATACCGTCCCTGACATAGATTACTATACCACTAGCTTTATTTATTATACTGGTTGTGTGGTACTCAGTATAATTTTGTATGTTTTTGGCAGTGAAGTATTTATTAATCCAGCACTCAGTTAGAACTAGCAAATCGAATTTGAAATTGAGTTGGTCAAGAAATACGAGAAAGTCATCAATGTTGGTAATACTTCTAATGTTTTGGTGAATAATTTTCAGACCGTACGATTCCCAACAATATTTATTCATGTCTTCGGGATTATCAATCACATTTTTGTTACATGTGAGTATGGTTTCTTCGGGGATATCAAAAGATACTTTAATCATTTATATTTTCATTTTTAAAGTTATTTAAGTATACCCACAATGATAAGATTTGGGAACGTACAGATGTGTGTGTGGTGTTTGAGTAAAATAATGTGTGTATGCTTGTATTAGTGAGTCATAGTGTGAGAAGAATATTTTCCGAGGTAATGTGGATAGCTCGTGATTCTGTTGTTTGGCGTACGTAGACCCGTCCCGCTTTCACCCATATGTAAGCTAGCTTTTTTTCCGTAGCCGTCTTCTTCGCCAGGTAAAGTAAGCGTTTATTTGTTGTTGTAAAGTGTTCTGATATATAGACTGGCGTACGTGGTCCGGAGAGGCCTATGGAGCTCGTGTTAAGTTTGTCTTCCTTTGTTGTGGCGTTCAAATTGTATCTTTTTACACAACTTAAGAATTCATCTCTTAAGTGAATTTCTCTGAAACGTACAATTATAGGCCGGATTTTTGTTGGGGTTGGCCTACCAGGAGCTCTAAAGGTTCTCTCGATATCATTTTTAGTGGTGGTTGTGCGTATTTCTTTACTTATGTTGAAAAGAATGTTATGTAAATTTTCTCCTTCAGCCTCCGATATTCCTCTTATTTCGGCAACGAAATTTTTTTGTTGGCGTTCTTGATCGTCGAGTTTGAACTCGAGCATTGTTACTTTTGCTTCGAGTTCCATATTTTTCTTTTCGACGGAATCTATGGTTTTCATTTTATGCATTACTTTTTTCAATTCGTCCTCAAATCCCTCCATTTTTGAGTTGAAAAAGGTCATTGAATTCTTGAATTCTTTGAATTCATCATATAAAACTGTCACTTTTGATTGGATGCTCTTGAACTCTTGGAGTTCCACCTTGATTTGGCGGAGTTCCTCCATTAGAAGAGTTTCCCCTGGGGTTAGTCCTGGTTTGCTGACGTTGGCAGGAGGAGCTGCGTGCTCTTTGCTCGATGTGGAAGTTGAACGCGCCGTTCGACGAGGTTCCGTCTTACATCCACTGCATTTGGTGTTGGCGCGTTTTTCTTGGGAGAGCTTCCGGTATTGACCCTCAGTAATGCCGCCGCAGGCGAAGTGAAGACTCTCTTCGCAGGAAGAGCACCAAAACATTGACTCCTTTGTGATTATTGGTTCTGGACACTTGCTGCAGGTGAAGTTCTCCATATTTATTTTTTGTGTCGATAGGTGTTAAATTGATTTATTGATATTATTATTATTAACAATAAAATTTATTGTTTTGAAGATAGCTTAGTTAAATTTTTTTTTTTTTGGTATTATTATTATTAACAAAAAAAATAAAATTTATTGTTAAAATTTAGCTTATTATTATCAAAAATCAAAAAAATAAATTAAAAAGTTAGTTTCATTATCTTCGCCGGTATGAGGATCGAACCGAGGGCGGCGCCTTGGGAAAGATGCGTTTTAACCCACGGAGCTATCAACACCTTTCGACGGTTGGTGAATATTACTAATATGTTATATACTTGAATATGTTGGTGAATATTACTAATATGTTATATACTTGAACTTGAGGTTTATGTTGGCACTTGTAAACGACGTGTTATCTGCACGAGTGTTCTCTCTCTAATGAGCGGTGTCACGGGTAAAAGGGAAGGGTTAAGGGTTTCTATTTGCTATATAATAATGCTACAACTATCGAGGTACCTTGAAACAAATGAAGCGACATCGTATAATAGATTTTTTTGTTTGTTTATTGTATCAACTTGTAGTATTTGGCCCCAGTGTGCAGCGATTGGATGCATATAAAACTGAAAACTATGCTACTCTTTTAGATTTAGACAAGAACGTTTTCCTGTTAAGGGTTCGTTAATGTCTTCATTCGTCTTTGATTATCACGTGGCAGAACGACACGTAGATATAATTCTAGTGTGCATAGATTTTTAGCGTCCATAAACAATTCTAATGTTCTTTTTTTCCTATACAGGATGTTAAGGGACGTACATGACTTACTTAAGCAAAATATTTCTGAAATTATTTGGAGTAAAAAATGAAAATTAAGTTTTTGAATCCGGTGACTATTTTTAAGGGTTTTTTTCAAAACCGGGCAAAAAAAAATTCCATATTTCGTCACTGGTCACTCAGCCCCGTAACCGACCAACCCCTCACACTGATCCTAAATGTCTAATACTTTATTCTTTAAGATGAAAAACTCAACGCAATATGTCACCGGATTCTAAAATTTCTTTATTTTTTTAATCTAAATAATGTCTATGATGTTTGGTAATAAGTTGGGTTTTAAAGCGATAGATGCCACCAGTCATAAAGCTTACTCCAGAGTCCGACAGATGTCGCTAGAGTGTAGCAATTGCCTCTAGGATATTATTGGCTGACAGTAAGCTTCTAGAAACAGAGAATTACCAACCCTCGGGTAATGAACAGTGTAGCTAAATCTAGACTTATTTATTGTAACGTAAATAAACACAATTATAGTTAAAGAACCTTTAACTTTTCACAAGAGTTCGCAACACTAAATCGGCATAGTAGACAGAGAAATAAAAACAATGTCCGAAACCACTGGTAAAATTAAGTCAAGTGGCATACAGTAGGAATGGTGGAAGTCAAACGAATGATGTTTAAACTAAATCATTAATCTAATGTTAAACAGTAACAGTAATTTATTATTGTCCAAAAACAAAGTTAAGGAAACAGAAACTTCAAAAAGAAAATTAACTCCCTGAAATTGGATAATGATTTATTGCACACTTAATATTCGCATAAAATCTAGCATCAAAAGAAATTGGCTATTGTTATAATCATAGACTAATAATATACTACTTCTCTAAAATTGTTTTTATTAAATAATGTTTGTGGTTAATTTGAAGATTGAATTTTTTTATTTGAATGCTGAATTACGTTGGTAGTTTTTCAATAAGAATTTAAATAATATTCACAAATGACCTTTTAAATATTATTTTCTTTTTGTATATACTTACTCCTCCCATAAACACGAGTTCCTTGAGCTCACCTTATGGAGTAGTAGAATAATTAGGAAAAGTATATTTATTTCATGCTGTTATAATTTGAAATCTTGTATTATTTTGTAAAATAAATAATATTAAAAACGATGTTTCTTTAAGTGGTTAGAAAATTAAATTTAAAATCACTTATAACATTATTTTGTTTAGAAAAATAATCATCTAAATTTTAACATTTTACAGAATTGACTGAAATCTTACTCGTAACAATCATTGTCTCTGTATTTTATATGAACAGACATTCAATTCGATCCCACGTGTCACATTTATGTTTTATTTTACAAAATCCTATGAGTTTGGCTGTAATTTCCAAAAACTGTTCTCAAAATGGAGGAATGATTAGAATACGAGACAATGTATACGACCTATTTTTTATATGCTGGTTCAAAATTATTGATTTGTCGATTATCCGGTTGGAAGATAAAAATGTAAACAAATGGCACTCCTTTAACGTCAATAAAACTTCCTTTCCTTTTATTATTAATTAAAATAAAAAGACGCTTAGTCACAAGCTATTTATTAGAGTTTGACAATTTGAAAAGAAACAATGGTAACAAAAAAAAAACACTGATTATTTTGGTAATGGTAACAAAGGAATCTACTAAATTGACAACTAAACAAAATGGTTGATATGGTAAAATTTAAGTGACATCTGTTGTCAATATTATATATATCTTTAAAATTAAACACACACATTTAAAGTTAATGATGTTTACTACATTTTAGTTCTAGCGAAGACAAGCGAATATGTCTATTGATGTTTTGTTTCCTTCAAATTTTTTCTCAAATTCCCGAAGATAAAAAAAATATTATTGGATCCTACAGAATAGAAATTTACACATATTATACATTTGCGTGTGATTGATTCCAAAATTCAAAAAAGTTAATTAGCCTATCATTATACAAAAACAATTGAAACGCTGTCAAGTGTGAAGTCACGAGTGAGAATCTTGAGGCCATTGAGGCACAAGTTATTGTTGTTAAAGAAGGGGATAAAAAGCATATTGTGTGATTCCGCAGTCGTTGCCCTTGTTTCTGGCCATCTTGATGTAACCATTGTCGCCCCAGTCCTTTCCCCAGGAGTTCTTCACGAGGTAGTAATCCATGCCAGATGATTTGTCAGTTCCATAGCCCACAACGAGGGCCTGTAAATTTGCAAGTATTATACGATAACAAATCGGCACTGTGGCAATAGGGTAAAAGAATTCTTTTTTATGGCGTTTAATGCCATATGTATTAACTGTAGGCTAAGTGCATTAATTAATTTTGTTGAAAAATCTGCTCCAATTCTAGTTCGCCTAGTGAGGTTGGTTATGTCCAGCTTAACTATGCTTTATTAATATCTTATCTCTTTACTATACTGTATCGCATGAATTCTGTGCTCTTCTACATTTTTTTATTACTATTCTTGTAGCGGTAACGTCACCGCTTCTGGGGTCATCATATCATAACCAGACTGCACGAGTTAAAAAGCTGAGACAGCAATCAGTCTTGCGAAACCTAAATTAAAATATCGGGACCGCAATACGTAAACTGCTGATAAGAGGATGTTTGCATACAGGGTGATGCAAACGTTTATGCAATGAACTGTGTCAGCGATAACAAAGGAATCAGCAGCTATATAAGTGGTGGAGGATCTAAGTAAATCATCATTCCAGTCAACAAGTCAGACATGGCATAACGTTAGTCTGCGCCTCGGCCCCGTGGCATTTGCCGGTCAGCATCTTTCATTCATCTGCAGACCAGTTCATCGCACCTTCGCCTACCTCGTTCACACTGGAGTACAAGGAAGACCCCACGTCTTTGTCAGTGCTGAACGCAGCAACGAGGCCAGTCTCCACGACTCCATCGCCGCCATCATCGTCTACGCCTGCTTTCATCATCATCATCGATCCAGAGCCATCTCCCAACTGCGCAACTCAACTGATATGTTATTCTGACTCACAATAAACACTGTGACAACAAAAACATCATTATTTTTCATTGTCACACTACCAAGATCCTACAGTGGTGACCCCGACGAACACACGCAACATCGCCAACATCATCAGCCAGCAAACCAACAACAGCACCAATATGCAGCAGCCCAAGCAAGGTGGAAACGCGGCTGCCAAAATTAATAGAGTGGCGGTGAGGATCCCGCCGTTCTGCCCAGACGACCCTGAGTTGTGGTTTGCCATGGTGGAGAAGAGTTTTGAAGCAGCAACGGTAACGGTGGATGCGACCAAATTTGGATTTATTCTTGGGGCCCTGGATCCCACGTACGCTCAGGAGGTCCGGGATATCATCGTTAAACCCCCGCAGTTGGAGCATACTCCCTCCTTAGGAAGGAACTTACGAGACGTCTGAGTTCTACCCAAGAGCAGAAAACGAGGAGACTTTTGGAGCATGAGGAGCGGAGTGAACGCAAAACTTCCCAGTTTCTTCGTCACCTACGCACCCTCGCGGGCAGTGCCGTGCCTGAAGAAATGCTGAAGACCCTTTGGATGGGCAGACTTCCCCGGAGCATGCAAGTCGTTATGGCTACCCGCTGAACAATGTGGCGAATATCGCTGACGCCATCGATGACTACGCCGGCAGAGCAGAAGTCAGCGAGGTTTCTAATGAAACATACGAAGACTGTTTGATTAACAGAATGGAAAAGATGATGCTGCCACTTCAAGAAGAGCTGACCACCCTACGTCGAGAAATATTGACGGTGCGCTCCCAAGAACGTTAATCTAGGAGTACCAGTCCTCGTTGGAACAGTAGAGGCAAAGGCTACCGCCTGCATTCCCAGACCAGGAGCAGAGAACGAGAAGATGACATGTGCTGGTATCATCGTACATTCGGAGCAGCCGCTCGGAAGTGCATAGTCCCCTGCACATTCTGCCTGGGAAACGACCTGGGCAAGCACTGATGACGGCCAGTAACTCCTGCCCGACTTACAGCCGCCTATTTATCACCGACAAGCACACAAAAATTCAATACCTGATTGACACCGGCGCAGACCTCTGCGTCTTCTCTCGCAATAAACTCTCAGGACGTTATAAAAAGCAAACGTACCAACTATCAGCGGCCAATGGAACCATCATTTCTACATACGGGAATCTTACATTGACCTTGAACATCGGACTCAGGCGAGACTTCACCTGGAGATTCGTCATCGCTGATGTCTCCAAACCCATCATTGGCGTCGACTTTTTAGCTCATTTTGAGCTGCTAGTTGACGTCAAAAATAACAGCTTGCTTGACCGGATTACGAAACTAACAACCCAAGGACGTAGCAGCACTTGCGAAGTTGCCTCAGTAAAAACCGCCAGAGGATCGACTACCAACCACCAGCTACTACAAAAATTCCTTGACCTAACGCGCCCGGATGGACACTGGAGGTTATCCACCGCTTACCCGCCCTGGTATAAGTAACAGAAGGGTACTCCTTCAGGGCTCTCACAAGGACTCTAATTTTTTTTTGTTTAACGACTCTACATTTATTATAAAATTAATCTAGATCTCCAATGTCCCTGCATAGTGGTAAGGCTTCAGGATTTTTACAATATGCACAAAAACACAAATAACAATATTAAAATATGTACAGGTATAGTAAAATAAAATAAGCCTAAAAATAGTACAGGACGAAATAACTGCTTAAAGACTAGGCCAACTGTAGAGAAAGAAAAAAAATGAAAAGAAACACATATACAATTATGTTTATACTGTAGGAATCTACATTTAAACATATATAAATATTACCGGAGAGTACTTTACATCCGTCTACTGGCAGTCCCATCGAGAATGTGCATGGCAATCGGTCTGTCCGTACACAAAGAACGACTACCGCGCCCCTCCACCGGATTACCTGATTATGCCCTGAAGAAAAAGTATGTGGGAAGGTTGGGGGCGTGCCCGAAGACCCTAGGAACTAAGTGAGCGTCAGGCATTCGGAGGGTGGGCGAAAGGTTGCCTGCATTTTTCTAGCCCGCCATGGCGATGGGGAGGCACAGTCGACTCTGTGTGAATACTTGTCCGGTGTGGGAGGCGTCTGATTAGGCAGGACGAAGAGAAGTTAATTAAAAACTCAAATTAAATTCATTATGACGGATTGTGCGATGGTGTCATCACTACCATCGCTCAAAGAGTCAGTCTCGCATGGAATCCTGCTGAAAAAGAAACAATCATAACAAAAGAAATAATCAAAATAATAACAGATACTATGGAAAGAAGAAAAGCATTAACAGACAAAATTAAAAAGAAAAGAGCAAAAACAAAAAAAAAATCAAATATATAATGCATAGGTGATTGCAAACCTTAATATAAAATGAAAATAAAAAATAAAACAGACATCATAACGAAGGTAATATAAGAGCAAGAAAAGAATTAACCGAGGAAACCAGAAGCAGTCGCACATGGCACCTGAAACTCTGAATGATTTTAATCTAATCAGCGACTCTAAGATCAGGCCATCTCTCTACCCAAACCTTTGTAAACTTCCTCAGGCATTCAAAGTTCACCTTATTCGAAACGAGATCAGCATTCCATATCGGTCTTGTGATGACGTTCAGACCCTCCAACATTTCCTCTCTTGCATCCGTCAAAATCTCACAATGCCACAGAATATGCTCGGCAGTCTGGTCAGTATTGCCACATGCGCAGTTTGGATGTGGGGACAGGGCAAGACTGTGAAGTCTCCCCTGAATTCCCCATACCCGGAGAGAAGTTGGGTCACCTGGTGATCCAGGTTTAAATATGCCCCTTCCATTCTGAGTTTAACAGACGGAAAGAATGAGTAAGTCCATCTTCCCGAATTTGACCTGTCCCATCGTGCTTGCCATTCACTCAGCGTTATTTCTTGCATCTCTCTAAGAAGAACAGGGAGAGACATAGATCCGCCTGGTATTAAGTTAACACCTAGGTGAGTAGCAGGTCTTCCTCTGATAAGCTTCTTCTTTGTTAGCACCTCCCTAATTTCTAAATCAATTGGCAATATGCCGGCCAAAACTGGCAAAGCGTCCGAAGCAACTGTTCCATAGGCACCAGAGAATGCCAACAGGGGGATTTGCTGGCCCCTCTTGAGTGTCAACTGGATTAATATATTATCCAGGCGGTGCTCCCACACAGAGGCTGCATAGGTGACTTGCGACACATACGCCCCTCTGTATAGAAGGCAAAGCGCTGGAGAACGCAATCCCCACTCGGCAGTTGAGATCCTTCTCAGTTTCAAGAAGAGGGCTTGGGCACTGCTTGATACACTCTTAACATGTGCCAAGAAAGAGGACGATCGATCCAAGAAAACCCCTAAATACCTAGTGGTTTCATTATATTTAGTGGTTTCATAGAGGCAATTGCGCAATCGTGCACGGTCCACATTGATATCTTCTTCGCAACTGACCCAAAGCAGAGAGTTAGATCAATGTTGCTCTCACCAAAGTGGTTAGAAAAGGAAAAAAGTTTTCCTGGCTCATTAATTGAAGTTAGACCTTGCGCCGCAATAAGGTCTTCGACGGCGTCTGATCGTTCCGTCCGGTAGTCACAGTTATCAAACCACAATGGCGAGCGAGCATTAAAGTCTCCTCCTATAACTATGTTACGACCTTTAAGCGCATTTAGGGCGCGCGTCAAGCACAAGATATGTGGTCCGACCGGGTTTCCGTATTTAAAGTATACCGATATCAGAATGATTTCAGTTTTAACGAAGTTAAATGAGACACAGGTTTGGAACTAGTTTGACAGCCCAACCAGAAGAAGGGGGCTGACCATCGAAGAACTAATCAGAACACCCGCCCCAGGTGAGCTGCCGACTTCGAGAACCGCACCCGGATGACTTACTGGCGTTTTACCTTGCCATGTGTAGTGCTCCTGGATAAGCATTATGTCGATGTGCAGGTCAGTCATGACCCGCAGCGTCTCGATCGTGGCCACTCGGGACCTCTGCAGGTTAATCTGACCTATAATAAGGGGAGAATTACTGTCCATAATCCGTCATTCGAACTTGTGCTTCGATGGCGGCTTTGTTTGCCGGGCATGCTCTGTCACCGGTCACGTGATCCGCGCGCTTATTAAATTTAGTGCAGGTTGCACATACTGCAGCTTGAGCCTTTTTTGGAGAGTCTTCGAAATCATGTCCGGTAACAGAACAGTGGCGGCATGTGATGTGAACCTGAGTACATACTTTACTTATATGTCCATATTGATTGCACTTAAAGCACCTTGTTGCTCCTAAATAATCTCGTACTCTGCACGCGTTCCAGCCCAGGAAGTACAAGCCACCATCAATAAGGATTTTCCTAGCCTCTGGATTTTTTTTTAATTTTTTTTTTATATTAACTCCACACAGGAGGCCATGGAGAAAATAATTTCCCTCAGGGCCTATGTCATCTTTGGGGATGCCGTGTGGAGGATCTTTTTGTGGAGAGGAAGAAGTGAACATGGGTCTTGAAGAGTCCCATGTTGTAGGAGGGAGGAAACACAGAGGCCGGCAGTTCGTTCCACAGCCGAGCTGTTGAACTTAAGAACGAATCGTAGAAGCGACCCGTTCTCATTTGACAAATGTCAACCGTGTACAATTGTTGGGCGCGCGTTTGGCGTGTATCCCGACTACGCACCGGTGCCGAAGGGATCAATGACGCTAGTTCCTCAGAGCATCTTCCATTGTAATACCGATAGAACAAGGACAGCATACCTACCTGACGCCTATGCTCTAAAGATTGCAGTCCGTTTGTTAAGATTGGAGAATCTATCAAACGGACCGCCCGTTTTTGCACAGAGTCAAGGGTTTTTTTCAGGTATTTAGGGGCTCCGGACCAGAGATGGCTGCCAAATTTGACAGTAGGGCGCACTTGCGATTTGTACAGGGTCAGCAGTTGTGTACTATTAAAGTATCTGCGGGCCCTGTAGAGTACGCCCAGCTTCTGAGAGGCCAGCTTTACTCTGGCTTCGATGGAGCCCCCATACCTGAGCTGGTCACTTATAGTTACACCAAGCATATCAATGGAAGGCCTATTCGGAAGATTGCTTCCGTTGAAGGAGACTAGGTTATCATTTAGATCCCTTTTTGACGTAATCAGACAGGATTGGGTCTTTGAAACATTAAATTCGACGAGATTATTTTTACCCCAGGAGGAAATACTCTCGAGATAACCGTCCACTCTCTGCTTCAAAGCCCTCCGAGCCGTTGGAGTTTGTGTGCCCTTTAGGGGCTTGTCAAACAAAAAGCTATCATGAACTGTACTGTCATCCGCGTAACAATGAATCGGTGCACATGTCAAAAGTTCATTGATGTGCAACAAAAACAAAGTCGGAGACAGAACCGATCCCTGTGGGACGCCAGCATTTATAGAGTGTGAGGATGAGGTGAAACCGTCAGCAACTGCCTGAATCGACTTATCCCTTAAAAAGTCAGCAATTCACGTACACAGGGATGCGGGAAGTCCGTAAGAAGGCAATTTGTTGACAAGTCCTCGGTGCCAGACCCGGTCAAAGGCCTTGGATATGTCTAGTGCGACCGTTTGGGTCTCGCCGTGACGTTCCAGGCACCGCCCCCAAACATGCGACACATACGCGAGAAGATCACCGCACGAGCGGTTCCGCCGGAATCCGTATTCACGGTCGTTGATAATTTTGTTCTTCTCGAGGTATGTGAGCATGTCTGGATGACATGTTATGATCATATTCTTCGTGGGTGTGTCTCTTTTTCCAAAGAGTGCGACTCTGCGCATAGTGCGCAAATAGTCATCCTTATTTAGGTTACAATTACCTGTAATATTGTTAGCGAAAATTTCCTCAAATAGGGCGGCATCTCCGGAGGCATCTCCCTTTGGTACATCATAAATAACTATCTTTGGTAGGCGTCCCTGGGGGCTGATGATTTTAATGCCTTGCTCAGTTAACTTTGATTCAGCTTTTTTGATATTACTTATACCTCCTGGACTGCTTGTTTGGAGAGCCACGCCACCACCATTTATCTTCCTAGTACGAACAACCTGGAACCCATCTTTTTTGGGGTTTAGGAGCTCTGTAAGTTTCTTTTGCGTATCTTCTTAGGTCTTACCTTCAGGGATTGTTGGGTAAAATAACACGGTTGGTTTTAAGGGAGGCAGTGATCGCTGGATACCATCCACATTAATAGATTTGGACATGGGACCAGAAGTAGCGGCACTCGCGTAAGATTTTCTGCTCAGGATTGTCTCAGAAGTTGCGGGAGCAGCTGTTTGTTTTATTAACAAGTCGACCTTATCAGATAATCCTATTTGGGGCTCTATATTTCAGATAGAGCTGCTGCACGTGCCACCGCCGATGCATGGGATACTGCCATGCTGGATATGATTTTTTTAACATCGTCCATGGATCGGGTAATTATTGATCGCTCGTCTTTGTTCATCTTGTTCTTATCTGTTGTCAGAGTAGTAGAAATGGTGCCCATAAGTGTCCAGATAGATGATAGTGATTCATGGGTGTTGAAACTCGAATTGTCTATAACTAACGAGTCTGTGATCCTAGGTCGTTTCCTATTCTCCTGATTGGGAGAGCTAGTTGGTTTGGGTTGCGGGGCCGGGATACTTACCTCTGCTGAGGTTGAGGCATTGATCTCCGTGTTGCCATCCTTGGCTGCATCAGCTACTGGAGTAGGATTTTGTTCCAAGAGTCAACTTCCTTGAATGCTACTGTACGGAGAGGAAGGTTTGTCTTAAGAGCCGTGTGTGGGCGCGGGTTCACGTACAGATAAGCCCGGATGGACAGATGAGAGAGACCCGGCACGCAACCAAGCACCATATTCGGATGACTCCAGGACCCCCCGTTAGCGGAAGACCCAGACGGCTTGCGCCAGAGACCATGGTGCGGATGGAAATCGCCAGACCTTTCGAAAGCTGCTGGTCATTACCACTCCACATGGTACCTAAAATCGACGACCAGTGGAGACCATACGGTGATTACAGCGGTCCCAACGCCAGGACTATTCCAGACCAATATCCTGTATGCCACATACAAGACTTCGCCTAATCACTCCGGGGCAGGAAAATTTTTTCTACGATTGACCTGGTCCGATCATATAACCAAATTCCGGTAGCGGAAGAAGACATCGCAAAAACAGCAACTATCACTCCACTCAGAATTTTCGAATTTCCTTACATGTCTTTCGGACTTCGGAACGCCGCACAAACATTCCAACGTTTTATCGATGAAGTTTTACAAGGACTAGAATTCTGCTATGCTTATATTGATGACATACCTATTGCATCTATTTCGGAAGAAGAACACCTGCAGCACCTAGAAATCCTTTTCTGCCGTTTACATGATTATGGAGTAGTTGTCAACGCTGCAAAATGTAACTTTGGAGAATCAAGTGTGAAATTCCTACGATACTTGGTATCCAGCGAAGGTACGCGACCATTACCCGAAAAAGTAGGGACAATTCGAAAATACACACGACCAACAACCACCAAGGACCTGAGATTTTTCTTGGGTATATTTAACTTCTACAGACGGTTCATACCTAAAGCCGCAGAGTCTCAAGCGCCCCTCAACGAATTTCTACAAGGAAACGCCAAGGGCAAGACACCAGTGCCCTGGACACCTGAAACCATCAAGGTTTTCGAAGAATGCCGAGAAACTTTGGCGCAAGCAACATTGCTGGCACATCCGGAAAGTAATATCCAACTAGCCATCATAAGTGATGCCTCCAATACCACCGCCGGGGCAGCACTGCAACAGCTAGTTAATGGCGAGAGCTACTCGCTATTTGTCTAGCGGTCAAGTATTTCCGCCATATGATTGAAGCAAGGACTTTCACGATATACACAGACCACAAACCAATCACGTATGCTTTCGCGCAAAAATCATAAAAATGCAGTCCACGACAGTTCCGACACCTACATTTTATAGGCCAGTTCACAACGAATATACAACACGTATCCGGCAAGGAAAAAATAGTTGCTGACGCATTATCAAGAATTGACGCCATCGAGACACCTATAAACTACGCGTAATTGGCAATAGATCAAGAAACCGACCAAGAGGTTGTTATAAGTGAGTTATAGAGTATTATATACTCACAGCACTATGGTGCCGGTAGAGGATAGAACTCCATCTCAAGCGGTAAGGCTCTACAGTACGAAATCCAATGAAACAGGTACTACGGTATTTTTTATTTTTATTGAATAAATAGTTGATACATATCAACAAAAAAGTCCTGCTAAGCCAATTGAATTGGCTTGTCAACTTGATTGTTATGATTGTTTATTATCAATTACAAGGGGTAATACTAGACAGTTACAGGGAACCAGTTTAAGACCTGAATATATTATGGCAATCTGTGAATCTAGGGCTCAGATATGGTTAGATATATTAGTGTCTGACGTGTTAACGATGAGCGGGCATGTGTGGGCGGGACGGTAGTAGGCGGCCCTTCGCGGGAGCAAGGGCTCTCCGCAGCAGGCGGTTGTAGGCGGCTCTGGGCGGGTATGGCACAGGCAGTTGTAGGCTCTGGGCGGGAGACAACAAGTTCACCGCCTCAGGCTGATGTAAGGTGGCAAGTAAGGGGCGGTTCGGGACATGACAACATTGTACAATAAACGTGTCCGCGGGCGGCTGTGATGTTCCAGGATATGACACATTTATTTATTTATTTATTTATTAACGCCGATTATAGCGGCTTTTACAAGAGAATAACAATTGTTTTACTTATTATAAATACAGAATATACACATATAAAAAAATATAAATATAAAATACATAAAAGAGAACAATAGAAATAGTTATTATAAATACAATACAACAATATGTATATATAAATATATAAACAATTAATTTACAATAAATCCCGGATAAACTAATACTTTAAAACTGTATTTGGTTATAGTCAATCAGAGAAGCGCTGACATACAGTTTTAATTAAGTGGTGTTTGTATGAGGATAAGCTAGCAATGTTTATAGATTCATCCAAAACATATTTATTACCAAGTACATGTAGGCGATTCATTATGGAATTGAGTTCAGCGTTAGATCCTGTATTGTTGCAATGATAGGGTAATTTGAAACGAACTGATCGACTAGGTACACGGAAACATATTAGCGAAAGAAGTTCAGGGGAGTTCAACAGGTTGGTAACGATTTTAAATAAATAAAATAGGTCAAAACAAATTCTTCTTTCTTTTAATGTATCGAGTCCCAATAATTGTAACAGAGAGGAAAAATTAATGTTTTCGATGAATATTCCCAATTTAAAATGAATATAACGTAAAAATTTATGTTGGACTCGCTCAAGGGAATTCTCATGTACACTGTAGTAAGGACTCCAAATGGTGGTGTTAAATTCTAGTTGGCTTCTAACAAGTGAAGTGTAAAGTAATTTGACAGTTTTTAAATTTTTAAAATCCTTTGAAATCCGTAAGACAAATCCTAACATTTGCATTGCTTTACTGGTTATATTATTAATATGTTTAATGAATGTTAATTTAGTGTCAAAGGTTATACCAAGGTCTCTTATTTCATCAACAGATAATAAGGAGTGATTATTGAGAAAGTAGGTGAACAACAATGGGTTTTTTTTTTCTGTGGAATCTCATTAGTTGACATTTTTTTACATTAAGTGTCAATTTGTTTTTAAGACACCAATCGTTAAAGCTATTAATATTAGATTGAAGTGTTAGACAGTCCTCGATATTGTCAATACTTCTATATATCTTCATATCATCAGCGAACATTAGAATGAAAACACGGGTGAATATGTTTGTTACGTCGTTAATGAATAAATTAAAAAGTATAGGACCAAGATGCGAACCCTGGGGTACGCCACTGGTAGCTTCGAACATGTAGGATAAGTGATCATTAATACAGACAGTTAACTGACGCCTAAGTAAGTAACTCTTAAACCAAGATAATAGGTTACCATTAATTCCGAGTTTCAAAAGTTTATTAATGAGGATTTTATGACAGACCTTATCAAAAGCCTTACTGAAGTCGGTATATATAGAATCAACTTGTTGTTTGTTGGCAAGTGCATTGGAAATAAAATTTTCATATAATGATAGGTTAGTTAAAGTTGATCTGCCGGAGATAAAGCCGTGTTGACAAGTTGCGATACAAGAGTTTACAAAGAAGCTGATTTTCTTAAGAATCAATTTCTCAAAAAGTTTAGGTATAGACGATTGAATACAGATAGGCCGATAATTTTCAACAAAGGATTTATCACCACTTTTAAATACAGGAGTTAGGTAGCTAAGTTTCCATATTTGTGGGAAGTGTCCTGTGGAGAGTGACTTATTAAACAGTATATTAAGCGGAACAGATAAACTATGGACACAATTCTTAAGTAAGATGGAAGGAATCTTATCAGGTCCCGAGCTTGTTTTAGGTTCAAGTGATTTAATACAGAGTATAATGTCTTCAATATCAATGTGTATTTGCGATAAGTGTAAATTTATATCTGAATTGAAGTAAGGAATTAAGTCATCTGGAATATCAGGTTCATACACGTCCTTAAAGTAATCAGCAAACATGTTAACAATTTCATAAATTTTACTGGAGCTATTTTGTCTGTAACGTATATTACCAGAAATACCAGCATCATTGTTTTTCATTGATTTTGTGTATTTCCAAAAGTATTTTACATCATGAAGTATCGTGTTCTCAACCGAATGAATGTAATTTTTATAACATCTTTTTGTATTTTTTTTGCAATCTCTTCTAATATTGTTGAATGCCATATAGTTGGGAATTGTTCTGTGTTCTTTATATGTTTTATGTGTTTCTTTTTTAATAATAATTAACTGAATTAATTCTTTGCTGAACCATATCGGATACTTTCGTACTTTATGATGAATTAGAGGAATTGTGTCGGAAATGATACTATTCAGTTGAGAGTAAAATAGTTCTACGCTATAGTTGAGATCACCTTCCTTGAGAACAGACCAATTTACTTTGTTAAGTGCATGATTAATGTCCTGGTAATTAGCATTAATGAAATTACGACTACAATTTTTAATTAGGGGGTCACACTCTATTGTAATAGGTACTAATATTGTAAGTGGAGGGTGGTGATTATCAATTGGGTCAAAGGATTCGGCTGACTCATAGACTTTTATATCCTCATCAGTAGAAAAAATTAAATCAAGTGTCCGGTTACTACAATTCAGCACATTGTTACATTGAAAAAGACCTAAATAGTTCGACATGTCTAAGATTTCTCTCTCGCACGCCGTTAATGGTAAGTAATCCAAATCATTAAATTTACAATTAGGTAGGTTATAATCACCGCAAATTATAATATTATGATTAGGGTGTTTAGATTTGAGTAGCTCGACATCTTCACAATGATTTTTATACATTATTATATTAGAATTTGGTGGAATATATTATACAATAAACGGTCTGTTGGCGGGGCCCTGGAGATTGTAACTTGGTAATTCGTACAAAACACTAGCCCATTATAAGGCAACGGATGGGTACGCGGACTCCCGCGTGAGCGCGAAAACCAACTCTCGCGGCTTGAACCGTGGTGTTGCTTAAAAGGCCGTCTCCACGTGACTGGCGATCCTTTCGTGGTAATTTCTTGTCCAGCGAGCCGCGGTGGGGGGGAGGTGGCGCACTGCCGAATGCGGAATGTTCCCTCGATCACCCATACGAACATATGGAATCCACGTGGACTGTACTAGGATTACCATATAAGATAATGCTTCCTGAATTCGTGCTACTATTGGTTGAAAACTCGTGGCAATGTTGTTGATGGCATGCTTCGACCGCGTGATCGACATCCGGCCGCGCGGATAGGTATATAAGTCTATGTTTATGTAGGTATGTAAGTATATATATGGGCAACCCATAACAAGGTGAAAGATAATCTCCAGGAAGGATCGTCCCTTCAACTTACAAAGGTCATAATCCCTGACACGAACACATCTATATACTGTGACGTGTCAGCTGGATAATCAAGACCATTTATAACGAGAAGATTCCGAAGAGCCGCTTTCGACACTATACATCGCCTTTCTCACCCGGGAATAAAAGCCACTACCAAACTCATAACACAACGTTATGTCTGGCCTTCCATTATATCAGATTGCAACAGATGGGCAAAAAGCTGTCTCCCCTGTCAGCTTAACAAAGTATCTCGACACGTAAATGCTCTACATGGTAACTTCCCACTGAAGTCGGCAAGATTCGAACACGTCCACATCGATATCGTTATTATGCCAATGTCAGAAGGACATAGGTATTACTTGACGTGCGTAGACTGATTCACAAGATGGCCTGAGGCTTTCCCTATCAAAGATCAAGAGGCGGAAATGGTCGCCCGCACATTCTATGAGGAGTGAATTACCCGTTTTGGCGCACCAATCCGTATAACTACCGACCAAGGAAAGCAATTTGAATCTAAATTTTTCAAACAACTCAACCACTTGGCAGGGACAAAATAAATCTACACGACGGCCTATCATCCAGCTGCAAATGGGATGATAGAGAGATGAAAGCAGCTATTAAATGCCACCAGACTAACCGATGGACAGAGACATTACCAACCGTGCTAATGGGAATACGAGCTGCTTGGCGAGAAGACCGGAAATGCACATCAGCAGACCTTGTATATGGAGAACCACTTCGCCTTCCAGGAGAATTACTGAACGCGAGATCTCCCGACAAGAATGACACAACTGATTTAATTTACTGTTATGAAGGAACACGTCATAACAGTAGACGAACTTTCATATTCAAAGATCTTAATTCGACCACCCACGTTCTGTTACGATATGAAACTATCCGCGGACCACTACAACAACCGTATAGTGGTCCATACGAGGTTATAAAACGTAATGGGAGAAAAAAAAAAAAAAAAAAAAGTAATGGGAGAACATACGTCATTCTCATAAAAGGGAAAAAAACAGTTACCATAGACCGTATCAAACAAGCATTCATTATCGAGGAAGAAAAACCAGCTATAATACCTTCAACAACGCCATCAGCTGTTTCAGACCCAGATAAGAACACAGCGATAAGAATAACGAATCAAGAATCAAGTTCAAGGATAACAAGAAGCGGAAGGAGAGTCAGTTTTCCAGAAAAATTTCAAGCGTAATATTATATTGTGGAAATAATAACAAATCTTAGTAATCATCTATTAAAACACAATACAGAAATATTGTTATGAAAAACAATACGATTGCATAAGCGAAACCCGAAACGAACGAGAGTGATAAATAATAAAACAAACCCCTGACCAACACAATGACAGTTCATTAACCAGCAATAGACATATTCAACGTAAACATCAGAGCAATAGCTAAATAACGCACACAGCTATTTTAAGCAAAGCGCAAAAGTAGGGCACATACAGGATGACTCCGTCAGTAAAATTTTTAATTTTGAAAATAAAATTATTTCGAAACAGTCGTATTATAAAAGAAGCTACAAGTCGACAAATACGACAGTTGACAACCAGTGCACCTTCACTATGGGTCAAGCATCAAGCAAAGAAGAAGTCATCATCGCCCAGGCAGGAGACGTCCATGTGAAAACAAACCGATTGCAATGGGCAACTCTCAGCATACTATCTGCAGCAGTCCTACTTGCTGGGATATTCTACATTTGGAGGAGATGCAGGAAGCATTACAGAAGTAAAGCATTGGAGGAACTGAGGGTCAGCAGCGGAACAGCGCAAGGGTGTTCCAGAGCACATCCTAATGAATCGTGAGGTTCCACCTCACTGGGGGCGGACCCTGTAGCGGTTGCGTCACCGCTCCTAGGATCATCATATTATAACCAAACTGTACGAGTTAAAAAGCTGAGACAGCAATCAGTCTTGCGAAACTTAAATTGAAATATCGGGACCACAATACGTAAACTGCTGATAAGAGGATGTTTGCATACAGGGTGATGCAAACGTTTATACAATGAACCGAGTCAGCGATCCTGCGGGTTCGAAGTCCAGACGCTACTCCAACCCGTGGTAGACAAGAACAAAAGAATCAGCAGCTATATAAGCGGTAGAGGACCTAAATAAATCATCACTCCAGTCAACAAGTCAGACTTGCAATAATGTTAGTCTGCGCCTCGGCCCCGTGGCATTCGCCGGTCAGAATCTTCCACTCATTTGTAGACCAGTCCATCGCACCTTCGCCTACCTCGTTAACACTGGAGTACAAGGAAGACCCCACGTCTTTTTCAGTGCTGAACACAGCAACGAGGCTGGTCTCCACGACTCCATCGCCGCCATCGTCGTCTGAGCCTGCTGTCATCATCATAATCGATCCAGAGCCATCTCCCAACTGTGCAACTCAACTGATATGTTATTCTGACTTACAATAAACGCTGTGACAACAAAAACATCATTATCTTTTACTGTCGCACTACCAAGATCCTACATTCTTATTACTTTTAGTAAAATTGTGTTTTAGCCGAAAAGAAATCTTAATGATGTTTTGCAACATAATACTTTCTTAGTGGTGTATAGATATATATCGGTTTTTGATTTGTAAAAAAAAAAAAAAATTCTTAAAAAAAAGGAAATTCTCTGGGAGCAAAAGCGTAAAACCGACACCGTTACTATAAAAGCATACAACCAACACTGTTACATCAAAAAAGTAACCCTAAAATGCTTTATCTTTCCTTACTGTCCATTGCATCTCATTTTCTCAATACGTTGGTACCTAATCATGTGATAATTACTGAAAGGGGACTCCAAACTTACACTTCTGGTAGATTGCAAATAACTTTATTTATCAGTTATTTCAAGATGCTCATATACCAATATGCCGGTGTACTCACTGCTTGGTTGAGGTCGTCTTTTTTTCCACTACACGTTGGGTTGTAGTAGACCCCGGAATGGTATCTAATAAAGGAATCCAAGACTTGGATTTGCACCCCGATAGGTCCTATGTTGGCTACAGCTTCCGTCAGATTCTCTTCACTGTTCTGAACGTACATGATGCCGCCGATGTTAGTTCCTGTGTTGTCGGACCTGTACAAACGATGAACTAGAGTGAGTCGTTTCAATGAAGACTACCAATATTGATACTTTCAACTTGTGATATTGCCAGTAAAATACTGAAAACTATAATAGTCCATATTAGAAATGATAAATGGAAATCTATTCTTCGATAGCAAATTGAAACAGAGTTTGTAAATAAAATAAGGGCGAACTATATCGACGTAATTACTTGCAGGGTCCTTTTATTCCTGTGTAGGGGTAGGAGTCCTCAGTACTGATTCCTCCCCTTATGCTGATGTCGAAATACGACCTTTCTACTATTCCGAGGAAGCAGGGGAAGGGGATTGAAGAACAATCTATCAGAAACTGCTCCGAGAGTGAAACTAGTTTCCCTTTCTTCAAGAAAACCTGGCCTTCGATTGATCCAGTCTGCCAAATAAAATTAAAATTTATTTTCCATAAACAAAATCATAGAATGTATTCAAATATTTAATTAACAACTTTAAATAATTAACAATAAGCTATGCAACACTGCGTTTGAAAAAAGTGCTGTTTAAAAAGCCTATTTGTTGTTTTAAAATACTCTTTAATGATCATTAGCTAGACTGGAAGAAAGCCATAAGTGAAGAGTCTTATATAATACAGCTGAAAGGAATAGTAGCAGGTTTAAGCTGGAGGTGACAGCGTCCAGTGGAGGCAAACGCTGCGGTTTTTGGATGCGTTTGCGCTTGCGAGCTGAAACACGAATTATGGGAAGTAATAATAATAATAATAAAAACATTTATTTGCCAATAGATAAATTTTACATATTTTTTAACATAAATTCTATTGACAAAAAGGTCACTGCTCAGCTATGCATTTCGGATCTCTCCGGGAATGCAGCTGGTTTTCAGCAGTGTCTCCAATATAATAATAATATAAATATATATATATTTAGGTATAATAATGAAAAATGAAATAATATTAACAAAAAAAAATTAAATCAACACAAACAAATGACAATAAAAATAGAAATAGTAAATATACAAATCAGTGCAAATTAATAAAATAGTCAACAAAAATTCAAAATAAACAATAATCGCAACCACATGTACCTAAGTATAGCCTTCATTGTAACGATAGCAACCATTTGCGGCAAAGCTTTTTGAAGCAATGCAACGATGTCGATATTCGAATTGACAGTGGTACTTCGTTCCAAAGCTTTGACGAAGAATAGCTATAACTCCCCTCAAACACAGTAGTTTTATGTTTGGGGAGAACGAGTAAGTGGTTTCTTTGACGCGTACTATGTGTATGAGAATCACGGGACCACTGCAATCTGTCGAACAGATAGGCAGGAACTTTTGAATTCATCAAATTGAACATTTGACATAATTGGTGTAATTTCCTTCTGTTCGACATATTTAGAATCTGATGCCGATAGAGGTAAGGTGAGATATGATCCCGTCTCGGGACATTATAACAATATCGGATACATGCATTTCGGACTCGTTGTACTTATTTTTGGGTTTTTTTCAGTAAAGAGGGACCATATACTTTGTCTTCATAGTCCAATATTGAGAGAACAAGACTGTCAGTAATAATCTTTCGTAATTTCATTGATATATGATCTCTTATATTATACAGCAGACGAAGTCTCGAATAGCACCACTGTGACTTGTTTTTAATATGTTCCGCATACCTCAATTTACCGTCCACCAATATTCCAAGGTTGCGCGCAGATTCAACAAAAGGAATAGTGGTTACACTTATTTTTACCTTATGTCCTCTATTCCTTACACACGATATTTTTTGTTTAGTTCCCATTAACATTGCAACAGTTTTTTGGGGATTGAGAAGTAGTGCATGCTCTTGTGCCCAAGCGCAAACTCTGCGTAGATCACTATTTATCATTTCCACCGCTAGATGAGCGTTACAAACTTCAAACGACAAATATAGTTGTGTATCATCTGCATACATGTGCGACATACAGTGTCTAATAGATTGCATCATGTCAGCGGTATATATGGCAAAAAGCAATGGCCCTAGTATCAATCCCTGTGGTACCCCTCGCGTTATTTTAACAGCAGATGAATATTTTAGAGCCCCATTGATATCCCTGCAGACTGTACGCTGAGTTCTATCTTTGAAATAACTCTGAAACCATTTTTTTATTTATTTTTTTTATTAAAAGTATACAATACAGAATATAGTATATTATATAAAGCATTGTACTCCCAGGAGTTAATAAACTCATTGCGGGAATGATACGCATTACATGAAACATATAGCTGTATGTATTAAATGGACATATGATGGGACATACACAACATTATTATTTCAGATAGTCATTAATAAGATGAAGTTTGAGCATGTTAGTTTGGGTCTTTTTACATTGACTTGCACATTTGATCTCGTTGGGTAGTTGATTATATTTTGTGTGAGCTATGTACTCTAGGGATCTTAGTCCATATTTTGTTGATTTGATTTTTGATATATGTAGTTTGTTGTGATTTCTTGTGTTGTGTTGGTGTACGTTGTAATTGTAATAGAGTGTAGTGTTGGAATGTGCCGACTGTTGAATTACTTGTAATATAGTTTTCGTTATTTCAAAAGTGGGAATGGTATTAAAAGGAAGTATTTGGGTGTTTCTGTAGATGTCTTTGACATGTGTGTCCCAAGGTAAACTGAAAATATTTCGCAGGGCTCTATTTTGGACGACTTGGACTTCTGAAATCATTTTTTTTGTAGCAAATCCCCAGATTCCGGCGAGATATATTAGATGTGAGTGAATCATAGCATGGTAAATCGATTTTAATAGAGAGGGAGGAAGTAACCCGCGAAGTCTATATAAAACACCAGTTATAGGAGTAATTTTGGATAGAACATGTTTAAATTGGTGATTCCATGTGAGTTGTGAATCAATGAAAAGGCCAAGATATTTTGTAACATCAGCCCTTTCAAGGCGGTTATTATCAAGACTTATATTAAGACTTACATTTTTTTTATTTGCAAACAGTATGTAATGTGTTTTTTTTTTATGTTTAGGCTAAGTTTGTTTAATCGCAGCCAGTTTGCCAGGCAAGCTACATCCCTTTTCATTTCCTTTTCAAGTTCGTTTAAATCATTATTGTGATAAAGAATCACTGTGTCATCTGCATAGAGTTGTATTGTACCCTTAAGTCCCCATTTAGCAATATCATTTATATATATTAAAAATAGTAATGGTCCAAGTACGGAGCCCTGAGGCACGCCACATTTTATCGTTCCCATGCTGCTTGTCCCTTTTCCAACAAAGGTCTGACAGTGTCGGTTAGAGAGGTAGCTACACAGTAACTTCAGGGGAGTGCCTATTACGCCTAGGTGTTCTAGCTTCTTTAGTAGTATCCCATGGTCAACCGTATCGAAAGCCTTTTTTAAATCTATAAATAAGCCTGCAGCATGCTTACCCTGGTCTATACGCTTTTGGAGGGCGTATACAAAATCGAAGGCAGCACATTTTGTGTTAGATTGGTTTCTGAATCCATACTGTTGGGATGCGAGTAAATTGTTTGATAGGAGATATTTAGTGAGCCTAAGCTTAATAACCTTTTCAAAAACTTTAGAGACAACAGAGAGGATGGATATAGGACGGTAATTAGAAGGATTTTTTTTGCAATCATCTTTGTAAATCGGAATTATTTTTGCTATCTTTAGTTGATCTGGGAAGATTCCACTATCCAGGGATTGATTAATAAGAAAAACAAGGTGGTCAGCTAATATATCTTTGCAAAAGTTCAGGTACACTGGTGTAATTCCATCTAAACCTGGAGATGCATTAGACTTTAGTTGAGAGATGATACTGAGAACTTCTATTTTATTTGTTTTGGCCATGTATAAGGACTGGATTGCTTTTTGATCCGTGTTTATAGTGATAGAATCATCTGGATATGATGCAATTGTAGCTGCTAAGTTTTCCCCAACTGATATAAAGAAGTTGTTAAAAGTTGAAGCTATCTGTGTTGGGCATGTTATTTCTTCATTCTTAATGAGAAGACATTCAATTTCATCTTTCTGGGGTGTCGAGCTATTTGTTAGAATTGCATTTATTATTTTCCATGTCTGTCGCGGATTACGCAGGTTTTCTTTAAATATAGTCGTGTAGTATTTGGTTTTAGCATATCTTCTATAGTTAGTAACTTGATTTCTTGTTTTATTTCTCAGTGCTGTGAATATATCACTTTGCTGGTTTTTTTTCCAGATTTTAAACGCATTGTTGCGCTGTTTGATAAGTGCATTTAATTTTGCATCAAACCATGGAGTATTACCCTTCCGTTGGTCTCCTATGCGTAACTCAGATTTATGTTGGGATGATTTTATTGCTGTTTTGATGTATTCATTAAAATTATTATAGTTTTCATTGGCATTACTGGTGGTTTCGTGTGGAAAGTTGTGGGATTCTACATATGTTTTTAACATGTTTTTATCGGTTTTGGTGTTGTTTGAAAAAGAATGTATTCTATTATTAGTGTGATGTTTCAAGCTGTTTTGGTAATCTAATATCAAAATGTTATGATCACTTAGGTAGGCATCTATATTTGCAGTAGTTGAGGAAATATTTTGTCTGTTTGAGATGATATGGTCTATTAGAAAAGTAGAGGTATCTGTAACTCGTGTAGGATAGGATGTGTTACATATGAAACAGTTGTATGAGTCTAGCGTGTTGATGTACTTAAGAGATGTATTATTTTTTTGAAGAATGTCAATGTTGAAATCACCAAAGATAAGGGTATCATTTCTACAGTTATTTAAAATAGATTCAAGATACATTAAGAATTCGTTAATGTTTGAGGTAGGCTTTCTGTATATAACATAAATATTTAACGGTTTAAAATTTCTATTACGGATATTAATTCCTAAGAAAGAATTTTCACTACAATGTTTTTCGATAGTTGTAGCATTTAGTGAATGGTGCGTGTAGAGAATCACCCGAGACGAGATGGTGCGAGACGCAAATGTACTTTGGTAGCCGTCGATGTTGAAGAAGCACTCCTCACCATCTTCCAACCAGGTTTCGGATATTGCAAGTACGTGTACAGTGGGTTTGATGCTCTTTAAAATTTCTTCAATCTCGTCAATTTTATTTTTGATACTTCTCGCGTTAAGATACATTATTCGAAGGCTATTTTTTATTGGCTTATAGTCTTCAATTTTCTCATATTTGTATTCATTTATACTGGCCTGGGTCCCGGATGCTGTAGTTACAGTTGAGTTAGCCATAGTCAACTCTCTCCATTGTGCGTGACATCATTATGGTACGGTAGGGGCAGTCCCTATCGTTTGATGTGTGTTTTGGTGCCTCAATTTTGCCTTTGGCCATTTTAAAGCAGTTCCAGCAACGGAATTCTTCTTTTTGTTCCTTTTTTGTGCAGTCAGATGATTTGTGTTCACCAGCACAGTGTAGACAACGATCTTTTGATTCAGTACATCTCGCGGCGGAGTGACCGTATCCCATGCATTTATAGCACTGCATGATTGGGCAGCTGTCTTCGACTCGGACTCGCTGGAAACCTATATTTATTTTTTCTTGTTTTAACATAGCTGAATGTACTTCTTTTTTGACGATCAGAATAACATTTCGTAGCCTATCATTTTTCCTGTTGTTTGTGAATCTTAGAATTTTAATAGCTTCCTTATCATTTCCAGTGGCTTCGTAGATAGTATCATTTTGTTGCAAGATCATGTCTAATATTTCAGAATCTTGTGTTTCTTTTTCGATCCCCTTCAAGATAACATTAGGTCTAAGACGTTTGTCCTCATGAGCAACTAAGTTACCATTGGTCAGCCCTGGAATTGCTGTTAGGATCTTCTGTGCATCTGACTTTTTAGGGCAGGTAATTATGACTTTGTTATTTTTGGCCTTTGACATACCGCTGACACCCACTCTGAGGT
Source organism: Hesperophylax magnus (assembly GCA_026573805.1). Classification (NCBI taxonomy): domain Eukaryota; kingdom Metazoa; phylum Arthropoda; class Insecta; order Trichoptera; family Limnephilidae; genus Hesperophylax; species Hesperophylax magnus. The sequence goes on along the minus strand of JAIUSX010000180.1, from coordinate 1,412,151 downwards.
CGGCTGGCTTGATAATATCTTTTATTGTTGAGGTGATGGATTCTGACGTCGCTTCTTGGTCTGATGACGACACTATTATGGCATGTCTGGTGCGATCTCCTCGATTCCCTACTGCCGAGGCGTAACTGAGTACGGGTTCTTTTTGAGCGTTGGTGCAGAAAGCTGACATTTCCCTACAGTGTCTTTCTTCCATCTTCAGTTGACATTCTGCATTCTGCACCTTGGTTTCAAGTAATTCGACTTCCAGAGCATGAAGTTGTTTTACCAGTGTGGCTCCTTTCTCAATTATCTCCAGTAAAGATAAGATTATTGTGTCGCGGACTTCTTTGGTTATGTTATTTTTGAGAGGCTCGGCTGCTTTCAGTGCCAGAGTGGCAATTTGGACAATATTCATGGCTGTCTCGGACTGTTTCGTTTTCTGGAGAGAAGTATATTGGGAGATTTCAGCAGAAGTCAGAATCGGTTTGGTTTTGAGAGGAGGAATTTTGTCTTCGTTGATAGATGGAAGCGCTGGACTGGACTCGTGTGTTATTGGTGAGGATCTTGTAGTAGAGGAGAATGTTGTTGCGGTGGTGGTAGAAAGAGCAGAGTTGGTGTTTATTAGTCTTAATTTCCTTCTTTTGTCGTTTATCCACAACTTTTCTGCTTTCGGTTCGGGTTTGTCTTAGGGACTTAACTAGTTCTGGACTGCTACTGCTCCGGATTATCGGTGACCTCGGCGTGGTTCCCGATTTTTTAAAAGGATCTTTAGCCCCTGGGGGGGTACACGGGGGATCTGCCATTTAAAGTTTATTTTAATGTTTACATGTCACTAAGACTTGTATTGTATTTATTGTAATGTCCTGTTTTTTTTTCACTTTATTTTTATTTTTATATTTATTAATATTTATGGAAAAAAAAAATAAAAAAAACGGTAATTATTTATTTGGAGTTAATGGGGTTCGAACTGTCGTTCTTCGAAACTCGGCGCTAACGCGTTCGCCTCTAGTCCAAATTCCACTGTTGTTATACCGTCAAATAATAAATTATTATAATAATAGTGTCAGCACTTGGGATTTTTAAGAATTTATTTAAAATTACTTTAATATGTGTTGAGAAAAAAAAAAAAAAGAAGAAGAGAGTTTTTTTTTTTTTAGAATGGGTGAGATTCGAACTGGTTCTCTCCGAATGTCAAGCGAGCACTCTCACCACAGGACCACCGCTCCTGTGAGACTTAGTGTCAAATAATTTTATTATTACTTGTCTGCGAACATTATAAATATTAATTGTCTGAGAACAGGTACGTTTATTCTTATTGTAGTAAATTGTTAGATTGAATTTGCGACACCAATCACTATCACTTCACAGATTTTTATCACTTAAAATTACCATAACCAGGTCGTTTACACTTGACTTAATTAGATAGATTATTTAAACATCTATCAGGTAAACACAAACCGAAGAATTTTTTAATTTTATGTATTATTAGCAACGTATTTAGATGATTTTTGTGGAGCGATTTTTGACGTGCGATTTATGATGGGTATATTATATACTTTTTTTATTGCTCGATCATTGAAACCGAAATATCGTAACTTTGAAACAAGCAATGGAATGCTCAGTAAGTCGAATGCTTTAGAGAAATCCAGAAGAACTAATATCGTGGCTTTGCCTGCGTCAGTGGAGGCAAGAATATCGTCTGAAATGCATTGCAGAGCTGTCGTAGTGCTGTGGCCTTTACGAAACCCCGATTGATGACGTGGTATAATCCCGCATGTTTCAGTGTAGACTACTGTTTTGTCGTACACAATTTTTTCGAGTACCTTGGATAATAGGGTGTATCGATTTTTAACTTTTTTTTAGTTTTCAAATTCCAAGTTGAAAAAAAGTTGCTACTAGATACCACAACTTACCACAAAAAATTTTGGATTTTTAAAAAAATGTTTAGGTCTCCCGCACAAGGCCTAAAGTTTTAATTTTTTTCAAAAAATATCAAATTTTTTTAAAATTTAAAAAAATAAAATCGTAACTTTTGTGTTTATTCCAAGTTAAAAAACAGTAATATTAGGGCATAAAAATAAGTAAGGAACGATTTTTTTAAATAAAAAATGGATTTTAGGTCTCCCGCACAAGCCCTAAAGTTTGTTAATTTTGATGAAATTTTGTAATTTTGTGTACATATATGAACCATGTTTTTTTTAAGTTTAAGCCACCGGAATTAATTGTACTTTTCTTATAGAAGGCATAAAATGAGACAATATATATATACATAATTCATATATACATATATTAAAAATATATACGACATATATACTATATATATATATAATATGTTTTTTACCTGAAAAAAGATAGTTGGACGGTGTAAATTGTATGAGAAAGGTGTCGAAAGAAACTAATGTTATTTGCTATTACTGTTGTTTATTACAAAAGTATAAAAGGTTTTAATATGTCATAAAATGTAGTATATTAACTAAGTATAAAATGTTGCTGATTACTTTCCATAAAGAAGAGTTGGTCAAACGAAACCCCAGCAACATCTCGCACGCCAGGTGGCTTACTCTGGCAAATCGAGTCCTTCGTTTGTATGTTGCCACCGATGATCCGACCCCTCAGCTAACAAAGCTTGCAGAGTTCATAATGAAGGTCTACATACCATCATGGTTCTCAATTAAGTGCAATCCCCAAATCCCGCAAGCTTCCATTCATTTTGTTAGGTAAGTTTTTAGATTTTCACGGCCAAAAGCATTTTTGTTGTTTGTTTTTGGGGTGTTATGCCGTGTTGCGCTAACTCCTTCTTTAGCCGACGTTTCGGACATCGTTGCAGTGTCCATCATCAGGGCAGATCCGGTAGATCCGAAGATGTTCTTCGGATCATCTTCGACACATCTTCGGATCTACCGGATCTGCCCTGATGATGGACACTGCAACGATGTCCGAAACGTCGGCTAAAGAAGGAGTTAGCGCAACACGGCATAACACCCCAAAAACAAACAACAAAAAATTCCATTCATTTTTTTAAATGTTTCTTTTCAGCAATTACTTGGAAGATGAGCTAAGAAAAGTCGTCCATGCAACGTTACAGAGAAATGCTTTCAAGGCTCACCCAGAGCATGTTTGATAGCTATGCTGTTCGATGAACGAAAACATATCAGAGCCTTGGCTTATAAGAGAATCCAGAAAGCTTGCGCAACCGAAAGGAAAGGGGTAAGGGTATTTAAACCCCCTCAGATCAATTTTGATGCCGAAGACTATATAGATATGATTGACTGGCAATCCACTTCAGTAACCGAACCCCCTCTTGTTACTGATATGAGCCTAGAAGAGTTGGAGTCAATTGCGGAAACTGGCAAAAGTAGAAGGGTTGAATTTAGAATTCCTTCTCACACTCAAGCGGAGGAACGAATTGTCAACGAAGTCACAGAAGCTTCGAAGCGAGTATGTGGGCTGATCGAAAGAGATGGTTTTATCCGTGCCAGACTGGTAGACCGTAAAGATCTAAATACGTTCGAGACCAAGAGCCAGTACAAAACCTCTGCAAAGGATTAGAATTTAAGTAAGTTTTTTTTCGACTATTTTGTATTTATAATGTTTCTAAATAACGTCTTACATATTAAATTGAAATTTCATTTGGGAACTGTAATAACATTTATAAAATTTTCACTAGGCCTATGTAAATACTATACATAACTTTGATTTAAGGTTTTGAAGCCAAAATGAAAGGACGAATACATAAACAAGTTAGTAATTTTGCAGTAGAAAAAGAAAACTCCCACTCATGTCGTATGGAAAGTAATCAGCAACATTTTGTACTTAGTTATTATACCTACTACATTTTATGACATGTTATAATCTTTTATACTATTGTAATAAACAACAGTAATAGCAAACAACATTAGTTTCTTTCAACACCTTTCTCATACAATTTACACCGTCCAACTATCTTTTTTCAAGTAAAAAACATATTATATGTATATATAGTATATATGTGGTATATATTTTTAATATATGTATATATGAATTATGTATATATATATATATTGTCTCATTTTATGCCTTCTGTTAGAAAAGTACAATTAATTCCGGTGGCTTAAACTTAAAAAAAACATGGTTCATATATGTACACAAAATTACAAAATTTCATCAAAATTAACAAACTTTAGGGCTTGTGCGGGAGACCTAAAATCCATTTTTTATAAAAAAAAATCGTTTCTTACTTATTTTTATGCCCTAATATTACTGTTTTTTAACTTGGAATAAACACAAAAGTTACGATTTAATTTTTTTAAATTTTAAAAAACTTTGTTATTTTTTGAAAAAAATTAAAACTTTAGGCCTTGTGCGGGAGACCTAAACATTTTTTTAAAAATCCAATTGTGGTAAGTTGTGGTACCTAGTAGCAACTTTTTTTCAACTTGGAATTTGAAAACAAAAAAAAAGTTAAAAATCGATACACCCTATTGGATAATGCCGGTAATATACTGATCGGTCTGAGATCGCTAAGACTAGAAATTGGTTACTTTTTAGGAATTTGTGTTACTAAACCACTTTTCCACACTGCTGGGACTGTACCTGTCCGTAACGATTAGTTAATAATTGCTGTTATGGTGCTGAGTGCAAAAGGAAGGATTAGTCTAATCATTGTGATACTTATGTTATCGCAACCGATGGCGTTTGATTGTAGTTTCGTCAACCGTTTTAAGTGAGAATGAGTTAGACATAGAGTGATTTTGTGAATTATAATGATTGAGTAGAATTGGACTGTGTTCTAGATTTTGACTGTGGTTTATAAAATGATTATTTATTGCATCTGGGTTATTCAACTTCATTGGTATATCTCCGCCTTTATCTTTAATATGAAGGCAGTTTTCTGAGGATTTCCAAAGTTTTTTGAGTCATGTATATTATTATTAATATTATGTTCGAAAAATCCTTTTTTTTCTCTTTTCATAGAAGAGGTTACTAAATTTCTTAATTGTTTATAATATATATAGTGCGACTCTAATTTTGATTTTAAATACCTGGCATACGCGCGATCTCGAATTTTCATCATGTATTTAATGACATCTGTTATCCAAGGTTTGTGTTTGTCTTTAATAGTTATAGTCTGTTTTGGAGCATGCGTGTCATATAAGTTCAAAACAAATGCATTGAAATGTGTAACAATACTATCAACGTCATCCAAAGCGTTTATGAGTTGCCATGGCCCATTGGCCAGATCTGAGGTTAACTCATTAATGTCTATATCTTTAATATTTCTACATGTTATTGTTTTGGGGATATATTTTGGTTTGGGAAATTTTAAGACGCATACAACCAAACCATGGTCGCTAATTGATTTATAATGGTTAATTTGAGTATGTTCAACTACTTCAGGTTTATTAGTGAATACTACATCTATAAGTGTCGAGGAAGTAACTGTTACTCTTGTTGGTTCCTTTACAGTTGGCGACATATTAATTACTTGCAGTGCGTCTATTAATTTCTTGGCGTCTGGTTCTTCTTTATTATTTATGTTTATATTTAAATCACCCAGCAAAAAAACCGTTTCACACTGAAATATTAGGTCAGATAAGTTATAACTTATACAATCTATTGTATCATTTACGCTGTTTTTACTAGTTCTGTACGCTGTACCTAAACAAATATTAATATTCGGGGCCTTAATTTTAAGCCACATTTGTTCTAAGTATTTGTTTTCGTGTGGCAGTATAGTGCTAGACAGTTCACGACGTACGTAGAAGCCTACACCACCACCTCGTTTGGGGCGAGGGGAAAGATGTAAGGTATAGCCCGGAATCGCTCTATCTGTAGTACCTCTGCTCGCATCAATCCAAGTTTCGTTTAAGGCTAATACATCAATTTCATGTTTTCTAATATAGATGCATAAATCATCAAACCCTGTACCAAGTGACTGTGTATTTAAGAAACCAACAGTCAGCCTACGTTTTTTATTATTATGTGGAGACATTGTTGAAGTTATTATAAGCCATAATCAGTCATGCTAACTTGCATATAAATTGCGGCTTTTTGTGCAGGGCAGACTCTATCTCCCGTGGCATGGTTTGCTGGTTTCTTGAAGCGAGTGCAGGTCGCGCATATGGCAGCTTGTGTTTTCTTGGGGCAATCCATAAAATCATGTCCGGTCAGAGCGCAATGGCGACAAGTTTGTAATTCCTGTTTGCAGAATTTTCTGGTGTGGCCGTACTGGTGGCACTTGAAACAACGTGTGGCTCCTATGTAATTGCGGGCGCGGCAGGCATTCCACCCAAGGAAGCATAAGCCGCTATCTATTATTACCTTTCTTGCTTCTGGATGACACGTAATTATCATATTCATCGAGCCGGAGTCTTTTTTGCCGAATAGGGATACTCTCCCCATTGTACGTATGTGATCTTCTTTGGATAGGTCGCATTTCCCATTTATATTATTGTCGAATATTTCTTCAAATAGTGCAGAATCACTCGTGGTTTCGCCTTTCGGTACATAATATAGTACTATTTTAGGGAGTTTTTTCCCATTGGGTTTATCATTTTTATCCCTTTGGCGTTCAATTTTTCTTTCACCTTTTTGATATTTTCGACCCCTCCGGAATTGGGTGTTTGAATTGCAATTCCTGCGCCCTTTATTTTTCGGGTCCTTACCACCTGAAATCCATCTGCTTTTGGGTTCAGAATTGAGGTTAGGTTCCTCTGGAGTTCCTCAGATGTTTTCTCTTCTGGTGTATTTGGGTAAAATAGAATGGTTTATTTATTAATTGGTTCCCTTCTGGTGTATTTGGGTAAAATGAACGAACCAACCCCCAAACAAAGCCATTTGTGGTTGATTCGGTTCGCAAGTGTCTACGCCGTTTTTAATATGTTTAACTGTAAGGCTTTAATATCATACCCCTTAAATAATTGGTAATTTAAACATTGTATGTATTATTCTTCTGTATCACTTATAAGTTCTACATTTTACATGTACTAGCTAAATTTACTCCATGATTTGTTGCACTTAATTATAAATATATTTAATATAAGGAAACACCACGAATAAACAACTTACACCATGATTTAAACAATATATTCACCTATTGCCAACAAAATCAACTATATCCAAATGTTTCAAAATGTCATCACATTGTCTTTTCGAGAAATAAAAATAAAATATTATTTATTATTTTTTAAACAACAACAACATTGCAACAGTCTCAGATGTTCGAGTTCTTAAATAACCCTTGATAGTAAACTAAAATATAAAATTACAAAATAAAAAATACAATATAACCTTGATATTCATCAAAGCTGCTAAAATGTTAGGCTTCATCATAAAAAACAAAACTTTTTAATAGCATCGATATTATTAAGCAACTCTACTTTGCCTATGTACGAAGTCATTTGGAGTTTGCATCAGTTGTTTGGTCTCCATTTTACAAAATCCACATAAAAAAAATCGAAGCAATTCAAAACAAATTCCCAAAATATCTTTGTTATAAGTCATTTGTAAGATTTAATAATTATGCATAGGCAGTTTCATACTTTAAAATTAATTCACGAGTGTACGGAGGCATCATAAGGATGCACTATTCCTGTATAAAGTAGTTAACAATAATATTCAATGCCCAGAGTTGCTAAATAAGATTCATTTCAATGTACCTCCCCGTTCAACACGCTCTGTCCTGTTCAGGGTGAAAACGAACACTAAGCAGAATTCTTCCCTTTTTTTTTTAGTTATTTATTAAGTTAAAACAAATACATATTTCGCTTTGTTAACTTAAGTGTACATTGATTTAAAATATATATATATATATATATTAATAATTATGGTTTACTACCTAAGTAACATATTTTTCTTAAGTAAGAGCATTTTGGTTTTGCTCATTGATCTTGAGGGCAAACAGTTTTTTCTTAAATATATTTATTCTATTTACGGTTGTCAGGCTATCAGGAAGAAGATTATATATGTGTACACCCTCATGGCCTATGTTTCTTTTACCACACTCTGTCTTTGCTGAATTTGTAATAATAATAATAATAATAATTGGATAATTTGTAGAGCGCCGTTTTTGTGAAAAATCACCTCAAGGGCGCTGTACAATTTATTTCCTAGGATCTACATTTATTATTTAGTAAAGATACCAAAACATACTTACCTGGCAAGTCACTTCCAACAAACACACTTATATTAAAAAGTTTATGCTTATAAAAGATAGAACTGCACGCAGAGGACACTATATCAAAAAACACTGGTCGTCGCATGATCTTAAGTCTGCTATAGTTTTTATTTTAATTTAAATGTATTTTAACTGTCTTAAAAACCTACAAATTGTTAGTTGTTATCATTTTTATTTATTTATTTTTAATTATTATTTTTATTTATTTTATTTTATTTTTAGTATTTTTTACATTTTGTTAATTTAAATTTAAATTTAAATTGCCGTCAACTGTGAAAGTGGAGGTTTCTGAAATTATGGATACGACTGTCTGAAAAGGTGCGTTTTAAGTTTAGACCTAAATTCTGTCGAGTCTGCGATCATTCTCAAATCATATGGCAGTCCATTCCAGGCTTTAGGTCCTGACACGGCAAAAGCACGCTCACCGAACTTAGTATCTGGTGTGCGCTTTGGTTCCTTCAACCTTCCGATAGCTGATGACGTTGCTGACCTAAGGGTTGACTGTCGGGAATTGGAATCTTCTGGAATACACAATTCTGATAAATAAGCCGGAGCCATTCCGTTAAGTGACTTAAATACCATCCAGCATACCTTGAACTGGATTCTTTCAGGACATTTGAGCCAGTGCAGATTTTTGAGATGCTCTGAAATGTGGGAGTATTTAGATACTCCGGTGATAAGCCTTGCTGCGGCGTTGAAAACGGATTGTAATTTTTTGATTTGACATTTAGGGAGACTTGCATATATTCCGTTGCAATAATCTAGACGTGAAACAACATAGGAATTGACTAGCAATTTAGTCGCCTCTGTTGGCAGGTTTCTCCGCACTGCTTTAATTTGCCTTAATTGAAAGAACCCCGTGCTTACAGTTCTGTTCACCTGAGTTTTAAGGGAAAAATTAGCGTCCAGATTGACACCCAGTAATTTGATGCATGTTTTTGGAGTGATGTCACTTCCGGAAATGGTTATTGGGGAGTTTTCAATGTTATGCTGACGTCTGCTTGTAGCAGTCCACAGAAACTCAGTCTTTGTGGGATTCAGTTTCAATCTATTTGAGGTCATCCAGCGAGTAATTGCTTCTATACACTCAGTTATACGAATTTTTAGACTGTTTATTTCTTCTGGTAAGCAGTAAAAATAAACTTGCTGGTCATCAGCGTAGCAGTGAGATAGAAGGCCGAATGATTCTACTATTTTAGCGACATCATTTGTGAAGAGGATGAAGAGTAGTGGGCCCAGAACGGACCCTTGGGGTACTCCAGATGAAAGGGTTGCATAATTTGATTGGTTTTTTCCCACTTTTACGGCTTGTAAACGGTTGGCCAGGTACGATGTCAGCCAGGTCTTAACATCACATCGTCATTGTGTATAATTTATTATGTTGTCTTGTGTGGTGGTCATGTACTTGTGATGTTTTCATAAATGAAGTATTTGTGTGTATGAGGCCATTTTGGATTTTGTGAACAGACTATGCAATAATTACAATAGCGTATTATCCAAGGTGGATATTTTCAGTTGCGAAATTATATTATAATACAAGAGGTCCGTAAAAAAATATTTCTCAGATAGTTTGTGAATAATGTTGTGTCGGTATTGTATATATTTTTATAATGATTTGATTTATGTCTACAACTTCTCTCCATGGCTATAAATGTATTGATAAATGTTTTATTTTCAAAAAATTACGTTTTTTTATTATATTTTGTTATGAATATATTTTTCATTTCATGTTCCTTTCTTAGGAATTTAAATTACTTGCTCCTTTTTTTTAATAAAAAGACAAATAACTTAGTTTACATCACTTTATTTGTACACAATCAACATGTTTCGTGAACAATGTTCACTTCTTCAGGATCAAACGTATACTAAACTTAATAATTAAATACAGATTACATATGGACGGAAAGGGGCAGAAGGGAGGGGGAGGGGTAAGAGTGGGGAAAGTTTATCAATTAGGGATTTCAAAGCAATTAGCAGGGAAAGACCGGTTAAGTGGGAAAAGGTTCAAAAGAGGGCTTACAAAATTTGCTGTTGTTTCCCCACTCTTACCCCTCCCCCTCCCTTCTGCCCCTTTCCCCACATATGTAATCTATATTTAATTTTTATGTTTAGTATACGTTTGATCCTGAAGAAGTGAACATTGTTCACGAAACATGTTGATTGTGTACAAATAAAGTGATGTAAACTATTTGTGTTTTTATTAAAATAAATAATGCCATCACAAAGTGAAAACCTTTCCGAAGAAGTTTTCTTCGAAAAATTACTTACTCCTTATTATGCTGTCTCAGTAGAGGTAAATTCACAAAGCGGAAATCCATTTTTGGTTTTATTTTGGCTGCATAATACTTATGTACAAAGTGAAATAAATGTAAACTGTCGATTATTAAATAAATAAAGAAATTTCCTAGAGCGCCCAGGACTGTTCAGTGTTTAAGGCCTGTAGCACCGATCATTAAATAGAATTACTCACGGCACTGAATGCATAGCTTCCTCCACGGCATCCCAACGAATTTTTAACTTCCGTCACGGCACCTTGAGCTGTCCAGTTAACGCTGTCGGGAATCTTCAGATTGGCCGGTGAGATGTGGGTGGCTCCCTTCAAGTTGTCGGAGCTGGAAGAAGGAATGACAAAAACACCATTTAAATTGTCATCGACAAGGAGGAAGCCTGCGTAGCTTAGCCATAGGCACAATTCTGCTACCTCTCTTATTTATTTGACAGTTGCCCAGTCTCTGTAGTAAAGTTCACTGGAGTTGTCAATAGGTGTTAGCGATAAATTATTAGTACAGCAAAACTTGATTCACGCATATTATGAAAAAAAACTCATTCAAATAATATCTATTAAATTGGATGATTTGAAATGATTAAACACTCTGATTCAAAATTAAATAAATAAATCCATACATATATGTTTTATGGGAACACCGCACAAGAGTCCCAACTGACGGCTTGACGGCCGGCATAGTCCAGTGGTAACGCATTGGACTGCCATTCCGAAGGTCGCGGGTTCGAACCCGGCGTGCGCAAATAAATTTTATTTGATTAATTTGTGTTATTTCACAATTAATTAATTAAAATAATATATAGTATATTTGCGGCACGTTCCAGAGTGGAAGATACTACCAGTATCGCCCTGGTGTAAGACCACCATTCAGAATTGAAACGTTGCTCCAAATGGCTTTAGCCGTGTTTAGTGACTAGATCTGAATAGCCAGGTACTTCCCCACCTTCCTCTTTCCCTTCCCCACTTACCTTCAGCCTCACAACATCCCCCAATTGGGGATGCCATAGTCTCACTGGCTCCAGACGGGAGCAGTTGGGACTCTTGTGAGGTATTCACTATAAAAAAAAAAAAAAAAAAAAAAAAACTGCTTCCAACCGTCTGGTGAGCCTATGGCATCCCTAAATGGGGAACGCTGTGAGGCTGAAGGTAGTGGGAAAGGGAAGAAGCATAGGAGAAGAAGATGGGGAAATACAACACACAACACACACAACTAAAGCTATTTCAAGCAACGTTTCAATTCTGAATGGTGGTCTTACACCAGGGCGATACTGAGAGTATCATCTACTCTGGAACGTGCCGAAAATAAACAATATTTTATTTTTAGTTAATAAATGGGGAAATATCACATAAAAATTAGTTCAAGTGATCTAAATAATTTTTTTTGTCATTAGTCACTTTGGTTTTACCAGCAAGTTTTCTTCGACCAGTGCTTATGTGTATGGTAATAAAGGTAGGTACCTACGCAAGATTTACCTGAAGAAGTGGCATCCCAACAATAGAAGAATGAAGCGAGGTGAAAGACAATGAGAAGTGGGTGACTTAAAACATCACATAACCGTTGTCCATCGAGTAGTTCTAGTCGATAATCGTGATGGTTGGGTAGTAATATAAAGTTAGTACCTACCTGAACTTGAAGCCGCTGTGGGTGGCGATGATCTCGCTGTGGAGCATGTCCGAGTACTTGTTGATGCCCTGACTGTAAGAAACTAGACCCTTCTCGTATTTATGGTTGTGCATGTCGATCTTGAGTTTATTATCGGTGAAGATCATCATCCTGAACTTTTCCTCAATAAGGTTGTTATATTTCTTAGCGTGCTGGACCTGAAATAAGCCAAACAATTTTTTCTCTGTCTATAGAAATTTCATTCGGATTTTTTTAATGGATTTTAAGATGTTTCTTCGTAAAATTACAAGAAAAACATGAAAATGTATTATGACATGTGCATACCTTGAAGGCGTTCCATGCATCGTGCACCTTTGTTGTATCTGCGATGGACGCGCACTGTGCTGCCGCAAACACAACAAACAACAAAAAGAAGTACTTCATTTTTAATCTGTAAAAAGCAAAGCCAAAATTATATTCAGTTTAAACATCCATTATATTGGCATGTCGGCAGAAAACTTATTGTTAGATAAAGTAATAATCTATCAGAAATAATTCACGAATGCAAAGTTTAATGCTAGGCTTACATACGCGAACCAAACTGCCGACCTGAACCTGAGGTTGTGGGAATTTAATGAAGCAACCGCAAATGTTGCGACACGACCCTCGCTGTTCAATAAACAACCTTGTGATCTTAACGACAACCGTTCGACGGTATTTTCGTTACACGTTATATAATCACTGTTCAATTTATATTCTGAGTTATAACTAATAAAAAATATTTCTAACTGACAACGTAATATTTGCCAAAACAGCTCTGTCCCGCGCGTCGTGCGCCATGCGTGGAATTAATGACAGCTTTGCTTTGTGTTTTGTAATGCGTCATTTACAACATGTTTTAGTTAATAATTTCTATTCTAGTTACCAATTTAATATTATATTAGTAAAATTCTATAAGTCAATTATTTATTTGGTTTAATTTTCATGAGATATAAACCATTAATAATATAATACTAGCAGCTAAAAACCCGCTCCGTGGGTTTTTTTCTGCTAGGCCCTGCGGGCAGCTCTTAGTTGGGCTTCGCTCATTTTAAGTGATCTTAACAACAGTTACATTTAATAGATAGATATTAGGACATTCACAGAGAGAGGGTGAGTATATATATTGTTAAAACACGGAACAGGAAGGAGTTAATTAATAATAACATGCTAAATTTACGCATAATAAGAATGACAGTTGTTTGAATAAATGAAATTTAACGTATTTGTGATGGATTATTTCAAATGAAACACTATTATTGACTACATGTCTACAACTGATATTAACTGTTATCGTACCTAATATAATTAGCTCATAGGAGACTTGCAGTGCTTAAATATGTATTACAACCGTCAATGTCTATAAGTTTAATCAATATCGTTTAGTTTGTCACAATTAAAGATAGTTATAACAAAGTTGACTTAAATAATAGATTATTACATATTGATTAATTGTACCCGTGTTTATGAGTAAAAGGAGGGTAATCATTTTCGGTAATCATTTGGTAATTCTTTACTGTTATAAACTGTTACTGTATCTAATAAAGTTTAAAGTTAGATTATATATACACCTTCATCAGGAGAGTAAAAATCTATATATAAAGGTAGATTATTACAATATAGCGCCCCTGAGGTGATATCTCACAAAAGCGGCGCTATGCAAATTGTCCAATAAATAAATATAATGTTTACATTTTATTGTGTATACACCGAAGTCAAAAATTAAATATAGATTGCAATTGGGAAAGAAGAAGTGGAAGGAGGGGGAAGGGGTAAGAGTAGGCTGGGTTTATAATAATTAGGAATTAAAATATCGTTAGACGGGAAAGACCAGTTAAGTGGGAAAATATTTAAAAGAGACTTAAAAAAATTCTTGTTAATTATATCTGCTTTTATATTAACATGTTTCCTCATTTCTAAAACATCAAAATTATTTATAGTGAAGTATTTTAAGACCTGAAAAAAAACCAAATAGAATATAACCATAAAACAATATATTCATAAGACAAATAGCATTTAATAACGGTTATTCTAATAAATTGATAGTTGAAATACTAAATAAAAAAAATTAAACATATTCTCTTCAAACGGTCTTTCTAAAGATAGAAATAAACAATGGCGTAGAATTCTGCTTGTGGATAACGATACTTCTAAAATTATATATAAAAACAATTCTGGTACTATTCAACTGGCGTTTTACACTAATAACAATGAAGAAATATATTCTTAATAATAAAGATAGCAAAATTCAAACAAAAAAATCAGGAGTTCAAAAACTCAATTGGAATGATTGTAATTTCTTTTACAATGGTAGAACCAATAGAAACTTTGAAGTCAGAACTAAGCAATATCTCAGGGCTCTAAATGGAAATAGTGAATTTGAGTTTGCAAATCATCTTTTGAATAATGATAACACTTTCGATAAAAATTTAGGTCTTAAAATACTTCACTCAGGATATAAAGCATCGCAAATAAATAATTTTGAAATTTACCAATTAGAAAACATGTCAATATAAAATCAGATATAATTAATAAGCAAAAAAATATAAATAATAATGAAAAATGCCATTACAAAGTGATAAGTTTCCAGAAGAAATCTTCTTATTAAATGCTTGTTAATCGTAAGTAGTCAAATATTGTGAGCTGCATATTTAAATATTCGCGCCATTCATTTGGTTCGTTTTTAAACCGCCAGAGGTGCGCTCTGTCGGCCATTATAGCCGTGCGTATCGGCCATATTGAATAAGGAACGCGTGATTTTTTATAAACGTCAAACATAATCACGTAACTGTGGATAATTTTCATTGTAATCTAATTAATCCAATGGATTATGAACTTTCTAAAACATATTTTCTTTTTTTTTTTTTTATAAATTTAATTTAGATTAAATTTTGATAATATTATTATTAAGTTCTGCAAGTGTCTTAGTTTTTTATTATTGTGACAGCTGTTTCGGCTTACAAGGCCATTTTCAAACTGTGGTTAGTCCACATTGAGACGACGTATTTATACTATTACAAATGTAAATTTTGAAGGTATATACATTGATTTATTACTGGTTAAACCGATGACATGATCTATTGTTGGTTAAACCAGTCTATGTTTTCCACTCAGTAAATGGTAATGAGTTCTTAATTATTTACTAATGACTTTATTGCTATGAATTATTTGGGTGCATTATACTGCTTGGGTTTTGTGAAAATACTGAGAAGTGGTGAGTAAATTATTTTCCGTACTTTATTAATTAGTGTTAAATTTGGGTCATTCGTTCGTTTATTGATTTCTAATTGTTCAAGTAAATTTAATCTAATGCCCTTTTTTTCTATATGCAATGGTTTAGGACCCTTGATGTTAAGTGGGGTATGATTATTCACCAAGAGGATATAATAAAAACACATCCTCAAAATTCGCAGAACATCTCTAGATTCAACAGAATGAACATTCTAGATAGGCAGAATGTTTGTGTGATACCGGATGATTTGACATTTCGACTTCATTTCTTTTAATTATTAGAGAATTATGTGTTATTTCGAAATGTAATTTGTGGGATTTTCTAAAATGAAGGAATAAAGAAATAATCATTAAGACTAGCGTGGATATTTTCTAGGTTGGATACTTTTAAATAATAGGTACAGATATACATTATAAAAGATATATGACTGAAAGCAATAATGTTTCATGTCTTTTAATTAGAAATATCAGGAAGATTAATATATTATGAAAAAATACAAAAGTTGCCAAATAAGTATCAAGTTTAAATCTTCATCCATCAAAGGTCCTTCTTTAGCCAACGTTTCGGACAGCATTGCAGTGTCCATCATCAGGGCAGATGTGTTATTTGAGGTTGTGGTGAAATGTGAGCATAAGCATACATAAGTATGAGGATGTGATACCGTGTTGCCAGCTCCAACCCTCTGAGCTAACATTAACGTATAATTTTTAAAGTGGTTTTCTTTGTTTAGCTCTGGTGTAACCGTCAATTACCGGATACCAAGAGCTATTGAGCTTAGCTCCATCGTCTCTATTAATGTTTACGGGATTTTTATGAATTTCAATGGCTTGGGTGTTATGCCGTGTTAGCGTAACACGGCATAACACCCCAAAAACAAATAGCAAAAATATTTAATAATACAATATCTATGGTTAACTGTAGTGTTACGATCAGTAATTTCCGCGATCCTTATAATCTAACCGAAAAATAAATAATAGTGATTAAAAAACACAAAGAAAACATTTCAATTAAAGTATAAACGCACTACGCTTTAAATATCTAAAATAAATAGTGGATAATACCAAAAAAAAGTAATATCTGTGCATAAAAACAGTTACTGAAAACAACATTACCTCAAACGCCAAGACTTAATAAGTAGTTATTGCCAGTACTAATTTTTCAAACGTACATTTGTGAGGGGTATTTCTGAACAAATAATTTAGTGATGTCAAACACTCGTAGTAAAAACCAAATAATCGCTGATGAAAAACCAGACATGGACAAAATTATCGAGTACATTGATAAAAAATTTGAAAATTTGAAAAGGGATTTATTCATCAAAATTGAATCTCAGGCAAAAGAGACTACAAAAACCATGGAATTCATCAGTGCTCAATATGATGAATTAATAGAAAAAATGGATGCCACAAATAATATAAACCAAGTTATTCAAACTGACTTTCAAAATATTAAAAAAGATCTAACAGAAAAAAATAATATCATCAAAAGACTTGAAATCAGACTTTCTGATATTGAAACTACTTCAAGATGTAATAATTTAGAAATAACTGGAATTCCTCAACAGAACAGAGAACAACCTATTGAAATTGTGAGGAAAGTTGCTGCCGCAGCTGGAATCAATCTAAAACACACTGATATAACTGACGTCAACAGACTCCCAGACAGACAAAATGGGGCTCCACCTAAGCTTCTTGTTACCTTTTGCGAAAACAGACAAAGAGATTCCCTCCTTGAAAAGAAGAAAGAGATAAATTATGAAGAAATCAAGGATCTGACTTCATCTCCAATCTTCATTGGGGAAGATTTAAGCCCGTACCACAAAGAAATTCTTTGGAAATCTAAACAAATAGCCAAAGAAAAAAATTACCAATTTGTTTGGTATAAACAAGGTAAAATTATGCTGAGGAAACAACAAAATGAAAAAATTATCTACATTAAGCACTTAGATGATATAGTGAAAATAATTTAATATAAAATAAAAATTAAAAAAAAAAACGTTACCATCCACTTAATAATTTAGTTTGCTAAAATGAATTCCACAATAATTACTTCTGAACCAAAGATTTTAACAACTTTAAATAATTACTTCAAAATTCTACATACAAATATAAGAAGCATAAATAAAAATTTCGATGAATTGCAAATTCTACTAAAATCTATCGGACTTCGCTTTGACATCATAATTCTCACTGAATGTTGGATTAATGAGAAACCTTCACCAATGGAGATTGCTGGATATACTACCTACTCAACCTTAATTAGTAATAAACAAAATGATGGCGTAAAAAATGAAATAAAAGCTGAAGTGAAGGAAACCACAATAATAAATGCCAATTGTCTAAAAATTAAAATTGGAAATGAATCAACTATACTAGCAATCTATCGATCACCTTCATCTTCCAATTTGGATCCTTTTATTAATTCCTTGGATGAGGTACTCTCTCTACAAAAAGAAACTAAAAATGTTTTTCTTATTAGAGATCTAAATATAAATATTCTCGATAACGGTCATCCCAAAAAAAATGAAAATCTGCAGCCTCTCATGGTCTTAAAAGTCTTATAAATGAACCCACTCGAAAAGTTGAAAATTCCAAAACCTGCATTGACCATATAATGAGTAAAACTAAAAAACATACGCAATCTGTCATATACGAATCAATAATAACTGATCATTTTACAACAATCCTAGCAATTAACCAAAACATAGCAAGGAAAATTCAAAATAGACCGTCGATAATTGAAAAAACAGAAACAAACTGGAATGCCGTTAAGCATAATTTGCAAAGTACTGAATGGGAAAAAATTCAAAATATTGACAACACAAATGATGCGTGGAATAGCTTCATTGATATAATCCAACATAACATAGTGTCCAATACCAAAAAAACTACGAAGAAAATTTCACGCAAGAATATACACATAAAGCCTTGGATCTCACAGAATATTATAAACTGCATACGAAAAAGAGACGAATTACATAAAAAAACTTAAACAAAATCCTTATGATATACACAAGCTACGATACTATAAAATATATAGAAACATCTGCAAAAACATCATAAACACCACAAAAGAGTCCTATTATAAAAATAAAATAGAAGCATGTAACGATAATCCCAGAAAAATGTGGCAAATCATAAATGAACTCACGAATTCTAAATCCACCAGTAATACATCAAAAATCGATGAACTGAACATAAACAAGGTTCCCACTCTATATGCCGAAAACCCTGACAAAATTCTTGATCATGTTAATGATTTTTTTACAAATGTTGGATCAAAATTAGCCAAACAAATTACATTACGTGTTAAAAATGATGCAGACAAACCAAATGAAGCTCGAAATCTGGAAAGAGAGCTTAATTTCAAACAAATAACCGCTGACGAAATCAAAAACATAATTACTTCCCTAAAACCAAATGTGTCATCAGGGGATGATGTAATCTCAACCAATGCAATAAAATATCTCAGTGAAGAAATTACCTTCCCGCTGACAGACCTTATCAATCTATCTATAGCTAAAAGCGTATTTCCCACATCCCTTAAAGAAGCTACTGTTATACCTATTTATAAACAAGGATGTAAAAATGATATCAATAACTATCGACCAATAAGCCTTCTCAGTACCTTTTCTAAAATATTGGAAAAAGTACTAAAAAAATTTACTACTTATGATGTACCTAGAAGATAATAACCTAATATCGAAATCTCAGTACGGTTTTAGAAAAAACTTGAGTACTGCCGACGCCATAGACGATATCATAAATAAGATCACAAAAAGCTTAGACCAGGGAAATAAATCTTTGGCAATTTTTATAGACCTGCAAAAGGCCTTTGACACGATAGACCATAAAATCCTTTTCAAGAAACTTAAAACAATTGGGATGTCAAACACAACTCTAAATCTACTGATAAGTTACATGTCAGAACGTTCACAGTGTGTTAAAATTGATAAATGTAAAAGTAAACCTCTCCCAATCAATTACGGTGTACCGCAAGGAAGTGTCCTAGGACCTTTATTATTTCTGATATATATAAATGATGTCTGCAACTTACACACCAACGGAAAAATCATTAGTTTTGCCGACGACACTGTCATTTTATTTAATGAAAGTGATTGGATAACCACCTACAAAGAAGCTGAAAACGGGCTTATCCTTCTGCAAAAATGGCTTATGCAAAACTCACTCACACTTAATGTTAACAAAATTAAAAATAAAAATGCTAAATTTAAAAATTTCCCAAATGCTGTTCGATTCATTTTACATTATTTAAGTTAAATCAGAAGGTTTTATATAAAAAAATTTCGTATTTTTCGTGTCCAGCGATTCCGAATATTTACATATATTAATTTTGCCTTTGCCCATTAAAGCAATTATTCGGGAAAGGTAAAGTTTGTACCTGAACAGCTTTCATTCTTATTATGCCTAAACTCCTTCCTGTTCCGTGTTTTAACAGTATATACTCACCCTCTCTCTGTGAATGACCTAATATCTACCTATTAAATGTGACTGTTGTTAGTTTCACTTAAACTGGGCGAAGCCCAACCAAGTGCAGCCCCCAAACTTTTTTTTAACTGCTAGTCAGTGTTTAATGCAGCAGCACGGCTCATAACCGGGGTTTCAAAATATTCGCACATTTCAAAACACCTTCGTAACCTTCACTGGCTCAAGTGCCCTGAAAGAATCCAGTACAAATTGTGCTGGATGGTGTTTAAATCCACCAATGAAATGGCCCCACCCTACATCTCTGAACTATGCTTCCCGGAAAACACTGGTCTGAGGCAGTCAACTCTTAGATCAGCAACATCAGCAGCTGTAGGCAGACTGATGGAACCTAATCACAAGCCAAATACTAAGTTTGATGATCTCGCTTTCGGAGTATCTGGGCCGAAGGCTTGGAATGAACTCCCTCCGGAACTAAGATCCATAACAAGTCTAACGGAATTCAGGTCTAAACTAAAAACTTACTTTTTTAAGCTGTCATACCCTTAAATTAAATATACCATTCCTGAGAGAAAGTCCAGTTATATAAAAAATATATCGTAGCCTGGATAAAAAAATCAAGATATTCACTTTATTCAAAAGATTATAATTCCAAACCAAACATAACCAAAATATAATAAGTAAAATTAAATATTATACACGTTTTTCAAGAATTATCCAAAAATACATACACTCACATATAAATGTGTGTTTTCATGTTTCAATATACGTCTGTGAAAAAAAAAAACTTTCTACTACACCACACCTGTCAAACTTAATCACAAAAACGTTAACACCTCAGCACAGGTTCTCCTAGTGAGGTGTTCACGTAACATACAATATCACCCACACACAGTTTTACCTATATCAACCTATTTTCTTTATTTTTTTTACCTTTTGTCTGTACTTTTTTTTCTGTACTACAATATAAACCACTGTAATCATTTGTAAAATGTGTATTCAAGAATACATAAATAAATAAAATCCAATTATGTCCTAAGTCCTGTATCTAAATTTCGCTAATAAACAATTAGTTAATGTTAATTAAGTGTTAATCTCAAGTGACCTACCAGGTAAGTATTGTACTGTATATTATTTCCATATTTCAGGGTTTTCTAATAAGAGGTATTATTTCTAATAGCCCGCTATTTCGGTAGATGTTACTTTTGAAGCTATCATTTTTTTACATTTGACAAGTAGAAACTACGCCACTAATAAAAATGGAACGATACAAGCTTCGACAATGCATTAAAATTATTAAAATTCACTTGAGTGAATCAAATACAAATCATCTTGAGTGATGAGGCCCATTTCTACCTCGGTGGCTTCGTCAAACCCTCGGAAAACCCAAGAGTTATTGTTGAAAAGCCTCTCTATCCTCAACGTGTGGCTGTTTGGTGCGGTTTACTTTCAACAAGACGGCGCTTCGTGCTACACAAGCAACGAAACCATTGATCTTTTACGATTGAATATCAAAATAACACCTCTTATTGGAAAATCCTGTAGTTAGTAAAAACAGAGATCATTGTAGAAATGTATATTATATATTTGTACAACGCCCTTGAGGTGATTTTGCACAAAAACAGCGCTACACAAATCATCCAAATATTATTATAAGTTTAAATATTTAAAAAAATATATTATTCAAAGTAATTTAGACGTGAAGAAAGGTTAATTGTTTGTATTGTATAATTGTACCGTGTTGAAACTTAAATGTCGTATAAAAAGTATTATAAAATTTAAATTGTGATTTTTTTCTTGAGCAGCTAAAGCATGATACTTGTTGCATGTATATTCTGTCTAAGGCTTGGATCGCAGATTCAACCTAGGAGAATGTTTTTCTATTTTGATAGAAATATTTTTTTAAATGCATTCTTACATAGCTCCACTTAATGTAAGTCACAACTTCTTTGATTTTCAAATTGTGCATATTTGTTTATGTTTCTTTCGTTACTGGTTAACTCAAATTTCCCTTTTCTCTTTTTTATGGCCTACCCTAAATGATTGCCATTGACAATTATAAAGGTAAAGTGATAAATTTAAAAATGAATCGATGCATTACTACCTTACCTGTTAAGTGAATTGGCTGCTTTTATGGAATGAATTTACAAGAAGGAATTTAGACTGTGCCCGTTCAAATGCAGAAAATATCGTCTACATATCTTTTTCAAGTAAGAACTTTATTTAAAAGTGAGGATTTAAAACTAAAAATCTTCTTTTTATAAGTTCATAAAATGTCTACTAACAGTGGGCTACCTTCTGTTGGTACACAGAGAAACAGCTTAACCACTGGAACGATTTCGGTCGAAAAATCGACCACTTTTATTTTTCTGCGATTGATATCGGTCCAAAAATGGACCGATTTTTCTACCATTCGTAAAATATTTATTGTAATTATTTAAAACGCTTCCTTGGCCAGCTACTTGTTTTATCGAATAGCTGATAATATATTCTCTTTGTCTATGAACTTATCCGTTGTCTTTGAAGTGATATTTAACGAGTTTTCGCGGTTTTATAAGGCGTCCTGTCAAAAAACAAAACCATAAATTTTTAACATTCACGAAATTTTGGACTCTTCCTAAAATGCCGTAAGTAATTAATTTATTGGGTTTTTAACGCATAATTATATATTTGTGTTATTGTGATTGACTTATCTATCTTTGAAATGCGTTTTTAATTAGTTTGTTTCTAATATATTGTTTTGGTTGAAGTTTTTGTGTAAGAATACGTCAACTGAAGACGTCATCTGTTTTTGATTTACAATAATGTCTTATATACTGCACTCGCGCATTTGAAATATAGATATTCCATCACAGTGATTCAAAACAAAGAGATATATATAAGTTTTATTTGAATTGGTTCATTATTAATACAGATATTTGTTAACCAATTATTTTAAGTCATATGTCAAAAAGTTGACTCTTTTTTACATGTAAAATGGTGTAAAGCCTTCGTCACACAATAAAAATTTAGTAATTTAGTTGTATAATTAATTAATTTCTTCACTTTTACCAAATTTGTGCAGAAACAAATGTCGTCCAGGGAAAGGGAGCACTCCACGACCCAATAATTATTTTCAAATTTTATATTAGTGCAATATTTAACAAAATTTAAACATTTAAGTACTTACATTAAGTGTTTTCAATTTAAAATATATAGAGTGGTGCTGACTGCAAGAGGAGGCAGAGGAAGAGGGAGAGGTGGGGTACGAGCTGGTGCCAGACTACCTGCACGTGGACGTCAACGCAGAGCTGCAATTGCAGCCTCGTCTGGAGTGTTAGTATTTTTTAATGTTTTTTTATGAAAGTACTTTGCTGTGGCCGTTGAACTCATCATATATTTGTATTTATTTAAACAGCGACCCTGCTTTGCTACTGGTGCGAGAGGATCGCGTCAAGGCCCTAAAGGCTGTTAGGGCCCTGCCTGCTTCCTTCCGGCTAGAGCTGGAAAGCCGAAAATTCAAGAAGCAGGCGGCGCGCATTTTGCTCCCTACCGCACCTCCAAGAAAAACTAAACAAAAGTAAGCAATCGTATTTAGATGCTTGATACAATATTATTGTTTTTTCCTGACAGCGTTCCACTCTTACAGTGATAGTTGGTAAGATCAGCGCTCTGTGCATTTGGCACATTCAGTGCATATTTTACAGAGTTCTAATTTTATTGTTTATTTACATACTGTACTTACTGTTTCACACGTGAATGAGAACAATTTATATGATTTATGTAAATGTTTTCAGAATTCCATCTCCGGAGAGAACAACGTGTCCCTTTTCACAAGGGACGCCTTCACCGTTGCCACGACCCGTACCACCACCGTGGATGTCCACTCCCGCACAGATCCAATCAACGGCTCCCAATGCACCAATTATGCCTATCCGTGCAGCATCTCCCGAGCCGTTACCTGGGACATCGCGGAGTGGGGAACTCTTCTCTCCGGAGGCCCGCTATCACAGCGAGCTGTGGGTGGACGTGCCATTCTACCAAGAATTATCGGCGTTTGGGAACGGTGAGTTTATTTTTTAAAATGTCATACCAGGGGCTCAATATAAAATCAATTATCTATATTTTATATTGATATCTTTAGCACAGTTTCACTGTTGGTATATTGGCAGGAAATAAGCATAGTACTTAAAAATTCCACATAACAAACATACAAAATGTATTGTTGTTATGACGTGGATGCATCATTACACATCTTTTTTTTTCTGTAACGGGTATTGCAGAGTGAGAAATAAGACATGCCGAACTTCTTTGCGAGGATTACATTTGATTCACCGGCTTCTAAACGGTGTAATACAGCATTTTTTTCTTAAATTGAAAAAACACTTTCGCTTCACGGGACTCATTGTGTCGAGCTTCCTAGTCAAAAGCGAGGCTGTATTGGTAGGTGGGTTTTGTAACCGGACAAATTATCATTAAAATAGGTCGCTTTACGTAGTTGGTCACTTTAAACGGATACGTTTTCCTACTAAAAGTTATGAAACCTTACTAGAGTTTACATTATCGTCACTTAAAACAGTAGACCGTTAAATGCAAAGTCATTATATCCAAATTCTACTGTAAATTTGTGTTTTCTTTTATTTCAGAGTCAGACATGGGCAGTAACGTGGACGAGGCAGCTGTACTAGAAGAGTCTGTACTTGGAAACCGTGAGTTATAAAACTAACTAACTTACCTTCACGCCATTTCGGTAGGCAGAGAGGATGAACCACCATGCAACTCGATCTTGGCACACACACTCTTTTCTTCATTCCATACCTACCTGACTGTGCTATTCTGACTCCTGACATAGCCCGCCTCAAGTATTTGATTAACTTTTTATTTATTTTTTTATATGAATACCTCACAAGAGCCTCATCTGGAGCCAGTGAGACTATGGCATCCTCAATCGGGGTATGTTGTGAGGCTGAAGGTAGCGGGGAGGGGAAGGAGGTGTGGAAGAGGGAGGTGGAAAAGTACCTGGCTATTCAGAACTGGTCACCAAACACGGCTAAAACCATTTCAAGCAACGTTTCAATTCTGAATGGGGTCTTACACCAGGGCGATACTATGGGTATCTTCCACTCTGGAACGTGCCGCAAATATAATATATATTATTTTAAATGAATTTTGTGTGAAAATAACACTAATTATTCAAATATAATTTATTTGATTTGATCCCGCGACCATCGTATTGCGAGTCATAAGCCGTACCAGAGGCAGTGGGTTATCGTAATATAGACACATTAAATTAATTTGGGTTTTCTGTTGTTTCAGAAATGGACAGATCGAGCGACGAGGATGACGAAGCGAGTGACGTCGACCACGAAGAGAGCGATGAGGATACCTTCTGCATGCCACCAATACCTTATCATAATATTATCAACGTTTCACCTAACTCCGCTATGGCCATAGACTTTAGTAGACAAGACCAGGTAGATAGTGAGGCAATGCGTTCGATTCTGCCGCCTGAAGGTTACTCTTTCGATTGGTCTAAAGATATCTTACGTTTTACTGGGATAAGGGAGACTTTCACAGGCACGCCGGGACCAACTTTCAATACCGACGAAATGGGCAAACCTGTGGATGCCTTTCTTAAAATCTTTGATGCAGATTTCGTTGAACTGATCGCGAGAGAGACCAACAGGTATGCAGATCAATGGATTGCGAAAAAACAATTTAAGCGTCATGCGCGTACCAATAAATGGGCTCCCACGAATAAAGAGGAAATGTATGTATTCTTGGCAATTTTAATGTATCAAGGTATTAGTCCCCTTCCTGTTGAAAAAGACTACTTCTATTCAAAAAAACTCACCGCCATGCCTTATTTCAGCCGAGCCATGGATTATAATCGTTTTCTTCTAATTAAAAAGTTCCTTCACTTCACCAACAATGAAAGTCTTTCTTCTGATGCACCATTATCTGTGCGAAGGTTACAAAAGATTCAACCCGTCTTGGACCACCTCTCAAATAAGTTTGAGACTTTATACCTGCCCGAGCAAGACATCTCTCTGGATGAATCCTTACTCTGCTATAAAGGCCGTTTGGGATTCGTCCAGATGATCAAAACCAAAGCGGCCAGTGCGGGTATAAAGTCTTACGAGCTTTGTGAGTCCAAGTCTGGCTATCTTTGGAAATTCCAAATTTATACGGGGAAGACCATTTCCAGACAGGCTGAATCGACAAATCCAGACCAGGAAGATATGACGGAAGACATAACGGAAGATATGACGGACGACATGACACAGGCCAACTTTTTGGGTGCTCACAATATCTGCCCAGTTGGGGCCACTGCAAAGATAGTATACGACCTGGCCAGCCCTCTGTTTAACAAGGGGTATACATTAATAATGGACAATTTTTATAATAGTCCATTATTGGCACGATGCCTCAAAAGAAATGGGATGGACTGCATGGGCACATTGCGGTTAAACCGAGAATTTGTGCCCTCTGCATTTAAGTCCCATCTCCGGTCCAAACTGAGGGAAGGTGAGGTTGTATACTCGAACTGCGGGGACCTCAATGTAATGGTTTGGTTGGACAAAAACCTGGTAAGTATGTTGTCCACCTACCATAAGGCAGAAATCGGGGCAGTTGAAAAGTTTGGTACCTGGACTTACAAACCTCAACTCGTACTAGACTATAACAAGGTAATGGGGGGGGTTGACCGAAAAGATCAGCTTTTGTCAGGCTTCCCCATTGAACGACAGCGAAACCTGGTCTGGTACAAGAAGCTTTTCAGGAGACTACTAAGCGTTTCGGTGCAGAATGCGTATATATTGTACGGCTCAAAGCTCCGCAAGGAAAATAAACGCATTTTGTACCGAAACTTCAGGAGTGAGGTTGCGGATGAACTCCTTCTGCTGTTCTGTCGTAGTCAAATTGACACGACTGTGCGGACCATTGGCCTAATAGCTGAAGGAAAGACTCTGCGACCTATCCTGAAAGGCAACCACTTCGTGGTCCGTAGCGGGAAAAAGGTGAAATGTGCCTGGTGCAACATAAATAACATTTTCAAAAGGACCCTTACAAAGTGTGATGTGTGTGATGTGGCATTATGCTATGATTGCATGAAGCCATATCACACTACAATATAGATTTGCTGAGGGTTTTTTTTTATTTCATTTTTTTCTTTTTTGGTTTTTTAGTTATGAAATTCTAATTTATAAATTTAATTAAATTTGTTTGAACATCAATTATGATGGCCTGGATGGCTGGACTTATAATCATTTCTTTCCGCATACTCACGTCTCATGTTATGTTGTCCTCAAAGGTTCTATATGATAAGGTTCGGTGGACATTTAATATGTATATTTCAATTCTGATCATTGAAATATGCATGTTAACAAATGCACAGGTTTTCTCATTTTTCCCTGTTTATTGTACACATTAAATAACTCGTTTTATTTTTATGTCTTAATTATATTTTGTCAATTTTTCTGTAAAGATGCTTTTCCAGATCTAGTCACTGAACATAACTAAGCCAATTCAAGCAATGTTCAATTCTGAATGGTGGTCCCTCACCAGAGCGATACTCAGAATCTCACTCTATAGCGAGGCACAATGATATTATTATGTATTGATTTTCTTAAATTATGAATAAACCAATAAACTGAATACATTTTTATTATGACAAAAGGTGTAAACAATGTTTAAATCAATATACTGCTCTTTCATTGTAACCATACAACTGTAATATTGATTTTAAAGGATATTAGGGCTTAATAAATAAATCAATTATTGGTTCCATCAATTATTTTCCCTCCCCCATTTTTTTTCGATACCTTTGCGTTTAGATATAAAATTATCACTATGATTTTATTTGAAATTCTACGGTCATACAAAGGTTTGATATATATATACAAATTTATCATCATTTTACATATTCCGATTTACCCTATGTAGATTGACCTTAAGGTAGCTGTCAGAAGTGATTTTTGGTCAAATATTGGTGAATTTCATCAACTTTCAAAGTATCCCCCTGAAATATTGGCAATGTTTATATCTATGATATATATCTCACTTTAAGCCTTATTTCCTCGTTTTGCACGTAATATAAAAACATGGTTACAAATCTCCAGTTCTAATTTACAATTATTTAAAAAGTAGCACCATGATTTTGACATCGTGAAATAGGCTCTCTGTATAATTCATCAAATGAATAAAATAAAGCCAACACGGCGACTATGCTTATTAATAATTGTAGACAGTTAATGTATCTTCCTAACGTTATACCAGTTTTTGTGGTAAATTTATTATATAATATAATACAGTGATTTCAATTTTGACGCGTCACGCACTCAAATTTTACAAAATTATTTTCTGACCAAACTTTTGAAGAGATCTTAACATGCAAAAAAATATTTTTCTATTACATTCTTGCATCTGTGATTATCAAACAGGCCATAGAGAACATAAAAACGTAGAAAATATTCAATAAAGCTTTTTAAAACTGCCACTGGCGGCAATTTCAAATCACAAAAACGCAAATTTCGCGCATTTATAAAGTTTAAGATTTTTTAATAATTTATCTATCAATTCTAAAAATATAGAATAATTATTAAAATATAGGTGAATTCATTGGCTGTATAGCACTATAATCAGTTTTATGTTTCCGTATTAAAATTCGGAGGTTTGATTTTTTTAATGTTGGCGGAAAATATTCAAAATCGTCGCCAAAAAACCGCGAGCAATCGGAGAAAAAAGTTTTTTGACGCGCGATCGTTCGAGTGGTTAAAGAATTTATTAAAAATCTCTTCAAATTGAAATGTGGATGGACCTTGTTTTTATGCAATGGAACGGTGAGCCTCTTAAAAGTGGCGACAGAGGAAGCGGGGAGGTGGCAAAAGAAGCAACATGGCGAGTGATGTGGATTTGTGTATCGGGCGCTTGCTTTTTGCGAGACTGAAACCGGTTTTTGCCTTGAATATCGAGTCAGTTTAAAAGGAGTGTGTTGTTTCAACCTAGTCATGTGTAATTAGAGAAATTGATGAAAATGTCCGCCATGGTTTGTGCGCGATCGCGCTCATTTGTACGCAATTGGCTGAGAAAAGATCGGAAACAGATTGTCGCTTGATTCTCGGACACGATTGGAGATGGGCCCAAACGTCGAGGGATGGACCTCGTTGACGTCCATCATTGGAAGAGAAAGCTACCTTCAACCAGAAAAACAGGCGTTTGTAAATGCCTTTATTTTTCTCTCTCCGTGGTTTTATATACCAAATATATAGATGGATATTAGAAGCCTTGGTTTTTATTTTATACTTTTATTAGTATAGGAGATGAAATCCTAGCCCCTCTAACTGATAACAGTATCGACTTGATGCACGAATTCTGAGTTTATTTGCTTCATCCTCTTGTTATATTTATCACTCGTAAAAAGGTGAGTGAAATTCTTACTACGACACAAGACTAAACATGATAATTCGTAATCCGGTTAAAACAGGATTGCAGTCCCAACAAATGAATTGATAGGTTTACTAATAAACCTCCAGTAAAACGTGAGTTCTTTATCGCAATTCACCATAGTATGTAATCAGGACAAATGCAGGTGCACGAAAACGTTTACCATATATTAAGAATAAACGTTTAATAGAAAACGGCCTGTAATCCCGTTTATGTTCTTTTTTAATAAATCAGCAATACGCATTTCTCTTTGTGTATAAACAAATAGTTAAGTTAAATAAATAATTGATAAAATATTGTAAAAATAAATATTTTAATTATAAATAAATATAAAGAACCTAAGTAGCCTAATTTTTAATTTTATTTATTGGAAAATTTGTATAGCGCCGCTTTTGTGAGATAACACCTGAGGGGCGCTTTACAGTTGATGCAGGTATTACAAAAAATATAAATATAACAAAAATAAAGTGAAGTTAATTTAACTAAAATGAAGTACAGGAACAGATGACACGAAGATAGAAGAGGGAGACTCTGCAGCAAGAATTCTAGGTGGTGAGAAACTGGACCAGCTGCTGCAGCGAAAGTCCATCCTGGTGATTATTGAAGCAGTGCATTCTGCCCGCAATAAAAGGCGATAATAAACTCGTCGGGATAATAAAATACCCTGGGCTTAGCTTGCTAATACTTGCTAGGCCCTTCAGAGTTTCTGAGAATTCCGTTGAAAAAATCTGGGGTGCATTTACCGATCGATGTTCGTTTCGAATGTCGAATATTATTATTATAGCCTAACCTACCTTTAAAGTTGTACTTTAAGAGTAACCAACGTGGGGCTTATTTCAAACGAAAAAAAATGTTTTGAATTTAAGATTTAAGCTAAAATACCTCACCAAACTGACATTCAACATTTTAAAATAAATGCCTGTAAAGGTTTTCTAATTTTGTTAATTTAGAGTAATTTTTGCCAATATT
This sequence comes from Hesperophylax magnus, assembly GCA_026573805.1. Lineage (NCBI taxonomy): Eukaryota > Metazoa > Arthropoda > Insecta > Trichoptera > Limnephilidae > Hesperophylax > Hesperophylax magnus. Next base: position 1,382,022 of record JAIUSX010000180.1, on the reverse strand, counting down.
ATTAATTATTTAAGAGTTTTTTTTTCAATTTCAGTTACTTGCTGGCGACATGATTAAAAGTAAAATAAAGCGGAGCTGAAATTGTGTATTGACAAAAAAGTAAGAACTCACCACTTCCAGTGAACAGGTTCTGACTGGAGAGAATCCTTGTATTTTCGAATGACTGGTGAAGTTCGCGAAGATCAATGAACGTCCGACCAAAGGAAGGTGATTCGATTGTTGCTGGTGATGGTTGAGATTGGGCTTTTAAACGATTTTCACGAGTCCCATGACAACTACGACATATTAAAATATTATTTAATACCGGCCATAAAAAAAATATACCTATTTTGACGTGAAACAAGTCATATATCATCTACAATAGACTATTCTATAATACATAGCAGAGAGGAATTACTTTTTGGAACTAGCTGACGTGTACCCAGAGTTTCTCAAGGACTTATAAATGGTTTCGGTTAAGGTTTTGAGGTTGTAAATTCTGGAGTACATGACAACTGGGAACATTTTTAAGGACTAAATAATATTATTGTGTCATAATAAGTACCTATTTATTTAACTTGATCATGACATGTTTCTTGGGTCGTCTTCGGCCAGTTTAACCATTCAATTTAATTCATTCCAAGGCATAAATTCTCCTTACGCAACTTTCTTTGTTCTTCACTTACTTCTCATCTTAACATAAATTATTACTTGATGCATGTCTTCCTCGGGCATCCATGACTTTTTCTACAATTAACTTCAAGTAGTATCATGCAATCCGCATTGTTTCTTGAAGTAGTATCATGCAATCCGCATTGCTTCTTCAAGCAGTATCATGCAATCCGCATTGCTTCTTCAAGTAGTATCATGCAATCCGCATTGTTTCTTCAAGTAGTATCATGCTATCCGCATTCTTACTTCAAGTAGTATCATGCAATACGCATTGCTTCTTCAAGCAGTATCATGCAATCCGCATTGTTTCTTCAAGTAGTATCATGCAATCCGCATTGTTTCTTCAAGTAGTATCATGCAATCCGCATTGTTACTTTAAGTAGTATAACGCAATCCGCAGTGTTACTTCAAGTAGTATCATGCAATCCGCATTCTTACTTCAAGTAGTATCATGCAATATGCATTGCTTCTTCAAGCAGTATCATGCAATCCACATTGTTTCTTCAAGTAGTATCATGCAATCCGCATTGTTACTTTAAGTAGTATAATGCAATCCGCAGTGTAACTTCAAGTAGTATCATGCAATTCACTTTTTTTTTTTTTTTATTCAGTGAATTTTATGAATTTCAATTTTTGTGTACTTAATAACTCCCACACTAGGCTTTTGCCCATGTTGTGGTAGTCATAATGCTATAAATTACAATAAAACCATATGTTGTAGTAAGAAAAAATAAAACATAATATGGAAGGAAAAAAAAAAGAAAATAAACATATTTAAGGAAAATATAAAACAAAATATATGTTTTTCATACATGCAAACTGTGATGTTCTATCCTTCAGGATATACAGCCGTGGACTTCTTGCCACAGACTCCCAACACTCCTTGGATGGAAGATACCTCTTTCAGTAATAAATAGGTTACTTGTTATTAACTGGTTTATTTAGAATATCGCGTGTACAATATAACCGCGTTGGTCAACCTTTCTCGGTACTCGCTAGATACGGACTCCCAGTGGGATTCCAATCAAACCTAACCTAAAGCTGAGACGCCCTCTGTCGTCGGAGGCTAAAACTAAGAGCACTGCCATCTGTGTCTGAAAGCCCGAAGCTTTATACACAACATCTTCCCCCTGCTAAACTAGAAACCTGTCTACGATATTTCATTGTTACAGTATTATTTGTAAAATCACGAATCTATACAATCGCAAACAGATGACACTAAAATCAATATTATTAAAATCATGAACTAAATATTTGAAAATATATCATTACACACAAAATTAAATAATTCATTAAGCACTGACTCTACTCCAAAAAGATGTTGACTCTATAAGTAGCTGATTCTTTCCCTGGAGGTCATTTCAAAGACGTCTGGGACGAAGTCGTCCCGCCCATGGTGCTGGTTCATTTTGTGGTGGGCTTCTGTTTCTCCCTGGAGACCTGAAATCAAGAGAACCCCGGTTAAAATCTCCCAAAAGGAGTGACGTGTCAAGCTCATCTGCCCAGCATTTCGTCATATCAGACGCGAAAGGTTCACTCTCTGCCTCTTCCTCCCTGTGCTGCGGACATCCTCTCAGTTGATCAATATGCCTTTTCCACGAGAACTGTGTCCCCACAATTTTAATAATATACATTTTTTTCCCAGTCTTTTTTCAACAATTCCTTTTGCCCAAGAACATTTATTCACTTGTCTGAAGTCTCTCGCTAAACACTTCTGACCTATCTGAAAACTTCTACAAACAACCCCACCGAAATTCCTAAACTGATTTTCCTGACCTTTATTAATATTCGCATTCGCTAAATTCTCTGTCGAGGTTGCTACGTTTTCTTCAAAACTTTTAGGTAAAAGGCTACTAAAGGTTGATTTTAATCTCCTACCAAACATTAGCACTGAGGGTTCAATTCCAGTTGTGGAATGTGGAATATTCCTATAATCACTTAAAAATTCATATAATCTATCTTTATAATTTGACTTAAGTACGTTATTAACAAGAATTTTCTTTAAAAAATTCTTCACTGTTTTTACCGAGTTTTCAGCCTGCCCATTGCTTTGGGGATGACGCACTGGCGTTGTTAAAAACTCAATATTATTATACTCTAAGAAATCTTTGAACTCCTGACTAGTAAAAACGGTTCCATTATCAGTTACAATACAGTCCGGGTACCCAAAATTTGAAAAAATTCTCTTCAACTCATTAATCGTATGACTTGAGTCTGCTTTCGGTATTTCCACGCAATCTACCCATTTTGAGAAAGCGTCGCAAATAACTAAAAACATTTTCCCCGAAATTGGCCCACAATAATCCTGATGCAGCCTCTTCCATGCTGATCCTGAATTAGGCCAGACTGATAAATGACTCTTAGGTGGTAACGGCCTAACTGCTGCACAATCTTTGCAACTTTGAACGATTTTCTCTAAGTCCTTGTTCATTGACGGCCACCAAAAATAACCTTTGGCTAATCCCTTCATTTTTACAATGCCCAAATGCGATCTGTGTAACAAATCTAAAACTATACTCTGAAGCGAACTTGGAATTATAATTCTATGTTGCCAAAACAAACAATCATTTTCAATAGATAATTCATTCCTTTTAATCCAGAATTTCCATAAAAAACTGTCGCGATTTACCCGCTTGGGCCACCCTTTACGAAGATGCCCTAAAATTCCTTGAATTTCTGGGTCCGAGCCTGTCGCTGCGACTATACGCTTTACATCTAAGTGTTCACACTTTTCTATATAGCCTATGAAATCGGAACCTAGATCGTCTTCCGATTTTTCCTCTGAGTTTTCCAACGGCAAACGCGATAAATAATCCGCATGATTATTAGCTGATTTGACGTACTCAATTTTGTATGAGAACCCTGCCAAGATGATCCCATAACGTTGCAACCGATTAGCTGCTAACACCGGTATGTGTTTATTTTCTCCTAAAATCCTCATTAGAGGCATATTGTCTACACATAATGTAAATTCTCTTCCATATAAATAGCGAAAAAACTTGTTTAACCCAAAAACAATAGCCAAAGCTTCCAAATCAAGGATGCTGTATTTTTTTTCCGCACTTGTTAAACTTCTAGACGCAAATTCAATTGGTCTCAACGATCCATCCGCGAAACTATGGAACAAGGAAGCTCCGAGCCCCGAGCTACTTGCATCAGTATATAGCTTAATAGGTAAATTAGGAAAGTAATTAGTTAGTATCCTATTACTACTCATTAGGCATTTAATCTTGTCCACAGCGTCTGAACACCTCTGATCGAACTCAAACCTCGTATTTTTCTTTAAGAGATTATGTAACGGTTCGCAGATTGAAGACATATTCGGAATGAAATTCCTATAAAAATTAAAAAATCCTAATAAACTTTTTAATTGTTGAATATCTGCTGGATACGGTGCTTTTTTAATAGCTTCTAATTTGTCACTTTGAGGTTGAATACCCTTTTCCGAAATTACGTATCCTAAAAAATTAATTGTTTTAACAAAAAATTCACATTTCTCCGTATTGATGCATAAACCACATTCTCTTAAGCGATTACACACCGCGCGAATATTATTCTCAAGATCCCGCTCATTGATCCCTGAAATTATAATGTCATCTAAATAAAATGCCACGCCTTTTAATCCTTGCAAACAACTCGCTATAGTTCTCGCAAAAATTGCCGGTGCCGATTTAAAACCGAAGACCAGCCTATTAAACTGGAATAATCCCAAATGCGTATTAATGCATGTAAATCTTTTACAATGTTCCTCCAATTCTAACTGACAGTATGCTTGTTTTAGATCCAGTTTCGCAAATAATTTACCTGAACTTATCTTATGAATAACCTCTTCTATCTTGGGTAATGGATATTTTTCCAAAATTGTAATCAGATTAAGACTTCTTTTGAAGTCAGCGCAAACCCTAATGTTACCGTTCTTCTTTACGACAGGTACTATCGGTGATGCAAAATTGCTACTCGTGACCGGTGATATTATCCCGTCTTTTACCATAGACTTTAATTCCGCCTCAATTTTCTCTTTAATTGAAAAGGGAACCGGCCTAGCATTAAAAAAAAATGGACTCGCATCTTTATTAACCTTAAAAGACACCTTAAATTTATTAAATTTACCCAGCTTTTCAGTAAAAACATCCGGAAATTCACGAATAAAATTATCCTTATATTCCTCTTCAGGGTCCACCGAATTAATTGTATTTTGTACTGAAGCGATTTCTAACCCAAAAAATATCCATGAAATCTCTACCTACAATTAGATCTGAACCTCCCGCAACAATTATAAATGTAACATTATTGTTTTTATTTTTGAACTTCACGTCAAAAATAACTTTGCCAATAACTTTCAAAGGATTCCCTGCGTACCCAGTAATGATACGGTTATCCGCCAATAAATTTAATGAACCAAAATGACGCTTAAAGATTTCTTCCTGCATTACACTTAACGAAGATCCCGAATCGACCATCGCTCTAAAATGCTTGTCGTTAATTATAATGTCTGCTGTGAACGGTTTTATTGAAGCTATCACATGATTATTACAACAAAAATCCTCCAAAATTGGATTTACACTATTTGAAAAGTTATTATTCACACAATATTTTTGCAGATGACCTACTTCATTGCATTTGTAGCATCTCGCATTGCGAAATTTGCATGAATTAGTACAATGACCCGTTTTCTTGCAAATTCGGCACTGGGTTTTCGCACCCGATGGTACTGTATACGTCGGTTTGTTTACAGATGAACTCGCGGCAAACTTTTGTTTATTGCCCTTAAAAAAATGCCTATTGCTAGTATTCTTACTGATGATGTTAACCTCTGATTTAACTGAATTATTTGGAACGTCTAAAACTGACATACTATTAGCTATTTCCTCTAGTTCGCTAAGTGACAATTTCAGCCCCTCCAAGTAAATCTTGTCTTTAATGCGACCCGGTAATAATCCAATGGCAAACATATCTACTAAATTTTTCTCCAACCTAGCTTCAAATTCACAATAAGTTGACAAAGACCGTAATCTAACCCCAAAATCTTTAATGGATTCGCCCGCCTCTTGTCTTGCTGAAAAAAATACTTCGCGTTCTTTGAATACTGAACGCTTTTTACTGCAATGTTTTTCTAGAAATGCCCATAATTTTTCAAACGATACGTCCGTAACTCTAAGTGGAAAACACAAATTTATCAACAAAGAGAGTGTATCCGGCTCCAAAAGATTTAACAGAAACGCCCTTTTTTTATCCGCGTTAATCTCATCATTTATAACGAAAAACTGTTCTAGACGAAGCTTAAACACGAACCAATCTCCCTCGAGATGATTAAAACTCGGAATTCTTCCCGATTCCATATCTACACGAAGCACAGACCACAATAAAAACACACAAGAAAAAAAACAAAACCCGGAACAATAACCTCCAACAAAAAAAACAACTACTTAACTCAGGAACTCTTCTTTCCGCCGCCAGTCTTTCAGAAATTCCTTCAAAAGTTGTTATTATCCACCGCTCGCCTTGGCAATAGATAAATGCTGCAAACACCGCACGTCCTGGCAATGTTTTATTGTTCCAAATTAGCTCCACCGCTCGCCTTGGCAATGGATTATTTTCCTTTGTTAAAATGGTCCTCTGGTAAATTGTCTCTTAATTCCTAGAACAGAAATCGTCGATCCTAGGCCTCCACGGCCCTGGATAACCAATCTTGTCTCCCTTCTCCACGAAGGAAAACACAATTGGAAGTCACCCCGTGACTTAGCCCTCACGTTCCTGGTTGACAAAATTCTGCTGCCGTGTGACAACAAAAAAAAATTCTCCAGTTATCCTTCGACTGCGCCAGCTGTGATGTTCTATCCTTCAGGATATACAGCCGTGGACTTCTTGCCACAGACTCCCAACACTCCTTGGATGGAAGATACCTCTTTCAGTAATAAATAGGTTACTTGTTATTAACTGGTTTATTTAGAATATCGCGTGTACAATATAACCGCGTTGGTCAACCTTTCTCGGTACTCGCTAGATACGGACTCCCAGTGGGATTCCAATCAAACCTAACCTAAAGCTGAGACGCCCTCTGTCGTCGGAGGCTAAAACTAAGAGCACTGCCATCTGTGTCTGAAAGCCCGAAGCTTTATACACAACACAAACATACATACATACACATTTATAGATGCTCAGATATATATATACATATACATACATACATAGACATAGGGGAGAGTGGGGCACAGGGGACCAGCGGGGCACAGGGGTCATTCCCGATAAAACCGAAACTAGAGGCGCCAACTTAGTTTTAATTCTTGTAAACGCTGTGCTCGGACGCCATCTTTAGTCGGGTCACAGCGAGCGGCGTGAGCGGACGTCAATTTCGACAAGAAAGTTAAATAATCGTTTTTCAAGGTAAGTTTCTAAAAAATAATCCTATTAATGTTTATTTCAAGAAGAGATACTGTATCTGTATGTTGAAGTAGTATTTTTTACCTGATTTGTAATTTATTTGAGGTGTTTTCAATAGTTTTATTATATTCGAGTTCATGGTCTTTAACACGTACAATTTCCGATAGCATAGTAAGGTAGTATGGGGCACACGGGGCCAAGCTAGACGGGGCACAGAGGACCAATGGTCCTCTGTGCCCCCATTCTATGATCTATATTGTGTTTCAAATATACATTATTTTTGTGTTTGTATTTTGTTTCAGATGGTTCGTAACTATATAAAGAAGAAGGAAGAACCTAGTTGGAGCAGTTCTGATATGATAAAAGCTGTTTCGGCTGTGAATTTGAAGACGTTGTCAGTAAGAAAAGCATCGATTCAATTTGGGATTCCAAGGACATGTCTTATGCGTAGACTTAAAAGGGAAATTGGAAGTGGTCCTCGTAATGACCATTTCAAACTTGTATTCTCTAAAAATCAAGAAAAAGAACTAGTTATACATATTTTGGATCTGGAAACTAGATTTTACGGCTTGACTCTACGAGATGTTAGAAAATTGGCATTGGCTGGACAATTCATTCCACCGTTTTTTCTCTTTCCACGCCAGCGCATGAAACCAGCGTTCATGAAGGGATGTCCATCAGGATCAATTGGGTATGCAAACGGGAAAGGATGGATGGATTCGGTCCACTTCGTGAAATTTTTGAAACATTTCGTTAACTACGCAAAGCCCTCTAAAAATAGGAAAGCGCTTTTAACTATTGATAACCACGCCAGTCATAGAACTCTCGAGGCGATAAATTTTGCACGTAATAATAACGTGATTATGATTTCTTTACCTCCGCATACTAGCCATCGACTACAGCCTTTTGATTGCTGTTTTTATGGCCCACTAAAAAATCAGCATGCACATGAGTGTGATATGTGGCATGTGGCTAACAAATAATCCGTCACAAAGAATTTCAATGTATGATATTTCAGAAATATTGTAATGGAAGGTATATTGGATGCCAAATGTAATTTAGGAACATTCCAATGTTTACAAAAACGGTAGAGCAAAGATCTCAATCTCATGATTGTGGGGTTAATTTTCTGTCAAGTAAGGTGGGAAATCAGAAATAATAACAGTAAATACTTAATCGAAATTATATTGAAAACCATCAAAAGTACAACAAAGGAGTACAAATAATAACCATGTAACAAAAGGAATAAAAGTAGGCATATACCAGATGGACTCCTGAATCAAACTAAGCTAACTTTACGTGGTCGAGAAACGAAGGAATAACAACGGGTGGCGAACGAAAACTTGACTCCAGTAGAGGGGAACGGACCCGTGGCGGGAGCCAGGACATCCTTCACTTAGTGGAGACGGGAGGGCGCAAGTCCTTCAACGCGCGCCTGCAGGATCTTCAACTCCGTAGCACATGGTAACCAACCAGACTCGTCTTACGGAGCCAGGACATCCTTCACTTAGTGGAGACGGGAGGGCGCAACTCCTTCAACGTGCGCCTGTAGGTTCTTCAAGTCCGCATCACGTGGTAACCAACCAGAATCGTCTTACAGACTTCGGGAACAGCAATTCGTTCCTTCGCGACGCGGGGATACTCAGCCATCAACTTCTGGCCACGGCTAGGACCAAACTATTTGCGGTTTCAAATCCGAAACACGAGTACTACAAATATGACCACCGGCCAACACTGGATGAAAAGCGGGATTCTATGACCAACACTAAAAATAATAACCAACACGAACTATTCGTGATAGGAAAACACCCCGCGCCCTTTTTAAAAGAAAAGAATAACTTCTAATCACATGATTAACTCAGATTAAACCACCTTAAAATGGCGAGTGACAAGATCACCGTTCAGCTGGCCTAGCTGACCGGGGAGGAAGTGACCAAAAACAAAACTGTCCCTCCTTCCTTAAAAATATTACCAAAGTTCAAAAAAAAAACACCATAGACAAAATTACCCCAATTAAGCAAGAACTACACTTGTCACAAAATATTTATGTGACAATTCCCCCCTTCCCACGAAAATGTTTGCCCTCAAACATGAAAAACTAAGACCACTAACAAACTAAACTATGAGTCCATCAGGTATCTAGAAAAATGAAAACAAAAACATTAATTAGTAGTTAAAATAACAACTTAGAAATAAGTTTCTTAAAAACTCGATTTCTTAAAAATAAATTTCTTAAAAAATAAATTTCTTAATAATAAAGAAAAAAACATGATCAGTTTTCCTTGCACAGGAAATCAAGGCCAATTTGGCTTCACTTAAGGGTGGTAACACAGCCCTCACTTACACTAAAATTACGCTATTATTAAATAGCAAAATGAGAAACCTAACTAACTAAGTCCATCCGGTTTAACAGTCTTATGACAAAAATCTTGTGACAACATTCTTATGACAAAACTTAAAATGAAACAATACTTAAAATTAAATAATCATATATAATGAAAATATCTTTATAGATATACATTTTTACAACTCAGAACAATGGAGTTCAATGTTGGCAAAATTAGTATACAAGAAAATACTTTTCTGTGTTATAAGTAATATAGAATCAGTTTACAAACTATCTATCAGACGTGACCAGAGTAGGGGTTTGTATTGGATTATTTATCCGTCATTTTTTGAACCAGGATTTACAATTCCGAAGAAATACCTATATGTAACAGGGTCGTCAAACAAGAATAATATTTAAATTATCCATTTTTCGAAAATCAAATCAGGTCAGGATTTATAAAACAGTAAATACTTGCCAATCAAGGTGGACAGAATAGGATTTACATAACACAATACCTATCTATTTATCTATCAGTTCATGACAAAAGTCAATTGGCACTCAAAAGCAAAACAGAAACTAGAAAGTTAAGCTCATACCTTAGGATATACAAAAATCCATATAACAACCTGCAGCAAACACTCAACAGAGTGACATTGTTTGTAAAAAAATGAGACCAAGCAATACCCAAGCTGGCATTCCTTAAAAAACACTCCAAGTGTAGACAAAACGTCAGCATTTCTTGTACAAACAAAACAAAATTGTGTGATCAACTATGGCTTTCAGTGAGTTGACACTATTCGAGGGGTGATCAATCCAAAATTTTAATGAATGACACAAGGAATACTTAATTTATAGTCTAATACTGGTATTAACAGTAAGACACTATTGTTTATCACAATTAGACATAAAACTATACAGAAACTTACTTTCCTGTATTAGAGGCAAAGTGATAATTCCAAAGGAATTAATTACTAGTTAAGCACGCCAAAGCAGTACTTACTTTGTTAGAGACAAAACAACTTTCTTATGAACTAAGACTTATTTAAAGAACTTTAGGAAAGCTGTACCATACTTAAACTTATGAAATACAAACAATCAATAATAGAACTAATAGAACTTTTGTGCATCAGAAAGTAGCTCAAGTTTCTGAAACACAAAATTCCAAGAAATACATTCTCAAGTTCCCTGGAGGTTCAATGGGCCAATAAAATGGCCTCCAGTGGACTAAAGAAAGAAGGGCATAAACTTAAAAATAAAAGCATTACAACATAATCCGTTATACAGACGGAAACAAGAAATAAATCAATGTGTGTGCACGTATGTAACTAAGTATATTATTACCAATATAATCAAACATTTGATAATACCAATATCTCAAAACTAGTGTATGTTATAAATAACAAGAAAAACATAGTAACGAAGGAAAGAAAGACTTTACTAACAAAATTTGGGCGCCAGTGACCACAAGGGTCACGTTCCAGTTTACCGAGAGTAAATAAAAGGTTTATCGTCGATAAACTAGATTTTAGTGTCCGTACTGAGCACAAGATATGGAGGTACCAAACTCCAAATCATGAGAACAGAACAGTCACAAAAGAAACAAATGCCATAATGTGAAGGGTTGGTAGGCCTACACACTACAACATTGGCTTCCTTAAAGGAAAAAAAACAAAACTAATCTATCCGAATAATATCTTTTACGTGAAAATTGCCTACAATTTTACCTTGCATGTCTGCCAAGGTGTATACTAAATCCGAGACTTTATTTTTTATAACATTACGCACGAATCTTGGTGCCAACTTATGGGAAAAGTAATCCGGACTACTGGATTGAACAAAATTCTTCCTCCAAACGACATCACCTATATCATAAACCACGGATTTACGGCTTAAATTATAATGTTGGGCATTATTTTTAAAGGCCTGTACTAATGCATTTGAAACTTGTTCATAAATAGGAACTAAGTCTTCCAACTTCTTTGCAAATTCGGCTCTAGGCTGATCTAAAGGTATGTCCGTGAGACTAGAAGAAATATTCAATTTGTGTAAATTACCATCAATAATTAGTTCCCTGCCGTGCATGAGGAAAAAAGGCGTGAAACCTGTTGCAAAATTAACAGAATTATTCAAGGCTGACTGTATCTGAGGCAGAAATCTAGACCAATTACGATGGTCAGACTCGGTCAAGATAGACAAAGCAGTCCCGATAGTTTGGTTATACCGCTCGACTACATTGTTTTGCGGGGTGTAATATGCGTTATAAAAAGGCATAGGAATATTATAATCGGCCAACAATTGTTTAAACTCTTTTGAAATAAATTGTTTACCATTATCACACACAAAGGTTTGAGGAACACCGTGAACCAGAAAAATGAATTGTTCAACATTTTTTACAATGCTTTTAGCAGTAGCATTTCTTAGCGGAAAAATCCAAGTGTATTTCGAAAAGACGTCAACAACCGATAGAATGTACATAAATCCCGCGTAACTACGTGGAAGAGGACCAACAAGGTCGATAGACAACATTTGCATCGGTCTGTTGACTATTTTAGGATTCGTAGAAATACCCGCCGGCGCAGATGTATTTATTGTATGTGCTTTGCACGTTTTACACTTATTAACAAACTTTTTGACATCATTATACAAACCCGGCCAAAAATAACGTAGTTGGACTTTCTTATATGTTCTGAATACACCTGGGTGGCAAGAGCTAATAGACTCGTGTTCTTTACTTAAAATTTCGTTACGGTCCTCAAAAGGCACAACCAGCTTCCAGGCTGTATCCTTCTGCAAATCGAAACGAGATTTAGAATGTCGAAATAAACAATTATCTTTAATTTGGAAATTATTGAATCGTTGTGGATTATTCATACAATTGGAAAACAAATTATTATACCAACAATCAGAAATTGTGGGCAAGGAATCTAAGGCAGCAACGGTAAAATCGTCTTTACGAGAAAGAACATCTGGAACAGTATTCAATTTACCTTTTCTGTGTACCACATCAAAAGAATACTGAGAAAGGCGCGTAGACCATCGAGCAAGTCTACCAGTTGGATTGGACAACGAAACCAACCACTGCAAACTGGAGTGATCCGTTACCACTGTGAAATGAACACCTTCTACGTAAGGCCTGAAATGATTCACCGAATCTAACACCGCTAGGAGTTCGCGCTCCGTAACGCCGTAGTTTCTCTCGTGAACATTTAAACACCTAGAGAAAAAAGAAACAAGATGTTCTTCACCGTCGAACACCTGGGTAAGCACGCCGCCGATTCCAACGTTGCTCGCGTCGCAATGTATAGTAAAGGGCAACGAAAAATCTGGACAGCTAATAACGGGAGCAGAAGTAAGGGCTTTTTTTTATTCTTTAAACGCGTTTTCTGCTTCTGGAGACCATGAAAAATTACTTATTCCCATTCTAGAACCAGTGAGTTTAGTCAACGGGGCCGCAATAGTAGAGAAATCTTTAATAAAACGCCTGTAATAACCGCAAAGACCTATTAAAGCTTTAATTTGTTTAGAAATTTTAGGAGTAGGGTAAGTTCGAATACATTCTTATTTAACGGGGTCTGTACGAAGACCTTTTGCGTCTACGATATAACCTAGATACTTCAACTCTTCTTTACAAAACTCACATTTTTTGAGGTTAACTGTTAGGCCCGCATCTCTTAAATGTTCATAAATTTTATTTAAAATCTTCAAATGTGATTCAAAATCCTCTGAAATAATAATCAAATCATCGAGATAGCAAAATACGTTCTCGTCGAACTCAGGACCAAAAAGGGCATCCACAAGACGCTGCAATTCGCTAGGAGCATTTTTAAGACCAAATGGCATCCTTACAAATTCAAATAAACCGTGGCCTGGTACAACGAAAGCCGTTTTAGGACAGGATTCCTTATCCAAGGGAATCTGCCAAAACGATTTGGACAAGACTGCAATCTTTAGAGCACAGGCGTCAGGTAGGTATGCTGTCCTTGTTCTATCGGTATTACAATGGAAGATGCTCTGAGGAACAAGCGTCATTGATCCCTTCGGCACCGGTGCGTAGTCGGGATACACGCCAAACGCGTGCCCAACATTTGTACACAGTTGACATTTGTCACATGAGAACGGGTCGCTTCTACGATTCGTTCTTAAGTTCAACAGCTCGGCTGTGGAACGAACTGCCGGCCTCTGTGTTTCCTCCCTCCTACAACATGGGACTCTTCAAGACCCATGTTCACTCCTTCCTCTCCACAAAAAGACCCTCCACACAGCATCCCTAAAGATGACATAGGCCCTGAGGGAAATTATTTTCTTCAGGGCCTCCTGTGTGGAGTAAATATAAAAAAAAAAAAAATCTATTGATGATATAAACCGAGCACCCCTAAGTTTATCTAAAATACGTGAAATATACGGGATAGGATAGGAATCAGCCAGAGTAACGCTATTCCAGCGCGAGTCCAAATATTCGAGTCCAAACAAAATCTGACAGAACCATCCTTCTTAGGGACAATCAAACCTGGGTTTGACCAAGCCGAACGAGAACGGCGGACAACACCTAAATCCAACATTTCTTTTAATTGAGCTCTAATTGCTTCTGACGAGTTTGAGACAATGGATAATAACGCTGCTTAATAGGATCCCCTGTTGTATTTATCTTATGACGTACCAAATGGGTTTTTCCTAAACCTCGTTCTTCTAAAGAAATTGACTTGAACTTAAATATAACCGAATTTAACTTTAGATTGTGTTGAGGGGACAGCAAGGAAGCTGATGTTAATTTGCGAACCTCACTGACAACATTCCCAAAATCAATATTGCTGTCAACTTTTGGAAACAACTGAGGGGCCATGTCGAATTGCTTCCAAAAGTCAACTCCCAAAACAATTGAAGAGGACAGAGACGGAATTATGAAAAACTTAATATATTTTTTAATATTATTTTAAAATACCAGTACTCGCATGGTACCAATTATATCCTGACGTTTGCCATCCGCGGTGGTAACGTAGGAATCTAACTTATTTAACTTAAATCCTAAACTTATGAAAAAATTATAAACAGAACCCCCGAAACAACTGACAGATGCTCCACTGTCCAAAAGTCCCGAAAAAACCAAATTCTTAATTCTAATATTAACATGTGGTCTAACATCTTGTCCACAATCAGATAACGGCAAACATGCGTCCATGTTGCGCGTGGAAAACTTAAACTTAGATTTATTACTAGAAACTGCCGACGACCTTTTATCACCCTTGTGCACAGAATGCAAAAGATCGCTGGCTAGTTTTTTGAATTATACTTATTTGCGTCATTATGCTTAAAAAAATCCTTTTTCCATTTTTGACAAAATTGTTTCGTATGTCCCTGTTCTTTACAATAGAAACAATTAAAAGTTTTCTTACTATTACGGCCGGCATAGTCCAGTGGTAACGCATTGGACTGCCATTCCGAAGGTCGCGGGTTCGAACCCGGCGTGCGCAAATAAATTTTATTTGATTAATTTGTGTTATTTCACAATTAATTAATTAAAATAATATATAGTATATTTGCGGCACGTTCCAGAGTGGAAGATACTACCAGTATCGCCCTGGTGTAAGACCACCATTCAGAATTGAAACGTTGCTCCAAATGGCTTTAGCCGTGTTTAGTGACTAGATCTGAATAGCCAGGTACTTCCCCACCTTCCTCTTTCCCTTCCCCACTTACCTTCAGCCTCACAACATCCCCCAATTGGGGATGCCATAGTCTCACTGGCTCCAGACGGGAGCAGTTGGGACTCTTATGAGGTATTCAATATAAAAAAAAAAAAAAAAAAGAAGAATTTGAAGAAGACGCGCGTGGAGAAAGGGAAGCCTGATTATACTTAACACACACAATCACACACAATCTAGCCAATGAAATAACATTAGTGCATGATAGCAAGGAATCATTATATCTTCAACCTACCACGGAATTAGAAATAAGTAAAATAATAAAATCCTTAAAACTAAATGCAAGCGCTGGTTACGATACACTCAAATGTAAGACAGTTCTAAGTCTCTCCACAGAATTGGTTCCTATTTTATCAAAGTTAATTAATCAGTGTCTTAAAGAGGGAACTTTTCCAGATAGTTGCAAAATTGCTAAGGTAATACCAATTCACAAAGGTGGGTCCAAAACGGATACCTCAAATTACAGACCCATTTCTATCTTACCAATCTTATCTAAAATCTTTGAACGTGTAATCTACGATAGATTAAACAACTTTCTATCAAAAAAATCGTTCTTATATAAAAAACAATATGGCTTTAGGAAAAAATCAAACACACTTGCGGCAATAAATGACTTAATCAGTAAACTTAGAAGCAACATTGATGGTGGGAATTATATTCTATCTATACTAATTGACCTTCAAAAAGCCTTCGATACAGTAAGCCATGACATACTTCTCAAGAAACTCGAGAAAATTGGTGTAGTTGGTCCTGCTCTTAATCTATTCAAATCATATCTTAGCAACAGAAAGCAATTCGTTAGCATCAATAATCAAAATAGCAACCACCTACCAATAAACTACGGAGTTCCGCAAGGATCCATACTAGGACCACTTCTGTTCCAAATTTATATAAATGATATCTCCCAATTAGATTTAAACGGTGATATTTTTTTGTATGCAGATGATACTGCAATTTTCTACTGGGGTAAAGATTTAAAAATCTTACTAGAAAATGCACAGAGTGACTTAGACAAAATTAACAGTTGGCTCCAATCAAATATATTAACAATGAATGTTAAAAAAACAGGATACATGATTTTAAGCTCAACTCGTAAAATAATTCCTCCTCATGTACCCTTAAAAATTGAAAATAACAACCTGCAAATCCTGATACAGGAGAAATATCTTGGGCTGTGCATTGATAAACACCTAACTTTTAAGCAGCATATTCAAGATATTAAAAATAAAATCACCCCCTTAATTAGCGTATTCAGCCGGATATCATATCTGTTACCAAATAAAATTAAAAGAGGTCTATATTATAGCCTCGTACACTCACATTTAAACTACTTGGTTGAAATCTGGGGAAATACATGTGAAACATATATAAACTAACTACAGGTAACACAAAACAAAGTAATCAAAAAGCTATTCCACTTCAAACCTAGAACATCAACAAAAAAATTATATATAGAAACAAAACTATTAAAATTAAGAAAATTATATGAATATAATACATGTCTCCTTATTTACAAAATAAATAATAAACTCATACATACAAATACAGAACTCATTAAAACGTCCCAAGTACACACACACTTTACACGGCAACACGATAAAATACATTTAAACACCATACATACTCATTATGGCAAGCAATCCATTGGTTACGAGGGAAGCAACATATATAATTGCCTCCCAGACGAAATTAAAAATGAAAAAAGTATAGGTACATTTAAAAAAAAATTGTTCAGTTTTATGCTCAATCAGCAAAACAATGAAAGTGAATAATATCGGTGTGTAATATATTTATGTGTAGTATATATATGTTATTTCTAGTTAAATAAGTGAAAATGTAATTTTCTTTTATCTAGAATAAAAATATTAAAAACAAAAAAAAAAAAAAAACACGTGGAGAAAACGACCCTTGAGCTTGAGGCGGATACGACGGTTGAGAATAAGGAACCCGATTAGAATACGACGTATTAGGAAAAGAAACTCGCGGAGAAGAATTAAAGTGAGGAGCGGGTTTTTCTACCGAAAGTTTATCAAATTTACTGCACACACTTACTAAGGCTGAAAGACTCTTATCCGAGAAATAGGCAACGGCCAAGGCGTATTTAGGTAGGAGACTGTCACAGACTAAGTCCACCAATTGTTCTTCAGAGAGCGGAACATCCAACCTTAAGTTTGCTAATTGAACATCTTCAACATATTCCACCACAGCTTGATTAAACTTTTGCTTCATAACGAACAAGGCTTTTAAAGCTTCCGTTTGGTTGGTACAAACGTCAAAACGGGAAATGAGGAGCTTTTTCAAAGTTGACCAAGACAAAGAGTCATCAAAAATAGTCCTAAACCAGGAAAGAGCTCTTCCCTCTAGGAGGTCAGAGAAAGCGGTAACAACCGAGGACAACTCCACCTTCCGGCTTCTAGATAGTTCTTCAACTCGTAAAATGAAATCTCTGACATCCGAAGACCCAGAAAATTTTAAACCCCAAGAATGGACAGAAGAAGAAGTTGAAGGAATGGCCGACTGATAATAATTATTAATTATAGTTTAAGTATTTTCTGAACAAACTGTATTATCATCCCCCACATTCATATTAGAACCACCCCCATCTTTCAAACTTTTATTAAAGGAGCGAGCCTGTTCGCGCATACTGGATAGAGTAGCTTCCGGAACGATGTTACGATCCAATAACAATTTAATCATTTCTTCCTTCGTCACCCCATTAATATCTGAAATCGCCATCTTTGTTTAACTGGGGAAAAAGATAATTAGAATTTTAATAATTATTCTTCAATAAGAATATTAACACTTATCTAATAATGAAATATAAATAATAATTTATTTATAACAGATCAATTACCAAACACCCTATACAAGTCAACTCGAAAAGTAGAAATTGTTTACACTAATACAAGTCACAACAGTGCAGCCAACGTATTCTCCCAAAATTTCAGTGCTCACCAGGCTACGATATACGAGTACGATTATATACGAGTACGCCAAGTACAATTACGAATCAAGGACATTTACTTTATTGTACTATAATCAAAATAAACAATTATCCAAATTGTTATTACAATTGATAAAGAAAACAATTAACCAAATTGTTAAGAAAATTGATGAAGATGATAATGATGCTCTTTATTAAGGAATAACACGTCGTTATTTCCGATTAAATATACAGCAACAACTTAATTAATAATGACAGATGTGCGCTGTCATTGAAAAATAACCATGAAAAGTCACGTAACAGTTTTGAATGATCCAACTATTAAAGAAATTTAAATTGTGTTTACGTACCTAGGTAAATATACACTACATAATATGTAAGTAGTATGTATAATATTACCGTTTATTTAATATGAGAACAATATTTTGTAGCAAATAATAATGAAAAGTTTCCATTAATTTGTATTCAATCCCTTTTTAAAATATAAATATATTATTGATATTTCGTTTAAATAAAGATGCTTAATCATGTTGTTATTAATTAGTATGACAAGTAGGAATACAAGGTTTGACTTTTAACCTTAAAATTTTGACAACCAAAGTTGTTCATAGATCAACAAATATAGTCATAGACAATCGATATTATAATTTAAAGAAAAATAATAATTTATTTACTCAAACTTTCGAAAACTTCTAACTTCAACAGTAATAAATTGTCTATGCTCAAAAAATGAAAAGTTCTATGCAAAACAATGACATTTGAAAATGCAAACAACATAATTATTATAGGTTAGGTTGTTTGAGAATAAATGAACATAACATTGAATAACATTAATATTGAAGGTTATAATGTTAAAATTTAAATATTCTCGAGCAAACCAATCAATAGTAAACATTAGGATATGTAAATGTAAGTATCCAAATGTTAAGTACACACACATCGATTTAACTTTAATATTATCAACTAGTATTAATGAAAATCCAACCTGACAAGACAGAAAAAAATAATACGGCTCCGAAAATGAAATATTTTAAACGTTGTGCGCCAAATGTAATGGAAGTTATATTGGATGCCAAATGTAATTTAGGAACATTCCAATGTTTACAAAAACGGTAGAGCAAAGATCTCAATCTCATGATTGTGGGGTTAATTGTCTGTCAAGTAAGGTGGGAAATCAGAAATAATAACATTAAATACTTAATCGAAATTATATTGAAAACCATCAAAAGTACAACAAAGGAGTACAAATAATAACCATGTAACAATAGGAATAAAAGTAGGCACATACCAGATGGACTCCTGAACCAAACTAAGCTAACTTTACGTGGTCGAGAAACGAAGGAATAACAACGGGTGGCGAACGAAAACTTGACTCCAGTAGAGGGGAACGGACTCGTGGCGGGAGCCAGGACATTCTTCACTTAGTGGAGACGGGAGGGCGCAAGTCCTTCAACGCGCGCCTGCAGGATCTTCAACTCCGTAGCACATGGTAACCAACCAGACTCGTCTTACGGAGCCAGGACATCCTTCACTTAGTGGAGACGGGAGGGCGCAACTCCTTCAACGTGCGCCTGTAGGTTCTTCAAGTCCGCATCACGTGGTAACCAACCAGAATCGTCTTACAGACTTCGGGAACAGCAATCCGTTCCTTCGCGACGCGGGGATACTCAGCCATCAACTTCTGGCCACAGCTAGGACCAAACTATTTGCGGTTTCAAATCCGAAACACGAGTACTACAAATATGACCACCGGCCAACACTGGATAAAAAGCGGGATTCTATGACCACCACTAAAAATAATAACCAACACGAACTATTCGTGATAGGAAAACACCCCGCGCCCTTTTTAAAAGAAAGGAATAACTTCTAATCACATGATTAACCCAGATTAAAACACCTTAAAATGGCGAGTGACAAGATCACCGTTCAGCTGGCCTAGCTGACCGGGGAGAAAGTGACCAAAAACAAAACTGTCCCTCCTTCCTTAAAAATATTGTCAAAGTTCAAAAAAAAAACACCATAGACAAAATAACCCCAATTAAGCAAGAACTACACTTGTCACAAAATATTTATGTGACAATATTTGGGAGAGCCTTTATTCGGACAGCTACACTGGAAAAGGCAATCAAAGGATTTAAAATTACAGGAATTGTCCCATTTGATTCAGATATTTTTACTGAAGAAGATTACTTACAATCTAACGTAACTGAACTTCCCGCACTTCGTGAAGTTAACGAAGTTCCAAAAATCCTAACTTCAAATGATGTCTTTGAGCCTGCCATAACAAAAAACATATTAATTGATTCGGCACCTATTGATATTGATAAAAAACGATTGCCGATCAATTAGAAACTTCATTGATATCTTCAGTTTCGGCGGTTTTAGAACCATCAACTAGTTTCCAGGAGGAAACAAAAACTATCAAGATGGTCCAAAGTATATTAAATCAAATATCACCAAAACCCACTTCTCAACGAAAATTACAAGAAAATAAACCTAAAATAAGGACACAGTATGCAGAAAAACTAACCGGATCACCTTTAAAAAATGCTAAACTTGCAGAAGAACAGGAAAAACTCAGGAAAACGCTATTAACTGCCAAAAAAACATTAAAAAAGTTGCCGGGAAAAAAAATAAAATAGCAAAAGTTATTTTTAATGCGACAGATGACAAAAGTGATGATAATTCTGAAGATAAGAAGAACCCACATTGTATTTACTGCACAGAAAAATTCTTAAATTCAAAATCAAGTGGAGGATGGATTCAATGTAGAGTATGCAAGAAATGGGCTCATGATTCTTGTGCTGGAGCAGAAGATGATGACAAAAATATTACATGCATTAATTGTACTTAAATTATACATTATATATATTTTTTACTTCTTATAACTCATATTTTTTATTCCTTACTTTTGACTTATAGTACATTATTAATAAAAATTTCGTTTCCTTTATTTTCGTTTTCTTTCATTATTAATTTAAAACCTTATTATTTTTTGTGTTCTTATTATTATTTTTTAAGTTGAAAATTGTTGTGGGGCACACGGGACCACGCTTGGTCCTTTGTGCCCCAGCTGCGGGGCACAGAGGACACTTTCTCATTATGATTATTTTGTGATTTTTAAAAAACTTATGTACCTAAAATTTTAAAAAAGAGTTTGCCACTTTATACTGAACCCTTTGGAGAACATAGTGTAAAAATTTTATAGCATTCATCAGAGTAATAATTATTTTATCAACGATAGAATGTTAAGCTGTCCTCTGTGCCCCACCCTCCTCTACATACATGCATACATAAATACATCCATATATAAAAAAAATATATATATATATATATATATATATATATATATATACATGTTATGGTTAAGGTTTTCACGGGT
Source organism: Hesperophylax magnus (assembly GCA_026573805.1). Classification (NCBI taxonomy): domain Eukaryota; kingdom Metazoa; phylum Arthropoda; class Insecta; order Trichoptera; family Limnephilidae; genus Hesperophylax; species Hesperophylax magnus. The sequence goes on along the minus strand of JAIUSX010000180.1, from coordinate 1,360,636 downwards.
GTAAGATGTAGAATAATGTTCTGGGTTTACCCGCGTAAAGTACTCCTAAAAAGGACTTTTTTGATTTCCGACGTTTCGGACAGATCTCACTGTCCATCTTCAGAGGCCTTATGTCCCGAATTTTGTCTCAAACTGAACGCTTTCGCGTGTCTGTTCGGTCCAGAAGTCAAGATACGAGTGGGTGCTTATCAATTCTTATGTCTAGGACGAAGTATGCGTGTTGATAGTGATTTGACGGTAGAAGGGGTGGGTGCGGGGTTGGCAATATCAAGCAGTATGTGTGTAGCGACCTGATTGGGTTGCTTTGAACTTGTTGGAAGTGTTTCTGAGAATTTTGGAAATGCCGGTTTTGGGTTATTTTGGTCAATTATAAATTTCCAGGTGTTGGGAATTCTAATTGAGTCATTTCTGGTATTCATATTATTTTTATGTTTATGAATTTCAATTGCTTCGCGGTAAATTCTTTTTGGCTCATTGTATATGCTAGCTATTGTTGTGGTATTATTAAAGTCCATTTTATGACCTTCATTAAGGACATGTTGCACTATGGATGAAGTTAAGCGTTTATTAGTGACATCCACCTTGTGTTCTGCAATTCTACATGATATTTTTCTGTTACACCGTCCAATATATACCTTTTCACATGCCCCACAAGGTATTTTATAAATACCATGAGACTCAAGTGGAATGTGGTCTTTCGGACTTCTTAATAGAGATGAGATTTTATTTTTCGATTTATAAATTGTTTTGAATTTATTGCTTTTGAGGATACGACTAATTTTATCTGTTGAGCCTTTGATGTATGGGAGAATCGCTATAGAAAGGGGGGGTTCTTCTTCCGTTTCAGGATCAGTTTTTTGCGTCTATTTATGGATTTGTCTATTAAATATTTGGAGAAGCCATTTGCTTGAAGAGCGCTGCTAAGAAGATCTAGTTCTTCGTGAATATGATAACTCTTGTATTCTTTAAAAAAGGCTCGTCCCCTTTCAAATATCCAGTTTTGGACACGTAAAATAAAAAGGGATATAGTATTAGTTGATTTTATGTCCCTGTCCAATGCGTTGTATATTTTAGGGGCGATAAACCAGAATTGTCGTTGAGCGAATGTGGTTCTAGTTTTTGGGACCACGCATCCCAGATTTGATGAAAAACGGGTGTTTACTTGGTGTTGAGGAGCCACTAGCAAGTAATTTTTTCGTATGTAGCATAAGCTTGTCTTATTGAATAGCTGGCCAATATCTAAGACCTTAATTTTAGTAAATAGTATTTTGGAGGGATAGGTAGGATGATATTTAAATATAATTCTGAGAACTAGTTTTTGTACTGTAATTATTGGATTAATGAGGGATTCTGCACAGCCACCCCATCCCAGAATACCATATGCTGCTATGGATTGAAAAAGGGCAAAATATACGCTTTTTAGAGTCGTTAGGTCTAAGATGGATCTAAGAGAGCAGAATATGTGGGAGAGTTTACGAAGTCTTTTTCTTGTTTCTTTTATATGGGTTTCCCAGCGTAGTTGGTCATCGATTATTATTCCTAAGTATTTGGGAATAATAATCGTATATAATGTATAATAAATAATGTGTGATATAATATATAATAAGGATGTTTGTATAACTTCCTTTGAAGATTTAAGAGTTGAACACGTGCATTGAATATTAGGTGAGGTTTCAGGAGTCTGTATGTTGAGTGCACACGAGTGGATGGTAGGTTTGGGGCAGTTATTGGGAAAGCTATGTTTGGGTATGGAAAACGTCATATATTGTGTCTTGTCGATATTAAGTGTGAGGAGGTTTGTGTCTAGCCAATGCTGAACTTTTGTAAGGCCAATATTAGTTTTGTTTGTAACTGATTGCCATGTTTCATCTTCAAATATTAAGACTGTATCATCGGCAAATGAAATTATCTTGCCTCCAATATTCAAAGTGCATAGTGTGTTGATATATATGAGAAATAGAATTGGCCCTAGTACACTACCTTGCGGGACCCCATAGGACATGGATAATTTTTTGCTCATATATATTTTGTCAGAGTGGATAAGGGTTTGTTGTGTACAATTTGCTAAGTAGTTTTGAAACCATGTGTAGGCTATCCCTGTAATGCCGATCTGTTGAAGTTTTTTAAGTAGTAAGGGATGGGAAACCGTATCAAATGCTTTTGCGAGGTCAAGGAAAACAGCAAGTGGTTTGCGACCTTTGTCAAGATTTTGGGAAACAATTTTTGTGAGAGCAGCTATTGCATCAGAGGTATTCCTCCCTTTGCGGAAGCCATATTGGTTATCCGATAATATTTTATTATTTTCAAGGAACTTACAGAGTCTATGTTTCGCCGCCTTTTCTATAATTTTAGAAATTGTGCTGAGTAATGATATCGGTCGATTATTATTAACAGATAATTTATCACCTGTTTTGAAGATAGGGATTATTGTGGCCTGTTTTAAAGAGTAAGGGAATATTCCAGTTTTAAAGCTTAAGTTGATAATGTGTTTAAGAGGTGGGGTTATAAATTTTTTAATGTGTTTAGTAATTTTTGTTGAAATTTGATCTTTCCCGGCAGAGTTACTGTTTTTAAGAGATGAGATAAGTTCTATTATTTCTAGTTCAGTGGTGGGAGTGAAGGGAAAAGGGTTATAGCTGAGATTATTGACATGTATATTTTTTGCAAGATCTTTTTCCGAGACGGTGTTTTGGTCTGGAATATTTTTTGCTAATTTATATCCGATATTGGAGAAAAATTGATTGAAATGGTCGGATATTTTTTCAGGTTCGGAATTGACATGAGTTGCTTGGTCTTCTATGTTAATTTTAACAATGGGTGAGTCGATTTTATGAATATTGGCTATATCTTTTATGATATTCCAAATTTTTTTTTGTATCAGTAGCTTCACTGGTTATTTTTTTGTAGTAATCTCTTTTAACACTATTAATAATTTTTTTGCAGTTGTTTCTATAATGTTTATAAAATATGAGTGAATCATAATCGTTGGGATTTTTTCTACAAAAGTTATGAATCTTGTCACGCTTTCTGATACAGTGAAGAATACCTGTAGTGATCCATGGTTTGAGTTTTGTGTCGGATTGTTTTTTTTTAGTTTTTGTGTATGATGTTGCATCGGCCAAGTGGTTTTGTAAAGTATTTGTAAATATTTCGTATGTAGAAGTGGTATCGATACAAGAATAGACAAGTTCCCAGTTTTCTTTAGAGACAGTATTTAGGAGAATGTCATAGGAATTTTTTTTTTGAGGGAGAGTATTTTGAGGTAGTTTGTGAATATTTTGGTTGATGGAAGTGATGGTTGCATAGTGATCTGTGACAGTTGATTGATATACAATGGATTTGCTGCCTAGTTTACTCTTAACAAAGACGTGATCTATAAAACTTCTAATGTTTGAATCTGATTCTCTGGTTGGAGCTGTGACGGCTGGCAAATATCCTAATAAAGTTAGTGTATTTAGGTATTCATTCGCTTGAGGATGCATTCTGTTGATTATATTAATGTTGAGATCACCAATAAGATAGGTGTTTTGGCAGTGTTCTATATTTGTTAAAATTTCATGCAGAGATTGTATGAATGGGGTTATATTATGTGTGCTTGGGGAACTTTATACAGTAATGATTGTTATATGATTATCAAGTTGAATTTTAAGACAGTGTGCGTCCTTCATTGTGACCTCTTTAACTAAATGTATGATGTGGTTTTTAATGTAAGCAATAACGCCATCATTTTGAGTTTGGTTTTGTAGTGTATTATGGTGATTGTAGTTTTTTATCGTTTTTGGGACGAAATTTTCTTTAATCCAGCATTCGCTCAAAACAATTACATCGAAATCTGAGGCAAGGTGAGTGAGAAGAGTTAAGAGTTCATCAAAATTTTGGTTTATACTTCTTATATTCATAGAGAATATCGTAAGGGTAGAGTTCACTTGTAATAATTGACGTACTACTTCAGTGTCATTAGTAGTTGTACATGGAATCGGTGTTATGTTGTCTTGTAAGTCTGTTATGTCTTCCATTATTTGTTTTTTTGTTTTGCATTAAATTTAACGTTCTTGATTTTGACAGTAGCTAAACATGTGTGATAATTCAAGGCATAAGGGATACTATAATTATAGAACATAGTAAGAGATTTATAGTTGGTTATGTTACGACAGTAAGTGTTGTTTAACAAAGCAATAAATATAATACAAAATACAAGGTAATTGATTTTGACATCAGTCAAATATTTGTGATGCTTGAGTGCAAAAGGTATAATAAAATAGTACAATACAATAATTGATTTAAAGTTGGACATGTTTAAACTGTAATTATTGTTTAGAAAGGCAATGAAAAGAATGAAAACTTTTGAGTTATTTATGTTGACACCAGTGGAGCGTTTCTGACATTTTAGGGATAAAGTAATAATACAAGAGCTGTTGTTGTGTATGTGAAAATTAAATGTACTCTTTGAGCAATAGCTATTATATGATGAGCTTAAGGTTTTATATAATGTAAGATAAGAAGAAAAAATTCCAAGTAATGTGGGGAAAAAACAATGTTTCCATAAGTGTGTGGTTTTAGTAGAACTAGGAAAAAATAAATTAAGAAAAATTAAAATAATTGGTAAATCTAAATCTAAATCTAAATAGTTATAATAGTTACTAAAGTAAATTCTAAGCATGTTGATTTTAAATGCTTTTGGTTTCTTTTTTTTTTATGAGACACCTCACAAGAGTGTCCCTGCCTGTGCAATGTACAGACAGGGGAACTATGTCACCACCCAGTTGGGCGGCGTTGTGAGGCGGAATAAGGTAGGGGCTGTAGGAAGGGATTTGTTAATGCGGGCCTTGAAGAGGCTCGGATTATAGGAGGGAGGAAAAACAGATGCCGGCAGCTCGTTCCACATACGAGCCGACTTACACAAAAACGAGTCGTAAAAACGGCCCGTTCTCATGAAGCCAACGTCAACCGTGAACGGGTGTTCAGTTCGTGTCCGTCGAGTTTTGCGCACGTGCACCGGTGCATCAGGAATCAATGCTGCTAGCTCCTTGGAGCAGGCTCCATTGAAATACCTGTAGAACAGACACAGCATGCCTACATTGCGCCTATGCATTAGAGAAGGCAATCGGTCTGTTAACAACGGATTGTCAATCAGACGGATCGCTCTCCTTTGCACAGATTCAAGCAGGTTTATTAAGTATTTTGGGGCACCAGCCCAAAGTTGGCTCCCAAATTCAATAGTTGGGCGGATTTGAGACTTGTACAGGGTCAGCAGCTGGTCACTAAAGGTCTGAGAGTAGTGCCAGTTTTTCCGCATTAGAAACAAGAATGGCAGCTGTTCCGATGTCTCGACGTACATATATCTGCCCCCCTTTGATCCAAGCATATTTACATTTTTTCTCTTTTGTCGCCTGGCGGGCCAGATACCATAAGTGGTTTCCATGAAATGTCAGATGCTCTGCTATGTACACTGGTGAGCTCGGTCCGGCAATCCCCATGTTCAACGTATTAAGTTTCTCTTCAGGACAGGATGCTTGTTTGTGAAAAGCCTTAAGGTCCGATAATAGTTGGTCTCGGTAGTAGTTAGAGGTGAATTTGAATATTATCGGTCCATTTTTATGTTTTTGCTTGGTCTTGTAGGCCGCTTCAATGTTTGAGGTATCCACTTTTGAATTGATAGTTTTACATATGTTGTGAAATATGTTTTTCAAGCTTTCTCCATTTGTTTCTGAGATACCCCGCACCTTCACATTTTCGCTCTTGCTGTTGTTTCAATATTTTCAAGTTGGCCTTCTAGAATTTCAACTCGGGATTCTAGAGAGGAATTATGTTTCATGAGTATTAAGTTTTTGTCTTCAAGATCCCGAACGCGACAGAGGATGTCTTCATATTGTTTACTCATGTAGGTTATTGATTCCAGGATTTTATTATTTTGCGCAATGATCGCGTTTTGACTCTTGATAAAGTCGCTGTTTTTCAGTTCCTGTAGGTATGTCGCCACTGGAGGTATCGCAAATCGGTGACTTTGTGGTGGTAATACACTTCTTGCATTTAAGCTGGTTCCGACGTTCTTGAGTGAGGCGCCGATATGCAGTTTCGGTTACACCACCGCAGAGGAGATGGTATGCCCCTTTACATACTAGGCACACAAACGTCGTTCCTTCTGATTCTGAACATATTGAGCAGTTAGGCATGGTTAAATAGCTTTCTTGCAGACCGGTTTATTATTTTAAAATAAAATTAATTTAAGATTTAAAAAAAGTTTTTTTTTTCGCCGGTTTGAGGATCGAACCGTGGTCTACTTAACGAAGGCGCTATCGGCGCGTTGATCCACAAAGCTACGGCCCTCTTGCGTGAACCCGTGAAATTACGCTCTTATATACTTGTGAAAGGTGTGGAAGGTTTGCGTAGGTCGGTAGATTATAATACTGTTTAGTGGTTTTGATTATTTTTGATATTTTCTAACAACTTTAAACTTTTTTGTTTTAATATTGTTCACTTTTGATCATTTCAAATTCACTTTCATGAGCAACACTTCAGTTTTACGCAGTTCACGTCAATAAGCTTTAACACATTTGACATTTGACGAACGCAACTCTTCAGTTAACGAATCTTTAAACTTTAAGGCAATTCACACAATGTTTGATTAACAGTGCTAAAGGGCAATGCTGTTCAATCACCTTATATCTCAGTTTTCTGTTATACAAAGGGTTATATTAGGAGAAGTTTAATTTTTTGACGGAGCAAAACAATAATGCAATTGATGTGTTAGCGAAGACACAAACCGTATGTTACTTAATGAACCCATTATTACTTCTAGTAGTATTATGTAATCTGCATTGTTACTTCAAGTAGTATCATGCAATCCGCATTGTTTCTTTAAGTAGTATCATTCAATCCGCATTGTTACTTCAAGTAATTACAACAATACAAAATTACAACAATACTAAGTGTCAAAGTCAAAACGTAATTTTTTGTTCCACAAAAATTAACGATAGTATTAAAATTAAAAACTAATAGTAGTGTTTTTCAAGTAGTGTTGATCTGGCACTAAAACTAACTATAAATCAGATGACTAAATTACTCAACAAACTTTCCAACCTTTCTGGCACCATGCTGGATGTTGGTGTCAAAGATGGAATCCTCGAGGGATAGGTGAAGTCGTATGAACACATGGTCTCATCAAAATTGTTAGAATCTAAATCACGGCATGAATCTTCAAACTTACCAATTTTATCCACGTGCGAAGCTGCTGACGATATCGAGGAGAGAAAAAAACGTTCGAAAAATATTATTATTTTCAACTTTCCAGAAAGCTTGACCTGTTCCCAAATTGATAAAATTACCGACAATACGACAAGAATATCTAAAACACTAACAGCCTTAAACTCAACCATCACTAAAGACAACATCACAACCTTTCGTTTGGGGATCAATTAAACGGCCAAACCCAGATCCCTAAAAGTTATACTTGACAACCCCGCCCAAGCCATTGATATACTGAGAAAAAAAACCAGCATAACTGTTCCTGATGAAATAAAGATCAAACCTGATCAAATCCTATTACAGCGAAGGCAATTGGCAGACCTAAGGAAGGAATTGGAAGACCGCACGAACAATGATGAAGTGAATTTAACAATCAAATATATAAACTCCTCACTAAAAATAATAACTACGACGCCAAAAAACTAAGGTCGCAACAAACAATAAGTAGCTTCTATCAGAACGTACGTGGGATGCGTACTAAACTTCATCAATTTTCAACAACTGCACCAAATCTTCCACACGATGTCCTTATCCTAACTGAAACTTGGTTTGACTCGAATATCAACACAGTAGAACTGGGGCTACCTACTCACAATATATACAGATTGGATAGAAACAAGAATATCAGTTCTAAATCAAGAGGTGGTAGTGTTTTGTTAGCAATCTCTAAGACATTAGTCTCCAGGAAGCTAACTACAACTTACACAAACGTGGAACATATTTTCAATGTGGTTAACACAAACAGAAACAGTAAAAGCATTCTAGGTTGTGTTTATATTCCTCCTTCATCTGATCAAATTATTTACTGAAATCATATGGATGAAATTCAAATACTAATATCTAAATATCCGAAACAAAAATAATCATTGCTGGCGACTATAATCTACCAAACATTAATTGGGATCCATTATCCTCAGAATTATCTAGTAATAATAACTCCAGCATATCCGACATCGAAAGAGAAATACTCGAAATGTCCAATTTTTTAAACTTAAATCAATTAAATGATAACAAAAATAGCAACGACCTAACCCTGGATCTAGTTTTTTCTAATATCAAATCTGTTACTGTAACTAAATCCTCAGAAAGTCTTCTTCCCTTGGACAATTACCATCCATCCTTAGATATAACCATAAACAACACCAAATGTGAAAATTCTAAAATCAAATTAATGTCTCATAACTTTCATAAAGCAAATTACACTGAAATTTCTAACTTCCTACTAAATGTTGATTGGTCATTTCTGAATGATGTCGAATTAAATGACAATACGTAAAAATTTTACTGTATCTTAAAACCAGCTATTAAAAGTCATGTACCTGTTACTTCACGTAATACATCAACTTTTCCTAAATGGTTCACCAATGATCTTACTAACTTAGTTTTAAAAAAAAGATTGCTCACAATAAATTCAAAACAATGAGAACACTCGATGATTATACTGAATCTCACAAATTGCGTAAGCAGTTCGCTGTAATGTCAGATAAATGTTAAATGTCAAGAATTATATAAAAGAAGTTGAAACCTCCATAAAATCTAATGTTAAATCTTTCTTTAATTATTCTAAATCATTACAAAACAACTATGCATCCATCCCTAGTATTATAAACTATGGTGGTAAGACTAGTTCCAAAACTGAGTGAATCATACGTATCCAGACCTCCAGAATTTTGCAAGAGAATTCATATTTACGCCAAAATCACAAAAACACTCGAACCCCGAAACCGCTTGATACCGTGTCGCCGACACAATTGGAAATCTTTACATCACGATTACTAAATCAAATGATGTGCTATATGTTGTCACATAAATATTTTGTGACAAGTGTAGTTCTTGCCTAATTGGGGTTATTTTGTCTATGGTGTTTTTTTTGGAAGTTTGGCAATATTTTTTGAGGAAGGAAGACAGTTTTGTTTTTGAGCACTTCCTCCCCGATCAGTTTTTTGGGCAGCTGCTCGCGGATCTTGTCACTCGCCATTTTAAGGTGTTTTAATCTGAGTTAATCATGTGAATAGAAGTCATGCTTTTCTTTTAAAAAGGGCGCGGGGTGTTTTACCTTTCACGAATAGTTCGTGTTGATTATTATTTTAGTGGTGATTATGGAATCCCGCTTTTTATCCAGTGTTGGCCGGTGGTCATATTTGTAGTACTCGTGTTTCGGTTGTGAAACCGCAAATGGATTGGTCCTAGCTGTGGCTAGAAGTTGATGGCTGAGTGTCCCCGCGTCGCGAAGGAACGGATTGCTATTCCCGAAGTTCGTAAGACGAGTCTGGTTGGTTGCCACGTGCTGCAGACTTGATGATCCTGCAGGCGCACGTTCAACGAGTTGCATCCTCCCGTTTCCACTAAGAGAAGGATGTCCTGGCTCCTTAAGACGAGTCTGGTTGCTTGCCACGTGCTGCGGACTTGATGCTACAAGAGACAAGTTTTCGTTCGCCACCCGTTGTTATTCCTTCGTTTCTCGACCACGTAAAGTTAGTTTAGTTTGGTTCAGGAGTCCATCTGGTATGTGCCTACTTTTATTCCTTTTGTTACATGGTTATAATTTGTACTCCTTTGTTGTAACTTTTGATGGTTTCAATATAATTTCTATTAAGTATTTACTCTTATTATTTCTGATTTTCCTCCTTACTTGACAGAGAATTAACCCCACAATCATGAGATTGAGATCTTTTCTCTACCGTATTTGTACCCTATAATTGATCCTGTAGATCTCAATATTACATGTAAACATTGGAATGTTCCTACTTTACATTTACACCGTTACAATGTGATTAATCAAGATAATTACATAGCAATATAATAGCAGAACCTGAAAAACATCTGAAAATAACCATCCACCACCTCACTCGGACACACCAACCCACGAAGTAACCACAGTTAGGAAGGCGACTCAGTATTTACGTAGGACCCCCTCCACTACTCCCCGGATGGAATTCCATGATGGCCGCCGTCTCCAACCAATCACAGCCCAGCATGTCACCTTGAATTTCTTATCAAACACTGATAACAGATTCAAAGGTGATTAATTGTGATATCATCAGACTGGATTTACGGGAAAATGATGCAAGATATAACTACGAAATAAATGTCATCATCAAGAAATGATTATATACTAATATAATAACATGAAAAATTATATCTCAACATATTTGTTACTCTTTGGGAAATGTTCAAACCAAAGATATTTAACTTCAAACCCAATATGAAAGTTTGTAAAATTATTTATAAAATAAATAAACGGGACTGGGGGAGATGGTTTCGGTAGATTGAACTGACTTGATTAAAGGTATCATATTAAAATATAACTTTCCTCTCAACAAGATAATTGCAGAGAGGAAAAATACCTAACCATTTTACTCCTCACGAAAGAGGATAGAACACCTCCGAGAGGGCTCGATTTGAAAACGTTCTATAAATAGAGAATCGAATCCCATACAAAGTCAGTTCAACAACTACCTCTGAAAGAGAATCCTCTCTCCTGAAGAACCATCTCCAAGTCTCCAAAGTCTCAAGAAATATTTTCAAGTGTTTTATTCATTAGTAAATTCAGTTTTTGCCAGTAATAAATTCTTTTCGTCAGTTCAGATCTGGAATAAATTTCTCTCTGATCGTAGCATTAAACTCCACCACAAAAGCTCTACAACATCTACCAAGACTGAAAACGCTGAAAAGTGTACCCAGCTACCTTCGTATCTACAGTTATTGTACGGACGGTATATTGTTTCGTACACTGAGGATATTGTTAATCTATTCGCTGACTTTTTCGAAAGCGTATATGAGGATGATATCTCTGTTGACAGTGTTCCTGCATTTTTCACTAATATTAACTTGCAACTATCTGATCTATTAATTGAACGCAATGATATCATAGCCTTTATTAAACTCATGGAACCAAAAACAAGTTCTGGTTCCGATAATATCCCACCCATATTTCTAAAAAAATGTGTAAAAAGTCTATCCTATCCATTGTACTTAATCTTTAACAAATCTTTTAAAAAAGGACAATTCCCCAATAGCTGGAAATCTAGCTATCTCACTCCAGTGTTCAAAAAGGGTTCTTAAAATGATGTATGCAATTACAGACCTATTTGTATTCTATCTAGTTTACCTAAGCTCTTTGAAAAAATCATTCTAAACAAAATATCCTCTAATATTAAACACGATATCCACTCGAGCGAACATGTCGAATAATTCGACGTTTTTTTTTCTTCTAATATTGAGCATGTCGAATTATTCGACGTTTATTACGTACCACTCGTAAAAATTAAATATAATATTATTTAAACCAGTCCCTGGCCAATAATTCATTCCGTTGTAAAGCTGGGAAAATTGGCTTCTTCTGTGGCAACACCGATTATCAATAGATGCTTCTGGAATAAAGATTTGGCGGTTTTAATTTGACAGTTGTCTCCAAAAATTTTACTTTCGAGGCAAAAGTGTTTTGAGTAATTGGTTATATTTACACATCTTTTAAAATGCCGTAAGTGATTGTGTTTTTTGCGTTTTAACGCCATAATATATATTAGTGTAATCGTGATTCAATTATTAATGTGTTTTCAACTCCTTTGATTAAAAAAACGGGTTTTTTTAGCATATTTTCGATACGAAACGATGATTTCTGGCGAGGTTAGGTTTTTTAAGTTATTAATTTCCAATTCAATTCCTAATTACTCCACTTGTGTATTTGAAATAGTGTTTTTCTATTAGAATGATTCATTACCAAGAGATAATTATAAATTTTATTTAGGTGTGGTCATTTTTTCTCTAGATATTTGTAATTTTATAACTCAGTAGAAATGTTGAAAAAATCGGAAAAATATTAGATGAAATTTAATGTAAAGTTACCATCACACAATGAATATCGGATTATTTCGTTTCGTTTTGTAATTAATTAATTTATTTACTTATTTAAAATTTCTACAGAGCCAATAATCCACAAGAAAGTGTTCCACAATCCATGTATAAATATCTATTTTTTATATGATAAGATATATAAAAATCTATGATTTGATTCAAAATATAAAATCTACATGAAATATTTTTAATTAGAAGTGTACCGATGCAGAGAGGTAGAGGAAGAGGTAGAGGAAGAGGCAGAGGAAGAGGCAGAGGGAGGGGGGCTGTACGAGCTGGACGTGGAAGCCAACGTGGAGCAGCACTGGCAGCTCGGTCTGGAGTGTTAGTATTTTTTAATGTTTTTAAAGAAGGTTTTTTTTGCTGTGGATAAGGGGTAGAGCTAATCATATATTTTAATTTATTTTAACAGTGACCCTGCTCTGGTTATGGTGCGGGAAGATCGCGTCAGGCCCCTAAAGGACGTTAGGGCCCTGCCTGCTTCTTTCCAACTGGAGCTGGAAAATCGTAAATTTAAGAAGCAGGCGGCGCGGATTTTGCTCCCCACTGCGCCTGCAAGAAAAGCTAAACGAAAGTAAGTTATCGTCTTTAGATGCATTACACAATATTATTTTATTTCCCTGAGAGCTTTCCGCCACCGTGAGAGTTGGTTGGATCAGTGCTCTGTGCATTATGCACATGCAGTAAAATCAGCGCTATTCCAATTCTCATTATTTTTTATTTACTGTTTCACGTGTGAATGACAACGATTCATATGATTTATGTATATGTTTTCAGAATTCCATCTCCGGAGAGAGTAGCGTGTCCCTTTTCACAGGGCACGCCTTCAACGCTGCCATCGCCTATTCCCCCACCGTGGTTGTCCAACGAGCAAGCTGGCACAACGACCCAAGCAACGGCTCCCGCTGTGCCAACGCGGGCGACTTCTCCAGAGCCGTTACCTGGGACATTGCGGGATGGGGAACGCCAGTGGGGCGATCTCTCTCTGGAGCATGGCTACCATAGAGAGCTGTGGGTGGAAGTGCCGTTCTGCCAGGAAGTGTCTGCGTTTGGAAACGGTGAGTTTTTTTTAATACATCTTACCAGAGGCGTTCCGTAATTGAAATATAGACATATTAAATCAATTTATGTTTTGTACATTTCAGAGCCAGGCATGGATGGAACGGGGACTGGTGACGTTCAAGCTGCAGCTCTCTATTATGATGAGTCGGCACTTGAAAACCGTAAGTTATAAAACTAACTAACTAACTAACCTTCACGCCATTTCTCTACACGGGTAGGCAGAGGATGGACCGCCATACAACTTGGTTTTGGCACACACACTCTCTTCTTCATTCAAACTCATCCGTTCCTCCCCTTGTGCTATTCTGACATAGCCCGCCTCAAATATTCAATTTATATTGGTTTTTCTCATAATTTAAGTAAATCAATACATAGTTTTATTATGCCTCGCTCTAGAGCGATACTCTCAGTATCGCGCTGGTGAGAGCCCACTATTCAGAATTGCACATTGCTTGAAAATCGTGGAATGGGGAACGCCAGTGGGGCGATCACTCTCTGGAGCATGGCTACCATAGAGAGCTGTGGGTGGACGTGCCGTTCTGCCAGGAAGTATCTGTGTTTAGAAACAGTGAGATTATTGTTTTAAAACGTCATATGAGAGGCGTTCCGTAATTGAAATAAAGACACATTAAATCAATTTGTGTTATATACATTTCAGACCCAGGCATGGACAGAGCGGGTGAATTTGAAGCTGCATCTCTTCATCATGATCAGTCGGCATTTGAAGACCGTAAGTTATAAAACTAACTAACAACGCCATTTCGCTACACGGGTAGGCAGAGGATGGACCGCCATACAACTCGGTCTTGGCACACACACTCTTTTCTTCATTCAAACTCATTTATACCTGCCCTTGTGTTATTCTGACATTGCGCGCCTCAAGTATTTGATTAACTTGATCGAGCCAAGAGTTCATTATCTTAAAGCGTTGTACCAAAGGGAGTAAGTACTAGTGTAATGAAGTAAGTAGAAATGTTAAGTTAATTTGTGTTTTCTGTTGTTTTAGAAACGGATCTGGACGAAGGGAGCGACGTCGACGAGGATAACTTATGCATGCTACCAAAACCTTATCATCGTATGAACAATGCACTTAACCCCGGTATGGCCGTAGACCTAAGACAAGACCAGGTAGATAGAGAGGCAATGCGTTCGATTCTGCCATCTGATAGTTACTTTTTCGATTGGTCCAGCGATATCTCACATTTTAATGGGATAAGGGAGATATTCACAGGTACGCCGGGACCAACTTTCAATACCGACGAAATGGGCAAACCTGTGGATGCCTTTCTTAAAATCTTCGATGCCGATTTCGTTGAACTGATCGTAAGAGAGACTAACAGGTATGCAGAACAACACATTGCGCTAACCCAATTCAAGCGCTATGCGCGTATCAATAGATGGGCTCCCACGAATAAAGAGGAAATGTACGTATTCTTGGCACTTCTAATGCATCAAGGTATTTGTCCCCTTCCCGTTGAAAAAGACTTCTTCTTTTCAATTGACGTCACCGCCATGCCTTATTTCAGCAAAACCATGGGCTATAATCGTTTTCTTCTAATAAAAAAATTCCTTCACTTCACCAACAATGAAACTCTTTCTTTTAATGTACCGTTATCTGTGCGAAGGTTACAAAAGATTCAGCCCGTTTTGGACCACCTCTCCCATAAGTTTGAGAGTTTATACCTGCCCGAGCAAGACATCTCTCTAGATGAATCCTTACTCCGCTATAAAGGCCGTTTGGGATTCGTCCAGATGATCAAATCTAAAGCGGCAGGCTCGGGTATAAAGTCTTACGAGCTTTGTGAGTCCACGCCTGGCTATCTTTGGAAATTCCAAATTTATACGGGGAAGACCATTTCCAGTCAGACTGAATCGACAAATCCAGACCAGGAAGACATGACGGAAGACGACATAACGGAAGACATGACACAGGCCAACTTTTCTGGTGCTCACAATATCTGCCCAGTTGGGGCCACTGCAAAGATAGTATACGATTTGGCCAGCCCTCTGTTTAACAAAGGGTACACGCTAATAATGGACAATTTTTACAATAGTCCATTATTAGCGCGATGCCTCAAAAGAAGTGGGATGGATTGCATGGGCACATTGCGGTTGAACCGAGAATTTGTGCCCAGTGTATTAAAGTCCAATCTCAAATCAAAACTGAGGGAAGGTGAGCTCGTATACTCGAACTGCGGGGACCTCAATGTTATGGGTTGGTTGGACAAAAGCTTGGTAAGTATGTTGTCCACCTACCATAAAGCAGAAATCGGGGCAGTTGAAAAGTTTGGGGCTTGGAAATACAAACCCCAAATTGTACTAGACTATAACAAGGTAATGGGGGAGTTGACAGAAAGGATCAGCTTTTGGCAGGCTACCCCATTGAACGACAGCGAAACCTGGTCTGGTACAAGAAGCTTTTCAGGAGACTACTAAGTGTTTCGGTGCAGAATGCATATATATTGTACAGTTCAAAGCTCCGCAAGGAAAATAAATGCATTTTGTATCGAAAATTTAGGAGTGAGGTTGCGAGGAATCTCCTTCAGCTGTTCTGTCACAGGGAAATTAACCCGACTCCGACTGTGATCATTGGCCAAATAGCTCAAGGAAAGATTCTGCGTACTGTCCTGGAAGGCAACCACTTCTCGGTCCATAGCGGGCGAACGTTGAATTGTGTGTGGTGTTCAATTCAAAATATTACCAAACGAACTACAAAAAAATGTGACGTGTGTGATGTGGGATTATGCAATGATTGTATGGTCCCATATCACACCACCCCACTTTCCATATTGAATAACTGAGGGTTTTTTTATTTTATTTTTCTTTTCTTGTTTTTAGTTGTGAAATTATAATTTATAAATTTAATGAACTTTCTTTGGACATCAATAACGATGGCCTGGATGACAGGACCAAGTCATTTCTTTTTACATCTCATAAAAATGTTATAACGACAAAGGACCCAAAGGTACGAGTTCTATCTGATAAGGTTTGGTGGACATTTAATATGTATATTTCAATTCTGATCATTAAAATATACATATTAAAAAATGCATAGGTATTCTCATTCTTTCCTGCTATTGTACACATTAAATAACTTGTTTTATCAACATGATTTGTTTTTGAGGTGTTATGCCGTCTCGCTGTACCTTTTGTATCTGTAACGTTTTGGGCAGCGTTAGTTATAGAAGGAGGTAGCGCGACACGGCATAACACCCCAAAAACAAATCATGTTAATACTTTTGGCCATGAAAATCTCAAATCACACTAGTTTTATTTTTATGTCTTAATTATATATTTTGTTAATTTTTCTGTAAAGAGGCTTTTTTAGATCTAGTCACTTAACAAAACTAAGCCATTTCAAGTAATGTTTAAATCTGAATGGTGGTCTCTCACCAGAGCGATACTGAGAGTATCACTCTAGAGCGAGGCAAAATGAAACTATGTTTTGATTTACTGACAAAAACCAACATAAATTGAATAAATTTTTATTATGACGAAGTGTGTAAACAATTTTTAAATAAATATGCTGCTCTACCATTGTAATTATACAACTGTAATTTTAATTTAATGAATGTAAAAGCCCATTAGGGTGTAAATAAATAAATAAATCAATTATTTGTTCCCTCAATTATTTTCCTCTCCACTATTTTTCTTTAGATTTCCAACTTTTAGATAAAAAAGATTTAATTTGCCGATCGACGCTGATACAACAGGTTTTATATATAAGGTTTAATCATCACCATCATTTTAGCTATTATAATTTATCCGGTGTGTATCGACCTTAAACTAGCTGTCATCTCGTATTTTCCCAAACAAAATGGCAGAATTCCACAGGATTTTATCAAATTACAAAGTATATCCTGAAAGATTGGCACAGTTTATTGCTATGATATGGGCTTTTTTAAAATCTTTGTTTCTTGTTCTATCACGAAACACAAAAACATGGATAAAAATCTCCAGTTCTCAGTCACAATTATTTAAAAAGCAGCACTCTGATTTTGACATCGTGAAATAGGCTATCTGTATAAAACGATCAAATGATTTCAATAAAGCAAGTAGGGCAGTTATTCTTATTGGTAATTGTAAACAGTTAATGTATCTTCCTAATGTAGTACCACTTCTTTGTGGTAAATGTATAAAATATCATAATTTAGTTCATTCAAATTTAACAGGTTCACGTACCAAATAACACAAAATTATTTTCACGTATTATTTTTATCTTGATGTCAGCATATAAAAAAATGATTTTCTAGTACATGTTTGGATCTGTGGTTGTAGAACAGGTCATAGAGAACATAAAACGTAGAAAATATTCAATGTGAATATTCAAAATATCCACTGGCGGCAATTTCAAATATACTCACGCACAAAATTCGCGCATTTACAAAGTTTACGATTTTTTTATAATTTTTCTATCAATTATACAAATACAAAATAATTAATAAAATATAGGTGAGTTTATTGGCTACATAGCAGTATATTTTTTTATATGTTTAGATATACAAATATGGAGTAATATTTTTTTTAATGTGGTCGGAAATTTTTCCAAATTAACTTTCAAAGGTGGCGAGCAAGTGAAGCTATTTTTCATTATTCTCTCTGTCGCTCCAGTGGTTATTACCAATTGCCAACATGGGTTTGTTTCATCTAGATCTTCTCTCACAAACCTTACAGTATATGTAAACTACATAAATACAGCATTGTCTAACAGGAAACAGGTAGACTCCGTATATTCATATTTTTCCAAGGCGTTCGATAAGGTCTGCCACAAAATACTAGTCAATAAACTTGTAAAATATGGGATAAGAGGTAATTTACTGGCATAGTTGATCAGTTACTTATCTGATAGATCACTTTTTGTTAAGATTAATGACTGTCTATCTTATGAACTATCGAATAACAATACTAAGTGTCCCAGTGAACACGTAAATTTTTTTGCTCCACAAAAATTAACAATTGTTTATCGATTTAAGAACATTAATTGGTGATTTACACTTGCGAGTGCTTGACCATAGTCTAATTTAACACTGTGTTTCAATAGTTGCAGCTGCTAAACTGGTAATTCGTTATTATTTAACTTTATATTTCAACTGTCACCAGAGTGCAATAGACACTCACATACAACGCCGTACAGAAGGAATAAAGAGTACACACAAACGCCCATCTACTTTCTCGTTAGTGACAACGCAGGAGCAGGGTTGTCACCGCATCTTATAAAAAATAATAAATTACTAAAACTAACTTGCAAGATGAGTGCCACCGATGCACTATCATATATTAACAAGGCCAAGGAAGAAATCAGTGCATTATATAGTAATATTACTGATCCAGCACTAAAACTAACAAAAGATCAGATGACAAAACTTCTCAACAAACTTTCCAACCTCTCTGGCACCATGCTGGATGTTGGTGTCAAAGTTGGAATCCTCGAGGGACAGGTTAAGTCATATCAACACATGGTCTCCTCAAAATTGATAGAATCAACCTCACAACATGAATCATCATATTTACCAAATTTAACAATGTGCGAAGCTGCTGACGAGCTCGAGGAGAGGAAAAAACGTTCAAAAAACGTTATCATTTTCAACTTTCCTGAAAGCTTGGCCTGCTCTCAAATTGACAAAATTACCGATGACACCACAAGAATATCAAATACACTAACGGCCATTAACTCAACCATCACTAAAGACAACACCACAACCTTTCGTCTGGGGATAAAAAAAACGGACAAACCCAGACCTCTAAAAGTGATGCTTGACAATCCCACCCAAGCCATAGATATTTTGAGAAAAAAAATAGCATAACAGAGTTCCCTGGCATTAAAATTTATTCCGACCAAACTCCAGCCCAAAGAAACTATCTCGCCAATTTACGATTAACCCTAGACCAAAGAACCCAAGACGGTGAAATAGGTCTCACAATCAAATATAAGAACAATAAACCTGTTATTGTAAATACAAAAAACTCCCCACGAAACTAACATTTTACTACCAAAATGTTAGAGGTTTGCGCACCAAGCTCAACACCCTAAGGTGTAATATTCCAACGATAAATAACGATGTGTACTGCCTAACAGAAACCTGGCTTCATGAAAAAATGTCTTCCCCTGAATTAGGCTTCACCAACTACGATGTTTACCGGCTGGATCGTGAAGATATTATTGGCGGCGGGGTTTTAATATCGATCAGAAAGATGTTCCATTCAAAACTATTAAAAAATAAAAACATTGAACAAACAGCTATATTAGTGAAACTCAAAGCAACAAAAATAATTATTGCGTGTGTGTATATCCCCCCCCCCCCCCAAGTTAGTGCTGATGTGTATTGTAAACATTGTGATGAAATTGAATCTTTGAAATTGAAATATCCTGATGCAAAATTAATAATTTTTGGGGATTTCAATCTCCCAAATGTAAACTGGGTACAACCCACTGAGTCTTCAAATCCCATTTCTGCTAAAGCCAAATTAATCATTGATATCATCAACTTTCTCAACCTTAAACAATTAAATCATGTTAAAAATATAAATGAAAGAATTCTTGACCTTGTCATATCAAACATAAAAAATAGTAATGTCAGCGAATCGCGTGAACCAATAGTATCCATTGACTCTTATCATCCCCCTTTATAAGCGATCATTTATTTGGCACCCATTGAACTCCTCACTCCCCAACCTCCCGTTCACGAACTAAACTACAAGAAAGCCGATTATAATCAAGTGCGCTTATATCTTTCTTCGCTCAATTGGTCCCGCATTTTTATGTCTGCAAACGTAGAAGAAGCAACAAATGTGTTCAACTCAAACCTTTATGATACTATTGAAAATTGCATACCAACTTCTATTGTAAAACGTAACGACTGTTATCCGAAATGGGTTAGTACTGAACTAAAAAAACTCATTCAATGTAAAAAAATTGCCCACATTAACTTTAAATCCAATAACTCCACTGAGTGCTATAAATTTTTTTCTGTTTTACGAAATAAATGTAAAAGTCTATCTAAAAAATGCTATTCAGATTATATTACAGATGTAGAGCAGACTATCAAGTCAAATCCAAAACATTTTTGGAATTATGTGAATTCTCTTAAAGACAACAACGGCTGTCCTAGATCAATGTATTCAGGGCGAAAACATGCTGACAGTGATCAAGAAATAGTTGACCTCTTTGCTGATCATTTCTCAAGTGTTTATGAACAGAAAAATGATAATGTAACTATACCTGAATTTAAATACACCAATGTAACTGACATATCAACATGCCACATTTCTCTGGATGATGTTAATACAAAGATCAGATCTCTAGATTATAATAAGGAGTCAGGTTCTGACAAAATTCCACCGGTATTCATAAAGGAATGCGCTCAGTTTATAGCAGCTCCACTTCAACACATATTCAATCTGTCACTTCAAACTGGAATATATCCTGATCCTTGGAAACTTAATCACTTGACACCTGTATTTAAATCAGGTGATAAAAATTGTGTTTTAAATTATAGACCAATTTGCATACTGTCTACCATCCCGAAAATGTTTGAAAGTATTGTCTTAGATAAAATTGCTGTTAAGTTTAGGCATATTATTACTCCAGAACAGCATGGTTTTGTGACCAGACGGTCTACTACAACCAATCTTCTATTGTATGAACACTATATCTGTGAAGCTTTCACGTCTCATGCACAAGTAGATTCAATATATACTGACTTTTCAAAAGCCTTTGATAAAGTAAATATTAATATCCTTCTCGCGAAACTGCAAGCCCTTGGTATACATGGATCATTCCTAAAATGGTTGAATAGTTACCTCTGTAACCGCGAACTGATAGTAAAATTAAAAAATAAAGTCTCATATAAATTTAAAGTAAAATCGGGAGTTCCTCAAGGGTCTCATCTGGGCCCACTTCTCTTCGTATTGGTTATAAATGATCTATCTTTATGCTTCGAAAATGTCAAATTCATTCTATTTGCAGATGACCTAAAGCTTTTTAAGATTATAAAATGTTTAAATGATGCACTTATCCTTCAGCATAATATAGATAGACTTGCTAGCTGGTGTGAAATAAACAAATTATTCCTAAACGTAAAAAAGTGTTTCCACATGTGTTTTTACCGTTCACGGACTCCAATAACCATATCGTATTCAATTAACAATAATGAAATTGCATTAGTACCATTTATCAAAGACCTTGGTGTTATTTTTGACAGAAAACTTACCTTTGATCGTCACTGTGAAACAATTTCCAATAAGGCCATGCAAATTCTAGGTTTTGTAATGCGTAACACAAGGAGTTTTCAAAACATTGAGTCAATTAAATTACTCTACTGCTCTCTTGTGAGATCGCACCTAGAATATGCATCTCCTGTATGGTCTCCGATTTATACCTGTAACTTACACCGCTTGGAGAAAGTACAAAGAAAATTTCTTCGATACGTTCAATTCAAATTGAGACAGCCTGTAATTGATATCTGCTACAATACTTTAATGTCTGGTCTAAATCTACCACTTCTTTCTACCCGGCGAACTATTAATGACATTCTTATACTTTTTAAATTACTGAACAATCTCATAGACTGCCCTCAAATGTTAAGTGTTATAAATTTTCGTGTCCCTGTTAAATCAACTCGACTCCACCACCTTTTCCACAGTGACAATCATAGCACTAACTATTTGTATCATTCACCGTTGGCGCGTTTTCACCGCACTGCCAACACGTATACAGACCTTTTTGATATTTTCAAAACCTCACCGTCTTGCATCAAGGCAAAAATACTTGGTTGTGAATGTAACTGATATGTTTGTGAAATGTTAAATGTCTGTTTGTACTGCATCATACTGACATGTTCTTCTTTATGTGTAACATATGTATGGTGTTCTTATACATATACATTCCACATATATACATATATGTGAAATGTATATGTATAGCATCGTATAGAATATAGAATGTATATATGACTAAACATGTATATGTATAATCATATATATATTCCACATATATACATATATGTGAAATGTATATGTATAGCATCTATATAAACTACTTGCTTCAGATGTCTTATAGTGTTGGCTAACGGATGTATTATTTTAATAAAAAATGTTACTTTTAATTGTCAAGTCTCTGTCAGCCCTGAATTGTTGAAGCTACTTTGCCATAGTGCCATAGCCAAGTGAAGATAAATTTGATTGTAACAATAAACTCACTACTATTTGCGCTGTTATAATATTTAGCTAGATTATATCTGTTGGCAAGTCACCTTTTCTGTATATTTTATCCTGTTTAAATGAAGTACTTTCTATTATTGTAGCATTCTATGCCTTAAGAAAATTTCAGCTGTATCACATTCAATGTCGTTTTGTATACATATTGTTGTGTTCTTAAATGTAATACTAATATTCGCTTATGTACCACTGTGTACTTATAATCTATGTATCACATTATTGTAAAAGCCTTTTATGGCGTTTAATAAATAAATAATAATAATAATAATGAATTTATTGCTACCAGTGGAGTCCCACAAGGTTCACACCTGGGACCTTTATTATTTATCCTATTCATCAATGACGTTACCAGCATTTTCTACAATATCGAAGTTTTACTTTTTGCTGACGATATGAAGTTGTTTAGGGTCATTAATGATGTGTACGACTGCATAATCTTGCAAGAGAACCTTAACAACTTTTTCAAATGGTGTTCTAGTAATAAACTGCAACTAAATATTAACAAATGCCAAGTTATGAGGTTCCACAAAATCAAACACCCAATAATGTATAATTATTCATTGTGTAATGTTGACTTAATCTCTGTAATCGAAATACTCGACCTAGGCATAACGTTTGATCAGAAACTCTGCTTTGTATCTCACATAACTTCTATCGCTATCAGGGCTAGGAAAATGTTAGGTTTTATAGTAAGAATTTCAAAGGATTTTCAAAATATCAACACATTAAAAATTCTGTTCACATGTCTCGTTAGAAGTTTTCTAGAATACAACTGTACAATTTGGTCACCTGTCTTTAATAATCACATTAATACCATTAAAAGAGTCCAACGCAAATTTTTGAGATGTATTAATTTTAGGCTTGGAATTCTTTTAGAAACAATAGATAATGATTTCTTATTATATTAATTGAAATTGCTTAAGTTTAGTGATAGAAGAAAAATTTTTGATCTTATATTCTTATACAAAATTATAAATTATCAGTTGGATAGCCCTGACATATTAATGTTGATTGAATTTCATGTACCTTCCATTAGATCAAGGTCCTCTAGTATGTATTATTGTGACAATTATACCACAATCTCAGGATATAACTCAGTTATAAATAGATTGCACACACTTGGGAACTTTTATGCTAAAATCGCAGATAATTTTAATATTCCCCTCATAAAATATAAAGCTGCACTAATAACACACTTTGACGCCACTTATTTGAATGAGGTCACTAAATAACAGGCTATTGTTATTGCTTCTTTCTTTACTGTTATTTTATTTGTTATGTTTTTATTCAATTAAATTCTTTAATTTTTCTCATCAAAATTTAATACTGCACTATGTATATGTAAAAAAAAAAAAAAACTTTGTATGTAAATGGCACTTGTGCCGTAAATTCTAAATAAATAAATAAAAGTAGTATCATGCAATCCGCATTGTTACTTCAAGTAGTATCATGCAATCCGCATTGTTTCCACCCTTTCACACCCGCATTATTGTTTCCATACATATAAAATATGTAATGCTTGATAATACCTAAGAAAATTATTTGAAAATTTTTGGCATTTAATTTTTTTTTTTTTTTTAGAAATTTTTCTATGTTAATTTGGATTAACGTTGGGCGTCAGAGGGTATTTTTAAATAGTAACGTAAAATAAACATAACACAAAAGTAATACAAATAACTGTTTCATGTCAAAAATGCACATTGACAATATAGTGATAATCTCTAAGGTACAAACAAATAACATTTTAACTAAAATTCATTCATAAATAAATAAATAATCTAGGATAATAACTCTTTAAAAATTCGCCATACTAGTCGAAAACATGTCCGTCACTACCAGTGTTAATTTGAATTAACATTGAAATTCATTTACAATATTCTGGGAAATGACTGTGATCAGTGAATTGAACTGATGTCATTATTATAGAACACATCTTAATGCGTTAAAATATTTGTCATTCGAGTATAAAATATTGATATCTCACCTAAAATTAAGTAATCAATGACGGCAGAAATTCGATGAAACTCACAATCAGCAGATGTCAAAATATTTATCGGTGTTGTGGCGGGAATAAGGATTTCAAAAGAGCGGAAAAAATAGACGCCACAGAAAAGACTACAAACTATAAGAAAATGAAAACATGGCATTTCTAAATCGCTACAGTTACGGTAAAAAAATTCACAAAGTTCATGTTAATTTGAATTAACACTGGGGATGAAAGGGTTAAGTAGTATCATGCAATCCGCATTGTTACTTCAAGTAGTATCATGCAATTCGTATTGATTCTTTATAAAAAATACATTATATCGACCTTAGTTTGACTCTGTATCTCATTCCATTGCAGAGATAATGCGTCAAGTCTCTCTCTCTGGCGCCCCTGACTTCTTTTACCATTTAAACCACCATCCACTAATAAGTACAGAAATTTGCAGCGAAACTAGATGAATGGTATAGGACTTCTTCTACCATTCACATTCGCGTCATAAATTCACTTTGCAATCCTTTCTTCGTTCATTCACTCTTCACTCCCAAACCATCTAAGAGTACCTTTCTAAATTCACTTTGCAATCCTTTCTTCGTTTATACACTCTTCACTCCCAAACCATCTAAGAGTACCTTTCTAAATTCACTTTGCAATCCTTTCTTCGTTCATACACTCTTCACTCCCAAACCATCTAAGAGTACCTTTCTAAATTCACTTTGCAATCCTTTCTTCGTTCATTCACTCTTCACTCCCAAACCATCTAAGAATACCTTTCTAAATTCACTTTGCAATCCTTTCTTTGTTCAGTCACTCTTCACTCCCAAACCATCTAAGAGTACCTTTCTAAATTCACTTTGCAATCCTTTCTTCGTTCATTCACTCTTCACTCCCAAACCATCTAAGAGTACCTTTCTAAATTCACTTTGCAATCCTTTCTTTGTTCAGTCACTCTTCACTCCCAAACCATCTAAGAGTACCTTTCTAAATTCACTTTGCAATCCTTTCTTCGTTCATTCACTCTTCACTCCCAAACCATCTAAGAGTACCTTTCTAAATTCACTTTGCAATCCTTTCTTCGTTCATTTACTCTTCACTCCCAAACCATCTAAGAGTACCTTTCTAAATTCACTTTGCAATCCTTTCTTCGTTCATTCACTCTTCACTCCCAAACCATCTAAGAGTACCTTTCTAAATTCACTTTGCAATCCTTTCTTCGTTCATTCACTCTTCACTCCCAAACCATCTAAGAGTACATTTCTAAATTCACTTTGCAATCCTTTCTTCGTTCATTCACTCTTCACTCCCAAACCATCTAAGAGTACCTTTCTAAATTCACTTTGCAATCCTTTCTTCGTTCATTCACTCTTCACTCCCAAACCATCTAAGAGTACCTTTCTAAATTCACTTTGCAATCCTTTCTTTGTTCAGTCACTCTTCACTCCCAAACCATCTAAGAGTACCTTTCTAAATTCACTTTGCAATCCTTTCTTCGTTCATTCACTCTTCACTCCCAAACCATCTAAGAGTACCTTTCTAAATTCACTTTGCAATCCTTTCTTCGTTCATTCACTCTTCACTCCCAAACCATCTAAGAGTACCTTTCTAAATTCACTTTGCAATCCTTTCTTCGTTCATTCACTCTTCACTCCCAAACCATCTAAGAGTACCTTTCTAAATCTTATTAATTACGCTTACTAGCCTTGCATTTTTTTGCGATTCTCCAAATTTCTCATAAATGGTTGGCAATTCTAACTAAATTGATCTAGAGGTACATTTAATCCTGCCAATCTATCGGAAAAACTAAACATTCGCAAGTCCATTTCCATCATCTAATAATTAACTTAAAGGAAATAATATACCTATTTACATTTTGGTTATTCTATTTAACAATTCACCTAATGGTCATATTTTTTCTGTCATCTCACTAAGATATTTCTTAAAATACACGGTCCCACGGTAATTACAACCCTTTGCGGACAAATTCCGCGCACACCGCGGGAAGCATATTTGGTCAGAATAACCATAACCCCATGAAAGTATCCAGCCTGTTTGAATACATTTTGAAATTGGGAGTAATGTCCCTTAATTATAATTATCATACCAGGTGTGCAAAAACCTCTGAATAGAAAATAACCCAATGAAATATAAATTTGCTATCGTTTTGTGCATTTTGCAAGTCGCCTGTGTCCATAAACGCAATTCGAAAAAATGTTCAACTAAAAAAAATGTTAGATAAATGTAATGTTCTCTCCAACTCAGTTATAAATAAAAAAATACATTTTAACTTTTCATACAAGACCTGTTTTCAATAAATCGTTAATCGACCACTAAATTTTGTTCTTGTACGGTTATTTACAAGAAGAAGGTAATATTAAAAAAATAATTTGAAAAACTTCATAAATCAATCAACTTTGAAATACTTTTTAACTTTTAAAAAACTAATCAGCGATTGTGAACAAAAACTATTATGTATATTTACAGTGTTTTAACTACGACAATGAAAAAAAATGAAAATTCTATTTACTAATTACCAATAAATTATATTTCTTGGTAATTGCATTTCTTCCAACTATCCGAAAACACATAAAAAATAATGCATAAATCCTTATTGACATGACATATGAAGCAATATTATGAGCGCACATAAATACGACACATTCGTGGGGAAATATTTTTTTAGGTAAGAACTTCTTTAATTTGCAATAAATGGGCAAAACCAATGTTTTCATACTGGCAAATATAACTTTATCGTTTACTCTTTATGCCCATTTTCTTTGACTATGAATTTGAATGCTTATACTTCCGTGAAGTCATTCTTCGATAGCAGAAATAATATAATATTTCATCTCCACGGACATAATAACCTAAGAATCAAATACAAAATTTATGTATCGGGCTTATTGGGTTTTCACAATAATTACATACATTACTTTAAAATACATGTCAACCGTAGATTCTATAATAAATTTTTAGGTTTTTACTAAAACGGCGCCATAAAAATATCAATTGATTTATAATAATAACCTCCCCAACTTATCAAAAGCCAGAATGTGATCAGAAACATCACAATAAAGTGCAATTTGAAATTGGATTTTAATTCTGTCGAATTCATTCAGTCCGAATTTTTGTTAAAATGATTTAGCTGGGCATATAACTCGGCCCGTTTATTTAATAACTTATCAATGGTTACCATTATTAGTAACTATTAGAGTTGAAATTTAAACAACTTTTGCACTTCGTTCCACTTATTTATCAACTTGAGTTTCTTGTATAGTCACTTCAGTGTTGCTGTTGTTCCACTTATTTATAAATAAATAAGTGGAATAAATGGAAAAATCTTTAACTTTGCAATCAAAATGACCACTTGTCGATCTGAAATCAAAACATAAAAGTCGTAGACAGCTGAATTGGATGTTACCAGTTGAATAAATAAATAAAATTATTTGTTTTAGTGTGAAATACTTTCTGGTTAGGTACCGTCTTACTAAAATAATGTTTACGTATTTGTGAGTTTCTGTATTATTATTTCAAGTAGGTACTTACAGAACAATATTATTTTAACAAATAATTTTATTTCATACTAAATATCTCGGAATCTTAATAGATAAAAATGTTTAATGGAAATACTTAATTACGTTGGTAGTTGTTTTAATATGACTTTGAATACTGTTTACACATTACCTTTTAAATATAATTTTCTTTTTGCATATACTTACTCTTCCCATAAACACGATTTCCTGGAGCTCACCTTATAGAGTAGTTGAATAATTTGCATACTGTTAAAATTTGAAATCTTCTTTTATTTTGTAATAAATAAATAAACCAACGCTAATTAAAACTAAGGCAGAGAATGCTAAAATGTTATGTGTGGTCGGTCTTGTTGTATGGATGTGAAACATGGACCTTGAAAGTAAATACCATGAACAGGTTAGAGGCTTTTGAATTTGGCTTCACCGGAGAGTACTCAAAGTCCCATGGACCGACATGATCACCAACACAGAAATTCTCAGGCGGGCTAGAGCAGAGAGAGAACTGCTTAGATTAATACAAATCAGGAAAATTTCATATCTGGGTCATGTACTTCGAGGGGAGAAGTATCACTTGCTCCAGTTAATATTGAAAGGCAAGATAGAGGGTCGCAGAGGGCCTGGTAGGAGACAAATGTCTTGGCTGCGAAATATACGAGATTGGACCGGCATTAGAAGTGTGGAGGAGCTATTCCTGGCAGCGCAAGACAAAGAGACATTTTCTAGAGTGATCGCCAACGTCGCGTCGGGGAGACCTGATACCGCACATAAAGAAGAAGAAGAATTTAATTAATAGGATTAAACAAAGTGCTGTTATAGATTAAAAAAATAAAAGAACACCATGTAAAATGTTAGTATCTCGTCACTAATGTTATTGTTTTGAACCAAAGTGCAAAAACATCCATGACCGCACCTTTTTTTTATTTTTTTTTTATTGGTTTTCAAGCTACAATCCCGTTAAACTTCAATAAAGCAGTTTGTCAACAGGATGTTAATGATCAATTACATACATACACACATAATATTATTACTATAACTATACAATTAACACACCTAAATTAATATAAACTATCTCTATTTAGTAACCATTGTTTCAGCATATATCTCAATCTATTTGTGGAATCGCAATTTTTTATATTAATGGGTAACATATTAAGCATTTTTGGCACGTTAAATTCTAGGGTTCGCCGTCCGTATTTATTATTATATTTTGGAACAAGCATTCCTTCATTCTTTGTAAACCTTGTATTATATTCATGTTCCACTTTCCTTTTATAATCAGACTCAGATATATGTTGAATCAATATTTTGTACCATAATAAGGCCTGCACCGGTAATATTGTTAAATTCCGATACAACAATGATATATTTCGTCTCTCTGAAAAAATATGTTTTTGAGCTAATAACTTAACCACAGAATTTTGTACTGATTGCAGGTGGTTTAAATTAGTTTTACAAGAGTGACCCCAAGTAGTTAAACCATACCGTAAAGTTGATTCTTCGAGTGATTGGTAAATAATTTTTAAAATATTCACCGGAACGAAACATTTCAGTTTGTATATCCTACCCACTATTGCTCTCAGCCGCTTGCAAGTTTTGTTTATTTGTGTATCCCATTTGAAATGACAATCAACAGTCACCCTCAAATAAACGTATTCATTTACCAGTTCAATACTTTCACATATACATGGCTGTAAAATGTTTTGATGAATACATATAAAGTTATGTGAAATTATTTTAGGCATGATCTGAAATGAAGCATGTGGAGACCGTATGTGCATCAATTTAGTTTTCTTGGTATTAATGATTAGACCTGCGTCATGTGACCATTTTATCAGGGACGTAAAGTCATGTTGCATATATTTAATCGCAATTGATAATTGTTCATCAGATATGACAAGAGCAGTGTCGTCAGCATATACAAAGTGTCTTACATATTTAAATATTTTTTTCATTATTGATACAAATATAATATAAAGGGTTGGACCCAAAATCGACCCCTGCGGGACTCCAGCACAGATTTTTTTCCTCCCACTCATTTTTTCTAATATTTTTACACATATATGTCTATTAGATAAATAATTATTAAACAAATTAAGTAGGTTACCTCTAATTCCAATTGCTTCTAAGATTTTTAATAATTTTTGTGGGTCAATTGTATCAAACGCTTTAGAGTTTCTATAAATAGTACTAAAACATGTCTTTTATGGTTTAATTCATTATTAATATAATTTGAAAAATCCTGTAATAAATTCTCTGTGCTTTTTTTCTTTTGAAAGCGATAATGTTTTTGGTCTATAATGTCAAATTTTTCTAAATATTTATTTAATTTTAAGGAAATATATTTTTCAAAAATTTTTTCAAGTGCAGGCATTATACTGATAGGTCGATAGTTTCCTATTTCTGAGTGCTTTCCTCCTTTGTATATAGGTCTAATAATAGCACATTTAAGATCACTTGGCAATTCAGCTTCTATAATAAGTCTATTAACTAAGTGCGTTATAATAGGTCCTAAAATATCTATATGTCTTTTTATGTCGTACATTCTTATGTTGTCCATTCCCAAGGATTTTGAATTTTTCATTTTCTTAACAATATTTTTTATCTCAGTGAGAGTTGCCTTTGGTAAATACATACTGTGAGGTAATTCTATTTGATTAACATTGGATGCCTTAAAATCACATCTGTGCAACATTTGGCTTATACTATCTGAGAAATAATTTACATATTGGTTTGTTACACTTTCCACCGTCTGTTTCTTTAACACATATCGTGAGATGACTTCATCACAATTACTTTTAGTTTTTCTTCCCAACAATTTATTTATTTCATCCCATGTTTGCTCAGTATTATTGAAACTACGTTTGAATTTATCTTTAAAATAACAATTTTTTCTTTTAGTAATTAATTTGTTGACATTATTTCGCATGTACCTGTATTCATTTTCATAAGTTTTATTACAAGCAGAATTTTTTTTTGTGTTAAATAATTTAATCATTGAAGATTCAACGGAAAGAAGAACGGAACTTCTTACCATGGGAATTGAACCCAAGACCTCTTCCTTGCCGGAGAAATGCACTGACCACTGCGCTAATTCGACCTCATCAGATTCTACCCGAACTAATAGTTTCACAATCTAAATAATGTCTTGGGTTAATATTTCCGTTTTTATTTTGATGTACGACATCTATTGAATTTTCTAAAAGTGTAGGATAAATATTTTTATAGTGGAATAAGTTAATGAGTAAAATCACAAATTGTAATCTGTATTGTATTCACTATGAATATTTATTGTTAATCTGCTCAGTAAAGAATCAGTTTTAGCAAAAGTACGGGAACGTTGTCCAAACCTCGGGTACACCAGTCATGTTCACAACCACCGAATAGACAAACAGATAGAAGTGTGTTACTTGTGTCTTTGAAATTAGTCAAAGTGCCGTCATCATCATAAAACTCATAAAATCATCTCATAAAACTTCATTAAAAATAGCAATGTGGTTTTAAAATTAATTGGAAATTATTTGTTAGGCATCAATCTGAAACGTAAACAAGTTACATACATAAATAAATTTATTAAAATATGTATTCTGCTGAGGCAGTGAAGAAAAACACTTTCTTGTAAATATAAGAAATGTTAATAATAATTTTACTCATTAATTTACCAATAAGTTCAGCAAAACAAACATTTTTAAATTACCGACAACCTTTTTGAACAGATTTTTGGTATTTGAAATCGCTAATATTGTCTTCAATAATTAAATATTACAATTTGTGGTTTTACTCAATAAAGTTATTCCGAAAAATAAATAAAAATATCAATTTAGTTCGCTTGTCTGGAAAGCAGTTTAAATTTACTAGTATTATCTTCGTCTTAAAAAACTTTAAAAAAAGTTGTACTTGAATATTCATTCAGACTTTTTTAAAAGTAAATAGGTATCCCATATTAATACAAATCGAAATGTTAATCCGAGACATTATCCACGTTACAAATCAATTTATTAGAACTTTACGATAATTTAAAAAGGTGGCTGCCAAAATATAGGTAAAATTTGTTGCACGATGATATTTTGATTGTGAATTTGAAATATTTTATCGACAAATATGACGTTTAATAATTAGGTCCCAATGGTCGAGTAATTAAGATGCTGTCCCAGTAAGACAAAAGATGCTGGGTTCAATTCCATGTTGGGACCGTAATTAATTTCAGAGTAACAGTGTAGATTTTACATGCAACATAGAAGACGGAGAAAGAACATCACATTTGGAAGGGAGACGAGGAGGAGATGTTTAAGATGGGGATTTGTTTAAAATGGGGCCATTAGAAAATTTTAACATTTTTTTTAATTTTTATTTTTAAGGCTTTATTAATTTCAATATTTAGTATCTCTTATCTCTTAATATTTATGAAATTCAAGTGTATTCTTTTTATAAGAAGTAGAGAAAATCGATGTTTTCTAATAAGTCGTAAAAAAACATTTTCGACCGCTTCCATTGGTAACGCTGGCAACACAACACCTCATGAGATACGTCAAAAGAATGTACTACGGAATTGTATACCTTATAAAGGCCTACACAAAATGGTACATGTCTATTTCTTAAGAATAACCCGCAGTAAGCATTTTCATCTTTTACATATTTAATGGGTTATTTTGACCAGTATAATATTGATCCTTTTCCAATTAAATGTGTTGGTTACTATTACTATTTAAAAACTATCGTCCGATTTCAAAACTAACAATAGTCAGTGAATTAATGGAAAAAAAATATTTACAAATATAAGTCCACAACTCAATCACATCATAACAACAAAGCAACATGGTTTTACAAAAAGAAGAAATGTGGAATGTAATCTCGTTCTTCTTACTCAATTGGTCATTAGGTAAACGTGGAAATTTATTTCGTTGGGTTACATCTTATATACTCAACAAATCACAGACAGTAGCAATAAAGGGCTTCCAATCCGATTTCAATGAATTCTCCGGGATCCAACAGGGTTCTCATCTCGGACCATTTTTTTCATTATGTATATTCATGATTTGATCACTGTTGTAAAATACTCTGAAATAGAATTATTTGCTTATGATGCTAAGCTATACAAGCCAATAAAAATTCTAAGCCATTGTATCAATTTACAACATGATTTAAACAATATATTCACCTATTCCCAACAAAATCAACTATATCTCAAAATGTCATCACATTATCTTTTCGAGAAATAAAAATAAAATATTATTTAATTTTTCTTTAAACAACAACAACATTGCAACAGTCTCAGATATTCGTGATCTCAAAATAACCCTTGATAGTAAACTACAATATAACCTTGATGTACATCAAATCACAAATAAAACTGCTAAATTGTTAGGTTTCATCATAAGAAACACAAAACTTTTTAATAGCATCGATATCATTAAGCAACTCTACTTTGTCATTTAGAGTTTGCATCAGTTGTTTGTTCTCCATTTTGCAAAATCCACATAAACAAAATCGAAGCAATTCAAAAAAAAATCCTATAATTTCTTTGTTACAAGTCATTTGTAAGATTTAATAACTATGCAGAGGCAGCTTCATACTTTAAAATTGATTCACTGAGTGTACGGAGGCATCATAAGGATGCACTATTCCTGTATAAAGTAGTTAACAATAATGTTCAATGCCCAGAGTTTTATTTATTTTTTTTATTTATTAATCTTAAGTAAGCTCACATCTTCGTGTGTGCTAATAGTTTTATAAACATATAAACATGTACATTGTTTGGCAAACATAATCTTTCTTTAAATATTTCAATAAAGTCACAAAAAAAGAAACATTAATAATTGAGATAGACATAATATTTTCTATCACAGCAATTTCCTTCGGGATTTTGTTATAGAGTTGAACGGCCTGGTACATCAGAGATTTTTGGGTGCTTGTTTTTTTTCTTGTTGGCAATCTAATTTGCTTAGAATTTCTCGTCCCGTGTCCATGTATCTCGTTATTGTAATTTATTTTTCTTTTCAGTTCCTTAGACATCATCCCTAAGTTAATTTTATGTATAAAAATAAGTACATTCAAGTACACAGTTTGCTTCACCGTCAAA
Source organism: Hesperophylax magnus (assembly GCA_026573805.1). Taxonomy (NCBI): domain Eukaryota; kingdom Metazoa; phylum Arthropoda; class Insecta; order Trichoptera; family Limnephilidae; genus Hesperophylax; species Hesperophylax magnus. The sequence goes on along the minus strand of JAIUSX010000180.1, from coordinate 1,326,666 downwards.
ATATTCAGCTCCTTTAACATGTTTCTTATCCGTGTGTATATGTTGCGCTTAAGTATTATTCGCATTGCTTTATTTTACAGTATTTGCATTTTTTTCATTTTCTCTTTATCAGAGTTAGAGTTGCTAAACAAGATTCCATTCAATGTACCTGCGCGTTCAACACGCTCTTGTGTCCTGTTCAGGGTTGATCAAAGCAAAACGAACTCTAAACAGAATTCTTGCATGAACAGACTATGCAATAATTAGAATAGCGTATTATCCAAGCTTGATATTTTCAGTTGCGAACTTACCAAATATAAGAGGTCTATAAAAGAATATTTCTCTGATGGTTTGTGAATACTGTTTATGTCTCTATTGTTGATTTCTCTATTATGATTTGATTTATATCTACAACCTCTCTCCATGGCTACACATATATTGTTTAGTAAATTTTTTATTTTTTATAATCTTTTGTTTTGTAAAAATTGTATTAATCATATTCCTATCTTACAAATTTAATTTACTTATTTTTTTATTTATTTATTTTTATTTATTTTTTTATTTTTTTTTATTTATTTAAACATGCACAGTACATTATGATACAAGTAATAAGGTATAATAAATTATACACGGTTAAAGTACCAATTGCGTATATCCATACAATAGCTTAGTAATTTTATTTTTAGAAATTATTGGTTCCTAACTAGGCAAATTGCCCGTTCCAAGGAACCAAAAATATGTGAAAGTAAGTGTGTAATTTGTCTATGTCTATAATATATCTCATTAATGTTTTAATTTGTGATGTTTAATCGTTACAATCTTATGATAGAGTCGAAATTGAGCTGTTGTGTATGTTTCAATTGTGTATGAGCAATAATTAGAATATTGAAGATATATATAGTGTGTGATTAGTGTATGTCTATTTATTATGTGACGTTTTTTAACATTTTTTCAGATTCTCCTCTACCCAGTCCAATCAACCATTTAATTATTATTGGGCCTATGTAGGAAATATTACAAGTTTTTATATTTAATTCAGGGGGGATTTTGTTGTATAGTTTAGGTCCCAAGTATGTGTGTGTCTTTTGATACTATGCCGTATTGCTCGTTGGGATCATAAGGTCATTTCTGGTATGGCTTCTTGTGATATATTTATGGTCAACTTTATTAATATTGTCTAGATTTTTATGGACATGGATAATAACCTTTTTTATATAGTTGTAGCGTCGAGAAAATCTACATTAAATAATTAATAATAAACCGCTCGACCTACTTAGTACCTACTCCCGAATTATGTACCTGCAGTCCAATCGCATCGTAAACAAAGTAATCTACGTACTACAAGACCTACTTGTCTAACGACAGCAATAATATCGCAAGTCGGTCTTAAACATTACGAGAACTCGCCAGAAGGTTCGAGTCTACGGCCTAGGCATAATTGCCACGCCGTCGAAAGTTCGCGAAAGGTCCAGATCGAGCGAGTGGCTTCGATTTAGTTTCCATTTAACTACCTGCTGTCGCCACCGGCCGAACAATATAAATAGGCCCAACGCAGCGAGCATATTATTAGTGTTCAGTAATTACTATCGTCGGCTGCACCTACTTACGAGTACTACGGCCTAGTTTCGCGAGCATTCATAGTATTTGTGCATAATAAACGTGAAATATTGTGATTGTAAAATCAGCTGACAACTTATCAATAAACGCTATACCTGAGTGAGAGATCTTTTCATTTACACACCACGATAACCACAGTGGTGACCTACGACGTGAGTTAATATTTTTAAGTGTCATCGTGTACAGATGTTATTTTAAAAAATGTCTCTCCCGCCCGGCGCTACCACAACATCAACGACAAGTTACGGAGGTTACGTGCTTAATACTATGGAAAAAATGGTGCTACAGCTACAAGAGGAAATAAACACCCTACGACGGGAGTTAACAACTCTGCGCGCCCAGGAACGCCTATCCAGGAGTACCAGTCCTCGTCGGCGGAACCATCACTTGCGCGGTCATTCCAGGGGTCACCCTACGTTCAGTACCCAGACGCGCTCCTGCGCAAAACCCTGCAACGTTGAGCAGGGAGACGCCCCGCTCACACTGATGTCGACCAGCACCAGCAGCCCGACGCAATTAAGTCGCCTCTTCGTAACTGACCGGGCAACTCTCATCCAGTTTCTCGTGGACACCGGCGCGGATCTCAGCGTTTACCCACGACGCCTAGTCCAAGGCCGTCTGGCCAAGCAGTCCTACGAATTGGCGGCCGCAAATGGAAGCACCATCGCGACGTATGGAAGCCTGACGCTCAACCTGGACCTAGGCCTGCGTCGTGATTTTACTTGGAGTTTCGTCATTGCTGACGTCTCCAGGCCCATCAAAGGAGCGGATTTCTTAGCACGTTTCAAGCTCCTAGTTGATGTCCACAACAGGCGATTGCTGGATCAGGTGACGAACCTGACAACTACAGGCAGGCGCAGTAACAACATGACCGCTTCCATCAAGACTGTCACAGGGACATCCCCCTACCACAAACTTTTACAACAGTATCCGGACCTTACGCGCCCTGACGGCGCCATGAAGGAAGTTCGCCATACTACTCTTCACCACATTAGGACTACTCCAGGTCTTCCAGTCGCAGAATGTCCTCGCCGCCTCGCCCCTGACAAGCAACGGGCCAAGAAGGAGTTTGAGACCATGGTCCGATTAGGAATTGCCCGGCCTTCTGAGAGCTGTTGGGCATCCCCACTTCACATGGTCCCTAAGAAGGACGACCAATGGCGACCATGCGGTGATTACCGCGGATTGAACGCCAGAACTATACCTGATCGGTACCCAGTCCGACACATCCAAGATTTCGCCCAGTCGCTGAGGGATACCAAGATATTCTCCACAATAGACCTGGTACGAGCTTACAATCAGATTCCTGTAGCTCCTGAAGACATCCCGAAGACGGCAATATCCACGCCGTTCGGACTCTTCGAGCTTCCAGTGATGTCCTTCGGCCTCCGTAACGTAGCCCAGATATTTCAACGTTTTATCGATGAGGTCACCAGAGGATTGGACTTTTGTTACGCATACATCGACGACATCCTTATTGCCTCATCATCAGAAGAGGAACACATGAACCACCTCAAGACCTTGTTCCAGCGCCTGCAGGAATATGGGGTGGTCGTCAACGCCAGCAAATGCCATTTTGGATTGCCTGAAGTAAAATTCTTGGGGTACCTGGTGTCTGGTGAAGGCACTACACCACTGCCAGAGAAAGTCGAAGCAATAAAAAATTACAGTCGGCCTGAAACGGTGAAGGATCTACGACGCTTTCTGGGAGCTCTCAACTTTTATAGGAGGTTTCTCCCCAATGCAGCAGAGACGCAAGCACCGCTCAATGATTTCCTCACTGGAAAACAGAAAGGCAAGCAGCCCATTTCCTGGACAGCAGCGACCTCGGAAGCCTTTGACAAGTGCAAGGAAGCCCTTGCTCAGGCGACCTTACTACCTCACCCAAAGTGTGAAGCCCCACTATCCATAGTCAGCGACGCTTCTGAGACCACAGCTGGCGCCGCACTCCAGCAGCTCATCGCAGGTCACTGGAAACCGCTGGGTTTCTTTTCAAAGAAATTTAGCGCAGCCGAAAGAAAATACGGCGCTTATGACAGAGAACTCCTGGCCATCTACCTCGCTGTGAAACACTTCAGACACATGGTAGAGGGCAGGACGTTCACCATATTTACGGATCACAAACCCATCACTGTCGCCTTTCACCAGAAGGCCGATAAATGCTCCCCAAGGCAATTTCGACACCTTGACTTCATTAGCCAGTTCACCATGGACATTCGCCACGTAGCGGGCAAGGATAATATCGTAGCAGATTCCCTCTCCAGGGTCGAGTCAGTCGACGCTCCCCTGGACTATGCAGCACTGGCAGCTGATCAGGTGAACGACACGGAACTAGAGCAATGCTTAAAGGGAAGTTCTAGCCTACAAATTAAGAAAGTGCGCATTCCCGGCATCAACACGGACTTATTCTGTGATATGTCTACAAATACAGCGAGACCTTTCGTCACCAAAAAGTTTCGACTTGCAGCATTTAATGACGTCCATCAGCTGGCTCACCCAGGCGTTAAGACAACGGTTAAGCTCATAACTGAACGTTATGTCTGGCCGGCCATTAAGGCGGACGCGGATAAATTTGCACGCAACTGCCTACAGTACCAACGCAGTAAGGTGTCACGTCATGTGTCAGCACCCTTAGGAACTTTTCCCAGACCATCGGCCAGATTCGAGCATGTGCACATAGACATCATCATCATGCCCTCATCTGAAGGATGCCGATACTGCCTCACCTGCGTAGACAGGTTTACAAGATGGCCAGAGGCTTTCCCGATTAGGGATCAGGAAGCAGCAACTGTAGCGCGCGCTTTCTACCAGGGGTGGATTACCAGGTTCGGTACTCCGCTCCGAATTACAACTGATCAAGGAAGACAGTTTGAGTCAAGGCTGTTCAGGGAGTTAAACTGCCTGGCAGGTACGACTCAAATACGTACCACGGCTTACCACCCTTCGGCTAACGGCATGGTTGGGACGGTCGGTCTAAGAGCGGGGTCGACAGCCGTATACATCAGGCTAGGCTTGCATTCAATAAAAGGTCGAAAATAATAGAATCGAATAATATAGACCTAAAACTGAGAATACTCCTCATCAATACCTATGTATGGAGTATCTTGATGTACGGCTGCGAAACATGGTGCCTATCCGAAAGAGATAAACGGAGACTAGCGGCTTTTGAGATGTGGTCTTATAGAAGAGTGTTAGGAATTTCCTGGAGAGACCATTTTACAAATGAGGAGGTTCTCCAAAGAATCGAAGGAGGAAGGCACCTGCTCAGGACCTTGTCCGAAAGGCGTGCAAGATGGATCGGCCGTGTTATACGACAAGAAGGCCTCTTGCATGTCATAATGGAGGGTATGACCGAAGGGACCAACTCTAGGGGACGCCCACGCCGAGAGTACCTGGAGGACCTGCTGGTGGACGTGCGCTGCTCATCATATGCAGAAGTAAAAAGAGCCGCACAAGACAAGGAAGAATGGAAGAGGAGATTAGATGAAATTGCTGCAAACCAATCCCAGGATTGAAACCAGAGAGAGAGAGACACCCAATAACACGTCTGACTTCGTTCGCGATTCATGATCCCGCGTGGTTACAATACTCAAACGATCCACAGAACTAAAATTCCACTATGGAACTTCGTATTTACACATTTATACGATATTATTATTAAATCTCTGCGTATAAAATTAAACTTTGCCTTTCCGATTAAAGGGAAACCATTCCCAAACAATTTCACTCCGAAAAAACTGTGACTGTCGTCTGCCGAGAAATCAGGGCCCACCATCTGATTTCTCCGCAGGCAAGGAAGTGAGTTCTCCCGGAACTCACCCAGATGTCGCCCTAAAATCAATAGACAAAAACTAGAAGTTGCACTCAACAATACTAGGCCAGTTCCTACTTTATAAACATTGAGACGGGTTTAGATGTCATGATGCAGTACTACATGAAAAAAGTATTAATAATTATGTAAAAAGAATATGAACTAGAACCGCATCATAACAATAGTACTCATTGAAAGTGATAATACATGGGAAGGAGTAAAACAAAAAGCAACAGAAGACACAAATCTACTCAAATACTGGTTTGACATAAACCTACTATCCCTAAATAGCGAAAAAACCCAAATATTGCCATTCGCAATAAAAGCAAACGATATTCCACAAAATTTTGACATAATTATACACGACAACTTTAAAGAACATAATACAAAACACTGTACAATAAATTGTTCCACACTACAAATTACAAATAAAATTAAATACTTAGGAATAATAATGGACAAAAACCTTAACTGGAAAGATCAAATCATCCTTACCATTAACAAAATAAGGAAATTAATTTATATTTTTCTGAAACTGCGTAACTTTCTATCATTGGAAAATTTTACTTCAGTCTAATACGCATTAGTACAATCGAATCTCCAATACGCTGTAACCAGTTGGGTATCCGCATATAAAACTAATCTCTTATCATTGAAATTGTACAACGTCTGATTGTTAAAATAATATTGAAAAAACCGAGAGATTATCCAACTCAACTTATATTTGAAGAATTTAAAGTACTAAAATTTAATGATCTTATTCGAAAAAACATAATAATTCAAATAATAAAAGAAAAACAAAATCACAGTTTTTCAACTGAAGGACGTACTCGTCAAAAACATATATTTCCAATACAAAAATGTAACACCTCATTTGCACAACATCATTACACATTTCTAGGCAAAACATACTTTAATAACCTACCTGATAATATCGGAAAAACCGAAGACGACAAAACCCTACTCAAAGCGATCAAAGAACATTTCAATGTAAAAAATCAAAATAACGAAATTCTTCAATTAAATAATGTAACGTTATAAATCGTTAAATTGTACATTGTTGATATATACTTATATTTTTAATGTTCTTAACTCCTTAAATTATTAATAAGAATACTTACATAAATAATGTTCATCTCGATACTCAGCATCTCTTTTAAACACAAACGTCTGCTTTCATAAAAGAGTAACGTCAAAAAATTCAAAAAAAAAATTGTGAAAACTAAATTTTATAAATCATTATTGTTAGCAAATATTACTATACATTGTAGACTGTTTAATTATTAAATAATAAAAAATTAAAAAAAATGTCTGTGATATTTTGGTAATGGGTTGTTTATTATTTTACGTGTTAATAACATCGGGTTCAAGATCAGCATCTATTTCACTGTTAGCCAATGTAGTTTATGTAATTGAAAATCAGTCATTGAAATATTTTAGAGAATTCAAAGGCTTTTGTTTTAAACTTAGCAATAGAAATAAATATAAGTCAGGAGTGAATTCCATCATTAAACGCCAAATTTTTAAAAACAAAACCAAACTTCTAGTATATTAAATTAATTTTCTGTTAAAATATTACATTACAGGTAAGTACATACTTTATTGTTTATTTGAATTCTTCGCACAAGAATGGAGGGTGAAATATCACAAAAAACCACATGTACTCTCTAAATCATGTACCAATAAAATAAATACATTTTGTAAATAATAATGACACTCTAATTCATAGCCAATATCAGTTCATTGAACCAGACTTCACGCAGGACTAACTTACAGACAACGTAAATTAGTGTGTGATGATTTTTTAAATTTAACTTAAGTACTAAAAAAGGTTTCAATCTGTAGTTTGTAGTGATATTTTAAATCCAAACAAATGATGATATTAATATGCAGTCTTAAGAGTATTTTATTTCAATACTTTTTAATGTAATAATAATTAACTTTAAACTAGTAGCAAGATAATGTTGGTTGGTCCCAATGTTTGAGAGGTTAAAGTCATTGTCACGATAAAATAGAGATCCTGAGTTCGATTCCAAATTGAGACTGTTATCTTTTTTATTTTTGTGATTCTTGTTCTGTTTCATGTTTCCCTTAGATTTAATAGTTTTATTTTCTTCTTTAATAAAAAAATAATAAACATGACGAATAATAGTTAGGTTCCAATGGTCGAGTGGTTAGAGAAGTTGTCCCGGTAAGACAGAGATCCTGATTTCAATTCCTAGTTGAGACCATTATTTATTTTATTTTATGTGTCTTGTTCTGTTTCATGTTTAGTTTAGATTTATTAGTACTATCTTCTTCTTCAATGATATATTACATTGAAGGTTATAACCTTCGAAAGTTAAAGAAAAGTTGTTCTAGTAAAAATTGATAATTTTAGTTGCTGACTGATTATTTTCCTTGCCTCATGGAATGTACAGTGTACACTTTCTTGAAATCCTAAAAATCCACCATAACAGGTAGGTATAGTTCCCATCAAATCAAGGTTACCAGGCAACCGTGCAACGTTAAGAACCCCAAGGGCGAGTGTCCCGATCGAATAAATAAGGGGTGGTGGATATTTAATGACTGCCCACAACAGGGCCGCCACCCCTGAGACCCCCTCTAAGAGGTAGCACCGGGCGCGGGGAGCTGGGGGGCGCATTAATCAGTCCGCAAGCAACCCTAGCCCAAACAACCTCCCCACCCTCCCCAAACAGACAATAAAGGGTAAAGAATGAAATTAAAAAAATACGTGGTAAATAAATAAGTTTCAACAATAATTAGGTATCATACTTTTTTATGCCGTGATGTGCTACCTCCTTGTTTAATCAACCTTTCGGATAGCATTAGGGTCCACCATCAGGTTAGATGTGTAATTATTTATAACAGATTTTTTTCGAAAAAATTACAATACTTAATAAATAAAAACAATTATTTTATTTTTACGTTGACGAATAGGTTTTCTATTTATTTAATTATTTATAATAAGTTTTTACAGACGATCTCACTTACGTGAGAAAAATACAGTTATAAAAACTCAGTTAACATACAAATACACATACAAAGACACATTAATTTTCATATACCTAAATAAAGTTTAAAATATGAAACAAATAAAAATAAAAATTCAAAATTAAAAATATATATGAAATACAAATATTACAGAAAAGTAACAGACGCAAATAATACATAATAAAATCAGTGCAACATATTATTTAACAAAAGCAGAATTTGTTTTTCTGAATCCATACAAATTATCGACAAAAATATCTACTTCAGCACACTCAATCTTACTATGCAGTCGACACATTTGGGTCAGAGGGCTAAAATAGGTGATATTATTTTTGAAAATATTCAGGTGAAAAATGCTATGGTGTTTTAAACAATGGGAATTGGGGACATTTATTTCAATATTGTTATGACATAATGAGGTATCAAGATGGCCGTGGATAATTTTATGCAAAAATATTAGGTCAGTCAATCGATTTCTCAGTTTAGGTGTATTTTATATCTTAAAGTATTCACGACGTGCGTCGTATGATCTAAGATGGTCATGTAGTCCAAGTAGTAGTAGTAGTATAGTAATAGTAGTGTAGTAGTCTAAAGTCATTTGCGATTTGCATCCAAACCGGCATGTTAGATTTTGTTCGCGAATATGGCGTTGTTGACGTCAAGCCACAGTCGTCTTACTAGCCAGTAGCGCTATCTACACCATCATGACGTTGTGGCCAGTTCGAACCGCTTAGGAATGTGCGGCTTTGGTTCAGCTCATTAGTTAACAATATTTAAAATAATAAATCAGTGATCAGAACCAGAAAAAAATAAAAGAACAATTCCTAGGCAAGGCTACGGCTCTGGGTTCAATTCCAAATATTATCTTCAATGAATAAATTTTACAATTTGAGGTTATTATTAAGTTATTAGAAAAAAAAATTAAATTGAAAATATAGTTTTCTTAAATTACACACTTTTGTTTGCCACACTTTTAAAAACGATCCACATCCTTACAAAATCTCCACCTCACAAATAGAAAAATGTATAATCTGTGAAGCGCAACGCATTATCCGGAACTCGGTGGTTTGATGTGGCTCATTAACTTCACCTAGACTCGCCATTTTATCCCCTCCTACCGTAATGAACTTAAAGGCTCTACGAAGGGATGGACCAACCTGACCTTCTCTCCGGCCCTCTGGGATAAGCAGGAACCAAACAGATGTAGCTGGAAACTGGGCCAGATCAATCGGTACCCCAATTAATGGTGCTGAATTGACATCGTTTCAAGAGGATTGTACCGCCATCTTTTGTTAATAAAGTCTGTTCTGTAGAAAATTAACTGACAGAAAGAAACCTGTTTTCGGACTTTTCACTCGGTTAGTTTATATAGTAGTATAGTTAGTACAGGTTAGTAGCAGGGATTAGTACCAAACCCTGCTAAAACCCAGGGCAGAAGTCCTGAAACTGGTCTCTTTAACTGCCAGTTAACTCTGAGCGATTGAGGGTTTACCTTCCATATCTCACATGTTAGAAATACTGAATGATTCTTATTTACAATAATATACTGGTATTATCCTTTTTATAACTTTTATCATTCAGATGAACAAAGTTATTTTCCGCTTTTTTTACATTAGCTCCACACAGGGGGCACTGAGGAAACACTCTCAGGGCCTATGTTATTTTTAGGGATGCTGTGTGGAAGGTCTTATCATGGAAAGGAAGGAGAGGAATTTCTGAGAAGGAAAAAGGGGTGGATAAGAAACTGGGGATCAAAGTATCCAGGAGTGATCCATCCCTCCCACTGCGGTACAACGCAATGGGTCGAGAGAGTCCGGCTGGAGAGGACAAAAAGTCTTTCTCAACCAGTCTCTCCCGATGCAGTACGGGTAGGTGGGCAAACGCATCCGCCGCCAAGACCTAGACAAACCTCACCTCATATACCCGGGCACCCCTGCTAAGTCACCAAACGTAAAGAACCACGCGAGGTAACCAATGGGAGTAGTATTAGTTATCCAATAAATGGTTCCCGGGGCTGCGGTACCCATACCCGCCTCCAAAATTGTAAAAACAAAATTCTGCTGTAGGGGATGGGAAGAGGGTTGTTCTTTGAAATCTTATAATAATAATATTTGGATGATTTTCAAAATCACCTCAAGGGCGCTGTACAAATATATAATACATCTCTACAATGATCTGTGCAGTTATCTTCCTTTCGTTTTGAAAACCGAGTTTGCAGAATTTCAGCAATCTCGGAATAAACTGAAAAACAAAGTCACGTTGGAGAAATCTTCAATAACACACTAGTACAGACGGGAAATTGGTGAATTATTTGGATTTGATTTTGTGGAATAACATTTGATTTTAGCTTTTGTTTTTGATTAAATCGAATCCGAAGCTGGAATTTTTAATTAAAATTTGAAAAAAAAAATCGTTCGCTACGGCGTTAATATCAGTTTTTGAATCATTAGCTACGGCGTTAGTATCAATATTCCTTCGCTACGGCGTGGCGTTAATATCAGCTGTTGAATCATTAGCTACGGCGTCAGTATCAGCTGTTTATTCATTCACTACGGCGTTAATATCAGCTGTTGAATCATTAGCTACGGCGCGCAGCTGTTCAATCATTCGCTACGGCGTTAATATCAGCTGTTGAATCATTATCTACAGTATTAATATCAGCTGTTTAATCATTCGCTACGGCGTTAATATCAGCTGTTTATTTCTTCGCTACGGCGTTAATATCAGCTGTTTACTGTCTTTTAAAAAGCGTCGAAGTGTAGACCTGGCTCCAAAAGTTGTTTCAATCCTTTAGCTGACGAAAAAAAAGGAAAAAAAGTTTATAAAATAGTCGTGATAATGCTCATATCAAAACCAGTTAATCGTTTTACTTATATATATATAGATTTCCCTACACAGAATAATTTTGTTTTTTTAAATTATGTAACAGTCTAAACGTACTAAAATGATTGAAATTTTGGCTAAAGAAAACAAACTGGAAATTAATAAATATATTAAAAAAACTTAAAACTTTTATTCATGTTTTTGTTCAAGCTTTTCATGCTCGAACCCTCCCAGCCTTTCCTGGAATAACTTCGGTGAACAGATCGAAATCGTAATGGTTTCAGGCTATTCCTGTATATAAATTAGCCATACAAAATTTAGTGGGTCACCAAAAAGTCAAATCATTAAAAGTTTTAAGCATCGCTGCTAGTTGCTCGCCTTCATTAGTCCACTGCTATTAATCGGCAGCAATGGTTGCCTTTCAATTGAATCCACGGATTCCTAAACCTTTTTGAATTGTGAACTTGAATAATCCCGATAAAAAAATAAATATTTGAATTTCGCAAAATAAGCATATTGAAAACAGATATGATTTGAGAACTTCACTGTCAAAATTATTTATATATTTTAAGTCGCGTAAAAAGGCCAGCCAGTATGCATTCTGAGAGTGCATGTATGTGGAGTGTGTGTTTATGTATTGAAGTGATAAGTTAGTCATATGGTTGGTATTTCATTAAAATAGTTTGTGAAAATAATGTGATTTACGACTTTAGTTTTGGTATAGCCGTCAAGTACTTTGAATACGTTCCGAAATCCCGGATAGACCAAAAAAACATCGAGCACGCCTGATTACGGAGGAAATATTTGAAATCCACAAAAAAACGTTAATATTAACAAGAACGACAGGGCTAAGGTTAATAGTAATTGGAATCCAGTAACTATTAATCTTGTGGGTGGCTACACTAAAACTCACATTAATTTAACTAATCATTACAGTGAAAAACCGGCCTTACGAGAATTAATGGTCGCGAACACGGTATCACTACACCAAACATATACACCACAATCTACACATCTTCCCTGATGATAGATACTGTAATACTGTTGAAAACGCGGAGTAAAGTAGGAGGAAGCTCAACACGGCATAGTACCTTCTTCTTAAAGATTCTTAACGAGGCGGTTGATTGGTGACGAGATAATCATGGCTTATATATTGTAATTTACCGACTGGCCACCACCACATAGTGCGGTCATTGCTATTCAGATCAAAATGCAATTGAATAATGATTACGCGAGTGGTTCATCATGCGTTGTTGAATATCAACTATCTGACGTAGGTGAACCTCCTCAAAATCTTTAAAATCCAACAGCTCCACGGAAAAATATCATTAAATTCAGAGTATATCGGAACACGAAGCTGCGCTTTTTCTGATTAATCAAATGACGAAATGCTACAATATTACAATTCTTTTGTACACGTGTTCTGACATACTCGTAACACATTCGTGTTTTACTGACAATTTGTTAGGAAATCCCGGTTTTTAAAGGAATACGAATAATTTTACAGGATTCCAATGAGTATTATTTTATCAGGAAGTTTTCTCCGTGCAGTAACACTTTGGGTTGTCTTGGTTTGGGAACCCTCGAACTAATCAGTAACCTAATAAATACAGCGTTCCAATGTTTTTTGCATATTACACAAATTCCCTATTGCTACGTCAATCCTCAAATTAATGTGCTTAAATAAGTTATAATATGAATCCGTGCAAAGTTAGAATTGTAGTCCGTGATTCCAGTGCACAATGCATAGTCGAATGTCCATCACAAGGGAGTCCCTGTTCCGACATGAACTGTTTGCAAAGAAACTAATTCTCGCTGTTCAACTTATTCAATTATACTTGTTGGTGCTTCACGATTAAAATTCACTGGGGGAGCATTTGTACTTAAATAAATATATGATCCTTGTTGAGTAGGTCCCCGGGCGTAACCAAGGATTCTGTCTGAAATGGTGTGCTCGATAACTTTTGTAGTATAATTATCGGTAACCGGATAAAACAGAATGGTGACAAAATAGAGCAAGATAAAATGATAGGATAGGTTTCGTTATGATAAAAAGCATTTAATGTGCTGTTTGCGAGATCGTTACATTATAGGGAGCGAGAAGATAGGAAAGATTAAATTTTTTATTTATTATTTATTAACCAATAAATTAACATACATTTTTTTTGGTATAATCCACCTCACTAGGCTGAGCCTGTTCTGAGGTGGCGGGAGTTTGATTTAATTTTAGATAATGCGAATTTACATAGAATCAAAGATGTAAATAAAAAGATATACATAAAATATAAATAAAAAAGATATATAATAATTAGAAAGATAAGAATTTTAAAAAGAAAAAGAAAAACATAAGAAATAATGAAAATACATATAAATGAGTGAGAACAGAAGAGAAAAATTCAGGCGTGGAGTGTGCTATAATTTATGGTATTGTAGATGTTATCTGTCCGCAGTATACAATGCCTTTGTTGACTATCCATGTGTAGATTTTGTGTCTTATATTTACACTTGTTGCCAGGTCTTTAATATCTTTTTCCATTAAATTGAAAATTTTTGGAGCCAGATTATGAAAATGTCTTTGTCCATAGGTGGTATTTATCTTCGGGGTCATGTGTTGATGTCTGTTTCTTGTTTCGTAATTGTGTTGTATAGTATGATGGTTAAGTTTGTCTTTTTGGTAATATAGAGTTATAATTTTTATGTATAGTTGCTGTATGTTCAGTACGGTGAAGTCCTTAAATAACTGTATTGTCGAGAATCTGTAAGGTTTTTTTGTGATAACTTTAATTAAGGCTTTTTGCGCTTTGACAAGAGGGTCCATATTAGTTTTAGCAGCACCACCCCAACCAATCATACCTTGAGTGATAATTGATTGGGCTAGTGCGTAATATATTGTCTTTAGAGTCTTCGTTTGCATTATGTTTCGTATGTTCTTAAAGAAATATATCAGTTTTCTAACTTTGCCCGCTGTTTTATTTATTTGTTCTGTCCATCTGAAATAGTTGTCAATGTAAATGCCTAAGTATTTAATTACCTGGGTTCGTGTTAATGGGTGTTCGTGTTAATACATAAACATATTTAGATTTGCCTCGGCTACTCTCTCGTGTCTGATTGCTGGCAGCCATTTCGTAGACTATTAATCTCAGGGCGGGTATGGGTCATCTCTCAAGGAATCATCTCAATTGTAAACAATATTTACAAATAAATTACTGATCTACCATTTATTTATGAAGATGGATATGCTATTACGGGATAATGTTAAACCATGGAACAATTCTAGGCTAGAAATTACGGGCTCTGTGTAATTACATTGTTAAATGTACCGTTTATTGAATAACGGCGCGCATTTGATGGTGCGCTCTGGTTGAGATTTACTCTACTCCAGAGGTAGAGTATGTTACCGGTCATATTTTAAATTAATGCCATCCAGAACTTTGCAGATTTTCTGCGCGCCAATACTCGGTCCTCGAGTAATGTTCGGGATGGGCAGAGCATGAAAACTGTCGCCAAGGCATGGGCACACAAAGGACTACAGGTTCTACTAATTGTAGTGAAATGAAAGATGATAGTTTTTGCAATGTATAAATCATGGAAAATATATTGATGTTAACATGATATATATAATGAGTCGGCACTTACCCCCAGGGATCAAAAATTGGTTTTTAATTCTATCTATACTGACTAACCACTGAATAACGGGAAGTGGGCGGGGAGCTTCTATCCGGCCGGCGGTGATCTGTCCCAGACAGATCCAGCTGGCACCATCAGGGCTTTGGTCCGAGAGTAACGTGTTCAGGAGACGGGTCCAGCGTCTCCGACAAGGTGACTGATAAGCGATTCTGGAGCGTAACGGGTCTAGCGTTTATGGAGCGAATCCATTAATTGTGGAGCTGATCGGGCAGTTTACTTAAGCGGGTGCGGTCCGCGCGTGTGATTTTACTATCCATTTCTCGTTTAGAAAAATATGGCTTGTATAGCGCCACTTGAGGTTTATGTTTCAATTCGCGGAGTCCGCGGAATACCGATTTGCGAGGGATCGCGTATATAATCTTCGGTAGAACATTTGTGATTTTCACGAACACACACACGGTGAACCCTTATACGGCGTTTATTTAAAAGAACTTGCACCACCGACTTGGTTTATGTAAAAACAACGAATAACGACCCGCGTCAGGAATACTGATGTACACATTTTTATTACGATCGCCCATCCAGGGTACAATGAATTATATTCTAATTTATTTTTCGGAATAACTTTATTGAGTAAAACCTCAAATTTTAATATTTAAATATTGAAGACAATATAAGTGATTTCTAAACGAAAATCTGAAACAGAAAAATCAGAAAAGGAAACGGTCACATCTGGGACTCGAACCCAGGACCCTTGTCTTTCCGGGACAGTGCTCTACCAACTGCGCTAATGGGACCCTATTCCCCTCGGTCACTTTTAACTGTTTCATACTTCGAATAAGAGCTACTAACATTGTCTTCATTTTTTCACCGCACATTTTTATTGGCAACTATCTTTATGTATGATCGCAAGATTCAACTCGAACTAAATGCAATCCAGACAGCGTCTTTTAGATAAACCTATCTTATTATTTTTTTATTTTTTTTATTTTTAATGTGCGACATCTGTTGACTTTTCTGCAAGTCTAGAATGAATATTTATTTTTCGGAATAACTTTATTGAGTAAAACCTCAAATTTTAATATTTAAATATTGAAGACAATATAAGTGATTTCTAAACGAAAATCTGAAACAGAAAAATCAGAAAAGGAAACGATCACATCTGGGACTCGAACCCAGGACCCTTGTCTTTCCGGGACAGTGCTCTACCAACTGCGCTAATGGGACCCTATTCCCCTCGGTCACTTTTAACTGTTTCATACTTCGAATAAGAGCTACTAACATTGTCTTCATTTTTTCACCGCACATTTTTATTGGCAACTATCTTTATGTATGATCGCAAGATTCAACCCGAACTAAATGCAATCCAGACAGCGTCTTTTAGATAAACCTATCTTATTATTATTATTTTTTTTTTTTTTTAATGTGCGACATCTGTTGACTTTTCTGCAAGTCTAGAATGAATATTTATTTTTCGGAATAACTTTATTGAGTAAAACCTCAAGTTTTAATATTTAAATATTGAAGACAATATAAGTGATTTCTAAACGAAAATCTGAAACAGAAAAATCAGAAAAGGAAACGGTCACATCCTGGGTTCGAGTCCAATAAAGTTATTCCGAAAAATAAATATTCATTCTAGACTTGCAGAAAAGTCAACAGATGTCGCACATTAAAAAAAAAAAAATAAAAAAAATAATAAGATAGGTTTATCTAAAAGATCTCCCCGGCGGTCTATGTGTTGCCAGCCGTGCTCTCTATAATTTTAATCAAAATTAATACTTCTTCTTCTTTCGTATGGTGGGGGGTCAGAGGGGGACATCTAGATCTGCGAGCCATTTTAGGGCCTCAGGCGTCGCCATGTGAACCTCATCAATCCCGCCGGGGAATGAATGGAGCGGGCATTCGTTGACCACATGTTCGGTAGTCTGCACCGCACCACATTCACACATCGCCGACTCTTTAAGGCCCCATCTGTGCATCATGTGGGCACAGCGGCTATGGGAGCACCTTAACCTATTGATGGCGGACCAGGTTTTGCGAGGCAGTGAGAACCCAGGCTGTCTCTCGGTGGGGTCCTGTATGAGATGGGCGTTTCCCACGTTGGCCGTTTGCCACTAAAAATTAATACTAACAATGGTACTTGTTCTGAAGAGGTGTTTTAAATAATAACTTTTAAATAAGACTTAACACCGCTTCATAACAAGTAAATCTGAAATTACTCTGCATTCGGACTCGCTGCTTATGCGCGGTTCACCGCTGCCCGCAGGTAAACCCCACCTGCGGGCAGCGGCTCGTCTAGTTTGAATACATTATAATCACATTGTTCAGACAGTAAACTAAAATAATTATTATTTTATAGCTAATGAATTATTTTAGTACAAAATATTTTCGATTGAAGGAATACCTACGTACAATGCAAAAGCACAAATTATTTTTATCCAAGCTAATTATGTAGATTTTTGGGGTAGTTAGCCATTTCGTTATTCCTCTTCCTATCTTCTTGAGCCAATGTTTCAGAAAGGCTTTCAGTATCCGTCAACAGAACAAATTGTCTGTTTAACTAGCTTCAATGTAATATGAAATGTTAAGGTATAACGAAGTAGTATGACACGACTTAAATCTAGCACCATGATGGTTGGGCAGACCATTTTCCGGAATCCGTGGTCAAAACTTGAATAGTATTATAATCTCATTCCGGATTAGTGGTACGTTTCGCGCGCAAATCATAAACAAAAGCAATATGGCGGCGGGCACGTCCCGGTTGCGGATGTGGACTGTGCCCGACTATACCTAACCCCACAGCACCCCCATTTCCCACTACCCCCCCACTGCACATTGCACACTGCTGGAGGGTAGAGCAAGTCGGGAATTATTTGCAGTGGGGGCTCTTGTGACTGCTGGGTTTTATTGAGCTACAAACTACATTATTATATTACAGAGAAAACTCTTTAAAATGAAATACGATTACACCAGTACCTGTATTAATTTTTATCCCATTCAATAGCACTGTACATGTGTCACCTTTTCTAGATTTTTTTTATTAATAATGCAATTTCATCGATCTAGCAATTCCATTTATAAGCAAATAAATTGAGAGTTAAATAACTATTGGCTGAGGGTAGCAAAGTCTTGTTTTAACTCGACCTTTTAGCCTATAGTCTGTCTGTAAATTTATTTGATTGGCGGCTGTTTTAATGGTTCTGAAAAGATTATTTTTTCAAATGTGCAATCGTCGTGTTTATTTGGACTTATTCGCATTTACTGACGAAAGTTTGAAAAAATTATTGTCATTGAGATAGTGTCGTTTCTTTGGACAAATTGCATTATTCCTTAAATTTTAAGTAATTTTATTTTATTTTTTTATATTTTTTTTATATTTGTATTTGTTTATTATTTGTGTTTTTTTAAATAAAAATGCAATGTTTACAAGTCATACTATTTTAATTTATACTGCACTCCCGTTAAAAGCATTTGCTTGTGGATGGAAGAGAAGTGTACAATAGCGAAAAAATAAAATAACTAGGATATAAAGTAAAAAAAATTGAAAAAATTAAAATCCATTCAAATTATTGTATTTGGAAGAAAGAAAAAAATATTATGGACGATAAATAGAGTATAGTAAAATATTTTTTTACCTAGTTAAATATTTGTTTTTATCATTAATGCTTCTAATTTCTTCTGGTAATTTATTAAAGAAATGTTTTCCTTGGTGGATATAATGTTGCTGGGTAAAAGAAGTGCGTATTTTAGGGCATGCAAATATATATTTAAGTCTGGTTCGATTTTCAGCTATGAATGAGAATTTATCTTTTTCTTTTATAATTTGAATAATTGAATTTTTCATAAATAAGTGTTTAAATGTAGGAACTTTGAATACTTCGAATACTCCGTTCAGTGAGGAAGTCTAGAGGTTTATTTAGTATTATTTTTATTATGACTTTTTGAACAATTTCTATGGGGGTCAGGCTTGTTTTTTTAGAAATTTTATTGTTAGCAATCTTGCTTAAAAGGAGAAGCAATTAAATGAATTAAATTAATATTAGAAATCTCAGATTCAGGGTATCAACGAGCGTTAGAATTGTTACATGGGAGATATTCTAATTTAAGGGCAACTGTTCATATGTATATTAAATTCATATTTCAATTGAAAGAAATGAAGGAAGAAGATGCAGTCGCATTTCAGCGATTGATAGATGGAACTAACGTCAGTAAAAGAAGAAGATGCAGTCGCATTGTAGCGATTGATAGATGGAACTAACGTCAGTAAAAGAAGAAGATGCAGTCGCATTGCAGCGATTGATAGATGGAACTAACGTCAGTAAAAGAAGAAGATGCAGTCGCATTGCAGCGATTGATAGATGGAACTAACGTCAGTAAAAGAAGAAGATGCAGTCGCATTGCAGCGATTGATAGATGGAACTAACGTCAGTAAAAGAAGAAGATGCAGTCGCATTGCAGCGATTGATGGATGGAACTAACGTCAGTAAAAGAAGAAGATGCAGTCGCATTGCAGCGATTGATAGATGGAACTAACGTCAGTAAAAGAAGAAGATGCAGTCGCATTGCAGCGATTGATAGATGGAACTAACGTCAGTAAAAGAAGAAGATGCAGTCGCATTGCAGCGATTGATAGATGGAACTAACGTCAGTAAAAGAAGAAGATGCAGTCGCATTGCAGCGATTGATAGATGGAACTAACGTCAGTAAAAGAAGAAGATGCAGTCGCATTGCAGCGATTGATGGATAGAACTAACGTCAGTAAAAGAAGAAGATGCAGTCGCATTGCAGCGATTGATAGATGGAACTAACGTCAGTTCAAGTAAATCAATGGGATGCTTTAATTATTTACATAATCTACAATAAATTAGACATGATTACTAGAAAAAAAATGGTAACAAAGCCCTATTGAAGGGAAGCTGCCCACACTGAAATAAATCTTGAAATGTTTAGCTTTACGAGCTCAAACTTTATAACTTATGCTAACTACGGACAAAAAACCGGCCAGCTAAATTAAATCACATTTAGGGATTAATAAAAGGGAATCAAGTGTGTTATCATCTGTAAAAAAGGGAAAATGCACATTCTGCGGTGAGGATCATCCGATCTTTTACTGCAAAAAATTTCTCAAATTAAAAATATCGAAAAGGATAGAAGCCTTGAAAAAGAGCCGAGCATGCTTCAAATGTTTGAAGCCGGGTAATCTTGCACAGGATTGCAGGATCACCTTTAAATGCAAACGATGTGACAGTAATGATCACAATACGTTGCTTAAAGAAGGATTCCGTGTAGCATCTCCAAATTTAGAAACTGAGGCAGAAGAAGTGTCAGTTAACAATCATTCTGCCGTAGGTGAGGCAGAATATTTAGTATTGTTGTCTACAGCGATAGTAGATATCGTGGGTAGTGACAATAATTTATATAAGGCAAGAGTTCTAATAGACTCTGGAACAGAATCTAATTTTATGAGAGAGGATTTTGCAAGAAATAAATTTAAAATTTAATCATATAAATAAGCCAGTATCGGGCCTATACAATAATATATATTATTTTCGAAGGAAGCAAATACTTTGGGGTGTGACATATTGAATGAAAAAACATACACTTAGTAAGACACCACTTTATTTTTGAATCAATAACGATAGCCAACCGGGTTTCGCTTGTCCCAAGCTTCATCAGAGCTAAATATCAACTAAAGCTAATTAGATACAGGCACATATAAATATAGGTAAATGAAAACAATGAGTGAAAGAGATACAAAACAGATAGAAAGAGATGCAAATAGAAAAGGTGGAGACAAATTATTGAGGATGATGAGGAGGGAGGGGGGGGGGGGAAGGAAATAACAGTTTCAGCGGCGGAATAAATTTAATATGGGACTATCAGATAAATTAATTTGGTTATTTATTATATTTAAATTATTATTAACTGCTTTTTTATTTCAAGGGCTTCTAAGTTGTTTAATCTAATTCCAGATCCATTTTAATGCAATATTTTAGTTCCAGAGATTTTATCGAATGAATGATTAGATTCTATTAAATGAATCGCGAATTCTGAAAAGGCATTATTGTTTAAACATCGTGCTCGGGCCAGTTATAATTGTTGCACGTAATTTTTGGTTATGTTGTTTCCCGGCCGCGTTCCGCGCGTTTACCTACATCAAGTCAGTTGTATTAAAGTTACCGCGCCGCAAGGTACCGATCTACCGCTTCCGCATAACTTATCTTGAGTTATTAAAACCACCGCGCTGTAAGCGGCAAATGTTATTCCGCAAAAGAACGCCGTGAAAAAGTGCATAAAAATAGCAATCTCTAACGCATTGACCATTTCGCAAACCAAATATCACCATTTCCCTTTCCTGACCTCTGTTCCAATACTAACAATTACCCTACCGGTGATTACCGCAGAGCAAAGTGGAAGGTGCCGACAGCTTGGAGATATTGGTAAGTCAAATCAAACAAATAAACAAAATATCGCAAATTACAGTCCATTCACGCCGCAATATTTGGTCCTATTCGAGCCGCATTATTTAAATAGAGAATTACATTTTGGTAATTCGAGAACCTTATTTGTTTCTATTTAATCGCATTCATTTTGTGCAATGATTCGGTTAGCAATACTGACCCGCTATTTGAAATTACATGTCTAGGTATAGGTACTCTTTGATATCTTGGGTAATTAAATTATTTATCGATGTTGTTGTAGCAAATTTATTCGGTGCAAATCGCAAAGATATTCCAGCGTAATATATATTCGTCTATGTGTATTAATGCCAACCTAAGTACGTACGTAAACATCGCTTGGGTTTATTGCTCAATATATTAAATTATTTGGTAAATAATTTCTCCACTATAATTCGTCAGTACAAATTGTCGCCCAGTACACTTGTGTTTCTTGCGCATTATTTTATAAATAATTAAACTTTTAGTTTGAAAAAAAATTCTAAAAATGGAAGACAAACAAAAAAGACAATTAGTTTTACTAAAAGGTATAAGAGATATTATTAAGTTCCGCCATATTGTCTACCAGTGTTGACGTATTTTGACAGCTGCTTCAATTTACCTAGCTTTAACAATCATAATACTAGAAAATCAAACTAAAAAAGTGGTTAACTCGTCTAATCAGGAGAGTGCGCTTTGGGACAGTGAATTTTTTATCCCATAAATTATCTCGCTAAGGCGGAATACTCGTCATTATTCTGGTGTTTGTACCACAAAATACAACTCAGTGCAAAAGTGACTCGATCATTATATAAACACAAAAAACCTATCCCAAAGGCGTTTTTAGCGTCACAAAGGCTCTGCCATCTCTCATACAAGAAACAAGCATTGTGTCGTTTTTTTCTTTTTGTGTGAAACTTTGAAAAACTACCTTTAAAATGAATACACTATGTTCCATCTGTAAAAAAAACATTGACACCCCGTCAGACTTCATCTCATGTTGTATCTGCGACGATAACTACCACTTCATTTGTGCCGATATCGCAGAGACCTCACGGCGAGGAACTAAGATTTTACAGTGGCGCTGCAAACTTTGCACAAAAACACAAAAAAACTCAAAAAAAAATACGTCTGAAAAAAATCTAGAACTGACATCTATCGAGAAACCTAATAAACAACCATCATCAACACCAAAATCTACAATTGCCGCCTCATCATACGCCAGTGTGAACTTACCACCAACAACCACAGATGGCACTAGTAATCTGACAATCGATCTATTTTTAACTGAATTCGCAAATTTCAAAGACTCAGTTAATGAATCTGTTGGAAAAAAATACGATGCAATCCTGCTCCAAAATAATGAAATATTAAAAACCATTCAAAACATATCTCAACAGCAAGAAGATTTAAAATATCGAATAAATAATTTGGAAAAATTACATGAACAAGTAAACTCAGCCTTAAATTCAAGACTTGAGGACTTAGAAAAAAAAAGCGAAAAAAATAAAGAAAATGAAATAAAAATCTGTCTCTTGAAAAAAGCGAAAAAAATAAAGAAAATTAAATAAAAATCTGTCTCTTGACAGAACGAAATGAAGACCTAGAAAAAAGAATAATAGCGATCGAGATTGATCAAGAAAACAGGAACAAACAATTTAACAATACTTGTTTTGAACTTCGAGGGCTTCCAGAATTCAAAGAGGAAACATCACAAACCTTAAAAGAAATTATATTCAACACCAGTAAAATAGTAGACTGCCAACTAAATACAAATGATATTTATAATATATATAGAGTATCACAAAAAAACAAAAATATTCCTCCAACAGTTAAACCTAGGTCAGTGGTAATTAATTTTAATTCAATACCGTTAAAAGAGGAGCTCCTTAATGCTATAAAAATATAACAGGTCTTGCGAAAAGATTGGGGACAAACTAAACACGGGAACAATCGGATTGTCTGGCCCCATTACACCCATATACGTCTCAGAACTCCTCACGTCTAAAGGCAAACGGCTTTGGTATCAAGCTCGCCAACGTGCGACTGAATGTAAATATAGGTACGTCTGGACGAAAGCAGGTCTAATCTACATGAAAAAAGATGACTCTTCTCGACCTATATTAATAGACTCAGAACAAGCTATACCGAAGCTCTGACTATCTGCTCTTTATTCTAATTATCGTGATAAAACTACTGACTACCGCTTTATATCGCCATTTCATACTCTATTACATAACAGCACTATATTATATGAACACCTAGGTTTTTGCATAACTCCAATTTGTACTGGAATAATTTTAATCCTAATTTTAATTTTAACTTTAATTTTAATCTTTATTCTCTCTAGAATGGTAACTACACTTATTATAAGATTATTATTTGATTTATTTGTAATATTACTAATAATTCGGCAAAAGAGAACTCTAATCAACATATTTTATACAACCCAGATATTACTTATTTTTCATACTTATACTACTTTTTACTGTCTTTTGAAAGAGAAAATGCCACACACTAACTACATACGTTATTTATTTCCTGGATTTTATTTCAGATATTGTTTCTTACTCAGATATATTTTATTTTTCCTAACTACATATTTTTGTTTACAGTTTTGTCGCTACATATTTCGTACTACAAGTATTTATATGATAATAAAATACTGTTTTAAAACTTTACCCAGAAAAAAACAAATAATTTTTGAATTCTAATGGTAATAAACGATCTTCAACATGAAATCGATAGTATCTTAGTGCCAAATACTGAAATAATTTTTGAAAACATTAACAAAATTATGCAATTTAATTGGGAATCTAATAGGATTAATATTGTTCATCAAAATATTAGAACGATGGGAAACTTGGATGATTTTCTTATATTTTTGGAAGAAATAAAAGCTGTGGTAAAGTTCCATGAACTAATTCTCACTGAATGCAGGTTAAATGATTCATACATAGCCAAACAAATTTCAGGCTATAATGAATACCATACAACATCGCATATTAACCAAAATAGCGGAGTAGTAGTATATATCGAAAACACATTAAATTCCTTAGTACAAGAAATAAACATAAATCAGTGAAATTGTTTAAAAATCAACATTAATGAGAATTTAGGTATCCTAGCTAATATACCGATCACCATCGTTCAATGACATCCAAGATTTCCTGGAAAATCTTATTGGTGAGTTAAAAAAAACTAAGGATTATGCACAATATGTACTGATCGGGGACATGAATATAAATACTATAGGAGAAGTATTGCATAGGCAGTCCGACGACTACTTATGTGCTATGGCTGAAAGTAACTTTATTTCCAATATTAATTCTCCAACTAGGATACAAGGTAGCTCAAGCTCATGTTTGGATCATATATATACCAGAAATATAACAAATTCAAATGCATTTGTAATACATAATACAATCACTGATCATTACACCACTGCAATCAGTATCCCAAACTCAACACCCAAAAAACATAAAATTAATCACAAACAGATTATCGATTATGTGGCTTTATTAAATGATCTTAATAATAAAAATTGGGAATATGTTTATAAAGAGACTGAAGTTAAAAATGCTCTAAACTATTTTATTAATGAAATCAATACATTCATAACAAAACACACAATAACTAAACGCATTCCATATAGTAAAATACATCTCACACCATGGATTACCAACGGCATTGTTAAATCTATACACAAAAGAAATCACCTTCATAAAATAGCTAAACGAGACCCATTGAACGATACTAAACAGCAAAACTATTACCGATACCGTAATATTTGCAAAACCGTTATTCGCAAATGTAAAGAGCGTTATTATAAATTCTTACTTGATAAGGATAATTCCAGCAAAAACATGTGGAATGTTGTCAGAGACATAACTAAAAGTAAAAGAAATACCAATGCATCTGTAACTGAATTAAATACCGGAAATTTGATTATAACTGACAATCAATCAATTGCATGTCATACTAATCAATATTTTGCATCTGTTGGATCAAATCTAGCAAAAAAAATTTTACTAGAAACCCAGAAAACGGAAGACTCTTTAGCATCGACAATTGAAACAAAGGAACAATCTTTTTCATTTAATATTAAACCAACTACTGTAGAAGAGGTCTTAAAAATAATCAACAGCCTTAATACTACACATGCAAAGGGTCCAGATAGTCTAAATACACAAATACTAAAAAAATAATAATCAGATTTCTGCTCCGCTATCATATATTTACAACTTAAGTTTTGCATCAGGAATATTTCCTGATCACTTCAAAAAATCAATAATTGTCCCAATTCACAAAAGTTGACCAAAATCTCTTGTAGAAAACTATAGGCCAATATCACTATTAAGCGCGATATCCAAAGTCATTGAAAAGCTTTTCAAAACTAGGTTAAACGAATATGTGGAGAAACATAACATTCTAAGTCCTAACCAATACGGCTTTCGGTCGGGTAAGGGAACGGATGATGCCATCGCATGTCTCACTGGAACTATTGCAGGGAATATGAACCGTGGCAAGAAAACTATTGCCCTTTTCCTGGACCTGGCCAAGGCATTTGACACAATATCTCATAAAATTCTTTTACAGAGACTTAGAAATATAGGAATAAAGGGAAAAGCTTTTCAATGGATAGAAAGTTATATATCTAATAGATTTCAACAAACCAGAATTAACGAGGCTATTAGCACTTCACTAAAATACACTTTTGGGGTACCACAAGGAAGTACACTTGGGCCCCTTCTCTTTATTATATACATAAACGAACTTTGTAACCAACACATTGGTGGCAAAATTATCACGTTCGCTGACGATACAGTTATTTTGTTTGAAGGAGATGATTGGAAAGAAACACACCACCTTGCGAACACAGGTATAAACAGAGTAAAACAGTGGCTGGACAGTAATTTGCTTACACTAAATATACAAAAAACAAAATATCTCACATTTAGCGCTACCCTTGCAGGTCAACCCAAAACACCTCATCACCTCACAATACATAATATTAAGTGTAGCCTTGAAAATGATAACCATACTTGTAAATGCGAAACCCTTGAATGTGTTAAATCTATTAAATAATTAGGTATAATAGTGGATAACCATCTTCAATGGAAACAACAAATTGAAAACACAGCTAATAAAGTGCGCAAGCTTATTTATATATTTATAGCATTTGTGGGAAATTATAAAAACTCAAGACATTAAAAAAATATACTACGGGCTCTGTAACTCCGTCATAACCTACGGTTGCATTGGATGGGGTGGAACAGGATTAACAATATTATACCCGCTACTGAAGGCACAGAAATCCATTCTACGCGTCATTATGAAGAAACCCTTCAGATACTCGAGCGACGCTCTCTTCAAGGAGTTTAATGTGCTTGATGTTCGACAGTGTTACATAAAAAAAATAACAATCTGCGTCCACAAAAATAAAAACAAAACGATAACAGTCGATCATAATCATCAAACCAGAAGTAAGAGCAGAAACGACCTTTCTATTCCAACTAGCAATACTGCGGCTTATCAAAAAGTTTTCTCATACCTGGGACCAAAAATATACAACAAAATCCCCTCTCAATTTAAACTGTGTGAATTATCAGCCTTCAGTACTAAAATTACTAAATGGTTATTAGACTTAGTGTACGAACACAAAGAACGCGTGTTTCGGCTTACAGATTACCAGCACTCAGTGCCTGAGTCCGTCGGAGAAGATATCCGCCGAGTTGTGGACACATAGAACGCCGGTAAAATCCGCGCCATTTGCGCGGTAGCCTGATAGCAGCTGTCAGTTTTAACAAAATGTCAAGCTCGTAGGAAGAAGATTTTATACTTTTTTTCTTGAAATTAAGTAATAAAACAATTGGTATTCATCCAATTAATAGTAGTAGAAAAAGTCATGGTGAATATCATCACTTGCTTAGTGAGCTTAAGGCGGACGAAGAAAGATTTTTTAAATATACCTTAATTCAGTCGTGACATTTGAGGTTATCATAAAATTTTCTCAGTTCGTACTTTTGTTCGTAACGTTTTCATTCATATCCTTATTGATTTCTTTCCAGCACTTGTCGACAACATTTCTGTTGCTATGTAAACTGTTTCTTTTATCCTAGATCGGCGATTTGTTAAAAACAGCAGCAATTAGTAAGTCGCTCATTTTGACAGGACTTATGTTTTGACACTAGCTTCCAAAACAAGCTTCACTAACCGGCCGCACCGGCGAGTAGGAATTAAGAATTCATTCCGGTAAAGCTTCTCGGCCCGCCAGCGCGCGGACACAAATCTGAACCTGCCTTCACTATGTGCGTTCTCAAACGTTTAGATACAAACATTCATGTCGGCGCGCCTGCGCCAGTCGGCCGCTTACTCGCCGGCTAATCTGAAAGCCGAAACAAGCGTTCTTTGTGTTTGTACACTTAGGTAGGACAGATTCCGAAAAATTATTAAAAAACGTAGTCTGAGTTGATTTCTTCGATTTTGTATTTTGTATTTACCTAAAAAATATTTTTTTGTTTTTCTTTCTTACATTGATATATTATATTTTTACTTTTTATTTTACATGTACCTATCTGGATTTTATTGTTTATTACTGCTAAATTGTATTTTCCTAAAAAAATATTTTCTTTCTATTTTTCTTTCTTTTTTTTTTTTTTTTTTAATTTATTTATTTCATCAAAAAATTACAGAATATATATAATATATCATTAGTAAGTTGTATAATTATATGTCAGTTAGAAACAATGAAATTGTTGAAAGAATAATGTTACAATAATACGGCAGTTTCTAATATAAGAAAAAATATATATGAATGTAAGAGTGTTATATAGAAATGGCATAATATATTATATTTTAGGTTGTGCATAACCTGCCTCACTAGGCGAACCTGTATTGAGGCAGAATTTTTAGTTAATTATTTCTTCATTTTGTCTATGGTTTGCTAATATGTAAATGTTTAATATGGGTTCCCATACAGCAATCCATTATTTTAGGTTACATTATTGTTTACATATTGAAGATACAGATAGAATAAGTTTAAACACAATACATACTATAATAACTCACTGTGACAAGGCATTTGGTTACTTTTCATTATTGTTTGCATTTACACAATACGTATATAGTAAGTTTTAGCACCGTACATACTGCAATAACTGTCAATGACAAGGCGTTTGGGTGAGGGCACCAGTGTAGGCTCGATCATTTGAATAAATCCAAATTTTAACATTTTTTTAAAACTCTTTCCGTGTTTGACTCTCTTTAATATTTTCCGGGAGCATGTTGAAGATCTTTGTGGCAAAGAAGCCAAAGCTACGTTGACCAAAGGTGGAAGAAAGTGCTGGAACTTGCAACATGTCTTTGTTCGAATTACGCGTAAATCTAAAGTTAGTTTTTTTTTCGTAAAGCACGTGTTTGTTTTTAAAGAGATGCATGAGGATAGTTTTTACATAGATCTGTCGAACATCAAATACTCTCATTATGTTGAAAATGAAGTTACTGTTTGCAGTTTGAGGAAGTTTGAGAATAATTTTCATAATTGTTTTCTGCGCCTTTTCAACAGGATCTAGAGCTGATGAAGTATCCCCTCCCCATGCAATGATACCATACTCAATGATAGATTGGGTTAATGCAAAATAAATCGTTTTTAGAATTTGTAAGTTAAGGAAGTTCCTTACGGATCTGAAGAAATGTATTGTTTTCCTAATTTTACATTTATATGTTATATTTTAATTTTATTTTATATTTTACATGTACCTACCTGGAATTATGTACACGCAACCTGCCAATTTGACTGTCCTAAAACGGGAAACTTCCTAGTTGGA
The DNA here is from genome assembly GCA_026573805.1 of Hesperophylax magnus. Taxonomy (NCBI): domain Eukaryota; kingdom Metazoa; phylum Arthropoda; class Insecta; order Trichoptera; family Limnephilidae; genus Hesperophylax; species Hesperophylax magnus. The sequence continues at coordinate 1,297,546 of JAIUSX010000180.1, read as the reverse complement.
CAGTCAAAGCTTCCTTTTATATTTGTATATCTTGTATGTAATAAATGTAACAATAATAAATAAATAAATAAATTCTAAAAAGGGTTTAAAATTTAGTTTCGCTTGCAAATAATTTGCCGATCAATTTCGAAGCGTCACGTTCAGGTGAGGCGTTTATGTCCGAATCTGAAAGTATTTTAGAAATTAAAAATAAATTTAATTTAATTATTGATCAAATTAACGAGAATACTCTTACGTAAGACCCGAATTCTGAACCAGATTATTCAACCTGGGAACAGTTTGAAGAATTATACACACGTATTATTCGCGCACGAAATAATTTTAAACCGAATTTAGCTAAAAAAACCGCAAACATCTACATCTGCGTGTGCTGCTACGAGTAATAATAATAATTTTATTAAGTTACCCGCTATAGAATTACCTACGTTTGATGGACGGATGGAAAATTGGCACCTATTTTATGAAACATTCAAAACAAATGTTAATTTAAATTCACAACTATCTGATTCGCAAACGCGTACAATATTTAATTAGAAAATTAACTGGAACAGCGAAAAATGTTACGTCAGGCTTAGTGCCAACTGGAAACACATACAAAATAATCTGGGATACGCTAGTCAATAAATATCAAGATAAGCGATCCCTTGCCACTTATTACCTGAATAACATATTTCATTCAAAAACCGTAGCTCACAACGCAAACAATCTGACAGTTTTTATAGAAAAATATTCAGCATCTATCGCCGCACTAAAACAATTGGGAATAGAAGACCTTTCGGATTTTATATTACTACAATGCGCTTTGCAGAAGTTAGAGTCGCAAACTGCATAAGCATTTGAGCTCTCAATTCGAGAAATTGAGATTCCCACCTGCAAGCAATTGGTGTCGTTTGTGCAAGATCAGGTCAAAATTCTGCAACGAACTTCAACAACTCGGGGACCTAACACCGCCAACACACATTCAACCAGTTCTGGTGAAACTGGTCGCACAGCTCAACTCCGCACACATTATACTTACACGAGTACGCAATCAAAATGCCTCTATTGTCAAAATGAGAGCCACACGCAACTGTACACTTGTACACAATTTTTAAAATTATCACCAAAGGAAAGGTTTTCCTTCGCAAAGGAAAAATCTTTGTGTTTTAATTGCTTGAGCCCGCAACATACATCTACAAAATGTAAATCAAAAGGCACTTGTCATAAGTGTTATGGCAAGCACCATACTTTTCTTCATTTGATAAACCCAGTCAAGCAAACGCCTCCACATCCAATGGAGAAACTCAACCTAACGATGCAGAACCGCCGATATGTACTATGTCAGCAACCACGCGACAAGGAGCAACCACTGAAGTTCTTGCTACCGCCAAAGTTCACACTGTTGATCGAAACGGTGAAGAGAATACCGTCCGCTGTCTTCTAGACCCAGGCTCACAAAAGCATTATATAACTTCACAATGTTGTGAAAAATTAGGCGTGGCAGTCAGTTCAGGAACGCGCTTCGCAGTCCAGGGTTTAGGTGGCAAAACGCAATCAATAAGAGGAAGTGTCACATTGACAATTCAATCTAGGATTGATCCCTACTTCAAATACTCCATAACCGCTCTAGTTTTAGAAAAAATTACCGCTAATTTACCTACTTGCAAGGTGGACTTGACGTCATATAAATTTATAAATATTCCGCTGGCAGACGACACCTGGGCAATGCCAGGCCCAATCGATTTGCTAATTGGCGTCAGTCTGTTCCCTCAACTGTTGCTACCAAATAAGATAATCACCCCCGGTTTTCCAGTCGCGATTCAAACCACATTAGGTTATGTTTTTATGGGTGACGCTCCAGTAAATTCAACCAAACACCGCATTAACTTTCTGCGCTACGCACGAAATTGAGAACTTAATGCAAAAATTCCGGGAAATCGAAGATATTGGTTCGGAACCAGTTCACAGCCTCGAATAAAAAGAAGCTGAAGACATTTTTAAAGGCACCACAACTCGCCTCGAGGACGGTTCTTATGAAGTGGCTTTGCCATTCAAAAGCAACCCTTGTGACTAAGGTGATTCATTGCAAGCTGCGCAAAATCGGTTTTATGCACTAGAAAGAAAATTTAATCATCTGCCAGAACTAAAACCGCTTTATGATGAAGTAACAAGAGAACATATTCATAAAGGTTATCTGTCCCAGGTGGAAGCCTTACCGTCAGAAAACGCATACTACATCCCGCATCACGCAGTTAGGCGTGAAGATAAAATGAGAACAAAGGTGAGAGTGGTTCTGGACGCAAGCGCAAAGACAAAAACTGGTTTATCTTTGAACGATATTTTACACACGGGACCAAGCCTACAGAATGATTTATTTTGCATTCTTCTGAATTTACGCCTTTTTCCTATCGCAATATCCGCAGATGTTTGTCAAATGTATTTATGTATAAATGTTCGCAAAGAAGATCGTCGTTATCAACGAATTTTATATAAGATTCGATCCGCAAAAGCCGCTTCAGGCTTACCAATACAATCGCGTAACATTCGGTCTTAAATGTAGTCCGTTCTTAGCCCTTCGAGCAATCAAACAATTAATGTTAGATGAAGGCGCTCGCTTCCCTCTTGCAAGGGATATTATTAATAGAGATGTTTATGTAGACGACATCGCTAGCTCTGCTTTAAATGAGCAAGAAGCTATCCGCGTGGCTGAAAAGTTGATTGAGCTCTTCCAGTCAGGAGGTTTTCAACTCGCTAAGTGGGCATCCAATTCCAACACAGTTTTAGAAAACGTTCCATTAGAACTTCGCCTGTCGCAAAGTGTAACTTTCGATAGTGATGCATCGCTAAAAATCCTTGGGCTACGATGGCATCCTTCGGATGACATTTTCGCATTTGAAGTTACTCCAGACAATCGAACTTGTACGAAACGCAATATTTTATCATCTGTCGCTAGACTCTTTGACGTGATGGGTCTGGTAGCACCTATAATTGTACAAGCCAAGCTTCTAATAAAAGAGCTGTGGAATTTAAAAATCGATTGGGACGAAATCCCACCGCAAGGATATCACAACAGTGGCAGCAGTTCAACGCGGAATTGCCGTCAATATCGTCGATTCGTATTCCACGTCAAATAGGAGTCACGGAAGGATGCACGTTAATACTTGTTGGATTTGCGGATGCAGGCGAAAAGGCATATGGAGGAGTGGTATACGCTCATGTGACCACTCCTGATAACCGAATTAAGGTTCAATTAGTTTGCGCAAAACCAAAGGTAGCACCGCTAAAAATCGTCTCCTTAGCACGCCTAGAAGTATGCGCTGCATTATTGTTATCGCACCTGTTAAAAAGGGTAATTGATAATTACTCCGCGAGGTTTACTATTCATTCAACATTTGCCTTTTCCGATTTGACTGTAACTTTAAGTTGGATTCATTCATCACCTCACCGCTGGCAAACCTTTGTTGCCAATCGTGTAGCAAAAATACACGAAAATTTAAACAGTAGTCATTTTTATCATGTCGCAGGTGCTGATAACCCTAGCGACTGCCTGTCAAGAGGTATGCTACCATCGCAATTAATAACAAATGACATTTGGTGGAATGGTCCAAAATGGCTTTGCCAGCCGCATTTCGAGTGGCCTATTTCACCATTTAAGCACGCAAATTCAGAACAGTTACCGGAATTGAAACCCAATCAGTATGAACAGCCAACTACTTTTGGCTTGTGCTCTCGTGTAGCTGATCCACCCGAAATGAAACCTAAAACCGATAATCGCCTCAAGACAATCGTGTCACCTTTATTATGCACATTGGCTTCTCGCATTCATTTGTGGTCGAAATTGATTCGAATTGTCATTTACGTGTTTTGCTTCATTAGGAAATTGCCGCGTAAATTTGAGTTAAGCCATATTGACATTGCAGAAATCGCTATTATAAAGGCAGTTCAGCAAGTACATTTTTCCGATGATATGAAGTCAGTGAACGACGGCAAGAAAGTACGGCAAGTTCTTGCTAAATTAAATGCATTTATTCAGGACGGTCTCCTAAGAGTAATACCATACGGCAGAACAGATATTCTAGCACAACATAGCATGACAAGAGGAATGGTGCTATTGAATGAAATCTCAGAAGCACTAGATATATATAATTTTTCTTTAAATAGCCTAAAGTTTTTTTTTGTTTAATAATTATCTTCATAGGTGTTATGATTGTCAAATCGAGAATTGTACAATAATTGGATAATCTATCTGTTGTGCAATAAAAAAAAAAATAAAAAAAAATAAAAATAAAATTAAAAAAATAAGAGTAGGAGGCAGATTGAGAAACGCCGAACTCGAATTTGATAGTCGTTATCCTATTTTATTACCCGCTCATGATCATATAGTTGATTTAATAGTAGATTATTACCACATTAAGAACTTGCATACGGGACCCACCTTACTTATGTCTCTGTTGAGGCAAAGGTTTTGGATACTTTCTTCGCGCAATTTGATTCGAAAACGCGTGCATAAGTGCAATACGTGCTTTAAAGTCAATCCCAAAACGCAATTCCCAATAATGGGAGATTTACCCGCTTGCCGCGTCCGCGAAGATAAGGCCTTTCTGCATACGGGGGTCGACTACGCTGGGCCGCTTCAAATAATCCCGCGTAGACGTCGGGGTGTTAGAAGCCAAAAGGCATACATTTGCTTATTTATCTGTCTGGTGACCCGCGCGGTTCACATTGAACTCGCTTCAGACCTCTCGACCGAAGTCTTTCTCAACGCGTTCAAACGTTTTCTATCCCGTCGAGGGCCTGTAAAGGTAATGTATTCTGATAATGGGACAAATTTCGTACGAGCTAAATCGCATTTGAAGGCTTTATTCGAACTTTTAGAGTCACCGGACTACAAGAAAGAATTCTCAGAAAATTTTTTGGAAAACCGTATCGAGTGAAAGATGAATCCTCCACAAGCACCCCACTTCGGTGGGATCTGGGAGAGTAACATTAAGTGCATTAAATGTTACTTAAATAAAGTTGTGGGTATATCTCTTCTCACATACGAAGAGATGCAAACGGTTCTTTATCAGATTGAAGCTATTCTAAATTCACGCCCATTATCAGTGCTCAGCGTTACCGATGTTTCGGCGCCATTGCCTTTAACACCCGCGCATTTTTTAACGCTCACTCCATTACAATCTTTATCCGCTGCTGATTTGTCAGATACGCCAATAAATTTGCTGCAACGAAAACATCTTGTCGATCGTCTCGTCCAGACTTTCTGGAATCGATGGCGAATGGAGTATCTGAACACGCTGCAATCGCGTCAGAAATGGAATACAAATTCGAATCCAATAACGAAAGGCACCGTGGTAATAATTAAGAGTGACAATATCGCACCACTACAATGGCCTATTGGCGTAGCGGTAAACGTCCACCCCGGCGTAGATGGGGTGATCCGCGTTGCGGACGTTAAGACTAACTCCGGAACATATCGCACGGCAGTCGTTAAACTCTGTCCCCTGCCTACACAATAACTTTAACATTATCTTAGATTTAGTTAGTTAATATAGATCTACCACAAGTTTAGTATTGTTATCTTAGATTTAGTTAATTTAGAATTTAGTTCTACCACAGGTTCAGTATTGTTTATTGAATCCTTTCATAACGTGTTTCTTTTGTTGTATTAGTGACTTTGACCATTGGTCAAGGCGGGGGGCATGCTCGGGCCAGTTATAATTGTTGCATGTAATTTTTGGTTCTGTTGTTTCCCGCCCGCGTTCCGCGCGTTTACCTACATCAAGTCAGTTGTATTAAAGTTACCGCGCCGCAAGGTACCGATCTACCGCTTCCGCATAACCTATCTTGAGTTATTAAAACCACCGCGCCGCGCTGTAAACGGCAAATGTTATTCCGCAAAAGAACGCTGTGAAAAAGTGCATAAAAATAGCAATCTCTAACGCATTGACCATTTCGCAAACCAAATATCACCATTTCCCTTTCCTGACCTCTGTTCCAATACTAACAATTACCCTACCAGTGATTACCGCAGAACAAAGTGGAAGGTGCTGACAGCTTGGAGATATTGGTAAGTCAAATCAAACAAATAAACAAAATATCGCAAATTACAGTCCATTCACGCCGCAACACATCGTATATGTTCTTTTACTCTTAAGTTGACATTCCGGGCCGTTTTTCCGATATAAAAAGCAGAACAATCATTACAATTAAGTTTATATATGCCCGAGTGGCTTAGTTTGTCGTCTTTATCTTTAGTATTAATTAAATATTTACCTAAATTATTATTAGTGTAAAAAGCGGGTTTTATTTCAGATGGGAATTTTTTAACGCTTAAAGAAGAAAAGTTATTTGTATACAGAACTCTACGCCATTGGAATGTTTGATTTATGTTTATATTATTAGGGTTATAAGATTTGTTAAATAGGAATTTATTTGATGCTATGTGTTTCAATTTTTTATTAAGAATAATCTCTTTCACTCATTGTTTTCATTTACCTATATTTATATGTGCCTGTATCTTATTAGCTTTAGTTGATATTTAGCCCTGATGAAGCTTGGGACAAGCGAAACCCAGTTGGCTATCGTTATTGATTCAAAAATAAAGTGGTGTCGTACTAAGTGTATGTTTTTTCATTCAATAATATATATATATATATTAATGACATTGGGAAATGTTTTCACCACTCCAGAACTTTATTAAACGCAGATGACATGAAAATATTCTCCCCTGTCACGTGTATCAATGAGTGTACCCGCGTGCAAGAAGATCTAAATCGCCTAAATATTTATTGTGCAGAACACAACCTGCAAATAAATGTCAAAAAAATGTGGCACCATCAGCGTCACCCGAAAAAAAAATCCCATTGACAGAGGCTAAGGATCTGGAAGTAGTGTTAGATCCGAAATTACTTTTTGAGCGCCATATCGAATCCATGGTTGCAAAAGCTTCCAAGGTACTTGGCTTTGTACTCAGAACCTGCAAAAATTTTAAAAAAGTAAATACCATTAAAATGCTGTACTTTGCGTATGTACGCAGTTCTCTGGAGTACGCCTCTCAAGTCTGGAATCCCACGTATAAGTCACACATAGAAAGGATTGAGAAAGTGCCATATCGTTTTCTACGATACCTTGATTTTCGGGCCTATCGTCCTCATCTGAGTCACGAGGAGTCAGCAGCGTTTTTCGGGATTTCGTCACTGGAAAGTCGTAGAAACTGCGCAGACGTACTATTTTTACAAAAAATTGCCACCTCTGTGTTAGATTGCCCGGAATTACTAGAAAGAATTCAATTAAGAGTACCCATCAGACAAACCAGACAAAATCACACATTAAACATCCCTCAATGCAACACGAACTCAAAACAAAATGCTTTTATTCACCGTGCTTCATACAATTTTAATACTTCATACAGTGAATTAGACTTATTTAACTCAGCACCCCACAATTTCAAACCTAAAATCAATAAATAATTATACTATCATTTTTATTTTTTATTAATACACACACGTACATGCTACACATTACACAGACTAGATCCATCCCATACCCCTCCCTTCTCCATCCCATCCCTATAGGCTAATGTAACCTTTTTTCATACATAAATATTATATATATTCACTAAATAATTAAAATACCTAAGTGAAAACCTATTATTGGTTAAATAATTGACACTTACTACACCATACCTTGTAATTATTATAACTGTTGGTTTTCCAAATAAAATAAAAATAAATAATAAATAAAAAATGTTACACACATAAAAAAAGTGTGTCGGTAGACTAAAATTCTTTAAAAACTAACTATAAAAATATCATTTCTTGTTTGATATTGCAGGAATTAAAATAAGTCTGCCGCAAACATCAATAACGAGAAAACAGATTTAGTTGCCTCAAGGATTAGAATTGGCAGACCCCAGTTTCAATATTGCAGCGCCTATCTACATCTTATTGGGGGCTTAAGGTTTTTGGGACATCCTGACCAACGATAGAATATAATTGGACACCGGTCCCAAACTTATAACCAAAGTTTTGTAACTTGGTAGGCGGGAATGGGTACCGCCGCCCTGGGAACCATTTATTGGATGACCAACACCTCTGCCACAGGTCACCCCAAGAGGTTCGCTACGTTTGGTGACTTAGCAGGGGTGCCCGGGTTCATGGGTTAAGGTTTGCCCGGGTCTTGGTGGCGGGTGCGTCGGCCCACCTTCTGCGTGGCGGGCCGGTTGGGAGATGCTGGTTGAGGGAGACCCTTTACAACCAGTTACCGCTGTCCAGGCCGCTCGATAGTACAGGGGCCCGACCCTCAGGCTCACGACTAAGGGTGGGTTGCCCCATCAGCGACTGAAAAAACCCTGCCCGACCGGAGGGGACCCAGCAGCAGCGTTTGGGGCGCATTGGATGCCCTCTCCAGCCGGACTCTCCCAGCCTATCGCCTAGCACCGCAGTGGGTGGGCTGGAACCAAACGCTCATCACTCCTGGACAGCCTTAACCCTAGATTCCTACCCTCCCCTCATACCTTTCCTTTCCAGACCTTCCTTTCACCTCACCTCATACCCTTACAAAAAAAAAAAAAAAACATTCGCGGCCTGCACACGTAAATTACACATTTAAACTCTGTTCATCACCATCTTTTGTCTCAACGTCCCAACCTTCTTTTCCTATCCGAAACTCAGATAGCCGAGCCTCCAGACTCCTCCTATCTGGACTGCCCGGGCTTCACCCTCGCAAGCAAGTTCCGACTCAAAGGAGGAGTCTGCCTCTATAGTCGAGCTGACGTCAACTGTGTACGACTATTGAGTCTGGAAAACTCCAGATTCGACGTAATGTGGGTGCGCGTCAATCTTGCCAGTACAGCAAGATTCTACGCATGTTTATACCGCTCACCGAACCATAGCGAATTAGACACTTCCGAACTCTTCAAACATTTGAGCGATACTATTGATGATCTCTTGCGCCGCTACCCTTCAGCCGAGTTTATTGTTCTGGGGGACTTCAACGTTCATAACGAACCATGGTTGAAGTTTTCAGGCCCAACGGACTCGGCTGGCCGACAGGCGGAATCCTTTGCCATTTGCTACGGATTAGAGCAATTGGTTCAGGAGCCTACAAGGGTTCCTGATGTCCAGACTCACCGCTCCAATCTGTTAGACCTATTCTTAACTACTGTGCCACACGGTTATAAGATTGACGTCAAAGCGCCTCTGGGATCATCCGACCACTGCCTAGTGACGACATAAATCGCCGTTAACCTCAGACCAACCAATGAGAGGCTGAGGAGAAAAGTGTGGCACTATAGGTCAGCAAATTGGTTCGGTATGCGGGCCCATTTCAACGCTTTTCCGTGGTCAGCTGTTTGTTTTCGGACTTCGGATCCTTCAAGATGTGCCCAGGAAATTGGTGAAGTCATCAAATCGGCGATGGATGGCTTCATACAATCGACTACTAAAGAAACTGGTGTGGGCTCAAAGCCGTGGTTAAGTCGACAATGCTCCGAAGCAGTTCGACGTAAAAACGCGGCTCACCGAGCCTACAACACATCTCGAACGCCCGAAAGCAGATCAGCATACAAAAAATCGGCAAAGGAATGCAAGAGAATCATTAATAGGTCAAAATTCGAACACGACCTGCAGATCAGCAAAAAGCTGGCTGCCTGACCGCATGGCAGCAGAGCATTCTGGTCGCTTGCGGGCTCAATAGGTCGAAATTTTTGCAAACCCAGTTTGCCACCTCTTACCAGACCTGACGGCTCACTAGCAAACACCGCCACCGAAAAGGCTAACCTATTAGGGAAAATGTTTGCGGAAAACTCGACCCTCGACGACGGAGGTGCTGTTCCGCCGTCGGTTCCTCACTGCGGCTTCTATATGAAAAAGCTGAGGATCCGGCATCGGGATGTACTCCACGTCATACGGGGGCTCGATGTTAACAAAGCTAGTGGACCTGATGGAATACCTGCCCTGGTATTGCAGAGGTGTGCTGCGGAAATAGTTCCAGTTTTGACAAAGCTCTTCAAAATGTCCATGAAGTGTGGCACTGTGCCCTCTGGTTGGAAAAAAGCGGTCATTCACCCTATTCCCAAGAAAGGTGACCGCTCCAACCCGGCCAACTACCGCCCCATAGCGATCACATCAGTTCTGTCCAAAGTGATGGAACGTGTGATCAACGACAAACTGCTCACATACCTCGAGAAGAACAAAATTATCAACGACCGTCAATACGGATTCCGGCGGAACCGCTCGTGCGGTGATCTTCTCGCGTATGTGACGCATGTTTGGGGGCGGTGCCTGGAACGTCACGGTGAGACCCAAACGGTCGCACTAGACATATCCAAGGCCTTTGACCGGGTCTGGCACCGAGGACTTGTCAACAAATTGCCTTCTTACGGACTTCCCGCATCCCTGTGTAGATGGATTGCTGACTTTTTAAGGGATAGGTCGATTCAGGCGGTTGCTGATGGTTTAACCTCTTCTTCGCACTCCATAAATGCTGGCGTCCCACAGGGATCGGTTCTGTCTCCTACTTTGTTTTTGTTGCACATCAATGACCTTTTGACATGTGCACCGATTCTTTGTTACGCGGATGACAGTACAGTTCATGATAGCTTTTTGTTTCACAAGCCCCCAAAGGGCACACAAACTCCAACGGCTCGGAGGGCTTTGAAGCAGAAAATGGACGGTTATCTCGAGAGTATTTCCTCCTGGGGTAAAAATAATCTCGTCGAATTTAATGTTTCAAAGACCCAATCCTGTCTGATTACGTCTAAAAGGTATCTAAATGATAATCTAGTATCCTTCAACGGAAGTAATCTTCCGAACAGGCCTTCCATTGATATGCTTGGTATAACTATAAGTGACCAGCTCAGGTACGGAGGCTCCATCGAAGCCAGAGTAAAGTTGGCCTCTCAGAAGCTGGGCGTACTGTACAGGGCCCGCAGATACTTTAATAATACACAACTGCTGACCTTGTACAAATCGCAAGTGCGCCCTACTGTCGAATTTGGCAGCCATCTCTGGTCCGGAGCCCCTAAATACCTGAAAAAAACCCTTGACTCTGTGCAAAAACGGGCGGTCCGTTTGATAGATTCCCCAATCTTAACAAACGGTCTGCAATCTTTAGAGCACAGGCGTCAGGTAGGTATGCTGTCCTTGTTCTATCGGTATTACAATGGAAGATGCTCTGAGGAACTAGCGTCATTGATCCCTTCGGCACCCAACATTTGTACACAGTTGACATTTGTCACATGAGAACGGGTCGCTTCCACAATTCGTTCTTAAGTTCAACAGCTCCGCTGTGGAACGAACTGCCGGCCTCTGTGTTCCCTCCCTCCTACAACATGGGACTCTTCAAGACCCATGTTCACTCCTTCCTCTCCACAAAAAGACCCTCCACACAGCATCCCTTAAGATGACATAGGCCCTGAGGGAAATTTTTTTTTTCAGGGCCTACTATGTGGAGTTAATATAAAAAAAAATAAATAAATAAAAAAAACTTCAACGAACACAACTGGGATGGATCATGTCAGAACCGACCAACGTAAATCCCAACCAACTGCCAGTATCACAATTCTGTAGCTTGCAAATTTGGAATCTAGAAGAACTCAACCCCATGAAATATTAAAATCTTTAGGAGAAAGCTTGCGAGGATAATTTAATAGCTTCTCATGCGAGAGAAGAAGACGGTAGATTCAAAGCAACCTTGTATCGATCATTTAGGAAACTCATTGACAACAGCGGAGAAAAGATTCCAAAACTTAGAAAGAAAATTGTCGTCAAATACAGAATTAAAATCACAATATGTACAATTTATGCGAGATTACCATGAACTAGGTCACATGGAGGTATGTGATAAACTAGAAGGAGATCATAACTCTTATTTTTTACCACATCACGCCGTCATTGAGGAATCGAGTACCACCACAAAGGTGAAGGTTGACAGATCAGCCAAAACTTCCAATGAAATCTCCTTTATGAGCAGGAACTGTCATTCAAAGGGATTTGTATACCCAATTGTTACTTTTCAGAAAACACCAATATGTCATGACAGCTGACATTGAGAAGATGTATCGGCAGTTAAACGTAAGTGCAGCTGACTGCAACTTGCAGAAAATAGTATGGCGCGTGTCACCGGAAGAAGAGATTCAGCATTACAAACTGAAAACTGTAACGTACGGGTTAAGTCCTTCCTCTTTCCTATCTACAAGATGCCTACAACAAGTTGGTATCGATAACCAAATTACTTTTCCTAAAGCTAGTCAAGTCATAAAAAACAATTTTCACATGGATGACCTATTGACTGGAGACAATAATTTGGAATCTTGTAGAAATAAAAGGTCAATAAATTAACATATTTCTGTCTGCAGGCATGAAATTACGAAAATGGAGATCTATTATCTTGGATTTGTCATCGAACAAATAACAAAACCGCCAAAACAGAGTGAAAATAAACGTCAAATATTATCAAGCATAGCATCAAAATTTGACCCATTAGGGTTATTTGGACCAGTTTTTGTCTTAGCAAAATGAATAATGCAAAGGTTATGGCAATCCAAGGCTTCCTGGAATGAATTTTTACCAAATGAAATACCTACTAATGCCGTGGAGAATGTACATAAATGAATTAAACCGGTTGAATGTATTGAAAAAATTACATGGATTTTGTGATTTCTCTGAAAAGGCTTATGGAACCTCCATTTATTTCATATCAATGGATCACAATGGCGAGCAACATTCTCATTTAAAAACGTCCAAATCCTGAGTAGCGCTATTAAAATGCATCTCGTTACCCAAGCTTGAACTATAAAACTAATAAAAAATGTCAAACAAGCATTACAAATACCCTAACTCTAAAATTATTATTCTCGGGGATTACAACCTCCCTAACCTAAAATGGAAAACAAGTGATAGTGGTTTCATTGTTAATGAAAGTCAAAATGATCGTGCACGTGAGATTTTAGATATGAAAAAAATTTTAAATCTTTTACAACACAACTTTATATACAACATAAATGATAGATTACTAGATCTAGCGATATCAAATTATCCTAAATTGCTCATTGAGAAATGTAATGATCCTCTGTTACCTGTTGATAACCATCACTCCCCTCTTTATATTCAGTTAAATATATGTGGCGTCGAGCCGAAACCCGTTGAAAAAACTCTCAACTACAAAAAAGCAGATTTTGAATCTATAAATTCTCATTTTTCGCATGTTGACTGGTCTTTTTTGTCTGACGTTAATACCGACGATTCCTTAGAAAATCTATATTCAATATTCTCCACCACTATCAAATCATATGTACCACTATTTACTCCTAAAAAACATACATATCCAACTTACTTCTCATCAGAACTAATAGCCTCACTACAACAAAAAAAATACTTCATAAAAAATTCAAAAAAACTCTGAAGAAAATCGACTATACAAATTTCAGTGAAAGTAGGAAAAAATGCAAAGATCTCTCTAAAATCTGTTATAAAACATATATAAATTCTATCGAGAACACAGCCTTAAACTCGAACAATCTCTGGAAATTTATTAAAAAAATAAACAACGACAGCACAGACTATCCTCCAGAAATGCACATGGACGACAAATACGCCAACAATACGCAAGACATTGTAAATCTTTTTTCTGATTTCTTTAAAAATGTTTATGATGATGAAACACTAGAAGAAAATATTCCTTCATGCACATTCAAAAAACCACACATTTAACAGACTGCTACATCACCGAAGAATCTTGCAAAAAAAAATTAAGTTCCTTAGACATAAACAAGTCTGCAGGCCCGGACTCCATCCCGCCAATTTTCCTAAAACAGTGCTCCTCCGTATTGTCTAAACCACTTACCATTTTATTTAACCACCTACTATCCTCTGGATATTTTCCCGTCTACTAGAAATCCAGCTATATTATTCCAATATTTAAAAAAGGTGACGAGACTGACATTTCAAACTATCGACCAATATGCATACAATCTGTATTACCCAAAATCTTTGAATCTTTAGTTTTGGAAGAATTATATCCCACACTAACAAAGTTAATAAATGACAAACAGCATGGCTTCATTAGAGGTAGATCAACTACAACAAATTTACTACTGTTTCAAAACTATATATTGGAGTCTTTTTCTAAAAATAAACAAGTTGACTGTATATATACTGATTTTTCGAAAGCCTTTGATAAAGTGTCTCACAAAGTACTGATCCAAAAACTTCATGCTATAGGAATCAGAGCAAATATGTTAAGCTGGTTAAGTAGCTACATATCTGGTAGAACTTTACTTGTTAAAATAAAATCTTTTTTATCTAAACCATTTTTGGCCACTAGTGGCGTACCGCAAGGTAGTCATCTTGGCCCAATTTTATTTATTGTTTTTATAAATGACATAGTCAACTGCTTTAAAAATGTCAATGTACTGCTATTTGCCGACGATATTAAATTATATAAAGAAATAACTTCCTTAAACGACTGTCAAGTTCTTCAATCTAATATAGACATGCTAAATAACTGGTGTTCACAAAACAATTTATATTTAAATGTAGAAAAATGCAAAATTTTGACCTTTTCCAGAAAAAAAACATCACAATTTTTTGGCTATTCAATAGATAAAACAAATTTAGAAAGAGTAAAGGAAATGCGAGATCTTGGCATAATAATGGATGAGAAACTAGACTTTACGGCCCACATTCAACAAACTGTGAATAAGGATATGAAAACATTAGGTTTTATATTAAGAACAATTAAAAACTTTGAATCTTTACAAATCATAAAAATATTGTACATATCCCTTGTTAGAAGCCTGATAGAACATAACTCCATAGTTTGGTCGCCCTTCTACAATGTACATATCCATAATGTTGAAAGAATTCAAAGAAAATTTCTACGCTTCGTCAATTTTAAACTTAACATCCCTTTAGAACACATAAATTACCAGTCATTATTGAATCATTTAAATATTCCGACATTAGAAAACAGAAGAAAAATAAACGACCTCACCTTTTTATTAAAATTATTGAACTCTAAATTCGATTGTTGTGAACTCCTGCATTTAATAAATCTACACATACCAACACGAACAACTAGGCAAATATCAACATTTTACATACATACATCTCATTCCAACTATATTTTTCACTCTCCAATACAACGTTTACACAGTCTTGGTAACAAATACTTAAATAATATAAATGTATTTGACAATAATTTGAACTTGGCCAACTTTAAACGGAGTATGTGCGAACTATTTTTACCTAATTTGTAAACTATTGTTATACTTTCTTATTATCATTATGGTTGATTTTGTGGATTTTGGCAGATTTTATATTTTTCGTCTCACTTACTCTATCCATACCTATATTTTTAAAATTCTTATATTTTATGTAACATATTTTGTCAACTCTGATATTTTTTTTATGTAACCTGTATTTTGTTAACACTGATTTTTTTAAATTTTTTATGTGTAATCTGTATAACTAAAAAATAAAGATGTACATTATTTTAGGTAAAAGCCCTATGGGCGTTTAAATAAATAAATAAATTAGGTATGATGGAATTAGACACCAATAATTGAATTGATTCCACTATAGCGTTATGTTGGATAAAAGGTCAACCAGCACGTTGGAATACATTCATAGTGATCGAGTCGCTGAAATTCAAGAAGTTAGTAACACAGAACAATGGCGTCATGTGCCATCCTCTGACAACGCAGCAGATATATTATCAAGGAGCTAGGAAGCCGATCAACTAGTGAATTACTCAATATGGTAGCATGGGCCAGAGTGGTTGACTAGAGAAAACAACACTTGGCCGCTATCGAAAATATCTTGTTTAAACCAATTAAAATAATTAAAATCATCAATTAAAATAATTAAAATCATCTTGCAAGTACCAATCCACACAAATTCAAGCGAAATTTTCAAAACATTAGACGTCATGTCAATAAGACAACTTTATGCCAAATCTGCACTACTAAATTTCCTCCAACAGAAACTACACATTCCAATACCACCTCAAACAACAATAAAAACAAGGTCGACAACAAACAATACCCTGAACATACCGATAACATACACCACACACGGACAAAGACACTTCCAGTATTACGCTACAAAACTTTTTAATTGTATGCCCACCACTCTGAAACTACTACTAATGGGAAATACATACACAAACATTCACAAAAAACTGATCACAGCCTGGATCAAAAAACAAGATATCCATTTTATACAAAACATTATAACACCAAACCAAACATAATCATGGATGAATGTGTATGTATGTATGTATACATGTGTTTACTTATATGTGTGTGTGCATGCATATTTGTGTATTTATGTATTTTATTTTTATTTTATTTTATTTTAATTTTATTTTTATTTTATTTTATTTGGGATACCAACAGTTTACATCAATAACTGCATAATAATAATTTAGTTACAGTAAATAAACCATTTACAGGTTTCCACATAGGTATTGTATACAAGTGTATCTTAGTGTGATTCCGAAATATTTACTAATGAAAATTACATTTCAAGAAACAAGTTATTTAGGGGGGAATAGGGAGGGGGTAGGATGAGGAGGGATCGGTTAGGTTGAGGTATGTATAAAGGAAGTTAATAAAGTGGTGGTTGTATTAGATGGTATCTGTAGTTATTGTTATTGTAATGTATCGAGAGAGTGTCTGTGGGATTTTAAGGAGTGTGGTGCAGAGTTAAATATGTCAAATTGTGAATAGTGTGTGTTAAAAGTGTTGGATGCACGATAGATGAAGGAATTCTGCTTAGAATTAGTGTTGCATCGAGGGAGGCTAAAAATCATGTTTGATCTCATGTATGTATATATATGGGTGTATGTATATATGTGCACATAAATAAATATTTTTTTCCTTTTTCTTTAAATAATAATGTACAATAACCATTAAAAAAAAAACTAAAATCCCAACTTACAATTTAATATAAGAAAATTTAACCAATACACATAAATACATGTACCATATAATCATAACCACGTAAACACCTCAGCACAGGTTCTCCCAGTGAGGTGTTCACGAAACATATAACATTACCCACCACAGTGTCACCTACCTCACACCCAGCATAAAAAAAAAAATTTAAAAAAATAAAAAAAACCCTCCGGAAATTATAGGAATTTTTTTTTTATTGCAACTAATCCTGAAAAATGGGACATCTTTAAAAAATTCTCATCTTTAACTAAACTAAAGCGTATAACTGCCTATGTATTAAGATTCATGTATAATTGTGATAAGCTAGAGACTAAAATATCAGGAAATTTAAACGTTGAAGAACTAGTTAGCTTTGAAATATTCAATTTCATCGTCACAAAAATACAGTTTTCAGTCAGAACGAGAAGCCTTTAAAAAAACTAAAAAGTGTAAATATAAATATTTCTTTGAAGGCGCTGAACCCGTTCTTACATGACCAATTAATACGGGTTAGAGGGAGATTATCCACAGCAACACATTTAACTTTTCAACAAAAAAATCCTTTTATTTTACCTGCAAAGCATAAGTTGACAGAATTAATACTACGTCACTACTATTATGCAAATTTACATGCAGGAGCACAAGCGTTACTAGCCGAAATATGATTAAAATTTTGGCCGATATTCGGTAAAAACACAGTGAAACGAATATTACATAACCGTATAATATGTTTTGGATGCCGCCTCGTCATAGGCCCGCAAATTATGGGTAATTTGCCTATGGACCGAATCACCTCCGGCAGGTCTTTTTCTGTAACCGGTTTGGACTACGCGGGCCAGCTCCAAATCAAAAGAGGAGTTCTGAAGAGAGCCCCTCTAATTATATCGTATCCATGCATTTTTGTTTGTCTTGCTACTAAGGCTGTCCATTTAGAACTTATAACAAATTTATCTAGCGAGACTTTTTTTAATTGTTTAAAACGGTTTATATCTCGCAGAGGTCGACCTAAGAAAATATATTCAGACAATGCTTCTACTTTCAAAGGAGCATGTAATAAACTGGAGGAACTGTATGCCAGTTTGAGAAAAAATGGTACCAAAATTCAGGAGTATTTAGCAAATAGGACGATAGAATGGCATTTTATCGCTCCGCACGCACCAACGCAAAGAGGTCTGTGGGAAACTGCAGTGAAATCTGCCAAATATCACTTGTATAGAATTACTAATTATACATCTTTAACTTTTGAGCTTTAATATACTGTACTGTGTCAGGTCGAAGCCTGTCTCAATTCCAGACCCTTAACACCACTTTGTTTATACATAGTACGTTACAAACAAAACAAAAATAATCAAGTAATACGTCGATATTATAATAGCAGTAAAAAATTCCTGTGACAGATCACCATATATTTGGCATATCTATGCTAAAATAGGCAGGAGAGGTGGTCAGAACAATTTACGGGGCGCCTTGATCACGCGGCTGTCATCTGTAATGTGACAGATCCCATACAAAGAAATGAAATTCCCCGGCAGTTCCCCAGTTAATCTGGCCCTCCTAAGGGTGGTTATAGCATTGTGTGACACCTAAATATATAATCTCTATAGGCCATGCCCAAAAAAAAGGTTTGTTGCATATAACGTGGTCTGTCACTAACTTAATATGGAAAGACATCATCTGTGATAAGAAATTGTGAAAATAAAAATATTTTTATTGAATGGTATTAGACATACCGTATTACCTGACATAAAGTACTTATTGATTATCGAGGAAGAAAACAATACTTAAAGATTAAAACGAAACATGAAACAGAACTAGAAACGGAAAATAAAAAGATATCGGTCACAACTAGGAATCGAACCCAGGATCTGTTGTCTGATACAACGTCTTAACTACTCGACCATTTTTACCTAGTTATCAAACGTCATTTTCAAATTTATTATTAAAAATATTATCTTGCACCTCATTTTTCCCATATTTTTTAATGGTCACAAGTCTCTGCTGAATTAGTTTATAACCTAGATAGTGTTTCGGATAAACATATGCAATTTTTATTTGTTGGGGATACCTTTTGAATTTTTTCTAAAAGTCTTAGTAAATAATAAATTATTGTTGGAAAATTTTTGAATTTTATACCCATCAATGTAATATATCATCGAAGAAAAGGGTAATTCTGAAAAATCATAAACTTATCAATTGCTTACATTTAATAATGTATGAATACAAAGTACAGGAAGTCATTACATGTGATAAGAAATGCAATCAAAGTCTGCCATATTTCAAAATATATTAACGATTCTATTATTACATTTAAAAAGAAACATAAAACGATATTAATGCATATTTTTAGTAGCTGCTATCTAAAACCCGACAAGGCTGAGGTCAAGTGTTAGGATAAGAAATATTTTAAATGTTTATCTACGGAATCATAGGCTGGGGAGGATCCTATAAAAACAATCTACACTCTGTAAAAGTTTCACAAAAAATCATCATAAAAGTATTAATACTAAAAAAATTCTACATTTTCAACAGAATCACCACTTAAATTGTTTACAGTACCAAATGTCAATGACATATTTAAGCAAGCTTTCATTGTAAAAATGTGCAAAGAAAAAAATAACCAAGAATTTTACAAACTAATGAGGAATAGAAATCAATTTATTACACCAAATTTTATAACAACAAAAATGCAAAACCATTATATTTACCAAGCCATAAAAAATTACAACTCCCTTCTGAACGGCACTGTATTGTCAACTAATCAGAACAAATAAATGAAAAAAAAAATACATTTAACATTACATTGAAAAATCTATATTCTATACAAAAATATTATTACAACATAAAACCTATGTAAGAATCGTGGCTCCCTTATCAGGCACAAGAACTCCTTTTTTCTGATAAGGTATATATAACCAATGAAAATGTAATATTGTTAAATATTTTATGTATCTATATTCCTTATATTGCAATAAAAAAAAATAAAAATAAAAAAATGTGTGCAGTAATTATTTGTAGATGCGACAGAAAATTTTTATGTTTCAAATTTTATTTTTCAATATATATACAGTAATAGCTTGTTGGCATTTGTTTCTTTTCGGGGGCATTTAGGCAAAAAGCGACCGCTCTCCCCCTCAAGTCGATACGACTCGAGGTTCGTTTTGGCGAGCGCGGCGTTAAAAAAAGTCCCAATCAATGGTTTTTTTGTCGAATTCCTGGCGAGCGAAAAGCGACCGCCGCTTTCACGGAGCCGCTTCGACTCGGGGTTCACTCTCGCGGGACGCGTTTTTTGCAAAAGTCAGTGCGACTTTATATGGAAATAATCACCAGAAACTCGACAGGATTCGTTCGGGCCTCGACGTCGTCAAAATCGTCCGGGAACTCTGGCGGCGGAAACTGGAAGCGCTCGAGGCGCGCCATACAAGAGCGCTTATTTTCTCGCCATTCAGCGGCCGGGACGGCAACACTCCAATAAGTTAATTCGCGGCCGGTCAATCGGCAGAGCTTCCCGGCGACAAATCAACTTTTCCCCGCGAGTGTTGCAATACGCACGGTTTTGAAACGGCCAAATTTTGGTGCATTTTCTCAATGTTTCGTTTTCATCGATCGCCACCGATCTGTAAAACTTTTTTTCCTTCACCGTTTATATTTTAATTCAATTTCGAACGCACGCCGAACGCGAAATGATAAAAAAAAATAAATATTGAAGACAATATTAGTGATTTTTTTTTTTTAATTTCACCCAAATTTTATGAATTTTCCCCTGTTTCAGGGAAAGAGTTTTAATTGGAAAAAAATTATTCACGTGGTCACCACGAAACCACGTGGTACGATTTTTTATAAAATCTACACGGTCAACCTGATGATTCAATTCCGTAGCAAACACGCAGCCTGCGGTTAAAATTATCGAAAAAATTCAGCGAAGTAATGTACTTTTATTTTAGGGATATTACTTCAAAGAAACGATAAAATCTGTGTATGTACTTACTTTGGCAGTTTATTTTTTTAAATCGATAATGCTTTTGAACGAAATAAAATAAAGTTTGGTAAGAATAATTTGGCACGGATACCGTCGCCCCGTAGTGAATAACTGCATCAATAGCGTCTCGCAAATTTATAATTTTTACCAGGAGCGCAGAAGTTGGATAAGGTTAGCCTGGGAGCCATTCATTTTTAAAGTTTTCCTCTCTTTATTTTTTAACGAGTAGGTACCTAATTGCGTTATGTTTATATTTTTTCGGTATTTTTTTTTAAAGTAGGTGCAGGTACCTACACAGATGGTACCGAGTAGAGGTCCTAGGTAGGTAGGTACTGAGAGCGTGTTTTAGCCCATTTTCTAGGTTAGATCCGGAGTGTTTTTAAATAACGTATGGATTTAAAAATAAAAAAACGATCATATCTGTTCAGGTATTTACTTTGGCAGTTTATCTTTTGAAAATCGATAATTTTTTTAAACGGTATAAAATTAAGTTTGGTAAAAATAATTTGGCATGGGTACCGTCGCCCCGTAGTGAAAAACTACATCAATAGCCTCATGCAAATTTATAATTTGTACCAGCAGCGCAGAAGTTAATAGAGTGAAGCGATGTTAATTGTTTTGTAAAAGAAACATTTTTTTTAATCAATTTTTTTCCAGTTTGAGTGTTTGTAATATAATCATTAAATTTGGGAGGCGGGCATGGGAACCGTCGCCCCGGGAGTCATTCATATTTAAAGTTTTTATATCTTTATTTTTTAACCAGTAGGTACCTAATTGCGTTACGAAAATATGTTTTCCGGCATTTTTTTTTTAAGTTTTAAAAGTTTGAAATGACGACTTTTTTCCTCCATTATGATAATTCTTAAAAAGCCATTTCTGCCAAAAATTACCTCGAGGAAGCTGTTATCTACCAGGAGTACAGAAGTTTGAGAAAGTTATTAACTATGAAAAAACGGATTATTTAATTTATTTTATTTTAAATATTTTTTTCAAATAAAAGTTTAAACATTTTTCGCTTTTGTAGAGCAATTTTTTTCCAAAATAAAACTTGCTTGTACTTTTGAAGAATTTCGGTGACAAAAACCGTACCTACGATATGGGTATCAAATTAAGCGTCTCGACCTTCACAACCCGAACGGCTCGGTGAAAAAATGATCTGTAAGCTCCTTGGCTCTTTTTTTTCTCCAAATATACATTTTTTTATTAAAAGTTTTTGCTTTTCGCGTGTTTATCCACTCGAACGATCGCGCGTCAAAAAACTTTTTTCTCCGATTGCTCGCGGTTTTTTGGCGACGATTTTGAATATTTTCCGCCAACATTAAAAAAATCAAACCTCCGAATTTTAATACGGAGACATAAAACTGATTGTAGTGCTATATAGCCAATGAATACACCTATATTTTAATAATTATTCTATATTTTTAGAAATGATAGATAAATTATTAAAAAATCTTAAACTTTATAAATCCGTGAAATTTGCGTTTTTGTGATTTGAAATTGCCGCCAGTGGCAGTTTTAAAAATCTTTATAGAATATTTTCTACGTTTTTATGTTCTCTATGGCCTGTTTGATAACCACAGATGCAAGAATATAGTAAAAAAATAATTTTTTGCATGATAAGATCTCTTCAAAAGTTTGGTCAGAAAATAATTTTGGAAAATTTGAGTGCGTGACGCGTCAAAATTGAAATCACTGTATTATACTATATAATAAATTTACCACAAAAACTGGTATAGCGTTAGGAAGATACATTAACTGTCTACAATTATTAATAAGCATAGTCGCCGTGTTGGCTTTATTTTATTCATTTGATGAATTATACAGAGAGCCTATTTCACGATGTCAAAATCATGGTGCTACTTTTTAAATAATTTTAAATTAGAACTGGAGATTTGTAACCATGTTTTTATATAACGTGCAAAACGAGGAAATAAGGCTTAAAATGAGATATATATCATAGATATAAACATTGCCAATATTTCAGGGGGATACTTTGAAAGTTGATGAAATTCACCAATATTTGACGAAAAATCACTTCTGACAGCTACCTTAAGGTCAAGCTACATAGGGTAAATCGGAATATGTAAAATGATGATAAATTTGTATATATATATCAAACCTTTTTATGACCGTAGAATGGCAAATAAAATCATAGTGATAATTTTATATCTAAACGCAAAGGTATCGAAAAAAAATGGGGGAGGGAAAATAATCGATGGAACCAATAATTGATTTATTTATTAAGCCCTAATATCCTTTTAAATCAATATTACAGTTGTATGGTTACAATGAAAGAGCAGTATATTGATTTAAACATTGTTTACACACTTTGTCATAATAAAAATGTATTCAGTTTATTGGTTTATTCATAATTTAAGAAAATCAATACATAATAATATCATTGTGCCTCGCTATAGAGTAAGATTCTGAGTATCGCTCTGGTGAGGGACCACCATTCTGAATTGAACATTGCTTGAATTGGCTTAGTTATGTTTAGTGACTAGATCTGGAAAAGAATCTTTACAGAAAAATTGACAAAATATAATTAAGACATAAAAATAAAACGAGTTATTTAATGTGTACAATAAACAGGGAAAAATGAGAATACCTGTGCATTTGTTAACATGCATATTTCAATGATCAGAATTGAAATATACATATTAAATGTCCACCGAACCTTATCATATAGAACCTTTGAGGACAACATAACATGAGACGTGAGTATGCGGAAAGAAATGATTAAGTCCAGAGGCCATCATAATTGATGTTCAAACAAATTTAATTAAATTTATAAATTAGAATTTCATAACTAAAAAACCAAAAAAGAAAAAAATGAAATAAAAAAAACCCTCAGTAAATCTATATTGTAGTGTGATATGGCTTCATGCAATCATAGCATAATGCCACATCACACACATCACACTTTGTAAGGGTCCTTTTGAAAATGTTATTTATGTTGCACCACGCACATTTCACCTTTTTCCCGCTACGGACCACGAAGTGGTTGCCTTTCAGGATAGGTCGCAGAGTCTTTCCTTCAGCTATTAGGCCAATGGTCCGCACAGTCGTGTCAATTTGACTACGACAGAACAGCAGAAGGAGTTCATCCGCAACCTCACTCCTGAAGTTTCGGTACAAAATGCGTTTATTTTCCTTGCGGAGCTTTGAGCCGTACAATATATACGCATTCTGCACCGAAACGCTTAGTAGTCTCCTGAAAAGCTTCTTGTACCAGACCAGGTTTCGCTGTCGTTCAATGGGGAAGCCTGACAAAAGCTGATCTTTTCGGTCAACCCCCCCCATTACCTTGTTATAGTCTAGTACGAGTTGAGGTTTGTAAATCCAGGTACCAAACTTCTCAACTGCCCTGATTTCTGCCTTATGGTAGGTGGACAACATACTTACCAGGTTTTTGTCCAACCAAACCATTACATTGAGGTCCCCGCAGTTCGAGTATACAAGCTCACCTTCCCTCAGTTTGGTCCGGAGATGGGACTTAAATGCAGAGGGCACAAATTCTCGGTTTAACCGCAATGTGCCCATGCAGTCCATCCCATTTCTTTTGAGGCATCGTGCCAATAATGGACTATTATAAAAATTGTCCATTATTAATGTATACCCCTTGTTAAACAGAGGGCTGGCCAGGTCGTATACTATCTTTGCAGTGGCCCCAACTGGGCAGATATTGTGAGCACCCAAAAAGTTGGCCTGTGTCATGTCGTCCGTCATATCTTCCGTTATGTCTTCCGTCATATCTTCCTGGTCTGGATTTGTCGATTCAGCCTGTCTGGAAATGGTCTTCCCCGTATAAATTTGGAATTTCCAAAGATAGCCAGACTTGGACTCACAAAGCTCGTAAGACTTTATACCCGCACTGGCCGCTTTGGTTTTGATCATCTGGACGAATCCCAAACGGCCTTTGGATTCATCCAGAGAGATGTCTTGCTCGGGCAGGTATAAAGTCTCAAACTTATTTGAGAGGTGGTCCAAGACGGGTTGAATCTTTTGTAACCTTCGCACAGATAATGGTGCATCAGAAGAAAGACTTTCATTGTTGGTGAAGTGAAGGAACTTTTTAATTAGAAGAAAACGATTATAATCCATGGCTCGGCTTAAATAAGGCATGGCGGTGAGTTTTTTTTGAATAGAAGTAGTCTTTTTCAATAGGAAGGGGACTAATACCATGATACATTAAAATTGCCAAGAATACATACATTTCCTCTTTATTCGTGGGAGCCCATTTATTGGTACGCGCATGACGCTTAAATTGTTTTTTCGCAATCCATTGATCTGCATACCTGTTGGTCTCTCTCGCGATCAGTTCAACGAAATCTGCATCAAAGATTTTAAGAAAGGCATCCACAGGTTTGCCCATTTTGTCGGTATTGAAAGTTGATCCTGGCGTGCCTGTGAAAGTCTCACTTATCCCAGTAAAACGTAAGATATCTTTAGACCAATCGAAATAGTAACCTTCAGGCGGCAGAATCGAACGCATTGCCTCACTATCTACCTGGTCTTGTCTACTAAAGTCTATGGCCATAGCGGAGTTAGGTGAAACGTTGATAATATTATGATAAGGTATTGGTGGCATGCAGAAGGTATCCTCATCGCTCTCTTCGTGGTCGACGTCGCTCGCTTCGTCATCCTCGTCGCTCGATCTGTCCATATCCATTTCTGAAACAACAGAAAACCCAAATTAATTTAATGTGTCTATATTACGATAACCCACTGCCTCTGGTACGGCTTATGACTCGCAATACGATGGTCGCGGGATCAAATCAAATAAATTATATTTGAATAATTAGTGTTATTTTCATATATATTATATTTGCGGCACGTTCCAGAGTGGAAGATATCCATAGTATCGCCCTGGTGTAAGACCCCATTCAGAATTGAAACGTTGCTTGAAATGGCTTTAGCCGTGTTTGGTGACCAGTTCTGAATAGCCAGGTACTTTTCCACCTCCCTCTTCCACACTCCTTCCCCTCCCCGCTACCTTCAGCCTCACAACATACCCCGATTGGGGATGCCATAGTCTCACTGGCTCCAGCTGAGGCTCTTGTGAGGTATTATCAAATACTTGAGGCGGGCAATGTCAGGAGTCAGAATAGCACAGTCAGGTAGGTATGGAATGAAGAAAAGAGTGTGTGTGCCAAGATCGAGTTGCATGGTGGTTCATCCTCTCTGCCTACCGAAATGGCGTGAAGGTAAGTTAGTTAGTTTTATAACTCACGGTTTCCAAGTACAGACTCTTCTAGTACAGCTGCCTCGTCCACGTTACTGTTTCTGCCCATGTCTGACTCTGAAATAAAAGAAAACACAAATTTACAGTAGAATTTGGATATAATGACTTTGCATTTAACGGTCTACTGTTTTAAGTGACGATAATGTAAACTCTAGTAAGGTTTCATAGCTTTTAGTAGGAAAACGTATCCGTTTAAAGTGACCAACTACGTAAAGCGACCTATTTTAATGATAATTTGTCCGGTTACAAAACCCACCTACCAATACAGCCTCGCTTTTGACTAGGAAGCTCGACACAATGAGTCCCGTGAAGCGAAAGTGTTTTTTTAATTTAAGAAAAAAAATGCTGTATTACACCGTTTAGAAGCCGGTGAATCAAATGTAATCCTCGCAAAGAAGTTCGGCATGTCTTCTTTCTCACTCTGCAATACCCGTTACAGAAAAAAAATATGTGTAATGATGCATCCACGTCATAACAACAATACATTTTGTATGTTTGTTATGTGGAATTTTTAAGTACTATGCTTATTTCCTGCCAATATACCAAGAGTGAAACTGTGCTAGGGATATCAATATAAAATATAGATAATTGATTTTATATTGAGCCACTGGTATGACATTTCAAAAAATAAACTCACCGTTCCCAAACGCCGACAATTCTTCGTAGAATGGCACGTCCACCCACAGCCCGCTGTGGTACCCGGCCTCCGGAGAGAAGAGTTCCCTACTCCGCGATGTCCCAGGTAACGGCTCGGGAGATGCTGCACGGATAGGCATAATTGGTGCATTGGGAGCCGTTGATTGGGTCTGTGCGGGAGTGGACATCCACGGTGGTGGTACGGGTCGTGGCAACGGTGAAGGCGTCCCTTGTGAAAAGGGACACGTTGTTCTCTCCGGAGATGGAATTCTGAAAATATTTACATAAATCATATAAATTGTTCTCATTCACGTGTGAAACAGTAAGTACAGTATGTAAATAAACAATAAAATTAGAACTCTGTAAAATATGCACTGAATGTGCCAAATGCACAGAGCGCTGATCTTACCAACTCTCACTGTAAGAGTGGAACGCTGTCAGGAAAAAACAATAATATTGTATCAAGCATCTAAATACGATTGCTTACTTTTGTTTAGTTTTTCTTGGAGGTGCGGTAGGGAGCAAAATGCGCGCCGCCTGCTTCTTGAATTTTCGGCTTTCCAGCTCTAGCCGGAAGGAAGCAGGCAGGGCCCTAACAGCCTTTAGGGCCTTGACGCGATCCTCTCGCACCAGTAGCAAAGCAGGGTCGCTGTTTAAATAAATACAAATATATGATGAGTTCAACGGCCACAGCAAAGTACTTTCATAAAAAAACATTAAAAAATACTAACACTCCAGACGAGGCTGCAATTGCAGCTCTGCGTTGACGTCCACGTGCAGGTAGTCCGGCACCAGCTCGTACCCCACCTCTCCCTCTTCCTCTGCCTCCTCTTGCAGTCAGCACCACTCTATATATTTTAAATTGAAAACACTTAATGTAAGTACTTGAATGTTTAAATTTTGTTAAATATTGCACTAATATAAAATTTGAAAATAATTATTGGGTCGTGGAGTGCTCCCTTTCCCTGGACGACAACTGTTTCTGCACAAATTTGGTAAAAGTAAACAAATTAATTAATTATACAACTAAATTACTAAATTTGTATTGTGTGACGAAGGCTTTACACCATTTTACATGTAAAAAAGAGTCAACTTTTTGACATATGACTTAAAATAATTGGTTAGCAAATATCTGTATTAATAATGAACCAATTCAAATAAAACTTATATATATCTCTTTGTTTTGAATCACTGTGATGGAATATCTATATTTCAAATGCGCGAGTGCAGTATATAAGACATTATTGTAAATCAAAAACAGATGACGTCTTCAGTTGACGTATTCTTACACAAAAACTTCAACCAAAACAATATATTAGAAACAAACTAATTAAAAACGCATTTCAAAGATAGATAAGTCAATCATGATTACACAGATATATAATTATGCGTTAAAAACCCAATAAATTAATTACTTACGGCATTTTAGGAAGAGACCAAAATTTCGTGAAATGTTCGAGAAGTTATTATTTTGTTTCTGACAGGACGCGTTAAAAACCGCGAAAACTCGTTAAATAACACTTCAAAGACAACGGATAAGTTCATAGACATAGAGAATATATTATCAGCTATTCGATACAACAAGTAGCTGGCCATGGAAACGTTTTAAATAATTACAATAAATATTTTACGAAAGGTAGAAAAATCGGTCCATTTTTGGACCGATATCAATCGCAGAAAAATAAAAATGGTCGATTTTTCGACCGAAATCGTTCCAGTGGTTATAATAATATTAATTTTCGCAGGAGGGCATGGGTACCGTCGCCCCGGGAGCAAATCATATTAAAAGTGTGATCCCTTTATTTTTTACGAGTAGGTACCTTTTTTGCGTTATGTGTGCATTTTTCCGATATTTTTTTATGAAATTAAATTAATATTCAAATGAAGACTTTTTCCTCCATAATGATAATTCTTATAGAGCTATTTCTGCGAAAAATTACCTCGAGGACGCTGTAATCTACCAGGAGCACAGAAGTTTGAAAACGGATTATTAAATATTGATTTAAAATTTTGATTTTTTCCATAAAACTTTTTACATTTTGCGTTTTTATAGAGCAATGTTTTTTTCCAAAATAAAACTCGCTGGGACTTTTGGAGAATGTCGGTGACAAAAACCGTAGATACGATATGGGTATCAAATTACGCGTCTCGATTTACGGAATCCAAATGGCTCGGTGAAAAAATGATCAGTAAGCTCCTTGACACTTCTTTTCTCAAAATATCCATTTCTTTTCAAACATACATATATTTTAATACATTTGTGGTCACACACTCATTGTTTCATTTAAATGCCAAAATACATATTACATTTTTAAAAGTTTTAAATTTTGCTTGTTAATTGAGCAATTCTTTTTCCAAAATAACAACTTTTGAAGAATGTCGGTGACGAAAACCGTACATACGATATGGGTATCAAATTACGCGTCTCGACTTACACAACCCGAACGGCTCGGTGAAAAAATGATCAGTAAGCTCCTTGGCTCTTCTTTTTCTCAAAATATTCATTTCTTTCTAAACAAACATATATTTTAATACATTTGTGGTCACACATTCATTGCTTGACTCACATGCAAACATACATATTACATTTTTAAAAGTTTTTAAATTTTGCGTGTTTTTTAGGTTAGGTTAGGTTAGAACATGGAAAAAGGTATGAGAATTAAATCACAAACCAGTCTATACAAACCTAGCGTAGCCCACAAACTACTTGAAAACTGGGATGTTACTCTAAAGGGGACGCGAGCAGGCGTTATTAAAGGGGCAATTTTTTGTTACAGAAAATAACATGGAAAATAGGTATTAGAATTAAATCACAAACCAGTCTATAAAAACCTAGCGTTGCCCACATACTATTTGAAAACCGGGATGTTAATCTAAAGGGGACGCGAGCAGGCGTTATTAAAGGGGCAATTTTTTGCTACAGAAAATAACATGTAAAATAGGTATTAGAATTAAATCACAAACCAGTCTATAAAAACCTAGCGTTGCCCACATACTATTTGAAAACCGGGATGTAACTCTAAAGGGGACGCGAGCAGGCGTTATTAAAGGGGCAATTTTTTGCTACAGAAAATAACATGGAAAATAGGTATTAGAATTAAATCACAAACCAGTCTATACAAACCTAGCGTAGCCCACATACTATTTGAAAACCGGGATGTTACTCTAAAAGGGACGCGAGCACGCGTTATTAAAGGGGCATTTTTTTGTTACAGAAAATAACATGGAAAATAGGTATTAGAATTAAATCACAAACCAGTCTATACAAACCTAGCGTAGCCCACATACTATTTGAAAACTGGGATATAACTCTAAAGCGGACGCGAGCAGGCGTTATTAAAGGGGCAATTTTTTTAAAAGAAAATCACATTTAGGTTAGGTTACATATATATATATTAATTTAACATTTTCACCACATTTTTACGCATTACATCACATAATAAATATAAAAGTAGGCACACACCTCTCGCTTCACCCGCATTCAACGCAAAATCATACATTCAAAAGTATTTTTACCCATTAGTTGCCTGCAACGGGCCAAAAGCTAGTACATATATTAATACTCAGTTTCTTTGTTTTTTTTCGGGGGCATTTAGGCGAAAAGCGACCGCTCTCCCCCTCAAGTCGATACGACTGGAGGTTCGTTTTCGCTTGCGCGGCGTTTCGGAAAAGAGTTGCTTTTCATTTATTTCGGTCTTCAGGCGAAAAGCGACCGAGACGCCTCTCTGTCGGCATAGAACCTGGGGTTCAATTCGGTGTGGAAAAACCTAAAATACGAGTCAGTGTTTTTTGGCAGAAACTCGACCGGATTCGTTCGTGGTGAGATGTCGACAAAAATTTGAGGAACTTATGGCGGCGGAAACTCGAAGCGCTCGCGGCGCGCCCTACTGAGGCTCCTCAGTGCGCTCTCCCACCGCCAGAACGGCCCCACTCTGGCAAAAAGTCGATTTGCGGCCGTATAATTGTCAGAGCTTCCCGATTGGGAATCGACGTTTCCCGGCGAGGAATCACGAGTGTTGCCACACGCGCGGTTTCGAAACGGCCAAATTTTGATGCATTTTCGCAATGTTTCGTTTTCATCGATCGCCACCGATCTGTAAAACTTTTTCTCCTTCACCGTTTATATTTTTATTCAATTTCGAACGCACCCCGAACGCGAAATGATTAATTTTTTTTTCGTGCGTCTCTCGCTCGAAAATGTTTCGTTTTTCGCATTACTCTAACGTAAATTAAAAACACGATTGATTTTGATCAAGCGTCGGGTCTGATTTAATAAGGTATCGTTGTTTTTTTTTTTAATTTCACTCAAAATTTTATGAAATTTCACATGTTTCAGGGAAAGAGTTTTAATTTAAGTGGAAATGATTTTATTTGCATAATGGTATCATTGGAAAAAAATTATTCACGTGGTCACGAAAAAACCACGTGCTACGATTTTTTAATCAAATCTACACGGTCATCCTGATGATTGAATTCCGTCGCAAACACGCAGTCTACGGTTAAAATTATCAAAAAAATTCATCCTCCGAAGGTTTAGGAACGTAAATCGGCCGTCCTACAAATGGCGCTTGGTTCGAAATGTCTCACAATAACCGGCTAAAGTTTTGAAATTTGAGATTTGAACCGAAAAATGCCATTTTAAAACAGTCGGGCTTTTGGCCAATCAGAAATCATAGACTAGCAGCGAAATGTTGTGAATTCAAAGGAACAATAAAATCTGTGTAGGTACTTACTTTGGCAGAATATTTTTTTTAAATCGATATTTTTGAACGAAATAAAATTAAGTTTGGTAAAAATAATTTGGCACGGGTACCGTCGCCCCGTAGTAAAAAACTACATCAATAGCGTCTCGCAAATTTATAATTTGTACCAGAAGCGCAGAAGTTGGATTAGGTTAGCCTGGGAGCCATTCATATTTAAAGTTTTCATCTCTTTATTTTTTAACGAGTAGGTACATAATTGCGTTATGTATATATTTTTTCGGTATTTTTTTTAAATAAGGTGCAGGTACCTACACAGATAGTACCGGGTAGAGGTCCCGGATAGGCAGGTACTGATAGCATGTTTTAACCCTTTTCTAGGTTAGGTCCGTTGTGTTGTAATATAACGTATGGATTTAAAATTTAAAAAAAGCGATAAAATCTGTGCAGGTACTTACTTTGGTAGTTCATCTTTTGAAAAATCGATAATGCTTTTGAACGAAATAAAATTTATTTTGGTAAAAATAACTTGGCACGGGTACCATTTTGACATTTTGCCGACAGGTTCGCTACACGATGTATATATCGAGCAGTGTATGTTTTTATTCATTTCTACGATCTTGCCGCGTCCACGAAGTAATATAATTTTCGATACATAACGACGATCGTACTGCGTCTACGCATTACGTCGATAGTATTGCGTCCTCGAGACCGATTACGAGTAGATATTATTTTATATACATATCGACGGTCGTACTGCATCCACACATTACGTCGATAGTATTGCGTCCCCATGGCCGATCACGCTGAAATTTTTTTTTTTTTTATAGTGAATACCTCACAAGAGTCCCAACTGCTCCCGTCTGGAGCCAGTGAGACTATGGCATCCCCAATTGGGGGATGTTGTGAGGCTGAAGGTAAGTGGGGAAGGGAAAGAGGAAGGTGGGGAAGTACCTGGCTATTCAGATCTAGTCACTAAACACGGCTAAAGCCATTTGGAGCAACGTTTCAATTCTGAATGGTGGTCTTACACCAGGGCGATACTGGTAGTATCTTCCACTCTGGAACGTGCCGCAAATATACAATATATTATTTTAATTAATTAATTGTGAAATAACAAAAATTAATCAAATAAAATTTATTTACGCACGCCGGGTTCGAACCCGCGACCTTCGGAATGGCAGTCCAATGCGTTACCACTGGACTATGCCCCCCGTCGATTATTATTATGAATACATAACGACGGTTTTGCTGCGTCCACGCATTACTTAGATAGTACTGCGTCCCCGTGGCCATTCACGAGTGCATTGTTATGTATTATTTGAGCGTTTGGTTGAGTAAATCATCAGATTTGGCAACATTGGGTTAATTTACAACGGTGCCGCTTGACATTCAGAACTAAGAAGCGTTCTGCGTGGTTTTTAATGCATAACGACGATCGTGCTGCGTCCACGCATTACTTCGATAGTACTGCGTCCCCGTGGCCATTCGCGAGTACATTGTTGGATATTATTTTAGCCTTTGGTTGAGTAAATCATCAGCTTTGGCAATATTGGGTTAATTTACAACGATGCCGCTTGACACTCAGAACTAAGAAGCATCCTGCGTGGTTTTTAATGCATAACGACGATCGTGCTGCGTGTACGCATTACGTTGGTAGTATTGCGTCCGTTCACGAATAGATATTATTTTTAATACATATCGATGGTAGTGCTGTATCCACGCATTACATCGATAGTATTGCGAACCCGTGGCCGTTCTAGATTAGGTATTATTTTTAATTAATGAAGACAATATTAGCGAAACTCAATCGAACATCTGAAACGGAAAAATCTGAAAAAGGCACTGTCACATTTGGGACTCGAACCCAGGACCTTTGGTTTTCCGGGCCGTGACTCTACCAAATGAGATAATGTGTCCCTATCCGATTCGGTCATATTTACTGTAATATACTTCGACTGAGAATTATCAACAGAGTGGAAGTTACTCCCAGTATCGCCCTGGTGTAAGACCACCATTCAGAATTGAAACATTGCTCCAAGTGGCTTTAGCCGTATTTAGTAACTATATCTGAATAGTCACGTACTTTCCCACCTTTGTCTTCCCCATCGCTTCCCCTTCCCCACTTACCTACAGCCTCACAATATACCCCAATCGGGGATGCTATAGTCTCACTGGCTCCAGACTGGAGCAGGGACTCTTGTGAGGAATTCACTATAAAAATAAAAAAAATCTTAATTTTCTTAACGCATATTTTTATTGGCTGCTATCTTTATGTATGATTGCAGGATTCAACTCTAACTAAATGCGTGAGCAGGTACCTAAGCGATTCCTTCAGAAACTTGATCAGGGTGCTTTGGGTGTGAACATCTTGGAATAATTATTGATAATAACATCAAATGGAAAAGTCAAATAAACTCCACAGTAGACAGAATGAGAAAACTCATCTTTATATTTTTTCGACTTAGAAATACTGTATCATTAAAAATACATAAAGATATTTATTTTGCACTTGCACATTCTACACTACTACAATATAATATGGAATCTTGACTTGTGGTGGGGGGGGGGTGAATATAAATCATGCCTACTTCCATTTGTGACAATTCAAAAAATATTAATAAAAATTATCTTAAACAAGCCATATTACTATCCAACAATACATGTTTTCCAAGGTTTCCCAGTTCCCCCTCTCACAAAAATTTATGACAAAAATATTCGTACATTAAGTACTTCAATTACATAAAGATTTCTTTGATAAAAATAATATTCCACAATTAATTTTAAGCAAAATAATTATTTATATTGGAGGAATAACCGTACCACAAGTTTGAACTACAACAGCACAACATCACTATTTAACGGTATAATTTTTTTTAATAAATTACTCCTAGATCTGAGAAAAATTAAAACAGTCAAAAAAAATCAATTTAAAATTCTCTGATACCACCTCATAACTTTTCTTATTGTTTGAAATTATTTATTTAATTTCAGGGAAATCAACAGTTTACAATGTGGTTCATTTATACACGTGTAATTTACCTAACTGAGAAACCAATTACAGATTTCCTCAATATACTATTCTATAAAGTATCTAAAAATTTAAACAGTATACTTAAATTTATCTAAAAAATATTAAATTTATCGAAGAAATCGAACGCTTGACATTATACAAATGAAACAAATACTTTGTTTTAAACCACTTTATTTTAATTTATATTTCGTTGACCGGTTTGGATTGAACCCAAATATTGTGTGAAATAAATATAAAGTGGTTTAAAAAGAAGTATTGTTTCCTTTTTTTGTAAAAAATATAACGTTTTCAAGAGGGAGATTATTATAACAGAAGATTATTATAACATAATACTACATAATATATGTCATTACATTTTATGCAGTTTGGTACACGTTTAATACATTTTTAATTGAGTTTTTATATTTATGTTGGTTACATTGAAGAAAGAATCAGAGAGAATGTTATTATACATATGTTGAACATATTCTTCTAAGACAAGAATTTTTATTTAAAATGGTTTTATAGTGTTTTTCTTTAAATAGATTACATGAGCGTATGTGCCGTGTAGGTACTTTTCAATTATGTTTAATAAACTCCACATATTAGGTTTCTGCTTATCATTCCTAGGTATTATTTATAAATAACCTGTTTTTATTACTTTTATTGTATTTTTTTGTAAGGTTATTAATAGTTTTTGTAATAATATTTGCAATATAAATATAGATATGTAAAAATATATAGTTGTCTTTTCCTTAGCATCTGATTTATCAGAAAAGTGATTGAAATATTATGTTGTAAATATTGTAACACTAAAGATGTTAAGAAATATAAATTAAAAATATTTTTATTTTTAACTTAATGATAGTAATAAGATTAACTCATTAATTAAAATATTACAATTTGAGGTTGAACTAATTAAGTTAAATATAAAAACAGATATTATTATATTGAATACGTAACAACGGAAGTGCTGCGTTGATGGTATTGTATCCTTGTGACCGATCACGAGTAGATAATATATAATATATATATCAGGACCTTCTTTGTGATAGGCCCTGCGTAGTCCTTTACGGCGGCACTATATTATATATAAGGCAACCCGCCGGAAGAGGTGTCGTTTATATTTTTATGGATGCGTTTTCCGGTCGTTATACCGGAATTCAATTCCGTAAGTCCGCCGTTAAATACCCCGCTTGAAGCTTTCTGCGCCTCATCGGGAGATTGTGTTCGAGTGCAAGATCCTGTGCAGCTCTCAAATCATGTGACATTCTAATCTACGTGAAGGGTTCGCATAGGACGGAAAACAGGTCAAAAGATCTGAAGCACGCGGCGTTTTATGACGACCATTGAATATAAATGACTAAGGGCGGCTTGCACCATAAGTTAAATTTGGTTTATATATATAATTTTAAACACATTCTTTGATTTAAGTCGACTTGGCGTCTTGCACCACAAAATTTAATTCGTTAAATGCGTTTAAAGAACTGTCAAAGTTAAATACCCAAAAGGGGCTGTTTAACCGAGTTAAACGTGTTTAGCCCTACCCATAAAGCAGTGATGTCATTTTTTTTTAGTTTATCCCTTAGATTTCTGATTGTGGTTAAAATCTATCTCATTTAAATTTGTATTCACAATGAACATTTGGGATTTGTTTTCTCACGATGATGAAGAAATTATATTATAGAAATTATAAATAAATTATACTTATATATAAGTAGACTGTTTACAGTCAGAGAAGTAAACACAATAACAAATTTATTTGAAACACTCAGTGCCAAGAAGTTTCATAGAAGATTTCGTCTCAGTAGAGAAACGACATCATTATTAGTGCAAGAAATTGAACCACAGTTAAAATTCAACACCAATAAAAACATCAGCGAGGTTCTCGTAACTTGGAGCTAACACTCCTTATCGAGGAGTACTTTGCAAGGTTGTAAACTTTGAATCCTACCTACAGCATTCTTATAATACTTTAAAACAATATAATATGTAAAAGAAATAAAAAAACAAAATTACTCGGATAATTGTTTTATTTTTAATTCCAATAGCAGAAGCTCTTTTCGTCTTATTTCATCATTATTTATATTTGCCTTAACTTTTTCTTCATAAAATAAATGAACACACTATTAAACCACACACACAATCACAAAATATTTTGACACTTAAAGTAAAATGAAACATCGTAGCTGTTTTATTTACGCATTAATGGCGGTAACCACGCGGTAACTGTTTTACCGATGCGTTAATGACGTTTAACTAAAATCGCCACCCAACTGCGTGGTGCAGGACGCAACTAAACGCATTTAAGTTAAATGTATTTAGGGTCTTACATTCGTTTAGTTAAATAAAATTTAAGATAAAATTTGCGATAGTTGGTGCAAGCCGCCCTAAGAATATCTATGTTTGGGTTTCGTCTCTCTGTAAGTGCCGTCTCCATTTCAAGAAAGTGGTTTTATTGGTTCAGTAAAGTTGTTTTTTCAGATGTTAAATCGTCGTGTTTATTTGGACTCTCTTATTCGCATTTTTTCAATATTATCCTACCTGCCTGAAGTAAGTTTGAAAAAAGAATTGTCATCGAGATAGTGACATTACTTTGGAAATATTGTGTTATTCCTTATTTGAAATTTAAAAAAATGTTACACACAATATTATTGTTCATATTATAAATTAGGTAGGTATTTAAGTACCTACTTACAAATCTGATGATTTACTAATTTTGTTTGCATGCAAGGTCTACTTAACTGTTCACAGAATTGCTGATTAAAATAATAAACGTTCACTACCTACCTGTATTTGTTACATTTACGCTGAAGTTAATCCACTTCTCGATCGAGTTGTAGCTTGGAAGATAGACTAGTCGATGACAATACATTCTATCAACTTTTTGTGGCAATCATGCGTATGCATACATGCGGCATTTCTCTGAAATTCGATGAAATTATATACGCAATAAATCTCGGTCTTATCCAATCGTCATTTTTCTAGGTTGGTAGAGTTAAGATTTAAGTTTTTGGTAGGAAGGTTCAAACCACAGCCGAACCAAACATTTACAAGTTTTTTGTAGGAAGATTCAATCCACAGTCAAACCAAACATTTACAAGTTTTTGGTAGGAAGGTTCAATCCACAGTCAAACCAAACATTTACAAGTTTTTGGTAGGAAGGTTGAAACCACAGCCAAACCAAACATTTACAAGTTTTTTGTAGGAAGATTCAATCCACAGTCAAACCAAACATTTACAAGTTTTTGGTAGGAAGGTTCAATCCACAGTCAAACCAAACATTTACAAGTTTTTGGTAGGAAGGTTCAAACCACAGCCAAACCAAACATTTACAAGTTTTTTGTAGGAAGATTCAATCCACAGTCAAACCAAACATTTACAAGTTTTTGGTAGGAAGGTTCAATCCACAATCAAACCAAACATTTACAAGTTTTTGGTAGGAAGGTTCAATCCACAGTCAAACCAAACATTTACAAGTTTTTGGTAGGAGGGTTCAATCCACAGTCAAACCAAACATTTACAAGTTTTTGGTAGGAAGGTTCAATCCACAGTCAAACCAAACATTTACAAGTTTTTGGTAGGAAGGTTCAATCCACAGACAGACCAAACATTTACAAGTTTTTATTAGGAAGGTTCAATCCACAGTCAAACCAAACATTTACAAGTTTTTGGTAGGAAGGTTCAATCCACAGTCAAACCAAACATTTACAAGTTTTTGGTAGGAAGGTTCAATCCACAGTCAAACCAAACATTTACAAGTTTTTGGTAGGAAGGTTCAATCCACAGTCAAACCAAACATTTACAAGTTTTTGGTAGGAAGGTTCAATCCACAGTCAAACCAAACATTTACAAGTTTTTGTTAGGAAGGTTCAATCCACAGACAGACCAAACATTTACAAGTTTTTGGTAGGAAGGTTCAATCCACAGTCAAACCAAACATTTACAAGTTTTTGTTAGGAAGGTTCAATCCACAGACAGACCAAACATTTACAATTTTTTTTAAAGTTTTATGTTGTTTAAAAAATGATTGAGTAAAAAAAAATTGTTTTAACAAGTTGATTTTTTTGTCAATTAACTTGGCGCAACTGCACTGGTACTCGTACCTATTAGTTAAACACCTTGAAGCCTGATATCGTCCTTTTGTATGTTTTCTATTAATATTCAAATGGATAATTATTTGGGAAATCTAGAATAATCATATACCGCCCTCATCCAATAATCGCTTCATAATGTTTCAAAGATCCAATCTTGTATGATTTCGATACGACTAAGAGCAACTGAAACGTTAATCTAGCCCCATTCAACGGAAGTAATCTTCTCAACAAACATTCCTTTGAACATATCTATGCTCGATCCTTTAGCGACCAGCTCAGGCACGGCGGCTCCATCCAAGCCATAGTAAAGTTAGCCACTCAGAAACTGGATGTGTTGTACGGATTCCGCAGATACTATACGACTACTAACTACGACTACTAACTGAACTGTACAAATCGCAGATTGTTTGTGTTTGGTAGCCAACTCTGGTCTGAATCCCATGGACTTGAAAACTATTTAAACCATCTCTCTGCGAGGTTATCCCGTCTTAAGGAAAGCATTGCAATATTTGGGGTGGCGTGTTGGTTTTGCGGGTATTTAAATTTGGGGTGCTGTGTTGGCTATGCGGGTATTTAAATTTGGGGTGCTGTGTTGGTTACGCGGCTATTTAAATTTATGGCTCACATGTAATGTAAACGCATGTCCAACATATCTATTGTTGACTGCATCCAAAAAAATTTGAATGTTCCAAAATAATTCAGTTTCAGATTGGGATTTAACCTTAGAATGGTGACGTGGTTTTTATGTCACATCACTGCCAATATGAGGCCTGACAGGCCGCTGTCTAGGGATATATATGATTTTTTATTTATTGGTAAAACACATCTTTTAGAATAAAAACTTCGTCGGTATCTTTATCAGGCAAACACAAAATTTGTACTCTATATATTTGACAAAGTCGACATGAGATCATTGGAAGTCACCTCTGGGCTGGAGCCCCACAATTCTTGATAAACCTACATAATTCTGTGCAAACGAGGGCGGTCATTGACAGTCCTTTGTAAACAGACCGATTGCTATCTCTAAGGGAAGGAGCTACAAGCACTTCTTTTTCCTCCTTCATATAATTCGAGCCTCTTCAAGACCCACATTAATAAATCCCTTCCTACAGCCCCTACCTCAACCCGCCCACAACGCTGCCCAACCGGGTGGAAACATAGCACACCTGCTTTACACTGTAGAGATAAGGGCGCTCTTGTGAGGAGTAAAATATGTTTATTTTTATTTTCTAATTATAACACAAATCTCTGATCGTGTTTCAAAACAAATCTGACATTGATAAACGTTAGACATTTTCAACGGCACTAAGGACATACCTGCTTCGATTTGTGCTCTATTTTAAATAAACTGTAAGCATAACTATTAATTAAAATGGTTTTTAATATTAGCGCACTCCCTCTAACATTTATATGTCTCCCTTTCAAACCACCTTTTTCTTTTTTCGGGACGCTTACT
This sequence comes from Hesperophylax magnus, assembly GCA_026573805.1. Lineage (NCBI taxonomy): Eukaryota > Metazoa > Arthropoda > Insecta > Trichoptera > Limnephilidae > Hesperophylax > Hesperophylax magnus. The sequence continues at coordinate 1,257,505 of JAIUSX010000180.1, read as the reverse complement.
ACGGAGCCTAAAGCGCAAAGAAAAATAAAGTGGCACAGGTATTATTTTTAAGTCAATTTTATTTTTTTATCAAGTTAGTAGAGTTATATTCGAAAATTGAAAATCTCTAACAACCTCCCTCCATCTCATACACCTTTTAGGAATGTAAAAGGATATGCGGGCAAGTAAGTATTGAATTAATTTTATATTCAAACGTAGAGGGGAAAATTTGTACAAAGCTTTTGAAATAAGGGTTCGGTTTTAGCCTATATGCTGTGATTTCATGGCAATATTCTATCTGGGATCCTTAGTATTTCACTCTTAGCTGATTTTATATGAATATTCTATGTAGGATCCTTAGTATTTCACTCTGAGCTATCAATATTCTATCTGTAATTTTTAGTATTTCACTTGCAGCTGATTTTATATCAATATACTATCTGGGATCCTTATTATTTCACTCCGAGCTGTTTTCATAGCAATATTCTATCTGGGATCCTTAGTATTTCACTCTGAGCTGATTTTATATGAATATTCTATGTAGGATCCTTAGTATTTCACTCTGAGCTATCAATATTCTATCTGTAATTCTTAGTATTTCACTCGCAGCTGATTTTATATCAATATACTATCTGGGATCCTTATTATTTCACTCCGAGCTGTTTTCATAGCAATATTCTATCTGGGGTCCTTAGTATTTCACTCTGAACTGATTTTTAAATAATGAGAAGGTGTTTAATAGTTTAATATTTCATGTTCTTGGGAGGGTTTTGAACTTTGTATTTTAAAAAGTCAAAGTTTTTTAACTAATATATATATATTTTTAATTTTCGATCATCTCTTAGGCCGGCTGTTAGCCACTTTCAGAAAATGCGTGTGAGTGCGCGAGTGCCACCATAAATGATAGAATGCACTGTCATCGACAACGAGTCTATCATTATTTTTTTTTTAAAAGAAAGACAAACATTCGCGGGTTACGAATAACCTGAAAATATTTGAAAATTTCCTACTACCACCACAGTAAGCGGAAATTGTTGCTTGTGTTGTGATGGATACACGACGCCTGGGTAAGCAGATCTCAACTTAGCCTTCGACCGATCTGCTGAGTTTCAGTTCGATTGGATGTGGGTTAATTTTCATTTTAATTAATTAATTAATTCATGAAAACAAAATCTAAATTCAAACAGATGTATTTATTTAAAAATAATAATATCTAGATGATTCTCCAGACGTTTCTAAGCAAAATTGAAGTAATTTCAAGATTTTTTATTTATTTCAGAATGGTAGATTCTCACCGGTTTTAACTCGACTATTTGGCATTTCTTCTGTTCCGGTTCCGGTTCAAGATGGTGACCTTGTTGAATACTACCTTTTCAACCTATACAACAGAGTTCTAATATTATGACATCTACTGCTCTTAAGAAAGTTTGAAAAATAATTATTTTCTATGAATTGGTGACATTTCATTGGACAAATTGTACAATTCCTTATACTATATATAAATATAAATATTAATGTTCGTTTGTTAAAAATCTTAAATTTCTGAAAGTTCTTCACCGATTGCAAACATGCTTTATTGAAACACAACGCTCTCTGTTGGACGTAAAAGCAACACGCGCTATTGTTTCTCTATTTGCACAGACAGATTGAACCACAGCAACGCGTGGCGGGATGCAGCTATTTTAAAATAAAAAAATATTTATTTTTGATAATTAAGTACGTAGATACTTAAGAACCTACTTATAAATCTTATGGTTTTAAAGGAAGTTTTGCTATTGATATAGCATACTACTAAGCATACTTTTTTGGATGCGAGGTCCGATGTTCACAGAAGAATTCGTATGAAAAACCTTTACCAATAATATAATACTCACATCTTTGTAATTTTATCTTGGATATATTTGATTTGATACTCTCAGTATTGCCCTGGTGTATGACCACCATTCAAAATTGAAAAGTTGCTTGAAATGGCTTTAACCGTGTTTGGTGACCAGATCTGAATAGCCAGGTACTTCCTTTCCCTTCTCCTTATCCTCCAAACTTCCTTCAGCTCTTGTGTGGTTTTACATAAAAATAGATCTCTTAGATACATCTTTACTTCTATATTTTCATGTTTGTATGAATTGACGTTCGATCAAAAAGCCCATTTAAATAGGAATTTTTCAGATAGGTAACAATAAACCTGACCAATGTTATTACAAACCAATTGATCTCCTGGCCGTACCAACCCACGCAGATCGGAAATAATAAAACTTAATACCCTATTTAGAGTCAAATAGAAATAGAATAGTTCTTGGTACAGTTTGCTAGAATTATTCAGAAAATGAAACTGGTGGATGTCACTGGAATAAAACATTGTAGATTAGTCCCCTTATGAAATAATTTAACAAGTATAAGTGTTATGTCTCTGCTTTACTTGAAGATTTCTGTATTGGGAACTCTTTGATAAAGTAAAAGGTTCTTTGACTATAATTGTGTTTATTTACGTAGCAATTAATAAGTTTGGATTTAGCTACACTGTTCATTACCCAAGGGTTGGTAATTCTCTGTTTCTAGAAGCTTGTTGTCTGTCAATAATATCTTACAGGCAATTGCTACACTCTAGCGACATCTGTTCGACTCTGGAGTAAGCTTTATGACTAGTGCCATCTATCGCTTGAATATTTAACTTATTACCATACATCACAATAAGTAATCCATAGCATTTGGGCTCAAAGACATGAGAAATTAAAGTATCTTCCATTTTGAATCAATTTATTGCTTTTTTTGCTACATAAATGTGAAAAAAATGGTAAAACTTGAAAAGTTGTCCGAATATAAATTGATAGACTTTTACAAACAGTCAATCGGCATTCCATATAAATAAACTGTAACATTCTGCATATGTTTATATGTAATACCACCTAGGTTCATTGTGCAACGGATACCTATTTAATATGCAAGCGCGTATTGAAGAGGGGGTGGAGGGGGGGTTAAACCATTGTATTGCATAGAAAAAGAAAAGGAAAGTATTCGTAGATTAACTAACTAACCATCACACCGTTTCACCGCAGAGGTAGGCAGAGAGGACGGACCGCCAAACAACTCCCGCCTTTAGGTTACCAAATGCTTTTAAGAGTTTGGTGTTTCCTGTAGTGCTTCAGAATTAGTATAATATAAAGCAATATTTTTGTTATCTACTACTAAAAAAACATATGTAGTGTATTTTGAGTCAATGGTATACGATTGTCTGTCTGACATGTAAAGATTTCCGTTCAATAAAAAATAGGTCCAAGGGTCTAAGGTGGGTAATCCATTTCCGGGTTCGGTCCCGGAATTGCGTCAGCCGAGTTCTGCGGCTTAGAGCCAATGCCATTGGGCTCCTGTCAGGTGGAATTGGAAAATATGAAACCACCATACAACTGTACATACAAGTAATGTTATTTAGGCAAGTAGGCACCTACCGGGATTCAAATAAAACCCACAGTAAAATATTCAAATAGAAAGCAAGGAACGTGAAAGTGTGTTAGACAGAGTAGAGATCACCGTTCTAAAATAATACGAAAGGTTGCCTACCGGCTGCGCCAATATTATTTAGTGTTTAGTGTGAAAGGTAGATAAGTTAGAAAATATTTCTTGTCTTTTCTTAATGTAATTTATTTATTCATGTTCTCCATAAAAAGGTTATTCACCAATATATTATTTATAGAGAAGATCGCAAATTTAAGGGACTCGTAAATAAAAGGTCATGGGGGGCAGTTTTACCATTTTATGGCATTTGTAAAATGAAAGTTGCTGAATTGTTTTTAAGTGACGTTGAAAATGTTGGTGGTCAATGCAGATTCAAAAAAATGCATAGAATCTTCAACGAGTAAACTTGTTAGTGATATATAAGTTGAATTCTTTTAATGGATTAAGTATAGTCCCAAAATATTGATTATTGATTGATACGCCCATTTAAGGGATAACCATAATGGCGGACTAATGTCTGACTTTACTTATGATCGATCGCACTATTCTACACCATGAAGGCAATTGTCGTCTCACTCTAAACTCTAACTACTAAACATCTCGTCATGCTTATGATCGATCGCGCTATTCTATACTATGTAGGCAATTGTCATCTCACCATAAACTCTAACTACTAAACATCTCGTCATGCTTATGATCGATCGCGCTATTCTATACTATGTAGGCAATTGTCATCTCACCATAAACTCTAACTACTAAACATCTCGTCATGCTTATGATCGATCGCGCTATTCTATACTATGTAGGCAATTGTCATCTCACCATAAACTCTAACTACTAAACATCTCGTCATGCTTATGATCGATCGCGCTATTCTATACTATGTAGGCAATTGTCATCTCACCATAAACTCTAACTACTAAACATCTCGTCATGCTTATGATCGATCGCGCTATTCTATACTATGTAGGCAATTGTCATCTCACCATAAACTCTAACTACTAAACATCTCGTCATGCTTATGATCGATCGCGCTATTCTATACTATGTAGGCAATTGTCATCTCACCATAAACTCTAACTACTAAACATCTCGTCATGCTTATGATCGATCGCGCTATTCTATACTATGTAGGCAATTGTCATCTCACCATAAACTCTAACTACTAAACATTTCGTCATGCTTATGATCGATCGCGCTATTCTATACTATGTAGGCAATTGTCATCTCACCATAAACTCTAACTACTAAACATCTCGTCATGCTTATGATCGATCGCGCTATTCTATACTATGTAGGCAATTGTCATCTCACCATAAACTCTAACTACTAAACATCTCGTCATGCTTATGATCGATCGCGCTATTCTATACTATGTAGGCAATTGTCATCTCACCATAAACTCTAACTACTAAACATCTCGTCATGCTTATGATCGATCGCGCTATTCTATACTATGTAGGCAATTGTCATCTCACCATAAACTCTAACTACTAAACATCTCGTCATGCTTATGATCGATCGCGCTATTCTATACTATGTAGGCAATTGTCATCTCACCATAAACTCTAACTACTAAACATCTTGTCATGCTTACGATCGATTGCGCTATTTTATACAATTATCAATTGGCAGTTGTCGTCTCATTCTAAATTCTAACTACTAAACATTTTAATTAGCAAACAATACTTTGTTTTGTTGACCAATTTTATAAAAAAAAAAAATTTTCCATCACGCTTCGCTTCTGGGTGCAACCTAGCGCATCATGTGATATGCACTTTATCTCATTCCAGCAGTACCGTACAGATGAGAAAGATTGTATGTCACATGATTTGTTGCAATGTTTCGCATTGTGATCAATGGCGACGTGTGATAATCTGCATCAACACATACCATCACATAACATCCCGTAATTTTTCAGAGGTCTGGTCATAAGGTAATTAATGCTTTTTGACGATCATATTGGAAAAATTAAAAATTTACCAATTAGTCTAAAGGGCACAAAAGCCCTTCACCGTCATAAAATCGTTTTTGATTTCCCCAAAAAAGTAAAAATGCCCACTTCGAACTTTCCCAAACACAAAAAATACGTATATATATACAGGATGTATCGGCACGTACCCGACAAACTTTAACCAGCTATTCCTTAGCACATTTAATTTAGCACATTTTTAATAAAAAAATTACTATTCATATTTTCACCACATGTCACCAATGTTTTATCCTTTGTCAAAGTTTGAAAACCCGTCTGGCAATATTTTGTTCGAGTTTCGTTGAATAATGTACGTACGTACCTATGTTGACGCGCTTTTACAATCACAACGAAATGGCACGGCACCATTCGTCTCATTTTTAACTATTATTATTTAGTGTGTACGAAAGAGCGAGGACACTTTTTGACACACTTGCTAATAACAGCTGTTGAACACGAGAAACAATTCCAATGACAGTGACGGAGTGTGGATTTTTTTTTTTTTTTGTTTTTAATTGAAAAACAATGTTACCGGACAGCAAAGTGCCCATAACATTTTTTACTCCAAATGTGTTAAGGAATAGCTGGTTAAAGTTTGTCGGGTACGTGCCGATACACCCTGTATATATAAATAAGTAATAAGGCCGATTAAAAACAGATTGATTCCAAATCCCAGGTATGAGGCAGTAGTTCCGCCTGCACTTGTGTTTTTATGGGCGACTTTACGACCTCTCTGAGGACCTACCTTCTACCTAGGAGGGTTACGGGGTTACGTTGGAAGTACCAGTTAGAAGTGCCGGGTACTGCAGTATTACTTGTACCAACATAAAACTAGAACCGTAGACGCACATAGAAAATACGTAAAAGGGTATTTGTTTTTGGTAAAATGAAGACGAAACAAGTGTTGAGCGTAACTGATACATTTTAATTTTGCGAATTTCGGAAAACTGTCAGAATACGGATTTCGCAGAAAATATCTTCGCATTACATTTAATTCTGGATATATTCGCTGTTTTTGAATGAATTTCAAAATAATATTTTATCAAATTGTGTTCTTTATGCTACAAGAATGAAATATAAAATTATTAATATAACTCGAAATAATTTCGAAAGTTGTCTTTAAAGTCCAGACTATATTTTATAATTTGAGACACAAATAAATAAAGTAGCTCTTATCCGTATCTGACGAAGAATACCCGAAGATACTCTCAGTATAACCCTGGTGTAAGACCACCATTCAGAATTGAAACGTTGCTTGAAATGACTTAAGCGATGTTTGGTAACTAGATCTAAATATCCAGATACTTCCCTACCTTCCTTCTCCCCATCTCCTTCCACTTCCCACTACCTTCAGCCTTACAATATTCACCGATTATTAAAGATACCATAAAATCACTGGCACCAGACGATTGGGAGCAATTGGGACTCTTGTTCGGTATTCACACAAACAATCCCCTTGGCTTCAGCCAGTTGAGACTCTTGTGCAGATTTCACATAGAACAAAACTGAAAAAGCTTTTAACGCTAAAGGGGTGCTTATTTCTGAATTCATAGAAAATTTACCTGAGATAGTGACATTGCATAACTCGACTCAAAATCCAAATGTTTACAAAGATAAAATTTACCTGAGATAATGACATTGCATAACTCGACTCAAAATCCAAATGTTTACAAAGATAAAATTTACCTGAGATAATGACATTGCATAACTCGACTCAAAATCCAAATGCTTACAAAGATAAAATTTACCTGAGATAATGACATTGCATAACTCGACTCAAAATCCAAATGCTTACAAAGATAAAATGTACCTGAGATAATGACATTGCAAAACTCGACTCAAAATCCAAATGTTTACAAAGATAAAATTTACCTGAGATAACGACATTGCATAACTCGACTCAAAATCCAAATGTTTACAAAGATAAAATTTACCTGAGATAATGACTTTGCATAATTGGACTAAAAATTCAAATGCTTACAAGGATAAAATTTGTTTATTTCTATCTATAATAACTGTAAAATTTACTTTTATTATATGTTTAGGAATAAAGTATATCAACAACCTTCCGATTGAAATAAAGAAATTAAAAGATATCAACAAACTGAAGTTATACTTGTCAGGAATAATTAACTAAATAATTGCCTGTTCTTCCCTTTCTTTATATTTATTATTTGTCTATATTCATCTGTACTTTATTTCTTTCTTAATTTCTCAACATTTAGTATGTAACAGAATCCTATATATGTACCCCTACACAAATAGATTATTATAATAAGTGTAACTCGCTCACCAAGCACAAGAACAAGTTTCTTCTTTGGTGAGATTGCGATTGTAAATATATTTTGTGCTCATGTGAAATTTATTTAACACTACTGTACCTGCTTATATCCATATTAATTAAATATATATCAATTCAATAGTTAGTACCCAGGCAGTAGGTACCTACCGCCGAGTGACTTTGGAAAGCAATTTCACGCCGTCAATATTGACCCGAGCAACCTGGCGACACTCGCTTCCCGCGCGATCACCTCGCAATGGCGGGAAGTCGACGGGAAATATCTATGGATGATATTATATTATCTATGGACTTCTACTCGCGTGAGAACGGCGGATGGAATTTTGCGAGGAAGGTGTGAATTCTGATGGAGGAAAAGGTGGGAATATTTACGGATATTGACGGGATGTTTTTATTGTAATTGAAAAATACGTCTAGCGACAATGTGAGAAACGTGAAGTTTCCCACGTGCACGGACATTTTATACTGTACATAAGTAAATATGAAGAAAATAAATATAAAACCTTGCAAATTATACGTATTTGCACATGGTGTCCGGAAGTTCGTAGAATAAGCGGGTAGCTGGTTCGCTCTCGAGTTCAACAGCTTGGATGTAGAATGATTTTCCAGTCTCTGTTTTTCCTCCCTGCTACAACATGAGTTTCTTCAAGACCCATGTTCACTTCTTTCTCCCCTGAAAAAAACCCTCCTCACAGTACTCCCAAATATGACAAAGGTTCTGAGGGAAATTATTTTTCTTATCACACATAGTGGGATTTGAACCTGAGGCCTCCGGATTGATAGTCGAGTATTATTACCAATCGAACACTGAAAAATATACTGCTACACGACAGAATATTGCAAATAAGACAAAGGTCCTTAGGGAAATTATTTTCCTTATCACACATAGTGGGATTTGAACCTGAGGCCTCCGGATTGATAGTCGAGTATTATTACCAATCGAACACTGAAAAATATACTGCTACACGACAGAATATTGCAAATTAGACAAAGGTCCTTAGGGAAATTATTTTCCTTATCACACATAGTGGGATTTGAACCTGAGGCCTCCGGATTGATAGTCGAGTATTATTACCAATCGAACACTGAAAAATATACTGCTACACGACAGAATATTGCAAATAAGACAAAGGTCCTTAGGGAAATTATTTTCCTTATCAAACATAGTGGGATTTGAACCTGTGGCCTCCGGATTGATAGTCGAGTATTATTACCAATCGAACACTGAAAAATATACTGCTACACGACAGAATATTGCAAATAAGACAAAGGTCCTTAGGGAAATTATTTTCCTTATCACACATAGTGGGATTTGAACCTGAGGCCTCCGGATTGATAGTCGAGTATTATTACCAATCGAACACTGAAAAATATACTGCTACACGACAGAATATTGCAAATAAGACAAAGGTCCTTAGGGAAATTATTTTCCTTATCAAACATAGTGGGATTTGAACCTGTGGCCTCCGGATTGCTACACGACAGTATATTGCATGATTCAAAAAAAAATTAGTGCCCTCATTCAGTTTATAGTAAAATTTTCCCATTCCACAGTAACAAGAAATACAATGTGAAGATATTACGAAAAAACTTTTCCTTAGGTAACTTATACATACTCCCTTCAATCTTCTTTCTTCCCCCTCTTCATTTCATTGTTTTAATCAACTACATCTTTGACTACGTTTTCTTTGTCTATTTATACAAAAATATATTTGAAATGCACTCTTAGCAGAATTTACGAGCTACGACGCTCTGTTGAACTAATTACAGTTGTAGTTGGGACAGACAGATGAAAGCAGTGAAGAACCAAGACAAATAACGGAAATTTAATTTCTACCGTTAAATCCCATTTGACATATAATTAGGGTTGCCATCTCTAAAATTTGGCAACCAGGACAAGAGGCGTGAAAACTCCGGATTTTAGAGCCCATAACCCGGACATGTCAACAGGTTGTTTTAAACACAGTCAGTGTAATAAAAACAGTTTAATTAAAATGTCATAAATCACCTTTTTATTTATTTTCAGACCTTAAAATTTAATCTTGTCATCTTTTATCATCATTTTAAATGTACCTAACAAAACAGAATCTTATTACAGTTTGTTACACATTGTTTTCATAATCAGTTAGAATTTTTTCATTCTTAAAATAAAACAAAAATTATAAATATACTCTATTATGAAAACTTAACCTTATTAAAATATTAAACTTAACAAAATTCAATTAAATTTTTAAACAAAAATCTTAAAAATACTTATTCAGTCTTACAATTTTTGAGGTAACTCTTTTTACTGAATACTAATTATCTTCTTTAAATTTTTATCAGCAGCCGAATGAGCGAAGATAGGAGTGTAAGGAGGATATATGATGCAAATGCGAATGGTAGCAGAAGTCGGGGACGCCCGAGGAAGACATGGCACGATCAAGTGAATCAGATACTCGAGTCGGGTCATCTTGACATGATGTCAGAATAATAGAAGAGTATGTATGAGACGGTGTATGGATGTGAATGAGGCAAGGAGTGTGTGCCAAGACCGAGTTGTTTGGCGGTCCGTCCTCTCTGCCTACCCCTGCAGAGAAACGGCGCACATTGGGGCGACTTCATGTAACGCGTTGGCTGAAATTCAGAAAATCAAATGTTCTTTACAATAAAGCAAGTATGCTAGTTTTGAAGTTCATTAAGTGTTGCATAGTTACCCAAAAGCGTTTCGCCCTAATCGCGATACTGACGGGAAGAGATCAGTTTGAACTTGACCTTTGTGCGGGTGACTGTGTCAGTTTTCGAAAGCGCGTAAATTTCAATTTATTTATTTATTTCATTCATTCAAAATACAGTTTTTACATAAAAAGCATACTCTGCACATCTCACTAGGGCATTCCTGTATCAAGATGTGCAGATCAATACTTTTCAAGTTTATAAAAAGCAAAATCTATCAAGTGTACAGATCCAATTCAATATGGATACGATGTCTTATGGTATGTACTTTAATAATATTATAGTAGTTATTGATACCCTCATACTGTATGTCATAAATTTAAATTAAAACAAACACCTATTTGAATGAAATATTTTCTTGTAAATATATTAAACATAGAGGTATATAGTTTAGAGTTCCACGAGATCCCATCATATTTTAACTGTTTTTATATAGTTTAGTATCTTAGCTACAAGATTTAATTATAAGTAGTTGCAAGTATGCACAATTTTTTTAATTATAGTACTTGAAAGTGAGGACTATCAGTTTTCATAAAAAACAGTTGTAGTCTAATAATCAATGTGTTTTGTTTTAGATACAATTTCTGACGTGGTTCTTACGAGATTCAAATTATACATGATTATGAAGAATTCTGGCGTTAAGAAATTTGACGAAAAAGTAAAATTCCTGAAAAAACACCTCTTAGAACTTACTCATTGTCAACTCTTTAATCAAAAATAACTTTTTAATGAAATAGCTTCATTCTGTTCTAAATTGAAAACCAAATGGTTGAAATGTCACAGAATCCATGACTTATTTTTATTAAATAATATTTTTTATTAAAAGAATGGCGCGAAAGCCTCCTTATGTTTAAGAATTATAAACCTTTACCAGAAATAGTAAAAACGAAAAGAGGTCGACCCACACTGTCATTTGATATGTCGTCTGAGCGTACGAAACGTCATAAAACTATACTATTGCGATCTAAAACATCTAGTACTGAGTTAGCCTTTGCTACCCACATGAGTTTCCGGTTGGCAGGTAAAGCAGCAGCATCGACTAGTAGTCAAAGACGTCACGTTAAGTACGCCGACCAGAGCAAATAAGTACAGAAAAGCTTTTACCGATAAAACCCAAAACAAAAAGGTATTGAGTGGTGATGAAGCACTCGCTTTGATTGTAGATGCCAAACTTAGTCGCTACCAATACAATTTAACAAGAGAAAAGGATAAAGAGGTATTTCCTTCATACAAAATTGTGCAAGGAGCTAAGAAAAAATGTTACCCGTTAAGTGAATTCATAACGGTCACGGAATCTTCAGCGGAAGTGAAATTGCAACAATTGCTGGATCACACTGCTGAGCATTTAATACAAGTTCAGCAGCCGGACAATGAAGACAATTTCAAAAGAAGTACTGAAAATGCTAAAGACACCAGACCCTAATACGACTACCAGGAATGATTAGATAGTTGAATCAAGTAGTGATGACGATAGTATATTGTCACAAGATGATGAAGACGATTTATTATGTGTATAACTGTCAATAAATAGCACGAGAAATAAAGTGAGCATTTTGACTGATTTAATTTATCTTATATTATTCAATTTTATATTTTTGTACTAAGTATGCGTGACTTTTCGAACATTTTTTTTCACTTATTTTTATCAACATGTCTATACTGAACTAAAAATCAAAAAAGATTTGATGTCATTGCAACCACTGATTTGATGCCAACTTTCGGGGTCATCGGCCCCATTGTGCGGCGTGATGGTTGGTTAGTTAGTTAGTTAGCGTCCATAACTTCAATGCGTTGCCATCTTTGCCATGATCTCCTCTTGTCCGAACGTGCTCCCTGTTGCTCTGCTAAATTGGAACCATATATAAATCACTCACATTGGAACTGCCATGGAAAGTTAATTATGGGGCATGATGTTCAACGTGATAAACCTCATTAGTCAGAAGTCAATTGGAGTATAATTCACTCCAATAATATAGAAAGAGTTCAGCACAAATTTCTTAAGTATGTAAATTTTAAGATCAGAATTCCTATGGATTATAGCCCAGTCAATGAAGGTTTTGTGTCGGAACTAATTCCCCGGAAGCTGAATTTTTCACAGATGTTAGAAGACCTTTAGACATATATTTTTACAAAAGTCCCCGACTTTCCCCCTTGTGCTTCCTTCCCCACCCCCTCTTAAATATATTTTTCAAAGCCTTTCGAAATACGCTAATATCTCCTTAATAATTTTATTAAATCAAATAATTTTTTTTTTTTTTAGTTTTTAATTAGTTACTCTAAAAAATTGTATTCTTTCATTTTTGCGAGAAAAGCTATAAAATCTCTACAATTTATTAGTAAAAGATAAATATCAGTTTTTAAAATAGTATTTCAGAATATATGTGCACATAACTTTTTTCTGAGCCCGTTAACGAAAAAAAATAAATCAACAAAACTTGTAGACAATATTTTTAACTATAAAATAATGTATATAATGATGGGTTTTAATTTATAATAAGGCACGTAGGCTGTTAATAAGGAGCACGGCGCGCGGCGGCTCGAAAGCCCAGCGGTTCGCGGCGCAGCCCCAAATTACAAAAACCTGAGGAAAGTAATGATTAATTCATGTATTTGCTTTAGTTTTATAACAAATTCATCTAACGTTGAAGAGTTTTATTGTAATTTAGTTCGGAGGGGGGGGGATATAAATATTTTCCCCTGCCCAATGAAGCGCTTTCATTATCCACCAACCGCCGTGCTCCGGTCTGGCTTAACAGTCATTATATTGTATGATTGTTTGTAACTTATTATTTAAATAAAGTTAAGTGAAATAAGCCAAAAATACCTACGACATCGTGGGACTACCCTTTCACCACATTAAAATATTGCAGACCTTATGTTATGGCGAAGTTCTAAAAAATCTTTTGTGGAAATTCTCACTTGTTTTATTATGTTCACCTATCAACAATAAAATACCGAAACAACAAATCACTTAAAATAGTGCATAGATCTAAAAAGGTTTTCTTTCAAACAAGTTTCTTAAAATATACCTTAAAAATATTATAGTGAAAAAACGGTTTGTAAATTATATTACTCGTACTTATCAATATTATCTATGACAAAATTAGGCAAATATTCAAATAATTTTCTTGTCAAGAGAGTCTTCCATTTCTTCGTCATACTGGGTGTGTTCATACATGATAATCCGTTACGGTTATAGCACATGGCAGAGCAGGTAAATCCAGATTTTCTGCAGTCACAGTAATTTCCACATCCAGACTTGCAGGAACAGTACACCATAGAAAGAAGGTCATCAGGAGCAAATGGTTTCAAAATTTTTTTCTTTCCACCATTTTCATTTACATTTTCATACCTCCATCCCCTGTTTATAGGGTTTAGTTTGTTTCCTAACCAAAACTGTACTTGCAAATAAACTCTCAACAAATGTTGATGACACGATTCTGAAGTCGGTGGTAGTTTTGCCAAGTCAAATTTAGATTTAAATTAGTCTGGTAAACTTAAAGTATCGAGCTTCTTTTAAATTGGAGTAGCTACCAAGACCATACATGGCGAGAACGAATTTTTCTCCATTTTGCTACAAGTTCTCCTCAGTTGCATCTTTTTCCAGAAATTCCTCAGCTGCGCATTTTGCTTCGGGATTGTTTTTCATCATGTCAACAGCTTTTATCTTTCCTAACCCATATAAAGATGAGGTCGTATCACAGCCCGTAATAGCATGGGTAAATAGCATGTGTTTTCGAATATCTTTATCTAACATTTTAGGTTTCTCTATGATGTAGAAAGTTCTTGAAGGGGCCTTTCCACCAACTTCTTTACAGAAAAAAATAGATTTTCCTTCAGGAGCAAGACGTACAAGTAATACCAAAAGATAACTATCCGTGCCAACAACAATCACTTTTGAGAAGATGTTGAGTTGTTCGATGCCGGTTAATACAATGTCAATATCGGCATCACCTGCGGCCGTGACAGTTTTCAAAGCAGATTCACTAAATTCATGACACAGTGCTTCAATCATTATTTTTGTTGTTATTCTTATTAGATAAGAAAGCTTCCTTCTTAGTCAAACAACGTGTAGTGAAGTTTTCAATATCGCACGATGAGTTGTTAACCGACCTTCGTCTTTGCTCTTCATATTTTACAGTTGTTTCTTCAGGGAAAACGACAACAGAATGTTTGCAAATTTAGTATGGACGAAATGTGAGTATGATTTAATGTTGTCTCCGTAAGTAGTTTTAGTTTGCCAAACAACATAGTGTAGGAGGTATTGATTGATGACTATTGCAGCATTTTCCAAATCAACTTCGTCATGAATACTTTCGCTAAATACTTTCGCCACACATGATTTTTTACTTTACCAAGAGAGACTTCAAAAATAGAAGGGGTCTTGAAGCCAATTCATATCCTAAGTAGGTCTAAACCTTGCTAGGACTATCACTAATGCACAGTATTCTGTTAAATAGCTGCTGGGGATTTACTGCAACTTGTCTCGTCCTAACAGTTGTGGATTTGAATCTTGCTGGGTAGTCACTATGTCTTTCCTTTTCAGTCGAATATCTCCAAAATAACATCCTTTTATTTTTTGCATAGCTGCAAAGCCCACCTCATAAGCGTTATCACAATTGACACTATTATCTGAAACAAACCCTGAAGATAAAGACATCAGCTCCCCTGAGAGCTTGGTGAACGGGCTGTGCTGTCTTAGCCATGATGTATATTTTCCTATATCTACCTCATCCCTTTTCTTCCGTGATTCGCGCAGCTCAACATGCTGTTCAGTAAAATGAAATTCTATACCGATGAATTCTTCAATGCTCTCTTGCACTTTCACGCAGTAAGTGGTTCCAAGTTTCGACTTTGACAGAGCGCTGTCAGTGATTCCGCGCCCATGTGTCAAACCTCCTACTGACTTCATTGGTCGCATGAGACACTGCTCGATGATCATGTCCGTCCACGTACCGAACCAATATCTGTCGCTTCTTCTTATTTTAAAGTACCCATTTTCAGTGAATAGTTTATATTCTTCTTTAGTTATTCTTGATTCGAGTTGCAACATACTTTGAACGTACATATGTGCTGATTTTAAGTATGGTAAATGTCCTGCGTGGTGGAAAAATGGAAGCATATCAACAATAGTATTTAGGTGCATTTTCCGATTCCCAGACTTCTCTGAAAATAAAAATCTAAGCATGAGGTCGATGCAATGTAGAAGGTAAAGCCACAACTTGGCAGTCCTACTCGATGATTCCTTAATCCTGTCTTCACTTGCTTCAGTATATGGAATCGTCTCTTTTAGATTGTCATCATTATTAATCTCCTCCATATCTTTTTCCACGTAACTAAATCTTGATACATATTTTCTTTTTTTATTAAAACACAAATAACTTTGTTTACATCACTTTATTTCGATTCTAAATCTCAACATGTTTCATGAACCAAGTTCACTTCATCAGGAGCACAAGTATACACTTGGTTCATGAAACATGTTGAGATTTTGTATCGAAATAAAGTGATTTAAACAAAGTTATTTGTGTTTTAATAAAAAATAAATAATGCCATCACAAAGTGAAAAGCAGTTAGAAGAAGTTTTCTTCGAAAAAAAACATATTTTCTATTAGTCTTTATTTCACATCAATATCTTGGTATTCTTCTCTCATTACGTGGACAAGAGACGCTGCTGTTAAAGTGTAGGCTCTGTTTGCCCGAGAATATTCATGTCCCTGGAGCATGTGGGTTACTGTTGAGGACGCGTAAAATGATTTCCATAAATTTCCCACATACCTTTATTTAAATAATAAGTTACAAACAATCATACAACATAATGACTGTTTAGCCAGACCGGGGCACGGCGGTTTGTGGATAATGAAAGCGCTTCATTGGGCAGGGGAAAATATTTATATCCCCCCCCCCCCCCTCCGAACTAAAACTGGTAAATTACAATAAAACTCTTCAACGTTAGATGAATTTGTTATAAAACTAAAGCAAATACATGAATTAATCATTACTTTCCTTAAGTTTTTGTAATTTCTCGCTGCGCCGCGAACCGCTGGGCGTTCGAGCCGCCGCGCGCCGTGCTCCTTATTAACAGCCTACGTGCCTTATTATAAATTAAAACCCATCATTATATACATTATTTTATAGTTAAAAAAATTGTCTACAAGTTTTGTTGATTTATTTTTTTTCGTTAACGGGCTCAGAAAAAAGTTATGTGCACATATATTCTGAAATACTATTTTAAAAACTGATATTTTTCTTTTACTAATAAATTGTAGAGATTTTATAGCTTTTCTCGCAAAAATGAAAGAATACAATTTTTTAGAGTAACTAAATAGAAACTAAAAAAAAAAAAATAATTTGATTTTATAAAACCATTAAGGAGATATTAGCGTATTCCGAAAGGCTTTGAAAAATATATTCAAGAGGGGGTGGGGAAGGAAGCACAAGGGGGAAAGTCGGGGACTTTTGTAAAAATACATGTCTAAAGGTCTTCTAACATCTGTGAAAAATTCAGCTTCCGGGGAATTAGTTCCGACATTGGGTCTTTTTTTCCCTTCATTGACTGGGCTATTACAATAATTATGTCAGTTTGATGAATCAATTGCATCTAATAACACTGTCTGACAGGAGAATTATTTCAGACCTGTTTGTGCTACAGAGAGTCAATAACAACTTAATTGATAGTCCTGCCATCATTGCCAATATTAAACTCCATGTGCCGTCTAGGAATACAAGACAAAATATAACATTCTTCTGCAATACATATACGACCAACTATCAGACACACTCACTGACCAATAGGATGCATGATCTGGCAACAAGTATGGGGGTGCTATTGATTTATTTATTGACTCCATTTATAGAACTAAGCATAATCTATACCAACACTTTGTCGAATCCTACAAATTAGAGTAACGTTAGTAAATTAGTTTTAATGATTTGTCTTATATTTAGTGTTGCTGTAATTTCTTTTTAACTTTGTTACTCTTACGTTTTACTAATATTGCTTCATGTTTAGTTTTCTTTATTTTAATCATTTCTTAATATTTTCTCGTTATACTTGTAATCACAATTTTACAACTGTGTATTTTGTACCTACTTTATAATGGATTACATCTATTTTCTGTCAGTATCTCCTGTATAATACAAATATTCTCCTATGTACACTGCATCATGTATCACTTTTATGTAAAAGCCTTTTTAGGCGTAAATATATAAATAAATAAGGATTCACCATCGTAAAATGTGTCATAACGGATAAATATTAATTTTATTAATTATTTAGGTATATACATGCACTGCCCGATATATGCAATACGTATATGAATAAATAGTTTTGTCTATATAAAAACTCAATTCTCAGAAGAAAGGCTTGCAAATGTAACATTGGATTGAATCACCCATACTTAAGCAAAACTATTTGTTCATTTAATTCTGCGCAAATAAAAAAATCGTCTTAATATTTTAAACAAAACATGCAAAAACGCTTATTTTAAAACAATAATTAAATCCATTTACGAACACATAGATTACAACGTACGTTACGTTTACCTTTATAGACAGTCTGCCAAAATTGCAACACTCGCGTCCTGTTTAGCATTATTGTCAGTACCTTGACTAGAACGTGTTCACTGTTCAACCCACGTCAATATTTCAATGTCTGAACTTCAGGCTGGTGAGAAAAGGGATGATAACACATCACCCTTAACGTAATCTGGGCATGTTTTATTCCAAAGTAATTTAACTAAAAAAATGATACATTTATTTTGAATACAATTATTTATAAATACAAAAACAGTTTTTAGTTTTCGGATTCGTTCAGAAATACAAACAGAATACTCACAGATTCTCCGATTTTCCGACAGCATCTTTAGTTCAATATGCTAGAGGCCTAAAGAGTTATGTTTATTAATACTTACTCAAATCTCGCCTAGTTGATAACACTGTAAGAGAATCGAACTGACAGAATTCGCAAGCGCATACTTCAATTGAATTACAGTGGGATTCCGCCGCGGAGAACTCATCTCTCTGCTTCTCTGCACGCCCCGCCGACAGCGAAAGGATGATACCTAATGTGACGGCAGTAATTGAAATTGCAAACAATTAGAAGGAGATTCAGCCTTATTAGGAAGCCCACTTCGCGGCGCTGCGGTTCGGCTCCGTGAATGGGAAAATACCTTTAATCTTAGACGCCTGTTTCAAATATTCGACAGGTAAAAAGCAAACTCTAACAGGCAGTTGTTTCATAGAATTTGAATAATTCATCAGATTTCGAAGTAAATTTTTAAAATGTGTGAGAGTTCTATTCAAAATATGTTTTATTTAAGTTCTGTAAAGCAACTAGCCCATGATGAAATTCAGTTCAGTTCAGTGCCGAAAAATCGGCGTTTATTGAAATAAAGTTTTAACATTTTATTGCATTGTAACAACAACAATGACAGACTCGCAACAATAACATTTGGCTGTCATCCAAAAATAATTTTATACCATTCTTTTTTGTTTTTCGGCAAAAAAAAGGGTAGTGTGTTGTGCCTTGAGGTTTCTTCTCCCTCCTGATCTTCCAGGAGTCACTTTTCGCTGCTGATTTCCAGATATTTATAAACTTTTTTTACTTAAATCATTTTCCATACTATTGTTGTAGTTGTATACTGTTGTGAATAATGGAGGAAGATTTCCCTCCGGGACACCCTACAATGCCCCAGATACCTCTCCGGAGTACCCAGAAGAGGAAAATTTCAAGGAAAGAGTCATTTTGACTTCTACCAAAAAAAGGAAATTTACTCCTTCTTCCCCAATAAAACTTGACTCACCTTCGACTTCACAGTCCCCACCAGCACTTTCTCAACATCCTCCAAAAAACTGTTATTCTCCTCATTCCCGTGTCCCGTTCATAGTATACCCCCAAAAACTGAGCAAAGAAAAACCATCCACCCTCTTGAATTTGGTAAACTAAAGTCAAATAGAAAGAATCTTTCAATCTGGAGGTGTTAAAGCCGAGGGTCGCTTCCAAATCTCCGTCTAATTCCTCTCAGGGTCAGCTGCCAATAGTTTCATCAAAAACATCTATTTCAAAGTACAAGGCATATATCCCTAATTTCAATGTCACTCGCATGGGCCTGGTCAGAGGCATCTCCAGCGATCTGTCCATTGCCGAAATTTTGTTTTCACTTTCAACCCCCCAACACATTGGCGATCCCATAAAAGCCAGGAGGCTAAATTACAAAGACTCCTCTGAGGGTATGATTTCCGGGAACCCCTCTCAATTTGTCGTTATCACCTTTGGAGGTCAATCTCTTCCCTCACATATATATTTATTCTTCAACTCATTACCAGTTGAAATGTAAGTAAGTAAGTCAACTAAGCCCTTATTTCTTTATATTAGGCGATTTTGATGCCCATTCCTTCGTCTGGGGTTCTGCTTTCTCCGACTGAGATGGTCAAAGGGTGATTAATTTCCTAGATGAATACAACCTTTTCTTTTTGAATGACGGATCTCCTACTAGGATCTCACGCCCCAGCACAAACCCCAGTGCAGTGGATCTCTCGATATGCTCTACTAGTCTGGCTTCTGTCTCCTCATGGGTGGTGTCCCCCGACCCTTGCTCCAGTGATGATTTCCCGATCACCATTACTTATCAAACTTCTTTCCAATCAGACAAGTCTCATATTTCGACAAAGATTAAAACAAAACACACCAAATCGAATGAATTTAACTCTCATATGGACAAGTTTCTACTAAATTTACCCGCCACTGATATATTTTCCGTCAAAGATGACTATAATAACTTCAAATCAATGTTCATAACTGCAATAAATAAATCAAATCTTCCCATTAAAACTATTTCTCTCAAAAAAATCTCTTCAACTCTCTGGTGGGACGAGGAATGTTCCAAAGTAGTGAGAATTCGGAAAGCAAAATCTCTTTCCTATCGTTACAATATGACTATGGAGAACTACCTTGTATACAAAAACGCCGAATTCAATGCCAAAAGGGTATCGAGGTCAAAAAAAAGATTCGGGTAGTACAACTTCTGCAGTTCAGTATCTGCAAATACTCCAATTTCGGAAGTTTGGTCTATGATCCGAAGATTTCGATCCTCCTTCAGTTTACGATCTCCTCGAGCGTCTCATTCTAAATGGATAGATGAATTCTTGGACAAAATTGCCCCTCCTTCTGTACCTAACTTAGATGAAATAACGCCCATCTATAATACTCCTATGTCTAATCATTGGCTAGACTCTCCATTCCCCTTAATTGAGCTAAAAAAATATTTATTAACGGTCAAGGACTCATCTCCAGGCAGAGATGGTATACCTTACAGCATCATCAAAAATAGTAATGATAATGTTCTAAACCACTTCTTAAGCATCTTAAATAAAATCTTCTAGACTGGTTTAATGCCTGATGACTGGAGTTCTCAAATAATTTTCCATATTTTAAAAACAAACAAATCACCAAATTCTGAATCCAACTACAGGCCAATCGCTCTTTCATCCACCCTCATTAAACTTTATGAAAAATTTATTAAAAACCGATTAGAATTTTTTGTCGAGAGTAAACAACTTCTCTTTCCATCTCAATTTGGATTTAGGAAAAAAAATCCGCTCAAGATAACCTTGCCATGATATTAATATTAGCACTGATATTAATATAGCACTGATATTAATTTATCAATTTCTAAACAGGAAGTTTTTCTTGCCGTCTATATAGATATAGAAGGCGCCTTTGACAATGTTTCCATACCAATCCTGAAAAAAAACTTGTAGGCTTTGGCCTTCCCCCCATGTTTGTCCATTCTTTTTCAACGTAAATCAACGCTTTTACGTGGTCAGCTGTTTGTTTTCGGACTTCGGACCCTTCAAGATGTGCCCAGGAGATTGGTGAAGTCATCAAATCGGCGATGGATGGCTTCATACAATCGACTACTAAAGAAACTGGTGTGGGCTCAAAGCCGTGGTTCAGTCGACAATGCTCCGAAGCAGTTCGACGAAAAAACGCGGCTTACAGAGCCTTCAACACATCTCGAACGCCCGAAAGCAACAAATCGGCAAAGGAATGGAAAAAAAATCATTAATAGGTCAAAATTCGAACACGACCTGCAGATCAGCAAAAAGCTGGCTGCCTGCCCACATGGCAGCAGAGCATTCTGGTCGCTTGCGGGCTCAATAGGTCGGAATTTTTGCAAACCCAGTTTGCCACCTCTTACCAGACCTGACGGCTCACTAGCAAACACCGCCACCGAAAAGGCTAACCTTCTAGGGAAAATGTTTGCGGAAAACTCGACCCTCGATGACGGAGGTGCTGTTCCGCCGTCGGTTCCTCACTGCGGCTTCTATATGAAAAAGCTGAGGATCCGGCATTGGGATGTACTCCACGTTATACGAAGGCTCGATGTTAACAAAGCTAGTGGACCTGATGGAATACCTGCCCTGGTATTGCAGAGGTGTGCTGCGGAAATAGTTCCAGTTTTGACAAAGCTCTTCAAAATGTCCCTGAAGTGTGGCACTGTGCCCTCTGGTTGGAAAAAAAGCGGTCATTCACCCAATTCCCAAGAAAGGTGACCGCTCCAACCCGGCCAACTACCGCCCCATAGCGATCACATCAGTTCTGTCCAAAGTAATGTAACGTGTGATCAATGAAAAACTGCTCACATACCTCGAGAAGAACAAAATTATCAACGACCGTCAATACGGATTCCGGCGGAACCGCTCGTGCGGTGATCTTCTCGCGTATTTTTTTATTTTTTTTTTTATATTAACTCCACACAGGAGGCCCTGAAGAAAATAATTTCCCTCAGGGCCTATGTCATCTTTGGGGATGCTGTGTGGAGGGTCTTTTTGTGGAGAGGAAGGAGTGAACATGGGTCTTGAAGAGTCCCATGTTGTAGGAGGGAGGAAACACAGAGGCCGGCAGTTCGTTCCACAGCCGAGCTGTTGAACTTAAGAACGAATCGTAGAAGCGACCCGTTCTCATGTGACAAATGTCAACCGTGTACAAATGTTGGGCGCGCGTTTGGGTATCCCGACTACGCACCGGTGCCGAAGGGATCAATGACGCTAGTTCCTCAGAGCATCTTCCATTGTAATACCGATAGAACAAGGACAGCATACCTACCTGACGCCTGTGCTCTAAAGATTGCAGTCCGTTTGTTAAGATTGGGGAATCTATCAAACGGACCGCCCGTTTTTGCACAGAGTCAAGGGTTTTTTTCAGGTATTTAGGGGCTCCGGACCAGAGATGGCTGCCAAATTCGACAGTAGGGCGCACTTGCGATTTGTACAGGGTCAGCAGTTGTGTACTATTAAAGTATCTGCGGGCCCTGTACAGTACGCCCAGCTTCTGAGAGGCCAGCTTTACTCTGGCTTCGATGGAGCCCCCATACCTGAGCTGGTCACTTATAGTTACACCAAGCATATCAATGGAAGGCCTGTTCGGAAGATTGCTTCCGTTGAAGGAGACTAGGTTATCATTTAGATCCCTTTTAGACGTAATCAGACAGGATTGGGTCTTTGAAACATTAAATTCGACGAGATTATTTTTACCCCAGGAGGAAATACTCTCGAGATAACCGTCCATTCTCTGCTTCGAAGCCCTCCGAGCCGTTGGAGTTTGTGTGCCCTTTGGGGGCTTGTCAAACAAAAAGCTATCATGAACTGTACTGTCATCCGCGTAACAATGAATCGGTGCACATGTCAAAAGGTCATTGATGTGCAACAAAAACAAAGTCGGAGACAGAACCGATCCCTGTGGGACGCCAGCATTTATAGAGTGTGAGGATGAGGTGAAACCGTCAGCAACAGCCTGAATCGACCTATCCCTTAAAAAATCAGCAATCCACGTACACAGGGATGCGGGAAGTCCGTAAGAAGGCAATTTGTTGACAAGTCCTCGGTGCCAGACCCGGTCAAAGGCCTTGGATATGTCTAGTGTGACCGTTTGGGTCTCACCGTGACGTTCCAGGCACCGCCCCCAAACATGCGACACATACGCGAGAAGATCACCGCACGAGCGGTTCCGCCGGAATCCGTATTGACGGTCGTTGATAATTTTGTTCTTCTCGAGGTATGTGAGCAGTTTGTCGTTGATCACACGTTCCATCACTTTGGACAGAACTGATGTGATCGCTATGGGGCGGTAGTTGGCCGGGTTGGAGCGGTCACCTTTCTTAGGAATAGGGTGAATGACCGCTTTTTTCCAACCAGAGGGCACAGTGCCACACTTCAGGGACATTTTGAAGAGCTTTGTCAAAACTGGAACTATTTCCGCAGCACACCTCTGCAATACCAGGGCAGGTATTCCATCAGGTCCACTAGCTTTGTTAACATCGAGCCCCCGTATAACGTGGAGTACATCCCGATGCCGGATCCTCAGCTTTTTCATATAGAAGCCGCAGTGAGGAACCGACGGCGGAACAGCACCTCCGTCATCGAGGGTCGAGTTTTCCGCAAACATTTTCCCTAATAAGTTAGCCTTTTCGGTGGCGGTGTTTGCTAGTGAGCCGTCAGGTCTGGTGAGAGGTGGCAAACTGGGTTTGCAAAAATTCCGACCTATTGAGCCTGCAAGGGACCAGAATGCTCTGCTGCCATGCGGGCAGGCAGCCAGCTTTTTGCTGATCTGCAGGTCGTGTTCGAATTTTGACCTATTAATGATTCTCTTGCATTCCTTTGCCGATTTGTTGTATGCTGATCTGCTTTCGGGCGTTCGAGATGTGTTGTAGGCTCGGTAAGCCGCGTTTTTTCGTCGAACTGCTTCGGAGCATTGTCGACTAAACCACGGCTTTGAGCCCACACCAGTTTCTTTAGTAGTCGATTGTATGAAGCTATCCATCGCCGATTTGATGACTTCACCAATCTCCTGGGCACATCTTGAAGGGTCCGAATTCCGAAAACAAACAGCTGACCACGGAAAAGCGTTGAAATGGGCCCGCATACCGAACCAATCTGCTGACCTATAGTGCCACACTTTTCTCCTCAGCCTCTCATTGGTTGGTCTGAGGCTAACGGGGATTGATGTCGTCACTAGGCAGTGGTCAGATGATCCCAGAGGCGCTGTGACGTCAATCTTATAACCGTGTGGCACAGTAGTTAAAAATAGGTCTAACAGATTGGAACGGTGAGTCTGGACATCAGGAACCCTTGTAGGCTCCTGAACCAGTTGCTCTAATCCGTAGCAAATGGCAAAGGATTCCGCCTGTCGGCCAGCCGAGTCCGTTGGGCCTGAGAACTTCAACCATGGTTCGTTATGAACATTGAAGTCCCCCAGATCAATAAACTCGGCCGAAGGGTAGCGGGGCAAGAGATCATCAATAGTTTCTCTCAAATGTTTGAAGAGCTCGGAAGTGTCTGATTCGCTGTGGTTCGGTGAGCGGTATAGACATGCGTAGAATCTTGCCGTACTGGCAAGATTGACGCGCACCCACATTACGTCGAATCTGGAGTTTTCCAGACTCAATAATCGTACACAGTTGACGTCAGCTCGACTATAGAGGCAGACTACTCCTTTGAGTCGGAACTTGCTTGCAAGGGTAAAGCCCGGGCAGTCCAGATAGGAGGAGTCTGGTGGCTCGGCTATCTGAGTTTCGGATAGGAAAAGAAGGTTGGGACGTTGGGACAAAAGATGGTGATGAACAGAATTTAAATAATATGCAGACCGCGAATGTTGGCAAAATTTACCAACAGTTTTGGCCCGCACCGGGGACGCCTGCTACTCGCCGCTGTAATGACGTTAAGTTTGTTTTTATGTATATTCATGATTTTACTTTTTGTTTTTTTTTAAATGGTATGAAGTGAAAGGAAGGTCTGGAATGGAAAGGTATGAGGAGTGGGTAGGAATATGGGGTTCAGGCTGTCCAGGAGTGATGAGCGTTTGGTTCCAGCCCACTCACTGCGGTGCTAGGCGATAGGCTGGGAGAGTCCGGCTGGAGAGGGCATCCAATGCGCCCCAAACACTGCTGCTGGGTCCCCTTCGGTCACGAACCGGCACAACAGCAGTGGCAGGGTTTTTTCACTCGCTGATGGGGCAGCCCACCCTTAGTCGTGAGCCTGAGGGTCGGGCCCCTGTACTATCGAGCGGCTCGGACAGCGGTAACCGGTTGTAAAGGGTCTCCCTCAACCAGCATCTCCCAACCGGCCCGCCACGCAGAAGGTGGGCCGACGCACCCGCCACCAAGACCTGGGCAAACCTTAACCGATGAACCCGGGCACCCCTGCTAAGTCACCAAACTTAGCGAACCACTTGGGGTGACCTGTGGCAGAGGTGTTGGTCATCCAATAAATGGTTCCCAGGGCGGCGGTACCCATTCCCGCCTACCAAATTGAAAATATGTATGTGTATGTGTCGCATGTTTGGGGGCGGTGCCTGGAACGTCACGGTGAGACCCAAACGGTCGCACTAGACATATCCAAGGCTTTTGACCGGGTCTGGCACCGAGGACTTGTCAACAAATTGCCTTCTTACGGACTTCCCGCATCCTTGTGTACGTGGATTGCTGACTTTTTAAGGGAAAGGTCGATTCAGGCAGTTGCTGACGGTTTCACCTCTTCCTCACACTTTATAAATGCTGGCGTCCCACAGGGATCGGTTCTGTCTCCGACTTTGTTTTTGTTGCACATCAATGACCTTTTGACATGTGCACCGATTCATTGCTACGCGGATGACAGTACAGTTCATGATAGCTTTTTGTTTGACAAGCCCCCAAAGGGCACACAAACTCCAACGGCTCGGAGGGCTTTGAATCAGAGAATGGACGGTTATCTCGAGAGTATTTCCTCCTGGGGTAAAAATAATCTCGTCGAATTTAATATTTCAAAGACCCAATCTTGTCTGATTACGTCTAAAAGGGATCTAAATGATAATCTAGTCTCCTTCAACGTAAGCAATCTTCCAAACAGGCCTTCCATTGATATGCTTGGTGTAACTATAAGTGACCAGCTCAGGTACGGGGGCTCCATCGAAGCCAGAGTAAAGCTGGCCTCTCAGAAGCTGGGCGTACTGTACAGGGCCCGCAGATACTTTAATAGTACACAACTGCTGACCCTGTACAAATCGCAAGTGCGCCCTACTGTCGAATTTGGCAGCCATCTCTGGTCCGGAGCCACTAAATACCTGAAAAAACCCTTGACTCTGTGCAGAAACGGGCGGTCCGTTTGATTGATTCCCCAATCTTAACAAACGGACTGGTACAGGCGTCAGGTAGGTATGCTGTCCTTGTTCTATCGGTATTACAAAGGAAGATGTTCTGAGGAACTAGCGTCATTGATCTCTTCGGCACCGGTGCGTAGTCGGGATACACGCCAAACGCGCGCCCAATATTTGTACATGGTTGACATTTGTCACATGAGAACGGGTCGCTTCTACGATTCGTTCTTAAGTTCAACAGCTCGGCTGTGGAACGAACTTCCGGCTTCTGTGTTTCCTCCCTCCTACAACATGGGACTCTTCAAGACCCATGTTCACTCCTTCCTCTCCACAAAAAGACCCTCCCCAAAGCATCTCCAAAGATGACATAGGCCCTGAGGGAAATTATTTTCTTCTTGGCCTCCTGTGTGGAGTTAATATAAAAAAAATAAATCTTTTTCTAGATAGAAAAAATTTCATTGAACTTCAAGATATTTCTCCTCAAAGTATGTCAATTTGGAAGGGTTTACCACAAGGCGATGTATTGTCCCCCTTACTGTATAATATATACGCATACGATATGCATGTTTACTATTCCCCCACAAGTAAAAGTTTTTGAGTTCGGAGATGACATAGCTTTCTTCTTATCATCCAAAATCATCCCTCTCACCGTCAAATATCTTAACGAAGCCATGAATGCCCTTTGCACATGGCTCACGTTATGTTCTTGAACTTTCAATCCAAAAGACTCAGTGTGTCACCTTCTTAAACCGCCATAAAAATCCACCCGTTCAAATTTTATTTAAAAATTCTCAAATCGCAAACGCTTCTGAAGTTAAATTTTTGGGAGTAACATTTGATAGGAAACTTAAATGGTCTTTCCATATAAATAATTTAGTTACTAAATCCGAATAAAATTTAAATATCATCAGATCATTATCTGGCGTAAGGTGCGGAGCTCACCCTACTTGCATTAAGTTGCTTTCCAACGCACTTATTCGAAGCCATCTCGACTATGCCTGCCCACTTTTTAGTACTGCCTCAAAAAATGTACTTGATAAATTAGACAAAATTTAATATTAATCTTTGCGAATAATAACTGGAGCGATACAATTGTCACCCTCTTTATTTAAGGCGTCAAATATTTGTTCTTAAATTTTTAAATTCTGAATGTCATCAGGTTATCCCCAGAGTCTCGTTGTTCATTGACTCAACCCATTTTTCTACAATCAGAGCTTCAACTAAACCTCTTTTTGCCATCTGTAAAAATTTTAAGTCTCTCTCAGAGCTTCACATGATCCAAAACGATCTTCTTCCCTTATACAAATTAAAATATAATCATGACACCCTATCCCCAACAATTGTAGAAGGGATCGGTATCCTTAAAAGTCATTCCAATCTCCCGGCCTATACTTTCAATGATATGTTCAATGACAATATTTCATGTAAATGGCCCAACTTTTCGATCTATGTTTCGAGTTGACCTTTAATACCTCATCCTTATTCGTCTTAGTCATATATAAGGATTGTCGTGCCTTTGGTTTTACATATATTGTATTACAGTCATCCGGGAATGATGGAATGGCAGCTGCCAATTTTTATCCAACTGACAGGAAAAACTCATTTAAAGCAAACTTTATTTGACGGGGTTCCCTAATTTCACAATTATTTACGATGAGAGATCCAATTATGCTGGTGGGTTTATGTACACGGTTAGACAGAATTGAGTTAATGGTTTACCAAGTTTTTCTTGGGTTTGTTTGGCTTTGTTAAAAGCTATTGATGTCATATTTGTTTTTCAAACTTGTTAATCTTCTGGCCGAGATTCACAGATATTTATATTAATGGTACAATGTTTGATTCTTATAATATTATATTGTAACAGCAAGTATTTTACAGAGTTTACTATCTCACTAGAGCTGTGGACAGAGAGACAAAACTACCTACTACAGCGGGTTATATAGGTGTTTCTATCTCCCTCATCTTCTGTCTCTGTCACATATACTACGGAAATCATAACAGACTCTAAAACTTTTCTCACATCCTCTACTACTTAATTTAACTTCCTCTCCCTAGCTACATATTTCATGTACAAACTTATGAGATTAAATTACACTATATAACACACAATAACTTTACTTTTCTTGAATGTCCTTTTTTCTATTCTATCTTCTCCTCTCCTCTCCCTTCACCCCTTCCGGATCTGTGGAGAGCCCATCACCTCGGACGCAGACGTCCTTGCCGTGGGTTACATCTGAAACACGGAGAACAAGAATCAGAGACACTCCTATTGCGTAACATCCATGAAAGGTTCAACTTGTCCGCTGACAGTCTTCCTGTATCAGACGCGTTAGAACTCGGGCATTTGTCTTCCTGCTAGGAAACATGCAATTTCTTTATTTGGTCTAAGTGTCTTTTCCAAACCATATCAGAATTATTAATCTTAATGAAATATATTTTGTTGCCCTTCTTATCAACAATTTTGCCAGGGACCCATAATCTATTCCGTTGAGATCTAAAATTTCTAGTCATAACCTTCCGACCTATGACAAAACCTAATTTGTTTCTACCTTTAGATTGTTTTTTTCTGATTGACTTGACTCTTATTGAAATTTTTTTAAATTACCTTTTTGTTGAGAAGAACCGGAATTATTCTTCCCTTTCCCAATTTTCCTTGGAATTCATGAGTGAAATACTGTTCTAATCTTTCTTCCCAGTAAAAATACTGATGGTTCCAACCCTTTTGTTGCCAGAACCGTGTTCCTGTAATATGTCAAAAAATCACCCAACTTTTCTTTGTAATCCGATGGACACTTATTCTGCCAACAATTTTTTTTAAGAAAATTTTTACAGCTTTTTCTACTAGGATGGTTGACTGGCGTAGTAATATGTTCAATTCCGTTTTTCTTACAGAATTCCTGAAATTCTTCAAAACAAAAATATGTACCGTTATCACTAACTTAAGTTGCTGGAAACCCAAATTGACAAAACAACTTATGAAGAACTAATGTTCTCTTTTGACGTTAAGAGTGTTTACTTCGATACATTCGATCCATTTTGAAGAAAAATCTACAATCACCACTAAATTCTTGTTATACAAACTACCATCGTCAATATGGACTCTAAACCATACTTGAGGTTTATATGGCCACACTGTTAACAAACTTTTTTGTGATTCTTGCTTTATTTCCAAACAAACTTTACAATTTTAACGCTCTAAATCTTGATTAATTTTTGGCCACCAAACGAAACTTTTTGCGATGCCTTTGGTTTTAAAAACCCCTAAATGAAATATATGTAACATCTTTAAAACTTCTACTTTTAAAGACCCTGGCACAACAACTCTATGTTGATATAATAAACATCCATTTAATAATTTTATTTTTATTTTATTTTTTTGTTTATTGCAGAAACAAACAGTACATAATTACATAGATGACAATAGTTACGAAGTTATAAAAGTTAGTACAATAATTTATTGGTACCAATGACATGTCGCTGACATATATGCATATGAGGTATATTATACATTTTATGGTTAAGTTACATTTTTAAGTTAAGTTAAATTAGTGTTCTGGGGAAGGAGAGAGGTGTGTGTGAGTGTTTGTGTGTGTATACGTGAGCATGTGTGTCTGTGTGTGGTTGTATGTGTTATGTGGGCGAATTCAGTGTGCTAAAAAAGTTTTTCTTAAATAGGGGGAGAGAATCAAAAAATATATCGGTATTTGTGCTTGTTTGAATTGAGTTGAATGTTTGAAGGATGCGAGAAATAGGGGAATTGGCTGCAGCGTTTGTATTATTACTAGTTGTGTAAAAAAGGTTGGTGTGTCGAGTTCTTTTGGATGGGGTGTTAAAATTTATTTGGGATAGAAGTTCTGAGCAGTCTATTTCGTTGTGTATTATTTTATGGAGAAATGTCATGTCAGCTACCGTTCGCCTGGATTTCAGGGATTGTAAAGTGCAGATATAATTATTGTTGTATTTATAACCTAGGTACTTAATAAATTTATTTTGTATGCGCTCTATATTATTGACATAGTAAGTGTATTTGGGATTCCAGACAGGCGATGCATATTCCAGTGTACTTCTGACTAGTGAGGAATAAAGCATTACTAGCGTGCGTGGATTTTTAAATAATTTACTCAGACGCAGTATGAAACCTAACATTTTGTAAGATCTAGCAGTGATTGAAGAAATGTGTGTATTAAATATAAGTTTACTGTCTACGTAGACTCCAAGGTCCTTACATTCGCTTTTTGAGATCACGGGTTCATCGCGGAGTGAATAGGGAAAGTTAATTATATGCTTGTTTCTGGTGAAGGACATGGTGTGGCATTTTGAAACATTGAGGTCCAAATAATTAGCTGCGCAATAGTTGCAGAGCCTATCTAAGTCACTTTGTAGCTCTCTACAGTCCGATAGAGAGATGACCGTTTTATAAATTTTCACATCATCTGCAAACATTAAAAATTTTGAGTGTTGGAAACATGAGCCTATGTCGTTTAAGTATATGTTAAAGAAAAGCGGACCAAGGTGAGAACCCTGAGGAACGCCCGAGGTTGCGTTGATTATTTTGGATAAGACACCATTTATTGAGATAACTTGACTGCGATTACTAATGTATGACTTAATCCATCTAAATAAGTCACCGTGTATTCCAAGACGAGTAAGTTTATTTAAAAGAATTGAGTGAATAACGCGGTCGAAGGCCTTTGAAAAATCGGTGTACGTAGCATCGACCTGTACCCTTTCGTCCATATTGCTATGCAAATAATTGACAAATAGGACCAGGTTAGATGTAGTAGACCGATTTTTCATGAATCCGTGTTGGTTATGTGTAATTGATGTAGCGATAGTCGGGTAAAGTTGGTCGTAAACGATTTTTTCAAGAATTTTACTTAAGATAGGAAGTTGAGAGATAGGTCTATAGTTTGTAACGTCATGTTTATCGCCTTTTTATAGATGGGAGTTATGACGGCAGATTTCCACTTGTGAGGAAACGTTCCATCACTTAATGATTTTTTGAAAATTGCGCTGACCGGAATAGTGATATATTTACTACAATTACGTATGAAGATACCAGGCAAACTATCTAAACCAGGTCCTTTGTTAATGTCAATGGATGAAAGATATTTGTAGGTGATGTCTTCATTGATTTTAATTGAATTTATGGCTATATTATTTAGCGGATCAGGTTCATTAACATCAGGTGCTAAATTTGGGGTATGATCAGTAAAGACGGTAGAGAAATAGTCAGCAAACAGGTCAGTGATCTCCTTACTGTTGTGTGCGATTTTCGAGCCGTATGTTAGGTGTTCCGGCATGTAGGGAGATTTTCTTTGCGTTTTGACAAAGCTCCATATTTTTTTTGTATTTTTTTGTATAGCATGTTCCAAGTGTGAAATATAATTGTGGTATGTGAGAGTAGCAATTTTCTTTTGTCTTTTTCGGAGCAGTGAAAAGGTTTGGTAATCTAGTGGGTTTTTGTGGCGTTTCCAGGCTCGAAAGAACTTTAGCTTTTCTTTGGTAATGTTAATAAGAGCCGATGAGTACCACGTTGGGAAATTGGTTGGTTTCACAACTTTCTTTGGAACAAAGTCATCTATTAAGGCGTCGGTGATTAGGTAAAAGCTGTTAACCGCCGTGTTGACGTCCTGTGCATTTAAAACAGAAGACCAGTCAGTTTTTGCCAGAGCGTCATTGACTAGGTCATAGTTGACTTTATTGAATAACTTGATCGTCTGGGGTGAGTAAGTGGTTGTGGTGGCGTAAATATTGAGTTCAACTATTAGGGATGTGTGATGTGCGTCCTCCGGAACCAGAGGAAAGTCAGCAGAAGAGACGCAGACTGTGGTGTTACAGAGCACTAGGTCAAGTGTTCTACCGTACCTGTTTGGAATGTGGTTGTATTGTTTTAAATCGAAATAAGATAGGCAGTTAAGGAGAGTGGTGGAGCAGATGTCATTACTACGGGGATGATATGCGGTGCTCCAGCTGATGTTAGGCATGTTGTAATCGCCAATTAATAGAAAGATATCGTTTGGATAGTTTGTTGTTAAATCGGAAATTCTGGATGTATGACTGTGGAGAAGGGATAAACGCTGAGTATTTGATAGCTTTGGACCGACTCCGGGTAAGTACGAACAACAGATGTGAATATTGGATTTACGGCGTTTTGGGTCTTTTAATGCTAGTGAAATCCAAATGTCTTCAGCTTCCGAGCTCCACGACACGCGTGAGTGAACAGTAAGTTCTTTTTATATGGCAATTGCGACACCACCTCCTTTGGTTTTACCCGTTAGGGGCACGTCTCTATCTTTTCTGTAAATATTATACCTGGGGTCGAAGAGCTCGTTGTCAGATATGCTGTCTACTAACCATGTTTCAGTAATTAAAATTATATCGAATTCCTTTGACAAAACATTATGATAAAATTCTTTCGTTTTAGTGCAAATGCCACGCGCGTTTTGATAAAAAATTAATAATTTTTCGGACATAAGAGAGCGAAGTAAACTTTTGAATGATAATTCAAATCTCTGGGCCCAAAAAATTTTAGCACCATTACTGTTTTGTGCGTTCCTTGCTGATGCTGGCCAACCTTCGATAAGATATTTCCTAATCTGACGTGACAAATTGTCTTTTTCAGTCTCACTTTTTATTAATTCTAACGACAAATTAAATCCATTCTTTTCAAAATAATTTATATAATCCGATTCCATTTTATCTTCTTTATTAACCGGACACATTAAAGATATGGGCAAGGAAATATGCTGTAGAGAATGAAGTTGGTGAAGCACCTGGATATTGAGATCTAGTCACCAAAACTCGGCTAAAGCGATTTGAATGGTGGTCTTTTACCAGGGCGATAGTTAATGTATCTGGATTCTGGATGTGCCGGAAATATACTATTATTCTTTTCTGTTATTATTTTTACCAGGGCGATAGTGAATGTATCTACGATTCTGGATGTGCCGGAAATATGCTATTATTTTTTCCTGTAAATAACTTTTACCAGGGCAATAGTAAATGTATCTGGATTCTAGATATGCCAGAAATATGCTATTATTCTTTTCTGTTAATAACTTTTACCAGGGTGATAGTTAATGTATCTTCGATTCTGGATGTGCCGGAAATATACTATTATTCTTTCCTGTTAATTACTTTTACAAGGGCAATAGTAAATGTATCTGGATTCTGGGTGTGCCGGAAATATGCTATTATTCTTTTCTGTTAAAAACTTTTACCAGGGTGATAGTTAATGTATCTTCGATTCTGGATGTGCCGGAAATATACTATTATTCTTTCCAGTTAATTACTTTTACGGGCGGTAAATGACGTCTGAACCCCCGAGAACGGGGGAATGTATCGAAGAAGGTGGTCGGGAAGCAAAGCCAATTAATAAACCGCAATAAATATGCCGTCATCGGCTCAAACATATACTCAGTTTCAGTGCCGGCAACCCGGGCGTTTATTTAAGGTTGGTTCTGTACAGATGTTTTTTTTTTCATTACCCTCCTCACTAGACAAAGTCTGTTCTGAGGCTGGTAATTAACAATTTATCTATAAACAAAATATTTAGTAAAAAATAGTAAAATAAAAATAATAAGAAAAATAGTAGTAAAAAAATTAGTAGTATAAAAATAGAAAAATAAGTGTAGTACTATATGTGTTGAAAAATTATGTATAAAAATATGAAATGAGTATTTCGTATTGTAATTAATTTTTTTTATTTTTTTATATTAACTCCACACAGGAGGCCCTGAAGAAAATAATTTCCCTCAGGGCCTATGTCATCTTTGGGGATGCTGTGTGGAGGGTCTTCTTGTGGAGAGGAAGGAGTGAACATGGGTTTGGAAGAGTCCCATGTTGTAGGAGGGAGGAAACACAGAGGCCGGTAGTTCGTTCCACAGCAGAGCTGTTGAACTTAAGAACAAATCGTAGAAGCGACCCGTTCTCATGTGACAAATGTCAACCGTGTACAAATGTAAAATTGTAACATTTTGTAATTTTGTTAGAATTTGTGTGCAGTATGGTTTGTAAAATGCATTAGATATTTAGAATATTTCTAATATCTGTTCTTTCTTTTACAATCAACCAGTTTAAAAATCTTTTGAATACCCAATTCAAATTATTTGGTAAGACGTAAGTTTTAGTTTGGGTTAGGAACATGTTGAATATGTGAAGAGTCAGGTAAGATTCATGTCTTTTAGCAAAATTTGATTTGATATACGGTACCTACTTGCAATTGTTTGTGTGTAATTGTTCTCGTGTTTTGCGAGTGAGTTATGTGATGTGGTAATTTTTTTATGCAGTTTTTGTAGATGATCTTCTTTATGAACAGTTTATTTATGTCTAATAAGTTATTTTCAATCATTAGCTGTTCTGTCGGATGTTGATAAGGCTTTCTAAACA
The DNA here is from genome assembly GCA_026573805.1 of Hesperophylax magnus. Taxonomy (NCBI): domain Eukaryota; kingdom Metazoa; phylum Arthropoda; class Insecta; order Trichoptera; family Limnephilidae; genus Hesperophylax; species Hesperophylax magnus. The sequence continues at coordinate 1,222,567 of JAIUSX010000180.1, read as the reverse complement.
TAATTCGAATTATTGATTTATGATTAATTTTAAGGGATTTGATATGAGTGTCTGCTGCTACTCCCCATACTGAAATACTGTACATTAGAATACTTTGACAAAGTGCAAAGTATATATTTTTTAGCTGATTTAATGACATAATTAGACTATTATTATTAATACTATTATTGTTTTCTGTTAATAACTTTTAAAGGTTATACCCACCAATGTAATATATCATTGAATAAGAAGATAATACTAATAAATCTAAAGATAATGGTCTCAACTGGGAATTGAACCCAGGATATCTGTCTTACCGGGACAACATCTTTAACCACTCGACCATTGAGACGTAATTTTTATTCGTCATTTTTATTGATATCATATTACGAATTCAGAATTAACAATATCGTCTTGCAACTAATTTTTCCCATATTTACATATTTAAAAATTGTTTTATTATTTTTTATTATTTATTTTTCTGTAGGTATCTTGTATCTTGTCTGTCTGTTGTTTCGTTTTAGTTTGTTAGTATTATATTCTTCTTTAATACTATTAATTATTTAAAATGTATAAATTGTTAAATAACTTAAATATTTAATTTTATAATTTCGCACGTCGGGAGATAGACCCGCAATCTCCAGATTCGTAGACAAAGGATCGTGACCACTAATCCACGAAGGCATTTCACTGACAGGTAAAGTTTCAAATATCAATAATCTCCTCCGCTTTATCTGGCAGAATTACCGCGTCATCTTTAATCAGTCGAGAGCATTACATTAATTAAAATTCTTTTCATCTCCTTTCTATTGATATTAACACCACTCCTCCCTCACTTTTCTGCCAACTCCCCGTCAAGTGGCGGGATCATTGTAGTTTCTATTCGCAGCATCACTCTGATCTGTTCTGTATCCCCTTATTCCATCAAAGCAAAATTCACTAGCTAGGGCTACGCGATAGGGGAAATTATCCAATAAATCCCATCTATGGATTGAAATATTTTCAAACTGAATCTTTTTAAAATTTTCGAATCAATTTTTTAAATGGTATTGCACGGACGATCTATAAAGCCCAATTTCATTCCGATATTGAAGAAATCCATCATCTGTGGTCCATTCGCGATATTTTCGAGCACGGTTAGAACATGATTCCGACAATCGGTAGACAAAAGCCGCTACTTTTAGCGCGGTCTCGAAGGTGTCGGAGAAGCTGTCAATAATTACAACTTTTTGGATAATGTCGTTCGTTATTCAAAATAACTAACTTATTAATGCATGGGTGAACTAAAAAAGCTCTTAGAACTGAAAGAAATCGTATACACGATCCATAGATTTAATTAGTTTATCTAAGACCAATTGATTCCATTCCAACTTCGAGAAAATAAACTTGTCTATTTTGACTAAAGATCTCATGAACTAATTAACTCCTTTTTAGTGTCAAAAAGTACATACGGACTACCAATGTTTATAAAAGTTATTATTTCAAATTCACATTTAGTATTTTTAACTTTTAGCAGAAGCGCCAGTGTTGTCCGCGTATGTTGATTTGCATTAACAATATCGATATGGATATCAATAGCGCTACCGTGCTCGGGAAATCGTTATAAGTCATCAGTAGTTACACAAAGTAGTTACATATTATTTGTATTTAATATCAAATGTACGTGTGTGTATGTATGTATGTATGCATGTATGTATGCGTATGTATGTATGCAACTATGTATATGTATGTGTGTACGTATGTATTTATATGTGTATATGCATGTGTATGTATATATATGTATGTATGTGTTTATACGTGTATATATATATATATACATTTTCTCTTATTATTTCCTTGTTTTTAACATTTCTTTGTTTTTAACCTTTCTTTGTTTTCTTTGTTTGTTTATTGCTTTTTAACCTTCTTTATCTTTATTGCATGATGTGAACATTAGTTATTGGGTTGTAACCTAATTCTTTTACTTATTCTTTCTCTCTCTATGCATGTTATAAACCTGTTAATGTTCCTAATAAAATAAAATAAATATTGTAAAAATATCGATTAATTCGTGATAAACCTGCCGGTGGTGTTATACCTTTCATTGCGATGACTTAATTTCTTCCTGGTTGCAAAATTTTAAATAAAGTTTATTAATTTAATAAAATTAATTTTTAGTTTAGTTGAAGAGTTTCATTTGTGGATTTCCTAGTTTTATTTCCATATTGATCATCCTAAGTGGAGAAACTAGCTAGGGACACAATATTATAACTAGGAAAATACCCTGGACTATGTGCAGAAAGAGTTTTGATAGATTCCCATATCTCAACAAATGGATTGGAATTTATAGACCACGGGCGTTAGGTGGGAGTTTTATTTCCATATTGATCATCCTAATTGGAGAAACTAGCTAGGGACACAATATTATAACTAGGAAAATACCCTGGACTATGTGCAGAAAGAGTTTTGATAGATTCCCATATCTCAACAAATGGATTGGAATTTATAGACCACGGGCGTTAGGTGGGAGTTTTATTTCCATATTGATCATCTTAATTGGAGAAACTAGCTAGGGACACAATATTATAACTAGGAAAATACCCTGGACTATGTGCAGAAAGAGTTTTGATATATTCCCATATCTCAACAAATGGATTGGAATTTATCGACCACGGGCGTTAGGTGGAAGTTTTATTTCCATATTGATGATCCTAAGTGTAGAAACTAGCTAGGGACACAATATTATAACTAGGAAAATACCCTGGACTATGTGCAGAAAGAGTTTTGATAGATTCCCATATCTCAACAAATGGATTGGAATTTATAGACCACGGGCGTTAGGTGGGAGTTTTATTTCCATATTGATCATCCTAATTGGAGAAACTAGCTAGGGACACAATATTATAACTAGGAAAATACCCTGGACTATGTGCAGAAAGAGTTTTGATAGATTCCCATATCTCAACAAATGGATTGGAATTTATCGACCACGGGCGTTAGGTGGAAGTTTTATTTCCATATTGATGATCCTAAGTGGAGAAACTAGCTAGGGACACAATATTATAACTAGGAAAATACCCTGGACTATGTGCAGAAAGAGTTTTGATAGATTCCCATATCTCAACAAATGGATTGGAATTTATAGACCACGGGCGTTAGGTGGGAGTTTTATTTCCATATTGATCATCCTAATTGGAGAAACTAGCTAGGGACACAATATTATAACTAGGAAAATACCCTGGACTATGTGCAGAAAGAGTTTTGATAGATTCCCATATCTCAACAAATGGATTGGAATTTATAGACCACGGGCGTTAGGTGGGAATTTTGTCATTTTTCTATTGGTTCTAATGTTAAATGGAAGATGCTCCTAGAAACTAGCGTCATTTTTCTCTTAAGCACCGGTGCATAGTCGAGAAACACTTCAAACGCGCGCCAAACATTTATATACTGACATTTTGTCACATTAGAACTGAAGGTATCTACGGCTGTAAAACGAGTTTCCTCCCTTCTTAAATATGGAAATCTTCAAGGCCCATGTTCACTCCTTTCTCTCCCTTAAAAGACCCCTCATACAGAATCCCCAAAGATGACAAAGGCCTTGCTGCATATATTTTTTTCCAGGGCCGACTGTGTGGAAATAATATAAAACAAACTTTTTGTAAAGTTGTGGCGATTTCCACGAACAGATAGAATTTTGAAAAATTGTGAGGATTTCTAAAAACAGATGGAATTTGTAAAATTGTGGACAGATTATAAAAGACTATTTTCTCCAAAATGTAACTTGCTGTGTTGTTTGTTGTCCAATGCCATCTAGTGTGCTTTATATCAGAGTTTCCCTCTCTACTACCCTTCTGTCACAAGGGGGTGGGTTGAGATGAGCAGTTTGTAATCAGTTAAATTTCATGGGAGATTACCCGCTCCATCCTGCCTCTACCCCTGACTTTTCACGGAGGGCTTCAGGGGATGTTTTGGGAAAACCCTGACAAAAGGATGGCCATTTCGTATTGCACTTTTATTGATTTTGACATATTACGTCTTTCGTCTTGTATCTTTCCTTTACAAATCTCTAAATAGTATATAATAAAGTCACTATCTTCGTTTACATGTTTGTGTGCTTAGTTCTTCTTTTTGATAAGGTTTTCACTATCATTTAGAGAACTTATTTTGAAAGATTTCTATATTTAATACATACATATAAGGGCATTGGCCTAGTATGGTAGTTAAAAAAAATGTCTAAAAATGTAACTTGTAAACATTTATTAAAAAAATATGTATATATATGTATGTGTATAAATTATAATATATAAAAAATGAGAAAAGTTGAGCAATGCCAGGTACACGTCAGCTACTATATATATATATATATATATATATATATATATATATATATATAGTAGCTGACGTGTACCTGGTAATATATATATATATATATAGTAGCTGACGTGTACCTGGTACTGGATCAATATACTCTTTCGGTAGTATACTCTTTCGTTAGTATATTGATCCAGTAAGAAGTTGTTAGACTAAGTGGATCCACCTTTAATACCAAATAACTTGGCTATGATGGAATACATCTGTATGAATTGGCAACAGTGGTTCAATAATTATAATTAACAATAATTGATAATTATCAATGTTGCCAGTTTGCCAGAAAAACCATTTGATATACAGTTAATAATATTTTCAAAATTTGTAGGGAAATCGAATTTTTTGTTCATCTACCCAAATTCGCATACTTTTGTGGATCTCATATATATTAATGTATTCACGTAGTATGTTGATCCAGGTAAGAAGTTATTAGACAAAGTTGAACCATGTCTCTATATCTGGTTTTACTAAATGAACCAATCAAGGGGGCAATCGGTGGACTGTTCATCACAAGGTTTTATCTGATTCCGTAATCTTTTGTGATATTGAACTCAAAATATTATTCTCTAGAGTCGAATATCGCATGAAATGACTGTGAGATGGTACCGTTTCAAATCAAAATGACGCTTTCCTTCGACTGTTTGTTTCTTGAATTGTTTATAAGAAATGTACCTATGCGTATTTAGATTGAAACGAAACTTTCGCAAACGTCAAATCCATAAAATATACATTTTGACCATAAAAATCCAAAATGGCGGCAAAAGGAATAATGTTGTATGGGAAATTTTGAACTTGCATTTTTTAACATCTCTCCTGTTTACGCTTCGTGACTTAGTAGGGGTGGCCGGGTTCTTGGCTATAATGGGTAATTATTTAAAATGAGTAATTAATGGATGATTGAACGCGGTTGAAGCTAACAAAAAACAATAGCAGTCCACAATGAAGTGCTGGTACCTTCCCTAATATATGGAAGTGAGGCATGGAACTGGAAGAAGAAGGCTGAAAGTAGACTGAATACCGTAGACATGAGATTCCTGAGACATATGTGCGTAAAACCATGTATGACGAAATGTGCGCATGCTGTGTCTATTGTACAGGTATTTTATTGGAGCCTGTTCTTAGGCCCTAGCAGCTAGGGCCTCTTTAAGACCCGCATTAATATATTCATTCCTACAGCCCCTACCTTAACCCGCCTCACAACACTGCCCAACTGGGTGGCGATATAGTTACTCAGTATTTAAAGTATAAAGACAGGGGCGTTCTCGTGAGAGGTGTCACATAAAAAAATTATACCTCCGAATTTGAAAATGGAGACGTACAAAATGATCAATATATTATAACCAATGAATCCACCCATCTTTTATCAGGATTTAAAAAAAAGGTTAACTTTATAATCGCACAACTCTTGAAAAAAAAGTCCCGATGATTGACATAAATCGTTCAAATCGAATTGGCGATGCACTACGTCATGTAGTATTTATAATTTAGCCGCTATCAATAACACACCTTACGTAGATGGCGATAAGGCTTAAATTCCCGCCTAACACCATCCACCTTTTTTGATTTATGCAAGAAAAAAACATGTTCAAAAAGTGCCTTTTTGTTTTATTTTGTGGATGTTCTGGCACAAATATTTAAATGTTTTTCGAGTATTTTATAAATAACTCAATTCGCCACATTATACAATAAAACTATAACCGAAAATGGGTTCGTAAGAAGGAGATTTTGAACTTTAAAGCAGTTTTCATAGGCCTTATCAAAGATATTAGAAGAACGAGATATGCTTTGTTGTCCGCCGGACCGTAGCCAGAGTACTACCTAATTAGGGTACTTTGAACGGTATCGGGACGTGTACGCACAGAAATCTGTTCTATGTATTAGTGCGGATACCTTAGATCGCCTTAGCGTAAGCGAAGGTGTGCAGTAGTATTGGTGAACAAAACCGGCGACACTCGGCTAAACCATTCCACTCAGTACGAACTGCGCATAGCACATCTCGTTCTTCTAATATCTTTGGGCCTTATACATTATTTTTTTCTAGGCCCTTAAAAAGAGTTATCTTAAAAATACTCGATTATTTCAAAGGCCAGGATGTATTATACTCGCACATGTATGACATCGATACATGTATGTAATGAAGTTGTATCTAATAATCTGGCTCAGGTGAAATGAAAATAAATTCATTCATCACGACTTCCGAAGTCTATGTAGAAAGGCAATAACAAATATATATAACTATATGTAATCTATTTATATATAGATTACTTTGAAAAATATACATAGATTATTTTGAAAAATATATATAGATTACTTTGAAAAATATTGACCATAAACTTATTTATATTTTTTCATCATTTTAATTTTTATCTATAAAATTTTAAATCTAGTTTACACCTATTCTCAAAGTGTTATAATCATATTCTATTACCTAAGTACTAATACACAAGACTTTAAGCTTCATTCACATTTACGGGTTGTCGTTAAATTGATTACCGTTCATTATGTCTCTGGTGAAAGATCACCACTTACACCTGGAATGTTGTTAGAAACGACTTAAGCATCCGTTATATTAAGTAACCAGATCTGGCCTCAGGACCAAGGACCTCCAGCATTCCTGCTCCTCTTCGCTTTCCCCCTCCAACTCAAGCCCAGAGGCATAGAACTGGCAGAAAAAGGATGAAAGTAGACCAAATGCTATATAAATGAGATCTCTAAGACGTATTTGGTAATACCGTACATGTTCGTGTGGCAGATGTCTAAATTTGCAAATAATGCAAAATTGATGAAAGCGTAATGATTAAGATTAAGAAAAGGACGTTTAGATGGTTTTGGCATTTAAACGAATAGACGCAGAAAAGAGTGTAAGAAAAATATATGACGCAGATTTGAAAGGTAGAATAAGTCGAGATAAAAAAGATTTGAGTAGGTAGGTTTTATCAGCCTTTATACGCTCTTTTATTTTATACTCTCTTATTTCTCCTCACTTTCATCCAAGTTGTAATAAGTTGAAAGCTGTGGTATAGGAGAGGAAACATTTTTCTCATTGACGCGATTTATGTAGGGGTGAAGGGTGTTCCTCTCATTGTCCGCGCTCGGGCTACTACAGAATGTTTTACTATTATATTTTATTGATATTATATACCAATTGATCTAATATCTACCTATTAAATGTAACTGTTTTTAGTAAACTGGGCGAAGCCCAACCAAGTGCCGCTGTGTTTTTAACTGCTAGTTTTATATTATTATTTGTTTAGTTTATTAATTGTACGTAACCTGTATTTAATTTCATTTTTACCTGTGTGTATGTAATTTGTAGATTTTTGTCTGTAATTTAACTGAGTTTTTGAAACTGGATAGTTCTCACGTTAGTGAGAACATCTGTAAAAACCCAGTATAAATAAATAAATAAACATACATTTTTTAGAAATAAAACATCACTAAATGACTAAACATTGACTTACACATATTACGTGTTAATAATGCTCTTGTTATTTTTAATGATTATAAATGCATAAAAATATATATAAAAAAAAAATTAAATACAGTTTTAAAAAAAACGACAAGACATACAATCTGAGTTGCGTGATTATTATTATGAAAGGGGTAAGAACAAAAATACTGTTGGCTTTCATATTCAAATAAGAAAGGTGTACAAATAAGATACATAAATACTGTATTTAATAATCGAATGGAAAAAATATATTTTCGGGCACTACATTGCAAACGCTGGCTAAACCTTGTGAGATAAATCAAAATAATGTATTACGGAATTGTATATCTTAAAAATACTTACAGCAAAGTCCGCGACGATATACGTATGTCTATCTATGTCTATATCACAAGGATACCTAGATTGCACGCAATTGGCCTCACGCAGTTTCCTCAGTAGTAGTAGATTTATTCATAGTTATAAGAAGGCTATAATACACACCTCAATCACAATAATCAATGTAACGCATGATAATATTCTTCTGCGTGGGGCCTGTATCATACTTTACTACATCTAAACTATTTACTCCAGATATCTTATAGTGTTAGCTATCATATGTATTATTTTACTAAAAATTATTATTTCTTATCCAAAAGTATCATTAAATCGCTTACAGCCCTGAATTATTAAAGCCAAATTGAGATACCTGACAAGCTATTCCAAGTAGAAATAATTTTGAAGGTAACAATAAACAATAAACTCACTACTTATTACTATACTTTAATATTTTGCTGTATTATACACGTTAAAAAGTCACTTTTTAATACATATTGATATTCTGTTGAAATAAAATATTCTCTGTTATTATAACATTCTATACCTAAACAGAATTTATTTTATATTAATTACTATCTATTTTCATAAACACCTCATAATTCGATTTATGTTTCAACTATTATTACACTATAAGATATTTCTTTTAATTATGTATTGTATCACTGCGTTCTATTAACACCTGTATAACTTGCAATAATATTTTTGCGAACACATTACTTGTTCTGTAATGTATTACTAATATTCTCCTGTGTACCACTGCATGCTTATAATCCAATGTATCATTCTATGGAAAAAGCCATTTCATGGCGTTTAAATAAATAAATAATCCCCAGCCACGCCAGGTACACGTCAGCTAGTATCATATATATACTTCGGCAGATCACGTTTATTAGATGCATTTTTAAACATATCAGAGGACATTTATTGGAAACACATTTTAACCGAGATGCGTTTATTTAATCCTGGCATTCATTTTAATAATGACTTTTGTAGTTGTACGTGTTAAAGAAAATAAATTTAAGGATGGACGGTGCAGTACAAGCATTAAGTTAAAAGTGTAATTCGTAAAAGGTAATTCGGTGCAGTACAAGGATTAAGTTGAAGTGTCGTTGTTAGAATATGTTGATTTTGAGCGATACTTAAAATGTGACAAAGATATTAATTATATTATAATCAAATATTAAATTTCTATATCTATATTAGCTTTGGATTTACATTGTAAACTTTTAAGATTTAACAAACACAAAAAATCGTTGCACACATTCTAACTGTTGAAATAGATTATATTAAAATGTAAATTTAATAAGTTTAAATAAACATTATGAAATTAAATTATGTGAATTAAAATCATCGTAAATAAATAAAAAAATAAATAAAACAAAAACTTTCGTGAACATATATTAATATGTATCAGTTAACAGTTATCTCACAGTTTTATGGCCATTGATTTTCTAAATTATTTAACCCATCTGTCCAGGATAATTTTAGAATAAACCCATATTTTCTTGTACCAAAGGTTTTTACTTCCCGTGTTAAGAGGAACGACGTCCTTTTTCATACAAAAATTAAATTTGAGTTGGAGGCCAAACATTTAACTGAAGTGATTTTTTAAAAAATTAAAATGTGAAGAACTTGTATATTTGCTACGTTCTTTATTTAGATTTTAAATTACAAAATAAATAATTAAATTGTGATGATTTTAAAAGGAAAATTCGACTTTTTTTCAGTCTATGGTAATTATTTATTAGTAGATCAAAGACCACAAGGTGCCTGGAATACGGTTGCTGCTACCCACTCTCAGTCAAGTAGCCAATTTCCCCGCTTGCCACCTATAACCAGGAACAATGCTCCTCCTGGCCCTGCTAGACCATCAGTTTTAGTTTTTCCAGCTGAAAATTCAAAGTCCACCTCTGAAGCTACCCTAAAAACACTGAAAACTGCCATAAATCCTGCCACCCTGGGCATTCAAGTGACGGGGTTGCGTGAGTTAAAAAGTGGTGGGGTGTTAATCCACCCTAGCACTTCAGCCGAAGCGAAAAAATTGGCAAATGCTCCAGCGCTATCTGAAGCGGGCCTAAAAGCAACCATCGCCCCAAACCGCCTCCCTCGCATTGCTATCCACGACCTTCCTCAAAATATTTCGCCTGATGAAATTATAAGTGCCGTCCATCATCAATCCACCAACGATACAGGTCTATCTTTAGAACGTTTAAAGGAGAATATGACCTTTTCTCATAAATCTGGCCCCCGCACAGGAAATTGCATCCACATTTTCAGAGTTCCTCCATCTGTGCGCCACTCGTTGATATCTCGCACTAAACTTGCCATTGACTGGCAGCTACACCGGGTAAGAGACTGGGTAGATAGTTTGAAGTGTGGCCACTGTCAACTGTATGGTCACATTGCCTCGAAGTGCCAAGCAGACTTACCCACCTGTCCTCACTGTGCCAAAGTTGGCCACAATCGAGATGCCTGCCCCAAAAAGGAGAAATCTCCTGTATGTGCCACCTGTACTTTCTTTAGAAAACCGGCTTCCTACAACACTGGAGCTCAAGACTGCCCCGCCCGCCAAGCTGCAGAGAGACGTGAACTTTCTACGACAAATTTTTTAGGTTGAACCTGAACAATCATTCCGTGAAAAATTCTTTCTCGACGTACTACCAAAATGTCCGTGGCCTAAATACAAAACTAAACACTATTCGCTGTAACGTCAGTGTATGTCATTATGACTTTTTATTCTTTACCGAAACATGGCTCTCTGATAATGTCGCATGTGCTGAACTTGGACTGTTTGATTATAATATTTTTCGTAGCGACCGTTCTACTACTTCTGGGAAGTCAAAAGGAGGTGGAGTGATGATATTTGTAAACAAAAAATACCCTTGCCATATTCTAGAATCATCCAACAATGTTTGTGATCAATTATTCTTGTGTGTTCTATTTGGCACCAAAAAGCTTGTACTTGGTTGTGTTTACATTCCCCCGTCTTCCTCGTTAGAAGTCTACAAGTCACATACTGCTTTAGTTGAGCATGTATCTAGAAACGCTGGTTCATTGTTTATTTGTGGTCACATACTGCTTTAGTTGAGCATGTATCTAGAAACGCTGGTTCATTGTTTATTTGTGGTGATTATAATTTGCCTAAAATATTGTGGCTAAATGACAATAAAGGTGTCAACACTCTAACTAGTAATCTTTCCTCACAAGCTATTGAAATTGTTAATTGTTTTGCCTATTTGAATATGTTTCAAGTAAATGCTGTCACTAACTGTTTGGGTTCTTGCCTGGATTTAATTTTCACTAGTATACAAAATGTCATAGTAAGTGAAGCTGATATCTCCTTATTACCAATTGATAGATATCATCCACCTCTCTCGATAAACATCTCAAATTTTTTCAAACTCGCTTCATTGAAACCAAATGTCTCATATCACTACAAATTTCTCGATGGTGACTATTCAAATTTTAACAATTATCTTTCTCAAATTAACTGGTCAACACTATTTTTAAATTCTGATATTAATGACGCTGTATATAAATTTAATGAATGTTTATCACGTGCTATTGATTTGTTTATTCCTTAGGGATTATACTGTCAACCCAAGTTTCCTAATTGGTTTAGCTCGACACTTAAACAATTAATAATTGAAAAAAAGAAAACCCATAAGTTATTTAAAGTGACTGGAAACTTAAACTTTTATCAAAAATTCTCTCAGCTAAGGGAATTGTCCAAAATTGAATCAGCCAAGTGCTATAAATCCTTTGTTGAAGATACAGAGACAAAACTACTCAAAAATCCTAAACAATTTTGGCAATTTGTTGCGCAAAAGCGTGCTGATAATGATCTCCCCTCAAGTATGTATTTTAATGAAACTCATGCTACTAATGGTCATGACATCGCCAACCTTTTTGCTAAACATTTCTCCTCTGTATATTCTGATGCGTCATGCACCATCCCTCCACTTAACTATGACCAAAATATTGACTTGAATGATTGCCAAATATCACTTGTAGAGGTATACCAAGCCTTAAATAATCTTTCTCATAAAAAAACTTCCGGACCTGATGGCATTCCAGAAATCTTACTAAAAGAATGTAAATATACTTTATCTAACCCAATTTGTATGTTGTACATCTTATCACTATCATCTGGAACTTTTGCAGACTCATGGAAGATTTCGTATATTCGACCCATTTTCAAGTCTGGGAATAAATCAAATATTGGAAATTACAGACCAATATCAATTATATCTAATATTCCGAAAGTATTTGAGTCAATAATTACAAAGAAAATCACTCCTATTTTCAAAAATGTTCTGATTGAGGAACAGCATGGATTTAGATCAGCGAAATCTACAACAACTAATTTACTGTCTTTTACAAACATCATTGTTAAAGCTTTAGAAGACAACTCTCAGGCTGATGTCCTTTACACCGACTTCTCTAAAGCCTTTGACAAAGTAAATCACTCAATACTCATGGCCAAACTTTATGCTATAGGTATTAGAAACCCTATGTTATCATTTTTTCAATCTTACTTGAGTGACAGAAAACAAAGAGTTAAAATAAATAACTTTGAATCCTTTAACATTGATGTAACGTCCGGTGTTCCCCAAGGAGCCCATTTGGCACCGCTTCTTTTTAACCTTTTTATTAACAACTTAACTAAAGTTTTTTCGCACACACGCTTCTGGCTTTTTGCTGATGATAATAAGATCCTTAAGAAAATTAAATCCTTTCATGACTGTTTACTATTTCAACTTGACATTGATTCATTTAACGATTGGTGCAAACTAAACTGCTTGGAACTCAATGTTGATAAATGTAAAGTTTTGTCCTTTTACAGAGCCAATAAACCTATTCAGTTTGAGTATAAACTAAATGGTGCTTGTCTATCAACTGTCACATCCATCAAGGACCTTGGGGTCACTCTTGATTGCAATCTCTCTTTTCGAAATCATATAAATGACATCGTAAATAAATCACTTAAGCTACTCGGGTTCATTCATAGAATTACCACACACTTTAAACATATAAGAACACTTAAAACTCTATATTGTTCGTTGGTTCGTCCTCACCTTGAATATGCCTATGTCATTTGGTCTCCTTTCTATGCTGTCCACATTAGTCACATCGAATCTGTCCAACATCGCTTCCTACGGCGAATTGCTTGGAGGTTAGGACTTGAAAGAGGCGATTACTCATATGAGGAAATTGAACAGACTTTAAACCTATCTCCATTAGAAAAACGTAGAAAAGACTCCGATCTAATTTGCATATTTAAAATAATCAACAGTATAACCGACTCACCTGAACTGCTACAACTCATTCAATTCAACACCCCATCCCGTAGACTCCGAAATAATGGATTGTTGTTCCTCAATCACCATTCAACTAACTATGGGTACCATTCTTCTTTGTCTAGAATGTCGAGACTTGTAAACTCAAGTCAGAGCATTGAATTTTTTGGTGTAAGTCTAAATGACTTTCAAAAAGCGATACGTAATGTGTAATTTTTCACAACTTAATCGTTATTGATGCTATGACTTGTAGTTATTTTCTATATGAACATTTTCTATTTTACATTGTCTTTGCCCTTCACATTCATGTACCCTCCATTCACTGTCATCTATGTTTTTCTTATTCGTGTCAATATTATGGTTTTAATGGACTTATTGTCCGTAAATTAATAAATAAATAAATTTAAAAAAAATCGTGTAAAGTATGTAAAAATAAAGTGATATAAACTAAAAAAAATAAAGAATCATTAAAAAAAGCTCTTTCGGTCGAAATTCAAAATTTATTCACAAGTTTGTGCTCCAACGTAAATCGGCCGATTGAAATTTAAATTTAAGCCCATTAAAATTGTTATGAAAATAACATAGGATTATTACAGTAAGTAAGAACCTGTCAAATCTGTGATTTATCTTGTCTATTGTTTATGCTCTGGCAATAACAGGAAGTGACTAAAATCAAAGATGGCATCACTTCCCGGCCGGACAGAGATAAGTGAGCGCGTCCGGTCGGGGGTCAATTATTATTTCTAGAAGTCTGAGGATCTGATCGAAAGATATTTCATGGATTTGTGATTAATACCAAAATGTTCAGTTTGTGCTTCAAGTTTAGAAGTCTAATAATATTTCCCGCGAGTGGAATTCGCCCCGGGTGGCGTGGATAATGAAAACGTATTTCGCCATGTGCGGCCGTGGAAGTAATCAGAGTTTATCCAAGTGATCGGTGGTTATTTCTGCCGATAGACTGTTTTCGCCGTGAGCATTTTGATTCGGAGCATTTTTAAGTCCCACCTTGCCTCATGGAAGGGCAACTTACGGGTTATCCGTGGAACCGGCACATGGCTGGACCTCACTGGGCCGTTGGCCAGCCACATTTTGATGCCGACGTCTACTCCTCATCCTGGCTGGTACTCACTGGGCCGATACCAGTCACATTCAGAAGCTGTCATCTACTCCACATCCTGGCTGGTACTCACTGAGCCGATACCAGTCACATCCTGAAGCTGTCATCTACTCCTCATCCTGGCTGGTACTCACTGGGCCGATACCAGTCACATCTGAAGCCGTCGTCCTCTAGCTACTTGGCTGATTCATCTAGTCCGCCATTCGCGGCACTCAGTGTTCGTTCCTCATAACTATATACGTTCATATTATTTTAGACAGGGTAGATAGATTCTACGTTCTGGTCGATGGGGGTAAGTTTTCACATTTTTGTATATCTCTGTGAAATTTATCAAAATATAACTTGTTACGGCCAGTCCAAAGTTTAACCAGAATACTTTCATTTTATAACCTTGCAACTTCCTTTCAAACATCATGTAGATGGGATATATTTTTCCCGCCCTGAATGGAGAATTTTTTTATGCTCTACCGGCGGTTGGTCGGTTTGGCGAGTTCTTTTCCAGTTCAACCACTGGAAGGGACTCTGGCACGTTTGGGTTTTCTAAGACCAACAAAGTCAAACTTGGCCACCCACTTTTCAATCATCATAACAGTCAATAATGTACTTAAAAACCTATCTTAACCCAGCCTATAAACACAACATTGGGCTAAGTAAGTATCATATCATTGTGCACAATACGATAACATAACATGGCGTACCAACGTGGTTGGTTCGTATTTATTCTTGTTATTTGGTTTTGAATCGGAGTTGCAAGCGTTTTAGTAATCATGAGTATTTGTTTTTGTTGTTTCGACGTATTTCACATAAAACGTAACCTATAAATGTCATAAGGTACATAAATGTCAACAGTGCGAGCTTATCAAAATGCCATCAGTGCAACCAACATATTAATAACGATTTGTACGCATTATTATAATTTATTTTTATTTTACGGGCAATTTTATTTCGGGTTACGGGCAACACGAATACTATGTGTCAACTTGACAGGTAGGAATGTCAAGCGTAAACAAACATCGCGATTTTGACAACAACTGTCACAATAATATTACACTTGTTATGCAACCAATACTATACAGTGCTTCTAAGTGCATTTAATTATATATTTGCCTCGCGGGAGAGCAATATATTCATAGCTATCGTCATTAGCTAAGTTATTATCATCTTGTCTTCAATACTTGCGGTTTCATAAGTAAACTTTTCAAAATGTCGACCATAATAGACAACATCAATGGTAAGTCGAAGGAGGAATTGTCTTCGGACCTTTTATCCAGAAATATAACACCGGACAGTACATTGGAGGAAATGCGGACTCAAGCCAGAAGGCATACCAAAAATATTAAGATTTCAAAAGGTATAGAGCATCACGAGGGGAATGTTAACCCAGACAATGACAACAAATTTGGGACAAATTACATAAAATATACAAAAGTAATTTATAACGAATCACACCCTTCCTCATCTTCATCCTCAAGTACTATTAATGATTGGAAGATTAAATTTGATGGAAATAGTTGCGTAAGGGATTTTATAATTGAAATAAAAGAAAAATCCAGAACTAGGAATGTCAGTCATGTTGATTTAGTAAGATGTTTTTCTGATATTTTAGAGGGTTTGGCCTTATTATGGTTTAGGTCCATTTATACTCCCGAGTTAACTTGGATTGAATTATCTACATTACTTATAAAACAATTCGAAACAAATAATAAACAGATAGAATTAAAGTCACAACTTTTCTCTATGAAACAACCTGCCGGTATGTCTGCTTTCAAATTTACGTTGAGAATGCAGAAGCATAACAACATGCTTGATTCTAAATTACCTACCTCTGAACTATTACAATTATGTATGAGGGCATTATTACCTACGTATATCAACCTTCTTGCGTCTCGGGACTTCAACTCTTTTTCAGAATTAACCAAAGCTACAAATAAGTTGGAGTCTTACTCAACGTCTAATTTAAGGGAAAATAAATCTTCTTCTTCTTTTAACGATACTCAACTTAAAGATAATACAAAGAATTATTTCACCAATTCACGGGGTAATAATAATTTCAATTTTAATCGTAACCCTTCTTATCGTGGTACCTACACTAATCGTTCGACGGATTATAATTAAAAACAAAATAATAATAATGAAAAACAATATAATAATAATAATAAACAATATAATAATAATAATAAACAATATAATGCCACTTATTCTAATAACAACAATTCTAGGGTTTTTTATAACCATCATTCGAAAAAACCTACTTCTAATGACTATAGAGAAAAGGAGATGAGTCATACTGAAACAAATTCCTCAGGGATAATATTTATTGTTCTTTTTGTAAATTAAGGGGGCATCTACTATCGGAATGTAGGAAGAAGAGTCACAACAACTCTAAAACTAGGGTTGCTTCTTTAAAATATAGAGAATCAAAAAACTAAATGTGAGTCGCTCTGTTCACGCGCCTTCCTTTGCGCAGAGGAAGTGCGAGTGGCAGAGTTGGCTCCGTTTGGTTAGACAGTTTCTTTCGCGCTCGAGTTCTGAGGTGGAGGTACCGCCGCCGAAGGATTCCGAGCTTGAAAGGGATAATCAACCTTTTGCGGATATCTTTATTGGAAATAATTTTTATAAAGCACTATTTGACAGTGGTTCTAAAATCTCCTGTTTAGGAGGAGATATTCATTTAGTTTTCTTAAAATTAGGTTATAAATTAGTTAATATTGATTTCAATATTTCTACAGCTGATGGAACAAACCAGCGTGTATTAGGTACAATGACATTGCCAGTTACGTACAAGTCTATAACACATAATATACTTTTCTACGTCGTCCCTTCTTTATCTCATAATTTTATTTTAGGAGTAAATTTTTGGAAAGTGTTTCAAGTCGCGCCGGAGCTCTTTCCGAAAGAACCCAATCCTCAGCAAACGGGTCATATCAATGAGTTAAGAGCTATTCAGCCAGCCTCTTCCTTATCCAAGGAGGAAAATAAAACTCTTACTAAAATTATTAAGAAATTTGAATCCATTTCTTTTGTAAAAAAAGGTTTAGGGTTAACACACTTAGTCAAACATAAAATTATTACTACGGGTCCTCCGGTTAAACAACGATATTACCCTCTTTCTCCTGCTAGACAGAAACAATTAGATAATGAAGTAGATAAAATGCTCAAATTAGGAGTCATCCGTCCTTCACGCTCAGCTTGGTCTAGCCCAGTATTAATAGTCACAAAGAAAGATGGAACGGGAGGTTTTTGCCTCGATTTGAGAAGGATCAATAATCTTTCAATTAGGGACAGTTATCCCTTGCCGTATATCTCTCGCATACTTGACAAGCTCGGTGGAGCCAGATATATCAGCTCAATAGATTTGTCAAAGGCTTTTTGGCAGATCGCCCTAGACAAAGAATCGTGTGAAAAGACAGCTTTTGTCGTGCCCGGTCGTGGTTTGTTCGAATTCACTCAGATGCCTTTCGGGTTAAAAAACGCTCCGAGTGAACTCCAAAGACTAGCGGACGCTCTGTTTGGACCAGAGTTTGATGAGAACGCATTTTGTTATTTGGATGACCTAATTTTACTGTCTGAAGATTTAGAATCTCATTTTAAACTGTTAACTAAAGTTTTTGAACGGTTAAGAGATGCGGGTCTCACAATTAATTTAAAAAAATGTGAATTCTGTAAGTCAGAACTTAAATACTCGGGATATATGGTGGATTCCAAAGGTCTTCGCACCGACCGACCCAATTAAGATAGAAAGTATAAAAAAATTTCCAATTCCTAAAAATGCTAAAGGAATAAGAGCGTTTCTCGGGTTATGTGGATATTTTAGACGCTTCATAAAAGGATTCTCTAATATAGCTGCTCCCCTGTCAAAAGTTACTGGATCAAAAAAAGGAATAAGTTTATTTAATGGTCGAAAGAAGCTGAAACAGCGTTTAGTAAATTAAAGGAAGCACTTACGACTGCTCCTGTCCTTAGTTGTCAAGACTTTTACTAAGCCTTTTGCTATTCATTGTGACGCAAGCTCTGTGGGTGTAGGTGGCGTCCTTATACAATCAATTGAAGAAATAGAAAACCCTATTGCTTATTATTCTAGGTGCCTTAATACACATGAACGTAATTACGGAATCACAGAGCATGAACTGTTAGCAGTATTAGACTCAGTCACACATTTTAGACCATATATAGAAGGGGCACATTTTTCTGTTATCACTGACCACTCTAGTTTAAAATGGTTAGGATCTTTATCGAACCCTAGTGGACGTCTAGCACGTTGGAGTTCTCGCTTATCTCAATTCTCCTTCGATGTTATACATCGTAAAGGCACACAACACATCGTCCCGGACGTACTTTCGAGAATGGACCAAGCTACAATAGCGGTCATTAATTCAAATTTGTCCACCGATAAGTGGTATACAGATATCTGGAGAGGCTGCAAAGAATGTCCTCAGCGTTTTCAAAACTTTCAGATACGTGAAAATGAATTGTTTCGTCACACAAAAACCCGCTTACCTCTGTGTGAAGATACTTCTTGGAAAAAATTAGTCCCTCTGGAAAACAGAAGGGAAATTTTGTCAGACTCACATGAATCCTCTCGTGCTTGTCACCCAGGAGTCTAAGACTTATAAAAAATTACAACTCCGTTATTTTTGGCCAAATATGTACAAAGAGGTGAAACGATTCGTAAATCAATGTGCCGTCTGTAAAGCACACAAAATTAGTACATCCTCGCCTAATGGAATTTCATCAAATTATAAAAAAGTTACGAGACCTATGGAGATGTTATCAGTGGATCTAGTAGGCCCTCTGCCTAGAAGTTATACAGGCTTTACAGTTATATTATCATGCGTGGATGTTTTTTCTAAATATATCTGGTTATTCCCGCTACGTAAAGGAACCGCGAGAAGTATTATTAAAAATTTAGAAGAAAATATTTTCCTTGTACACGGAGTACCGCGTACCATTGTATGTGACAATGAGAGACAGTTCAGTTCTAAAGAAATTAAAGAACTATTACAAAGTTACAATATAAGCCCTCCATTTTACAATTCACTGTACACCCCTCAGAACAATGTTGTTGAAAGGTATAATCAAACTTTAGGCACGGCACTATCAATATTAGTGGAATCAGATCATCGTAATTGGTCCAAATTTCTCCCACAATTTTTTTATTTTTTATTTTTATTTTTATTTTTATTTTTTATTAGGTACAATATTTTTTACAATTCAAGGTTTTCAGTAATGTAGGCCTCACTGGGTGGCTTGCCCGTGCTGAGGCCTTCATTTTATAATATAAAAAAAAACTACATAATACATTTAATGAGAAAAATTATACATTTAAAATTAAAAATACATAATAATATATTTAAAATTTAAAAAAAAAAAAAGTACATTGAAAATAATCTTGTGTGTTTGTGAGTGATGTGTGTTTATATTGGTTTTGTGTGTTACGTGTAAGTTTCAATCGGCAATGAATCATACTGTAAATTGTACTACAGGATTTACTCTTTTCTTGTTATGCACGGTAGAGAACAAATATTAGATGGGGATCTCAACCTTAATCTATTAGCAGATGATGTGTCCAGTCAGCAAGATTCCTCTCATCTCAAAATTTACACTGACAGATTAAATGGATTGTCCACAATTTATGAACAAGTTTCAAACGCTCTTTTTGTAGCATTTAAAAAAGGCGCTAATCACTACAATTTACGAAGAAGAAACGTTACCTTTCAGGTCGGAGACGTAGTCTGGAGAAGAAACTTTGTATTATCCAATGCTTTGAACTATTTTTCACAAAAATTTGCACCTCGTTTTGTTCAAAATATTGTTGTTAGGAAAAAATCAGATTTAGTCTATACTCTGGCTGATTTAAATGGTAAGGAAACTGGCGACTTTCATGTCAAAGATATAGTAAAATCAGATAACATACCAGTTTAATCTTCTACCATAAAGCATCGTGTGGAGACTGGCCATCTTTACAGGTGCTATCTTTAAAAATAAATCTTCTCAATACTGCTCATTTCAGTACGGCCTGATCATCCGAATTGCTATGACCAATATTTGTTGGTAAATATATATTCATATTTTTAAGTTTGTCCTTTACGGAAAATTAAATTTTATACCAGTTGATTACTCGACTATAATTTCTCATTAGAATAATAAGTTAAAATTTTGTAGATTATATGTGTACAAATGTGAGATGCTTCGAAATACAAATACATTTATATTTCTGGTCACGATCAGTTCAACTTAGCTCATATTTATTTTTAAGTTTATTTTTATGTCAACTTGGATTATACGACGATATGAACCCGCATATCCTCTTGTATTCTAAGCTTAATACCATATGAACTGTGTCCATATACCTTTATATTGTATTACTTTAAATAAGAACATATGGAGTTATTCGCCCAGTATTTCAAGATGTTCCGAGTTTAAATCTATTGTGCTTACATAGGTCTCATTGCCCATTTGTCTATGTAAGTATCTTTACTATTACAAAAAAAATTCATGTTAAGTTTCTATAAACAAGTTACTACTGAACTAATATTAATAAATTTATATAATATTAAAACTTCATCATTTGAAGAATTAAAATCAATTCTAAAAATAAGTTAGTGATTGATTGGTTCCTGTGAGAACCTCAGTAATGAGTTACACCAATATTACAATTTAAAAATTGTACCCTCGGGGACAAAAGGCGAATACTTAATTGATTGAAACCATTTTTACGATGGTTGTAGACTATTTATAGCCTCATTTATTTACGATGGTCGCTAACTATTCTATTGGCACCATTATTAACGATGGTTGTTTACTAAATAATGTGGCATCATTTTTGCAATGATTGTAAGACTATTCATAAAACCATTCATTTACAATGGTTGGTTATATCCTGTATTTCATATACCAATGGTAAAATAAACTTATATGTTGTTTCCTATTGTATAACTGTCAGAAAAACTAAACCCACGAGACCAGTTTAGGGAGTTAGATAGGAATACTCTTCTATAGAGGAACTCTTCTTTTCCAAAATGGATTTAGAATCAGTGATAAAGTGCAGATGGTACACCATCTAAGAGTGTAGCCTACTTTTGTTTATTTAAAAAGTGGATCTGAACAGTGATGCTTTGCGCATAATTAATGTTTTGATGTATATTGATGTCATGTTTTAGTGATAATATTTGTATACTAATTTTAAGTTCTATTCTGTTATAGATGCTACGTCTACGGTAGTCCCAGACGAGAGTCAGAATACATCACCCAGCGTCTTACATGCTGCGAGTGATTACGGGCCCCGTCCACGTATTTTCTTACTGCTAATTGTGTACAATTTAAGGTCTTTAATTCTAAGTTCTGATTGTGTTAAATCTAATATTCTGAACTTCAATTGGATGCGCCGCAAACTCATCCATCACGTCTTACGCATGATGGGCGCGACTGATTTTGTGACACACCCATTTGCAAGCATACTGTTACTTTTAGAATATTTCTGCTATATAACTCATTTTTATGTTATTATATCATGTATGTTTTAGGAACCCATCAGACCAAGTTAGGGTATCTCTTAGCTCAGGCTTATAATTTGTTCTCCTTGTGTTTGAAGGCAAACACGTTGGGGGCGACCGGGGTAATGTTATGAAAATAACATAGGATTATTACAGTAAGTAAGAACCTGTCAAATCTGTGATTTATCTTGTCTATTTTTTATGCTCTGGCAATAACAGGAAGTGACTAAAATCAAAGATGGCATCACTTCCCGGCCGGACAGAGAGAAGTGAACGCGTCCGGTCGGGGGTCAATTATTATTTCTGGAAGTCTGAGGATCTGATCGAAAGATATATCATGGATTTGTGATTAATACCAAAATGTTCAGTTTGTGCTTCAAGTTTAGAAGTCTAATAATATTTCCCGCGAGTGGAATTCGCCCCGGTTGGCGTGGATAATGAAAACGTATTTCGCCATGTGCGGCCGTGGAAGTAATCAGAGTTTATCCAAGTGATCGGTGGTTATTTCTGCCGATAGACTGTTTTCGCCGTGAGTATTTTGATTCGGAGCATTTTTAAGTCCCACCTTTCCTCATGGAAGGGCAACTTACGGGTTATCCGTTGAACCGGCACATGGCTGGACCTCACTGGGCCGTTGGCCAGCCACATTCTGATGCCGACGTCTACTCCTCATCCTGGCTGGTACTTACTGGGCCGATACCAGTCACATTCTGAAGCTGTCATCTACTCCACATCCTGGCTGGTACTCACTGGGCCGATACCAGTCACCTTCTGAAGCTGTCATCTACTCCACATCCTGGCTGGTACTCACTGGGCCGATACCAGTCACACCCTGAAGCTGTCATCTACTCCTCATCCTGGGTGGTACTCACTGGGCCGATACCAGTCACATCTGAAGCCGTCGTCCTCTAGCTACTTGGCTGATTCATCTAGTCCGCCATTCGCGGCACTCAGTGTTCGTTCCTCATAACTATACACGTTCATATTATTTTAGACAGGGTAGATAGATTCTACGTTCTGGTCGATGGGGGTAAGTTTTCACATTTTTGTATATCTCTGTGAAATTTATCAAAATATAACTTGTTACGGCCAGTCCAAAGTTTAACCATAATACTTTCATTTTATAACCTTGCAACTTCCTTTCAAACATCATGTAGATGGGATATATTTTTACCGCCCTGAATGGAGAATTTTATTATGCTCTACCGGCGGTTGGTCGATTTGGCGAGTTCTTTTCCAGTTCAACCACTGGAAGGGACTCTGGCACGTTTGGGCTTTCTAAGACCAACAAAGTCAAACTTGGCCACCCACTTTTCAATCATCATAACAGTCAATAATGTACTTAAAAACCTATCTTAACCCAGCCTATTAACACAACATTGGGCTAAGTAAGTATCATATCATTGTTCACAATACGATAACATAACCAAATCTAAATTTTTCTTTTTCCATTATATTTACATAATAGGTAGAACAAGATTTAAAAAAAATAGCATTAACTCACTAATAATTGCGAAAGTTTCCACAAAAATCGTGGAAACACGATTTCTTTAATGCCCTTTAAATACATTAGCAACACTTTCCGAATAAAAACATAAATATTCAGTTCGGTCAAGTATTTTGGTCTCAAATCTAAATGTAAGATTTGCACTAAAACAGAATGCTCCACTTTTCCTATTAATGCGTGATGCCTAGAAGAAACAATACAGGAAACAACATATTCACGTAGCGTTTTCGAAATCAAAAACAATTCAGTTATTTTGAGGTATAGCTTGTTTAATTTCCACTTTATTGGATTCTACAAATAATAGAACTAATTAATACCAAAATAATCATAATTAAAACAATCGAGAAACGTTTGGGACCGAAATATTATTTTTCTCCTATTACCATTATTAGAACAGCTGTTTGATGAATTATTAAAATATTTGAAGCATTATTTATTTGGACGGGTAACATATAATACAAAATAAATTTAATTTATTTTCATCTCACTACAAAACATAATTTTAAAAGATAAGTCAAATCGGAATTAATATATCTCGTTTTCATTCCCTCTTTTATAAACCTTTATTAAGTTTAGCATCGGTTTAGCTCCGGAAAATTATTCGGCCATTAACCAATATCATATAATGGAATTCACTAAATCGAAAAGAAAAAAGGAATTTATCAATTAATCTGCCTGTCAAAAAGCAGATTTTTCAAGAAATCATTTTTCTTTCGGCGCAGCCCGTCATTGCTGAAGTTAATTGCTCGCTCAGTCCTGAAATTAAATTTCAACCCTCGCGAGGGAAGTCTTTAAGGGATGGTTCCATTGAAGAAGTAAGGGAGATGGCTAGGCCTACCGCTGACTTGCAATTTTGTAAGTGACTTAGTGTTCATCTGTCGGATTACAGATTATTTTGAAGACAACAGTTTTTGCTACTCACGCCTGTTTATTACGGTGCAGTGTAATGAAGAAACACGACTATATGCTTGTTAGTCCGACCGAGAATTTAAAATTTGATTGATGATGTGACCGCTAAAGAAAATATCATAAATGCATTGGTGTTCACACGTCAGGGGATTTTATTCGAAAGACAAACATTCCCCGATTACGAATAACCCAACAATATTTGAAATTCTCCTTCTACCACCACATTAAACTGAAAATCTTGTGATGGAGGACTTTGAAGCCGAGGAATTGAACACACGTTGCCTTAGTGGGACCCAAACGCAATGCCAACTCAGCCACTGAATGTTCATTACTGTTTACATTTCAGACAATACAAGTTAGTACAATTGTATTAATCATAATTACCATAAAAACCCTTGTTTCTTCCAAATCAATAATTTGTAAACACCATTTCTCCCCACTTACATTACCTTTTGTCATACTTAAACTTGCTTTCTACAACATATTTCTCGTGAACACTTTAAGTTATTAATTTCTTAAAAAATAAATGTTGATTTTGAAGATAATATTTGTACATTTGTCGAAACGGTAATCATATGAAATACCCTCGATAGAAAAAATTGCGCAGTATTTTATTTTATTTATCATGTTACAGGTATGAAATATGCACATAATATTTTTAAATGCAACTTATGATTTTTTTGGGAGATTTTTGCTGTATTTAAATCGTATTTTATTAAATATTTTAAAAATGTTCGAAAAATGATTATCGGTTTTTATTGTTAGCGCGGCTCCCGCCAACATTCGTATTTACATATCTCCCTTTCAATCCATCTTCTTCTTCTTTTTGAACCCTTAAATAAGGAAACCGAACAGGGTAATAATTACTAGCTATTTTATCTTATTGAAAGAACCAATGACCCTAATATAACATTAATTAATAAAGTAAGGAAAATTATTTATTCCCAGCTTCTAAGTATGTTGACAAAACCCAAACAATATAACAAATTTAAATAAATGAATTGCAGTCACATCATTATAAAACAATTAAGATAACATTAATGTGGGGAAAATAGACTTCAAAATACCCCTACAGAATATGAAATATATCGTCACAATTATTTAATTAGTAATACTGGTAATAAATCATATTAAATTGGGAGGGAGTAAAATAGAATCATATGAATAAGTTGTCTAACCGTGGTTAAAACCACAGTTTGAAAATGGTATTGAAAGCCAAAACAGCTGTAACAATAACAAATACCAAAAAATAATTGCAGTACTTGATAAATATATTTGATGTCAATTAAATTAAAAATAATAAATAAATGGAGTTCTACGAATTAAATACAAAAACATTAAATAGCATTTGATGCAAAGTAAGCTATCCAGAATTAAGGTTCCCACCTGTGTATTCCATACCAATGCAATATCCTCAGTTCCTATGTTCATTGGCTCCATATAATTCTCCCTTCCAGTTTGTCTATTCCGCCCGTTCATAAGCGATCATATTCTGTAGTTAGGAAATCCAGTGAGGTCTTTATTTCGTCGAGCATGACAAATTTTTCTTTTATTGAGTTGAATTCCATTGTCACTTTACTTGTAATTATATCACAAAATTTTTGAATTAGGTTATGTTCCAGAGCTGCCGTCAGTTTTTCGAGTTTATCATCGATGTACTTGGTGTATTGCTGAAAGTCATCTTTATTGAGTGGTTCGACATTGATATTGATATTCTGATCGGTTTTTGTAGAGCACGCATCTGAACTTTGCTTCGCCCTTGTGTTTTTCATGTTGATGTTTTTAAAAGTCGTCAAAAGTGACAGCACTATTGACCAATCACGAGACAGATGACAACACTATTAACCAATCACGAGGAAGATTACAACAGTATTGAACAATCACGAGGTAATGTCAAAAACTATCTGTGTTGCTTACGGTGTTGGACTTTGTTATATTTTAAATCACGATATTTAACAGCAAGCACTCCAATGTAGAAAACTAATTGATTGATTTATGAATTCATAAACTGATTTCAACTTTTACACACTTGAAGATGCGAGTATTAGCAAATTCTTCTTGTTTCGTTAGATATATTGGGGAGCGAAATTCACTGTTGCAGATTTGACAGATGCGACCATAGTTACTTAATGATATCGATGCTATTAAAAAGTTTTGTGTTTCTTATGATGAAGCCTAACATTTTAGCAGCTTTAAACTAATTGTGAAATAATCAGTTTTTGGAAAGTAAACATGTAAGTAAATAACACCCCCGAAAGGGTGTTCGCCTGCGTCTGAAAACCCGATAAGGTTTAGCATACATTGGTGGTCCTTCAAACAAGGAATTTTAATAGATTGCAGTAATGGCAATTCTTTTTCAAACTGTCGCCAAAGCGTGACGACTGTTTCAGGAGGAGCATCGTCCCAATCCAGATCTTATTCCCAAAATACTTTGTTATAAGCTTAGCTAATAATACAACTGGTGCAACGAAATCAACCAAATCCCAAAGACAAGCAATCGACGAGAGAATGTTTTGTTGTGTACAAGTTCTTTCGTTGGAGTGTACAACAAATACGAAATTATCGAAAACGGGTACCCAATGAAGCCCAAGTATTTTTAGGTTTTCATCAGTATATAATTTCACATATTCCTTAACACGACGAGCTTAATAAATCGTGGACAAAAGATAAGGAGCATTACTAGAGAACTTTACAAAATGAAATTTTCCGGCAAGTTTGCAACAAGTGTAAACGAGGTCATTCATGCGACGCGAGTTAGCGCAGTGTACGCATTTGCAAAAAATGGGCTACAAGACATGTTGAATGTGGAGGGTTTTAATTCGAGCAATTGTAAAAAGTCGCTATTGTTAAATATTTACAGTATTCGCTGATACCGGCGACATTCTTCTTGCACTACAATTTAAAGATACATTTATTTACATATACTAGGCGGTTATAGCTCTTGCAAACCATCTAACTTGAGTATAATCCGAAACAAATCATTTTATAAATTCTTACCGGTATGTAGAATGTAGTTAAGCGAGTGGCCTGAATCGGATTTTATGCTCGCGTCCAAGAACATGCGTATTTAAGTAGTTATTTTTTCCTCGCGGACTACAATATGATGCGGAATGACGCAATGGGGTAAGTCCGAATTATCGACCGGCGAAATATATCCTTTCTGTAAATATTCGCGCAATATTACGTCGTACTCTAATTTTGTAGCGGGTTTAGTTATTAAGAGGAATATGAAAGCCAAAATATTTTTGTTCTTTCAACTTCCAAAATATTAATCGAACTACACATATCGTTAAGATTATCTGTGTTATCTGCGCAAGGCAAGGAATTTTGAAATAATAAGAGTCGAGTTTCGGCAGGTCTCTGCAATAGGTAGAAAGCGCCCGGCATGATCTCCTTATGTTGATCCTGCCGCACGCTCGCTAAAACCCTTTTTAACTGGTGGACGCATACCAACGGAATTTTTGTGAGGACAGCAGTCGTGATCGCGTAAATACTATTTTATAGAAAAATAAGTATGGAAGTATGAATCATACATGAAATAATAATAAAAATAACTTAGAAGAAATGATATTATTATTTCATGTATGATTCATACTTGCATACTTATGTTTCTATAAAATAGTATTTTATAGAAACACAAGAAAGAATTAAAGAAAAAAAAACAAATGTAATAAAACTAAAAACAAATATATTAAAATTAATAGTAAACTGAAAAATAAAGAAAAAGTATGTGTTTATTTTAAAAGATACAAATAAAAATAAAAATATTAATATTAAAATATAAACATAATTAATATAGATTGCTTAATGCATATAATTGTTTGTGTGCATGTTTATTTATCGTAGGTATTATCTATAAGACAACATGTTTATGTTCAACACTTAATTTTAATTTTCGTGATATGAGACAAGTTGGACAGAAGTTTTAATATATTTTTTTTTGTGTTATGAACTCATATGATCTTTAAAGAAAGGTCGTCCCCTTTCAAATATCCATTGATGTACACGGTCAGTAAATATGGATATAGAATTACTTGACTTTAAGTTTTGATGGTTTGAACACTTACATAATATAAACGAGACGAACGTACTCCAAAATTTTTTTTGTTTAGATTAACAACATAAAATACGTCAGGCAGGCCCTTTCAACAGAGTTATGAGTTTTTCCACGGAATTGTAGACCTTGCAGCGCGTTTGAAAACGGACTGTCGGGTTTTGGACTTGAATAGCGAGAGATCTCGGAGAAATGAAAAAGAATCAGTGATGATTTAAAAAGAATGTGTGAAATTGGTCTTAGTTAGTGAATTCAGATGGTGTTAAAAATTATTGTTAAATATTAAATTAAAGTGAAATATTATTGAACCGGTGTTAAAAATTATTGTTAAATATTAAATAACAGTGAAATATTATTGAACCGGTGAAGTGAAAATGATTGGACTCAGTGAGGATAGAAATAATAATAATAACAATAATAATAATTGGACAATTTGTAGAGCGCCGTTTTGTGAAAAATCACCTCAAGGGCGCTAGGTGTTGTGCGATCGCGATTATATTATAAAATTGTGTTAATTTAAACGTGATTTCGTAAACAGTTCGAACTAAATTACTTGTCTGAAAAACATGGAAATAATAATAAAAATAATTGCGTTTTAAAACAGATTGAACGTATTTAGCGGCAGGAAGTGATAACCATGTCGGTTAATCGAGCTAGGGAGGCATTAATAATTAGCGAGATGGCGTCCTATCTTAAGAGATATTGTCTTAACCGTAAACCAAAGAATCAGACAAATCATTAAATAGGAAGTTATATAGCTCTGCGATAAATCATAAGACTGCGTGTTCGAATCCTGACAGAAGTTTTAGGGAGGTACAATTTTATTTACAGAATTATTTAATTACCCTTCTATAGACATAGGGAGGAGACCAAAAACTATACTGATTTAGCTATGTAGGGTGGGACCAAGTAAGCTTCATACTGTGATTGGGAAAAACTAACAGAGTGAGTTTTTTTAATATTATTTATTAAATTCCAGAAGACCCTTTAAAGGACGGATGCAACCGAAGAACAGGAACCAAGTTTACAACACCTGCCACCCAAATAATCTTTTCATTAAAGGAATGCGCCAGACAAGAATATATATCAGCTGTAAGAAGGAGACGGGCCAATGACCTTTCATATGTAGGCCGATAACATTTGAATTAGGGAATGCCTCGGTCCGGGGGTCATATTAAAAAAGTAACCTACCTGCCGATTTGTTATTCTTTTAAAACATTACGAATTAAATCATGACGTTGTCCCTGCGATAGGTATTGAATCGCCGACGAGACATTAAATACCTATTACAAATTAGGCCAACCAATATAAATTCGCAGTATAAAAATACCTATCTACAGAGTACCTATCACAACACTGGCGTACAATTGAAACAGCGAACACCACCAGCCGGGACAAGACGCAGGGTACACTCAGTCGAATAGGGAGGGAGGTTTTGCTAACGTATGACCGCCCGAATAGAAAGCGATCGGAAGCAACCAAACAGAACAAAAATGAATACTTATCATCTGTTATTTGACTTTCAAATTTACAAATCGGGATACACAAGAAAAAATCTAGAGTCAAAAAGGGGAGATGGTAATCTCCGAAATAAAACTACCAACAGAACAACTTTTCTCAACAGGTCCCTTTCGAGAGGTAGGCAGCCTCATAAAATTAAATGCCAAAATCAAACCAATTATCCGTTTATACCTACCTGAGAGGATAGGTATTCAATAGAAGATACCCATACCTAATACAAGAGGGAACTAGTAACCTCATAAAACAATTACTGGAACTAAATATTAAAATACAGACAGTCCTCTTCCTAAATTTTTCATTTCGAGTAAACCTTACATATATCTCACATGATAATTGGCTGAATGGGTAAGCACACAACTTATCCATAGAAGCGGACATAATGTCGACAAGATCGTCGTGTGTTATCTGTGTGGTGTTATCGACGTGAAATTTACAGCGTTTTCTGCAGGTGGCATGTAACTTGAGACCTTACGTGTCACATTTTCGCGACTAGATTCGTGACAAGAGATGTCATGGTTTTCCCCTTCTACATTCAGTAAAGTAGATTTTCCTGGAGGTGTAATGAGGTTGGGGCGTTTCTAAAATTGGTAAGAAGACC
Organism: Hesperophylax magnus; assembly: GCA_026573805.1. Classification (NCBI taxonomy): domain Eukaryota; kingdom Metazoa; phylum Arthropoda; class Insecta; order Trichoptera; family Limnephilidae; genus Hesperophylax; species Hesperophylax magnus. The sequence goes on along the minus strand of JAIUSX010000180.1, from coordinate 1,191,973 downwards.
TGGTTTTCTTTATTCTGGCGTGAAGGTCGCTAATTCGGAACAAGGGGAGACCCCGCAAAAGCCCGTCAGATCCGGCCGGTTCAGATATCCAGACACGTAGATATCGATTGCCTTGTTCTAATTATCATCCATCAGATTTGTTTGGGAAAGCGGTGGAGCCAACTTAGCTTGAACAAATTAATTTCCTTTCCTCTCCTTTCCTTCCCAAAATATACATATGGATGGCGCCGACAACTAACATCATAAATTTATCATATGTATATCACATATATAAAATCTAACACTTTATCATACTCACATTACCCTACAACAGGTAGAATCACGTTGCTAGTTGGAGAGCAGGCGAGACAGAAAATAAGGTTTATAAAATGGCTTTAAAACACAGCGGTAATGGATTCAACTTACTATCTCAAAAGAACTGAGGGATACCACACACATACATAGATAATCAGGTTACCGAGAAACAAAAAACCAACACAACGTTCGGTGAGACCTTTTTTTCTGAACCGTCACGTGAAATAATTACGTTCAAGGTCGTAAAACACGTAGACAAACTAGGATGCACACACTTGAAGGGGTGTGTAATAAAGAGAGGAGCAAAGGCTTGTACAGACGGCAGGGAGGATATTCCTACCCTGGATATATACATAATCAAAGCCTTATGGAAAAGTTACCTATGAGACTTAAAGAAAATTCATCGCAGAAAGAAAAGTTTGAAAAGTGCAGATCATTCCAAAGTCGGTATTCAATGGATTGTATATTTTAGGCGCGATGAACCAGAATTGCCGTTGAGCGAATGAGGTTTTAGTTTGAGGAACCACGCAACCCAGGTTTGATGAAAAGCGGGTGTGAGCTTGGTGTTGTGGAGCCGCCAGTAGGTTATTTTTTCATAGGTAACAAATGCTTACCTTAGTAAATAACTGTCGTTTATCTAATACCCTGATTTTAGCAAAGAGTTCATTTGAGGGATGGGTAGGTTGGCATTTAAATATAATTCTCAAAGTTAGTTTTTGAACTGTGATAATAGGATTAATAATGGATTCAGCACAACCACCCCATCCCACTATACCATTTGCTAAAGATTGGAAAAGGTTAAAATATACGCTTCTTAAAGTCTGTAAATCAAGGATGGACCTAAGGGAGCAGAATACATGGCAGAGTTTGTTGTCACTGATATGGGCTTCCCACCGTAGTTGGTTGTCTATGATTATTCCCAAATATTTTACTGCAATTGATGATTTAAGGGTAGAACACGTGCAATTTATATTCGGTGTGATTTCGTGAGTGTGTAAATTGAGTGAACACGAGTGAATGATAGGCTTAGGACAGTTGTTAGGTACATTATGTTTGCGGATGGAAAATGTCATATATTGTGTTTTGTCGATGTTAAGTGTGAGGAGGTTTGTGTCCAGCCAATGTTTTACTTTTAATAGACCATTATTAGCTTTGTTAGTGACTGATTCCTATGTTACATCTTCGAATATTTGAACAGTGTCATCGGCAAATGATAATATTTTACCTCCAATATTCATGGCACATAGTGAGTTTATGTATACAAGAAATAAAATTGGTCCTAGTATACTGCCTCGAGGTACACCAAAGGACACATGTAATTTATCGCTTATATGTGTTTTGTCAGAGTGGATTATTGAGGAACAACTCACAACCATCTCATATTAACTAATAATTCTTTTTTGTTGTTTGTTTTTGGGGTGTTATGCCGTGTTGCGCTAACTCCTTCTTTAGCCGACGTTTCGGACAGCGTTGCAGTGTCCATCATCAGGGCAGATCCGGCAGATGTGTCTACACATCTTCGGATCTACCGGATCTGCCCTGATGATGGACACTGCAACGCTGTCCGAAACGTCGGCTAAAGAAGGAGTTAGCGCAACACGGCATAACACCCAAAAAACAAACAACAAAAATGCTTTTGGCCGTGAGAATCTAAAAACTTACCTAATAATTCTTCATTCAATGTGCAAATTCTGTGAGAAAAATTCAATTAACAGTTTTTCTTCTATCTTTAATAGGTACCGAAATAAAGACGTAAAAATGCAAACAAGTTAATTGCACGACTAGGTTTGGTTTTTCGTGAATTTCATTGCAACTTTATAAAAAAATTACTAAAAAACTTTAGTAGAGCAGTAATTTTTTATATTTTTTTACCAATGTTGAACTTATGACCCAAAATTAGGTTGAAAATTGAGGATTGCTAAATAGGGATTGCTAGAACATCTCCGCTTACCCTCGGAGATATTCTAGTTCTCTATATGAACAGTCACGGAATTTAGCTTGTGAATCATAACACTGATTGATTGGTGGAGTTATATTTTATTAAAGTTGAGATAATACAAAGATTCTACCTGCGACAATAATTTGCGTAATTTACAATTAATAGCTTGCTGTTGGGAGGAGCGCCCGAGACGGAATGATTTCAAAGTTTTTTCCACGCGCGAGCTCAGTTATGCCGGCTGCGCATCTCGCTGCGCAGGCCAGTGTTGCCAGAGCCAAGGTGGCATTTTGGTCAGAAAAATAATAATACTCGCGGTGCCTACATACCTCCTCCCCAGCATTTCATGCGACAAACGCACATATGTAAAAAAACTTAAAATTAAATAAAATTACATATATAGTGTTCGATGCCCATTTGAATATTTTAAATTAACACAGTCGGACAAATTGGGACACTGGATCAACCAGTTTGTTGTAAGAGCGAGAAAAAAACCAAAAGTAATAAACTTTACCTATGTTTCTAAAAAATAATCAAGTGGGCTTGACAAACAAAGCTGACTAAAGCAACCTAGTTTGAGTGTAACAAGAACTTACTGTTAAAAAAGATAAGTGTTAATTAAATTATTAGTTAATTAAATTATTGATTTTTCAATAATTAATAATTTTATAAGTATAAATTTTTATAAGTTTCATAAGCTACGGAAAGGGGAAACCACATCGTGCTAATATAAAAAATGTAACCTGTTGGCTAAGTTAAATTATTTCAAATCTATTAAAGATGAGTGACATGTGTCTTCATTATAATCATGCAACCAGGGATAAAAATTAATACGTGAAAATTTTACACAACTTATAAGTCAAGAAAGTAAATACATAATGGGTATCACACTTCGTAGAGATAAGGAAAGGGGGCAACCACGTCATATCTATACGAGGTATGATATTCACCGCACAAGTAGAATGGTATCATATACTTGAGTACTTAAAATTAATAAAGTTCATTTTTTGTATAGAACATCAGGAACGTATATAAATATATAAGAATATTAAACGTATATAAAAATAAGATGAACTATATTAAGAAATGTGTTTAGACATATGTCCCGTAGAGTCGTGGGATATCATAATGAGAAGTTGTAACCTATATAGATCTAAATTTATGTGTAACTAAAATTGCATACATCATACATTAACTAGTATGGAATACTACACGCAATAGTTGGTATTATAATTAGGTCATGCATTTATGTGCATCTAAAATTACATCATGCCTTTATTAGCATGGAAAAACGAATACAATAGCTTGTATTGTTTTTAGATCATATATCTAATATTATATACATCATGCCTTTATCAGCATGGAATAAAGAATACATCTCAAGAAGAGTCTTGGAAAGTTACTTCATGTTATAACATGGTATATCATTTATGATAATATTTGAAAAAGAAAGCAGTTGAAAAGATTTTTCATGTTTTGACATTTTGTAAAAATAGATGAAAATTTTTTAATGCTTTAACAGGTGTACATGGGTGGTCTACGTCATACATTTATAAGTACGGAAAGAGCAGTACAAAATTAACCTATAAATACATGATAACAATATGTTTCACGTTTTGACAGGTGTGGGAAAGGTAAGCAGCAGTCATCACACACCTATCAAAACATGGTAATATACCAAGGAAATGGAGAAGGCAGTGCATCGTACCTTCTACACATATTTGAATTTTCATATTGAAAACGTATGGCAAAACTACATCATGTTTTCCCAGGTATTGTGGAATGATACATCACATACCTACAAAAACATGGAAAACACACATCACACTTTTGTAAGTGTATGGAAAAATACATCATACACTTAAAAAAGCGTGGGAAAAACTAAACGACACATATTACATGGTATTTTGTTATGTATAATATACATGTTGACATCATCTTCTATGAACATGAGATTTTTTTTAAAAACAATCCTTCCTTAAGACAGGATTATTGAATATATCAATTATGACGATGGTTAAACAAACCTAGAGTTCAATTTCTATCAAAAATTGTAGTCTCTAATTATTTTCATTATATAGTGAAATCATGTTCTATGAACATGGAGATTTAAAAATAACCCTTCCTTAAGACAAGGTTATCAAATATGTAAAAGAATAACATAGTTAAATAAACTTAGAGTTCCAACTTCCATCAAAAGTTGATGTCTCTAGTTATTTGTAGTTACAGTAATCTTTAAAAAAACACTACCAAAATTTATGTCAATAATGTGGATTTACTAATGAGATATATATCTGTGAATCGAATTTGGGAGTGTATAATGATTTTATATCGGAAAAAATTTTATATGGAAAAACTATGTCTCTGTCAGCCTTTTTTCTAACGGGCCTGGTACCTGTCTGGAAAATGCACTCTTCTACCGAACCTTGTAGTGGTAATTTTGTCCGGGGTCTGTTCTGCGACAGGTTCTTCGATAGTCAACTTCTCTTCGGAAGGAACGAAGGCTGGTTTCAAGCGATCAATAGAGACGCGCTTTGGTTTTCCATTGATGATTATGACGTATGTCTTTTCGTTACGTTCTTCGACTTTGTAAGGTCCATCGTAAGGGAGTTGAAGCGATTTTCGTGCGGAATCAGTTCTCAGAAAAACGTGAGTAGAAGAAGGTAGATCCTTATGTATGAAAAACTTTCCTGAACCGTGATTACTGGCAGGAGTAGATTTTATATTTTCAAATCTTCTTTGTAGTCGACCGACGTAAGTATCTGGCTCTTCGCGAGGCGTAGGGGTGAAGAAATCACATGGTAACCTCAGCGTTCTACCATAGGTAAGTTCAGCAGGCGAGCATTTTAAATCATCACGAACTGTTGACCTCAATCCAAGTAGTATAATAGGGAGAGTCTCCAACCAGTTCGGGTCGCCGTTAGCCATAAGTGCCGACTTGAGGGTTCTATGCCACCTTTCTATCATGCCATTAGCTTGAGGGTGGTAGGCGGTTGTCCGCGTATGCTTGATTCCGAATTTCTCCGTGAGTTTCTTGAAAAGACATGACTCAAACTGACGTCCCTGATCTGTCGTAATAGTTTCGGGGACACCATGCCTCGAAATCCAATGCGTTGTCAGTGCTGTGGCGACTGTGTCTGCTGACATATTTTTTAAGGGGACTGCTTCAGGCCAGCGAGTGAATCTGTCAATCATGGTGAGCAGATATTGATAATCACTACAAGCGGGCAGGGGTCCAACCAAGTCGATGTGGACGTTCCGGAAACGGTCTTCAGGCAGAACATACGTGGCTCTTGGCGCGACTGTATGTCTGGAGATTTTGGCCTTTTGACAATTTACGCAATGTTTGACAAAGAACTTTATATCCTTCGCCATGTTGGGCCAAACAAATCTCAATTTAATACTGCTGACAGTCCCATTAATGCCTGGATGACAAACATTATGCACATTTTCTATGACCTCTTTTCTCATATTAGATGGTACGAAGGGTCTTACATGACCGGTAGAGATATCACACCACAATGAAGAATTAGTTCCAGGAATCACCATTTGACGTAGGGAGAGGGAGGAGTCCTCAAGTGCCTTAGTAATTTCGTCGTCGTGACTCTGCTCTTGTCCCATTCTCTCATAGTCAATTGCAGAAGGGCTATTTATCTCTTCAATGCGAGAAAGAGTATCTGCAACTGTATTCTGGTGTCCGGAAATATGTTTGATGTTGGTGGTAAATTGAGATATATAATCTAGTTGTCTCTCTTGACGCGGAGAACTTGAGGCTCGTCTCTTGTTGAAAGCGAAAGTGATGGGCTTGTGGTCCGTGTAAATAGTAAAATTTCGACCTTCTAAGTTGCTCCTAAAATACTTTACTGCCTCGTAAACACCGGTTAATTCGCGGTCAAACGTACTGTATTTACGCTGTGCCGGGGTAAATTTTCTTGAAAAAAATCCTAAAGGTTGCCAAGCTGTACCTTTATTTTGTTGTAATGATGCTCCCATAGCCAGGTCGGATGCGTCCACCATAACTGCTAATTCAGCGTTTGGGTCTGTGTGCGCTAACAATGCGGCAGAAGCGAGATGTCGCTTGCATTGGTTAAAATCCTCCGTTAATTCCGGGGTCCAAGTAAGGATACGTTTGTCATTCTTTTTATATCCAGAAATGCAATCAAAAAGTGTTGCTTGGGCGCTGATAGTGTTGGGTAAAAATCTTCTATAATAATTGAGCATTCCCAAAAAACGTCTTAATCCTTTGGCTGTTTTGGGGAGAGGAAAATCAATAAAAGTTTTCACTTTCTCTTTAATTGGAGTCATCCCTTCCGGTGAAATGGTATGACCTAGAAAATTAACAGTCGGGAGTCCAAATTGACATTTTTTAATGTTAATTACCAATCCATTATCTGCTTATCTTTTAAATAGAATATCCAAATGTTTTTTATGCTCCTCTTCATTGCTGGAGGCTATAAGGATATCATCAAGATAAACAAAGCAAAAATCCAGATCTCTGGTTATGGCATGCATGAAACGCTGGAAGCTTTGGGCAGCGTTGGATAATCCAAATTGCATAGTCGTAAACTCAAAAAGGCCAAATGGTGTTATAATAGCAGTTTTGGGTATATCTTCAGGTTCCACAGGGATCTGGTAGTATGCCCTCAGCATATCTATTGTTGTGAAGATTTTTGCTTTTGCAAGTTTATGGGAGAAGTCCTGGAGCTGCGGAATGCTGTATTTGTCGGGAACCGTTTTGGCGTTGAGACGACGATAATCACCGCACGGTCGCCATTCCCCATTAGGCTTCTTCACCATGTGTAAAGGGCTCGCTCAGTTACTCTTGGACGGCCTGCAAATGCCTTGCTCCATAAGGTAATTAAATTCTTTTTTGGCTGCTTCTAACAGTTTTAGTGCGAGTCTGCGAGCTCGTTCGGTTACAGGTGGACCCTTGGTCTCTATGCAGTGCGTCACTGTATGTTTCTTGCTATTTAGAGCTTGCATATTCGGTCGCGTCAGGCTTGGATATTTACTTAAAATCTCCCTGTATTTTTGTGATGAGGAAATACTGGAGATACCGGATGAGGGTCCATTGGATGTTGCGCCTCGAATCCGTAAGCCTGTAGACTGGTCTGTAAGTGTACCCTTTTTTAGGTTGACCGACAAGTTAAAATGATGGAAAAAATCAGCACCAAGTATGGCTCTATTCACATCAGCCACTATGAAACGCCATTTCATTGTTCTCCGTAGGCCGAACTTAAGTTCAATCGTCCTTGTGCCGTAGGTTCGGATGGAATTCCCATTAGCTCCGTATAGTTGTGGGGCATTTGTCGGAAGTTATGTAATTCTTCGCTATTTTTGAAGTCTTCGGGATCACAGAAACATCCGCACCTGTGTCTACTAAAAACTTCTGGCTTGTTTCTTGGTCATGAAGGAAGAGACGACGAGTCTGAGTAGGAATTTCGCATGTCTCTACTGTGGAATTCCTCTTTCGTTTCCCGACCTCTTCGAGCGGAAGGTGCATGGTTGTTGGCATCGGTAGGCATTTTCACCAAACTTGGCATGTAATCTGCAGTACCCATTCGGTGCTCTGTTGGGCGATCTACCGCGGGACCTGGAACGTGGTCTTCTAGCAGGATTCTGATGATTACTCTGTCGAATATTGTCGCGACGTGGGCTTTGGCTTCTGTGCTCGCTATAGGTAGATGGGCGGTCACGATTCTGGACCTGCGACATCTTCAAAAGCCTTATCTCTCGGGTAAGAGCTGCGACCTGCTCTTTAATGTCTTGCATTGATGTATCATTACATTCGGATCTTGAAGTTTCGGGTTTGGTGTCGTGGTCAACTGCGCCACATTCAGTTGTCTGGTACACATCGACTATCTTATCGGCAGCTAGTGCTAGTTGGTTTAGGTTATTGTCCGGAAGTGCTGAAAGTATAGCTCGTACACGCTGCGGAAGACGTTGGAGCCATAGTGTTTTTACGATAGCGCTCTCCGCTAGTGTTGGTCCAGCTAACTCCAGCATGTGTCATAGAAGTCCTGTTGGTTTGCGGTCTTCTAATTGCAATCCCGTCAATAATCGTGTTAAACGCTTCTCTTCGGAGTCTTGAAGTCTATCTATCAGCGATGTCTTGAGTAAGCAATATTTGTCCTTCACTGGCGGGTTTATCACTATGTCGCTAACGCATTGTAATATTTCAGCGTCCAAGGCGGCGACTATGATGTTGTATTTAGTAAAATCTTCCTTGATGCGGGAGTTAGTAAACTGGGCCTCCGCCTGAGCGAACCATAACGCAATATTAGTTCTCCAACAGGCTGGTAACCTCACAGAAACGTGATGGATGTATGTTTCCGAAGAGCAGCTCTCGTTGTTTGATTCCATGTTTGGTGTTGGATTTCCCTTGCGCAATATTTCTTCTGTCTTCTTATTTACGTCGCTTGGTTCGATGGAGGGTGTCTCTCCGGTAGATGTCATTTATAAGTGCAGACAATTCAGGCGAGACAAAAATATGGAATACCCGACAGTGAAATAAACTCCTTTGTGATAAAAATAGTTAAAATTGAAATTCTCAATTTTTTTAATTAAAAATAAAAATCCACACTAATGCCTTTTTCTTTCAAAATTTTTCAACAATAATTCGGATAAAAATAAGTGGGAATTATGTACCTCCACTATTTATTAGTTGATTCGATAATTGTTTAAAAATTATAAAAATCGTTAAAATTGTTACAAATTTTTAAAATCGTTGAAATTTTTCTAAAATTTTACTGTTAAAATTTATTAAAATTTTGTTGTATAGATAAACTCGTTTTAGATGTTATTGAATAGTTTTAGATGATAAGAAAGAAACTTTAAAAATTGTTAAAATATTTCAGAACATGTGCGATTTGCAACATTATTGTATTGTTCTGACCTCAAGAAAAAATTTTGTCGTAAAAATATGTCGAACCAATTTTATCCGGCGACGATTCTCAGATGAATTCTGGATGCTGGTCTCCCTGATGATGATCACCTACAGTCATCGTTGCGCCAATCCGTTCTCACTATAATAGAGGGTAACACGCACTTATCATTCAAGAAGGAACAATTTATTAAAACAAAACATTTAGCGGGATAAAAACGTTTCAATAGATAATTAGGTGAAAAACACGTGTTTGACATGCACGGGTAACAATGTTATCGAAATAACACTGTCGTGTATTTATTAAAAATTACTGGAACATTTATTTCTACGGTGAATTTACTTTAAGTTGTGCTATAAAACAATAGAATTTACTTACTTGCTGTCCAGGACTCCGTCTCGGCACGTTTTTCCTTCCCGCCAGCAAGCTAGTTCTTTGAACGGGGTCACCAGTTATAGGGATTGCTAGAACATCTCCGCTTACCCTCGGAGATATTCTAGTTCTCTATATGAACAGTCACGGAATTTAGCTTGTGAATCATAACACTGATTGATTGGTGGAGTTATATTTTATTAAAGTTGAGATAATACAAAGATTCTACCTGCGACAATAATTTGCGTAATTTACAATTAATAGCTTGCTGTTGGGAGGAGCGCCCGAGACGGAATGATTTCAAAGTTTTTTCCACGCGCGAGCTCAGTTATGCCGGCTGCGCATCTCGCTGCGCAGGCCAGTGTTGCCAGAGCCAAGGTGGCATTTTGGTCAGAAAAATAATAATACTCGCGGTGCCTACAATAGGTACGTGTAGTGTTATGAACTTTCTTGGAATTTATTATCATTTATAAAAATTTTATATCTTGAAATTAGTAGTGCGGGCGCAAAAACAATATTTAACCAAATTTTGCCAGCTAAATTTCGTCGAATTAAATAAAAACTAAACAAAACCGTAAATTGGATTACACAACTATTATACTGCTTTAACGTGAGTCCACATTTCCTAAGTATATTTTTTCGTTTTCTTAGCTTGCTTACATTTGGATATTTGTTTTTGTTTTTACTTCCATATTTTTAATTCTGGACCTATAATGGACCGTTAATTTGGTAGGCGGGAATGGGTACCGCCGCCCTGGGAACCATTTATTGGATGACCAACACCTCTGCCACAGGTCACCCCAAGTGGTTCGCTACGTTTGGTGACTTAGCAGGGGTGCCCGGGTTCATGGGTTAAGGTTTGCTCAGGTCTTGGTGGCGGGTGCGTCGGCCGACCTTCTGCGTGGCGGGCCGGTTGGGAGATGCTGGTTGAGGGAGACCCTTTACAACCGGTTACCGCTGTCCGGGCCGCTCGATAGTACAGGGGCCCGACCCTCAGGCTCACGACTAAGGGTGGGCTGCCCCATCAGTGAATGAAAAACCCCGCCACTGCTGTTGTGCCGGTTCGTGACCGGAGGGGACCCAGCAGCAGCGTTTGGGGCGCATTGGATGCCCTCTCCAGCCGGACTCTCCCAGCCTATCGCCTAGCACCGCAGTGGGTGGGCTGGAACCAAACGCTCATCACTCTTGGATAGCCTGAACCCCAGATTCCTACCCACCCTTCATACCTTTCCTTTCCAGACCTTCCTTTCACCTCATACCCTTACAAAAAAAAAAAAAAAAATTTGAAATCATGAACTTACAACCAAAAAAATTAACATCGTTACAGCGGCGAGTAGCAGGCGTCCCCGGTGCGGGCCAAAACTGTTGGTAAATTTTGCCAACATTCGCGGCCTGCACACAAATCTAAATTCCATTCATCACCATCTTTTATCCCGACGTCCCAACCTTCTCTTCCTATCCGAAACTCAGATAGCCGAGCCGCCAGACTCCTCCTATCTGGACTGCCCGGGCTTTACCCTTGCAAGCAAGTTCAGACCCAAAGGAGGAGTCTGCCTCTATAGTCGAGCTGACGTCAACTGTGTGCGACTATTGAGTCTGGAAAACTCCAGATTCGACGTAATGTGGGTGCGCGTCAATCTTGCCAGTACGGCAAGATTCTACGCATGTCTATACCGCTCACCGAACCATAACGAATCAGACACTTCCGAACTCTTCAAACATTTGAGCGATACTATTGATGATCTCTTGCCCCGCTACCCTTCGGCCGAGTTTATTGTTCTGGGGGACTTCAATGTTCATAACGAACCATGTTTGAAGTTCTCAGGCCCAACGGACTCGGCTGGCCGACATGCGGAATCCTTTGCCATTTGCTACGGATTAGAGCAACTAGTTCAGGAGCCTACAAGGGTTCCTGATGTCCTTACTCACCGCTCCAATCTGTTAGACCTATTCTTAACTACTGTGCCACACGGTTATAAGATTGACGTCACAGCGCCTCTAGGATCATCTGACCACTGCCTGGTGACGACATCAATCCCCGTTAACCTCAGACCAACCAATGAGAGGCTGAGGAGAAAAGTATGGCACTATAGGTCAGCAGATTGGTTCGGCATGCGGGCCCATTTTAACGCTTTTCCGTGGTCAGCTTCAAGATGTGCCCAGGAGATTGGTGAAGTCATCAAATCGGCGATGGATGGCTTCATACAATCGACTACTAAAGAAACTGGTGTGGGCTCAAAGCCGTGGTTCAGTCGACAATGCTCCGAAGCAGTTCGACGAAAAAACGCGGCTTACCGAGCCTACAACACATCTAAAACGTCCGAAAGCAGATCAGCATACAACAAATCGGCAAAAGAATTCAAGAGAATCATTAATAGGTCAAAATTCGAACACGACCTGCAGATCAGCAAAAAGCTGGCTGCCTGCCCGCATGTCAGCAGAGCATTCTGGTCGCTTGCGGGCTCAATAGGTCGGAATTTTTGCAAACCCAGTTTGCCACCTCTTCCCAGACCTGACGGCTCACTAGCAAACACCGCCACCGAAAAGGCTAACTTATTAGGGAAAATGTTTGCGGAAAACTCGACCCTCGATGACGGAGGTGCTGTTCCGCCGTCGGTTCCTCACTGCGGCTTCTTTATGAAAAAGCTAAGGATCCGGCATCGGGATGTACTCCACGTTATACGGGGGCTCGATGTTAACAAAGCTAGTGGACCTGATGGAATACCTGCCCTGGTATTGCAGAGGTGTGCTGCGGAAATAGTTCCAGTTTTGACAAAGCTCTTCAAAATGTCCCTGAAGTGTGGCACTGTGCCCTCTGGTTGGAAAAAAGCGGTCATTCACCCTATTCCCAAGAAAAGTGACCGCTCCAACCCGGCCAACTACCGCCCCATAGCGATCACATCAGTTCTGTCCAAAGTGATGGAACGTGTGATCAACGACAAACTGCTCACATACCTCGAGAAGAACAAAATTATCAACGACCGTCAATACGGATTCCGGCGGAACCGCTCGTGCGGTGATCTTCTCGCGTATGTGACGCATGTTTGGGGGCGGTGCCTTGAACGTCACGGTGAGACCCAAACGGTCGCACTAGACATATCCAAGGCCTTTGACCGGGTCTGGCACCGAGGACTTGTCAACAAATTCCTTCTTACGGACTTCCCGCATCCCTGTGTACGTGGATTGCTGACTTTTTAAGGGATAGGTCGATTCAGGCGGTTGCTGACGGTTTCACCTCTTCCTTACACTCCATAAATGCTGGCGTCCCACAGGGATCGGTTCTGTCTCCGACTTTGTTTTTGTTGCACATCAATGACCTTTTGACATGTGCACCAATTCATTGTTACGCGGATGACAGTACAGTTCATGATAGCTTTTTGTTTGACAAGCCCCCAAAGGGCACACAAACTCCAACGGCTCGGAGGGCTTTGAATCAGAGAATGGACGGTTATCTCGAGAGTATTTCCTCCTGGGGTAAAAAAAATCTCGTCGAATTTAATGTTTCAAAGACCCAATCCTGTCTGATTACGTCTAAAAGGGATCCAAATAAGAATCTAGTCTCCTTCAACGGAAGCAATCTTCCGAACAGGCCTTCCATTGATATGCTTGGTGTAACTATAAGTGACCAGCTCAAGTACGGGGGCTCCATTGAAGCCAAAGTAAAGTTGGCCTCTCAGAAGCTGGGCGTACTGTACAGGGCCCGCAGATACTTTAATAGTACACAACTGCTCACCCTGTACAAATCGCAAGTGCGCCCTACTCTCGAATTTGGTAGCCATCTCTGGTCCGGAGCCCCTAAATACCTGAAAAAAACCCTTGACTCTGTGCAAAAACGGGCGGTCCGTTTGATAGATTCCCCAATCTTAACAAGCGGACTGCAATCTTTAGAGCACAGGCGTCAGGTAGGTATGCTGTCCTTGTTCTATCGGTATTACAATGGAAGATGCTCTGAGGAACTAGCGTCATTGATCCCTTCGGCACCGGTGCATAGTCGGGATACACGCCAAACGCGCGCCCAACATTTGTACACGGTTGACATTTGTCACATGAGAACGGGTCGCTTCTACGATTCGTTCTTAAGTTCAACAGCTCGGCTGTGGAACGAACTGCCGGCCTCTGTGTTTCCTCCCTCCTACAACATGGGACTCTTCAAGACCCATGTTCACTCCTTCCTCTCCACAAAAAGACCCTCCACACAGCATCCCCAAAGATGACATAGGCCCTGAGGGAAATTATTTTCTTCAGGGCCTCCTGTGTGGAGTTAATATAAAAAAAAAAAAATATAAACTCATCATTAGTAATTATTAATACAAACGGAAAGCACTTTTCCACGAGAAATAAATCATTAACTCAGCTAAACACGGAATAAAAACATCGATTAACAAGTAGTATTTTGAGATTTAAAAAACAAATCTGTAAAAAACGAAGTATTTTTGGTATAAATACATCTGTTTTTATTAAAAAATATATATTTAGATTTTACTAAATAATAAATCTTCCTCCGCAGGGACTGGAGTCAACCACGCTAACAAATGAGCCAAATCCCAATTTGGTAGGACCTATATTTATTGCGTATATTAATTGTTGTAATGGCATTCAATTTCAGTTAAAGGCGTATATGTCCACTTCAGTGAATTATCATCGACAATGAGTCTATCTGCCGAGTTTCAGCTCGATTGGATGTCAGGTAGTTCATACATACTTTCAAAAAAACGAAAGTGAATTTCCAATAGATGTATTGTAAAGGTATAGTATTTTTGTCAGGAAAAATTATAATACCAGAAAAAACACAAAATTTCCCACACGGTTTGAGAACTTAAAATGCCCCTAGCTAAAATATGTCACCAGGAAAGAAACCGTTAAAAATACTGGAAAACATCTGTTCGCTGCCGCTCTTGGCGGGCTTCTGAAAAAATTCTAGAATTCAATACAATGTTTCACTCAACAAATTAATACATAAGTGCCAAAGTGGATTTTAAGTTTTTGTAAATAATTTAATAAAAAGGGTAAAAAATTTAATCAAATCAAGTGGTAGTTAATAAACATAGCCATAAAAAAGTATTTTTTAAAAGTTGTTTCTTATTCGAGTTCATAGTAAACTCTTGAAGAAGAAATCTATTTAGTTGTTTACGCTTATATTTTTCGTGACGAAATTAACAATTTTATTTTAATTTTGATCACGCTAAGCGATAGAACAAGCTTAAATGTATCCATGGTATATTTTTGGTATTGATTACTTATACCGATTCGTAGTAAAGATTAATCTAAATAATGCTTTCACTTATAGCTTCACCTTAATAGTCGTTCAAGAGATCGAAACCTGCCCTCAGCGGCGAGGAACGATTCACTGAGAACAGAGAGACTGTTATGAAACGGCAATGCAACAATATACAATAGTTATCGTGTCACGGGAAGTGGGGAGTTTAAAAATGTCCTCACATTCCTTTTCATACGGCGCGGCGTTACAAACTTCTCATCTGGAATGTCTTCCAATTCCAAATTCATTATTTTTTGCGGACGTACAAAATGATGGTGTGGTGTTTATATTTGGAGTTTCAGTAATCGTTAGAGCAGTGCCTATGATGAGATAGCTCAAATTAGTTTCCATGGCAACTGGCTGGCCGGGATAACCTGATATTTTGTATGCCTTAAAAATGCGAGCAGACATGTCACATCCCAAGATTATATAAATCTCACTGGGCATATAGAAAGTATTGTCCGCTAAGGGCAAATTTTCCAGATACGAAAACGAGGCGCGGTTGATTTTAACAGTAGGCAACTAACTAGTTATAGTTTCTACTACATAAGGTTCAATCTTATTCGAGTGAGTGTTGACATAGCGGGAGTATAATTTCAGACAAGTCATGCTCTTTGTCAAATTTCTTGAGTCACCTATTCCCGTGAGATGGTCGCACCGTAAGATTCAAACGTGAACAGCATTTGCGCGTAATAATTTCCCTTTGGGAGCCGCTATCGATCAGAGTATTGTGTGTACCTGGCCCTTAGAGTCTCGGGTAGTGCAAACGGCAGTTCCTATGAGTACAGTAGTATTTGCTCTAGGATATGAATTTGTTACATACAGCGATACCAAGTTTGCAGAATTTGAATTATCATTATTTGCATCTGCTTGCAACGCGGGAGACGGTATTTGGCCTGATAGTGGCTTTCGCCGATCAGTTTGTTTGAAATTCAACAAACTTTGATAGTTCAGTGCATGATTTGCACGTACTCTTTGATTTGCAAGCTTTTGTGCCGTCTAGTACTGAGGCAGTTCACAAAAACTCGTATATTAGATGACTTAATTAAATTAAATCGATCGCGTGGTTCTAAACCAGTAAATTTAGAGCTTTGATACAAAGGATCCCCTTTGACGACAAAAGAAAATTTCGACAAAGTGTATAATATAGTGACGTAGTGTATACAGACTTTAGTAAGGCTTTCGACAAAGTTTCACTTAAAATTCTTATAAAAAACTAAGATCCCTAGGTATAACTGGGCATATTTTAAGATGTGTCGATAGCTACCTTCACAAAAGAAATATCAGTAAAAATCAATTCACATCATTTTTCACATCAGTTTGAAATCTTAACCGGAGTCCCACAGGGGTCTCATCTGGGCCAAGTGTTATTTTCCTTGTTTATCAATGACATAACTACCATCTTTAATGGAATTATGATACTGTTATTTGCGGACGATTTAAAAATGTACAAAAAAATTACTAATCATAATGACTGTAGCGTATTGCAATCAAATCTTGTGAGGCTACAAGAGTTGTGCACCCTTAATGAACTGTTTCTCAATATTAAAAAATGTCAATCAATAACTTTTTCCCGAATCAACAATCCCATTAAATATCAATATAGCATCAACAACAATTTCCTAAAAAGAGTAAAACAAATTAAGGACCTTGGTATAATATTTGACAGTAAATTAACTTTTGTTCCTCATATAAATGAAATAACCAACAAGGACATGAAATACCTGGGGTACATTCTGAGGACGATAAAAAAATTTAAAACAATTAATTCCTTCAAATTGCTGTACACTGGGTTGGTAAAAAGTAATTTGGAGTACAACTCAACAATCTGGGCTCCATTTTATAAGACTCATCAGAATCAAATCGAAAGAGTAAAACATAAGTTTCTAAGGTTTATTAATTACAAACTTGGAATACTAATCGAAGAACTTAATTATACATGTCTAATGGAATTACTAAACCTAAGCGATTTAACTTTAAGATGCACAGTTAGTGACTTAGTTTGCCTTATCAATATATCAAATGGCTGCCTGGACGCCCTCGACCCGCGATACCCGTTTAAATGCTCTATATTTTGTTAAAAAATCTGCCAATAATTACTTCGTAAACTCTTCAATTCAAAGGCTTCATACACTTGGAAACAAATATAGTTCAATCGATGTCTATCGTTTCCAATCGGTTTCCAAATTTAAAACCAAAATATTAGAACTCTTATAATAAAACTATTAACATCTAGCTATCGAACCACTTATCGAATTATTTCATCAAGATTGACACAATTATAGGTGTAGTCTTCTTGCAATTACTATAACTGCATTATTTTTTACATGTAATTACTGTAATCATTTAGTAACAATGTTATTTTTTATTTATTTATCAATTTACGAACTGGCTGGCTTATGGAGCCTGCTAGTTCGTGAAAAGATAATTAAATGAATGAATAAATATATACACTAGCTTTTATGTGTCGCATACATATTATGTTAATACAACTACTACCTAGAATTACTAAACTTAACATTTTTATAAACAATTTTCATCTTTATACCTTAGAAGTAGGCGTATTCTTATTTTCTTACAACAGACTTATACCTACAAACTATCATGTTTCCATTTGCTTTTTGCTTGCTTTTATATATCAAATGGTGAAGGAAATATTATTGCTTTTACTATTCTATACTTCTATAATCTTCACAATATTTTGTTAACAATACATATTCTTATTTTTGTTCAAGAGGTTTATACCTACAAATAATTGTTGTATGCATTTACTATTTACTTGCTGTTATAATATGTCAAATGGATATGGTTAAATGTATTATTACTGTTACTATTGTGAACTTAAAATCTTCAAAACATTTTTCTTAAAAACTATGTATGTAAAAGCCCACGTATAAATAAATAAATATTAATAAATGTTTAATATGATTTAAGATTTTCACGGCCAAAAGTATTTTTGTTATTTGTTTTTGGGGTGTTATGCCGTGTTGCGCTAACTCCTTCTTTAGCCAACGTTTCGGACAACATTGCAGTGTCCATCATCAGGGCAGATGTGTTATTTGAGGTTGTGTAAAAATGTGAGCTTATGTATGAGGTTGTGATACCGTGTTGCCAGCTCCAATCCTCTGAGCTAACATTAACGTATCATTTTTTTATTTTATTTTATTTAAAGTGGTTTTCTTCGTTTAGCTCTGGTGTATCCGTCAATTACCGGATACCAAGAACTATTGAGCTTAGCTCCATCGTCTCTATTAATGTTTACGGGATTTTTATGAATTTCAATGGCTTCCGTAATCAGCCGTGCTCTATAAGTTTTGGGTCTCCCCAGGATTTCAGGAACAAATCCAAAGTAATGCCCGGTGTCAATCAAATGCTCGGCAATTGCCGATTTGTCAGGGTGGCCGAGTTTACAAGCTCTGAAGTGTTCTGAAATCCTTTTGGAGATAGTCCGTTCTGTCTGGCCTACATAGACCACAAAAAGATACCTGTGGAATCCATCGTATGTGGCGTAGAGACTGCACTACATACAATGATGAAAGTACACAAAATGTCAGAAGTGCAAGCAGAGGACATCCGGCAAGAGACTTGCCATATTTTGAAAAGGGCTGAAATACCCCGCCCCAATATCACGAAAGGAGAGTTTGCGGCCCTAAAAGAATTACGCGCCAATGAGGATATCTTGGTTCTGCCAGCCGATAAAGGAAATGCCACTGTCGTGATTAATACGGTAGACTACACAAAGAAGATGGAAGACCTCTTGTGCGATTCCGACACCTATAAGAAGATTAAAAACAACCCCACCAACAAGATTGACATAAAGACAAGGGAACTAGTGAAAGCTTCTAGCATCAGGAAAGAGGATTGGTCTAAGCTTTTTGTAAAAGCCTCTAGAACTCCTGCCCTGTACGGTCTCCCAAAAATACATAAAAAGGAAATCCCAATGAGACCGATTGTCAGCGCTATTGGTGCTCCTACATACAAACTTTCCCAATACCTCTCGAGATTACTGCAGATG
This sequence comes from Hesperophylax magnus, assembly GCA_026573805.1. Taxonomy (NCBI): domain Eukaryota; kingdom Metazoa; phylum Arthropoda; class Insecta; order Trichoptera; family Limnephilidae; genus Hesperophylax; species Hesperophylax magnus. The sequence goes on along the minus strand of JAIUSX010000180.1, from coordinate 1,173,215 downwards.
CAAACTGGAAAAACCGAATCGTTGATTAAGGATTCAACAGATCTGATTAGTAAGCTCAAGAAAGTTAAGACTGAGGAAGGAGATATTCTGGTCAGCTTTGACGTCGTGTCTCTTTTCACAAATGTGCCTCTAGAAGACTCCATGACAATGCTCAGGGAGATATATGAGGAAGACATTTGCAAACTTTTTGAACACTGCCTCAAAACGGGATACTTTGCGTTTCAGGGTGAACTGTTTGAGCAATTGGAGGGAGTTGCGATGGGCAGTCCGTTGTCGCCAGTACTAGCCAACTTTTTTATGGAGAAGTTTGAAGAAGTGGCACTCGACACAGCTTCGGCTGTCCCCAAAGTATGGTGGCGCTACGTCGACGATGTCTTCGCCATTTGGCCTCATGGAACGGAGAAACTAAACGAATTCCTAGACCATCTTAATTCTCTCCACAGCAAAATAAAATTCACAATGGAACTGGAAAACAAAGATAAAATCCTGCCTTTTCTAGATGTGGAGGTGATGCGAAAACACGATGGTAGCCTAGGACATACTGTATATAGGAAACCAACCCATACGAATCGGTACTTACACGCTGATTCGCACCACCACCCAGCGCAGAAGAGAGGACTTATCCATACATTGGTGACCCGAGCGACCAGAATATGTGAAGAACATAAAATCGGAGCGGAACTTACGAAGCTGACCGATGCACTGGAGCGTAACGGTTACCCAGCAAGTCAGACAAGGCAAATCATAAGAGCCAAATCTGCACCAAACGAAGACAAAATTGAACAAGAGTCGAAAGGCTGTGCCTTCCTGCCTTATGTGCACAATGTAACAGACAGAATTGCCAGGCTATTGAGAAAGGAAAGTATCAAGACTGTCTTCGGAACAACAACAAAGATACAGGACTTACTGAGGTCTGCAAAGACTAAGTTTCCTCTGGAAACAGATGGAGTGTATAAACTCAGCTGTTCCGGATGTGACAAGGTCTATGTAGGCCAGACAGAGCGGACTATCTCCAAAAGGATTTCAGAACACTTCAGAGCTTGTAAACTCGGCCACCCTGACAAATCGGCAATTGCCGAGCATTTGATTGACACCGGGCATTACTTTGGATTTGTTCCTGAAATCCTGGGGAGACCCAAAACTTATAGAGCACGGCTGATTACGGAAGCCATTGAAATTCATAAAAATCCCGTAAACATTAATAGAGACGATGGAGCTAAGCTCAATAGTTCTTGGTATCCGGTAATTGACGGATACACCAGAGCTAAACGAAGAAAACCACTTTAAATAAAATAAAATAAAAAAATGATACGTTAATGTTAGCTCAGAGGATTGGAGCTGGCAACACGGTATCACAACCTCATACATAAGCTCACATTTTTACACAACCTCAAATAACACATCTGCCCTGATGATGGACACTGCAATGTTGTCCGAAACGTTGGCTAAAGAAGGAGTTAGCGCAACACGGCATAACACCCCAAAAACAAATAACAAAAAAAAAAATTAATAAATGTCTTTGCAGAAATATTATTATTTCAGCCAAGACGGCTCGACGTAGGTTGTGTGATTTGCGCGCGATTAAGAATTCGTTGTTTTCCTCTCACAAACTCAATTAGTTTCTGAATGGGAAATTTTCATCATTTCGAAAAATCGATTCGAAAGCCTTCACTGTCTTCTCTTTTTATTTCTTCTCTTCCTTCAATGTCAAGACGTTTAAGGCCCGTTTATGTTTAAGTTGTAGCAATATGAATTCTGCGAGATCCTTAATTTGTAACTGTCTCAGTGCGGCGATGTTAGTCGCTTATGTTTCTGCAATTTTTTCTAAAGAAGCGGGCGTAACCGATGTAACTGCAGGTATTTTCAGCAATCGATTGAAGTATGGCTCAGCGAGAACGCGTGGATATATTTGGTACACAATGCGTACCAAATCACTTGGTAATTTGTACCAGTAGGTGTGATAGTTTTGCAAATATTTAATGCTTTTTCCATCAACTTGGACATCAGATACTGCATCTTTTCAGAATTATCCTGATTCCGAATGATTTAAATGAATTACCGAGATATAAGTCTCATAGAAAAGAGGCAATTTTTTTTAATTTTTCGTTAAAGCACGCTATTTCTAAAGGTGGATATTTAATTTGACTGGTCAATTAAATATCCAATTCGGTTCAATTGGATTGGTCAGAAGGTTCGCTTCGCTATATTTAATAATGCGGAAGATTTCCTCAAAAGCATTTAATTGGGAATATTCAGCGACTGCTTTTGGATTCAATTCCAGTTCACAAGTAACCTTTTCATCAAGAAGCGTTATAAATTCGGACAGAATTCTTTCTTAGGTACTTGCGCCTGATAGGGAAGATTGCCGATTGCTAAAGCTTTCAGAAGCCTTCCTCATCTTGTTGAAGGCCGATTGTAGACATGCAAAACTAGCCCCAAGTTTTGCATTCAAACGTTTCAGAAGTTTTTCGTCACGAGACGACCCGGACGCGCTTGTGGCCATTTTCTAATTCAGTTTTTTTATTGAATATGAACCTATAGAAATAATAATGCGGTAAAAATATTATAATAATGATATTTACACGAAATAAATAAATTAATATTTAATTTTATTCAATAAATTACCTTTGATGCCGATAGGGTTAACTCAACGCGGGTGCCGTAAAGGGTTAAGTATCGATAATGCGGGTAGAACAAATTTATTACTTTACGTTTTAATAATGTATTATTATCTTTATGCATAATACATCCAGTACGGGGGGTGTATTACAATAATCGAACATTTACATTTTTTTTATTTATTTATTTATTTCGTCAAAAAATTACAGAATATAATATTTTATTATAATATATCATTAGTAAGTTGTATAATTATATGTCAGTTAGAAAAAATGAAATTGTTGAAAGAATAATGTTACAATAATACAGCAGTTTCTAATATAAGAAAAAAGTAGATATGAATGTAAGAGTGTTATATAGAAATGGCATAATATACTATATTTTAGGTTGTGTATAACCTGCCTCACTAGGCGAACCTGTATTAAGACAGAATTTTTTGTTAATTATTTCTCCATTGTGTCTATGTTTTGCTTATATGTAAATGCTTAATATAGGTTCCCATACAGCAATCTATTATTTTAGGTTAAATTATTGTTTACATATTGAAAATACAAATACAACAAGTTTAAGCACAATAAATTATGGTGGTTACAAGGTATAAGGTGAAAAAATATTTTCGTCCTAATGCCGGCCTGACCCCCCTAAAATTTGCAATTTCTATAGAAAATTATATTTGGAAAGTTTTAGCTCAATTGGATAATGTTAACTTGTGCCTCGTCGAGATTAAATATGAAAAAAAAAATTTTTGCAAAAAAAAAACTTAATTTAATTGTTAAGTTTTGAATGGAAGGAATTTGTAAATGATAACACATCAGAAACTTTAAAAGGACTCTTGACTTATATTTTCTCTATTCCCAATTACATTCTGAATATCAGGAGATCCAAAACTACCCAAGACAGACCAAGGAGGTTGTCTTTACTATTAAAAGCGCTAGCGAAAAAAGAGAACGGTACAATGAAAATCTGATCCTTTATAATCTTACTTGGGAGTTTGCACCTACCGACATCTATGCATAATTTCTACAACTATCTTTATCTTGGTTACATACAATTCAATTTTATCTACTTGGAGAGGTGTGAGTCCTAGATAAAAACTGCATTATTCAATTTTAAACATATATCCCGCCAAAAAAAACGATTAGCAATAAAGTTTTTTTTTTTTACTTCACAAATAAAATTATTAAGAAAAACAGTACTAATAAAATTACTTATAATACTAAGGATGACTGACAATATTTATAACTTTAAATAATTCACACCATATTAAATTAACTAACAATTCATATTTTACTAGCTCTAATTAAAGTTAAGATAAAGAATCAAATCAATAATTTCTATAATAATAAAACATTTAATTTTAGGAAAAACACAATACAATGATGGTTGGGCCAGGTCTTCCTTCCAGGACGGCTAATTTTGTATAACATTTTGAACGGGCACTTGCAGTGTTGTTCACTTTTCTTTTGATTAAATTATCATCTTGACTTTTCACTTAGACCAATTTCTCACTATAGTTTCACCAGAGGTCACGACCTCCACCACTTTTATTCATTTTGATTTTTTATTTTTTTTTTCTTTCTTTTGATTGTTTTTCACGTAAAGTCTGATTTTAAATTTCTCAGCTTTTCTGATATTTCTTCTGCTTGTTAGCGCCACACTGTGTATTTGTGCTGCCGGGTCGCTTTTTATTCTCCTTGGTCCGTCTTGGGTAGGTGGTGTCCGCATTTGTTGTCCTCAATTGGCAATAGGCATAATTTTGATATTGCCCTCTGGACTGTTCGCTGTGCTGTGTTGATGGTAGCTACCCGTACTCTTCCATCAGGTCCTAAGTGTACAGCGTGCACTCGCCCTAGCCTCCAAAAGCAAGGAGGTTCGTTATCTTCCTTCAGAATGACCATCTGGCCTGGTTGCAGCTGCCTTTGGTGATTGCCAGTCCATTTCGTCCGGGTCTGCAGCTCAGCCAAGTATTCTTTGCGTCACCTCGACCAAAAGGATTGTATAAGTTGATTTAATTTTTGGTAATGATTCAGTCTATTGACTGCCACATTCTGCAACTTCTGCTCCGGGATTGCTGCTTAACTCGTTCCAGTGAGAAAGTGACCAGGAGTCAGGGGATTTAGGTCTTTGGTGTCATTGGACAGCGGAAAGAGGGGACGGGAATTTAAGCATGATTCAATTTGACATAATACTGTGCTAAATTCCTCATATGTTAATAGTGAAGTATTTGCAACCCTTTTCAAATGATATTTTACTGATTTGACCCCTGCCTCCCAAAGTCCACCAAAGTGTGGAGCCCTTGCTGGTATGAACTTCCACTGAATAGATAAATTGGCTAAGTATTTATCGATTTTTTCATTTGAATTTTCCAACAATTCATAGATTTCCCTTAGTTCATTATTCGCTCCCCTAAAATTAGTGGCGTTATCTGAGAACATTTTACTGGGTTTCCCTCTTCGCGAAATGAAACGTTTAAACGCATTTAGGAAGCTATCAGTGCTCAAAGACATTACTACTTCTAAATGTATCGCTTTGGAAACCATACATATAAATAGACATATATAGGATTTTACGCTGTAAGTCTTACGGCTAACATCTGATTTAATCATAATGAATGTTATGATGCAGGGCTAGACTCTTTTTGTTTTAATATTTTATTCATTAATTTGTTCTGCATCATCACATTTATCCTCGCCGATTCTCTAATCTAGTTAGGAACTGGGCGATTGTCGCTGGTATTGGTTTTGGTAAAATTTCGAATCATAATTTAAAATTTAAAATCTGTACCGGGCGGAAACAGAAAAACAAAACACTTCTTGGCTGGACAGTCAACAAGTGCGTTCGTGGACTGTACAGACGATGGTCGCAGTGCTTTTCGTTTGTGAATAATTAATTGTACGGAATGTAATTCCCTTTTTTGTGTCGCCAATGAGTGCGATTTTGCTTACGGGCACGGCGGTAAACGTTTTTGTGACCGAAAAATAACCATTCCCGAAGTGGGTAAATGAGATTTCCCTGGACGGAAGTTGTTACGGACGGACCACGCGACCGCCGTTATACGATTGAACGGGAATCCGTAAAGTAACGGTCAATCCTGCGTAGGATTGGATTATACGCGATTTATATTTTTTGCCATGCATGGCTGTCAAGCGGGAACTTCGTTCTTTCTTTTGATTTTTGGAGTTTGAATCCCGACATCGCACGTATTTGACGGGCCGAGAAAGAGCCCTATGTATGGGTTGCAGCATTCCCAGGAACGGCTACGCGCTTTTAGATAGCTGGAGTTTATGGATGTGGCCAGGAGGAGTATATCCACCTTTCCAGAAGACGGATCACGCTTCTACGGAGTTACGTCCGCCGCCGAATGGGTGTGCGGGACGTTCCGTCACTTCTCCCATCAAGAAAAGCAGTGTTCGGCATTAGAAAACGCGATGTTCGGCTCCCGTAGTTTAGATACAGATAGCTAAAAAATGGTCGGTCTTTGGGGTAAGTCAAAATTATATAATTCTGTTAATCTGTTGAGCTAGGGCTCATCAGCAAAATGTCCAAAAGGTTTCCAATACATGTAATATCAATCCATGCACCGCCTTTTATTTATGTACATTGAGATACCATCCTAAAACAAAATAAACTATCATGATACTGACACGCGACCTTGGTTGCGAACTTTCACACCTGAGATTATTGAGTATAAACATTCTAGATGATTAATTCTAACCTAGATTGGCGCGTTCTACCGAACAAAGTTTATACAATTATTATTATTTGTAACCTGGGTCAAACCCAACTTAACAATTGGCTGCCCGCGTTTTTAATAAAAAAACGGCGTAAGTCGTGTGTCAGGATTATGTTTTTTTTTTATGGTTTAGGGTTATTTTGTTCTCTTGGAGCTCTGATACGTAACTAGTAATTTAATTACAATCATAATGTCATAAACTTTAATACGTGTCTTTCTTACAAATTGTACACCCTACAACTGTCAACAGTGCACATAACCTAAAATTTTAACCTTGTTTGTCAATCCCGATAACTGTAAAAGTGACAGCAGTGAAATTGTTATCGTATGATTGTATGAATTTCTTATGTGCGTTGTTTTAAGGAATTGTGTGAATGTTAGGGATCATTCCTCCTTTATGGTACCGTTAAATAATACATTAAAACATGTTTATTGATTCATGCAGTTGACAACTGAATATTATTATCCACAAATAACAACGCATATCGAAGTAACGGGAGTCGGTTCATTGCCATTAGTTCATAGCATGGGTTGCGTCTTCGCTAATAATTTCAAATAATAAATGTATATTCTAATTAGGTAATTGTTTTCATTTTGAAAAGTGATTTTTTTTTTCTTCTAGTGTAGATTTAAAACGAGAATAAATAATATTCTACGGAAAAATATAATAATAGTACGGAAAAACCAGGGCTGGCAAAAGAAATAAATATTTTATCAAGGTTGCCACAAAATATTATTTTTTTTTTTTACCTTACTTATCAAGGTTGCCACAAATATTTTTCAGGGTTGCGAAATTTTTTTTTTATTAATTTTTAATTGGAAAAAGGAAAGCACTATACTGATGTGTTTCTACTTAATATACTTCTTTTGAGTTTTTGCTTTCTAGTATTGTCATAATATGTTATAGACAAATTCTTTCGGATTTTTGAAACTAACGGTCATATTCTTTTTCTATTTTATATCAAGTATAACTTCTGACGTCATCATGTCTACTCCAATTCCGAATGTGAACAACGCTTCCAAGGAGGGGCTAATTAAGGAACTAACCGCGCGGTCAATCAAACCAGATAATACATTCCAAGCGTTACGCGCACAAGCGCGCACTTTTAATAAAAAACAAAAGAAATTTCTAACGCGGATTCAGAGATTAATGATTCAGATTGTGACTCCGAAGTTGAAACGACGGGTAATAATTCGGACGGGGAAATAAATAGTGAAGTTAAGGGGAAGGTTACCCTAATTAAAGAAACCAAAATAATTTATAAGGAATCTTCGTCGCGTGGGCTTGGTAACTGGGATTACACGTTCGATGGTAAAACCTGTGTGCGGAACTTTTTGAGTTTGTTAGATGAACGTTGCAGATCACGGGGCATTACGCACAAAGAAATAGTGAAATCTTTTAATGAAATTCTAGATGGTCTTGCCTTACTGTGGTATAGGTCTATTTACACCCCAGATTTAAAGTGGGATGACCTATCCAAGCTATTTATCAACTAGTTCGAGGGAGAGGGTAAAAAGATTGAATTAAAAACAGAACTTTTTAATTTGAAACAGCCTAAGGGTATGTCCGTTTTTGAGTTTACTTTGAGAATGAATGCCCTCAATAATAAACTTGATGCCAAATTGCCAGAGGCAGAACTGCTGCAATTAGCAATGAAGGCACTGCTACCATCATATTCTTAATTTCATATTCTTAATAATTCTTGTGAAACAGCGTTAAATGTAATCGTTGAAGAATGGAAAGAAGGAATGAATAGTAATAAATTTATCTTGGCAATATTCTTGGATTTTCAAAGGGCATTCGAAACCATAGATCGAGAAATATTGATAAGAAAGCTTAAAGAAATTGGTTTCTCAACTCTAGCCATTAAATTAATAAAAGAGTATTTGAAAGACCGAATACAGGTAACAAAAATTAATAATCAATTTTCAAAACCAATGGAAAATAAATTAGGAGTACCACAGGGATCAGTCCTTGGACCTCTATTGTTCATACTCTATATTAATGACATGGTGAAAATATTTTCAAAATGCAAAGTACGACTATTTGCCGATGATACACTTATATATATAATTGGAGAAAACTATGAAGAACTAATAAATATTTTAAATAATGAACTAGATAATGTATCAAGATGGCTAAAAATAAATAAGCTTAAATTAAATACAAAAAAAACAAAATGTATGGTAATTGGTTATAAGAAGACATCCAGTGAAAGCAAAATCAAAATTGATGGTGAAATTATTGAAAATGTTACCGATATAAAATACTTAGGAGTTATAATAGATTCCAAACTCAACTTTAACAAACATGCGGAATATACCCAAAAGAAAATTGGAAAAAAGATATCTTTTTTGGGAAGAATTCGCCAAAAACTGTCCGAAAAAACTGCAATCACCATTTATAACTCCATTATTGCTCCACATTTTAATTACTGCTCAACTATCCTTTTCCTGTGTAACGACCGAGAGCAAAATAAATTTCAAATTCTCCAAAATAGGGCAATGAGAACAATACTCAGACGAAATAGATATTCAAAAGTAAATAAAATGTTAAACGAACTAAATTGGCTAACGGTGAAACAGATGTTGACCTTGAACACGATGATATTTTTACACAAAATAGTAAACAACCTGCTACCCAAATATTTTTCGAATAAAATTGTATACAACAAGGACATACACCAACATAAAACTAGGACGTGCAATGAAATCAGGCTACCAAAGAAGGACAAAGCGAATACCCAGAATAGTATATTTTATAAAGGGATGAAATACTATAACGCGCTGCCGGAAAACCTTAAGTCTGCCCCAATTGAAAAGTTTAGGATGTTGTGTAGGAGCCATATCAAGAAAGAAAAAAAAATAGTATATTTAAATGTAATAATTAATTAGTCATTTGTAATCTTAAATGTACAAATTACTAAAATAAAATCAATAAATAAAATAAAAATATGCAAACTTACTAGCAGCAAGAGATTTTATCTCTTTTGAAGATCTCTCTAAGGCAGCAACAAAATAAGAATCACTAACTGAAGCTTCAACGTCTTCTTCTTCTAATCAAAAAGTGGTTGAACTACCAGAAAAATCTAGTAACTTTAGAAAGTATTCGTCTTTCAATAACAAGGCTAGTTTCAATAATAGCCACAACACTTCGACTTTTCATCAAAAACATCAAAGTCCTCAGAATACGTACAAGAATGATGTTTTCACGCGTAAGACGTCTTCTCTTCCAAATAATAAGATTATTTGTGACTTTTGTAAGAAAAGTGGGCATAAGGTAACGGAATGCTGGAAGAAAGCCTCCAATTCTAAAAATGCTAACGTTGGTACCGTACATACTGGTACCAAGAATCACACTCAAAAAAACTAGCTTGGAGTCAATCTCACGCCCCTCTCTGTGCGCAAAGGGAACGGGAGTGGCAGAGTTGGCTCCGACTGGTTCTTCAGTTTTTGTCAACACCGTCTTCTGGGGTGGTGGGCCCGCTACCACAGAAGCCGGAGGTTGTGGGAGATAATCGTCCATTCGTTAATATATATATATTAGATAATACGTTTTCTGCTCTCTTAGACAGTTGAGCAACAGTCTCTTGTTTAGGGGGAGATAGTTTTAAGCAATTTGTAGATTTAGGCGTAGAATTAGAAAAAGTTGATTTTAAAGTTAAAACAGCTGACGGTACGAGTCAGTCTGTTCTGGGTACTTTAACCTTGCCGGTGACGTACAGGACAATCACGAAGGAGGTTGTCTTTTACGTCATCCCATCATTTTATCTTAGGAGTCAACTTTTGGAGGCAGTTTCGAATCGCACCGGAACTGTTTCCAGAAGTTCACGAACCTGACCATGAAGGTCACCTTAATGAATTAAGAGCAATAAGGCCGGCTTCTTCATTATCTGTTTCTGAGAGTAAAGCTCTTTCGAAAATAATTAATAAATTCGAATCTATTTCTTACGAAAGGAAAGGTCTGGGTTTAACTCATTTAGTAAAACATAAAATCGTTACCAATGGTCCGCCGATTAAGCAGCGCTACTATCCTCTGTCTCCGGCAAGACAAAGGCAACTTGACGCGGAAGTAGACGAAATGCTAAATTTGGGAGTAATCCGTCCCTCTCTTTCACCGTGGTCTAGCTCAGTTGTTATTGTACAGAAGAAGGATGGGATAGGGAGATTTTGCCTGGATTCCAGGAAGCTTAATAATGTCACGGTCAGAGACAGTTATCCACTACCTCATATCGCACGTATCTTGGACAAACTTGGTGGCGCAAGATATGTGTCTTCGATAGACTTGAGTAAGGCCTTTTGGCAGGTAGCGCTGGATAAAGACTCTTGCGAGAAAACGGCATTCGTCGTCCCAGGTCGGGGACTCTTCGAATTTACTCGTATGCCGTTTGGGTTAAAAAATGCACCCTCTGAACTCCAAAGACTGGCTGACGCTCTTTTTGGACCTGAATTTGATGATAACGCTTTCTGTTATCTGGACGATTTAATTTTAATCTCGGAAGAATTTAATTCACATATGAGACTATTTAATAAAGTTTTCGAAAGACTGAGAGACGCGGGTATCACAATAAATCAAAAAAAAACAGAGTTCTGTAGATCGGAGCTTAAGTACTTGGGGTACATAGTAGATTCACAGGGGCTTCGCACGGACCCGGTAAAAATTGAAAGCATTAATGATTTTCCTATTCCAAAAAACGCGAAAGGAATTCGAGCTTTTATTGGCCTTTCAGGGTATTTTAGACGTTTTATCAAAGGCTTCTCCAGTATAGCCGCTCCGTTAACAAAGCTTACTGGATCAAAGAATGGAGTTAGTAAATTTAAGTGGACTCCAGAAGCTGATAAAGCGTTTAATGATCTAAAACAAGCTCTTATTAGTGCTACAGTTCTAAGCTGCCCAAATTTTTCTGAACCGTTCGAGATTCATTGCGATGCAAGCTCCGTTGGAATTGGTGGTGTTCTAATTCAAAATATAGACGGTGCCGAACACCCGATCGCGTACTATTCACGTTGTCTTAATACCCACGACCGTAACTATGGCATCACGGAATGAGAGCTTTTAGCGGTATTAGATTCTGTCACCCATTTTAGACCCTACATAGAAGGGGCTCATTTCACGGTAATTACAGACCATTCGAGCCTGAAATGGCTTGGATCCTTGTCAAACCCAAGTGGTCGTCTGGCGCGTTGGAGCCCTCGTCTTTCTCAGTTTTCCTTTGACGTCATCCATCGTAAAGGTACGCAGCATATTGTACCAGACGTACTTTCTCGCATGGATCTCGTGCTAATTTCGGGTCTTGACTCTCAACCTACGTGGGACAAATGGTACCAAAATGCATGGCAAGGTTGCCAGGATTTTCCTCAAAGATTTTCTAACTTCCAAATTAAAGATAACGAATTGTATCGCCATACGAAAACTCAATTAGCTTTACGGGAGGACACTGCTTGGAAGAAGGTGATTCCTCAGGAAAATAGGAAAGCTATTATTTCAGACTCCCACGAGTCGACTCGTTTATGTCATCCAGGAGTTTTTAAAACATATAAAAAGTTACAACTTCGCTATTTTTGGCCGAACATGTACAAAGATGTTAAAGAATTTATTAGTCATTGTACTGTTTGCAAAGCGCATAAAATCAGCACGGTACCACCGAACGGTTTATCTTCTAACCCGAAAAAAGTAACAAGGCCTATGCAGATGCTATCTTTAGATTTGGTAGGACCTTTGCCTCGTAGCTATTCAGGACATACGGTAATTTTAACTTGCGTTGATGTGTTCTCTAAATTCACGTGGTTATTTCCGCTGCGCAAAGGCACCGCGGGAAGCATAGTAAAGAATTTAGAGGAAAATATTTTCCTAGTACACGGTGTACCGAAAACTATTATTTGTGACAACGGGCCCCAATTCATCTCAAAAGAATTTAAGGACCTCCTTAAGAGTTATAATGTTCCACCCCCATTTTATAACTCGTATTATACTCCTCAGAATAATGTCGTCGAAAGATACAACCAAACTCTTGGAACCGCGTTGTCAATCCTGGTGGAATCCGACCACCGTAACTGGGCTAAATTTCTGCCACAGGTTCAGTCCGCAATGAACAACACTGTTAATTGCGCGACAAATTATACACCGTACTTCCTTATGCACGGCAGGGAGCAAATTCCCGTATACCTATAGATAATGGGGACATTAACTCGGAAAAAAGAGCTTCGCCCTCCGCTTATGCTCAAAGGCTACAGGGTCTAGCAAACATATACAAGCAGGTTTCAGACGCTTTGTTCAAAGCCTACAAGACGGGAGTGAATTGTTATAACTTACGCAGAAGAAACGTCACATTTCAAGTAGGGGACGTCGTGTGGAGACGAAACTTTGTTCAGTCAAACGCATTAAATTACTTCTCTCAAAAATTGTCCCCAAGATACGTGCAAAATGTTATAATAAAGAAGAAATCGGACTTAGTGTATACCCTGGCAGACCTTACAGGAAAAGTATCTGGCGATTTCCATGTAAAGGATATCGTCAAGACGGACAATGTTCCGGTATAAATTCTTTTCGAACATCAGTGCCTCCGAAGGTCTGGCCATCTTTCGTGAGGATTGATATTATTAATAATTAAGAACTTCGGTTCCTTATTAGAATTTCTAAGCACGGAAAACTTCACCGGCCTGATCAACCGAGTTGAAGAATTCCCATGCCATCTGACAGACTTTGGTCCTGTCATAATTTCATTTCGGAATAAATGTTTAAATACCTCGCGAGGGCGTTTTTTTATATATCTGTTATTGTTAATTATAAGCTACTTGCTTAAAACCCTTAACCATCAACTCCGGTATGAATGCTCGGATTAAATGGACTAGAAATAAACCTTATTAGAATTAGTAATAATTAATTTAGTATTTATTTATTAGTAATAATTTATTTATTTACTTAAACTTAAGTACAATGGATATCTCGAAACTCCACGAAGAAGTGGTCAGAAATAGGGTATCTCAGACTTTGAACGATAATATTAGGCTACTCCCTTGTGATCCATCGATAGAAATACAAACACAATGGGAACCTTAAGTCAGTTATACGTGAAACCTGTGATGCAAATTTGAAAGCTGATAAGCAAATTAGAAAAAAGAATTGGATGACTGACCACATTTTGAACTTAATGGATGAGAGACGTAAACACAAACATAATGAGACACAATATAAAAACATACAAAGAACGATTAGACGTGAAATTAAAAAAGCCAAAGAAGAATGGATGAAGTCACAGTGTGAAGAACTAGAGTCGTACAGTCGTAGTCACAATGCATTCAAACTTCACAAAAAATTAAAGGAAATTACAGGCACTTTTAGAAGAATTACTCTATCATGTTAAGCTGACGATTCCAATAAATTAATATTGGATGAAAAAGATATTTTACAAACATGGAAAAAGTATATTCATGATACATTCAAAGATATTAGACCTGACATTAATATTCCCAATTGATCCATTTTCGATTCCAAATCCATGCAATTGATCATGGACCATCGATTTTAAAATCAGAAATTCTTCATGCGATAAAGACTTCAGACAATAGAAAAGCGTGCGGACCAGACGATATTCCAGTTGAGGTGTTGAAACTCTTTAATGATGAAAATGTTGACTACCTGTTGAGGTTATTTAATTCTATATACGACACAGGGAATATACCCCAAGATTGGCTAAAATCCACCTTCGTGACATTGCCTAAAAAACAATACCCTAAGAAGTGCAGTGACTATCGATTAATAAGCCTGTTGAGTCATGTCCTTAAATTATTCCTTAAAATAATACATGCCAGGATACGCAATAAGTGCGAGCAGGACTTGGATGACACTCAGTTTGGTTTCAGAAATGCGTTTGGAACGCGTGAGGCATTATTGTCTATCGATGTACTATTGCAAAAGTGTCGTGACCAAAGAAAGGAAGTTTTTGCCTGTTTTATTGACTACGAAAAGGCATTTGACAGGGTAAAATATGCTGACCTAATGAAAATGCTTTCGGATTGTAACGTTGACACCAAAGACCAGAATTTCATAAAAAACCTGTATTGGTTCCAAACAGCAGAAATAAGACATGGGAATGAGAGATCTAATGCAATTGCCATTCAGCGTGGAGTACGACAAGGCTGTATCCTGTCGCCACTATTGTTTAATCTCTATTCCAACTGTGTCTTTAAAAGAGCCCTAAGTAATACTGAGAAGGGTCTTAAGATCAACGGAGTTGTCATTAATAACATAATATACGCAGATGATACTGTTTCTGTAAGAAAAAACAGAGGCAGACCTGCTACTCACCTAGGAGTGGTACTCACTCCTGGTGGAGCGGTGTCTCTCCAAGGACTTCTAAGAGAGATGCGAGAAAGAACATTGAGTGAATGGCAAATAAGATGGAATAGGTCGAACACGGGAAGATGGACCTACTCTTTCTTCCCGTCAGTTAAAGCCAGAATGGAAGGGGCGCACATAATACTGGATCACTACATCACCCAACTCCTGTCCGGACACGGTGAATTCAGGGGGAGACTTTACAGCCTCGCCCTGTCCCCTCATTCAAACTGCGCGTGTGGAGATAACGATCAGTCAGCCGAGCACATTCTGTGGCATTGCGAGATAATGAAGGATGCCAGAGAGGAAATGCTAAATGGTTTGAATGTTATAACGAGACCGATTTCTAATGTGGATCTCGTATCGAATAGAGAGAATTTCGAATGTCTGAGAAAATTTGTAAGGACTTGGGTTGAACGATGGCCTGAATTGAGAGTCGGAGAATAGCATAAAATCACATTCAAAAGTTATGTACCATGTATACTGCTCCTGTTCTCCTCGGATAACGATATGACCTTATTTCCATGAACTTTGTATATATTGTAAATATTTCTACCTGTTTTTATATAACGATCTTTACTTGTTGGCAAAGCCATTCGTATGCTCTGACTGCGACTAAGTGGTCGGAAGAGGGAAATGAGTCTAATGTCTAAAAAAAAAAATAATATTTTGTGGCAACCTTGATAAAATATTTATTTCTTTTGCCAGCCCTGGTTTTTCCGTACTATTATTATATTTTTCCGTAGAATATTATTTATTCTCGTTTTAAATCTACACTAGAAGAAAAAAAAAATCACTTTTCAAAATGAAAACAATTACCTAATTAGAATATACATTTATTATTTGAAATTATTAGCGAAGACGCAACCCATGCTTTGAACTAATGGCAATGAACCGACTCCCGTTACTTCGATATGCGTTGTTATTTGTGGATAATAATATTCAGTTGTCAACTGCATGAATCAATAAACATGTTTTAATGTATTATTTAACGGTACCATAAAGGAGGAATGATCCCTAACATTCACACAATTCCTTAAAACAACGCACATAAGAAATTCATACAATCATACGATAACAATTTCACTGCTGTCACTTTTACAGTTATCGGGATTGACAAACAAGGTTAAAATTTTAGGTTATGTGCACTGTTGACAGTTGTAGGGTGTACAATTTGTAAGAAAGACACGTATTAAAGTTTATGACATTATGATTGTAATTAAATTACTAGTTACGTATCAGAGCTCCAAGAGAACAAAATAACCCTAAACCATAAAAAAAAAACATAATCCTGACACACGACTTACGCCGTTTTTTTATTAAAAACGCGGGCAGCCAATTGTTAAGTTGGGTTTGACCCAGGTTACAAATAATAATAATTGTATAAACTTTGTTCGGTAGAACGCGCCAATCTAGGTTAGAATTAATCATCTAGAATGTTTATACTCAATGATATTGCTCATCAGGATGCATTGAAAAACACTGTTGAAGAAGACAAGCAGTTTTTGTTACTCCAGAGAAAAAAGGCCGTCCTGGCTGCATGGGAGGCGTTGACATGAATTTAGTAAAAACACAACAACGATGAGAAAAAAGACACGCAGCTGAGATGGCGAGATTGGAAAAATCACAAAAAAAAGTAGGTTAGTAGAGTTTTTCTCTCTTTTTTCACGTTTTCCCCATCCTTTTTCTCTTGAGATTATTTGACTGGATGCCTATTCCGTGAGTGCTTTGCTGCTTGTTACCGCTTAATGGGTTTTTTGCTTTTTTTAGAAAATGTACATTTAATTGCACAACTGGAATCTTCAACAAGCAGCACATCAGAAAAAGAGGAACAAGAAGAGATGGAGGTGAATTTTCCCGACACAGAGGAACTAGAAATAAATAAAAAGAAGTACGCTAGAGGAAGTGTAGAGATTATTACCGAAAAATTGGCTTTATTGTTAGATAGATGTAGTAATTCAGATAGAGACGCAGTTCGAATAATATCAGCTACTGCAGAGGCGTTAGGTTTTGACTCACAGAATTTAATTGTATGTAGAAGTGTATCACGACTTAGCAGACAGCTATTCCGAAAACAAAAGACTGAGCTTATCAAACATAGATTGAAAAATTCCGATTTAGAAGGAGCTGTTGTGGACTGGGACGGAAAATTACTTCCAGATATTTTGAGTAAAGAAAATGTAGAAAAGGTAGCGGTTTTGATTAGTTGTGGGGATGAAGAACAGTTGATAGGAGTTCCTCAGCTTGAAAATGGTACGGGAATTACTCAGGCAAAAGCTATATTTTCAGCAGTTCAAGAGAGGGGGGCAGTTGAGAAAATCCAAGCAATGTGTTTTGATACCACTGCGGTAAATACTGGTCGCTTCAACGGAACCTGTTGTTAGATCAATTATTAGAGAAAAATCTTCTTTATTTAGCATGTCGCCACCATATTTCTCAAATCAGTTTTTGATTTAAAAATGGACACAACTACTGGACCCCGCTCAAATATTTTTAAAAACTTTCAGACTGGGTGGTCGAAGCTAGACAAGACAAAATACAAAACTGCTATTGAAGATAAAAGATAATTAGACATTAAATAGGGAATTCAGATGAAATATAAATTTTTCTTACATAAAAATTAAAAAACCAACAGCCAAGGGATGATTACAAAGAATTAATTCAACTTTCGTTAGTTGTCTTAGGACGTACTCCCCCAAAAGATACTTTTTTCAAAGTTCCTGGTTCCATTCATCACGCTAGATGGATGGCAAAGGCCATTTATTGTATCAAAATATATCTTTTCAGGGATCAATTTACATTAACAAATTTATAAAAAAAGCTATCACTGACATTTGTTTATTTTTAATAAACATTTATGTAAAAGCGTGGTTTAACGCCCCCAAACCCACTTTGGCCCCCAACCAAGACCTACAATTTTATAAATCTCTTGAAAAATATAGGGAAATCGATAAAAAAAACTTGCAGACAAGGCACTGTCTAAAATGATAAATCATCTGTGGTACTTCAATTCTGAGCAAGTCGCATTTTCTTTCTTCGATGAAAATTTAGAAAAAAGTGTCAAAACAAGCATGGCTGTAAAAAGTCTACAATTAATTCCAATTGAAGAACAAACACGTGAAAGCAAAACTCAGTCTCCAAAGATATCGATTTTTTTGTTTCTCATCAAACTCTAAATTTTTTCAAAAGATTTGAAATTGATACATAATTTTTAAATACGGATCCTGATGTATGGTGTGAAAATGCACATTATTTAAAAGCAAAAAAAGTAGTGAACGGTTTCAAGGTTGTCAATGACACAGCTGAAAGAGGGGTAAAATTAATCCAAGACTTCAATTCCTGTTTGACAAAAGATGAAGAAGAACGACAGTTTCTGTTACAAGTTGTATCGGAACTCTTCAAAAGCCACGTTATTTAAGCCATTACCACCTTAATTAATTGTCTGATAATTAATTGTAAATGTAAATACTAATAATAATAACTTCTTTCTTTCACAATACTTTCTTTTGTATATTTTAAATAATAAAACTTTGAACATTATTACTTCTTGTTTTTTATACCTTTTTGCATTTCTTTTCTCGTAAATCCATAATTTTTAATTTGGATTGTGCTGTATTGACTTTGAAAACAGTTTTAACTACACCCTTTTTTATGTACCAATTGAGAAAATAAATAAAGCAAAATCTGGACAGCACATGTGAATCTTGCAATATTGTTAGGTATTTTATAAAAAAAAAATTTTTATAGAAAGTTAAATTTTAACCTTGGTGAGGCACGGGTTAACCTTATCCAATTGAGCTGAAACTTCACCAATCTCATTTTTTAGCCAATTGGCAGCTTTTAGGGGGGTCAACACAAAAAATTCCAACATTGATTTTTTGTAACCACCCTAACAATACATACTATAATAAATTACAGTGACAAGGCAGTTGGTTACTTTTCATTATTTTTTGCATTTACACAATACATATACAGTAAGTTTTGGCACCGTACATACTGCAATAACTGTCAATGACATGGCGTTTGGGTGAGGGCACCAGTATAGGCTCGATCATTTGAATAAATCCAAATTTTAACATTTTTTATAAACTCTTTCTGTGTTTGACTCATTTAATATTTTCCGGGAGCATTTGAATATTTTTGTGGCAAAGTATCTAAAACTACGTTGACCAAAGGTGGAAGAAAGTGCTGGAACTTGCAATATGTCTTTGTTCGAATTACGCGTAAATCTTAAGTTAGTTTTTTTTCGTAAAGCACGTGTTTGTTTTTAAAGAGATGCATGAGGATAGTTTTTACATAGATCTGTCGAACATCAAATACTCTCATTATGTTGAAAATTAAGTTACTGTTTGCAGTTTGAGGAAGTTTGAGAATAATTTTATAATTTTTTTCTGCGCCTTTTCAACAGGATCTAGAGCTGAAGAAGTACCCCCTCCCCATGCAATGATACCACACCCAATGATAGATTGTGTTAATGCAAAATAAATCGTTTTTAGAATTTGTAAGTTAAGGAAGTTCCTTACGGATCTGAAGAAATGTATTGTTTTCCTAATTTGATTTGCAATTATCAGAGAGTATGTATATTCCATTTGAGGTATTTGAGTATGGGTCAATGGTGAGGCCGAGGTACTTCATCTGTGGAGTGCGCTCTATACAGGGGCACTCATTGCATACATTGGAATTCGTACAGTTATGTATTTTTATGGAGTAATCATCATTAGGTTGGCCTGTAGTATGGATGCTTGAAGTGATATATTTTCTTTTTTTCGTGTTAAGGGTAAACGTGTTTATATCTAACCATTTTTTAACTAAGTTAATATTTTTTTCAGCTTTTTTAAATACAGCTGACCAATTGTTGCCTTCAAACAGTTAGACAGTATCGTCAGCAAAGATAACAATGCTTCCCTCAATTTCAAGGTTGCAAAAGTTGTTTATATATAGTAAGAACAAAGTTGGTCCCAATACGCTTCCTTGTGGAATTCCATAGTCAGTTGATCGCTGGTTACTGAGGGTATTATGTATTTTAACCTGTTGTTTGCGTCCATTTAAGTAGCTTTTAAAGAAGTTTAGCTCTTTGTCCGTAATGCCGATTTTTTCAATTTTTTTAATTAGTTTAAAGTGTGATATTGTATCAAAAGCCTTAGAGAGGTATAAAAAGATTGAAATACATTTATTTCCTTTATCAAGGCTTTAACAATGAAGTATGTCACCCTGGCAATGGCATCTGAGGTACTTTTGTTTTTTTGAAAACCATATTGATTTTTTGAAAGTATTACAACAATACTAAGGACGGGTTGTTTCGGAGAACTTGAACAATTCTTCAAATTTCAATGTTAATTTTCAAGTTCTGTGAAAGATATTTTTAAGTTCTGTTTTTATTTCAGTTCTGTCAAGCAACTAGCCTATAATGATATAATAACAGAATTTGAATAGGACTTTCACAAAACCCGTAAATGAACGTTGAAATTTGATGAATTGTTCAAATTCTCCGAAACAACCCGTCCTTAGTATTGTTGTAATACTTTCAAAAAATCAATATGGTTTTCAAAAAAACAAAAGTACATCAGATGCCATTGCCAGGGTGACATACTTCATTGTTAAAGCCTTGATAAAGGAAATAAATGTATTTCAATCTTTTTATATGTCACAGTCAACACGTAAATTTTTGCTCCAAACAAATTAATAATTATATTAAAATTAAGAACTTAAAGTAGTGTTTTTCGCCCACGAGTACTTTACCATAATCAAAATTTAACATTGTGTACCAACAGTTGCAGCTGTCTAACCCGTAATTCTTTATTGTTAATTTAAAATTTCAACTGTCACCGGATTCTATTAGACACACACATACAAAGCCGATTAGAAGAAATAATACTAACACAATCAAAGTTTCGAAGAGTACAAGTGAAACGCCTAACCACTTCTCGCCATAGACAACGCATGAACAGGGTTGTCACTGCATCTTATACAAATTGTTAATATACAAAATCCAATTGCAAGATGAGCACCACTGATGCACTATCATATATCAACAAGGCTAAGGAAGAAATTAGTGCTTTATATAGTAATATTACTGATCCGGCACTAAAACTAACTAAAGATCAGATGACTAAATTACTCAACAAACTTTCCAACCTCTCTGGCACCATGCTGGATTTTGGTGTCAAAGTTGGATCCTCGAGGGACAGGTGAAGTCGTATGAACACATGGTCTCATCAAAATTGTTAAAATCTAAATCACAGCATGAATCTTCAATCTTACCAATTTTATCCACGTGCAAAGCTGCTGACGAGCTCGAGGAGAGAAAAAAACGTTCGAAAAATATTATTATTATTTTCAACTTTCCAGAAAGCTTGGCCTGTTCCCAAATTGTAAAAATTACCGACGATGTGACGAGAATATCTAACACACTAACAGCCTTAAACTCAACCTCCACTAAAGACAACATCACAACCTTTCGTCTGGGGATCAATAAAACGGCCAAACCCAGACCCCTAAAAGTTATACTTGACAACCTCGCCCAAGCCATTGATATACTGAGAAAAAAACCCAGCATAACTGTTCCTGATAAGAATAAATGATAAAGAACAAATCTGATCAGACCCAATTACAGCGAAGGCAATTGGCAGACCTAAGGAAGGAATTGGGAGACCGCATAAACAATGGTGAAGTGAATTTAACAATTAAATATGTAAACTCCTCACCAAAAATAGTATGTTTGACTCCAAAAAACTAAGGTCGCAACAAACAATAAGTAGCTTCTATCAGAACGTATGTGGGATGCCTGCTAAACTTCATCAATTTTCAACAACTGCACCGACTCTTCCATACGATGTCCCTTTTCTAACTGAAACTTTGCTTGACTCTAATATCAACACAGCAGAACTGGGGCTACCTACTCACAATATCTACAGATTGGATAGAAACAAGAATACCAGTTCTAAATCAAGAGGTGGTGGTGTTTTGTTAGCAATCTCTAAGACATTAGTCTCCAGGAAGCTAACTACAACTTACGAAAACGTGAAACATATTTTTAATGTGGTTAACACAAACAAAAACAATAAAATCATTCAAGGTTGTGTTAATATTCCTCCTTCATCTGATAAAATTATTTACAGAAACTATATGGATGAAATTCAAATACTAATATCTAAATATCCCGAAACAAAAATAAGTATTGCAGGCGACTATAATCTACCAAACATTAATTGGGATCTATTATCCTCAGATTTATCTAGAAATAATAACTAGCATATCTGACATCAAAAGAGAAATTCTCGAAATGTCCAACTTTTTAAACTTAAATCAATTAAATGATAACAAAAATAGCAACGACCGAACCGTGGATGTAGTTTTTTCTAATATAAAATCTGTTACTGTAACTAATCCTCAGAAATTCTTCTTCCCTTGGACAATTACCATCCATCCTTAGATATATTATAACCATAAACAACACCACGTGTGAAAATCCTAAAATGAAAATAATGTTTCATAACTTTCATAAAGCAAATTACACTGAAATTTGTAACTTCCTAGTAAATGTTGATTGGTCATTTCTGAATGATGGCAAATTAAATGACAATATCGAAAAATTTTATTGGATCTTAAAACAAGCTATCAAAAGTCATCATCACCTGTTACTTCACGTAATACATCAACTTTTCCTAAATGGTTCACCAATGATCTTATTAACTTAGTTGAAAAAAAAAGAGTGCTCACCATAAATTCAAAACAATGAGAACACTCGATGATTATACTGAAGTTCACTAACTAACCATCACGCCGTTTCCCCGAAGGGGTAGGCAGAGAGGACGGACCGCCAAACAACTCGGTCTTGGCACACACTCCTTGCCTCATTGACATTCATACATCGTCTTATACATACTCTTCTATTGTTCTAACTCTTGACATTGTTATGAAACACGTTCACCCTAATACGCATTGTAAACTAGGGTCACCGCTTCTTCTCACTCCCGCACAAAGTATTTATTTATTAATTTTTTTCATGTTCTCCATGAAACGGTTATACACCAATATATCATGGAGAAGATTACAAATTAAAAGGTTTACACAGGCAGTTTTACTATTTTGTCACATGCGTTATAAGATAGTTACTGAATTGTCTGTAGGTGACATTGAAAATGTCGATGGCTAATGCAGAATCGTTAAGCAGTTGAGTCGCTCTGTTTATTGGTATATACGTATAATGTTTGCGTATATACTCTGTATATACGCAAACACATGGTCAAGGGCTCCGCAGTCAACATCCGGCATCGGCCTTGTATACACCGTGTCCTGCGGTCAGTCAGAATCATCGTCTCAATTGAGCGCGCCGCTAGCAACCGCGATCTTACCGGAGATCGCGAACCCACGCGATCAACCCGCGTCATAATTAAACTCTATTGTTGTGTAACGATATACTGCCGTACCATTTTAATCATGAATCAGTTCCGCTATATTCGGCTCCTTGGAGCTATATTACCACTAAAATCGCGTGTGCACCAATACATCGTCTGCCTGGTACAACAAGGCTACGACCTACAGTATGATTTGGCGTATCCGTAAGCAACTCCAAAATATCCCTATTACACTTGTGTTCAATTCGTAAATTCAACTAGTTACCAATTCACCCTGTTGAGAGACAGATAATTCGATACTGTGTTCTTAATAGTTAAGATGTACCCCCCGTGTAATACTACTGTAATAAACCTATTGTTCTCCACGTTTTGGTTTGTGATATTGAAATAACCTTTCTCCATGTACCGACCGTTGAGGGCGGCGAAGCGAGCAAAGAGTCCCCCACGCCCTGGTGGACAAAGAACCTCACCTCTACCACTGAGCTATCCTAACCTGTAAGCCTCCTGGTTCGACTCCAGCGGGCCCTCACCAATCTGGTGCCCTATTATGATGGGGCCTTTATCACCTCACTCGAACCTTACACTGGTTTCCAACATGGCCCTCTACCCGTTACAACATGGCCCGACTCAAGTATCTGATTCATTTGGTCGTGCCATGTCTTCCTCAGGCGTCCCCGACTTCTGCTACCATTCATATTTGCATCGTATATTCTCCTTACACTATTTTCTTTGCTCATTCGTTCTACATGCCCAAACTATCTAAGCGTCCCTTTCTTGATCTTAATCATTACGCTTACATCAGCCTTGCACTCTTTGCGTATCTCCACATTCCTCACACGGTCATACATGGTTTTACCAAACATACGCTTCAGGGATCTCATTTCAACAGCATTCAATTTACTTTCATCCATTCTTTGCCAGTTCCATGCCTCACTTCCATACATTAGGGTAGGTACCAGCACTCCATTGTGGACTGCTAACTTCGCTTCTTTGGACAATTTTTTTTTAGCGCCAACTGCGTTTAGTCCTCTATTAATGGAGTTACCTGCATTTACTCTTCTTTCAATATCTCCGTCAGCCTTCCCATTTCTCGTAAACATGCTTCCTAAATACACAAACTCATCCACCTGCTCCAAGCATTCCTCATTAACAGCTATATTGCACATTGTTTTCGTACTCTCTCTTTCAAACACCATTACTTTAGACATTCTTCATGCATTGTCACATAAATATTTTGTGACAACTGTAGTTCTTGCCTAATTGGGGTTATTTTGTCTATGGTGTTTTTTTGAAGTTTGGCAATATTTTTGAGGAAGGAGTTTGGTTTATGGTCACTTCCTCCCCGGGTCAGCTTGGGCAGCTGCTCGCGGATCTTGTCACTCGCCATTTAAGGTATTTTAATCTGAGTTAATCATGTGAATAGAAGTTATTCTTTTCTTTTAAAAAGGGCGCGGGGTGTTTTACCTTTCACTAATAGTTCGTGTTGATTATTATTTTAGTGGTGATTATGGAATCCCGCTTTTTATCCAGTGTTGGCCGGCGGTCATATTTGTAGTACTCGTGTTTCGGTTGTGAAACCGCAAATAGTTTGGTCCTAGCTGTGGCTAGAAGTTGATGGCTGAGTATCCCCGCTTCGCGAAGGAACGGATTGCTGTTCCCGAAGTCTGTAAGACGAGTCTGGTTGGTTACCACGTGCTGCAGACTTAATGTTCCTACAGGCGCACGTTGAAGGAGTTGCGCTCTCCAGTTTCCACTAAGAGAAGGATTTCCTGGCTCCTTAAGACGAGTCTGGTTGCTTGCCACGTGCTGCGGACTTGATGCTCCTACAGGCGTGCGTTGAAGGACTTGCGCCCTCCCGTTTCCATTAAGTGAAGGATGTCCTGGTTTCCATCACGGGTCCGTTCCCCGTTACCGGAGACAAGTTTTCGTTCGCCACCCGTTGTTATTCCTTCGTTTCTCGACCACGTAAAGTTAGCTTAGTTTGGTTCAGGAGTCCATCTGGTATGTGCCTACTTTTATTCCTATTGTTACATGGTTATTATTTGTACTCCTTTGTTGTAACTTTTGATGGTTTCAATATAATTTCTATTAAGTATTTACTCTTATTATTTCTGATTTTCCTCCTTACTTGACAGAGAATTAACCCCACAATCATGAGATTGAGATCTTTGCTCTACCGTATTTGTACCCTATAATTGATCCTGTAGATCTCAATATTACATGTAAACATTGGAATGTTCCTACTTTACATCTACACCGTCACATTTGGCGCCCCAACATTCTATACCGTTACAGCATACTTCGTTCATCCTAGATACGAGAGACTGCAGATTGCACAAATTGCGTAATTGGACTGAATTTCAAAAATTGCGTAAGCAGTGCACTGTAATTTCAGATAAATGTTACAAGAATTATATAAAAGAAGTTGAAACCTTCATAAAATCTTATGTTAAATCTTTCTTTAATTATTTTAAATTATTACAAAACAACTACGCATCCATCCCTAGTATTATAAACTATGGTGGTAAGACTTGTTCCAAAACTGAGGATATTGTCAATTTATTCGCTGACTTTTTCAAAAGCGTGTATGAAGATGATATCTCTGTTGACAGTGTTTCTGCATTTTTCACTGAAATAAACTTGCAACTATCTGATATATTGATTGAACGCAATGATATCATAGCCCCTATTAAACTCATGGAACCAAAAACAAGTTCTGGTCCCGATAATATCCCACCCATATTTCTAAAAAAATTTATAAATAGTCTATCCTATCCATTGTACTTAATCTTTAACAAATCTCTTAAAACAGGTTAATTCCCCAATAGCTGGAAATCTAGCTATCTCATTCCAGTGTTCAAAAAAGGTTCTAAAAATGATGTATGCAATTACAGACCTATTTGTATTCTATAAAGTATACCTAAGCTCTTTGAAAAAATCATTCTAAACAAAATATCCTCTAATATTAAACACGTTATTACCAATTGCCAACATGGATTTGTCTCATCTAGATCTACTCTCACAAACCTTACAGTATATTTAAACTACATAAATACAGCATTGACTAACAGGAAACAGGTAGACTCCGTATATTCCAATTTTTCCTAGGCGTTCGATAAGGTCTGCCACAAAATACTAGTCAATAAACTTGTAAAATATGGGATAAGTGGTAACTTACTGGCATGGTTGATCAGTTACTTATCTGATAGATAACTTTTTGTTAAGATTAATGAATGTCTATCCTTTGAATTAATTGCTACCTGTGGAGTCCCACAAGGTTCTCACCTGGGACCTTTATTATTTATCCTATTCATTCATGACGTTACCATACCGAATACCATACTAAGAGAACCTTAACAACTTTTTAAAATGGTGTTCTAGTAATAAACTGCAACTAAATATTAACAAATGCCAAGTTATGAGGCTCCACAAAATCAAACACTCAATAATGTATAATTATTCATTGTGTAATGTTGTCTTAATCTCTGTAATCGAAATACTTGACCTAGGCATAATGTTTGATCAGAAACTCTGCTTTGTATCTCACATAACTTTTATCGCTAACAGGGCTATGAAAATGTTAGGTTTTATAGTAAGAATTTCCAAGGATTTAAAAAAAAACAACATATTAAAAATTCTGTTCACATCTCTCGTTAGAAGTATTCTAGAATACAACTCTACAATTTGGTCACCTGTCTTTAATAATCACATTAATACCATTGAAAGAGTCCAACGCAAATTTTTGGGGTGTATTAATTTTAGGCTTGGATTTCCTTTAGAAACAATAGATTATGATTTCTTATTACATTCATAGAAATTGCTTAAGTTAAGTGATAGAAGAAAAATGTTTGATCTTATATTTTTATACAAAATTATAAATTATCAGTTGTATAGCCCTGACATATTAATGTTGATTCAATTTCATGTACCTACCATTAGATCAAGGTCCTCTAGTATGTATTATTGTGATAATTATACCACAATCTCAGGATATAACTCAGTTATAAATAAATTGCGCACACTTGGGAACTTTTATGCTAAAATCACAGATACTTTTAATTTTCCCCTTGCAATGTATAAAGCTGCAAAAACAACACATTTTAACGCCACTTATTTTAATGAGGTCACTACATAACAGGCTATTATCATTGCTTCTTTCTTTACTGTTATTTTATTTGTTATGTTTTAACTTAATTTAATTTACAATAAAAACACATAAATTTGTTTTTAACCACTATTGTTTTATTTTCACTCTACCGGTTTCTCTTTAATTTTTCTCATTAAAATTTAATACTGCACTATGTATATGTAAAAAAATAAAATAAAAACTTTGTACGTAAATGGCACTTGAGCCGTAAATTCTAAATAAATAAATAAGATCACATTATGTTTGTATTAAGCTGAACTTTAAGATCACATTATGTTTGTATTAAGCTGTACTTTAAGATCACATTATGTTTGTATTAACCTGTACAAGAAAATCGAATTGCTACTTAGTTGTCGTGAATAATAGCGGCGCTTTTAACTTCCTTCATTTTTGTCCGTTCAAAGATCCGGCCCCTCCCCTAACTTCCCTAAATGTATCTTGAAGTTCCCAAGTCGTGTGACATTACGGAAATTAGATATTACAAACTTGTTGCAATTACCTTATGGAAACGAGAAGCTAGCTTACTGGGATCAGAGCGTGCTAGGAGCAGGCGGTGCTTGAGCTGACAATTTTCTTGCATATATTTGGTGTGTAAACGTAACGCGTATGTTTACACAATGAATGATTTTAGTTCTGTTCAGTAGTTTTGTTTGTTAACCTTGTCACAAAGTTTACGGTTTGTTTAGGGTAGGGCTTAACGTTTGGATTTTAAATCTAAAAAATATATATTTAGCCAATACCTTACAGTGAGTGTGAGAGTGTATATTTTTTCTTTTACATAGCACATGTTTTTTATGTACCTACCATTAGATCAAGGTCCTCTAGTATGTATTATTGTGACAATTAAACCACAATCTCAGGATATAACTCAGTTATAAATAAATTGCGCACACTTGGGAACTTTTATGCTAAAATCACAGATACTTTTAATTTTCCCCTTGTAATGTATAAAGCTGCACAAATAATACATTTTAACGCCACTTATTTTAATGAGGTCACTACATAACAGGCTATTGTCATTGCTTCTTTCTTTACTGTTATTTTATTTGTTATGTTTTAACTTAATTTAATTCTTTAATTTTTCTCATCAAAATTTAATACTGCACTATGTATATGTAAAAAATAAAATAAAAACTTTGTATGTAAATGGCACTTGTGCCGTAAATACTATATAAATAAATAAATATTTGTAATGAAATGCAGTTGATAAAACAACATAAGTATAACATTATAAAAAATAGTTATTAAATAGCGGTATTGGCCTGTGTAAAATCTATTCTTTTTGCGGGTAAATATGTTATATCCATTCAAACCACTAATGTGGGATAGGTATATGCAAATATACCTATCCTTCGTAAAGTTTAGGTAAAATGCGGATAATAATTAATTAATTAAGCGGGTATGTAAAATGCAATAATACTCTTCTGGCTTATTACCGAAATAACGGTTCAATATCGTTTGGACCAACTATGGTGTGTAAAAGGTGTTATGTTATGTTTTTTAAGGATTAGTAAAAAAAATTGAAAGACGTTGAATGAATGCGTAAATAACACTGCACATAAGACAATAATATGTTGTACGGATAAGCAAGGACTCGATTGCAATGTGCACAGAAATGTGCAGGAATAGATAGGAAAGTAGAACAACGGACAACAATATTATCTCAGTACAGTGGTCGCATGTATGTATATATGTGTGGATAAGATGTATGTGTAAATTAATGTATAATGCATATTGGCGAAACCATTTATGTTTTATTTTACAAATTCCAATATTTTTGGCTCTAATTTTCAAAAACTCTTTTCTCAAAATGGAGGAATGATAAGAATGGAAGGGATGTCAATGTATACGACCTATTTTTTAATATTTGGGTTCGAAATTCTCAATCTTTGTCGATTATAAGGTTGGAAGATTAAAATGTAAAAAAATGGAACTCCTTTAATATCAATCACACTTCCTTTCCTTTTATTATTAATTAAAACACGAGGACGCTTAGTCGCATGCTGTTCATTAAAGTTAGAAAATTTGAAAAGAAATAATGATAATAAAAAACAAAAGAAAGATGGTAACACAGGAATTTAATAAATTGCAATCTAAATTAATTAAATTAATAAATTCAAGTGACATCTGTTGACAATATTATATATATATATATATATCTTTAAAATTAAACTTGCACATATAAAGTTATTTATGTTTACCACATTTTAGTTTTAACTAAGATGTCTGTAGATGTATTGTTGTGTATATTCCCGATGATAAAATAATGTTATTGGATCCTAGAGAGTAGAAGCGATTGATTTCAAAAAGCTAATTACGCTACAGTTATACAAAAACAATCGAAATGCTGTCAAATGTGATGTCAAGAGTGAGAATCTTGGGGTAATTGTCGCACAAGTTATTGTTGTTACAGAATGGGATACAAAGCATATTGTGTAATTCCGCAGTCGGGTTGCTTATTCCTGGCCATCTTGATGTAACCATTGAGACCCCAATCAGCTCCCCAGGAGTTCTTCACGAGGTAGTAATCCATGCCAGCTGCTTTGTCAGTGCCGTAGCCCACGACGGTGACCTGCAAAGTATGGTACGATTACAAATCGGCACTGTGGCAATAGTGTAAAGATATTCTTTTCTTACAATGAATGCCATATGTATTGATAAACCCTAGTCTAAGTGTATTAATTAATTTTGTCAAAAAAATCTGCTCCAATTTAGGTTCGCCTAGTGAGACTGGATGTGTCCAATTTAAATATGCTATATTATTGTATTACCTCTGTATTACACTGTATTTCAGTATAATTCTGTGCTCTTCTACATTTTTTCTATTACTGTTCTTATTACTAAATCTAAAAATTGTGTTTTAGCCTTAAAAAAAGCTTAATGATGCTCTACAACTTTTCCTTGGTCGTGTATTGATTTATATTTCCGTTCGGTTTTTAATAATTAACAAAAAAATCTACAACTAAAATAAATAAAATAACAGCGTTCTTCCAAAAAAGTAAATTCTTTGGGATGAAAAACGAACAGCCGATACCGTTACTGTAAAAGTGTACAACAAACACTGTTACATCAACAAACCATACAACCGACACCGTTACATCAACAAATAACTATAAAATAATTCTAATCTCTCCTTACTGTCCATTTCAATCTCATTTTTCAATACGTTGGCACCTAACATGTGACAATAATTACTGAAAGAAACTCCACACTTACACATCTGATAGATTGCAAATAAATGTATTTATTAACCTTATTAATCAGTAATTTCAAGATGCTTATATACCAATATGCCGGTGTACTCACTCCATGGTTGAGGTCCTCTTCATTTCCACTGCACTCTGGCTCGTAGTAGACTCCGGATTGGTAGTTTTGAAAGGAATCCAAAGCTTGGATGCCTACTGCGATGGGCCCTATGTTGGCTACGGCTTCCGTCAGACTCTTCTCATCATTTTGAATGAACGTGTAGTTGCTGACGGTAGCTCCTGAGTCCTTGGGGTTGTAACTGTACAAACGATGAACTAGAGTGAGTCGTTTCAATGAAGACTTAAACCTATATTGATACATTCAACGTGTGACATTTTCAGTAGAATCCTGAAGAATTTAATATTCCATATAGAAATGATAAAAGCACATCTGTTCTTTGATAACAAATGGAAACAGAGTTTGAAAATAAAATAAGGGCAAATGATATCGACGTAATTACGTGCAGTTTCCACCTAATCCTGTGTAGGGGTAGGATGCCTCAGTACTGATTCCTCCTATCTTCATGATGTCTTTATACGCATCCCCCATCAATCCTCCATCGCAGCCTGAGTTGCTTGTGGAACAGTCCACCAGGAACTGCTCCGACAGTGAGACGAGTTTCCCTTTCTTCAGGAAAACCTGACCTTCCAATGATGCAACCTGAAAAATATTTTTTAAATTTATTTTCCATAGAGAAAATCAAAGAAACTTGCACGCTTTATGAATAAAAGTATTCATATATTTCACTAACCATTTTTAAATAATTAATAATAAACAATGCAAACAATTGAATTTGAAAAAATTGCAGCTTTTTCGCTGTTTCAAAATATTTTCTTAATGATTATTAGCAAGATTGGAGGATAGACGTAAGCCAAGAGAATTAATTAATTGAATAATCCTGAAGGAGTATAGGCAGTTTAAAACAAGAAATGACTGGGACCAGTGGATGCAAACACAGCGGTCTTTTGCAGCGAATGCGCTTGCGAGCTTAAGCGAGAGCCAAACCACGAATTGTGGAAAATAACCTACTCTCAAACAAAGCCGTTGCCGGTTGATTCGGCTCGCAAGTGTCTACGCCGAATTAAATGTGTTCAACTGCATAAATATAATTCTCAGAAGGCTATAATAGCATACCCCTTAAATAATTACCAATTTAAACATTGTATTATTCTTCTGCTTCACTCATAGGTTCAACATATTACCTTAATTTACTCCACAATTAGTTGCACTAAATTATTTTGTATTTAAATGGTCTTATAGGATTTTAACATAATAAACAAATTAAATAAGATTAAAAAGATAAATAAGCAGCTAGAAGCAAACAATAGGAATAAAGAAATTTCGTAGAGCGGCCAGGACTGTTCAGTTTTTAAGGACTGTAGCACCGATCATTAAATAGAATTACTCACGGCACTGAATGCCCAGCATGATCCGCAATCCCCCTGATCTTTAACTCCCGTCACGGCACCTTGAGCTGTCCAGTTAACGCTGTCGGGAATCTTGAGATTGGCCGTTGGGATGAAAGTGGCTCCCTTCAAGTTATCGGGGCTGGAAGAAAGAATGACAAAAACACCATTTATATTATCATCGACAATGAGGCGGCCTGCATAGCTCTCATTCGCACTCAGCAATAGGCACTATTGTTCTACCTGTTTTATTCCTTTGACAGTAGCCCAGTCTCCATATCAAAGTTCACCGAAGTTTTCAATAAAAACCAATTCATATAATAAATTAAATTGGATGATTTGAAGTATTAAAAACTCGGATTTCGAACTAAACAAATAAATCCATACATATTTTTTTATTTTATTTATTTTCATATTGACTCCACACAAGAGGCCCTGAAGAAAATGATTTCCCTCAGGGTCTATGTCATCTTTGGGGATGCTATGTGGAGGGTCTTTTTGTGAGTCAAGGGTTTTTTTCAGGTATTTTGGGGCTCCGGACCAGAGATGGCTGCCAAATTCGACGGTATGGCGTACTTGCGATTTGTACAGGGTCAGCAGTTGTGTACTATTAAAGTATCTGCGGGCCCTGTACAGTACGCCCAGCTTCTGAGAGGCCAACTTTACTTTGGCTTCGATGGAGCCCCCGTACCTGAGCTGGTCACTTATAGTTACACCAAGCATATCAATGGAAGGCCTGTTCGGAAGATTGCTTCCGTTGAAGGAGACTAGCTTATCATTTGGATCCCTTTTAGACGTAATCAGACAGGATTGGGTCTTTGAAACATTAAATTCGACAAGATTATTTTTACCCCAGGAGGAAATACTCTAGAGATAACCGTCCATTCTCTGCTTCAAAGGCCTCCGAGCCGTTGGAGTTTGTGTGCCCTTTGGGGGCTTGTCAAACAAAAAGCTATCAGGAACTGTACTGTCATTCGCGTAACACTGAATCGGTGCACATGTCAAAAGGTCATTGATGTGCAACAAAAACAAAGTCGGTGACAGAACCGATCCCTGTGGGACGCCAGCATTTATAGAGTGCGAGGAAGAGGTGAAAATTTTGTTTATGAAAATACCGCATAAGAGTCCCAACGGCTTCCAACCGTCTGGTGAGACTGTGGCATCTCCAATTGGGGTACGCTACGAGGCTGAAGGTGGTGGGAAAGGGAAAGAAATGGGAGAAGAAGATGGGGAAATACCTGGCGATTCAGATCTGGTCACATGGCTAGTACAATTTTAAGAAACGTTTCAATTATGAATGGTGGTCTTTCACCAGGACGATAATAAGAGTATCCTCTACTCTGGATCGTGCCGTAAATAAACTTTATTTTATTATTAATGAATAAATGGGGAAATGTCACATAATAAAAGTTCCATTGATCTAAATACATACACATACACTTCGTTTTTATCAGTGAGTTTTCTTCGACCGGTGCTTATGTGTATGGTAATATAGGTAGGTGACACCCCAAAAATGTAAGAATGTAGCGAGGTGAAAGACAATGAGAGTGAACCAACCCGCAACGTCTCGAAAATAGATATTACCCCGGAAGCCTTCTCAATTTTTTTTCGGGAAAAAATTGAATCCATTCGTGCTTCCGCATCTCACGCCCCTTCGCCAATATTCACTTTAAATTCTAAAAGAATTTTGTCTTCCTTCAAACCCACAACGCAGGAAGAAATAATAAAAATTATTTCAAGATCGCCTAATAAACAGTGCAGTCTTGATCCTATACCGACATGGTTATTAAAACAATGTTCTAATGTTTTAGCTCCATTCCTAGTTCACGTTTTTAATAAATCACTGAGCACGGGTGACTTTCCTGAACCACTCAAGTCAGCTGTAGTTACACCAATACTGACAAATTCACAACTAGACGCCGATAACTTTATTATTATTATTGACCCGTTTCAAACTTACCATTTATTTCAAAAATCCTGGAGAAAATTGCTGCCGCACAAATAACCAGTCACTTGAATTCAAATAAATTATTCGCAAAACGTCAATCTACGTACAGAAAGTTCCACTCAACTGAAACCGGACTACTTTGTATGCTATCAGACATAACTCTTGCCGTAGAGTCAGGTAAGTTATCACTTATCTCATTCCTAGATATGAGTGCAGCGTTTGACACGATCGATCATGAATTCCTCATTAGGAGATTTGAGGAAACATTTGGTTTGAATTCCGACATGAAAAAATTGGCTGGTTTCTTATTTATCCAATCGCTTACAAGCCATGAGGGTTGGAAATAAATTGTCCAACTTCGCAACACTTTCTTCGGGGGTACCCCAGGGATCCGTTTTGAGTCCACTTCTCTTCATCCTTTTTACAAATGATGTCGCTAAAATAAATAATATAAATAGTCATTTCATTTCCACCTCAATTTTAAATCTTTTATTAATAGCAACACTAGAGAAATTAAAAACCAAACGCCATCATGCATAGATCATATCTGGTGTAATATACATTTGAATGAAATAAAAAATATTAAATCTTCTGTGTGGAAAACCAATATAACAGAGCACTACGCGTGTCTTATATTACATGATACAAATATAAAACTAAACACAAAACCCAAATTAAATCTTCCATATTCCCAAATAGACTACAAATTATTAGAAAAATCATTAAAAACTGAAAAATGGGAAGAAATTTAAAAAACTAAAGGCGCTAACCAAAGTGTTACAGTTTGAAAACACTTTAAATAAACAAGTTTTAGAAGCAACAAAAACTAGACAGATCGTCCCCAACTCAAAAACAAGGAAAATTAAACCTTGGATTACTCTAGGATTAATAAAAGCCATTAGGAAAAAAAATAAACTTTATAAAATAACACAAAGGCCACTAGTTAACTATAAAATTGTATAATACCATAAAAAGTATAAATATATATAAACTACACTAATAAGAAAAACGAAAAACGACTATTACTCAAAAATTATAACAGAAGCTAAAGACAATAATAAAAAAAAATGGTCAACAATAAATGAAATAATAAATAAAAAGAAAAAATATAAGCACATATCAGAAATCTCAGATGGGGAAATAATAAATAACGTACAAAATGACACAAAAATGTTGTAATATTTTAAATAACTATTTTAATAACGTGGGAAAAAACCTAGCAAAATCCATAAATAAGATTAATATATCTAATCCACAACAAATAACACAATGTCAAATTAATAAATTTCACCCAGTCACAGAAATAGATATTGACAGAACTATTTCGGAACTAAAAGGAGATTCTTCCCCCGGCTTTGATAACATAGATACTCAAACAATAAAATCGATGAAAGAATACTTAACTCTCCCCATAATACATATAATAAACCTAAGTCTAGCAAATGGCAAATTTCCCAATAACTATAAAAGAGCAATTATAACCCCCATTTATAAAACAGACTGTCGTAAAGATCCACAAAATTATCGCCCGATTTCACTTCTCTCGAATATATCAAAAATATATGAAAAAATTGTAAAAAAACAAATTTGGACATTCTTAGAAGAAAATAAAATAATTAATTATAACCAATTCGGATTAAAAAAAATACAAGTACTCACGACGCGATAGCAAAAATAACCAACTATTTATATACGGCCCTAGATTCTGATAAAAAAATGTATTGGCATATTTATAGACCTTAAAAAAGCTTTCGACAACATTTCACATAAAAAATTAATAAGAAAATTAAAATCAGTAGGGATTAGTGGAAAAGTCTTAGCATGGATAGCTAGTTATTTAAATAAAAGACCTCAACAAGTAAAATTACTCAATCAAGTCAGCGATTCAAAATATAGCGACTTTTCAATACCCCAAGGCACGGTTTTGGGACCTTTGTTATTTATTATATATGTCAATGATATATTCAATATTTCCAAATATGGAGACATTGTCTTCTACGCTGACGATACAGTCCTACTACTAAAAGCAAACACCTGGTCTGAATGAAATAAAATTGCAAATACAGATATCAATGAACTACAATGATGGTTTGATGAAAACCTGTTGACTTTAAATTCTAAAAAAACATATTATTTACCATTTTTCATTAAAAAACAAGAAACACCTAAAGAAATAAACATAATTATCCACTCTGTGAAAAATACAGAAAACCACAAATGCAATATGTTATGTACAAACATAGAAAGCAAGACCGATATTAAGTACCTAGGCATAACAATAGACCAGCGTTTAAAATGGTCCCCACATATAAATATTCTGAACAACAGAATAAGGAAACTAACATATGTATTTAGATGTTTAAGAGATATTTTAAACGAAAAATTACTTAGAACCACATACTTCGCTTTCTGTCAATCAATTATACAATACGGCATTATAGGCTGGGGCGGTACATATAAAAATCAAACACAAACAATTTACATATCACAAAAACTAATAATAAAAACCATATTAAAAAAACCCTATTCATATTCGTCCGAACTTTTATTCAAACAATTTAAGGTCAGAAAATTAAGTGCATTATACTTCTACCATGCAACATTACAAATTTATAAAAAACAATATTCAAAATAAAATTGCACCCCTTAAAAATAACAGAAATCTTAAACGTCCATACTTTCTACTCCTAAATGTAAAAAAACAATAGGACAGTTCGACCATGAATATTTGGGAGTTAAATTTTTTAACTCATTACCAGAAAAAATTAGAAACATGAATGCAAATATAAACGAATTCAAAAGCCACCTTAAAAAGTATTCCGAACAGTTGAACTGAATCATATCAAATATAAACCAATATAACAACACCCCCATACACACAAGCCCTGCTTATTTATGGGGGTACCTCAAATACTTATATTATGTAATTAATAACTGTACTATATTCAATATTGTGTAATGTAATTCGTGTATTTAAAAAAAAAAAAATAAAAAATAAAATAAAATTAAAATCTCTTGTCTCACTGCTACGCTGACGATCAGCAAGTATATTTTTACTGCGCTGCAAATGAAATCAATAGTCTCAAGATCCGTATAACTGAATGTCTAGAAGCAATAACTTGTTGGATGTCTTCAAACAAGCTGAAGCTCAATCCATCTAATACTGAGTTTCTCTGGGTAGCCACAAACAAATGTCAACATTTCATAGACGATTCACCTATTACTATTTCCGGCAGCGATATCATCCCAAAAACAACATTCAAACTTCTCGGTGTCAATTTAGATTCAGACTTTTCGTTTAAAAGTCAAATAAATAGGACTGTAAGCACCGATTTTTTTCACCTAAGACAACTCAAGTCTGTCCGAAGAAACCTTCCTATAGAAGCAACAAAACTACTTATCAACTCTTACGTAGTCTCACGTCTCAATTACTGCAACGGCATTTATGCCAGCCTTCCAAAATATCAAATTGACAAACTTCAATCAGTGTTTAATGCAGCAGCCCGGCTCATAACCGGGGTTTAAAATATTCGCACATTTCAGAACACCTTCGTAACCTTCACTGGCTCAAGTGACCTGAACAATCCAGTACAAATTGTGCTGGATGATGTTTAAATCCATCAATGAAATGGCCCCACCCTGCATCTCTGCACTATGCGTCCCGAAAAAAACTAGTCTGAGGCAGTCAATTCTAAGATCAGCAACATCATCAGCTATAGGCAGACTGATAGAACCTAAGCGCAAGCCAAATACTAAGTTTGGTGATCGCGCTTTCGGAGTATCTGGGCCGAAGGCTTGGAATAAATTCCCTCCGGAACTAAGATCCATAACAAGTCCAATAGAATTAAGGTCTTAACTAAAAATTTACCTTTTTAAGCTGTCGTACCCTTAAATCAAATATACCATTCCTAAAAGAAAGTCCAGTAATATTCAATTTTCCTAAAGTACTAAATCCTGTATCTAAATTTCGCTAATAAACAATTAGATAATGTTAATTAAGTGTTAATCTCAAGTTACCTACCAGATGAGTATTGTACTGTATATTATCTCCATAAATAGTTAAGTAATAACATAGATCACTGTAGAAATGTATTATAAGTTTGTACAGCGCCCTTGAGGTGATTTTGCACAAAAACGGAGCTATCCAAGTCATCCAATTATTATTATTATTAAGATGGTGAGTTTAAACATCGCATAGCAGTTGTCCATCGTGTAGTTCTAGTCGATCATCGTGATGGTTGGATAGTTATATGAAGTTAGTCCATACCTGGTATACTTGAAGCCGGTGTGGGTAGCGATGAACTCACTGTGGAGCATGTCCGAGTACTTGTTGATGCCCTGACTGTAGGAAACTAGACCCTCCTCGAATTTCTGGTTGTGCGTGTCTATCTTAAGCTTATTGTCCATGAAGATCATCATCCTGAAATTCTCCTCCATAGGGTTATTATACTTCTTGTCGTACTGGGCCTGCAAAAAGCCAAACCATTTTTTCTCTATCCATTCGTTTAAATTTTTTAAATGGATACAAGGATGGTTCTACGTAAAATTGCAAAAAATAATAAGTGAAAAAATCCTG
Organism: Hesperophylax magnus; assembly: GCA_026573805.1. Taxonomy (NCBI): domain Eukaryota; kingdom Metazoa; phylum Arthropoda; class Insecta; order Trichoptera; family Limnephilidae; genus Hesperophylax; species Hesperophylax magnus. The sequence goes on along the minus strand of JAIUSX010000180.1, from coordinate 1,134,845 downwards.
ATGTTCCAAACGTATTCTCATATTTGTATTATTTGATGTGCATACCTTGAAGGCGTTCCATTCATCGTCCACATTTGTTGTATCTGCGATGGACTCGCTCTGTGCTGCCGCAAACACAACAAACAACAAAAAGATGAACATCATTTTTAATCTGTAAAAAGAAAAATCCAAAATTATATTCAGTTAAAACATCAGTTACAAAGGGTTCCAGGATAACTCAACAAAGTGACAAATCAAGACACTTTTAAAAAGTGATATAAAGTCATTAGAAACTATTAAACAAATATTTTTTTAACCTAACCTAACCTACTTTAACAAGTTAATAAAGTTTTGGTTTCATCACTTTCCATGACTTTATATAACTTTTTAAAGATGTGATGAATTATTATCATTGTGATGATTTATCCGGTCACCGTTACAAAGGTATGTAGGTAGAAAACTTGTTAGATTAAATAATAATCAATCAAAAATAATTCACCAAAGCAAATTCTAATGCTATTTTTACAAACGCGAGCCAAATTGCCGAGCTGAACATCAACTTGTGGAAATGGAATGAAGCAATCGCAAATCGTTCGACACACCATTGCAGTTGCTTCGTTCATTTCCCGTAATTTGTGGCTCGGCTCGCGTTTCGGTTCGCAAACGTATACGTACCATAATGTGTGAGCTAAGTTAGTTATTGCATTTGACGACAGATAGCGCTAGTATGACTGATATTCAGATCCGAAGTGTTCCCGAACCTTGCTGACCGTTGGAACATTTATTTTTTATTTTTTTTACAGTAAGCTGAAAATGTTGCTTGTGTTGTGATGGAGGACTTAACCAGCCGAGGAATTGAACACACTACGCCTGGGTGGGACCCAAGCGCGATGTCAACTCTATAAGTTATATTGTGAATTATAACTTATAAAAAATGAGTTTGACTACGTAATATTTGGCAAAACAGCTCTTTCCCGCGCGTCAAGGGCCATGCGTGGGATGAATGACAGCTTTGTTTTGTGATTAGTAATGTGTCATTTACAACATTTCTTTGTTAATATTTTTTTATAATTAACAATTCACTATTAAATTGGTATAATTCAATATATTTACTATTTATTTTGTTGATTTCATCAGATTTAAACCATTTATAATGTCATATTGTGAACATTGTCTGATGTTACCGGAAAAGAGGGGTTATTTTGTAAAAACTGTTTTTAAACCGACTTTTTTCGCGTGAATTTAATACACTAATATTTTTGAATAACAAATGCCTTCTGGGTGTTTTGGTTAGTAAAAATTCATATAATTCACGTTCATATTGTGTTAAAATAAATCCAAAATGACATTGTTTTCAGATCATCCTCTGGAAACAATCCGAAAATCCATCAGCATCATCTTTAATAGTCTTTTTAGAATGAGAGGTAGTAAAGATTTAAAGTCTTTCAACTTTGGCTTCGATATTTCTTTGCCATTCGGTCAATGTGGTATAAGCATTACCAATGTTTGCATGCCAGGAAGACGACCCTTTAAATTTTCCTCAAATTCCTCATAAAATAGAGGAAGGTTTGTCTTTCTGCAAGAGAATTGAAACAATATTCTTTCCCAACGCGACTGAGCAGAAAAATGCGAAGGGTTCATTTTATTGACAGTTATTTGACAGCCGCCACTCTCACTCCAGAAAATACGTTTCACAGTATATATTTTTTGTTCGTGTATCTAATAAGGCACGACGCCACCTCCAGAGCACCTACTCAGCTTGACCTTCTACCCATTCATTGCAAAAACTTTTGTCGTCTGAACAAACATGAATGCCCAGATTGTACACCCACAGCAGAGCTGTCTTTCATATAAAAAAAACAACACAAATAAGTTAAACATTATGGTTTCAGCCCCAGGTTTAATTTTCAAAGCCCCAGGTTTAAGTCAGTTCTCATTTATTTTGCAATCACTTCCACCAATTTTTGTGATGTTAAATTCGCTCAAAAACCAAATGGTGCATTTTGCTTCTGTTGTGAATTTTTTTCCTGAGCAACAAAATCAGTTGAAGAAAAAGAAGTTTCGTGTATATTTTGTCAGATGCTTGGTTCGCAGATTGAAGCTAAGAAAATATTTTTGTATTTTTGTAGGAATATTTTTTTTATTGCAGTCTTACATACCTCCACTTAATAAAAGTCATAACTATTTTCATGTTCATCCAAGGCATAGTAAAGTTTGCTCACAATTTTAAAGTCTGTTGTATTTTTAGAATAAGTGTTGCGCATATATTTTTTTCATGTTTCTTTCGTTTCTGGTTTACTCAAAGTTCCACTTTCTGCCTTTTGATGGCCTTCCCTAAAAATTTGCCACTGACAATTATGAAGGTCCATTGTATAAAAACATAGCAACAAAAGTACCTCCAGCTGTTAATTTTATTCGTTATTAAAAGCTTTAAAAGAGACATTGCATTTTAACATGACAACGTGGATATTTTATGTTAAAATAAACGGATAAAATAAGAATGCTTGAGATTTGCAACAAAGCAAATCATTCGATACATCACTTTGTAATAAGGATTCACTCGCTTGGATCTATTTTGACCAAATATAATATTTCACGTTAATTTAGTTAGTTAGTTCTTGTTCTCTACATGGCAAAGGAGGCAGCATGGCAAGTGACGTGAATTTGTCAGTCTGGCATTTGAGTTTTTGCCTTGAAAATCGAGACAGTTTAAAAGAAGTGTGATATTTCTACCTAGTGAAAATAGAGGAATTTCAAATGAGTTCGTCGATTCTCCCATTGACGCCCTGATTTCCTGCATTTTTTTGTGTGATGAAAATGGCTGCCATGGTTTGTGCGGGCGTCTACACTGTTTATTGTGCCATCGGAGCTGAAAACAAGCCCCGGATAATGTGCAGAGAGCCACGCTATTATTATCACGTCCATATGTACGAAGTTGGATTAGAAAAGATAGGAAACCGATAGCCGCTTGAATCCTGGACACGATTGGAGATGGGCCCAAACGTCGAGGGATGGACCTCGTTAACTTTAATCATTGGAAGAGAATGCCACCTTCAACTCGAAGAACATGCGTTTTAATTTTCTCTCTCACTGGTTTTATTTGCTAAATATATTGATAGATGTTAGAAGCCTTGGTTCTTATTTTGTACTTTAATTAATAGAGGAGATGAAATCCTAGCCCCTCTAACTGATAACAGTATCGACTTGATCGACGAATTCTGAGTTTATTTGCTTCAAGCGCTTTGTTATATTTATCACACGTAAAAAAATGAGTGAAATTCTTACTAAATCACAAGACAAAACATGACAATTTGTATTCCGGTTAAAAACGGGTTTGCAGGCCCAACGAATGAATTAATAGGTTCCTTAACCTTAAGTAAAACATGAGATCGTTTTCTCTATTTCGTAATTGTTTGTAATCGGGACAAATGCAGGTCCGTGAACATGTTTCCGATATATTAAGAATGAATTAAGGACTTGATAGAAAACGGCCTACATTCCTGTTTTTAACCTATTTAAATAAATTAGAAATATGCATAACTTTCCGTGTACAAGCAAACGGTTAACCATTATATATAATTGAAAAAATAAATATATTTCATTTAAAATAAACAAAAAGAACCTTACTATAAAGACTGCACGGGGTTTCATACCAAAAAAATGATTTGCATTTAAGGTTTAACCAAACTGACACTAAACATTATAATGTAAAGGAATGTAAAGGTTTTCAAATTTTGTGACTTTATAGTAAGTTTTGGCAATAATATTAATTATTTAATAGATTTTGTTTTTAAATTTCAGCTAGATGGCAACATAATTAAAAGTTAAGTAAAGCAAATTTGATTGTCTATTGACATAAAATAAATGATTAAAATTAAAACAAAAAAGAACTCACCACTTCCAGTGAAAAGGTTCTGACTGGAGTATCTTCGAGTGACTGGCGAATTTCGCAAAGATGAAATAACGTCCGACCAAAGGAAGGTGATTCGATTGTTGCTGGTGATGGTTGATATTGTGCTTTTATAACGATTTGATTCACAAGGCCCATGACAACTACGAAATATTAAAATAATATTTCTTTTTTACTACAGGCTACAAAAAAACCATTATATTTCAACATTAAGTCATATATCATCTAAAACAGATTATTAAATAATACATAATATTCTTACACAGAGGATTTTTTTGAAGTAGCTGACGTGTACCCAGAGTTGCTCGGGGACTTATTAAAGGTTTCAGGTAAAGTTTTGAGGTTGTGAATTCTGGAGTACCTGACAACTGGGTGCATTTTAAAGGTGGAAATAATATTATTGCATCATAATAAATTCTTTTTGTTTCAATTGATCGTGCTATGTTTTCTTCGGGCTTCTCGACCTTTTCATCTATACACTTCTATATTTATTGTTTTTGTGTTTAATTCGTAGATTTTTTTTAATCTAATTAAAATGAAAATTTAAATACTATAATAAGTAAGTATTTTTTGGTTTTTGTTATTTTTACAACTGTTTCAGTTTCAAGGCAATTTTCAAACTGTGGTTTTAACCACGTTTAGACGACTTATTTATTCGATTCTATTTCACCTCCTCCCAATTTAATACCCTTACACATCTTTCTTCGTTCACCACTTACTTCTCATCTCAACACAAATAATTATTTGATTCATATCTTCCTCGGGCATCCTTGACTTTTTATACAATTTACTTCAATTAGTATTTAATGCAATCTGCATTGTAATTTCATGTAGTATCATGCAATCACGAGTCACGAGTGGACGGAACACCTCCAGTTAAAACGCGATCTGTTCAGCAAAGATCTCACTTGTTAATATGATCTCACTTGTAAAAGCTCAAGTTAAAATGAGGCCTTAGAATACTTTTACAATGTAATTTATCAAGCAATCGATAGCTTTGTACCCCTACAAAAATATTACAATTTTAAATTCCCTAAATGGTTCGATTTTGATTTTATTATTCTAACGTACGATAAAAAAACTGCCCACAAACGATATAAAATAAATAGAACGCTAAATAATTATATCGCATTCTCCATTCTGCGTAAAGATTGTCCTAGGAAATCGAAAGTATGTTTCAAGAAATACACCAACAATGTTGAAAATTCTATTTTTATACAAATATTAATACAATTTGAAATTACGCTAACTCCTTTCGGAAAAATAACTCTAAATTTCCCCGTACAATGTTTTAAGTGAAAATTGAATCATGACAAAAACGATACTGTAAATTTATTTGCAGATGTCTTCAAGAGTGTATATGTTGAAGGCAATGACAACATATTATCTGATAAACCCCAATTTACCGGAAGCTCACTCAACTTGCATAACGTCCATGTGGTAGTAAATGATGTGATGACTTTTATCAAACAGCTGGATATCAGGTCGAATTCGGGGCCAGATATGATTCCCTCAATATTACTTAAAAACTTTTTTCATGTTCTAGCTCTTAATATTACTATAATTTTAAATTTATCCTTATCTACAGGTTGTTTTCCTGAAATTTGGAAAAGTAGCTTTATAACACCTATTTTTAAAATAGGAGATAAATGTCAAATTGAAAATTATAGACAAATATGTATTATGTCATCACTACCTAAACTTTTAGAAAAGATAATATTAAGTTAAATCATGCGTCAAATTAAACCAATTATATCAACATTTTTACATGGTTTTATGCCAGACAGATCTACGTCATCTAACTTATTGCTTTACGAACATTTTATTTCTAATGCACTGTCCAAGGGTTTTCAAGTTGATACAATTTATACTGACTTTAGCAAAGCCTTTTATACTGTTTCTCATCGTATTTTAGTGGAAAAATAAGAACACTTGGGAATAAGCGGCAACTTTCTCGAATGGCTTAGAAGTTACTTTTTTTCCATTATTTCTGAATGTTTTGTTTCTAAATTTTAAATATTTTCATAAAATTAAAATTACAATACTTTTTACATTTAAACACTACAAGTCCGTTAATAAAAACGGGTTGTTTAGCGAAATTCATAAAATTTAATGTTTTTTTACATTATTTCTGGCTTTCACCATTCAAGGGTGTTCTTGGCCATCATTTAAAATTATTGAGAAATGAAAGGTGAATTTAAATATTAATTTTATTTTAATAGGCAAATTTCAAAATTTTAATGAAAATTGGAGTCGAGTTCAGACTTAGAAGAGATGAGATGTTGAATGGGGGGAGGCAATTTTAGATAAGGCTTGATAGAAGAGAGGATATTTATTTAGAGAGGGACAACCAAAAAATATGTGATCTAAAGTTCCCACTTCTTGACCACAGAATGTACAATCTGGGGAGTCAAGGACGTGAATTTTAAAAAGATGGGAAGGAACGGAGCAATGTCCGATCCTCATTCGAATAAGTGAAGAAATTTATTTTTTGGAAAAATGAGGGAATTGCTGAAACCACGGTTTTGATGGAATAGTCCTTTATATTGAGGCATAGCAGGCTCCCTTGGATTGACTAGCAATGTGCCAATACTCCGACCAAACATTGCGGGATCTATCTTTGATGATGGAAAAAATGTCAGATAGGGGAATGTGGTTTACGAGAGTAACAACAGGGTTGGACGCTCTTTGTTTTGCCAAGACATCCGCAATATCATTACCCATGATACCAACATGTCCAGGAATCCAAATCAGAGTTACAGTTTTACCAGAGCTTCGAAAGGAGGCTATCATCTCTCAAATAAGGCATACAAAGTGATCATCAGGATGAAGAAGAGGACTGGATTTAAGTTTTTGGAGGGAACTGAGAGAGTCAGAGAGAACGAGGGAATGTTCAAAATTATTTTTGATTATATATTTGAGAGATTCTATTATTGCAATGCACTCGGCTGAAAATATTGAAAATTGATTAGAAATTGAATAAAATATTCTGTCATTAGAATTATTGTGGTAAACGTTAATACCTATACCACAGTTAGGAGAGTCGGGAGATTTGGATCCATCAGTAAATAAAAGAAAAAAGTTGGGCCATTTAGATGAAATAATGTCATTGAACATATTATTGACAGTTCGGGCCGGGAGATTGGAATGACTTTTAAGAATTCCGATCTCTTCTAATATTGTTGAGGATAGGGTGACGTGACTATATTTTAATTTGTATAAGGGAAGTAGATCATTTTGGATGATGTGAAGCTCTGAGAGAGACTTAAATTTTTTACAGATGTCAGGAAGAGGTTTAGTTGGAGCTCTGATTGTAGATGAATGGGTTGAGTCAGTGAACAACGAGACGCTCGGGATAACCTTATGACATTTAGAATTTATACATTTAAGAACAAATTTGTCAGCAAATAGTTGACGCCTTCAATAAAGAGGAGGATCAGAACATTCTACTTGAAGGGAATTGATGGGGACGATTGCATCGCTCCAGTTATAATTCGCAAAGATTTAGATTGAATTTTGTCTAATTTATCAAGTACATTTTTTGAGGCAGTACTAAAAATTGGGCAGGCATAGTCAAGATGGCTTCGAATAAGTGCGTTGTAAAGCAACTTAATGCAAGTAGGGTGAGATCCCCACCAAACGCCAGATAATGATCTGATGATATTTAATTTTTTTTCGCATTTAGTAACTAAATTATTAATATGGGAAGACCATTTAAGTTTCCTATCAAATGTTACTCCCAAAAATTTTACTTCAGAAGCGTTGGGGATTGGAGAATTTTTAAATACGATTTGAACGGAGAGGTTTTTATGGCGATTTGAGAAGGTGACACACTGAGTCTATTTATTGGATTGAAAGTTCAAAACCATTTAACGTGAGCCATGTGCAAAGGGCATTCATGGCTTCGTTAAGATATTTGACGGCGAGAGGAATGATTTTGGATGATCAGAAGAAAGCTATGTCATCTGCGAACTCAATAACTTTTACTTGTGGGGGAAAAGTGACATGCATATCATATGTGTATATATTATACAGTAAGGGGGACAATACATCACCTTGTGGTAAACCCTTCCAAATAGACCTACTTTGAGGAGAAATATCTGGAAGTTCAATGAAGATTTTTCTATCTGGAAATAGATTAATAATAGATTGGACAAACATGGGGGGAAGGCCAAGGCCTAGAAGTTTTTTTTTCAGGATTGGGATGGAAACATTGTCAAAGGCGCCTTCTATATCTATAAAGACGGCAAGACAAACTTCCTGTTTAGAAATTGATAAATTAAGATCAGTGCTGATGATGGCAAGGTTATCTTGAGCGGATTTTTTTTTCCTTAATCCAAATTGAGATGGAGAGAGAAGCTGTTTTCTCTCGACAAAAAAATCTAATCGGTTTTTAATTAATTTTTCATAAAGTTTACTGAGGGTGGATGAAAGAGCGATTGGCCTGTAGTTGGATCCAGAATTTGGTGATTTGTTTTTTTTTTAAATAGGGATGATTAATTGACAACTCCAGTCATCAGGCATTATACCAGTCTGGAAGATTTTATTTAAGATGCTTAAGAAGTGGTTTAGAACATTCTCATTACTATTTTTGATTATGCTGTAAGGTATACCATCTCTGCCTGGAGATAAGTCCTTGACTGTTGATAAACAATTTTTTAGCTCAATTAAGGTGAATGGAGAGTCTAGCCAATGATTAGACATAGGAGTATTATAGATGGGCGTTAAGTCATCTAAGTTAGGTACAGAAGGGGGGGCAATTTTGTCCGAGAATTCATCTATCCATTTAGAATGAGACGCTCAAGGAGATGGTGAACTGAAAGAGGATCGAAATCTTCGGATCATAGACCAAACTTCCGAAATTGGAGTGTTCGGAGATACTGAACTGCAGAAGTTGTACCACCCAGATCTTTTTTTTGACCTCAATACCCTTTTGGCATTGGATTTAGCGTTTTTGTATATAAGATAGTTCTCCATAGTCATATTGTAACGATAGGAAAGAGATTTAGCTTTCCGAATTCTTACTACTTTGGAACATTCCTCATCCCACCAGGGAGTTGGAGGGAGTTTTTTGAGAGATTTAGTTTTAGGGGGAGGATTTGATTTATTTATTGCAGTTATGAGCATTGATTTGTAGTTATTATAGTCATCTTTGACGGAAAATATATCAGTGACGGATAAATTTAGTAGGAACTTGTCCATACGAGAGTTAAATTCATCCCATTTCGTGTGTTTCGTTTTAATCTTTGTCGAAATATGAGACTTGTCCGATTGGAAAGAAGTTTGATAAGTAATGGTGATCGGGAAATGATCACTGGAGCTAGGGTCGGGGGACACCACCCACGAGGAGAGAGAAGCCAGACTAGTAGAACATATCGAGAGATCAACTGCGCTGGGGTTTGTGCTGGGGCGTGAGATCCTAGTAGGAGATCCGTCATTCAAAAGGAAAAGGTTGGATTGATCAAGGAAATCCATCACACTTCGACCATCTCGGTCGGAGAAAGCAGAACCCCAGACGGGGAAATGGGCATAAAAAATCGCCTAATATAAAGAAAGGAGGGCTTAGTTGACTTACAATTTGCAACCAAGTTTGTTTATTAATTATTTGTGGGCTGTTGGGGGAAGATAGACTGAAATAAAGGATGTGTCCTTTATTTTAGCTGCAACCATTTGGAAGTCAGCATTGGGGGGTTTGATATTATTTATTGGGGAAAATGATATGGATTTTTTAATAAAAAGGGCAGCACCACCGCCCGAACATTCCGGGCGGTCGTCGCGGAGACAGGAATACCCTCCCACATTAAAGTGGGTGGATGGAGTAAACCAAGTCTCCAAGATAGCAGCCAAAGAAATGAAGTTGGAATTTAATAGGTTAAGGAGATCAGATTTGTTAGAAATAGCACTTCGGCTATTCCACTGAAGTATTCTGACATCTTGAAGAGTCATTTTGAATAAATGATTTTAATGTGGAAATGATAGTAGCAGCGTTGGACGGTAGATAAGAAATAAGGTCAATTAGAAGCATAATAAGAGTTTGGATAAATGAAGAATTGTCTTGGGAGAGTTTTTCAGAAAGTTTTAGAGAGTTCATTGAGGACGGATTATAATTATTTGCACACCCATTTGTGGCATTTGATCGTATCCAGGAGCCGGTTTAGAGATAGCGTTTTTGTATGTGAATTTAGTTAAACGAGAAGAAGTTGTTGTAGAGGAGGGAAGAGGGTTGGATGAGGAGTTGCTGGATAAAGCCCCAGCAAATGATTTTTTGACAGGCGGGAATAGTTTAGAAGCCTGCAGAAAAGACAAGTTCTGAGAGAAATTTTAATATTTTTTTGGCGAGATTGTTCGGGGCAAGAAGTGTTTTTTTTATATTTTTTTTTATTCTTTTTATTTTTATTTTTTTTTTATTTAAAGAAAGCAAGACAAAAATATATATTACAGTAAATAATAAAATAAAATACAGAAAAAAAAACAGAAAAGTTCCAATAAACTACTTTTCAGTAGTTTGTCGATGGCAACTTTTCACATAAAAAATATCAAAAAAAGATAAAAACTTATTTTACTTAATAACAACAGTGATAACTAGAGACCGGATTATATGCATTTGCATATTTGCATATGCAAATGCATATTTAGACTCTTTTCAGCGGTAGTTGCATATTTAAGCAAATAATTTGAGATCTTGCATATTTACGCTTGATATCGTTCAGATGCCTCACATAGCGACACTATAGACGTCCGATAGCAAGGCGCGCGGCCAGCAAAGCTGAGCGAAGAACTGATAACTGATCTTACTGATCGCTACGGCCGGCGGCCGGAGCGGGGGGGAACCTCTCTCTTCTTCGCCTGCGCTCGCGCCTACTCGGCTTAATTCGGCTAATTGCCAAAAATAATTAATTCATTCGTATGAGGGGTGATTTGGTATATTTTTATGGTAATTCAGTGAATTGCGAATTTTGTTTTTGACTGGTCGAACGCGCTGTTCTTTAGAGTTTCGTCTAGTGTTTTGTTTGGTTGCACGAAGTTGTACATTGTGAAAGTGAACCATGCCCCCTGATAAAAAAGTGCCCATACGTGGATCGCTGAATATCCTGGAATATTTACATACGACGGAAAAGTTTTATACTGCCGAGTTTGCGAGAAAAAACATTTCTAGCACAAAAAAGTTCCAAATAGACCAGCATGTCAAAACCAGTATTCATATCGCAGGAGTGCAGAAAAAGGGCCCACGACAACAAGTTTTTACAGTGGCAAGTAGCAGTAACAGTGAAGTAACCTCCAAAGGTAAACAACGAAATCACTTTAGCATGGATCTATGTGAAGCATTTCTTGCAAGCAATATCCCTTTATACAAACTGACAAATCCTGCCTTGAAGGATTTTCTCAGAAAATATTGCATAAATCAAAATATACCGGATGAATCTTTTTTACGTAAAAATTACATACCATCAATTTATCTACATGTGCTGGAAGAAATATGCAATGAACTCAAGGATAACATCATATGGATTTCAGTTGACTAAACCACCGACATTTGCGGCCGTTACATTGCAAATTTGATTGTTGGTGAATTAAAAATTGAACCTTCACCTTCCTATTTGGTGGCCTGCAGAGAACTTGAAAAGGTAAATCATTCTACGATTGCCAGATTTGTGAATGAGGGTATAAAAAAAATATTTCCTGAATCTTCTTCGGATGAAAATGTGTATGTGTTGCTCTCAGATGCTGCCCCCTATATGATCAAAGCAGGCAAAGCCCTCCAAGTGTTTTATCCCAATTTGATTCATGTGACGTGTTTTGCTCATGGAATTCACAGACTCGCAGAAGAAGTGAGATCCACGTTTGCTAATGTAAATAACCTGATTTCATTAGCAAATAAAGTATTTCTTAAGGCGCCTGCTCGTATAGCCTACAAAGAAAAACTGCCAAATATCCCTTTACCTGCTGAGCCAGTAATAACACGTTGGGGTACATGGATCGAAGCTGCGATGTTTTACCATGAACATTTTGAAGCCATCAAGGGTGTTATCTATGACTTCGATAGTGCAGAGGCTTTGGCAGTTTTCCAGTGCAAAGAATCGTTTGACGACGCCAGTATTAAAAAAAACCTAGCTATGATTACCACTCATTTCGCCTACATACCTGCAAGTATAAAAACGCTTGAAACTCTTGGATTGGCGTTGAATGCATCTATTCAGGTTATGAAGGAAATTCGCCTTATGAATTCCTCGTTGCCATAGCTATTCCCGAGTAAACTCAAAGAAAAATTTGAAAACATACTGAATAATAACCCAGGGTTTGAACCTTTGTGCCAAATTGATAACTTCATCAACGGGGCAGGTGAAATTTTGCCCGGACCAATAAGTTCAAAAATCGCACCCAAATTTAAATTCTGTCCAGCCACATCAGTAGACGTAGAACGTTCCTTTTCCGCTTACGAAAATATATGAAGCGATCGTAGACACAATTTGTCTACAGAACATTTAGAACAGTACGTCATATACGTTTTTAAAGATAAATTCTAAATTTTATTGTTAAATACATTTTATAATTGATATTTTCGAAAATATAATTGTTATCCTTGAGAACTAATAGCTTACTAAAATAAAAAAATATGTAAAAATACGACTTCCTGTATTATTTCATGTTGCATATTTTGATCCTTTTTATGGATTTTCGTGCATATTTTTATTGCATATTTGCATGCATATTTTGGGCTATTTTTGTTGCATATAATCCGGTCTCTAATGATAACAATAAAAAATATTTTTTTTTTTTTGAAAATATAAAAACATATACACAGCAGTGATAGTATCTACCTATAGTTTGTATTAGACTCTAATACAAACTATTTCTTTCAGTTAGCCCATTTTTCAACATAATATTTGTTTTTACATTTGTACATTTTTTTATTTTATTTTTTAAAACTTATTTTACTTAATGACAACAGTGATAACAATAAAAAATAACAATTTGTTTTGAAAATATAAAAACATATACGTGCTGATACATCCTATATACAAGGTGTCCCAAAACTCGTAGTATAAGCTATGAAGAAACTATGTCACATTTGAAGTTTTTTTTTTAAAGTATATTTTATTTAGCTATAAAATTTAACATTTTTTGTGATTTGAGCTTCCATTTTCGAGAAAATCGAGTCTGAAGTTGGAATTTTTTAAGTGAAATTTGAAAAAAAATCGGTCGCTATGGGGTTAATTTCAGCTGTTCAATGTCTTATAAAAAGAGTTGAAGTATAGACCCGGATCGCTAACCCTTTAGTGTCCGAAAAAATAGAAAAATTACAAATAATAAGTGTTTTAGTATCTTCCTTTTTTTAAACAAATAGAGATAATGATCTGCAGTGCTGAGGATTTCATTTACTTATCATTAAAATTTAGTAGTATGGATAAAATAAAGTAATTATAAATATACTAGCTGTGTCCCGCCACGCGTTGCTGTTACTCAGTCTGTCTGTGCAGATAGAGAATTAATTGCGCATTCTGCTTTTACGTCCAACAGATGGCGCTGTTTTTTTTTGTTTGTTTAAAAGCATGTTTTTACCTGTTACAGATAGTGATGTAGACCCGGGAATATTCCCCGACCTGAAATAAATTCCCGAAAACAGGAAATTTATTTTATTTTTAATAAAATGGTTTGTACACTTCTCTTGGATGCTTTATTGAGTGTTAGCAGTTATCTAAGACGACATTCCCTGATTTGTCACAGGTTGCCATAAGAATATTGACTGCTCCCGTTACTTCAGCAGCCACTGAGAGATCTTTTAGCACGTTTAGTCGCATTCATACAACACGGAGGAATCGTCTAACAACTCAAAGAGCAGGGAAAATAACATTTGTGGCACACAATTGGAAACTTCTTTCCTCTGAAAGAGGCTCTCAAGTTGCTCCCAAGAAAACCACGGATGCGAAGCAATCTGCTCATCCACGGATGAGCAGATTGCTTCGCATCATAACGTTTCAAACCTATCTGGTACTCGCAAACGCAAACATCCAATTGATTGTGCTGAGGAAGAAGAAAACGTACATAATCCTGAGTCAGCAACAACTTCGTCCGGGTCGGATGAACAGCTCGACGAAGTGCGCTCCGCATAGAGAGCTCACCACAGTCTTGCCAATCGTAGAATGTTGACCAATGTTTATTAAAATCGGGTAGGAACTGCCCGTCCAGAAGTACGCACTGCTACAAGCTTAGTCATGGAGTTTCGAAGTTATCAATTATGTCAATTTACGCAGTAAACTTAACTTATCGAATTTATCTGAAAGGCGAAAAATATTTGATCTCCTTTTATTATATAAAATTATTCATTCAAGGTTGGACTGCCCTGACACTATAAATTTGCTATCTTTACATATACCTCCAAAATATATTAGACGGAATATTTTATTCTACAACAATAACTTCGCTTCGAATTCTGTGTTAGAAAGAATACATAGGTTGGGCAATGAACGCTGACATATTTAATTTAAACTTCAATACATTTAAAGCCAAATTAGTCCACCACTTTTGAAATGTAAATAATGTATGAGAAATCATTATATTTTATTTCGATTTTCTACTGTTTGTTTTATACTGTTGTTAAAAATGAAATTTATAATTATTATGTACTTAAAAGCCCAATAGGGCGTCAATAAATAAATAAAAAATTATAAATTCCTCAGTGTCAACTGAAATCTGTAGTCGCTTCTTTTTCTCCATCACGGCACAATCATTTTAAAGATTACAACTATTTGCAACGAGCTGTTTACGGCCGGCACTGTATCAGCTCAGCCAGACGCATCTGTCATCATTACAATAATTGGGCGTCTCCGTGTGCCGGCTCTTATAATCAAATGACCTTGCCGCCGCTGAATACCAGCGACTGATCTGCCTACTGCTGATCACCTAGAGGCTGGCCAATTCGTGCTGCATTAATTATGACAACCTAAAGGCTGATAATACCTGCTGTCTACCGACTGAACTGCCCACTGCCGCTGATCACCTAGAGGCTGGCCAATCCCTGCTGCATTGATGCTTACAACCTAGGGGCTGATGAATTCCTCCTGGCTACCAACTGAACTAGCCACAGATGCTGACAACCTAAAGGCTGACAAATACCTGCTGGATACCGACTGAACTGCCCACTGCCGCTGATCACCTAGAGGCTAGCCAATCCCTGCTGCATTGATGCTGAAAACCTAGAGGTCGGCCAATTCTTCCTGGCTACCAACTGAAGCACAGGAGTTTAAGTTAATATCACGACCAATAATATTTTTTTTATCTACTAAAACTTTAAAATTAGCTATGACCTTGTCGAATAATTCAAAGTAAATATTTATCTGTGAAACCGGTGGTATGTTAACTATACAGATGTAAATACAAACTTCATTTATGTTTTTGTGGAGTTATTTACGTGGCAAGAGAGACGGCGTGAGTCGAGGAAAATACAATGTGTTTCGGAAAATCTGCAAAGAAACGGAAAGTTTACAGAAAAAGTTTAGATTGGTTGGATTTTGGAATAATGTATTATGGAAATTAGATTATAATTATTGTAATTTAAAATACACAAGGAAAGATTACGTGAAATTATTTACATTCAAATAATTTTAAAGAGCGCACATTATAATGCGTGTGTGAACACAATATTATAAATGTGCGTAAAAGTGGTTCGGACTAGTTTTTAACAATCTGCCCACAATCCCCTCTTACCTGAGGTTTGCTCAATACAAAAATGCTTTACAAAAAACTGTTCATGTTTATTTTTAGTATCAACAAAGTAACAACTCTGTATCTACTTTCTTTGTACCATGAATACTTATTTTGTACTCTTGTTATTATGAACAGTTATTGGACTCCTTTGTACAATATAGCTCTTTGTGAAACACTTTTCTATGACAATGTATACAGGTAAAAGCATTCAAGACGTGATAAAATGTAACAAATTAATTTTGTATTTGCTATTCTCTTTATCAGTATATCTTCTGATATTTTCTCTAGACATAGGGTAATTTTCTAAAGAACTAATTTCAAAACACACTTCCTTTTCGCTCAAAATATTTCTGCAACAATTTAAGCTAAATAAGTTTCACGTCCAAAACAGAGTCATAAGTGTTACTCGAAGAAAACAAAGCATTATCAATATTAAATTAGTTTATGTGAACGCCCTTTACTTTCTTTTTAAATGTTATGAGTTATGTGAACGCCCTTTACTTGCCTTCGAAATTTTATGAGTTATTAGAACGCCCTTTATTTTCCTTTCAAATTTTATGAGTTATTAGAACGCTCTTTACTTTCCTTTCAAATGTTATGAGTAATGTGATCGCCCTTTACTTGATTTCAGATGTTATGAGTTAGGTGAACGCCGTTTACTTGCCTTTCAAATGTTATGAGTTTCTAATTGAAATGATACATAATATATAATGAGGATGAGTAAAAATAAACCATTTAATTTATAATATTATATAAGTACTAAACTATATCAGAAATTTTGTTCTTTACAACAGTTGCAGAAAGAATTTGTAGTATTTTAAATTCATGGCAGATCTGTAATTTTTTTATGTGAATACGGGAGAACCGTCTGGGGACTTTCATACGTCATTCCCAATAAGGGTATGTTGTGAAGCTGAATGCGGAGTGGAAGGAGATGGGGAGAGGAAGATAGTGGGGTACCTGGCTATTCAGTCATGGTCACCAAACACGGCTAAAGCCATTTCAAGCAACGTTTCAATTTTGAATGGTAGTCTTACCATGATACCTTCGGCTTGCTAGTCAAGAGCCTTACCTCTCGACTACGGATGCCTCTGATTCTAATAAATGTTAATATGCGATTCTATTGTATTCATTTAGTTATTAAATTATACAGCGGTAAAGTTTAATTAAATTGACGACAAAATAATGTAGGGTGCTATATTAAGACTAAAAGAGAGGACCATAGATGTACGATCTTATGAAAAAGTTGACAAAAACGATTATTGCGATAGTATATGAAGTGAGTTCGATATGCACCGCACGGGTCACTGAGCAGAAAAATATGCTCATGTATGCCTTTTGACTTCGGACCCCCTGACGTCGATAAGGGATTATTTGAAGCGGGCCAGCGTAGTCAACACCTGTGTGTAGGGAAGCCTTGTGTAGGTTAATAAATAATAGATTGCAGTAATGGCAATTCTTTTTCAAACTACAGCCAAAGCTTGACAACTGTAGAGTATTTCAGTACAAGTCCAGATTGTATTCCCAAACAGACTTCATTATAAGCATAGTTCATAATACAACTGGTGCAACAAAACCCATCAAATCCCAAAGACTAGCAATTGTCGAGAGAATGTTTTGTTCAGTACAAGTTCTTTCGTTGGAGTGTACAACAAATACGAAATTATCGGAAGCGGGTAGCCAATGAAGCCCTAGTATTTTTAGGTTTTCATCAGGATTTATTTCCACATGTTCCTTAACAACGATGAGCTTTTAAAGGCACCCACCACTGTCCCATCCCGGTATAGGTGACTTATTGTCACCCCTTCGGGACTCTCGCAAGAAGCTAATTTTTTATATTAAAAGATTCGAATTTTCGATAAAAGACTCTAGACCTTTAAATGTCCCTGCATGTTGTGTTAGCGAGCACTATGCAGTGGATGCTCGAGTTAGTTGAGTTAGACATGCACATGCGTGTTAGTAGCACAAAACAAAATATATATAGACGAAGATATATTATGAGTAATTAGGTCCTCAGCAGTCCCAAAGGCGTGCGGCCGGTCGCCGATCAGCCCACAGGTGAGCTTCCATCACCGCCCACCCCACGCCAAGGCGTGATTGTGCTCGAAGACTCTAGGAGAAGAGATGGGTTGTGATCTACCCGAAGAGAAATAAACTAAAAAGAAGAGCGTCACACGTCAACGGGGGGTGGGGAAGGTGATGTAGCTCACTGCGGACGTCACGACGAGCCAGAGCACCGCAATTGGGGGAAAGCCGATTGTCTAACTCATGTCTTATTCGGGGGTCTGGAAACTTCTGGCTTAATGCAGGGACTGCGGTCTTTATGCCTCGCCCAAGAAGAGGGCTAGGACAAGACAAAACACAAAAGGAGTTCAGTTCCCATCTGGAATATAAACAATGTTACAAGAAGAGAGAGCACAAAATACAAAATAATATAAGGATTACAAGCAACAATATAGCGATACATAAATAATATAGTGTAAGATATAACAGGGTAGCAAAAATAAATAATCAATAAAGAGATAAACATACGACATAAATTGGCGAGATTATGAGTGAGAGAGAATTATAAGAATCATGAACCAGGGGAGACAGGAGCAGTACACTCGGCCGAACTAAATTATTTGAATTTATTCTAAATAATATCGACTCTCAACACAGGCCACCTTTCAACCCAAACCTTAACGAACTTCTTCAGACATTCAAAGTTCCTCTGGTCCGATACGAGATCTACATTCAAGATCGGTCTCGTAGAAACATTCAAACCATTAAGCATTTCCTCTCTTGCATCCTTCAATATCTCGCAATGCCACAGAATGTGCTCGGCGGATTGGTTAGGATCACCACACGCACAGGTAGGGTGTGGGGACAAGGTTAGGCTGTGCAGCTTTCCTCTGAATTCGCCGTGTCCGGATAAGATCTGAGTTGTGTGGTGGTCCAACCTTAAATGTGCCCCTTCCATTCTGACTTTAACCGATGGGAAGAAGGAGTGAGTCCATCTTCCCATTCTCGAACTATCCCATCGCTGTTGCCATTCACTCAGTGTCCTTTCTCGCATCGCTCGAAGAAGGCTTTGGAGAGACACAGCAGCACCCGGGGTTAGTTCAACCCCTAAGTGGTTGGCTGGTCTTCCTCTGGTCAGCTTCTTTTTAGTCAAAATTTCCCTTAATTCAAGATCAATGGGCAAAATGCCCGCCAAAACAGGCAACGCGTCCGAGGCTACCGTGCGGTAGGCTCCCGAAAGTGCCAGCAAGGGAATTCGCTGGCTCCTTTTAAGCGCGGCGTGGATCAAAACGTTATTCAGTCTGTGCTCCCAAACAGATGCGGCATAAGCCACCTGTGACACGTACACTCCTCTGTACAGAACACGTAGAGCTGGAGAACGTATTCCCCACTCCGCAGTTGAGATACGCCTCAACTTCATAAAAAGGGCCTGGGCCTTGCTGGACACATTTTTCACGTGTGCCAGGAAAGATGATGAGCGGTCCAAAGTAACGCCTAGGTACTTGGTGTTCTCCGCAAACTTGATGCTGGAGTTGCCCATTTTGATTGAGGGGTTTCTTCTTATACTAAGGGATCCCTTCATGAGCAATCCGACGGTCTTGTGGGGAGCGAAGTTCAACCTGTTTAACCTTCCCCATTCTAAAATTTGGTTCAAACCATCAGCGGCCTTGCACTCGATTTCGTACCTGCTATCCCCTGAGACCAGAAACAACTTGTCATCAGCGTAGTCGACCGAGATACATCCCTCAGGCAAGGGCAGCCTAGAGGAATCATCGAATAGGATGTTCCAGAGTTCAGGTCCAAGAACCGAACCCTGAGGACATCCCATGTCGACATGCCTAGAGATGGTTACGTCACCATAGGTAATTTCAATAGTTCTATTTGATAGGTAATCAGATAGTATTTTGAATAGAGGTTTAGGGCAGTTTCGCGCTTTTAATTTAGACAGTATCATCGGCCACCACGCATGATCGAAGGCACCAGTTATATCTAAAAAGATCCCTATAACATACCTCTTATTACAAACCTTCACCCAGTCAAGCGCATTCTGAATGGCGTGCTCCGTAGACATCCCGGGGACAAAGCCAAATTGCCTCTCGTATGAAGGGGTCAGGGTGGTTCGCAGGCGATTTCTTATTAATTTTTCCAGGATCTTGCTGAAGGCTGGAAGCAGAGTGATAGGCCGGTATGCCTTGATATCGGTCTTGGGCTTATCTCCTCCCTTGGGAATGACCCGAAGCACACCTCTCTTCCATTCTGAGGGGAAAACACCCCTCCTCATACACGTTTGAAATACCTGAAACATCTCATCCTTAGCGTAGTGCCACACTTTCTTCACAATTATCCCATTCAATCTATCAAAGCCTGGTGCCTTCTTTTCGCCAAAGCCCTTAATTATCTCATCCACTTCAGCTTTAGATATGATCATTACGTCCTCCTGAGCGAGGCTAGGTGGGAGCCGTGAGAGATCTCTGATCCTTTTGTGGTGGTCGTTTTCCCCAACTACTGAATCTACTGGGACTAGCTTGCTCAGAAGCGTTTCGAGAGTGGCAGTAACATCAACACTCTCAGCATCCCTTCCATCATTGTTGGAAATAATACTAGTTAAGTGCCGTTCAGATCCTTTCCTGGTTTTTTCAATGGCGCTGTGGAGAGTCCACGGGTCGGCGTTACCCACGTCTTGAATCCAATTATGCCAGGTAGCTCGTTTCGCTGTGTTGACCGCTATTTTGAAGGCGCTGCGCGTGCGTCTAAGGTTTAACTCAGCCGCATTCAGCTGGTCGGGCATCCAACCGTCCTTTCTTGCACGGCCAAGAGTTCTAGCTGCCTTCTTGAAAGCACTCTTCAGCGAAGTTAGCTCATTCGACCACCACGGCGTCCTAATAATCCTCTTAGGGTTTGTTCTTCCCAGAGATGATTCTGCAGCCGATACCACTGCCGCGTTAAAGAAATTCCCCAAATTATCCGGATCGCAACACGCTACGTCATGGAATCCCCTTAAGGTATCGCGTAGCGTTTCCCCAAAGTTATCCCAATTCGCCTTACAGGTTCTAAAGTTCCAGGAGGATCTTGGAGCTTCATTCTTAATAACACCCACCTCGAATGTTATTAGCCTGTGATCAGAATTTACTGCGGATTCATGTACATGCCACTTTGATATTAAGCCAGTAACGGATCCAGAGCAAAGAGTTAGATCGATATTACTCTCGCCTAAGAAGTTTGAGAAAGTGTAGCAGTTGTTGGGTTCGTTAAGTAAACTAAGACCTTGCGCCGCAATGAGGTCAATGACGGCGTCTGAGCGTTCCGTCCTATCATCAATATGATCAAACCACATAGACGAGCGAGCATTAAAGTCTCCTCCAATAACAATGTTACGGCCTTTAAGTGCGTTTAGAGCGCGTGTCAGACTTAATATATGTGGACCAACATAGTTACCATATTTAAAATAGACTGAGATGAGGACGATCTCATGCCTACCAGAATTAACCACAACACAGGTTTGATACTCGTTGGATAGACCCACCAGAAGGAGGGGGCTGATGGACGAAACGTTCACCAGAACACCCGCCATTGGATTACTACCCACTGCAAGCATCTCACCTGGATAACTTACAGGCGTCCTACCTTGCCAAGCGTACTGCTCCTGAACAAGCATAATGTCAATATTTCGGTCAGACATGACCCGCAGGATTTCGGATGTGGCAGCCCTGGATCTCTGCAGGTTGATCTGACCTATGGTGAGGGGCGGATTAAGATCCATAGTCGGTCATCTTAACCTGGGCTTCAATAGCTGCTCTATAAGCTGGACACGTCCTGTCGCCAGTTGGGTGGTCCGATGGCTTGTTAAAGCGTTTACATGTTGCACAGATGGCGTTTTTCGACTTGTTCGGACAGGTGTCCACGTCATGCCCACTGATTGTGCAGTGACGGCATACTTGAGCTGGTTGTGTGCACGCTTTACTAATGTGCCCGTAAACAACGATGAGCTGAATGAATCGTGATTAAAAGATAAAGAGCATTACTAGAGAAATTTACAAGATCAAATCCTCTAGCAGTGGACATCTGTAGAATGAGCCATTTTCCACCAAATTTGCAGCAAGTGGAAAACGAGGTCATTCATGCGACGCGAGTTGGCCAAAAATGGGCTACAATACATGACGAATGTGAAGGGATTAAATTCGAACAATTTTAAAGGGTCGCTATTGTTAAATCTATACGGTATTCGCTGATAACGGCGGCATTCTTCTTGTGCTACAATTTGTAGATACATTTGTTTAATGTCAGCGGTTATAGCTACTGCAAAAATTTGATCTTGTGTAAAATCCGAAACAAATCACCTTGCAAATTCTTAGGGGTATGTAGAATGTCGTTGAGCGAGTGGCCTGAATCGGATTTCATGCTCGCGTCCAAGACCATGCGTATTTTAGAAGTTAATTTTTCCTCGCGAACTACATACCGTCGCATTAATTCGTAGAATGCGTAACTCCCAAATGTAAAATTTTACAGGGGGCACAAAAAACCTCGTAGTGAAAAAAAATGAAAGACGGCTTATTCTTTTTATTTATGTTTCGAACATATAATATATTTGGAAATTTATTTTCAATCATTAAACTTTTGTAAGTTAAGGCTTTCTATTTCAAATCGGAGTTAGGAAGTTTACGTAAAAACCGAGAATGGAGATACGCATTTTACAAAAGATACATACTTTTCTGCGAACAGTTTTATGAACAACCTAGCGGAAAATTTGGGAGATAGGAATTTTACATTTACAAAATAAAACACAACAATGTATGTGTATGTCGAGGCAGTCTATTTAGATGCATTTTAATGATTTTAATGATGCGGAAGGTTATCGTTAAAGGAGTGGTAATCCTTTTCCAATGTCTGTTTTAAGTCTTGTAAATGCTGGTACTTTTCCTTCCTTAAGGGATTAAATCTGACTCTCAAGTGAAATCTTCAAACTCTGGAGATCATTACAGATTCGGCGATGGTTTTGTGCTGGGTGAGATCTACACTGACCGGGAGTAGTCGTGTCAGAGATGATCGTTAAGTGACGCTTAGAGTTGATGAAGGAGATTGTAGAAGAATTTGATCTGACATTGTCGATCACCCTTGTTGTCCTGTAGAAATAAAACTGATGTACTTACTAGGGTTTGCAAGACCCGGGCAAAGAGTAGCCATGACAGGAAACGTTGTGAAAGAGACTCCTCAGAGTGTGAAGATAGGTGGGAGAGACTTGAAAGTGGAACTGGTGAGCAAACATGTGCAAACAAGCGTAGAAACTCTTCATGCTCAGCATCACTTTGGAGTAAAGTGAACGCTTCATCTTGCCCGGCTAGTCGATCCCAAGGCGAGAAGAAAGGACGTCGATAGATGCGTGCGTTCCTGCATACAATGCAGGACAATTGACCCTCCACCATCATCCCATGAAGCGGGTAATCTTAATGTTGTGACAACCTGGAGTCGCTTGGCAGTTGATGTTACTCATTTCGGTAGGAAATGTTTACTCACATTTATCGATTGCGGTCCAAGTAGATTTGCCGTGTGGCGGGAAATTGAGTCAGATAATGCAGCTTTGATTATCAGACATTTGGAAGAAGTGTTTCGGGAAAGAGGCCCGCCTAAAGTAGTTCTCATGGACAATGGTACTGCATTTTGTTCCTACAGTGTTACAGATAAGTGTAAGAGATGGAATGTTCGTCAAAGATTTTGCGCGGCATACCGACCAGCTGGAAACGGTATAGTTGAACGACATCATCAAACAATAAAGAGAACTGCAGCCAGAAGTGGAAGCGATCCCCTGCAGGCAGTGTTTCGGTACAATATTTGGCTGCAAAAAGTCAGGATGATCGAGGTATTGCGCTGTCTAGTATAGTTCACACTTCACACTCGTGGAGACACCCTTCTGCGCAAGTGAATATAGAAGAGGAAGTATTGACTGAGCTCTAAGTGGGCGATCTTCTTGCGGTTAAACCAGTAGATGGGAGATGCACATCGTGCGTGGAAGGGTGACAGGACTTACTTCAGTCAACAACATCGAAGTAGATGGCATACCAAGACATGTGCTTGACCCGCGGAAGATGCCTGACAGAGAACGGACTGTGTCTGAGGAGAGACGAGATGGAATTGCCGCACGTTCCACCGTAAATATTTTGGGTTTGTTTGAAGAGGACAGTGAAGAACCGGATCCGGATATGCATCAGGAGGAGATCCACTTGCAAAGAGATGGTGACCTTGAAGAAGAGATAATCACAGAACAAGGACCTATTAGGTATTTACGAAACCGCAGAGGCACATAAAACAAGAGAGCTACGGCAGAGCGTCACACGGTGCAGAAGACGTCAGTTTAGACTACAGATACAAAACACTATTCGTGACTTCACAATTAAAATTAAGGTTACAAAATGTTCAAAATTGATTAATCATCTTATCTCAGTTAATTTCACGGTAAAACTATTACACCGTAAATAAATTTCCTCAGTCAAAAACACAACAAGCGTGCACGGCTCACCGGCCAATACTGAATTAAGGAGTTACGAAGTATTCGCGAGTAAAAATGGCACCATAATTTTACGCAGTTTTCTAATTTGTGTTTATCTAAAAGGTTAATTTTTTTTTAAATTTTCGAGTTTTACTAGTCGATGCGGGTCTAATTTTAACACCAGATGGCATTAAAAACGTATTTTCGAAAAATTTGGAGTTACGCAGTCTACGAATTAATGCGACGATACAATATGATGCGGAATGACGTAATGGGGTAAGTGAGAAGTATTAACCGGTAAAATGTACCTTTTCTGAAGGTATTCGCGCAATATTTTGTCGTACTCTAATTTTATAGCGGGTTGGGCTATTGATAGGCGTTCGAGAGATCTAAACCTGCGCTCAGCGGCGGGCAACGATTCACCGAGGACAGAAGGACTGTTACGAAATGGCAAGGCAACAATGAAACGACCTATCGTATCACGTATTTTCTATGGCTAATGGCTGGCCGGGATAACCTGATATTTTGTTTGCCTTTAAATGCGAGCAAACATGTCACATCCCAAGATAATATCAATCTCACCGGGCGTATAGAAAGTATTGTCCGCTAAGGGAAAATTGTCGAGATTCTACAACGAGGAGCGGTTGATGTCAACAGTAGGCAACTCACTAGTTATATTTTCTACTACATAAGGTGGTGAAGCAGTAGACTTAAAATTAAAAATAGTCGGCATCATAGACATCTCTGGTCAGTTACTGTATAGATTTTGCTCTGCAGGTAAATGACAATGAAATACAATCATCTGTGCACTAAGCATCTGGATTAATCTGAATTATATTGTTTTCAAAAGAGGGCACCACTATTCCTGTTTGGTCGATTTAAGACTAAAAGATTTAAATATTTTTGACACCAGAAAGTGACAGTACTTTTTGAATAACAGTGTGTTAATTCAAATTTATTCTAAATTCTACTCTCTTGAGAGCTTGTCGTGACAGATCATTAGGTATTTCATGGTGTCAATGCAAGTTTTATTATGCTGATTGCCGTCTGCTGCCGAATTCGGAGATTTTTTTTTTTTTTTTTTATTAATATCAATAGCAAAATTTGTACATTATGTAGGTTTAAAGTATAATATAAGTATATTTTTTGTATTTTTTTCACAGTCCTCCTCACTAGGGTTTCCTGTTCTGAGGCGGCCTGTAGTTTTTCTTAAATTTTTGTATTTAGTTTTGAATTGTCTTTACATTGTCTTCATAATGTTTGTAAGTTGATTATTACTTTGATCTCTAAGCCATGTTTTGACTTTTGTTTTAAATATACTCATTTCGTTTATTTTTTTGGTTTCATTTGGTAGAGCATTGAACAATTTTATAGCATGGAATTTATTATTTCTCTGTCCAAAGGATGTGTTCAAACTGGGAGTAATCAGGATATTTTCGCTTTTTGCCCTGGTTGTGTATTTATGTTGGGCAGTGGAGTATTCGGATATGTTTTTTTTCAGTTTAAATAAAATATTTTTTGAATATAGTTTCTGTACATTGTAAACATTGAAGTTTTTGAATATTTCTTCTGTCGGAGTCCTAAGCGGAACTTTCAGTATAGTCTTTAATACTCCTTTTTGTGCTATATTGAGCCGCTCTGTGTGAGTGCTCAAGGCAGACCCCCATCCAGTTATTCCGTACTCTATTTGTGATTGACACAAAGCATAGTATACTTTTTTAATATCGTTTATATTGAGGATATTGCGAATGTTTCTAAAGAAGTATATGTACCTGGTTAGTTTTTTTGTAATTACATCTATATGTGAGTTCCAACGGAGATTATCATCAATTTCAATTCCAAGATATTTGATGCTTTTGGAGTGTGCTATAGTAGGACAGAGGCATGATAAGCCTTGATTTTTTTGATAAATTCCTTGGCATGAATGTAATTTGAGATTAAGGTCCTCTGACGGCTGCCCTCTGGCTGTTTTAGAAAATGTCAGATATTTTGTTTTATTGACATTAAGCGTCAGGGAGTTTCTTTTAAGCCAGTTTTGCAGGAGACCAAGTCCGTGTTCAGCTTCTTTGTAGGTATTTATCCAATCTTTTTCTTTAAATAAAATTACTGTGTCATCAGCAAAACTAATGATTTTTCCTCTTGTTTCTAGGAAATTAACCTTGAGGTCAAGGAGTTACTGCCAATTTCAATGCGATTGATATATTCGGTGAGTTCTATTAAATATTTGGTGGCTGAATAATAATTTGTTACGCCTGCAGAGTGAATTTTGTAATCAACCAATTTTTTTCATAGGGAATTATTTATTCCCTGATGGTCTATGTGGCTTACAATCCAGACCATCACCATAATTTTGGTCCAGCGTAGCTCGGATATATTGCTGGCAAAGATTAATTAATATTTAATTATTTTAGATTCAGAAATATGATAAATGAAAGTTCTATTCAAGTAATGTTTTGGTGATTTAGGAAGTACCTATTTGTACCAATTTCTAGCATACATGAATAATTTTTCCAGCATAAGAAATTTGCATATTTTTTGGTAAATTTCATTAAACTTCAAATTAGGTACTTAATATTATTTAGGTATTGTGAATTTAGTTTAGTTTTTTTCGTATTATTTGGTAAATTCGAAACATATAATATACTGGAATTGTCGTATTTTTTGGAGAATTCTAATTTACAATAGTTACAACATTATCGTATACATTTTTTTTCGTAATAATTTTGTCATTAAAAATGCCGAGGATTGCTGAGGTAGTTTCGGGAGATATTCAGGATAGAACTTTGAAACTTTTGACTGCAAAAAAGGAGAATCTTTTTTTGCGTATGAATGACTTGTATAATTTATCGAATAATTTATCTTCTTTTGAATCAAAGAAGAATGAGGATTTCATGACAAAGTCGAATATGATTGATAACATGAGGATTCAGTTTGAAACATTTATTGATCGGCTTAATGATCGTAAGTTAACTTTGGACGCCTCATTTAAACCGGATTTTAAACAATTAAATGCCTATGATGATATTTATTTGAAGGACAAATGAATCAGATTTCAAATTCAAAATGCGTCAAGCAATGATTCACGGGATCATTGCATTATTAAACTGCTACCATTGGCATTACCATCTTTTGATGGTAAACGGAAAAATTGGCTGATTTTCTATGAATCTTTCAAACGAATGTACATAATAATAAGCAGCTCACCGACCCCCAGCGTGTTCAGTATTTAAATGGTTAATTGACACATGGCAACTTAAAAGTAACTTCAGGCATTGTGCCTGTAGGCGACACATATAATATAATTTGGGATGCTTTGGTGAATAAATTTAGTGAAGAAATACATCTGGCAGTCTGAACTCATTTATTGAAAAAATTTCTGCATCAGTAGCAGCGTTAAAAAAATTAGAGATTGAAAATTTAACTAATTTTATTTTATTTCATTGCGCATTTAGAAAAATTGGTTCGAAAATCGCACAGATTTTCGAGCTGTCAGTTAGCAATAAAGAGATTCCGACATTTATGACGATTTAGTCTCGTTTGTACAAGATCATGTGAAGATTTCGGAACGTTTAGGTTATTAAAATGAAGCTGTTAACAAACTGCCCACCACGTCATCATTTCGTTCCAATAAGAATTTTAAATCGTTCGTTGTTGAACGATACTTTACCTCGGGATACGGCTTCGCGCACAAATTGTTGTCTAGTTTGTAATAAAACGGAACATACAATTAAGGATTGCGTTAAATTAAAAAATATTAGCTCCTCACAGGCGCGTTTTAAATTAATAAAGTCAAAACATGCTTGCGTTAATTGCCTTAGTGGAGGGCATACAAAAAACGCGTGTCTGGTTGTGGCATTTGCCGATCAGTTTGTTTGAATTGCAACAATCTATGACAGTTCAGAGTGCATGATTTGCACGTACTCTTTGATTTGCAAGCTTTTTTGCCGTGCCTAGTACTGGGGAAGTTCACAAAAACTCGTATATTAGATGAGTTAGATTAAATCGATCGCGTGGTTCTAAACCAATAAATTTAGGGCATGGATACAAAGGGTGCGATCACCTTTGATAACAAATAAAAATTTCGACAGAGTGATTGTTGCCTTTTTTGATATTTATAAATGTGTTTGCAGAAGTATTATTATTTGAGCCTAGACGGCTCGATGTAGGTTGTGTGATTTGCGCGCGATTAAGACTTCGTTTTTGTCCTCTTACAAACTCAATTAATTCTAAGCTGGACGAAATTTTTTCATCATTTTGAATAGACGATTCGAAAGCCTTTACTATCTCTATGTCAGGATCAGTTGTAGCAATATGAATTCTGCGAAATCCTTGATTCGTAACTGCTTAGTGCGGCGATGTTAGTCGCGTATGTATCTGAAAATTTTTCTAAAGAAGCGGGCGTAACCGATCTAACAGCAGGTATTTTAGATTGCTTACGCTTTCAAAAGCTCTCCTCATCTTGTTGAGGACCGATTGTAGACATGCAAAACTAACAGCAAGTTTTGCATTCAAACGTTTCAGAAGTCTTTCTTCACGAGACGATCCGGACGCGCTTATGGCCATTTTCTAATTCCGGTTATTTTACTGAATATGAACCTTTAGAAATAATTATGCGGTAAAAATATTATAATAAAACCGCTTTCCATCGATCCGTAATATTACACCTTTTCTTAATAGTCTCAATAGCATAATCTCCAATCTTTCATATGCTTAAAGCCTTATAATTATGAAAGATTTAAATATCAACATACTCCCAAAAAATTCACACCACCAATGTCACGAATACCTTAAAATGTTAGAGTTCCTTGGATTAATTGATACCATCAATACACCAATAAAAATTGCTAATGACTCAACATCATGCATTGATCACGTAATGGTCAAAACTAATAAACAAAATAAAAGCATCGTTTACAAATCGACAATTACAGACCATTAGACAACTATTTTAACATTGCAATCTAAAATCACTAAAAATAGAAGAGATCAGTCAATCGTTTACAATTACATTAATTTTGAAAATTTAAAAAACATTATTAAAAAAAATCTTGGCAAGAACTCTTCCAAATACAAAACTCAGATATTGCATGGAGATATTTTGTGGACTTTTTGAAAAACGAATTAATTACTAATACCACAACTCTGACAAAAAATATTCAAAACAAAATTAAACCCTTGAAATCATTAATAAACTATTCAATCATCAACTGCATTCGTAGAAGAAACGCACTAAACAAAAAAGTGAAAGAAAATCCATATGACATATTGGCAATAAACATCTACAAAGAATACAGAAATACGTGCGGTGATGTCATTAGAAAGGCAAAAAAAATCTACTACGGAGTCAAAATCAAAGAAAGCAACAACGATCCCAAAAAAATATGGCAAATTTTAAGAGAAGCCACAAATACACAAAACACCAAAGACAAACAGGACATAAGTAAACTCTGCATTGATGGAGAAATTATTGACACCTCAAAAAACCCAAAGTTCGTTGCGGATCACATCAATAATTTTTTTCATTAATATTGGGTCACATCTTGCTTCTCCTCTACCAAATTGTGGGAATGTTCAACCTACTGAAATAGGACTCCAATTTTCTCAAAGAAGATTTAACTTTCAAACAGTGTCTAGGGAAGAGATTCTAAAAATAATTAATTCCCTAAAAAACACGTCCAGTGCCGAAGTTGATGGGTTATCAACCAAGATCTTAAAAACGCTGTCTACGGAAATTGCATTGCCCCTAGAACACTTAATAAACTAAAGTATCACTCAGGGTCACTTCCTTTCAAACCTGAAACAAGGTATTGTTATTCCTATACATAAAGCAGGTAACTAGACAGACATAAACAACTACAGACCAATAACTCTACTAACTAGTCTATCTAAAATATTTGAAAAGGTTATCAATGCACAATTGGTAAAATTTCTCGTGAGCCATAAACTGATCTCAGAAAATCAATACGGGTTTCAAGAAAACAAGAGTACCTCAGACGCTATTGCTGCTGTCACTGATATCATTGTTGAAAACCTTGATAAAAGAAAAAAAAAATATTTCAATCTTCTTAGACCTTTCTAAAGGCTTTGATACAATATCGCACAGTAAATTAACAAATAAACTTGAAAAGATCGGTATTATGGACAACGAACTTAAATTCTTTAAAAGCTACCCTAATGGACGTAAGCAACAAGTTAAAATAAATAACATATTAAGCAACACCTGCTTAACTAATTATGGTATACCACAAGGAAACATATAGGACCGATTTTGTTGCGGCGTGAATGGACTGTAATTTGCGATATTTTGTTTATTTGTTTGATTTGTCTTACCAATATCTCCAAGCTGTCGGCACTTTCCACTTTGCTCTGCGGTAATCACCGGTAGGGTAATTGTTAGTATTGGAACAGAGGTCAGGAAAGGGAAATGGTGATATTTGGTTTGCGAAATGGTCAATGCGTTAGAGATTGCTATTTTTATGCACTTTGTTACGGCGTTCTTTGCGGTATAATATTTGCTGTTTACAGCACGGCGCGGTGGTTTTAATACCTCAAGATAGGTTATGCGGAAGCGATATGTCGGTTGAACCTTGCATGCGGCGCGATAATTTAAATACAACTGACTTGATGTAGGTAAACGCGCGGAACGCGGGCGGGAAACAACAGAACCAAAAATTATATGCAACAATTATAACTGGCCCGAGCATGCCCCCCGCCTTGACCAATGGTCAAAGTCACTAATACAACAAAAGAAACACGTTATGAAAGGATTCAATAAACAATACTGAACCTGCGGTAGAACTAAATTTTAAATTCACTACATCTAAGATAACAATACTAAACTTGTGGTAGATCTAAATTAACTAACTAAATCTAAGATAACGTTAAAGTTATTGTGTAGGCAGGGGACAGAGTTAAACGACTGCCCTGCGATATGTTCCGGAGTTAGTCTTAACGTCCGCAACGCGGATCACCCCATCTACGCCGGGGTGGACGTTTACCACTACGCCAATAGGCCATTGTAGTGGTGCGATATTGTCACTCTTAATTATTACCACGGTGCCTTTCGTTATTGGATTCGAATTTGTATTCCATTTCTGACGCGATTGCAGCGTGTTCAGATACTCCATTCGCCATCGATTCCAGAAATTCTGGACGAGACGATCGACAAGATGTTTTCGTTGCAGCAAATTTACTGGCGCATCTGACAAATCAGCAGCGGGTAAAGATTGTAATGGAGTTAAAAAATGCGCGGGTGTTAAAGGCAATGGAACCGAAACATCGGTAACGCTGAGCACTGATAATGGGCGTGAATTTAGAATAGCTTCAATCTGATAAAGAACCGTTTGCATCTCTTCGTATGTGAGAAGAGATGTACCCACAACTTTATTTAAGTAACATTTAATGCACTTAATGTTACTCTCCCAGATCCCACCGAAGTGGGGTGCTTGTGGAGGATGCATCTTCCACTTGATACGGTTTTCCAACAATTTTTCTGAGAATTCTTTCTTGTAGTCCGGTGACTCTAAAAGTTCGAATAAAGCCTTCAAATGCGATTTAGCTCCTACGAAATTTGTCCCATTATCAGAATACATTACCTTTACGCGTTTACGTTTGAACGCGTTGAGAAAGACTTCGGTCGAGAGGTCTGAAGCGAGTTCAATGTGAACCGCGCTGGTCACCAGACAGATAAATAAGCAAATGTATGCCTTTTGGCTTCTAACACCCCGACGTCTATGCGGGATTATTTGAAGCGGCCCAGCGTAGTCGACCCCCGTGTGCAGAAAGGCCTTAGCTTTGCGGACGCGGCAAGCGGGTAAATCTCCCATTATTGGGAATTGCGGTTTGGGATTGACTTTAAAGCATGTATTGCACTGATGCACGCGTTTCCGAATCAAATTGCGCGAAGAAAGTATCCAAAACCTTTGCCTCAACAGAGACATAAGTAAGGTGGGTCCCGTATGCAAGTTCTTAATGTGGTAATAATCTACTATTAAATCAACTATATGATCATGAGCGGGTAATAAAATAGGATAACGGCTATCAAATTCGAGTTCGGCGTTTCTCAATCTGCCTCCTACTCTTAGGAGACCGTCTTGAATAAATTGATTTAATTTAGCAAGAACTTACCGTACTTTCTTGCCGTCGTTCACTGACTTGATATCATCGGAAAAATGTACTTGCTGAACTGCCTTTATAATAGCGATTTCTGCAATGTCAATATGGCTTAACTCAAATTTACGCGGCAATTTCCTAATGAAGCGAAACACGTAAATGACAATTCGAATTAATTTCGACCACGAATGAATGCGAGAAGCCAACGTGCATAATAAAGGTGACACGATTGTCTTGAGGCGATTATCGGTTTTAGGTTTCATTTCGGGTGAATCAGCTACACGAGAGCACAAGGCAAAAGTAGTTGGCTGTTCATACTGATTGAGTTTCAATTCCGGTAACTGTTCTGAATTTGCGTGCTTAAATGGTGAAATAGGCCACTCGAAATGCGGCTGGCAAAGCCATTTTGGACCATTCCACCAAATGTCATTTGCTATCTACTGTTTAAATTTTCGTGTATTTTTGCTACACGATTGGCAACAAAGGTTTGCCAGCGGTGAGGTGATGAATGAATCCAACATAAAGTTACAGTCGAATCAGAAAAGGCAAATGTTGAATGAATAGTAAACCTCGCGGAATAATTAGCAATTACCCTTTTTAACAGGTGCGATAACAATAATGCAGCGCATAATTCTAGGCGTGCTAAGGAGACGATTTTTAGCGGTGCTACCTTTGATATTGCGCAAACTAATTGAACCTTAATTCGGTTATCAGGAGTGGTCACATGAGCGTATACCACTCCTACATATGCCTTTTTGCTTGCATCCGCAAATCCAACAAGTATTAACGTGCATCCTTCCGTGACTCCTATATGACGTGGAATACGAATCGACGATATTGACGGCAATTCCGCGTTGAACTGCTGCCACTGTTGTGATATCCTTGCGGGTGGGATTTCGTCCCAATCGATTTTTAAATTCCACAGCTCTTTTATTAGAAGCTTGGCTTGTACAATTATAGGTGCTACCAGACCCATCAAGTCAAAGAGTCTAGCGACAGATGATAAAATATTGCGTTTCGTACAAGTTCGATTGTCTGGAGTAACTTCAAATGCGAAAATGTCATCCGAAGGATGCCATCGTAGCCCAAGGATTTTTAGCGATGCATCACTATCGAAAGTTACACTTTGCGACAGGCGAAGTTCCAATGGAACGTTTTCTAAAACTGTGTTGGAATGGATGCCCACTTAGCGAGTTGAAAACCTCCTGACTGGAAGAGCTCAATCAACTCTTCAGCCGCGCGGATAGCTTCTTGCTCATTTAAAGCAGAGCTAGCGATGTCGTCTACATAAACATCTCTATTAATAATATCCCTTGCAAGAGGGAAGCGAGCGCCTTCATCTAACATTAATTAATCAAAACATTAATCAAAACTCGGCAAATTCAAAGTTACAGCTCCAACCATCACACAAGACGTCATCGTACTCACCGAAACCTGGTTGGAATCTTCCATTCATTCAGCGGAGCTCGGATTACCGAATCACAACATATACCGAATGGACCGGAGTCATAATACTATTGCCAAATCAAGAGGAGGGGGCGTCTTAATAGCAGTGAATAAAATCACTAACTCTAAATTAATTAAACATAAAAATTATGATGTTGAGCAAATATTTGTACTGTATACCTGGCATACCTGTCGTATGCCAGGAAATTCCAAGCTTTTTTGAAAAAAACCGCGCGCAAATTACTCTCCTGCCTTTTGGTCCAACATCCGTTTAAAAACAACGAAATTGTTTATTTCGCGATTGTTTTCTGTTTATCAGATAATGTATCTTATTATTCATATATATTACACGATAATATTGTTACAAGTTTTCCCAGAATAGCTAACTTTAACAAAAAAAATGTGTAAAAATTTTCCCATTCGGCAAACAAATGTAAAAAAAATATATTCATAAAAAAATTATCTGATTTCTTTATTTCTACAGAAACCTGAATAGACATTCCTCTTGAAAAAAAATAAACCAAAGGTTTTTTCTAAGAAATAATGCCATTGACACTTCTTTGAAAATGTAAAATATTTTCATTTATTCAAAAAAAAAATCAAACGTCAAGTGTCCACTTAAAATTTTTTTGTGTCGTACATTATAAGTATATGATAACAATTCTTCCAGATTTCGGTAGTTTATACAACTGTTGTTACTAATAATATTATTTTGTACAAGAAACCTGTAAATAAATAATGCTAAAAATAAAATTATTCATTAGGACGTAAAAATTTTGACATTTCTACGATAAACTTACAAAGCTAATTTTCATTACTTTTCTTGAGTGAAATATTATAAAAATTACATCAAAATAATGTAGATAAAACTATCTTTTTGATGATACCTCAAATCTATTATTTCCACAATCAATTTATATCAAAAATAATGAAAGAAGTAAGAGGTTACCTTACAAGAATTCGCGATGTTTTTGCACTGCTGTCCTTTGCAAAGGCCGCCGACTGCGTGTACAGATGTGTTTGAAAGAACAGGGTGACAAAAAAATCTTGATTTGGGGAATAAAAATAAAATTTGCTTAAATTTTTTTATTAATATTTATTTATTTATTTAAATACGTTTTTTTTAATTCAGATACTGTGTGGTTCAAAAATAAATAAGAAAAAAATTTCATCATATTTATTTCAGTTTTAGAACAGGTTTTTTTAATCTTTAATCTGCGAAAAAAATCATTTTTCACATACATAAATTTATTATTATAATATTCAAATTTTTAGACACTGTTTCTGTCCTCAAAAGTGGAAGATACAATGAATGGAAACGAAAATTCAAACAATGCAATGATGCACTTGTTTCAGTAAACATTTTTATTCAAATAATGTACAAATACACCCATTCAATAAATAATTAAAACCATAAATAACAACAACCAGTACCAAATTACAATCACAGATAACAAAATCCAAGTAACAAATGATAACACACATTCAAAAAATAACCAAAACCATAAAAAACAACACATAAGTAACAAATAACAACCGCAACCAACATTCAAAGAACAATAACATTATAACAAACAATAACATTATAACAAACAACAACACTAATGCAAGAAATAGCGACACAATTCCTGAACTGTAATTATGGGACTGCCACTATTAGGTATGATGAATTTCCTCTACATGGCAATTTTTAAAATTTTGTATAAAAAAAAAAGAATCT
Organism: Hesperophylax magnus; assembly: GCA_026573805.1. Classification (NCBI taxonomy): domain Eukaryota; kingdom Metazoa; phylum Arthropoda; class Insecta; order Trichoptera; family Limnephilidae; genus Hesperophylax; species Hesperophylax magnus. The sequence continues at coordinate 1,099,487 of JAIUSX010000180.1, read as the reverse complement.
AAATGGAAAAAAACGATTTGAAAAAAAAATTATAAATGTTCTAGAGTGTGGTAATGGTTAAAACCTCCTCCTCCAAAGGCTCCAACTCATCCTCAGGAACATCCATATCCACCATTGACGGAAGTTCTACATCACCGGCGAGGGATTCATCCTCGAAGAGGGATTCATCATCAGTGAATCCGTAGAACTCCGCAACGACGTGGTCGGTTTCCTATAGACAGAAAGAAAAGAAAAAAAATATATATACAGCTATGTAAAGCGTCCTTGAGGTAATACAAGACAAAAATGGCGCTGTAAAAGTTAGCCAAGTGTTATTATAATTACCTGAGTATTTGGAACCCGATGCGTAGAGGATGTTGATGGTCTTGGGTCAGCCTGCCATCCCGGAATCTGAAACTGTAAACATTAATTGTTACACGAATGTCTTTCAATTTTGGAAAGGATGAAGCGTACAACCACTATAGAACTACTACTAATACACAACATACCGTCGCAATGACTGAAAATCTTTCTTCTGTGGTGTCTTCCTCCGTTGACGGTCTTGGAATCTCCATTCTATAACAATAGAAACAATCATGTATATCATTATATAATATAATCATCAATACGCGTATAAATATTTTATTCCTAAACAAAAAAAGTTTGTTAGTACTTTTTTGCACACCCTATATAACTGATCTAATTTTGTGATATTTATTACTATTTTTATAAATAAAAAATAATATTTCCAATATTAGAAATAAATATTTCTAATAAATAATGTACTTTGTAAGAACCCTGAACCACCCATACAAAATTTAAATGTGTAAAAAACGTTGATATCTGCGCGCGCAGTTTGACGTGCATTTTACGCATGCGTGAATGTTATTTCAATATGGCCTCTCACTCATACATATAAACAGTACACATGTATTTGTGCAGGTTTCCGATGTGTCGTATTTATTTAATTAAAAAATATTAACTAAATATTGACGAAACTAGGGCTTTTATACACAATTTCAATAGTTTTCTTTACATAATGATGTACAATCCTTATAAGATTAGGCAATATTTACGTGAATATCGATGGAGAAACGTCAAAATATTTCTCGGACAGTTTTTTAGCGCGGGGGACATTGGAATATTATTTTTTGTAAAATATTAACTAAATATGGACAAATCGAATGCTGTGGTATATGTTTTCAATTGATTTATCTGCAAAATGAGATACGAAACAAAGCAAATCACACAATATATGATGCAACATAGCTAGAAATAAAACGAAAATTTTTATCACGAAAACATCGCGTATACTTTGACGTAATATTTTGTCGGTTATTTTGAGTTTTCGTATTTTAAATTTACCGAATCACATGCCGTGAACAATAAACTATGTATAAAAAAACATTACTTACGTTTTATTGATGAATTACTTCATTTTGGCACTTAAAAATAGAACCGCGCTGTGAAACTACGACCGTTAAAATCTCGTCAAAATTGATGTTTTGGCATTCCACAGAAAAATTTATTAAATTTAATCTAAGAAGTTTGAAGTCTTTCCGGTATTTGCTGGGTAAAGAACGAGAATAGCCCAAGCGATTGAGACCTTGTTCTTCATTCAAATTCTTTGTATATAAGGGTTAAAATCGCATATAATTTATTTTTTTTTGTTTTTGTTTTTTAAAGTTCGAAAATATTGTATGGCACTCACATATGCAGGCCCGGCATACGAGAAGGCGGAAAATCATGTAAAACTATTATTGGCAGTGTATATATTCCTCCCAACTCGGACTTGTCGATATACAAAAATCACTCTGAGGACGTCGAGTATGTAAAAACAAAATATCCAAGACACAAAATAATTGTCTGTGGTGATTACAACCTTCCGAATTTAATGATCCTAATTACTCGCCAATTTCTGATTGTGAAAGGGATATTCTGGATATGTGTTCTTATTTAAATCTTTCTCAATTTAATAACGTACCCAATGTTAACAATCGCATTCTCGATTTGATATTCTCAAATGAAGATAATGTAAATGTATACGAATCTCCTGAGTTCATTGTCCCTATAGATAAACACCATCCTACACTTATAATTTCTATACCCTACACTGGAAATGATAATCTTAAAATCTCAAGAATTTGTTATAATTTTAAAAACGCAGATTACAATAAAGTTAATGAGGTACTGTCTAACATTGACTGGACAAGTCTAAATGACGGTTATATTGATTACAATACTGACTATTTTTACTTGCAACTCAATAATGTAATTTCAAATAATATTCCTCTTACCCAACATAAAGAATCAACGTATCCAATATGGTTCACTAAGTAATTAATTCACTTGATAAATTGTAAAAAAGAATCTCATAAAATCTATAAAGAACATAGATCTGTACCTAATTATATTAAATTTAAAAGTGTCAGGAAAGCTTGCAAAAATTTGTCTAAAAATAGTTATAAAAATTATATAATGGAAGTGGAAAATACTATAAATCATGATGTAAAACATTTCTGGAAACACGTAAAGTCTATGAAAAAAAATGAAGTCGGGATCCTTGGAACTATGAATCATAAACAGAGGAGTTCTGGCAACATAAAAGAAATTGTTGACATGTTTGCCGATTTCTTTAAAGATGCGTTTGAACCTAACATTTCAGATGAACAAATTCCTGAATTTAATTCTGATATAAACTTGCAATTATCAAAGATTAATATTAACATCACCGACATTACAAATTACCAATAACACTTACCCATAATAACACTTGAACCAAAATTAAGTTCCGGGCCGGGTCAAATTCCACCCATCTTGATTAAAAACTGTGCAGACAGCTTATCCATTCCGTTGTTCATATTATTTAATAAGTCTCTGTCAACGGGAAATTTCCCAAAACTTTGGAAAAAAAGTTACTTAACTCCAATATTTAAATGCGGGGATAAATCTGCAATTGAAAATTATCGTCCAATTTGTATCCAATCATCAATACCCAAGATTTTTGAAAAATTTATTCTTCAAGAGATAAACCCCAGCGTGAAATCCATCATTACAACTTGCCAACATGGTTTTGTTTCAAACAGATCAACCTTAACCAATCTATCCCTGTACGAAAATTATATAACAAACGCACTTGCTAATAGACAACAAGTCGATTCTATATATACTGATTTCAGCAAAGCGTTTGATAAGGTTTGCCATAAAATTCTTGTTAGCAAACTGTCGAAAATTGGCATAACCGGTAACATACTATCCTGGTTTAAGAATTATCTGTCTAATCGAGAGCTTACTGTCTGCATTAAAGGTCAACTGTCCTACACTTTTACAGCTACAAGCGGTGTGCCCCAGGGATCACATCTAGGACCCATTATTTTCAACATATTTATAAATGACGTTACAAATGTATTTAAACGTGTCTTTATTTTGATGTTCGCAGATGATATGAAAATTTACCGAATTATTGACAATATTAATGACTGCTTATTATAACAATCAAATCTCATTAGCTTTTCTGATTGGTGTATCCTAAATAAGTTAACCCTCAATGTAAAAAAGTGTTAAGTCATGAAATTTTATAGGAAGAAAAACCCATTGATTTTCACATACTATATGAATGATCAAGTCTTAGTATCTGTACCCGAAATAAAAGACCTGGGGATAATATTTGACACCAAATTAACATTAAATTTATCTCCCACATTAACAATATAACCACTAAAGCGATGCAAATGTTGGGTTTCATATTAAGAACTTCAAAAGATTTCAAAAATTTAAAAACTTTAAAAATATTATATTCATCCATTGTCAGAAGCCATTTAGAATTCAACTCAACCATTTGGAATCCATTTTACAATATTCATGAAAAATCTATCGAGCGAATCCAACATAAATTTTTACGTAACATAAATTATAGATTAGGTATTCCTATTGAAAGTGATACTGAGTGAAAAGCCTGACATCCTGAGGAGATGGGTGAGACACTTTGATACGGTTCTCAATAACAACTCGGCAGAGGTGGAGCACAACACGGTGGAGAGCATGGGAGATGACTCGTACAATGAAAATACTGAACCCCCTTCGCTGGAGGAAGTGAAGCAGGCAATAACACAGCTGAAAAACAACAAATCCCCCGGGTCAGATGAGCTGGTGGCTGAATTATTTAAAGCAGCAGGTGGAGAGCTTACTCAATACTAGCATAACCTAATTCAAAAAGTATTGACAGAAGAAGAGATGCCCGAAGAGTGGAGACTAGGAATTGTTTGTCCACTACACAAGAAGGGCGACCAACTCGAGTGCTGTAACTATAGGGGAATAACGTTGTTAAATACCGGCTATAAAATTATGTCTAACATCTTGTACAAAAGATTGCTCCCAATGTCTGAGGAAATTATTGGCAACTACCAATGTGGCTTCAGGCCAGGCAAATCATGAATTGATCAAATTTTCTCCTTGAGACAGATCTTAGAAAAAACGTTAGAATACAATGTCGAGACTCATCACCTCTTTGTAGACTTCAAGGCCGCGTATGACAGTATTAATAGGAACGCATTGTATAATGCAATGAGTGAGTTTGGAATACCGCGTAAGCTGATCAATCTGGTGAAACTGACAATGTCCCCAGTAACGTGTAGAGTCAGGGTTGGCAGTGATCTGTCCGAACCATTTGAAGCGCTCTACGGGGTGAGACAAGGAGATGGATTGGCCTGCCTCTTATTTAACATAGCCTTAGAAAAAGTTATTCGTGACTCAGGCATTGAGAAAAGAGGAACGATATTTGACAACTCTGTGCAACTATTGGCTTACGCTGATGATATCGACATAATTGCGAAAAATCCCGATGATTTACAAGACGCCTTCATAAATCTTGAAAGTTCTGCCAAAAATATGGGTCTTGTAGTAAACCAGCAGAAGACCAAATACATGGCCGTAGGATGTACCCAACAAACCCCATCTCTCGTATGTGGAAGCCAAAATTTTGAAACGGTACCAAGATTCACATACCTGGGCTCCCTGATAACAAACAATAACAACACTACAGAGGAGATCTAGAAGCGCATCGTGAATGCAAACCGCTGCTATTTCCGCCTACAAAAACATATAAAATCCAGACTGCTTTCCAGAACCACCAAGGTATTAGTGTACAAAACACTAATTAGACCAGTGCTTACGTACGCAGCCGAAACGTGGGTTCTAACTAAGAAGAATGAGCGAGCACTGGACGTTTTTGAAAGGAAAATTTTGAGGCGCATCTTCGGACCGGTTCTAGAAAATGGATTTTGGCGCAGACGTTATAACAATGAGCTCTATACTCTGTTTAAGGAGCTAAACGTCACAAAATTCATAAAACTGGGAAGACTTCGGTGGCTAGGTCATGTGGAGAGAATGACCGAGCATCAAGAACCAAAGTCCCTGCTGAGCTCAAGACCGATAGGGAGAAAGAGCCTGGGAAGGCCAAGGTTAAGATGGAGCGACAACGTCCTCAAAGATTTGTCTGCCTTGGAGCTTCGAAACTGGAGAGAGCTGGCGCGGGACCGAGATGAGTGAAGGAAGACTCTTGAGGAGGCCAAGACCCACCAGGGGTTGTAGAGCCAAAAGTGATGATGATGATGATTCCTATTGAAAACATTAACTACACCTCACTGTTGAAAGTCATGGGCCTTGCCACATTAAAAGAAAGAAAAATATGTTCTGATCTCTTTTTTCTTTATAAAAGTATTATAATATTATAATACTTAGTATTATAATATTATAATACTTAGTATTATAATATTATAATACTTAGTTTAATATTGTGGTACTTGACTTAATATTGTGATACTTGGTTTAATATTATAATACTTAACTAAATGTTTTTCTATTAGACTATTTGTCGTTTCTTATCCTAATCTTGCGTAATAGAGATTGTTAATTAGAGTTACATAGTTTATAGGCTAATGTGAACAACAATTTCATTCTTTTTTATTCAATTGTTTTGGAGGATATCGGCAGATCATATATTTTTATTTCATTTACTTAAATTTCATGTTACCTACGTTTCGTAAACTCTTGTTTCATGTTACCTATATTTTGTTAACCTATGCATTGTTCAATCGTATATTTTATGTAATCTGTATATTCTTATATATTATGTAAACTCTTTATTGTTATTGTATTTAAAAAACATAATAGCATTGTATGTAAAAGCCCTATGGGCGTTTAAATAAAATGAATAAATAATTAATTGTTTGATTGTTCGAAGGGCTAAGAACGGACTACATTTAAGACCGAATGTTACGCGATTGTATTGGTAAGCCTGAAGCGGCTTTTGCGGATCGAATCTTATATAAAATTCGTTGATAACGACGATCTTCTTTGCGAACATTTATACATAAATACATTTGACGAACATCTGCAGATATTGCGATAGGAAAAAGGCGTAAATTCAGAAGAATGCAAAATAAATCATTCTGTAGGCTTGGTCCCGTGTGTAAAATATCGTTCAAAGATAAACCAGTTTTTGTCTTTGCGCTTGCGTCCAGAACCACTCTCACCTTTGTTGTCATTTTATTTTCACGCCTAACTGCGTGATGCGGGATGTAATATGCGTTTTCTGACGGTAAGGCTTCCACCTGGGACAGATAACCTTTATGAATATGTTCTCTTATTACATCATCATAAAGCGGTTTTAGTTCTGACAGATGATTAAATTTTCTTTCTTGTGCATAAAACCGATTTTGCGCAGCTTGCAATGAATCACCTAAGTCACAAGGGTTACTTTTGAATGGCAAAGCCACTTCATAAGAACCGTTCTCGAGGCGAGTTGTGGTGCCTTTAAAAATGTCTTCAGTTTCTTTTTCTTCGAGGCTGTGAACTGGTTCCGAACCAATATCTTCGATTTCCCAGAATTTTTGCATTAAGTTCTCAATTTCGTGCGTAGCGCAGAAAGTTAATGCGGTGTTTGGTTGAGAATTTACTGGAGCGTCACCCATAAAAACATAACCTAATGTGGTTTGAATCGCGACTGGAAAACCGGGGGTGATTATCTTATTTGGTAGCAACAGTTGAGGGAACAGACTGACGCCAATTAGCAAATCGATTGGGCCTGGCATTGCCCAGGTGTCGTCTGCCAGCAGAATATTTATAAATTTATATGACGTCAAGTCCACCTTGCAAGTAGGTAAATTAGAGGGAATTTTCTAAAACTAGAGCGGTTATGGAGTATTTGAAGTAGGGATCAATCATAGATTGAATTGTCAATGTGACACTTCCTCTTATTGATTGCGTTTTGCCACCTAAACCCTAGACTGCGAAGCGCGTTCCTGAACTGACTGCCAGGCCTAATTTTTCACAACATTGTGAAGTTATATAATGCTTTTGTGAGCCTGGGTCTAGAAGACAGCGGACGGTATTCTCTTCACCGTTTTGATCAACAGTGTGAACTTTGGCGGTAGCAAGAACTTCAGTGGTTGCTCCTTGTCGCGTGGTTGCTGACATAGTACATATCGGCGGTTCTGCATCGTTAGGTTGAGTTTATCCATTTGATGTGGAGGCGTTTGCTTGACTGGGTTTATCAAAATGAAGATAAGTATGGTGCTTGCCATGACACTTATGACAAATGCCTTTTGATTTACATTTTGTAGATGTATGTTGCGGGCTCAAGCAATTAAAACACAAAGATTTTTCCTTTGCGAAGGAAAACCTTTCCTTTGGTGATAATTTTAAAAATTGTGTACAAGTGCACAGTTGCGTGTGGTTCTCATTTTGACAATAAAGGCATTTTGATTGCGTACTCGTGTGAGTATGATGTGTGCGGAGTTGAGCTGTGCGTCCAGTTCCACCGAAACTGGTTGAATGTGTGTTGGCGGTGTTAGGTCCACGAGTTGTTGAAGTTCGTTGCAGAATTTTGACCTGATCTTGCACAAACGACACCAATTGCTTGCAGGTGGGAATCTCAATTTCTCGAATTGAGAGCTCAAATGCTTGTGCAGTTTGCGACTCTAACTTCTGCAAAGCGCATTGTAGTAATATAAAATCCGAAAGGTCTTCTATTCCCAATTGTTTTAGTGCGGCGATAGATGCTGAATATTTTTCTATAAAAATTGTCAGATTGTTTGCGTTGTGAGCTACGGTTTTTGAATGAAATATGTTATTCAGGTAATAAGTGGCAAGAGATCGCTTATCTTGATATTTATTGACTAGCGTATCCCAGATTATTTTGTATGTGTCTCCAGTTGGCACTAAACCTGACGTAACATTTTTCGTGGTTCCAGTTAATTTTCCAATTAAATATTGTACGCGTTGCGAATCAGATAGTTGTGAATTTAAATGAACATTTCTTTTGAATGTTTCATAAAATAGGTGCCAATTTTCCATCCGTCCATCAAACGTAGGTAATTCTATAGCGGGTAACTTAATAAAATTATTGTTATTACTTGTAGCAGCATATGCGCTTGTAGATGTTTGCGGTCCCGTAGCTAAATTTGGTTTTAAATTATTTCGTGCGCGAATAATACGTGTGTATAATTCTTCAAAATTTTCCCAGCTTGAATAATCTGGTTCAGAATTCGGGTCTGACGTAACAGTATTCTCGTTAATTTGATCAATAATTAATTCAAATTTATTTTTAATTTCTAAAATACTTTCAGATTCGGACATAAACGCCTCACCTGAACGTGACGCTTCGAAATTGATCGGCAAATTATTTGCAAGCGAAACTAAATTTTGATCCCTTTTTAGAATAATATCTCTTTTACTTTTTAGTAAAACTAATTGTCTTTTTTGTTTGTCTTCCATTTTTAGAATTATTTGCAAACAAAAAGTTTAATTATTTATAAAATAATGCGCAAGAAACACAAGTGTACTGGGCGACAATTTGTACTGACGAATTATAGTGGAGAAATTATTTACCAAATAATTAAATATATTGTGCCATAAACTCAAGCGATGTTTACGAACGTACTTAGGTTGGCATTAATACACATAGACGAATATATACGCTGGAATATCTTTGCGATTTGCACCGAATAAATTTGCTACAACAACATCGATAAATAATTTAATTACCCAAGATATCAAAGAGCACCTATATCTAGGCATGTAATTTCAAATAGCGGGTCAGTATTGCTAACCGAATCCTTGCACAAAATGAATGCGATTAAATAGAAACAAATATGGTTCTCCAATTACCAAAATGTAATTCTCTATTTAAGGGCCCGCTTTCCGCGTAAAGAATTTAGATTTGGGCAACACCTACAAAATTTAGTGTTAAAAGAATCCGACAGAGGTGTCTGAATTCGTATTAGGAATAATTTTGGGGATTATGAAATTAAATTACCGACATCTATTGCAATTTTAGAAAAACAGAACCATTTTTAGTTAGCACCGACCTTAGAGTAATAATGCACCGACCAAATGAGAAGGAAGTCGAAATGAAGATGGTTCTCAAAATATGGGTTTTATTACGGATTTAATTAATTATTTTTTTTTTTAATTTTACAAAAAACATTTACGAAAGTTATTTGTATAGGTATAAAAATTACTTTACTTTACTAAAATACTATTCTCACTTTTATAAAAGTAATTTATAACTTTTATAAAATCAATAAATATATTTTTACATCAATAAGGTTTTAAACTTTTTTACTCGAAAACTATCTTAAAACGTTGGAATTCCAAAAAAAGTTTTTTTTTCTTTTTTACTTGTACTATCAATTAGAATCACCTCCCGAAGTTTGTGCACTTTACCCCCGACATCTTGTATAATATGCGCAATATAATATTTATACACGTGTAATATCTACTTTTGTACATTTATATAAATTATATACACGTTTACATTTTTATGCTCATCAAATTTATTATATTATAAAGATAGATAGAAAGATCCTTAGTGCTTCCTGAGGACTTACAAATCAGAAGACTTTTTTGTAATTATTTATTTATTCATTTAAACAATTCAATAATTATAAAGAGTAATAAAACATGTAAGCAACATAAAATTACATTCTAAAATGTGAAAGGGGCTCTATTTATTTACATTTTTATGAAATTACTACTTTTAATAGTTTTAAGCTTTCAGTGAACTTTCAATTTTATTTTTAACTTCTCTAAATATTATTTGTTTAAATCGTCAAATATAATTTAATCACAAACACAAGATTCACTCAAAATGAAAGATTGGTGGTTCTGAAATGTTCCCATAAATACGGTGAAAGAACCCTAAACTATAAACTTATTACCCTAAACATGCTTCGAGCGAAATGCGGATCTGGAAACCTTATCGTCAATCTGAGCAAAACATACCATGAACGTCAATATAGCAACAGCCTTTGTTCTGCTGCAGTTTCATTAAATGCCGAGAGATCCGTTTACAGTCTCCAAAAAGCAATACTGGGGCACAACCCTAAAAGCAAAGCTAAATGATTGGAATACAGAAAGATAAAAACACACCATTGTCAAAAATATCTTGGCCGTAAATGATTAAATAAAATTAGATTTATTCAGGAAGGCAAGCTATCGATCAAATGATTTGCGAATTCGGAAAAACCGTTATTATTGAGGTTTTATTGATGTTTTGTTTCTCCCGATTTATTCGTATAACCCATTAGTCTACATAATTATCTAGCGGGTTTTCCATTACTTGTGCACTTATGTTAATGTATTTTATGACCGTCTTTGTGTTGCTTATATTTGTATCATGTTGTCTCCCTCTATATTTTGTTATATATATGCACACATTATGTACTTCTTGTTTAGTATTAATTTGTACCCTGATGATGCTTAAGTAAAGCGAAACCGGTCGGTTCTTAAATTAATAAATATCGTGGTTTTAAAACAAAAAAGTATTTTATTTTATTAAATTATATTCCCCACAGTTTCAGAACTTTCAATATCTTCTTTCGCTCGCATGTTCATTATTATTCTGAATTCCACGTTCGAGTATTGTTATTTGAAACAGATGGCCCGTATATTATTATTACATATTATATTATATTTCGGACATCGTTGCATTGTGAATTAATAAGAACTTGCCCTGTAATTTCTAATGTTTTGGAATTAGTTTTATTTCCCAAAGTACGTATTCTGAAAAAAATAAAATAAAATTTTTTATAACTTTTTACTACACAATACATAAATAAAAATAATAATTAATTTTTATAATAAATTATCGTTTATCGTATTCTGAAAAAAATAAAATAATAATTTTTATAACTTTTTACTACACAATACATAAATAAAAATATGAATTATTAATTTTTATAGTAAATTATCGTTTATAATAAATATAAGCTTATAAATCAAAAATTGTATTTTTTTCTTCTCACCTATTAGATAGGATATAATTTTATGAAATATCATTTTTTCTTTGAAATACGGGATATCTTTCGTGTATTTCCCATCTTTGAAAAAACAATATTTATTAACTCATAAACTTTACACGCGTAAAAATTATCTTTATAGATTCAAATATTTGCACGTAATCGCACGTCTGTAGATCATAGAACGTTGAACGACATGTCTGCCCCCAAAGCCCTCGAGTTGGCGAATGAACTTTTCAAAGAAGATAGGTTAATCTTCAAGTCGGAGCGAGCGCTCTATAATAAATATGATTTAAAAGCAATAGGCGTAAGCGACAGTTGTGAAAATGTTTAATAAATCACGGCGTATTTCAAAAATAGCAAAAATCACTTTTGGGGTCTATTGAGTAGCATTAAACGAAGCATTGTGATTTTTTTCATACATATAACTTGTAAAATAACAGAAATAAACGTGTTAATAATATTTTTCGGAGCATACTTTGCGATTTATTTCTATCGAGGGAATTTCAAATAATTACCGTTTCGGCTTTTGGAACAAATAGATACTATCTTAAAGAATAACATATATTTTTTTAAGAGCTTAAAAACTTCAAAATTTTAAGGAAAGTATGTCGGAAATTGGATGAAATTCGAATAGTGGGCCCTTAAATAATGCGGCTTAAATGACCAAATGTTGCGGCGTGAATGGACTGTAATTTGCGATATTTTGTTTATTTGTTTGATTTGACTTACCAATATCTCCAAGCTGTCGGCACTTTCCACTTTGCTCTGCGGTAATTACCGGTAGGGTAATTGTTAGTATTGGAACAGAGGTCAGGAAAGGGAAATGGTGATATTTGGTTTGCGAAATGGTCAATGCGTTAGAGATTGCTATTTTTATGCACTTTGTTACGGCGTTCTTTGCGGTATAACATTTGCTGTTTACAGCGCGGCGCGGTGGTTTTAATACCTCAAGATAGGTTATGCGGAAGCGATAGGTCGGTTGAACCTTGCATGCGGCGCGATAATTTAAATACAACTGACTTGATGTAGGTAAACGCGCGGAACGCGGAAACAACAGAACCAAAAATTATATGCAACAATTATAACTGGCCCGAGCAGATTTTGTTCCTGGTTTATATTAACGACTTATGTAACATAAATATTCAGAGGAAAATTGTTAGTTTTGCCGATGACACTTTTCTTTAGTTTGAAGCAGACACTTGGCCAGTTGTCTACAAAAAGTTGAAACGGACATAAACATTGTAAAAAAGTGGTTGGATACAAATACGCTCACACTGAATGCCGAGAAAACCAAATACATCACATCAAGCATTAATATTACAGGTCAACCTCATGGCGATGCCTCTATTAGAATACACACATGTTTGAATTCTGAAGAATGTTGTCAGTGTCCCTACATTGAGCGCACTGCTCAGATAAAGTGCCTCGGCCTCACCATCGATCCATACCTCAAATGGAATCTTCACACTCAAATAATTGCAAACAACATAAGAAAAACCATGCACTTCTTCAGAACGATACGAAACTTCCTCAACTCACAACACTTGAAAATGGTTTATTTTGCACTCTGTCAATCTATTATTGAGTATGGTATTATAGCGTGGGGAGGTGGAACTTCATCTGCACTAGACCCAATCATAAAGGCACAGAAAACTATTATAAAAATAATTCTTAGGCTTTCTCTAATTACTGACTCGAAATATGTTAATATGTTATTTCCATTCAAACCACTAATGTGGGATAGGTATATGTAAATATACCCATCCCATGTAAAGTAAAGGTAAAATACGGATAATAATTAGTTAATTACGCGGGTATGTAAAACCCAGTAATACTCTTCGGGTTTATTACCGAAATAACGGTTCAATATCGTTTGGACCAACTATGGTGTGTAAACGGTTTTATGTTATATTTTTTAAGGATTTATAAAAAAATATTGTTGAAGGACGTTGAATGTTAGCGTAAATATCACTGCACATAAGACAATAATATGTGAAATAAAAACAATATTTTTTGTTTAAAACCACGAATTTTTATTAATTTTAAGACCGACCGGTTTCGCTACACTCGAGCATCGTCAGGGTATAAAATTAAACTAATCAATAATACAAAATGTGTCATTATATATACATACAGAGGGATATAGAAAGTAAAACCAAAATGAAACAACAATATATTAAAAGAAAACAATTAGTGGATATAAATATTATAATAATAGAGAATAGGCATTAATAATTGTAAGGTGATTAAGGTATACTGGGAATTTTACAGTTTACAAGGAATATTCCCAGTATTGGGCTTTTTGACAAATCTAATTGATTATTCAGAATTAAACTTTTGGTTTGTGCTTCTAGGTTATTCAATTTGTTACTATGGTCTTTTCTATGGAGAATCTTAGCACCGGTGCTTTTATTGAATGTATGATCTTTTTCAATAAGATGATTGGCAAACTCTGAAAAGCCATTGCTATTTAGGCATCTAAGATGTTCTTTAATCCTAATGTTGACATTGCGCGTTGTCTTCCCGATATAAAACGCTGGACAATTGTTACAATTTAATTTATAAATTCCTGCATGACTAAGTGTGTCATCTCTATCTTTAGAATTGACTAAAAATTTACCTAAATTGTTGTTGGTATAAAACGCCGGTTTGACTTCAGAAGGAAGGTTAACTATACTGCAGGAAGAAAAATTATTGATGAATAGAATACGGCGCCATTGGAAAGGAAGATTATTATTATTAATATTATGTGGACTCGCGAATAAGAAGTTTTTAACTGCTAATTGTTTTAGTTTTTTTACTTAAAATTCTATCTATAAAATCTGGATCGTATCCATTATTAGACGCTATTTTTTTTAATTATTGATAATTCGTTAGACAAATTAATATTAGTTAATGGAATCGTGACCAAGCGATGGACCATTGAGTGAAATGCTGAGTGTTTGTGTGAAAACGGATGATTGGATGAATTATGTATGACAATATCGGTGTAGGTAGGTTTCCGAAAGATGTTAAAATCGATTTTATTATTTATGAGAGATAAGGATAGGTCTAGGAAGTTTAAGGATGAATTAATGCCTATCTCTAATGTAAATTTAATATTTTTATGATAAGAATTTATAAGGTTGAGGAAGGAATTTAGTTGCCGTTCCGTGCCTGTCCATATACAAAATATGTCATCGACATATCTTTTCCACAGAAAGACGTTTTTTATAAGTGGTGAGTTACCGGCAAGTATTTTACTCTCCAAGTTATTCATGAATATATCGGCAATCAAAGGGCTAGTGGGAGCACCCATAGGTAAACCTTCTTTTTGCTGATATATTACATTATTAAATTGGAAATAGTTTTGACTTAGGCACATATTAAATAACGACGTGAGATCATTTATAAAGTCTTAAGATAAATTAGAAGTATTTAATAAGTCTGATATTAAACATTTACTTTCCCCAATGGGAACATTAGGGAACAAATTAACCACGTCAAACGAAATGAGTTTACAATTATTAGGGAGAACCAAATCGTTCAATTCTTCCACTAATGTAGATGAATTTTTAATTGTGTATTTAGGAAAGAAAACATTGGTATTATTAAACACTTTAGTGATAAATGACGATATTATAAAATTTGGGGCATTACAACATGATACTACTGGTCTAATTGGGTTGTCAATTTTACGAATTTTAATAAAACCATATAATTATGGAGATTTGGGGTTTTTAGTTAAAAATTTTACTTGGTGATATGAATCATCTTGGAATTTTTTAGTTTTACATGCAGTGAAAAATCAAATGCATGTAAAACAACATCGACATGCAGTGAAAAATCATGGCATTTAATTCCCTTTCTGTAGTGGAGTGATTTCTTTCTTGAGCCGATAATGATCTCGATATGAAGGAAATAGGGTGTTCTATTTGATTATCATCATGTTGGCTAAGAACCGCACCGAGGCCAACACTTGATGCGTCGCAGCTAATTGTGAAAGGCTTACTAAAGTCAGGACAAGCAAGAACAGGAGCATTTACCAAACAGGATTTCAATTTCTCAAAAGCCGCCTGAGCTTTCTCGTTCCACGCAAATTTTCTCCCCGCGAATTCTTTCTTTGTTAAGTTATGTAGAGGAGCAACAATAATAGAAAAATTAATAATGAACCTTTTATACCAGGAAAGAACTCCTATAAATCTACGTAGGCTCTTTTGAGATGTAGGCGTTGGAAAGTCAACAATTGCTTTTACCTTATCTGGATCGGTGCAAAGCCCTTTGTTGTCAATGACAAAACCCAAATATTTCAGAGAATCTCTGCAGAAAACCGATTTATCTACGTTTATCGTAAGGCCCGCGGCCTGTAATTTCTGTTTAACCTGTCTCAAAAGATGTAAATGTTCTTCAAAGGAAGTGCTAATGATTATGATGTCATCAAGATAACAGAACACTTTGCCGTCGAACTCTTGGCCAAGTATCTTGTCCATTAACCTAGACATTCGCGAGCTAGCACCATGTAACCCGAATGGCATTGTCACAAAATGAAATAATCCTCTTTTAGGAATTGTGAACGCGGTTTTTTCTTTTTAGTTCTCGTCTAGAGGTATTTAAAAGAATGCGTCATTCAGGTCTAAAGTGGTTAAATAGCGTGCACCCCCCAGACTATTCAATATATCAGAAATGAACGGTGTCGCGTATGCATCACGCTTAGAGTTTGCATTTAGGACTCTACTGTCAAGACATAATCTGTAAGTGCCATTCTTCTTGGGTACCAAAACTATAGGGTTATTCCCAGTGGCGTAGCTAGGTAACCAATGGCCCTGGGGCAAATTAAAAAATGGGGCCCCCTGCTATATAAACTGATTAGGTTTTATCAAATAAAAATATGAAATATACAAACACTTTAAAAATGCTAAGCTACTTAAGCTCTTTTTTGTGCACTGCAGACTGCAGGGCAGGTAATAAAAATATTAAACAGTAACAACATAAATTACAATTAATACTTGGTGTAGGTTTGGCTAATAAAACGAAATAGAGAAGATTCAAGGGTTTATTATATAAAGGTCGGGCCTACCAACTGACTAAATAACAATTATATTCACAATTTTTTCCTAGCTTTAGTTTTCGCAAAAGTATCAATGACTTCGTTTAAATCCAGGCTTGATGCAGTTTTGTTTTCAATTGCTATTAGCGATAAATGTCGAAGTCGAGTTTGGCCCATCTTATTTCTTAAATAATTTTTTATTATTTTTAATTTGCTAAATGACCTTTCAGCTGCTGCAGAAGTGACAGGAATTGTAAAGAATAATAACATTGCTGTAAACACTTCCGTTAGGTCGCATTCTAGCACTCCATATTTGCTCATTATTTCCTTAGATAATTGGTGAACAGTCCATGCTTGAGTTAGTTGAGGTAAAACTAAATGGTAAATATTAAATAAATTGAAGTGAAAAACTAGGGCCTATTATATCTGAATATTTTCTATGGAATTCGTCACACTTTTGTAATAAAGTTGCTTCATCAACATGTAATAAAAATGTTGGTGTTAGAAAATCGAATATATGACAGACTGCACTCATACCACTAAAACGTGTATCTAATTGAGATATTACTGTGTCTAGTACATTATTGAAAATCTCAATTTTAAATATTTTTTCTCGGTTTGGAAATCGGTGATCAGCAGCTAATTCATCAAAATGTTTTTTAACTTTTCTTTGCCTTTTTTCTTGAAAATGTGTATCAATACCATATTTTCTTGCAGTTTCACTGGCTTTGCACTTGAATAATTCGAAATCATTTCTATAAATTTGCAACTTTGCTTTGGTCTCTGCTAAAACTTTACTCGCCTCGCCCAAATCGATGTCACATTTTTGTAAAGTTTTGAATGCATAATCGATGTCGTTCAATACACTGTGCATGAATTCGCAAAGCAACACGAACTCGAAATTTAGCATTTTTGTTTTAATACTTTCTGCTTCACTACGCTCATCTTTATTAGGATTCTTTAGAACTATTTCTGATAATGCTTTGATAATATCAAAATAACGAAGTTTTATTGCAGATATCGTATTGACCCTACTGGACCATCTAGTCGGATTTAGTTTTTTTAGAGTGGTGTCCGATTCGCCAGTGAATTTTGACAGTAGATCCCAACGTTTGATGCTGTTTCCGAAAAATTTATACAAATCTTGCAACGTTGCGAAAAAAATCTGTATTCCCACACAACTGCTAACGGCATCATTGATCACCAAATTTAAATTATGAGTGGCACAATGTACGTACTCTGCGTTAGGCTGGATATCCTTAATATGTTTTTGTACACCATTATACACACCACTCATCACACTGGCTCCATCATAGCCTTGCCCCACACATTTTTTTAAATCAATATTTTTGTCGATAAATAATTTTGTCACTTGGTTGACTAAATCTACTGCGCCATGTTTGATGGCTGCATAAAAGCCTAGAAACACTTCTTTTACTTCTATATCAATTGGCTGTCCATTTTCTGATCTGGTTATTACTGCATACCTCACAACAATGCTTAGCTGATCTACCTTCGATATGTCATGTGTCGTATCCATTATGATGGCAAAAAACGGTGACGCTCTAATTTGTTCTAGTAGATGGGTTTCGAGTTTGGTCCCCAAGCTCTCAATAATTTCATTTTGAATTGTTGCACTCAGATATCTTGTAGATCCTAAAAACATAAAAAAACATAATTTCAAAAAAGTCAAGTCAAGTTAAACAGTTAATAATTATAAACAAAATAAAACGATAAAAAAACTTAGAAATAATTATTATTACCTTTGGGCATATCCAAAACTTGCCGCAAAATGTGATCATATCGGGCGACAAGCTCTACAAAGGACAGAAAATTTCCGTGGTATCCTTCCTGACTTAAGTCTTCTTGATGTCCTCTCAAAGCCAAAGAACTCTTTGCTAGGGTAAGTATGATATCGCATAACCTTTGAAGAACCATTTTCCAAAATGATGCTTCTTTGCGAATTTCATTTTCAAGTTCCTTGTCGATAGTATTAGTATCGTTTTTTTTCCAAAACTCATACACAGCACATGCTTCCGAATGGCCACTCGAACAACTGTGTTGTTTAATTCTTTCTTATAAATGCTTCCAATCTCGAATTCCCGTACACCAAACATTATTCCTTTGTGAAGCAAATAACCAGCAGGGTTGACAATAGGCAGCGTCTAGTATTTTGGAATAACACAACCAAAAACGATTAACTGGCCCATATTTAGAACACGAAAAGTAGAACGATTTTGAAAAACACCTATTGTTCTGGTTGATGTCTGTTGGAAAAGGTCCTGAAGGCTGTAAAGGCCCCATATCATGAATTTGACGTTTTTTGTTATCACATAATATTTTGTTTGTAGAGTTTCCCAAGTCATAAGAAGATTTGTCGTACACATTTTCGAAAAATGTAGAGGTCTGTGGTTCCTCCAAACCCTCCGCTCTTATGTGTGTCATGCAATTATCATCCACGTTCACATGATCGGCGGCGAAGGTATCTCCAACTGCAATAATTGTCGAATCTTCTTCAGTAGACTTCTCAACCAACACTGAAGTTACCACATTATTTGAGTCACTATCAATACAAATATTTTGGCCAGATGTACTTGCAGAAGGTTGAGTAAAAAACTTGTCAATTTTGGGCAATTTTTGTTTACTATCTTCTCTTTCTTGGCGTTGTTTGCGTTTAAATGCACCACTCTTCTTTTTATCCATATTTTAATACGCTACAAGTGTCGTTAGGGAACGACGCACATATCACTATCCGTCAAATTGACAACACTGCCAACCTACAGAAAGAATTACGGGGAATTCCCTAGGCATAACTTGAATTTCTCCCAACTGAGTTGTCATGATTAAAGTGGGGTTTCAAGTTGCAACCTGTCATTTTTATTTTGAAAATGGGAGAAATTTCCAAAAGTTCAGTTTGATCGAGATTTCTGGTAAGGATTCGAGGGCCCCCTGAGCTTAAGGGCCCCGGGGCACTGCCCCGCGTAGCCCCTAGGTAGCTACGCCGCTGGTTATTCCAAGAGCTATTGCTAGGTTCCACTACCCCAAGCTCCAATAGTCTGTCCAATTCTGCGTGTACTTTCGGAAGTAAATGTGGCGAGATAGGATAAACTCGTTGTTTTATGGGAGAAGTGTTACCTGTGTTTATGACATGTTTTTCTAATGATGTCCTACCTAATCGATTACCCGAATAGGAAACATATTCGCGAATTACCCTATCTAAAGCAGAGCGCTGAGAAGTGTTTAAGTTTGCTGCATTGTCTAAACCTATTACCTCAGTTTTGCATTTCGTATTGTCTAGCTCACATGAGGACATCATTTTCGAAATTTTCGGACAAATATTGAAAACCTTCCAAAAATCACAGCCTAGAATAATGTTAGCTTTAATTTGAGGCATAACTACAAAACTGAAAGATTTTTCTACCTTATCTAAACGGACCGGAACCGTAATTTTATAAGAGCATAACACAGAATGCCCCGTAGCAGATACTAATGAAAAACTAGAGTCTAATTTGGATAGTTTAATAAAAACTTACTATGAAAATTATTACCAAGAATAGAAACGTGTGAACCAGAGTCTAATAAACCAGAGTAAGAAGTTACACACTTGGAACGAGACCTGAGGTCGACCGCCCCTGTTGGCCGCTCTCGCCTCGTTCGAAGCACGCAAATCTTCATAAAATTTTCTTACTACTGCCAGCCAGGAAACCCATTCTCCGGAAGCGACCTTGGCGAACGCTGACGTCTTGGCGCTCGTCTTCGGGAACTCCCGGGCAACTAGTTTTTTGGACGACGGCAACCGCAAGCTAGAGACTTGACCCCCGGCCTACCGCAACGGAAGCAA
Source organism: Hesperophylax magnus (assembly GCA_026573805.1). Lineage (NCBI taxonomy): Eukaryota > Metazoa > Arthropoda > Insecta > Trichoptera > Limnephilidae > Hesperophylax > Hesperophylax magnus. The sequence continues at coordinate 1,079,338 of JAIUSX010000180.1, read as the reverse complement.
TGAACGTTCCTGGAAACATTATTAGACGGGCTAAGATTATCATAGTTTATATTACGCTTATTATTACTTAAATTGGGATTAAAATTTCCATCGTTAACATTACGTTGTTTGTTTCTGAAAGTAGGATTAAAGTTACCAGAATTCCTATTCTTATCCCTATTCGGAATATTATTACTACCCCCAGAATTAGAATTCAAGGAATGAGACACAACCTGAGGAGATCTGTCATTTGAACGGCTGTCCGCCAATTCTATCATTTTACCTAGTCTCTTAAGAGAAGAAATGTCTGGAATTGTTGAAAGCCCCAGCTTCTGTATATACCTGGGCAACATATTACAGCGCAAAATCTCTAATAATTCTGACTCAGGAAGTTTAGAAGATAAGCGATTATTGAAAATCATTATCCGTGTTATAAAAGAACTTAGATTCTCTTTTTGCAGCTGAACTGTAGATCTTAGCTCTGCCAGTAATCGTCTTTCCTGATCTAGAAGTTCGAACTCATCTTTCAGTCCTTCGACGATCTCCTCCCAAGAGGTGAAAGAAGTACGATTTACCCTGAACCAAAGGAGTGCATTTCCTGTAAATAATTCTACAGCTGAAGAAAAAAGTGAAACTCTACTCACGTTTCTAGCGAGAGCTAACTCTTCAACTCTTTCTATGAAATTGCGAACATCGGATGATCCATCGTACGAAATGTCCCATTTGTAAACCGGTACTGATGCTGGCGTAGGAACGGAGGCAGCTGTCGACGATGTTTCTGCTAATTTCGGCATATTGAGATGTGATTCAGAATTGCTTCTTGTGATAATATTTTGCTTCATAACCTAGCTCAAGCAGGGTAGGAAAAAAAAATTATTAGAACATGCAACAACAATGCAACGTGTAGACATATGTAACATACAACAATTGTACATGAAAACTTTCGTGATGTTTAAACAGGTAGGAATAAAAATATTAAAACTAAAATGTCTCCAGCACACTGGGGAACATTAAAAAACGCCGAATGCGCTGATCTCTGAGCTGGTTTCGGGCACAAAACTGTATAAATCTATAAACTACTAAGTGGTAAGCACAATGAGAACGGGCTGCTTGAAAAATACACGCATAAAAAACAATCCACCACGAAAACGACACATTATTTGGTAAAAGTTCGTACAAATCGGAAAAAAACATCGCTGGCCAAAATTCAAATTACGGTTCGAGCCCCACGTTGGGCGCCATTTTGTAACGTAGGTTACCACATATATAACCATCTATTAATAAAACTTACCGTATACCGGTTATTTGCTCCACCATAGCTTGCAGCAATAAAGGGAATGAAATGATGACAGCAATATTAATTGTGATAAAACAACATGGAGTATATTAGAGATTAAACTTGAATACAAGAGCAATACTTAAATTTAAATTATCAGGGGTGGTTGGCTATTAGATAGCACAACGTAAATTGAATTCGGCCACGACATTAACTTGTATGATTATATTAACTATGAAGCTAAATAATAAGACATCACCACTGAGCGCCAGTCTAGAAAACTCTTCTAAACGAATTTATAATCATGGTGATATCTAAGAGATTATGTGTCTAATTCGTGTGGATTAATAAAATTGTCTCACGTGCGCGTTTTAAATCTCCGACATTCAAACAGCCCGTTCCCGATGTCCTTCCGCCACCTGCCACGAAAACCAACTGCCCGCTTCTCTGGAATTCAACGCCTAGCTTACTCGAATTCAACGAGTGGCGGCTGAAATTTGATGCCAACGCGTGTCTAGGAGTTTTGCTATGTAAGCGGACAGTTCCTACCGCTACAATGTTTAATTGGATATTTTATTTTATTCTATTTCTTCTCTTTGCTATTCATATTTATAAAAAAAAATATGTTAGTAGGCTAAGGCACCAGTTAATAGTACATATACCAATTATTTCATTATTATTTTAATACTTACTTATCAAAATGTTAATACTCATCCTAATTTGACTGTCGCGTGGTTCTAAACCAGTAAATTTAGGGCATTGATACAAAGGGTGCGATCACCTTCGACAAAAAATAAAAATTTGGACAGAGTGATTGTTGCCTTTTTCAACATTAATAAATGTCTTTGCAGAAATATTATAATTTGAGCCATACGGCTCGACGTAGATTGTGTGATTTGCGCGCGATTAAGAATTCGTTTTTGTCCTCTATGTCAGGCCCAGTTGTAGCAATATGAATTCTGAGAGATCCTTGATTCGTTACTGTCTTAGTGCAGCGATGTTAGTCGCGTATGTATCTGCGAATTTTTCTAAAGAAGCGGCCGTATCCGATGTAACTGCAGGTATTTTCGATTGCTAACGCTTTCAGAAGCCCTCCTCATCTTGTCGAAGGCCGATTGTAGACATGCAAAACTAGCCGCAAGTTTTGCATTCAAACGTTTCAGAAGTCTTTCGCCACGAGACGACCTGGACGCGCTTGTTGCCATTTTCTAATTCCGGTTATTTTATTTTATAACCTATAGAAATAATAAGGCGGTAAAAATATAATAATAATAATATTTATACGAAATAAATTGATAATTTTATTAAATAAATTAACTTTGTTGCCGGTAGGGTTAACTCAACGCGGGTGCCGTAAAGGGTTAAATATCGATAATGCGGGTAGAACAAATTTATTATTTTACGTCTTTTTAACGTATTATTCTCTTTCTGCATTATCCATCCAGTACTGGGATGTATTACAATAAAAGAATTATTTATAATAATATAAGTATAATATTAATAGAAATAGATATTTAATAGCGGTATTGGCCTATATAAAATCTATTCTATTTGCGATTAAATATGTTATTTCCATTCAAACCAGTAATGTGGGATAGGTTTATCCAGAAATAAAATGCGTATAAAAATTAATTAACTACGCGGGTATATAAAATGCAATAACACTCTTCTGGCTTATTACCGAAATAACGGTTCAATATCAGGCTTGTTTGGACCATTTATGGTGTGTAAAAGGTGTTGTGTTATGTTTTTTAAGGATTTGTAAAAAAATATTATTGAAGGACGTTGAATGTTAGCGTAAATAACACTGCACATAATATAATAATATGTTTTACGGAAAAGGAAGGACTCGATTGCAATGCGCACAGAAATGTTCAGGAATAGATAGGAAGGTAGGACAACGGACAACAATATTATCTCAGTACAGTGGTCGCATGTATGTATATATATATATATATATATATATATATATATATATGTGGATAAGATTTAAGGGTAAATTAATGTATAATGCATATTGGCGAAACCAATTATGTTTTATTTTACAAATTCCTATGTTTTTGGCTCTAATTTTCAAAAACTCTGTTATCAAAATGGAAGAATGATAAGATGGGAAGGGATGTCAATATATACGACCTATTTTTTATATATTCGGGTTCATAATTCTCGATATTTGTCGATTATATTAAAATTTTATAAAATAGAACTCCTTTCATATCAATCACACTTCCATTCCTTTTATTATTAATTAAAACACAATGACGCTTAGTCACAAGCTGTTTATTACAGTTAGAAAATTTGAAAAGAAATAATAATAACAAAAAACAAAAGAAACATGGTAACACAGGAATCTATTAAATTGAAATCTAAATTAATAAAATTTATAAATTCAAGTGACATCTGTTGACAATATTATATATATATATAATAATATAATATTGTCAACAGATGATATAAATTAAACATGCAGGTATAAAGATATTAATGTGTACCATATTTTAGTTCTAACGAAGATGTCTGCAGATGTATTGTGTAAATTCCCGATGATAACAGAACAGAATAGAAGTGATTGATTGCAAAATTCCTAAAAGCTAATTACGCTACAGTTATACAAAAACCATCAAAACGCTGTCAAGTGTAATGTCAAGAAAATTAAGTGACATCGGATTCTCTCAGAATTTCCTTTGTGTTCCTTTCCGCTTTTGTGGCTAGCTACTTACGCAATCGTCGTCAGTATGTCAGTTACGGACACCATATCTCTCACGAATACAAAACTAACTCCGGGATTCCCCAGGGATCGAATCTAGGACCCCTTCTCTTTCTCTTATTCATCAATGACATTGGCAACACTATAAACCACTCAAAATATCTCCTTTTTGCTGACGATATAAAACTTTTCAAAGCAATCAAAAGTTACATCGATTCCATTCTTCTGCAGAACGATCTTGATTCTCTTGTCAAATGGTCGGAACTGAACAACTTACCCTTCAGTATTCAGAAATGCAGTATCGTTACATTTACAAGGTCCAAAGATACATTCCTGTTCCCCTACCACATTAATAAACATGAATTAACACGTAAAAATGAGATTCGAGACCTTGGCGTAATTTTTGAAGCAAATCTCTCTTTCAAATCCCATATATCTGATATTGTCTCCCGTGCCAACAAAATGCTTGGATTTGTTCTTCGTAATTCAAGATCATTTACCAACGGAATCGCAATCCGAAGAACGTATGAAGCACTTGTTCGCAGTATCTTGGAATCTTTGATTATATAAATGTCTAGATAGAGTGTCGCACTGTTATTCCGACAGAAAGAACAGGCCAGATTTGAAATACTTGTGTGCGTGTCACGCACACAAGTATACGCAACTTATATCGTTGACGTAAGCGCTTAACGTCACTGTAGGCGTATTAAGTGATACCAGCTCCCTAGATTTCCCAAAAAAGTTGGGAAAAAATATGTTTCGATTTTGCGGGACCTATAATTCGTTTAATTTTGAATTCATTTAAGTAAGATAGTTTTCTACATAAATATAATGATATAAATGAAAAGAAAATCATTGTTAAAAGAGTTTTATTTTTATTTGATTATTTTTAACAAATAAACAAGAAATACGGAAAATAAGAAAGATACATTCCTAGACGCTGCCAAATGGCAGGCAGGTATCGCTGTGTCTAAATTTAATTTTTTTTATTTACTAGATTCTTATATTTCTTAAAGAGATGAATCATTTAAATTTACTGAATTTAAATTTAATGTTCTTTATAAATAGAACGGCGTCATTTGCGCCTTGCAATTTTTACCTTATGTGGGTATTTTAATTTGAAGAACAGGCAACCCTGTAAACAATGCGTCAAAATATGGCGTTGTCAAGACGATTGTAAGACTAAATTACACTATTAAAATTGAATTGTTTCTTTAACTAAATGGTTATTATATGGCTTTGAAAAGGTAACTTACCTATGATAGGTAACATTTTTAGTTATTTTCAATCGTCCTTTGTAATTTCTGCACACTGTTATAGCGCAAATCGTCATTTTCAAATGTCACACAATACGTGTTTACCGCACAGCGATAGTTTCTCAACTGTGCGGACTGAACGAACTTATCAGCCAACAGTTGGCTGATATTTTTTTTGGCGTTTCGTCGGTCGAACGCTCAATCTAGACATTTATATAATCAAAGCTTGGAATATAGCTCCATTATTTGGGCCCCTTCTGAGCAAAACCATATTCTCGAAATAGAAAAAGTACAAAAGAGATTCATGCGTTACCTATATATGAGGGAATATATGTACTATCATTTCCTGTATCCATCCTTATTCTTAGCAGGAATGCTCGATCTTAATACATTAGAAGCCCGCCCAAAAATATTTTTAGGAAAACATTTTTTTAAGATAATCTCTGGAACTACACATAATCCACCTATTTTGAAAGAGATTAACTTATATGTTCCAAACAAGTATACTCGTGGAAGGTCCCATACCCTATTTTATGCTCCAAAAGCGAGGACTTCTGCCTATCAGAACGCCCCAGTCAACAGAGCGACTGAACTGCTCAACGAGTCTGCATTGACCATCGACATTTTTAACGTAACCTACAGGCAGTTTAACAATTATCTTTTGACGTATGTCACAAAGTAGTGAAACTGACCTTTTTATGTGTTTTGCTATACTTTTTGTCTAATTTGTAATCTTCTCCATAATATATTGGTGAATAACCGTTTTACGGAGAACATGAAAAAATAAATAAATAAATAAAATAAATAAATAAGAGTGAGAATCTTGGGGTAATAGTCGCATTGTTGTTAAAGAATGGGATACAAAGAATATTGTGTGATTCCGCAGTCGGGTTGCTTATTCCTGGCCATCTTGATGTAACCATTGAGACCCCAATCAGCTCCCCAGGAGTTCTTCACAAGGTAGTAATCCATGCCAGCTGCTTTGTCAGTTCCGTAGCCAACGACGGTGACCTGCAAAGTATGGTACGATTACAAATCGGCACTGTGGCAATAGGGTAAAGATATTATTTTTTTACGATTAATGCCATACGTATTGATAAACGCTAGTCTAAGTGTACTAATTAATTTTGCTAAAAAAATCAGCTACAATTTAGGTACGCCTAGTGAGGCTGGTTTACTAACACTTCTGGTAGATTGCAAATAAATTTATTTATCAACTTTATTAATCAGTCATTTCAAGATGCTTATATACCAATATGCCGGTGTACTCACTCCATGGTTGAGGTCATCACTATTTCCACTACAATTTGGCTCGTAGTAGACTCCGGATTGGTAGTTTTTAAAGGAATCCAAGACTTGGATGGCGACCGCGATGGGCCCTATGTTGGCTACGGCTTCCGTCAGACTCTTTTCATTGTCCTGAATGAACGTGTAGTTGCTGACGGTAGCTCCTGAGTCCTTGGGGTTGTACCTGAACAAATGATGAACTAGAGAGAGTCGTTTAAATGAAGACTTAAACCAATATTGATTCTTTCAACTTATTTGACATTTTCAGTAAAATCCTGAAGACTTTAATAGTCCATATGGAAATGATAAAAACACATCTGTTCTTTGATAACAAATGGAGACAGAGATTGAAAATAAAATAAGGGCGAATGATATCGACGTAATTACGTGCAGTTTCCATCTATTCCTGTGTAGGGGTAGGATGCCTCAGTACTAATTCCTCCTATCTTCATGATGTCTTGATACGCATCCTCCATTAATCCTCCATTGCAGCCGTCGTTGCTTGTGGAACAGTCCACCAGGAACTGCTCCGAGAGGGAGACAAGTGTCCCTTTCTTCAGGAAAACCTGACCTTCCAATGATCCAACCTGCAAAATAATTTTTTTGTTTATTTTCCATAGAGAAAATCAAAGAAACTAGCACGCTCTATGTCCAAAAGATTTCAAATATTTCATTAAACATTTTTAAATAATTAATAATAAATAATGCAAAAAATTGAATTTGAAAAAATTGCAGCTTATTCGCTGTTTCAAAATATTTTCTTAGTGATTATTAGCAAGACTGGAGGATTAATTGATTATAAGCGAAGAGGATTAATTAATTAAATAATCTTGAAGGAGTATAGGCAGTTTAAAACTCGAGGTGACTGCGACCAGTGAAGGCAAACACAGCGGTCTTTAAGCGCGAGCCAAACCAAGAATTATGGAAAATAACCAACCCCCAAACAAAGCCGTTTGCGGTTTATTCGGCTCGCAAGTATCTACGCCGATTTAAATGTGTTAAACTGCAAGAAATATAGTTCCAAAAAGGCTATAATAGCAAACCCCCTTAAATAATTACCAATTTAAACATTATATTATTCTTCTGCTTCACTTATAGGTTCAACATATTATCTAAATTTACTCCACAATTAGTTGCATTAAATTATTATGTATTAAATATATAGGCGTTTTACATTATAAAAAAATTAATGTGATTTAAAAGATAAATAAGCAGCGGGAAGGAAACGACAACGGCCAAGACTGTGCAGTGTTTAAGGACTGTAGCACCGAACATTAAATATAATTACTCACTGCACTGAATGCCCAGCATGATCCGCAATTCCCCTGATCTTTAACTCCCGTCACGGCACCTTGAGCTGTCCAGTTAACGCTGTCGGGAATCTTCAGATTGGCCGTTGAGATGAAGGTGGCTCCCTTCAAGTTGTCGGGGCTGGAAGAAAGAATTACAAAAACACCATTTATATTATCATCGACAATGAGGCGGCCTGCATAGCTCTCGTTCGCACTCAGCCGTAGGCACAATTGTTCTACCTGTCTTATTCCTTTGACAGTAGCCCAGTCACCATATTGAAGTTCACCGAAGTTGTCAATAGGTGTCAGCGATGAATTATTAGTGCAGCAAAACATGATTCACGCATATTATGTAAAAACTAATTAAAATAATAAATTAAATTGGATGATTTGAAGGATTAAAAACTCGGATTTCTAACTAAAAAAATAAATACATACATATGTTTTTATGAAAATACCGCACAAGAGTCCCAACCGTCTGGTGAGACTATGGCATCTCCAATTGGGGTACGCTATGAGGCTAAAGGTGGTGGGAAAGGGAAGGATATGGGGAAATACCTGGCAATTCAGATCACATGGCTAGTACAATTTGGAGAAACGTTCATTTCTGAATGGTAGTCTTTCACCAGCACGATAAAAAGAGTATCTCCTACTCTGGAACGTGCCACAAATAAATTATATTTTATTCTTAATGAATAAATGGGGAAATATCACATAATAAAAGTTCCAGTGATCTAAGTACATCCTACACATACACTTGTGATCTAAATACTTACATACACATACACTTCGTTTTTACCAGCGAGTTTTATTAGACCGGTGCTTATGTGTATGGTAATATAGGTAGGTTCCTACTCAAGATATATCTGAAGAAGTGACACCCCAATAATGTAAGAATGTAGCGAGGTGAAAGACAGTGAAAAGATGGTGAGTTAAAACTTCACATAGCAGTTGTCCATCGTGTAGTTCTAGTCGATCATCGTGATGGTTGGATAGTGATATGAAGTTAGTACCTACCTGGTATACTTGAATCCGGTGTGGGTGGCGATGAACTCACTGTGGAGCATGTCCGAGTACTTGTTGATGCCCTGACTGTAGGAAACTAGACCCTTCTCGAATTTCTGGTTGTGCGTGTCTATCTTGAGCTTATTGTTCATGAAGATCATCATCCTGAAATTCTCCTCAATAGGGTTATTATACTCCTTGTCGAACTGGGCCTGCAAAAAGCCAAACCATTTTTTCTCTGTCTATTGCAATTTCGTTCAAATTTTTTCAATGGATATAAGGATGGTTCTACGTAAAATTGCAAAAAATAATAAGTGAAAAAATCCTCATGTTCCGAACGTATTCTCATATTTGTATTATTTGATGTGGATACCTTGAAGGCGTTCCATGCATCGTCCACATTTGTTGTATCTGCGATGGACTCGCTCTGTGCTGCCGCAAACACAACAAACAACAAAAAGATGAACTTCATTTTTAATCTGTAAAAAGAAAAATACAAAATTATATTCAGTTTAAACATCAGTTACAAAGGGTTCCATGATAACTCAACACAGTGACAATTCAACATACTTTTTAAAAGTGATATTAAGTCATATATAACCTAACCTACTTAACCCATTTAATAAAGTTTTTGTTTCATCACTTTCAATGACTTTATATAACTTTTTAAAGATGTGATGAATTATCATTGTGATGATTTATCCGGTCACCGTTACAAAATTATATTCAGTTTAAACATCAGTTACAAAGGTATGTAGATAGAAAACTTGTTAGATTAAGTAATAATCAATCAAAAATAATTCACCAAAGCAAATTCTAATGCTACTTTATTTATTGTTATTAAGTTTAATTTGTAGAACTCGATTTTAATTTTATTTTTTTATATATTCAATAATATTGTTATTGGGTTTATAAAAACAGTTTATTTTTAAACAAGTTCTGCTGTGTAATTATTATTACGCGTGACAGCTGTTTCGCCCTCTGAAGGCATTATCAAACTGTGGTCAAAAATCCGGGTTTGCAGGCCCAACGAATGAATTAATAGGTTCCTTAACCTTCAGTAAAACATGAGTTCGTTTTCTCGATTTCGTTATTGTTTGTAATCAGGACAAATGCAGGTGCGTGAACATTTTCCGATATATTGGGAATAAACTAAAAGTTTAATAGGAAACGGCCTGCATTCCTGACTTTAACCTATTTAAATAAATCACAAATATTCATATCTCTCCGTGTACAAGCAAACTGTTAACCATAATATATTATTGAAAAAATATCACGTTAATAATAAATATAATACGTTTCATTTAAAATAAACAAAAATAACCTTACTATAAAGACTGCACTGGGTTTCATACCAAAAAAATGATTTGCATTTAAGGTTTAACCAAATTGACAATAAACATTATAATGTAAAGGAATGTAAAGGTTTTCAAATTTTGTGACTTTTTAGTAATTTTTGGCAATAATATTAATTATTTAATAGATTTTGTTTTCAAATTTCAGCTATATGGAAACATAATTAAAAGTTAAGTAAAGCAAATCTGAAATTGTGTAATGACATAAAATTAATGATTAAATTAAAACTATATGGGACGTGTGGGATTCCACTAACCTCCCCACATTCTGGAATAAAATATTATTATTATAAAACAAAAAATAACTCACCACTTCCAGTGAAAAGGTTCGGACTGGAGTATCTTCGAGTGACTGGCGAATTTCGCAAAGATGAAAGAACGTCCGACCAAAGGAAGGTGATTCGATTGTTGCTGGTGATGGTTGATATTGTGCTTTTATAACGATTTGATTCACAAGGCCCATGACAACTACGAAATATTGAAATAATATTTCTTTTTTACTACAGGCTATAAAAAAAACACTATATTTCAACATTAAGTCATATATCATCTACAACTGATTATTCAATAATACATTATATTCTAGCCGAGAGGATTTTTTTTTGAAGTAGCTGACGTGTACCCAGAGTTGCTCGGGGACTTATAAATGGTTTCAGGTAAAGTTTTGAGGTTGTGAATTCTGGAGTACCTCGTCGCCCCAGTGCTTAATTGTCCAAACGACCATTTTAGCGAAAATGAGTTTTTAACGCCATATTGTTAAGAATCAAATTACGCGTCGTTCGATGAAGAAAAAATAGTTTTATCAGCCTCCTACAATTAATTATAAGCATTTTAAAATGTCAATGTCCACAACAATATTCTAAAAGTGAGTCCTTGTTTGGCCAATCTCCTTATTAGGCCAACCTCCTAGAGTCGAGAATTAAAATTGCGTGCTAGTTTGTTCAAACTCCACCAACCGACCAATTACAGCACGATGCGAGGATCACGTGATGCCGCCATCTTAAGTTTTTACATTCCAACGGTGTTTGTTTTCTGGTGTTACGCGGAAGTAAAAAAGCATTTAAATATATACCAAGGAGTTTTTGATAGACAAAACAACAGGAAAATGTCAATAACTAATTACAAAAGTGCATACATACGCAGCAGTGCGGAAATAGAGCGGTAAGTGTTAGTTTTAAATATCTCTATCAATACCAAATTTGTTTTGTTTTTTACATTGCAATGAACTTTGTAATACAGCGTGTTCACTTTTCTGTTTTCGCTCAGACTCTACTTTTTGCAAGTTTTTGCTGTCAAAATTGGTTTTTTGACTGACGATTCATATTAAACTAGTTAGATTAGTATTTCAATTCGAAATTTTCAGTATATCCGTATTTGTATGTAGCCGTTTGAGATTTACAAATTGATTTATAGTGATTATGCAGTTTGTTGAAATAAATTGTAGTTATATAATAAATCATAATTCTGATTTTTTCCTCATTTGTGTGTTTTGGGGTTTTGATTACGATTCTGAGCATTACCAACAAAAACGGAAGGATTTTAATTTTTAGCCAAAAAAACATGTATAGGTATATTATTCACTGAAATAATTTGCATAAATTTCATATAATTTAAGTGATTTAGTTTTTTGGCCACGCGTACTGTTTAGGCGCAATTCTATGGGAGCACGCTCCCCAATAAAGACTCCATTGAAATGCTTGGAGTTAGTATATCAGACCGGCTCAAGTATCGGGGATCCATAGAAGCCCGAGTAAATCAGGCTTCCAAGAAGCTGGACGTCTTGTATACGGCTAGGATATCCTTCAACAGTGACCAGCTGCTGACCCTGTACAAGTCTCAAGTCCGCCCAACAGTTGAATTTGGGAGCCACCTCTGGGCTGGTGCCCCAAGATACTTAATTAACCTACTTGAATCTGTGCAAAGGAGGGCGATCCGAGAGACTCTCTCCTATAATCCGAGCCTCTTCAAGGCCAGCATTAATAAATCCCTTCATACAGCCCCTACCTTAACCCGCCTCACAACGCCGCCCAACCGGGTGGTTACATAGTTCCCCTGTCTGTATACTGGCAGGGACGCTCTTGTGAGGTGTCACATAAAAAAAAAATCTGATCGTAAGAGATTCAGCCTACTGCGGTCATCTTCAGACTGGTACAGATATTCCTTAAGCTGTGCTTTATATACATTAAATTTAGGGAGGGGGATTAAAAGGGGTGGAATGCAATGATTTTATTCAAATTATATGGATATCCCATTTTCGTTGCTATGTCATAACAACGAAGATGGAAGTCTAAAGATGGTTGATAGGCTAAACCCGGTCACGGTCAGAAATAAAAAAAAGTTGGACATTGTTTAATATATTATTATCATTGAAGTAAATTATTATAATGGAACTGTCGAGTACCTGGCACGCGTTTCAATGCCACTCAAAGAAAGATTTGTCCCGCATCCCACGAACCCTCCCCCCTCACGGATTATCCTCACCCTTCCCTCTTTCAGTCCCTACTGCTAAGCTACAAGAAATAATGCACACATTTTTATAACAACTCGATCGCCACCTATTATACAATCTGAATGCAAATTTCATAACGCCAGAGTTCACCTTTATGTATGGAAACCTTCGCCGGCGTGCGCAAAGCAACTTAATTTAAAGAACAAATCATGGCAAGAACTCTTCCAAATTAAACAATCGGAGGACGCATGGATATACTTTATTAACTATTTGAAAAACGAATTACACCACCATACCCTGACGATGACCAAAAATATAAGTAACAAATTGAAACCCTTGAAACCATGGATTAACCACTCCATTATAAATTGCATTCACAAAAGAAACACGCTACACAAAAAAACCATAGAAAATCCGTATGACCAACTAACATTCAACTATTATAAAAAATATAGAAACATGTGCTGTAACGTCATCAGAAAAGCAAAAGAAATTTACTACTCAGAAAGAATTAAAGAAAGTAACAATAATCCCAAAAAATTATGGGAAATACTTAGAGAAGCCACAAACTCGCAAACTACAAAAGAGAAACAGAGCATAAATAAACTTTCCATTGATGGACATATTGTTGAAACCACAAAAAATCCTAAGCTCGTTGCTGATCATGTAAACAATTTTTTTATTAATATCGGTCCAAATCTTGCTTCTCAAATTGCCCAGAGCGGAATCACCCAATCTACCGATACAGTGGTTCAAACAAATAACATAAATACAAAATTTCTATTCCATACTGTGTCACAGGAAGAAATTCTCAAAACAATTAATTCTCTAAAAAACACTTCTTCTGCTGGACCAGACGAAATTTCAACCAAAATCCTTAAAACGCTGTCTTCGGAGATTACATTGCCACTAGAATACCTTATAAACCTAAGTATTACACAGGGCTACTTCCCCTCTAACCTAAAACAAAGTATCGTAATTCCCATCTACAAATCTGGAAACAAGTCAGATATCAATAACTATAGACTAATTACTTTACTGAATAGCTTGTCTAAAGTTTTTGAAAACCTTATTAATACACAACTTTTAAAATTCATCGAGAGCCATAAAATACTTTCAAAAAATCAATATGGTTTTCAAAAAAACAAAAGTACCTCAGATGCCATTGCCAGGGTGACAGACTTCATTGTAAAAAGCCTTGATAAAGGAAATAAATGTATTTCAATCTTTTTAGACCTCTCTAAGGCTTTTGATACAATATCACACTTTAAACTAATTAAAAAACTTGAAAAAATCGGCATCACGGACAAAGAGCTAAACTTCTTTAAAAGTTACCTAAATGGACGCAAACAACAGGTTAAAATACACAATACCCTCAGTAACCAGCGCTCAACTGACTATGGAATTCCACAAGGAAGCGTATTGGGACCAACTCTGTTCTTACTGTATATAAACAACTTTTGCAACCTTGAAATTGAGGGAAGCATTGTTAGCTTTGCCGACGATACTGTCTTACTGTTTGAAGGCAACAATTGGTCAGCTGTATTTAAAAAAGCTGAAAAAAATATTAACTTAGTTAAAAAATGGTTAGATATAAACACGCTTACCCTTAACACGAAAAAAAACAAAATATATCACTTCAAGCATCAATACTGCAGGCCAACCTAATGATGATTACTCCATAAAAATACATAACTGTACGAATTCCAATGTATGCAATGAGTGCCCCTGTATAGAGCGAACTCCACAGATGAAGTACCTCGGCCTCACCATTGACCCATACCTCAAATGGAATATACATACTCAGATCATTGCGAATAAAATTAGGAAAACAATACATTTCTTCAGATCCGTAAGGAACTTCCTTAACTTACAAATTCTAAAAACGATTTATTTTGCATTAACCCAATCTATCATTGAGTATGGTATCATTGCATGGGGAGGGGGTACTTCATCAGCTCTAGATCCTGTTGAAAAGGCGCAGAAAACAATTATGAAAATTATTCTCAAACTTCCTCAAACTGCAAACAGTAACTTAATTTTCAACATAATGAGAGTATTTGATGTTCGACAGATCTATGTAAAAACTATCCTCGTGCATCTCTTTAAAAACAAACACGTGCTTTACGAAAAAAAAACTAACTTTAGATTTACGCGTAATTCGAACAAAGACATGTTGCAAGTTCCAGCACTTTCTTCCACCTTTGGTCAACGTAGCTTTGGCTACTTTGCCACAAAGATCTTCAACATGCTCCCGGAAAATATTAAAGAGAGTCAAACACGGAAAGAGTTTAAAAAAAATGTTAAAATTTGGATTTATTCAAATGATCGAGCCTACACTGGTGCCCTCACCCAAACGCCTTGTCATTGACAGTTATTGCAGTATGTACGGTGCTAAAACTTACTATATACGTATTGTGTAAATGCAAACAATAATGAAAAGTAACCAAATGCCTTGTCACAGTGAGTTATTATAGTATGTATTGTGTTTAAACTTATTCTATCTGTATCTTCAATATGTAAACAATAATGTAACCTAAAATAATGGATTGCTGTATGGGAACCCATATTAAACATTTACATATTAGCAAACCATAGACAAAATGTAGAAATAATTAACTAAAAATTCTGCCTCAATACAGGTTCGCCTAGTGAGGCAGGTTATGCACAACCTAAAATATAATATATTATGCCATTTCTATTGTTTATTGTTGTTGTTATACGCCCATAGGGGCTTTTACATAGATTATAAATAAGTTTTACATAAGTTATCGAGTTAGAATTTATACTAAGAGTTATAAAAGTGAAGAATTTTAAAAAAATATACAAGTAGTTTTTGAAGAATATGGCGTAAAGAAACATTTTAAACAACATAATATTTAACAATAACAAAGAACAAAATATAATATAAAACATTACAATAACATATCTAATCGTTAAATCTATTACAATAATTTGTATGATTCCACAAAGTGTTGGTTTAATTTGAATTTAAGATTATAAAGGGAATCATGGAATATATCTATAATACCACCAAACTTGTTGCCCAAATCATGCATCCTATTGGTAAGTGAGTTTGACTGATAGTTGGTTTTATATGTGTCGCAAAAGAATGTTGTATTTTGTCTAGTATTTCTTGTCGGTACATAGAGTTTAATAGCAGCAACGATGGCAGGGCTGTCAATAAGGTTGTTCATGACTCTGTATAATAAAATTAGGTCTGAAATGGTTCTTCTGTCAGACAGCGTAATTAAATTAAGTCCATTCATCAAATTTACATAATTAATGTTTTCTATTGGAATTTTAAGCTTGAAATTTAAGTACCTAAGAAATTTGTGTTGAACCCGTTCTAATTTGTTAGAGTGTACTTTATAGAAAGGAGACCAAATAGGTGAATTATATTCCACTTGGCTTCTAACTAGTGAAATGTAGAGTGTTTTCATGCAATCCAAGGACTTAAAATCAGTTAGGGTTCTACAAAGGAAGCCAAGAATCTTTAAAGCCTTATTAGTTATATCATCTATATGCGCTGTGAATGTTAAGTTTGATTCGAATATAACTCCCAAGTCACGAATTTGTGATACTGGTGTTAATTTAACATTATTTAAATTATATTCATGTAAGATATGAGAATGAGTTCTGGAAAATCGTATTACTTGACATTTCTCAATGTTCAAAAATAACATATTTTGTTCGCACCATTTAAAAAATTTATCTAAATTAGCTTGTAAAATTAGGCAATCATATATATTTCGTATTCTTTTAAACAATTTTAGATCATCTGCAAAAAGTAGGACTTGTACATCTTTAAATATGTTTACAATGTCATTAATGAATATTAAGAATAATATTGGGCCAAGGTGGGACCCTTGCGGGACACCACTTGTGGCCTCGAATACATAGGATTCTATAAAATTAATCCTGACACAAAGAACTCTATTACTGAGGTAACTAATAATCCATGTCAATAAACTACCTTTGATGCCTAACAGTCGGAGTTTGGATATAAGAATATGATGTCGAACCTTATCAAATGCTTTACTGAAATCGGTGTATATAGAATCCACTTGTTGTTTCAGACTGAGCGATTCAGATATGTAATTATTGTAGATAGTTAAATTACTTAAGGTAGATCGACCTCTGATAAAGCCATGTTGGTTAGGAACAATAATATTGTTGATAGGTTTTACAATGGTATCTAATACTAATGACTCGAAAAGTTTGGGTAAAGCAGACATAATACAAATAGGTCTGTAGTTAGATATATCGCTTTTGTCGCCTTTTTTATGAATGGGCGTTAAATAACTCTTTTTCCACAGAGCCGGAAAACAGCCAGACGCTAAGGATTTGTTAAAAAGTTTATGTAAGGGATATATCAAACTATCAATGCAAGTTATTAAAAATATGGGAGGAATACCATCCGGTCCAGCAGATTTATTACTATCTAGTGCTTTTATGCTTCTTTCTATGGAATCTAATTTTATGAAACATTGACTTAGGTTTAATGACTCTTCCACTGACGTACTGGAGACTGCTTTGATGGGAATATCTTTGTCGTAGACACTTTTAAATGAGTCAGCAAAAAGATTAACTATACCCTCAATACTGTCGGCACATTTTTCTTTAAAGAACATGCTATTAGGATATCCACAGTTGTCTTTTCGTTGAGATTTAGTAAAATTCCAGAATTTTTTCACATTGTGATGATGTACCTCATTTTCAATTACGTTAACATAGTCACTATAGCACTTTATTGATAATTCTTTACATTGTTTTCGTAGTTTAGTAAATGCTATATAATCGTTAGAATTTCTGGTATGTTTATATTTTCTGTGGATACATTTTTTTTTATTAATTAAATTAGTTAGTTCCCTTGTAAACCATTTCGGATAATTAGATGATGTAAAGCTAACCTTGGGAACAAATTGTTCTATAGAGGTATTTAAAATCGAGTAAAAGTATTCTAATTGATCATTTATATTATTTTCCTCATCTAAAAAGGACCAATCTGTTTGGGCAAGGTACTCCGTAATATGATGGTATTCAGCTTTGGAAAAGTTATACGATGGGACACTTGTTTTTTTTGAAGATGTTAAAGGCCTATTTGTTATGATAATGTCCAACGGTGGGTGGTGTTGATCTAATGGTAATAATAATTCGTCGGATAGCTCAACCACTATTTTCGAATCACTTGAAAACACTAAATCCAACATTCGATTGTTAAAGTTGAAAATCTTGTTTGATTGAGTTAGTCCCAAAAATAAAGACATATCACGAATTTCACTACATTTAGCACACTGTAAATCGGCTTGGTTTGTAGCAGGTCCGTTGTCATCTTGGCTGGTCCAGTTAGGAAGGTTATAATCACCAGCAATAATGAATTTTGCTTTAGGATATTTGAATTTGAGTACTTCTATGTCCTCATTGTGATTTTTATACGTTTGCAAATCCGATGCAGGTGGGATATAGACACAGCCAATAATAATTTTTCCATTAGGTATATTGAGCAATACAAAAATTTGTTCAACACTTTTGTGTTTTACCGGTAATTTAGTAGATGATATATTCTTGGATACGCACAGCATCACACCTCCTCCGTTAGACTTTTTGCTCGTAATAGAATTTCGATCAGAACGATATGTGGTATATTGATGTAGGCCTAATTCTGACGAGTTGATATCAGCATTTAACCATGTTTCAGTTAAAAACAGAATATCGTGTGAGAAGATTGGGGAGTTAGTTTTAAGTTGGTGCAATTTTGTACGCATTCCCCGTACATTTTGATAATATCCTGTAAGTCTAGAAAATCTGTTCTGTTTGTTTTTTAGTTTTTTGCTTGGGTTTTGATGATTTTGGGAATTCCGTTGAAATGTTTGATTCGTAAATCGACTTCGCCCTTTTCTTTCCTCTCTTCTAATTCCTTCCAGAGGTCAGTTAAGTGATTTCTTTGTTGTAGTGTCCTGTCAGGTTTGATTATATTTCCATTGGACAGAGTAGTTTTGTTAAAGAGTATTAGTTTCGCCTGTTTGACTTCATCAAATTCTAATTTAATTGGCCTGGTTTTGTTTGGAATTTTACTTCCGAGCCTGTAAATTTTCACATCTTCTAGATTGAACTCGCTATTAATTTCACTAATAGCTGCTAATACCTTTTTTCCATCCTCCAAGACGCTCACTGTAGTTGAGTTCGAATTACACTCGGGGACGTTGAGTAAAATTATGTTCTTCGAGCGGGTCTTGCGTTCCTCTATCTCAGCGAGCACCTCACAAATTGGCGTTGTTTCCTGTGGTAATACTTTCTTTTCAATGATTTTTTCGAATGTCATAACTTTTCCTTCAAGAACTCCAACAGTTACTCCTAGGTCTTGCATAGTTCCAGATAGATTAGAAAGTTTACTGAGTATTTTTGCCATTTGGTCTTTTGTTATTTTTAAGACAGGATCGGTAATGGCATTGTGGATGCTATTAATCTCCTCCTTAGCTTTGTTTAGGAAAGCAATTGCTTCATTATTATTCATTTCGAAAGTTAAATTTAAATTTTTTTTTTTTTATAAGAAAATAATATGAGTGACAACCCTGCTCGCAATGTACAGGTAATTAACTCAAGTAGGTAGCGGGAGCGTCCACAAGTGTTATCCAGTAAGTGCGAGGGAGAGAATACCTTATCCTGTTACTTGTTAGAGCGAGACGTAGGGAACACTGTGCACAATTGATTATTAAACAAATTGATTTATAAATTTTATAATAATGGTGAATATTTACGATGATTTCGAAATGATTATTAATAAATAAACGTAGTGCACTAAATTATGTTGCAGTATACTGAAACTTGTTTAAAAACACTGTTTTTTTTTGTTCTATTTATAAGTTTCTAGTAAGACACAGAAAAAACTCGACAGCTGTCAGTGATATTTATTGTTGTAAATTCTATATAACACTCTTACATTCATATATATTTTTTCTTATATTAGAAACTGCCGTATTATTGTAACATTATTCTTTCAACAATTTCATTGTTTCTAACTGACATATAATTATACAACTTACTAATGATATATTATATATATTCTGTAATTTTTTGATGAAATAAATAAATTAAAAAAAAAAAAAAAAAAAACTCACCAAAGTTTCATCGCAATTGGATGAATGATATAGGAAATAATAAGAGAATCTTTATACAAATTTCACAACGCCATAGTTCAATATAATATAGGGAAACCTTCGCGGGCATGCGCACAACTCAAAGTTACAAAGTTTTATCGCAGTCGGTAGAGTGGTATGGGAAATAAGTTGTGAATTTGTATATAAATTTCATAACGCCAGAGCTCACTTTTATGTATAGAAAAGGTATAGGAAATAAGAAGGAACAAACAAAGAAAAAATCACTATTATAAATATATATATATAGATTCCACCACGAATTGTCAGTATCCATAATAGAAATATTGAAAATAAACTCATCCTGTATATAACTAAAGGTGGTCGTTTGAACAAACAAGCACGGAAAGTTCTACGCAAAAGTTGCCCTATCTCCAATTCCAGTTTGTTCAATCTCCCTTTACAAAATTCTGGTGGTGCGTTTTTGTTCAATCTCCATTTTAAAATGTAAAAAAAAGTATCAAAAACTATCCTTAGTCAATTTACAAAGAATTATTTAAGCTGATCAGACCTTTAGCTTGACGGAAATATCTTCATCTTAAACACCTGTCATAATGTTTCATTGAAATAATCAAAGAAAACCTCCTCCTGTAAAATTTGCAAATGGTCGTTTGGACAATTAAGCACTGAGGTGACGACCTGACAACTGGGTGCATTATAAGGTGGAAATAATATTATTGCATCATAATAAATACTTTTTGTTTCAATTGATCGTGCCATGTCTTCTTTGGGCTCCTCGACCTTTTCATCTATACAATTCCATATTTATTGTTTTTGTGTTTAATTCGTAGATTTTTTTTTTAATCTAATTAAAGAGAAATTTTAAATACTATGATTATTATTTAATAAACTTTTAAATACTTTTTGTTATTGTTACAACTGTTTCGGTTTCAAGGCAATTTTCAAACTGTTTTAGACGACTTATTTATTCGATTCTATTTCACCCCCTCCCAATTTAATACCCTTACACATCTTTCTTCGTTCATCACTTACTTCTCATCTCAACACAAATAATTATTTAATTCATATCTTCCTCGGACATCCCTGACTTTTTATACAATTTACTTCAATTAGTATTTAATGCAATCTGCATTGTAACTTCGTGTAGTATCATGCAATCCGTATTGTTACTTGAAGTAGTATCATGCGATCTGAATTGTTACTTCAAGTAATTTTATGCAATCCGCATTGTTACTTCAAGTAGTGTCATGCAATCCACATTGTTACATAACATTTTACTCATTAAGTTTTGTTTATATAAATATATATCTAGATACGACCGAATCTTTTTCTAATTTATATATTTCAAATTTTCGTTTGAGAGTCGCAAATATTATCTTCAATAATTAAATCACACAATTTAAGATAAAACTCAGTAAGTAAGATATATACAAACGAAAATTTTCGCATCTACAAATAATAATTGCACACAGGACCTCAGCTTTGCCGGGTTTTAGATAGCAGCTAATAAAAAAATGCATTAATATCGTTTTATGTTTCTCTTTAAATGTAATAATAGAGTCGTTAATATCTTTTGAAATATTGCAGACTTTGATTGCATTTCTTATCACATTTAATGCCTTCCTGTACTTTGTGTTCATAGATAATTCAAAGTAAGCAATTAATAAGTTTAAGAATTGTTAGAATTATATTTTTCTTCTTAATGATATATTACATTGATGGTTATAAAATTAAAGAATGAACAAATAATTGTTCAAACAATAATTTATTATTAATTTATACTTTTAGAAAAAATTCAATATGTATTGTATCGATCATGAACCATTATTTTATTGCATTTAATTTTAATTGCGGGTAAAACCTGCAAGTTTGATGGCCTC
The DNA here is from genome assembly GCA_026573805.1 of Hesperophylax magnus. Classification (NCBI taxonomy): domain Eukaryota; kingdom Metazoa; phylum Arthropoda; class Insecta; order Trichoptera; family Limnephilidae; genus Hesperophylax; species Hesperophylax magnus. The sequence continues at coordinate 1,057,734 of JAIUSX010000180.1, read as the reverse complement.
CTATTCAAAATCATAATATTTACCAGTTGAAAAATATATCAATCTGTTACCAGGCGGCTAAAAGACTGAATCTAACATGAAACAGTTCGATAACCCAATTTTCTAAAACGAAATTAAAAGATTGACAAAACCAGTCGCCGCGCCGGCCGAAATATTATTCGCACCTAAAAACACCTGCGTCTGAAACGGTAAACAAGTTGCTGTGATGATATTGACGTCACAAGAAAGCTTGTTTTTTAAAGATAAACCCCAATTTGCCGAAAGCTCACTCAACTTGCATATCATCCATGTGTTAGTAAATGATGTTGTGACTTTAATCAAACAGCTGGATATCAGGTCGAATTCGGGGCCAGATATGATTACCTCAATATTACTTAAAAACTGTATTCTTCTTCTAGCTCTTCCTATTACTATAATTTTCAATGTATCCTTATCTAGGAGTTGTTTTCCTGAAATTTGGAAAATTAGCTTTATAACACCTTTTTAAAAAAAAGGAGATAAATGTCAAATTGAAAATTATAGACCCGTATGTATTATGTCATCACTACCTAAACTTTCCAAAAAGATTATATTTAGTAAAATCATGAATCAAATTAAACCAATTATATCAAAATTTCAACATGGTTTTATGCCAGACAGATCTACGTCATCTAACTTATTGCTTTACGAAAATTTTATTTCTAATGCACTGTCCAAGGGTCTTCAAGTGGATATTTTTTTTTTTTTTTGTATTAACTCCACACAGAAGGCCCTGAAGAAAATAATTTCCCTCAGGGCCTATGTCATCTTTGGGGATGCTGTGTGGAGGGTCTTTTTGTGGAGAGGAAGGAGTGAACATGGGTCTTGAAGAGTCCCATGTTGTAGGAGGGAGGAAACACAGAGGCCGGCAGTTCGTTCCACAGCCGAGCTGTTGAACTTAAGAACGAATCGTAGAAGCGACCCGTTCTCATGTGACAAATGTCAACCGTGTACAAATTATAATTTATATAATTTATAATTTATATAATTTATACTGACTTTAGCAAAGCCTTCGATACTGTTTCTCATCGCATTTTAATGGAAAAATTAGAACACTTGGGAATAAGCGGCAACTTTCTCGAATGGCTTAGAAGTTATTTATCATACAGAAAATTATCTGTAAAAATTACCTTCACAACTTCTTACACTTTTTTTGCCTTAAGTGGGGTCCCCCAAGGTTCCCACCTAGGACCAATTCTTTTCCTACTATTTATTAATGACATTTCATTAATTTTCAATAATATTCATTTTCTTCTATTCGCCGACTATCTAAATTAATTAATTACGTGACGTTATTCTTCTGATTGTTTAACTCTACAAATGAACTAAAATAAACTTTATGAATGGTGCATCGTAAAAAAATTACATCTTAATATCAAAAAATGCCAAAGATCAGTTTCCATAGATCTAAAACCCCTTTATTATTCGACTACTTAATTAACAATACCAATCTAAAAAGAGTCTTTGAATTCAATGACCTTGGAGTTATCTTTGACTCCAAATTACGCTTCTTGAATCACAGTAATTGCATTACCAGTAAGGGATTACAAATGCTTGGATTTATTCTCAGAATCGCTTAAGACTTTAATAACATAAAAACTATAAAATTACTATACACGTCTCTGTTTAGATGTCAGGTTGAATACAATTCAACCATTTGGTGTCATCATTTCAACTCTCATTGTTTACAAATTGAAAAAATTCAAAATACATTTTTACGTTTTATTAATTTCAAAATTGGTATTCTCATTATTTTTATTTTTATTTTTTATTATTTATAACCGCTAAACTGCCCAAGCAGCTTTTCAGCAGGTCAGTTTAACATAATATATTACCAAAGCATATAAATAGCGAGAAATCACAATATTTAAAATACAAACAGAAGAATTTAAATAAGAACTTAAATAACCACAAAACAGAGCCATATATAAAAAAGAAACAATAGAATAACTTTTAACTTACTACAATGCAAAATAGTAAAATACAAAGACAGTCAGTTGTAACACAGGCAAATTACTCATATTCATATATATATATATATATATATATGCATAAGATTATAAACAATATCAGTATAAAAAAGCTTGATCTATTAACCATTTTTTAATTTTATTCTTTAATTCGGGGGTGCAATTTGATTGAATTTTTATGTTAATTGGAATTTTATTAAATATGGTAGGCACAAGATAAGAAAAAGTCCGTTGTCCGTAGTTATTTTTAATTTTCGGAATTGACATACCTTAATTTCTATTGAATCTTGTGTCATATGCATGATCTACTTTTTCTTTGTACATTGAATCTGACGTTATGTTTTGACATATAATTTTAAACCATAATATTTCTCGAACAGATAATACGTTAACTGACTCATATAATAATTTTATATCTCTTCTTTGTGCATAAATACGTTTGTTTACCAAAAGCTTAGTCATGGAGATTCGAAGTGATCAATTATGTCAATTTACGCAGTAAACTTAACTTATCGAATTTATCTGAAAGGCGAAAAATATTTGATCTCCTTTTATTATATAAAATTGTTCATTCAAGGTTGGACTGCCCTGACACTATAAATTTGCTATCTTTACATATACCTCCAAAATATACTAGACGGAATACTTTATTCTACAACAATAACTTCGCTACGAATTCCGTGTTAGAAAGAATACATCGGTTGGGCAATAAACTAAGTAATGTCGCTGACATATTTATTTTAAACTTCAATACATTTAAAGCCAAATTAGTCCACCACTTTTTAAATGAAAATAATGTATGAGAAATCATTGTGTTTTATTTCGATTTTCTATTGTATGTTTTATACTGTTGTAAAAAATGAATTTTGTAATTGTTATGTACTTAAAAGCCCAATAGGGCGTCAATAAATAAATAAAAAATTATAAATTCCTGAGTGTCAACTGAAATCTGTAGTCGCTTCTGTTCCTCCATCACGGCACAATCATTTTAAAGATTACAACTATTTGCAACAAGTTGTTTACGGCCGGCACTCTATCAGCTGAGCCAGACACATCTGTCATCATAAGAATAATGGGGCGTCTCCGTGTGCCGGCTCTTACAATCAAATGACCATGCCGCCGCTGAATACCTGCGACTGAACTGCCTACTGCTGATCACCTAGAGGCTGGCCAATTCTTGCTGCATTGATGCTGACAACCTAAATGCTGAGAATACCTGCTGTCTACCGACTGAACTGCCGACTGCCGCTGATCACCTAGAGGCTGGCCAATCCCTGCTACATTGATGCTGACAACCTAGAGGCTGATGAATTCCTCCTGGCTACCGACTGAACCAGCCACAGATGCTGACAACCTAAAGGCTGACGAATACCTGCTGGCTACCGACTGAACTTCCCACGGCCGCTGATCACCTAGAGGCTAGCCAATCCCTGTTGCATTGATGCTGACAACCTAGAGGCTGATGAATTCCTCCTGGCTACCGACTGAACCAGCCACAGATGCTGACAACCTAAAGGCTGACGAATACCTGCTGGCTACCGACTGAACTTCCCACTGCCGCTGATCACCTAGAGGCTAGCCAATACCTGCTGCATTGATGCTGACAAGCTATAGGCCGGCCAATTCTTCCTGGCTACCAACTGAATTAGCCATTGATTCTGAAAACCTAGAGGCTGGCCAATTCTTTCTGGCTACTGACTGAATTAGCCATTGATGCTGACAACTTAGAGGACGGCCAATTCTTCCTGGCTACCAACTGAATTAGCCATTGATGCCGAAAACCTAGAGGCTGGCCAATTCTTCCTGGCTACCGACTGACTTAGCCATTGATGCTGACAACCTAGAGGCAGGCCAATTCTTCCTGGCTACCGACTGAACTAGCCATTGATGCTGACAACTTAGAGGCCGGCCAATTCTTCCTGGTTACCAACTAAATTAGCCATTTATGCTGAAGCCTAGAGGCTGACCGATTTCTGCTGGCTACCAAAACTGGCTACTGCTCCAGAAGTCGCCTACGCCATTTGCTGTATCGTATAGCGCGATGATGCACAATGTGCTCCAATCTGAAATTATAGCTAAAAGAATTCCGATTGTCTCAGTTTTCTATCCGTGTTTTAAAACCCAGTTGTATTGAAATACATATAACTATTTCTTGTGAATTGGGTTGGCTGTAAAAAAATAGGAAGTACTTTAAGCTACCCCCCTTTGTACGTTCTGTATATCAGTACAATACTTGTAATTAAAAGGTGAATTTTGATTTGAATCGTCTTCCACGTGCATTTTTAAACATTTAACGAAGTTTTCAGTAGCTGAATTAACATCTTGCGATTACAGGACTGACTGCCATGATTTTTCCTTTAATTTAGCCTTCAAATGATTGTTATTTATGACGGTTTTGATTTTTTTCATTTTCCTTTGCTATTTTCTTTTGTCTAAAGCTCATAAATCTCAGCAATACCGCATCATGATCTGTTATGTCAGTAGTGAAGACAGCTCCCTGTGGTTCAAATTTAGATTTTACCATAATGTGATCGATGCAACTTGAAGCAGTAGACGAAACTCTTGTAGGTGAAATTATAATTGGCTTTAAGCCGTGAAAAGCCAAAAGTGAGAGGTATTTTTGAGTTCTTATACTGTTCAAATCTAATGTATTAATATTTATATCACCACATAAAATGATTTCCTTTTTTTGTATAGATGTAGAATCAAGTAGGACCCTCAGTGATTCAAAGAAATCACCTATATGAGTCTGGGACGGATATCTGTAAATGGCTATTAAACATATATTATTCGATATTTGCATTCTTAAGCAGTTTGCTCCAGGGAAAACAATTTCCTCAACAGTCGCCTGAACATTTTATTTCACGTAGGCAACTACACCATCGTTTTACAAATAGTTATTATTTGTATTGTAAACTGTGTATCCGGGGATGCTAGGTATATTGATCAAATTTTTTAGCCAAGCTTCTGTAAAAACTAATACCTCAGGACGATGTTCTATGCCATCAAGCATAGTTATGGTTTCATCAAAGTTTTTACTTAAACTTCTAATGTTCAAACAAAGTAAAGAAAAGTTTGAATGTTTAAAAAAATTTTTGCAAGTAAATGAATCTTTAATAGTTAAATTAGGTTCTGTATTGTCATCCAAATCAATGTTTTTTCCTCAATCGATATCCATTTTTAATATATTAAATATTGTCGGTGCCTTTTACCATACAACTTCTATATTCTATTGAGGTCATCTTTGTGTTTTATTTCTCTGATTTTTTTTCCTTCATCTTCTTTCATTAGAATGGATCCATTTATAAACCAAATATATTTGTATTTTAATTCTCTTCCATTTAACTTGGCTTTCCAAAGCAGTTCTTTAAAATAAGAAGATAGCGATTCTTCTAGGAATATCATTTTCTCACGGTTTGAGATCACCTTCTTGTTTGCCAATAATTTTGATCTTGTTTCTGGATTTCTAATTTTTAAGAGAATTTTTTTCGGATGACCTGGTCTTCTGTCATATTGTCTTATTGCTGATGTAATATCCTCTGTACTTATTTGGATATTAGCACTTTTTATTAGGTTTATAGCAGTTACTTTGGGATTTTCATCTGTCTTTTCCTCAATTCCTCGCTGCCTTAGTTCTTGTATGTTCAATAGACTATTGAGCAAATTTTACAGGAGACGTTTTTTTGTTTTTGCAGGCAAATTCTAAAAAATTCTCGATTTTGGTCATTTCGTTTAATACATATGTGTAACAGGAAATTAATAAAGATCATTTTTCGAAGATTAAAGCTATAATATGCCCATATTATGACTTTAAAGGTGGACGTTGAACATGGCTTGAAAATGATGAATGATTATTTTGGATATTGAACATATCGTCTGGAGATTGAACGATTCGGCTCCCATAAGTTTGAGGTATTTTTTGTTCAATTAGCCAATTAGTGGTAAATTGTATATGCAGGATGATTTTCAGATTTCAAATACTTTACTTTTATCTTAGTTAGTAGTTGACTTAAAGTATTACTTTAAAATATACAAACAGAGTCCTTGAGTTGATTTTTCACAAAAACTGCTCTATTTAAATCATCCAATATTTTGGAAGTTTGAAAACAATGCACAAGTACAAAGGTACCTACCGCTAATATATTACTATCGGTTGTCGGTGCATGCGTGATGTGAAATATTCTTACATCGTACGTATTACGGCCTCCGTGGTCTAGGGGTACTCTTAACTAGAAATCCGGAGGTCGCGGATTCAAATCCCGGCTTGCGCAAGTAAATTTTATTTGATTCATTTATGTTATTTTACAAATTATAAATTTAAAATAATATATTGTCTATTTGTGGCATGTTCCAGAGAGGAAGATATGGTGTAAAGACCACCATAAGAATTGAAATGGCTTTAGCCGTGTTTGGTGATCAGATCTGAATAGATACTCACATACCATCTCTATTCTCCTTCATCCTCCTTCCTCTCCTTCTCCTCTCCATCTCCTTCCCCTCCACACTACCTTCAGCCTCACAATATACGAATATACCCCAATTGGGGATTCCATAGTCTCACTGGCTCCAGATGGTTGGGAGCAGTTGAAACTGTGTGCGGTATTCCATTAAAAAAATCCCGAGTGATGCGTAAAATTATTGAAGTTCAATTTTCAGTTGAAAAATTGATTTTTTTTATTGTTTCGTTACCTACATTTGATAAATGTAATTTTTAAAGCTTACTTACTTTAGAAAGATTTTTTTTCTTTCGGAAGGTCTTATTTGCCGTGAGCTTATTATTTATGTTGATTATCGTGAATAAAATATTATTTTTTTAAATACTTTCAGCTCTTAAAATCCTAAAATTATAATATCCCGCGATTTGGGTTATGGGTGTGTGCTGTTTAAAATTACATTTATTGTTGTTAGTCGTTTGCATAGTTGGTTTTATTGTAGTTCCTACATAAGAATATGTTTATTGTTTTTTATGTGACTAAAAAAAACAAAAAATCAGAAAATTTTAATTGAATGAATTCAAAATTAAAATATTTGGACTTCGTTTTCATCAGCGATCTCAGCAGTGATAACGGACAAAATATGTGTCGTAGATGTCTTTCAATCAGACTATGAGGACAGTCGACTTTTTGCACATTTCCGTGTCCTGGCTCTTTTTTTGTATTTCTTGAATAAAAATAAGTTTTGATGCACTAATATAATTTATTAATACTCATTTTATGTAAAAGTCCTAAGTTTGTAAATAAATAATTGAATAAATAAATAATAAATGAAGCATCCTGTATATTTTCCTAACAAATTCAGGAAGTACATGTAAAATATGATGAAAAAGCCTATAAATGACATAATTTGAATACTTACCTTTCTATTTGAGCTACTGTTCTTAGGTGAATTGATTCTGGAGTCGGTGAAGTCATTTTTTAGTTCAATAAAAGTATATATTCGCAATTAAACGTATTTTTAGTGGAACAATTTCGTTGTTAGAAAACAACTAAAAATCAACATGGCCGCACATTTTTACTAGCCGGCTCCTGATTGGTTGACAGTGGATGTTGAACATTCACGACCTCAACGTTTGGCGGGATGTTGAACAAATATCAATGAACTTTTTAAAAATATTATATTCATAACTTTGAGTGTTTGAATGTTCAATATCCAGGAGATTGAACAAATAAGAACTGAAACATTTTTCCGTGAGTGGATATTGGCACTCGAAAAATGCTTAAAATGTCACTTAAAAACCAAAAAATATGGTTTTTTTGAGCTTCATTAATGCGCAATAGGCTAATGAACATATTGGCATTCATAACTCAGTTTTGCAAAAAAATTTCTATTGAGCATACAAGAACTAGGACAGCGTCCTGTAATTTCAATACAGTTATCGAGGTTCGACTGTTCTAATCAAGCCAGTCTGGTTTCTAGATGTTTAATAATTTTACTTTTATTTTTCAAATCATTTTTTAAGCTTTCGACTTCTCCTTCATTCATGGAGTCCAAACGAATTATTATGTCATACTATAATATATACTTAAATAACTTTAAAACCATACTCACATGTAACAAAAATGTGATTGATAATCCCGGAGATATGAATAAATATTGTTGGGAATCGTACGGTCTGAAAATTATTCACCAGAACATTAGAAGTATTACCAACATTAATGACTTTCTCGTATTTCTTGACCATCTTAATTTCACATTCGATTTGCTAATTCTAACTTAGTGCTGGATCAATAAATACTTCACTGCCAAAAAGATACAAAATTACACTGAGTACCACACAACCAGTATAATAAATAAAGCTAGTGGTATTGTAATCTATGTCAGGGACGGTATACAGACGCAAGTTGATGAACTCATTTTATCACAAGCAAATTGTCTAAAAATTGTACTTAACAAAAACCTATGCATTTTTACAATCTATAGATCACCATCATTTCACAACATCGATTCGTTTCTTAATTCACTCCACTCTATCATTAACAACACAGAAAACCCAGAACACCAAATCATCATTGGAGACTTGAATATTAATACTATTCTTGACAATCATCGCCAATCCGATGATTATTTATGTTTTCTCACTGAAAACGCTTTTACTCCGATAATTGACACCCCCACTCGAGTACAAGGCGCAAGTAAATCGTGCTTGGATCACATCAACGTTAAAAACATTGATTTCACAGACTCATTTGTTATACACACAACAATTTTAGATCATTATACCACAGCGCTCGGCCTAAGGAATAAACCTTCCTCTCCTCCTAAAAATAAATATATTTCTAAAATAAATTATCACGCACTAATTGAGGAGCTGACAACAGAAAAGTGGCAAAACGTAATAAACCAGACTGACACTGAGCAAGCAATGCAGCAATTTATCACTAAATTACAATACTACATATCTTATCACACTACTAACAAAGTTATACCGTACAAACAATTTAAAGTCATGCCATGGATCACCCCTGGCCTAGTCAAATCCATCCACAGACGTAACCAAATACATAAAAATGCTAACAGACAACCACATAATATTCTAGTTCAAGAACAACATAAGAAATATAGAAACTTATGTGGAAAAACTAATTATTTTCACGAAAGAAATTTTTTACAAAAAACATATATACGAAAACACCATAACTCCAAAACGTTTCTGGGAAATATTTCGTAACATTACCAAAACAAAAAACAGCAAATCGTATTTCATACAATCATTGGATATTAAAAACACAAGTAATACTATCCCCAAAATGATGGCTAATTTTGCTGATCACTATTTCACTTCAGTAGGAGCCTCTCTCGCAAATAAAATCCTTGAAAAATGTACGAAAACTGAATCTGAACTAGCCAACATACCTACAACTGATCTTAATCTTAAAACAGACGAGATTCAAACAACGATTAATGAAGTCATGAAAATGATAGATGAGCTGAAGTCATCGAATGCCTGTGGGCCAGCCAAAATTTCCTCAAATCTGCTAAAAGTATTGAAATCATTTATAGCGAGTCCGAATTGCATACATTTGTAATCTTAGTTTCAAGACAGGCACATTCCCAAACCACTTAAAACAATCAGTTGTTATATTGATTCATAAAAATGGAAACAAATCGGATATACATAATTATCGGCCAATATCTCTACTCAACTCATTCTCAAAAATTATCGAGAAAATCGTAAAAAATCGCCTCACCCTCTATCTTGAAAGACATAAAATCTAATCTAATAACCAGTTCAGATTTCGACCAGGTCTAGGAACAGAAAATGCTATTGCTAAGCTGGCGGATATTATTTCCAAAAATATTGACCGGGGTAATAAATCCATCGCTTTTTTTTAGATTTTGCCAAAGCTTTTGATACCATCTCGCATAAAATACTTCTAAAAAAACTAAAGGCTATAGGTATTCAGGGACTGCTATACAAATGAATGGATATTTACTTAACTAACAGATACCAAAAAGTTATAATTAATGATACTGTTAGCGATCCGGCCCTTGTAGAATTTGGTGTACCCCAAGGGAGTACCTTAGGACCTATTTTGTTAAGTATTTATATCAATGATCTGTGTAACAGCAATTTTTCCAATCATATTATAACATTTGCAAATGATACTGTCTTAATATTTGAAGGAAAAACATGGAACGATGTACACTGCAAAGCGGAAAGTGGAATAAAACAGCTAAAACTTTGGTTAGACTATAATCTGTTGACACTCAATTCGGAAAAAACTAAATTTATACGATTTTGTGCGACAGAAGCGGGCCAACCCGAGGAAGCATATAATATTTTTATACATAAATGCATTGCTTCCACTACCTGTAATTGCTATAAATTGGAATGCGTAGACAGTATAAAATACCTTGGTGTTATATTAGACAAATATCTTAGATGGGACGGACACATAGATCTAGTTGTCACAAAGGTTAGAAAGCTTACGTACATGTTTATCAGAAATATCTTACGTAAAAAAGAATTGAAACTCATCTATGACGCTATGTGTGGGTCACTTCTAGACTATGCATCCTAAGGTTGGGGTGGGTGTGCAAAAACTGTTTTGGACAAATTAGCAAAAGCTCAAAAATCACAAGGGTAATCCTCAAAAAACCATTTAGATATCATAGCGATGCACTATTTGAAGAGTTCCGTGTTCTGGATGTTAGACAACTATACATGAGAAAATTAATTTTAAACACCCATCAACAACGCCACCTCTACCCATCTATTAACCACTCTCACGACACCCGCCACTCACGGAGAAATCCAATTGTACCACTTACAACTAAAACATCTCTCGCTCAAAGACACATCTTAGGTCCAAAACTATACAACTTTATGCCTGATGCTTGGAAAAAGGAAAACACAGCTATTCTTCATAAATTGACCACTAATTGGTTTCATCAATTAGGTAGAAAGGAGAGTGAACTTTTACTACACAAAAAATGAAATCAAACACAAACCAAAAACAACAACAAAAACTCAAAAAAAAAACATGTAAAAGATACCTTTATGTTCTAATCTTTATCATTATGTGTATATATGTACCTACCTAGAACTTTTAAATTAGAATGCTACCCAAGCAGCAGTTAATCTTATGTTGTAACGTAGGTTACCACATATATTACCATCTATAAATAAAACTTACCGTATACCGGTTATTTGCTCCACCATAGCTTGCAGCAATAAAGGGAATGAAATGATGACAGCAATATTAATTGTGATAAAACAACATGGAGTATATTTGAGATTAAACTTGAATACAAAAGCAATACTTAAATTTAAATTATCAGGGGTGGTTGGCTATTAGATAGCACAACGTAAATTGAATTCGTCCACGACATTAACTTGTATGATTATATTAACTATGAAGCTAAAAAATAAGACATCACTACTGAGCGCCAGTCTAGAAAACTCTTCTAAACGAATTTATAATCATGGTGATATCTAAGAGATTATGTGTCTAATTCATGTGGATTAATAAAATTGTCTCACGTGCGGGTTTTAAATCTCATACATTCAAACAGCCCGTTCCCGATGTCCTTCCGCCACCTGCCACGAAAACCAACTGCCCGCTTCTCTGGAATTCAACGCCTAGCTTACTCGAATTCAACGAGTGGCGGCTGAAATTTGATGCCAACGCGTGTCTAGGAGTTTTGCTATGTAAGCGGACAGTTCCTACCGCTACAATGTTTAATTGGATATTTTATTTTATTCTATTTCTTCTATTTGTTATTCATATTTATAAAAAAATATGTTAGTAGGCGAAGGCACCAGTTAATAGTACATATACCAATTGTATCATTATTATTTTAATACTTACTTATCAAACAACTTATCAAAATGTTAATACTCATCCTAATTTGACTGTCTTAAAACGGGAATCCTCCTAGTTGGGCAGTCAAAACATATCTTAAATAATGTATATAAATGTATAATCTTTTACTAAATAAAAAATACATAAAAAATTAAATCGATCGCGTGGTTCTAAACCAGTAAATTTAGGGCATTGATACAAAGGGTGCAATCACCTTCGACAAAAAATAAAAATTTGGACAGAGTGATTGTTGCCTTTTTCAACATTAATAAATGTCTTTGCAGAAATATTATAATTTGAGCCATACGGCTCGACGTAGATTGTGTGATTTGCGCGCGATTAAGAATTCGTTTTTGTCCTCTATGTCAGGCCCAGTTGTAGCAATATGAATTCTGAGAGATCCTTGATTCGTTACTGTCTTAGTGCAGCGATGTTAGTCGCGTATGTATCTGCGAATTTTTCTAAAGAAGCGGCCGTATCCGATGTAACTGCAGGTATTTTCGATTGCTAACGCTTTCAGAAGCCCTCCTCATCTGCAAAACAAGACATGCAAAACTAGCCGCAAGTTTTGCATTCAAACGTTTCAGAAGTCTTTCGTCACGAGACGACCCGGACGCGCTTGTTGCCATTTTCTAATTAATTGGAAAAATAGATATTATGAGCTTCTGTAGCTATCATTTTCAATGAACATATTTATCTGGCGAGGAAAATTAAACCTCCTCTGGAGAGCAAAAATAGCTAAAAAAAAACTAAATATTCTAAGAACTACAACACATGTTAAGACTAAATAATACACACAAGATTAGGATCATCAAACTTGTGAGAAGCATACATTCCAGGGATCAGAATGAATGCTTCTAACAACCACGTTGTTATGCAAAAGACATTCCCGTTCCTTTTCTTTTGTAATTATAAAAAAACAACAATGTCAATTACAAATCCAACATGTCTGATGTTTCTCAACTATACCAATTCAAAGTATGGTCGTGATGGCCAGTCACTCCCACACTCTGACAACACTTAAGAAAGATAAAAAAAAATATAATAATGACAACACAACTACAATACCCAACAAATACAAAACACAATCACCACAAACATTCAACGTAAGGACACAAAGCGCAATCGTGTTCTCACAATGAATGTAAGTTTGCAAACATAATGTCGGTTTATGTATGCCACACAAAAATAGCGGTACTACAGACCGAAATAAAATCTCACCAAGAGAACAAAGTTTTGCTAGAAAAAACAAAAAAAAAATTGATTATGACACAGAACCATCAACTTGTTCTACTTTTAGCATATCCTTAATATGAAAGGTACCCAGTGCCTTCCCATTCATGTCAGCTAATTGATACGTAACCGGGGAAATTTTCCCTACCACCTTGCTTTTGATGAATTTTGGTGCAAGTTTAGCGGAAAAATGTTTGCTCGCATCTGAAAGAATGAACGATCTTCGCCAGATGATATCTCCCACTTTTTCTGTATATCCCTGCGACGCAGGTTATACTGAAGCTTATTGCGTTCACAGGACTGTCTTAACGATGTGCGCACCTGTGAAAAGATATCGTTTAATTCCTGCAAATCAGCAGCCCAGGTGTCACGTTCTGAAAATTTAATATCCTCAGCATTGAAATCAGCATTTGCATATTCCTTACCTGAGATGACAACGGCGTGTACCCTGTGACCTCATGCACTGCTGTATTTATTGCTAATTCGATTTCCGCTAAATGGTTCGCCCATGTTCTGTGGTCAGAACCAACATATGAAGCAAGGGCTGAAAATAGAACCTTATTGACGCGTTCCACCGGATTATTCTGCGGGTGATACCTACAGTTGTAAAACAAATGCCTGATGTTGAATTTTTTAACTAAAGCCTTCATGCCCCGTGAAATGAACTGTGGCCCATTATCCAAGACGATGGTGTCTGGTACCCCAAACTTATAAAAAATTTCATCTTCAAGAATGCTAGTAATGTTATTCCCAGTAGCTTTTCTCAGAGGGAAAAGTTTGGTATATTTAGAGAAGAAATCAGAAATAACCAATAAATAAGTGTACCCTTTCTTGTATGAACTCGGATAAGGACCTAGTAAATCCGTCGCAATCATCTGCCATGGGCGTTGGACTAATTTGGGATTTCCCATAAGCCCTGGTGTAAGCAAATTAGTGCTTTTATAACCTAAGCAAATTTGACATTTGGTAATAAATTGTTTCACATCTGCTGCCATCTTGGGCCAATAATATTTATGCCTTATCCTATTTAACGTTTTCATTATACCAAAATGAGCACAGACCGGAGGAACGTGGTGTTCTACAATAACATTCTTTCTACCTTCTTTAGGAAGAACCTCCTTCCAATCATACGACCTATGAAGGGCTTCCGTGCTTTGAATGTGTTTGAAAATCTTATTATTCACCACTTTCCACGCTGAAAATTTATCAGGACTGGCGATAATTTTTTCTCTTAGTTTGATGTACCATTTGTCAGATGTGTCAAAGGTTTGAGCAATGATGTTAACTTGTAAGGGGTCACGCGATAAGGCATCTGGAATTATGTTGTCCTTTCCTTTACGGTGAATAATTTCAAAATTAAATTGTTGAAGCCTTACTGCCCAACGCGCCAACCTTCCCGAAGGTGATTTTAGGCTAGTAAGCTATTTGAGACTATAGTGGTCCGTAATTATTTTTACCGGTATTGGTGAGCCTTCGGTATAGCCTCTAAATTTTTCTAACGCGAAAATCATGGCATTTAATTCCCTTTCTGTAGTGGAGTGATTTCTTTCTTGAGCCGATAATGATCTCGATATGAAGGAAATAGGGTGTTCTATTTGATTATCATCATGTTGGCTAAGAACCGCACCGAGGCCAGCACTTGATGCGTCGCAGCTAATTGTGAAAGGCTTACTAAAGTCAGGACAAGCAAGAACAGGAGCATTTACCAAACAGGATTTCAATTTCTCAAAAGCCGCCTGAGCTTTCTCGTTCCACGCAAATTTTCTCCCGCGAATTCTTTCTTTGTTAAGTTATGTAGAGGAGCAACAATAATAGAAAAATTAATAATGAACCTTTTATACCAGGAAAGAACTCCTATAAATCTACGTAGGCTCTTTTGAGATGTAGGCGTTGGAAAGTCAACATTTGCTTTTACCTTATCTGGATCGGTGCAAAGCCCTTTGTTGTCAATGACAAAACCCAAATATTTCAGAGAATCTCTGCAGAAAACCGATTTATCTACGTTTATCGTAAGGCCCGCGGCCTGTAATTTCTGTTTACCTTGTCTCAAAAGTTGTAAATGTTCTTCAAAGGAAGTGTTGATGATTATGATGTCATCAAGATAACAGAACACTTTGCCGTCGAACTCTTGGCCAAGTATCTTGTCCATTAACCTAGACATTCGCGAGCTAGCACCATGTAACCCGAATGGCATTGTCACAAAATGAAATAATCCTATTTTAGGAATTGTGAACGCGGTTTTTTCTTTTTAGTTCTCGTCTAGAGGTATTTGAAAGAATGCGCCATTCAGGTCTAAAGTGGTTAAATAGCGTGCACCCCCCAGACTATTCAATATATCAGAAATGAACGGTGTCGCGTATGCATCACGCTTAGAGTTTGCATTTAGGACTCTACTGTCAAGACATAATCTGTAAGTACCATTCTTCTTGGGTACCAAAACTATAGGGTTATTCCAAGAGCTATTGCTAGGTTCCACTACCCCAAGCTCTAATAGTCTGTCCAATTCTAGGTGTACTTTCGGAAGTAAATGTGGCGAGATAGGATAAACTCGTTGTTTTATGGGAGAAGTGTTACCTGTGTTTATGGCATGTTTTTCTAATGATGTCCTACCTAATCGATTACCCGAATAGGAAACATATTCGCGAATTACCCTATCTAAAGCAGAGCGCTGAGAAGTGTTGAAGTTTGCTGCATTGTCTAAACCTATTACCTCAGTTTTGCATTTCGTATTGTCTAGCTCACATGAGGACATCATTTTCGAAATTTTCGGACAAATATTGAAAACCTTCCAAAAATCACAGCCTAGAATAATGTTAGCTTTAATTTGAGGGATAACTAAGAAACTGAAAGATTTTTCTACCTTATCTAAACGGACCGGAACCGTAATTTTATAAGAACATAACACATAATGCCCCGTAGCAGATACTAATGAAAAACTAGAGTCTAATTTGGATAGTTTAATAAAAACTTACTATGAAAATAGTAGTTACCTAGAATAGAAACGTGTGAACCAGAGTCTAATAAACCAGAGTAAGAAGAGTTACCCACTTGGAACGAGACGTGAGGTCGACCGTCCCTGTTGGCCGCTCTCGCCTCGCTCGAAGCACGCAAATCTTCATAAAATTTTCTTACTACTGCCAGCCAGGAAACCCATTCTCCGGAAGCGACCTTGGCGAACGCTGACGTCTTGGCGCTCGTCTTCGGGAACTCCCGGGCAACTAGTTTTTTGGACGACGGCAACCGCAAGCTAGAGACTTGACCCCCGGCCTACCGCAACGGAAGCAATGAACGTTCCTGGAAACATTATTAGACGAGCTAAGATTATCATAGTTTATATTACGCTGCTTATTACTTAAATTGGGATTAAAATTTCCATCGTTAACATTACGTTGTTTGTTTCTGAAAGTAGGCTTAAAGTTACCAGAATTCCTATTCTTATCCCTATTCGGAATATTATTACTACCCCCAGAATTAGAATTCAAGGAATGAGACACAACCTGAGGAGATCTGTTATTTGAACGGCTGTCCGCCAATTCTATCATTTTACCTAGTCTCTTAAGAGAAGAAATGTCTGGAATTGTTGAAAGCGCCAGCTTCTGTATATACCTGGGCAACATATTACAGCGCAAAATCTCTAATAATTCTGACTCAGGAAGTTTAGAAGATAAGCGATTATTGAAAATCATGATCCGTGTTATAAAAGAACTTAGATTCTCTTTTTGCAGCTGAACTGTAGATCTTAGCTCTGCCAATAATCGTCTTTCCTGATCTAGAAGTTCGAACTCATCTTTCAGTCCTTCGACGATCTCCTCCCAAGAGGTGAAAGAAGTACGATTTACCATGAACCAAAGAAGTGCATTTCCTGTAAATAATTCTACAGCTGAAGAAAAAAGTGAAACTCTACTCACGTTTCTAGCGAGAGCTAACTCTTCAACTCTTTCTATGAAATTGCGAACATCGGATGATCCATCGTACGAAATGTCCCATTTGTAAACCGGTACTGATGCTGGCGTAGGAACGGAGGCAGCTGTCGACGATGTTTCTGCTAATTTCGGCATATTGAGATGTGATTCAGAATTGCTTCTTGTGATAGTATTTTACTTCATAACCTAGCTCAAGCAGGGTAGGAAAAAAAAAATTAGAACATGCAACAACAATGCAACGTGTAGACATATGTAACATACAACAATTATACATGAAAACTACCGTGATGTTTAAACAGGTAGGAATAAAAATATTAAAACTAAAATGTCTCCAGCTCACTGGGGAACATTAAAAAACGCCGAATGCGCTGATCTCTGAGCTGGTTTCGGGCACAAAACTGTATAAATCTATAAACTACTAAGTGGTAAGCACAATGAGAACGGGCTGCTTGAAAAATACACGCATGAAAAACAATCCACCACGAAAACGACACATTATTTGGTAAAAGTTCGTACAAATCGGAAAAAAACATCGCTGGCCAAAATTCAAATTACGGTTCGAGCCCCACGTTGGGCGCCATTTTGTAACGTAGGTTACCACATATATTACCATCTATAAATAAAACTTACCGTATACCGGTTATTTTCTCCACCATAGCTTGCAGCAATAAAGGGAATGAAATGATGACAGCAATATTAATTGTGATAAAACAATATGGAGTATATTAGAGATTAAACTTGAATACAAGAGCAATACTTTAATTTAAATTATCAGGGGTGGTAGGCTATTAGATAGCATAACGTAAATTGAATTCGGCCACGACATTAACTTGTATGATTATATTAACTATGAAGCTAAAAAATAAGACATCACCACTGAGCGCCAGTCTAGAAAACTCTTCTAAACGAATTTATAATCATGGTGATATCTAAGAGATTATGTGTCTAATTCGTGTGGATTAATAAAATTGTCTCACGTGCGCGTTTTAAATCTCCGACATTCAAACAGCCCGTTCCCGATGTCCTTCCACCACCTGCCACGAAAACCAACTGCCCGCTTCTCTGGAATTCAACGCCTAGCTTACTCGAATTCAACGAGTGGCGGCTGAAATTTGATGCCAACGCGTGTCTAGGAGTTTTGCTATGTAAGCGGACAGTTCCTACCGCTACAATGTTTAATTGGATATCTTATTTTATTCTATTTCTTCTCTTTGTTATTCATATTTATAAAAAAATATGTTAGTAGGCTAAGGCACCAGTTAATAGTACATATACCAATTATTTCATAATTATTTTAATACTTACTTATCAAACAACTTATCAAAATGTTAATACTCATCCTAATTTGACTGTCTTAAAACGGGAATCCTCCTAGTTGGGCAGTCAAAACATTTCTTAAATAATGTATATAAATGTATAATCTCTTACTAAATAAAAAAAATAAAAAAAATTAAATCGATCGCGTGGTTCTAAACCAGTAAATTTAGGGCATTGATACAAAGGGTGCGATCACCTTCGACAAAAAATAAAAATTTGGACAGAGTGATTGTTGCCTTTTTCAACATTAATAAATGTCTTTGCAGAAATATTATAATTTGAGCCATACGGCTCGACGTAGATTGTGTGATTTGCGCGCGATTAAAGATTCGTTTTTGTCCTCTATGTCAGGCCCAGTTGTAGCAATATGAATTCTGAGAGATCCTTGATTCGTTACTGTCTTAGTGCAGCGATGTTAGTCGCGTATGTATCTGCGAATTTTTCTAAAGAAGCGGCCGTATCCGATGTAACTGCAGGTATTTTCGATTGCTAACGCTTTCAGAAGCCCTCCTCATCTTGTCGAAGGCCGATTGTAGACATGCAAAACTAGCCGCAAGTTTTGCATTCAAACGTTTCAGAAGTCTTTCGCCACGAGACGACCCGGACGCGCTTGTTGCCATTTTCTAATTCCGGTTATTTTATTTTATAACCTATAGAAATAATAAGGCGGTAAAAATATAATAATAATAATATTTATACGAAATAAATTGATAATTTTATTAAATAAATTAACTTTGTTGCCGGTAGGGTTAACTCAACGCGGGTGCCGTAAAGGGTTAAATATCGATAATGCGGGTAGAACAAATTTATTATTTTACGTCTTTTTAACGTATTATTCTCTTTCTGCATTATCCATCCAGTACTGGGATGTATTACAATAAAAGAAATATTTATAATAATATAAGTATAATATTAATAGAAATAGATATTTAATAGCGGTATTGGCCTATATAAAATCTATTCTATTTGCGATTAAATATGTTATTTCCATTCAAACCAGTAATGTGGGATAGGTTTATCCAGAAATAAAATGCGTATAAAAATTAATTAACTACGCGGGTATATAAAATGCAATAACACTCTTCTGGCTTATTACCGAAATAACGGTTCAATATCAGGCTTGTTTGGACCATTTATGGTGTGTAAAAGGTGTTGTGTTATGTTTTTTAAGGATTTGTAAAAAAGTATTATTGAAGGACGTTGAATGTTAGCTTAAATAACACTGCACATAATATAATAATATGTTTTACGGAAAAGGAAGGACTCGATTGCAATGCGCACAGAAATGTTCAGGAATAGATAGGAAGGTAGGACAACGGACAACAATATTATCTCAGTACAGTGGTCGCATGTATGTATATATATATATATATATATATATATATGTGGATAAGATTTAAGGGTAAATTAATGTATAATGCATATTGGCGAAACCAATTATGTTTTATTTTACAAATTCCTATGTTTCTGGCTCTAATTTTCAAAAACTCTGTTATCAAAATGGAAGAATGATAAGAAGGGAAGGGATGTCAATATATACGACCTATTTTTTATATATTCGGGTTCAAAATTCTCGATATTTGTCGAATATATTAAAATTTTATAAAATAGAACTCCTTTAATATCAATCACACTTCCATTCCTTTTATTATTAATTAAAACACAATGACGCTTAGTCACAAGCTGTTTATTACAGTTAGAAAATTTGAAAAGAAATAATAATAACAATTAACAAAAGAAACATGGTAACACAGGAATCTATTAAATTGAAATCTTAATTAATAAAATTTATAAATTCAAGTGACATCTGTTGACAATATTATATATATATTGACCTCTTCCCGTAGTATGTTGATCCAGTAAGAAGTTGTTAGACTAAGTTGATCCACCTTTAACACCATATAACTTGGCTATTGTGGAATACATCTGAATGAATTGGCAACGGTGGTACAATGATTATCAATGTTGCCAGTTTGCCAGAAAAACCATTTGATATACTGTTCATAAAATTTTCAAACTTTGTATGGAAATCGGATGCATAATTTATGTTGATCTACCCAAATTGGCATACTTATGTTGATCTCATATATATTGATATATTCCCGTAGTATGTTGATCCAGGTAAGAAGTTATTAGACAAAGTTGATCCATGTCCATATATCTGGTTTTACTAAATGAACCAATCAAGAGGGCAATCGGCGGACTGTTCATCACAAGGTTTTATGTGATTCCGTAATCTTTTGTGATATTGAACTCAAAGCATTAGTCCCTAGAGTCGAATATCGCATGAAATGACTGTGAGATGGTATCGTTTCATATCAAAATGACGTGATCCTTCGACTGTTTGTTGTTTGAATTGTTTATAAGTAGAGATGGCAAAATTTCGTTTTAACTAAAAACGCGAAAAAATATTTATGGATCGAAAATAGGGCATTTATAAGTTTTCTTTGCGTTTCAAGGCATTTGAAAGTGTTTCCAGTGATTTCTATTTCGCGAATTAACGCGAAAAACGTGATTTTGGCCGTATTTCAGCTAAATTATTCTATTTAGCGAAATAGGCGCGAATTTCCCGAAAATACCGGGTATTAAAATAATATGTGAGAATTTCAAAAAATCGATATTTACATTACGATTTTTTATAATTTTGTTACTATTTTATGTGTAAATATTTAATATTTTTGTACTGTAGGCTAAAATTGCTTTTTGACATTACACAAATTGTGCGAAATAAATTACGCCTATTGATGTTAATCGCAATTTGCATTTGTTGTGTTTGTGTTTGACCCGTACTTAGAGTTTCCTTCCTTATTAATTTAATATTAAAATTAATTATTTATAATCTTTCACATGGAAATACTTGCAAATGAAAGTTATACATATATTTTACCAAAAATACTTAAAATATGCGCTAAAAACATTCAGGAAATAATTTTTTTTCTATTTGCTACAAAACGCTAAATTATGCCTCAAAATGTTATAAAACGCTAAATTTCCAATTGTTAATGCTAAAAAATCTGAAAATTAATGCTAAATTTTGCCATCCCTATTTATAAGAAATGTATGTGTATTTAGATTGAAACGAAACTTTCGCAAAAGTCAAATCCATAAAAAAAAACATAACTTTGTAACATATTATCGTGGATGGGTGATGAAAGGATAATTGTATTAATTAATGATGGGTCTTTCGATTGTGACATTAATTGGTAAAATTACCGAATACAACTATCTAGTCATCCACGCACACGCAATAATTCAAAGTAGGTAGGTAGTGATGAGAACTGATAAGGATGATGAAAAATAGAATACTTTAAATATCAACAGACGCTAATTTATTAAAACAATAATTAAAATGTTTAATCAAATAAATAAACATGAGACTCTATCAAATAATTTAACTCAGAGCGTGACAAGAATGTACGTGTAAATAACGCCATCTTGATAAAATTTGACTAAAGAACATGTGACATTAATGAATTTTAAAACACTTAATCTTGTAAAGAATGTCTGAGCGGGCGCCAGCGAGTTATAAAATAACTACGCAAGAAGTTAAAATGAGTAATTCCTATTTAAATTATAAGTACATTGTTAAAAGATATAAGTGAAAAAGACCTTCCGTAGTTTGCACAGTAGACCCTCATTGTTCCAGCGTTGTCCGAACACACCGTAATCCCACGAGTCCAGCAAGCAACTGAAGTCGATGAAGTGCCGCTCCGCACTCATAGCTCGAAACAGTCGTGCCAATTGAAGAATGTTGACCAATGATTATCTTAATCGGGTAGGAACTGCCCGTCCAGAAGTACGCACTGCTACATTACCCCCCTTCCAAAGGAAAAAAAATTTTCGGCACGATAATTTTTTTTTTTTTGATATATTCCATATGCCTCCAAATCCAAGTCCAATAAGTGGTAAAGAGTCACAAAATGCAGATAATGCCTTAGAAGAAGAGTCCAGCACGTTCTGTAGAAGTCCGTGAAGTGCTCGCTGAGCAAGGATTGAAGCGCCAACACCCAGGAAGTAGAAGGAAGAATTCTCGCTGATGGAATATCTGAATGACCCTCTTCTGACATCAGTGAAGAAGATTGAACTTGCTTGGCGAAGATAAAGAGCCCCGATAATTGTATCACCATTCTCCAATGTTGACAACAATGCAATCTTGAGAAGCTGCACCCTCTTTCTGATAGCAGTGAACGGCCAGGTAGTATCCTATTAAACTCATCCCGTAGAAGAATGTTGCTTCCCTGAAGACTCGATCTTGAACAAAATTGCTTCCTCGAAGAATAGATAAAAGTTTGTAAATCTTTAAATTTTGTATTATCTTGAGTTATCTTGACGTGAAGAACCGAAGAGTGATGAAGGCGACTGACTTCCTTGAGGCAAGTGAAAAGAAAGGTATGCTATGCTTGACAAAATGGATTACTGAGCAAGGAATTTAACAACTACTAAAGTGTAAACAAAAACTTGAATAGAATAACAAATGAAAAGATAAACTGTAGTAAAGACTAACAAAATTTATTAAAAAAAAAAAATTTTTTTTTTTTATAAAACGAGTCTAGCTAAAAGTGAAAGCTGAGCGCCCAACAAAAGTTAAATTTGAAGCTAAAAGAAAACACTATAAAATGAAAATAATAACGTCTATATCCACATTGAAGTTACTGCCCTCTGTGAGCAGAGATGAAAAATTATAAAGTTATCCCAGAAACAAACCCAAATTCATAATAAGATAGAAGTGAGGGCTCAAACAGAACCATATATTGATGACCCAATATTGACAAAATACAGCTAAGTCCAAATGAAACTGATGCGACTTATCTTGAGCTCAGAGAGAAGCCACAGCAATTGCATGTGAAAACGCATAGTATTTGTTAAAAGAAAATGTAAAAAAAAAAATTACTCATTGACATTCTTAATAATATGAACAAATATCAATTTAATAATAAATCAAGCCAAGGACAATAAGAGCAATAAAAGTAAAAAAACTTCATGAAAGGATGCAATTTTTAAATGTAAAAAAAAAACTATGATTCTGTAAATCTCAAATAACCTGAGCGAGTGAAAACCCACTAAATTTCAAAATAAATATTAAATAAATAAATAAATTATTAAATTAATTATTATGGCATAAAATTTTTTTTAAAAAAAATATTTGAAAAGTGTAAACAACAGTGACTAAATCAAAGAAAACACCATGCCAATGGTTTCCTAAAACCAGAGAAAAATAGATTGTTATGAGCATCTGAGGCTATCGCGGAAAACTGCATGAAGTATTTTCTAAATTAATGAATTAAAATAGTCAACCAACACCAAGGCAAACTAAGGTACTAAGGAACAACATATAAAGAACAACCATGCGCACAATTAAAATGACACGAGGACCAAGCTTGGTACAGAACTGTTAAACCGAAATACAGCTTCGTATATGCCATAATTGAAATACAGTATGTCCCTCTAGAAAGGACAAACCGTACCTCAAAACAAGTCGCCATCGCGGACTTAGTTCATTAAAGAACAATTAGTATCATCTCACAAAGTAAAATCAGCTATTAAAAGATCCCTCGAACAGAAAAATAGCACAAAACAGTGGCCAACTGAGATTGTGAACTTCACTGCCCTAGGATAACGTATAAAATGATACAATGGATTCAAATCGTGAGATCACAAAATGTTCAATACAATATAATTGCACTTAAATCCAAAAAAAAAAAATGTGTGGATTCAATGCGTGAGATTAAAAAACGTCAATCCCCCGCGTTGAATCGGAATGGACACATTACTCCCAAAACACATACTACACATGTACACAAGGACAAAACAAAACTTATACAAAAAATCCACTCAATGTGAAGACACAAAAATACTAGTCATGTCCTCACAATGAGAGAACACAAGAAAAATTGCAAACCTGAGGGCAAGGCAAGCAATAACCTAATATATAACAAGAGAAAAGGGATTAATTCTCAAATAAAAGTATAACGATTACAACATAAGAAAAAATAGTTCATCAATTAACCCACCCCAAGGTCAGTTAGCTTCTTCTAACTTGATTATATCCTTAACATGAAAAGTTCCCACAGGTTTCCCTGTCATATCCGCTAATTGATAAGCAACCGGCGATATTTTGCAAAAAACTTTACTACGTATAAATTTGGGGGCTAATTTTGCTGAAAAGTATCTACCAGCGTCTGACAAAGCAAAGGACCTTCTCCAGACAATGTCCCCAACCTCATATTGAACGTCCCTACGACGCAGATTATATTGAACCTTATTACGTTCGTATGATTGTCTTAAGGACGTGCGAACTTGGGAGAAAATGTCATTTAATTCATGTAAATCAGATGCCCATGAATCGCGTTTAGAGAATCTAATGTCTTCCGCGTTAAAGTTTACACCTTTGTAGTCATTTCCCGAAATTACAATCTCTCTACCAAAATTAAGGAAGAACGGAGTATAGCCTGTGACTTCATGAACAGCCGTGTTTATAGCCAGTTCAATTTCAGGTAGATGGCACGCCCAGGATCTGTGATCAGATCCCACAAAAGAACCCAGGGCTGCTACCAACACCTTGTTTACACGCTCAACAGGGTTATTCTGCGGGTGATATCTGCAATTATAAAACAAGTGACGGATATGAAATTTATTGGCCAGCGCTTTCATGTCACGCGATATATATTGTGGGCCATTATCCAAAACAATCGTATCTGGAACACCGAATTTATAAAAGATATCATTTTCCAAAATTTCCGCAATAACACTACCCGTTGCTTTCCTAAGTGGAAAAAGTCTAGTATACTTGGTAAAGAAATCAGAAACCACTATAAGGTAAGTATAACCCTTTTTATAAGAATTAGGGTAAGGACCTAATAGATCTGTCGCAATCATTTGCCACGGCCTTTGCACCAGTTTCGGGTCACCCATCAAACCAGGAGGCAGTAAGTTAGAACTTTTATAACCTAAACAAGTATGACATTTACTTACAAAAGACTTCACATCAGCTGCCATTTTTGGCCAGTAGTATTTAAGTTTAATCCTATTTAACGTTTTTAAGATGCCAAAATGTGCACACGAAGGCGGAACGTGATTTTGAACGATGACGTTTTTCCTACACTCTTTTGGGAGAACTTCCTTCCAGTCATAAGACCTGTGAAGAGCCTCCATGCTCTGAATGTGTTTGAAGATGACACCATTGCAAACTTTAAACGCTGGAAATTTTTCCGGATTAGCCAAAATTTTTTTTTTCAAACTTAAGTACCAACGGTCAGAAGTGGAAAAGGACTGATCTAACAAGTCAACATGTAAAGGGTCACGAGACAGTGCGTCCGGAACAATGTTGTCTTTTCCGCTCCTATGAATTATTTCAAAATTGAACTGCTGAAGTCTAACCGCCCACCGCGCTAATCTTCCCGACGGAGACTTTAAGTTTGTAAGCCATTTTAGACTATAGTGATCAGTGATCACCTTGACAGGAATAGGCGAACCTTCAATATAACCCCTAAATTTCTCTAGTGCAAAGATCATAGCATTTAACTCCTTCTCGGTTGTGGAGTGATTTTTCTCCTGTGCAGATAGTGATCTGGAAATAAAGGAAATAGGGTGTTCTATACCATTAACGTCAGATTGAGAAAGGACCGCCCCCAAACCGGTGTTCGATGCATCGCAACTAATTGTAAAGGGTTTACTAAAGTCGGGACAAGCAAGAACAGGAGCCTTGACCAGAATATTCTTTAATTTAGTAAAGGCAGCATCAGCCTGTTCATTCCATACAAATTTTTTACCAGCAAACTCCTTTTTGGTTAAATTATGCAAGGGTGCTGCAATTAAAGAAAAATTTAAAATGAACCTTTTGTACCAAGAAAGTATACCGATAAACCTACGCAAGCTCTTTTGCGACGTTGGAATAGGGAAGTCAACGATTGCTTTCACTTTTCCCGGGTCAGTTCTCAACCCATCCTTATCAATCACGAAACCTAGGTATTTAAGGGAGTCACGACAAAAGACTGACTTCTCTACGTTAATAGTCAAACCCGCGGCTTGTAACTTTTGTTTAACCCGTCTTAAAAGATCAATGTGTTCTTCAAAGGAGGAACTAATGATAATTATGTCATCTAGGTAACAAAAAACTTTCCCATCGAACTCCGGACCCAAAACCTTGTCCATAAGCCTCATCATCCGAGAACTCGCACCATGAAGACCAAAAGGCATTGTTACAAAGTGGAAGAGGCCTCGTTTAGGTATAGTAAAAGCGGTTTTCTCTTTAGAATCTTCCTCTAACGGGATTTGAAAAAAGGCATCATTAAGATCTAAAGTTGATAGATAACGTGCTCCTCCGAGACTATTTAAGATATCAGATATCAACGGTAGACTATAAGCGTCCCGCCGCGAGACCGCGTTGAGCTTTCTACTATCCAAGCAAAGTCTAAAAGAACCATTTTTCTTAGGCACTAAAACAATAGGATTATTCCACGAGCTATTGCTGGGTTCTACTACTCCCAGTTTTAATAGTCTGTCAAGTTCTCTGTGAGCTTCCGGCAATAAATGAGGAGAAATCGGATAAACACGTTGCTTAATAGGTTGACAATCACCCGTGTCAATGACATGTTTTTCAAGAGACGTTCTACCCAAACGATTTCCAGAAAAGGCTTCAAATTCGTGTATAACGTTATTTAATGTTGATTGTTGAAATGAATCCAAGTTCTCAAAGCTATCTAGTCCTCTTACCACAGACACGCAACTATTGTCAGAGTCATTAGTCATTAATTTAGTTAACTTGGGACAAATGTTAAAAACTTTCCAAAAGTCGCAACCGAGGATGATGTTAGATTTTATATCTGGCATAACCACAAAATTAAAAATTTTCTTAACGTTACCAAGAACTACCGGAACCGCAATTTTGTGAACGCACTCCACAGTATGACCCGTAGCAGAAGTGAGTGAAAATTTTTTCTTAAGAATAGAAAGATTTAACCCTAGATTTAAAAATTTACGATGAAAGTTATTACCAATAATTGAGATATGCGAACCAGAGTCAAGAAGGCCAGAAAAGTTGGAACCCAGAACCTGGAAAATGATGTGTGGACGGCCATCCCTTTTAGCCGCACCCACCACCTTCGAGGTCCAAAGGTTCTTGAAGAAAGTTCTGGTTTCCGACAGCACAGCAAGCCGATGCCTGGCGGTGATGTCAGCGAACGGTGTCGACTTGCCGCCCGCAGACAGGACCCCCAGGACATCTAGTTTTTTTGCCTGCCGGCAGTTGCATGAAGGCGCCTTCACACCAGGACGGCCACAGCGGAAACATTTCACCTCCCTAGAACTCATATTTGACGGGCTACGTTTACTGAATTCAAAATATTGACGATGATTGCTGAAATTGGGATTATTCTGAGACATTCTGTTATTCCCTCTGCTAAATGCATTATTTGAGGAGGAATGAGAAACATTATTAAAATTACCAGTATTTGCATTTGGCGGGGAAGGTCTGGAATCAGACCGAACGTCTGCAAGTTCAATCATTTTTCCCAATTTTTTCAGACAATTAATGTCCGAGATGACAGAGAGCGATAATTTTTGTATGTATCTCGGTAACATATTACATTGTAATATTTCCAGAATTTCGTCATCTGGTAATTTTGACGACAATTGATTGTTTAAAGTCAAGACCCGCGTTATGAATGAACCCAGGTTCTCTTTTTGTTGCTGGTACGTGGCTCTGATCTGAGCAACTAATCGTCTTTCATGGTCCAGAAGCTCAAATTCTTCCTTTAGAGCAATTACAATATCCGACCATGACTTGAAAGAAGAACGGTTGACTCTAAACCAGTCTAAAGCATGACCTGAAAAAAGTTCCACCGCAGATGAAAAAAGAGAAGCTGTACTTACGTTCCGAGATATAGACAAATCGTTGACCCGTTCAATGAAATTATGCACGTTCCCAGTACCGTCGAAGGTTAAGTTCCATTTGTGAACCGGAACTGTGTTAGATGCGACCGCCGAATTTGCCGAAGTAGTGCCATCCTCTGGTTTAGACATGATTAACGCACGACTTCTTGTTAAAATGGTCGAATCCGTCATACCTAACTAACAGGGTAGGTAGAAAAAAAAAATTATTAGAACATGCAAGCAACAATACAACAACCACAATCGCCGCAAAACACAAAAAAATATAAAATAAGTGTGACGTCAGCGTACTAACGAACACGATAATAAGACGAAAAACGTCATGAGTTGTGCCGGATGAAAAGCTGCGTAAAATGAAGAATTAATAAAATCTCAGTGACACGATGTATTTCGAGCAACACCCGAACATCTACCATGCAAAACGAAAGGTCTTTTTTCAAGGGATTATACAAGAAAATTATGAAAAAAAAATCAGACATCCAATACAAGATTAAAACAATGAAAGAAAAAAAAAATACTGCATTTATTATTTAGTCAAACTTAGGTTCACCCACAAGGGCTGCCATTTTGTAACATATTATCGTGGATGGGTGATGAAAGGATAATTGTATTAATTAATGATGGGTCTTTCGATTGTGACATTAATTGGTAAAATTACCGAATACAACTATCTAGTCATCCACGCACACGCAATAATTCAAAGTAGGTAGGTAGTGATGAGAACTGATAAGGATGATGAAAAATAGAATACTTTAAATATCAACAGACGCTAATTTATTAAAACAATAATTAAAATGTTTAATCAAATAAATAAACATGAGACTCTATCAAATAATTTAACTCAGAGCGTGACAAGAATGTACGTGTAAATAACGCCATCTTGATAAAATTTGACTAAAGAACATGTGACATTAATGAATTTTAAAACACTTAATCTTGTAAAGAATGTCTGAGCGGGCGCCAGCGAGTTATAAAATAACTACGCAAGAAGTTAAAATGAGTAATTCCTATTTAAATTATAAGTACATTGTTAAAAGATATAAGTGAAAAAGACCTTCCGTAGTTTGCACAGTAGACCCTCATTGTTCCAGCGTTGTCCGAACACACCGTAATCCCACGAGTCCAGCAAGCAACTGAAGTCGATGAAGTGCCGCTCCGCACTCATAGCTCGAAACAGTCGTGCCAATTGAAGAATGTTGACCAATGATTATCTTAATCGGGTAGGAACTGCCCGTCCAGAAGTACGCACTGCTACAACTTAACAGGGGTACACGGGTTCATAGGGTGAGGTTAGTCTAGGTCCTGGCGGCGGATGCGTTTGCCCATCTACTGCGTGGCGGGCCGGATCGAAATAAACTGGTTGAGGGATACCTTTTGACCGTAAAAATCCAAAATGGCGGCAAAAGGAATAATGTTATATGGGAAATTTTGAACCTGTATCTTTTACCATCTCTCCTGATTACGCTTCGTGACTTAGCAGGGGAGGCCGGGTTCTTGGTTATAATGGGTAATTAATTGATGATTTGACGCGGTTGGAGCTAACAAAAAACTGTCCAAAGAAGCGAAGCTAGCAGTCCACAATGGAGTGCTGGTACCTACCCTAATATATGGATGTGAGGCATGAAACTGGCAGAAGAAGGCTGAAAGTACACTGAATACTGTAGAAATGAGATCCCTGAGGCAAATGTGCGGTAAAATCATGTATGACGGAATGTGCGTATGCTGTGTCTATTCTAGGGGTATTTTATTAGAGCCTGTTAAAAGGAGCTAGCAGCATTGATCCCCGGTGCACCGTGCACGTGCTTGATACTCGACGGACACGAGCAAAATACACGTTCACAGTTAAGTTGATGTTATCTATACATATATGAACGGGTCGTTTCTCCGACTCGTTTTATCGTAAGTCGGCTCGCATGTGGAACGAGCTATCGGCATCTGTTTTTCCTCCTCCATATAATCCGGGCCTCTTTAAGACCCGCATTAATAAATTCATTCCTACAGACCCTATCTTAACCCGCCCCATAACGCTGCCCAACTGGGTGGCGACATAGTTTCTCTGTATTTAACGTGTAAAGACAGGGGCACTCTTGTGAGAGGTGTCACATAAAAAAGTCATACCTCCGAATTTGAATATAGAGTCATACAAAATGATCTATATTATAACGAATGAATCCACCCTTCTTTTATCGATTGTCACATTTTATTAGGTAAAAAAAATCCTAAAGTTTATAATCGCACAACTCAACTCAACTTCAAATATTAATATTCTGTATAAACGATTGTTACATCTTACCGGAGGTGACCGGATAAATCATCAAAATGATAATTCATCACATCTTTAAAAAGTTATTTAAACTCATGGAAAGTAGTGAAAGAAAAACATTATTAACTGGGAAGTAGGTTAGGTTAGGTTTAATTTTTTTATTCATCATTTCTAATGACTTTATATCACTTTTTAAAGGTGTGTTGAATTGTCACTGTGTTGAGTTATCATAGAACCCTTACCGGAAATGTTTAAATTTTAAAGTTCTCTAAGGATGGGTTGTTTCGCAGAATTTGAACAATTCATCAATTTTCAACGTTCATTTTCAAGTTCTGTGAAAGTTCTATTTAAGTTCGGTTGTTATATCATTACAGGCTATTAGCTTGATAGAACTGAAATAATAACAGAACTTGAAAAAATCCATCACATAACTTGAAAAACTTCTTTGAAATTTGAAGAATTGTTCAAATTCTCCGAAACAACCCGTCCTAAATAAAATGAAATGCTCTTAAAAGAATCATCTCATATTTTATATTACAAAACAATATGACCGGAAGTCGGCATCTTTCAAAATAAAATAAAGCGTAAACTAAAAAACAGCTACAAGGTGGCTACAAATGCAATTATATTTAATCAATTTGATCGATTATTTTTTGTGTGAAGTTTTTTTCACAGTGGCCCAATGAATATTACATGGGGCCAATTGAACCAATTTGACTTTAAGCATTTTCTACGTCTTGCGATAAAAACTTAGGTTTACGATAAAAATACTCATAATCAACGGCAAAAAACTAGATGCCTACCAAATTCTTGTTTTGTTAATCTCATATAAATTAAGCTATATACTCATAAACCGATCGAGTGAAAAGCTGCAATGATCCCGACCCCGGGGTCATTGCAGCTTTTACGGAATGACGAGGAAAATAAGTTTTTTTAATAAGTTGAAAAAATTACTTTTCAAAATTTCAATTATGTTTAACGTAATACACTATCTGGCCTCAAGAAAATCAGTTTAATCACGAACCGTAACTATTTAATGTAATAAAATAACAAAACAAATTTATATTAACATCATAGTTTGGTTTAATCTCAATAAAAAAATAAGGAGAAAAAGTTTTTTTTATGAATGAGATAAAACTTTCCCCCAAATAACATGTATATATATATTACTATAATCAATATTATCCGGGAACGCGGTGGCAAGACGTAAAATTCCATAGCCGTTGATTATCAAAGACAAATTAAATTATACTTATTATATGAGTTAAATGTATTCTAATCAGGGTGTTGACAAATCCCGGCCAGTCTGCAGCTGCATTCTCTTAACAACGAAGTTTTGGTCTGATCACATTTTTAATACAGTGTTATTTTTTAACGAAATTAGTTTCCATACAGAGAATATACAAATAAACCTTTTTGTGTATAAAAACATAGCTGCTTTTAAGTTAAGATGTAGTGTGATATGATTTGTATTTTTTTATTAAACACTAATATGAAACATGAAGGAATTATCAAAATTTAAAAAATATATATTGAAGTGTTTTATCTTCTCTTTTAGTTGGTATTACTATAAACTGCACGTGTTAGTTCTACTTCTGCCATTTGTGTGCTAAAAATACTTTATTCAACTTCTCGAAGCTAGTATAGCTGTGGCTTTTTGTAGGAAATATGATATCTGAATATAATATTGTCAATATATTTATGTTTTCATTTTTTACAAATAAAAACTTGTGTGAATACCGCACCAGAGTCATACAGTCCTAACCGCTCCCGTCTGGAGCCAGTGAGACTATGGCATCCTCAAAGGAGACCTCGAAGGAGATGACGAGGAGGAAGGTGGTAGAGTACCTGGCTATTCAGATATGGTCACCAAACACTAATTGTAAAATAGTGCAAATTAATTTTAATAAAATTTATTTGAACCCGCGACCTTCGTATTGCTAGTCGAGAGCCACCTCAAGTAGTTTGATATGTTTGGTGACTTAGCAGGAGTGCCCGGGTTTATAGGGTGAGGTTTGTTCGGTTCTTGGCGGCGGATGCGCTTGCCTACCAAATGCGTGGTGGGCCGGATCGATTATTCCTCTTTAACGCATCGCCTTGCAACGCAATAGGAGAGTTGGATTCTTATGGTTATCACTCGAACACACTGACCCCCAGATAACTACCCACCCATCATACCTATTTCCTTCCCATAACTCACTGTCCTTCCTTTCTTTCAAAATACCCCCAACACAGCATTCACAAAGATGACATAGGCCCTGAGAGTTACGATTTTCCTAAGGGCCTCCTGTGTGGAGACGATGTAAAAAAATACAAAAAATAAACAACTATCTCGCTAAATCCTTGGCGGTGACTAATGGTAGGGGTATTGGTTATCTAATAAATGGTTCCCGGGGCGGCGGTACACATAATTGTAATAATTCTCGAGGGCTCTGATGTACAGACATTATGGCTCCTGTTGATTGACGAACATATACGAAAACATCGTTGGTTAGAATCGGTGCTTGAAATGACTTTAGCCATGTTTAATAAAAAACAAATTGGAATAAATTTTTTAGCAATTTTAATTTAAAATTTGAAAAATTAAATTCTCACCAATCTAATCGCCGCAATTTTAATAGGCACAAATTATGGATATTACGCTTTGTTTCAACTTAATCATTACAAGAAACTTACGTCGGGAGAGATGGTAAAAGATACATTAAAATAAAATTTGATTCAATCAATGTTCAAAATTTCTCTTTTAAAATGACTCAATGAACCTCACCCCATGAGCCCGGGCACCCCTGCTTAGTCACGAAACGTAGTAAATGATGCATTAAAGTTACATTTTTGTTTAATCAAGTTCAAAAGATTTTTTAAGCATGGATTTGACGTTTGCGAAAGTTCCATTTCAATATAAATACGCGTGAGGCAGTCTATCCTCTTTAAGTAAAAAGTCATTTTCATAGAATATAGATGTTCTAACAGAATCCAAAAAGTACCACAACGCGCGCGAAATCGGCGGTTACAAGTTACAACGATGCAAGCCGTCAAGTCTGTCAGAAATATATAGATCAACAAAATAAATCGTGTAAAATGTATATGCGACCGAAAAATGGGCGTGGCTTACAGCTAAATCTCGATGACACAAGTTGATCTATGAGGATTTACATATGTATGCCAACTTGGGTAATGGATCAACATATCCGGGGTGGATCAACAAATGCAAACGGATCAACATATACCTGGCGTACCGTCGCGCGAGATCAACATAGTACGAGAGGGGATAAATATATATATATATATATATATATATATATATAATAATATAATATTGTCAACAGATGATATAAATTAAACATGCAGGTATAAAGTTATTAATGTGTACCATATTTTAGTTCTAACGAAGATGTCTGCAGATGTATTGTGTAAATTCCCGATGATAACAGAACAGAATAGAAGTGATTGATTGCAAAATTCCTAAAAGCTAATTACGCTACAGTTATACAAAAACCATCGAAACGCTGTCAAGAGTGAGAATCTTGGGGTAATAGTCGCATTGTTGTTAAAGAATGGGATACAAAGAATATTGTGTGATTCCGCAGTCGGGTTGCTTATTCCTGGCCATCTTGATGTAACCATAGTCACCCCAACTATCTCCCCAGGAGTTCTTCACGAGGTAGTAATCCATGCCAGATTCTTTGTCAGTTCCGTAGCCCACGACGGTGACCTGCAAAGTATGGTACGATTACAAATCGGCACTGTGGCAATAGGGTAAAGATATTATTTTTTTACGATTAATGCCATACGTATTGATAAACGCTAGTCTAAGTGTACTAATTAATGTTGCTAAAAAAAATCAGCTACAATTTAGGTACGCCTAGTGAGGCTGGTTTACTAACACTTCTGGTAGATTGCAAATAAATTTATTTATCAACTTTATTAATCAGTCATTTCAAGATGCTTATATACCAATATGCCGGTGTACTCACTCCATGGTTGAGGTCCCCACTTCTTCCACTACAATTTGGCTCGTAGTAGACTCCGTAATAGTAGTCTACAAAGGAATCCAAGACTTCGATGGCGACCGCGATGGGCCCTATGTTGGCTACGGCTTCCGTCAGACTCTTTTCATTGTCCTGAATGAACGTGTAGTTGCTGACGGTAGCTCCTGAGTCCTTGGGGTTGTACCTGAACAAATGATGAACTAGAGAGAGTCGTTTAAATGAAGACTTAAACCAATATTGATTCTTTCAACTTATTTGACATTTTCAGTAAAATCCTGAAGACTTTAATAGTCCATATGGAAATGATAAAAACACATCTGTTCTTTGATAACAAATAGAGACAGAGATTGAAAATAAAATAAGGGCGAATGATATCGACGTAATTACGTGCAGTTTCCATCTATTCCTGTGTAGGGGTAGGATGCCTCAGTACTAATTCCTCCTATCTTCATGATGTCTTGATACGCATCCTCCATTAATCCTCCATTGCAGCCGCCGTTGCTTGTGGAACAGTCCACCAGGAACTGCTCCGAGAGGGAGACGAGTTTCCCTTTCTTCAGGAAAACCTGACCTTCCAATGATCCAACCTGCAAAATATATTTTTTATTTATTTTCCATATAGAAAATCAAAGAAACTTGCACGCTCTATGTCTAAAAGTATTCAAATGTTTCACTAACCATTTTAAAATAATTACTAATAAACAATGCAATAAAATGAATTTGAAAAAATTGCAGCTTATTCGCTGTTTCAAAATATTTTCTTAATGATTATTAGCAAGACTGGAGGATTAATTGATTATAAGCGAAGAGGATTAATTAATTAAATAATCCTGAAGGAGTATAGGCAGTTTAAAACTCGAGGTGACTGCGACCAGTGAAGGCAAACACAGCGGTCTTTAAGCGCGAGCCAAACCAAGAATTATGGAAAATAACCAACCCCCAAACAAAGCCGTTTGCGGTTGATTCGGCTCGCAAGTATCTACGCCGATTTAAATGTGTTAAACTGCAAGAAATATAGTTCCAAGAAGGCTATAATAGCAAACCCCCTTAAATAATTACCAATTTAAACATTATATTATTCTTCTGCTTCACTTATAGGTTCAACATATTATCTAAATTTACTCCACAATTAGTTGCATTAAATTATTATGTATTAAATATATAGGCGTTTTACATTATAAAAAAATTGATGTGATTTAAAAGATAAATAAGCAGCGGGAAGGAAACGACAACGGCCAAGACTGTGCAGTTTTTAAGGACTGTAGCACCGAACATTAAATATAATTACTCACTGCACTGAATGCCCAGCATGATCCGCAATTCCCCTGATCTTTAACTCCCGTCACGGCACCTTGAGCTGTCCAGTTAACGCTGTCGGGAATCTTCAGATTGGCCGTTGAGATGAAGGTGGCTCCCTTCAAGTTGTCGGGGCTGGAAGAAAGAATTACAAAAACACCATTTATATTATCATCGACAATGAGGCGGCCTGCATAGCTCTCGTTCGCACTCAGCCGTAGGCACAATTGTTCTACCTGTCTTATTCCTTTGACAGTAGCCCAGTCACCATATTGAAGTTCACCGAAGTTGTCAATAGGTGTCAGCGATGAATTATTAGTGCACCAAAACATGATTCACGCATATTATGTAAAAACTAATTAAAATAATAAATTAAATTGGATGATTTGAAGGATTAAAAACTCGGATTTCTAACTGAAAAAATAAATACATACATATGTTTTTATGAAAATACCGCACAAGAGTCCCAACCGTCTGGTGAGACTATGGCATCTCCAATTGGGGTACGCTATGAGGCTAAAGGTGGTGGGAAAGGGAAGGATATGGGGAAATACCTGGCAATTCAGATCACATGGCTAGTACAATTTGGAGAAACGTTCATTTCTGAATGGTAGTCTTTCACCAGCACGATAAAAAGAGTATCTCCTACTCTGGAACGTGCCACAAATAAATTATATTTTATTCTTAATGAATAAATGGGGAAATATCACATAATAAAAGTTCCAGTGATCTAAGTACATCCTACACATACACTTGTGATCTAAATACTTACATACACATACACTTCGTTTTTACCAGCGAGTTTTATTAGACCGGTGCTTATGTGTATGGTAATATAGGTAGGTTCCTACTCAAGAT
The DNA here is from genome assembly GCA_026573805.1 of Hesperophylax magnus. Lineage (NCBI taxonomy): Eukaryota > Metazoa > Arthropoda > Insecta > Trichoptera > Limnephilidae > Hesperophylax > Hesperophylax magnus. The sequence continues at coordinate 1,021,173 of JAIUSX010000180.1, read as the reverse complement.
ATATCTGAAGAAGTGACACCCCAATAATGTAAGAATGTAGCGAGGTGAAAGACAGTGAAAAGATGGTGAGTTAAAACTTCACATAGCAGTTGTCCATCGTGTAGTTCTAGTCGATCATCGTGATGGTTGGATAGTGATATGAAGTTAGTACCTACCTGGTATACTTGAATCCGGTGTGGGTGGCGATGAACTCACTGTGGAGCATGTCCGAGTACTTGTTGATGCCCTGACTGTAGGAAACTAGACCCTTCTCGAATTTCTGGTTGTGCGTGTCTATCTTGAGCTTATTGTTCATGAAGATCATCATCCTGAAATTCTCCTCAATAGGGTTATTATACTCCTTGTCGAACTGGGCCTGCAAAAAGCCAAACCATTTTTTCTCTGTCTATTGCAATTTCGTTCAAATTTTTTCAATGGATATAAGGATGGTTCTACGTAAAATTGCAAAAAATAATAAGTGAAAAAATCCTCATGTTCCGAACGTATTCTCATATTTGTATTATTTGATGTGGATACCTTGAAGGCGTTCCATGCATCGTCCACATTTGTTGTATCTGCGATGGACTCGCTCTGTGCTGCCGCAAACACAACAAACAACAAAAAGATGAACTTCATTTTTAATCTGTAAAAAGAAAAATACAAAATTATATTCAGTTTAAACATCAGTTACAAAGGGTTCCATGATAACTCAACACAGTGACAATTCAACATACTTTTTAAAAGTGATATTAAGTCATATATAACCTAACCTACTTAACCCATTTAATAAAGTTTTTGTTTCATCACTTTCAATGACTTTATATAACTTTTTAAAGATGTGATGAATTATCATTGTGATGATTTATCCGGTCACCGTTACAAAATTATATTCAGTTTAAACATCAGTTACAAAGGTATGTAGATAGAAAACTTGTTAGATTAAGTAATAATCAATCAAAAATAATTCACCAAAGCAAATTCTAATGCTACTTTATTTATTGTTATTAAGTTTAATTTGTAGAACTCGATTTTAATTTTATTTTTTTATATATTCAATAATATTGTTATTGGGTTTATAAAAACAGTTTATTTTTAAACAAGTTCTGCTGTGTAATTATTATTACGCGTGACAGCTGTTTCGCCCTCTGAAGGCATTATCAAACTGTGGTCAAAAATCCGGGTTTGCAGGCCCAACGAATGAATTAATAGGTTCCTTAACCTTCAGTAAAACATGAGTTCGTTTTCTCGATTTCGTTATTGTTTGTAATCAGGACAAATGCAGGTGCGTGAACATTTTCCGATATATTGGGAATAAACTAAAAGTTTAATAGGAAACGGCCTGCATTCCTGACTTTAACCTATTTAAATAAATCACAAATATTCATATCTCTCCGTGTACAAGCAAACTGTTAACCATAATATATTATTGAAAAAATATCACGTTAATAATAAATATAATACGTTTCATTTAAAATAAACAAAAATAACCTTACTATAAAGACTGCACTGGGTTTCATACCAAAAAAATGATTTGCATTTAAGGTTTAACCAAATTGACAATAAACATTATAATGTAAAGGAATGTAAAGGTTTTCAAATTTTGTGACTTTTTAGTAATTTTTGGCAATAATATTAATTATTTAATAGATTTTGTTTTCAAATTTCAGCTATATGGAAACATAATTAAAAGTTAAGTAAAGCAAATCTGAAATTGTGTAATGACATAAAATTAATGATTAAATTAAAACTATATGGGACGTGTGGGATTCCACTAACCTCCCCACATTCTGGAATAAAATATTATTATTATAAAACAAAAAATAACTCACCACTTCCAGTGAAAAGGTTCCGACTGGAGTATCTTCGAGTGACTGGCGAATTTCGCAAAGATGAAAGAACGTCCGACCAAAGGAAGGTGATTCGATTGTTGCTGGTGATGGTTGATATTGTGCTTTTATAACGATTTGATTCACAAGGCCCATGACAACTACGAAATATTGAAATAATATTTCTTTTTTACTACAGGCTATAAAAAAAACACTATATTTCAACATTAAGTCATATATCATCTACAACTGATTATTCAATAATACACTATATTCTAGCAGAGAGGATTTTTTTTTTGAAGTAGCTGACGTGTACCCAGAGTTGCTCGGGGACTTATAAATGGTTTCAGGTAAAGTTTTGAGGTTGTGAATTCTGGAGTACCTGACAACTGGGTGCATTATAAGGTGGAAATAATATTATTGCATCATAATAAATACTTTTTGTTTCAATTGATCGTGCCATGTCTTCTTTGGGCTCCTCGACCTTTTCATCTATACAATTCCATATTTATTGTTTTTGTGTTTAATTCGTAGATTTTTTTTTTAATCTAATTAAAGAGAAATTTTAAATACTATGATTATTATTTAATAAACTTTTAAATACTTTTTGTTATTGTTACAACTGTTTCGGTTTCAAGGCAATTTTCAAACTGTTTTAGACGACTTATTTATTCGATTCTATTTCACCCCCTCCCAATTTAATACCCTTACACATCTTTCTTCGTTCATCACTTACTTCTCATCTCAACACAAATAATTATTTAATTCATATCTTCCTCGGACATCCCTGACTTTTTATACAATTTACTTCAATTAGTATTTAATGCAATCTGCATTGTAACTTCGTGTAGTATCATGCAATCCGTATTGTTACTTGAAGTAGTATCATGCGATCTGAATTGTTACTTCAAGTAATTTTATGCAATCCGCATTGTTACTTCAAGTAGTGTCATGCAATCCACATTGTTACATAACATTTTACTCATTAAGTTTTGTTTATATAAATATATATCTAGATACGACCGAATCTTTTTCTAATTTATATATTTCAAATTTTCGTTTGAGAGTCGCAAATATTATCTTCAATAATTAAATCACACAATTTAAGATAAAACTCAGTAAGTAAGATATATACAAACGAAAATTTTCGCATCTACAAATAATAATTGCACACAGGACCTCATCTTTGCCGGGTTTTAGATAGCAGCTAATAAAAAAATGCATTAATATAGTTTTATGTTTCTCTTTAAATGTAATAATAGAGTCGTTAATATCTTTTGAAATATTGCAGACTTTGATTGCATTTCTTATCACATTTAATGCCTTCCTGTACTTTGTGTTCACAGATAATTCAATGTAAGCAATTAATAAGTTTAAGAATTGTTAGAATTAAATTTTTCTTCTTAATGATATATTACATTGATGGTTATAAAATTAAAGAATGAACGAATAATTGTTCAAACAATAATTTATTATTAATTTATACTTTTAGAAAAAATTCAATATGTATTGTATCGATCATGAACAATTATTTTATTGCATTTAATTTTAATTGCGGGTAAAACCTGCAAGTTTGATGGCCTCCTATTCAAAATCATAATATTTACCAGTTGAAAAATATATCAATCTGTTACCAGGCGGCTAAAAGACTGAATCTAACATGAAACAGTTCGATAACCCAATTTTCTAAAACGAAATTAAAATATTGACAAAACCAGTCGCCGCGCCGGCTGAAATATTATTCGCACCTAAAAACACCTGCGTCTGAAACGGTAAACAAGTTGCTGTGATGATATTGACGTCACAAGAAAGCTTGTTAAAGAAATTATAAATAGTACAAAACAACACAATATGGGGCATTCAAGTTTCAAAAATTACCACGAGTGGACGGAACACCTCCAGTTAAAACGCGATCTGTTAATTATAATTTAAAATGATCTCACTTGTTAATATGATCTCACTTGTAAAAGCTCAAGTTTAAATGAGGCCTTAGAATACTTTTACAATGTAATTTATTAAGCAATCGATAGCTTTGTACCCCTACAAAAATATTACACTTCAAAATTCTCTAAGTGGTTCGATTCTGAACTAATTAATCTAACGTACGATAAAAAAATTGCCCACAAACGATATAAAATAAATAGAACGCTAGATAATTATATCGCATTCTCCATTCTACGTAAAGATTTATTTATTTATTTATTTATTTATTTCACGCCTATTAAGGCTTTTACATACATATATATAAAAAATATTTACGAAATTATACATGAAAATAGTGCAGGAAACGACTATTAATACAATTGCAGAAAAATAAATATAAAGTCAAAATATCACTCAACTTGATCTACACAGAATGCAGGCACAACATATAAAAAATCCAAAATATTTTTTCTGTTTCAGTTGACAAAATTATTAAATGTTAGTCAAATCAAATTAAATACCTTTATTAAAATATTCCACTACTCGATGAAAAAAAAAACTTCAATAGGGTATGCTTATATATTGAAATTGATGTACTAAATATATCAACAACATCTGAGTATTTGTTTCCTAGTTGTTGAATCCGTCGCATAGGAGTATGATATTGGGACGTTGACATAGAATTGCTACAATAATATGGTAGGTACTGTCTTGAAACCGACCTGCTTGGAGTATGAAAAGAGATTACATATAATAAATCAGGGGTATCAAACATTGAATTAATGATTTTATACAAACAGGTTAAATCGGAAATAATTCTGCGATCAGATAATTTTATTAAATTTAATGAACAAAGTAAGTTATCGTAATTTAGGTTTTCTCTAGGAATGCCCATTTTGAAGTTTACATATCTTAAAAATTTATTTTGGATTCTTTCAATCGCATGTGAATAAACCTCATAATTTGGGGACCAAACCGTGGAATTGTATTCTACATGACTCCTTACTAGTGACATATATAATGTTTTTACAGTATTTACATTATTGAAATCACTAGATACCCTTAAAATAAATCCCAACATTTTCAAAGCTTTATTGGTTATTATTTCAATATGCTTGATAAAGTTAAGTTTCGTGTCAAACCAAATACCTAAGTCATTAATTTCCGAGACAGATACTAACGACATGTTGTTAATGGAATAATCAAAAAGTATTGGATACTTTATTCGATGAAACCTCATAATTTGACATTTGCTTATGTTAAGTTGCAAGCGGTTATCACGACACCATATAATTAATCTTGACAAGTTATTTGACAATATATGGCAATCGTTAATGTTTCTGATTGCTTTGAATAATTTCAGGTCGTCTGCAAACATTAACACTTGAACATCATTGAAAATATACAATACATCATTGACAAATAATAAAAACAGGATTGGACCTAAGTGTGATCCCTGGGGAACACCACTCGTAGCAGTGAATTTGTATGAAAGTGTGCCATCAATTTTAACAGCCAGTAATCTGTTGGTCAAGTAACTATTAAACCACTTATATAGTGAACCACCTATACCGAATTTATGGAGTTTATTCAGCAATAACTCATGATTGACTTTATCGAACGCCTTGCTAAAATCGGTATAAATAGAGTCAACTTGACATTTACTAGACATGGAATCAGATATATAGTTTTGATAGGTTAACAAGTTAGTAAGGGTAGATTTTCCAGTAGAGAAACCATGTTGTTTAGGAGAAATGACGTGGTTTAGTCGGAAAATAACTTTTTTAAGAAGAATTTTTTCAAAAACTTTAGGAATTGTTGATAAAAGGCACACCGGTCTGTAATTAATCACCTTGTGATTATCGCCTTTTTTAAAAATAGGCGTAAGAAAGCTGAATTTCCATTTAGTAGGAAAACATCCTGTTCGTAAAGACTGATTAAACAGCAAATATAAAGGATACGCCAGATTGGTAGCACAATTATTCAAAAATACAGGAGGTATTTTATCTGGTCCACCACTTTTGCATTGATCTAGTAATTTTAGTTCAGTCAATATATCATTATATTCTATGTGGATAAAAGATAAATTAAGATTATGATCAGTAGTAAAATTTGATACTGTACTAGCAGAAACTGGTGTCTCACATTCATAAACGCTTTTAAAAAAATCAGCAAAAAGGTCAGCGATACTTTGAGTGTCTTTGGCCTTTTTACCTGCATATTCCAAGTTGGCGGGTATACCAAAGTTTTTATTTTTCATTGATTTTGCATAGTTCCAAAAATACTTTACATTATGATTTATTGAAGTTTCAACATTAATAATAAAAGAATTGTAGCACATTTTTGATAAGATTTTACAATCTTTTCTAACGTTTTTAAATTCAATATAATTTGATAATGACCTGTCTTCTTTATATTTCTTATGTAAAACTTTTTTAAGGGCAGTTAATTGAACAAGTTCTTTATTGAACCATCTCGGATATTTTGATTCTTTAAAATGAATGAGTGGGATGAGATCTGTAATAATTTTATTCAGCAAGTAATAAAATGATTCAATATTTTGATTAATGTCGCCTTCTTTAAGAAATGACCAATCTTCCTTGTGGAGACGATCATTTATGTTCATATAGTTGGCATTTTTAAAGTTATACGTAGGAATTGAATTATTTTTTTTGCCTTCTTTAGTACAAGAGATAAGTATTGCTAGTGGGGGATGGTGGTTGTCTATCGGAAGAATAGACTCTAATGATTCATTTATAATTACGTTGCTTTCATTTGACAAAACTAGATCAAGAACACGATTATTAATATTACGTACATGGTTATATTGGGTTAAATTAAAAAGTAAAGACATATCTAGAATTGCTCGTTCGCAGGCGGTTGTTGGTATTGAATTAAAATTACTGTCTAAAACGTTGAAATTGCAATTAGGTAAATTATAATCACCGCAAATAATTATTTGATGATTTGGATATTTTGTTTTTACTAACTCAACATCTTCACAGTGTTTTTTATAGATTGATATGTTGGCATTAGGAGGAATATAAACAGTTCCAATAATAGTTTTCTTGAAATCACCACTTAATAATACGAACAATTGTTCCACATCAGTATTTTTGATTTTGAGTACTTTCGAAGTAATATTTTTGCGGACCGCTATCAGGACACCACCTCCTCTTGTATTGGAGCTGGTATGGTGACTCCGGTCTGCTCGGTGGACATGGTGCCTATGTAGTCCTAGCTCCGCTGAGAAGATTGATGATGTTAGCCATGTTTCAGTGAGTATGATGACATCATTTGAGAAAGATGGAGCATTTACTCTGAACTCCTTTTTTTTTTTTTTTTATTTGGTACATTATTTTGTTACAATTTATGTTTTCCAGTAATGTAGGCCTCACTGGGTGGCTTGCCCGTGCTGAGGCCTTCATTTTATAATATGAAAATCTAAGATAGTAAATTTGAAAAGAAAATAATAAATTTAAAATTAAAAATAAAAATACATAATAATACATTTAAAATTAAAAAATAATACAATGAAAATAATCTTGTGTGTTTGTGAGTGATGTGTGTTTATGTTGGTTTTGTGTGTTACGTGTAGGTTTTATTTTTATTTTATGCTATGACATTTTGGTAATATTGTCTTTTTTGTTGTTTAATCCATTTTGTAATTTTGTGTGTGAATTTATTTTTATTTTCCTCAATTTTAATTTCAATTTTTAGACTGTTGAAAGCTTTTATTGCATGGTATTGGTAGTGTCTTTGTCCAAATGTTGAATTTACTGTAGGAGTTTTAATGTTTTCTTTGTACGCTTGTCTAACTGGTCTGTTAGTGTTATTTTGTGTGTGTTGAAATTTATTTTTTTTGTTAAAAATGTAGTTTAGTAGTGTTTTAATGTATAATTGGCGTATATCTAGTACGTCACAGCTGTTGAATATTTGGTCTGTATCGGTCAGTCTATGTTTTTTTAGTATTACCTTTAAGATCGTTTTCTGTGCGGTTTCTATGTAATTGATAGCCGAGTTTGTTGCTCCTCCCCAAGCAATAATTCCATATTCTATTATTGATTGGCAGAGTGCAAAATATATTGTTTTCAATTGTTTTATTTTATATATGTTTCTTATGTTAAGGAAAATGTGTATTGTTTTGAGAAGTTTATTTGTGATTTGTTTGATGTGAGGTATCCATCTAAGGTTATGGTCAATTACGATTCCTAGATACTTTATTTGATCTGTTTTTTCTAGAGGAGGGCAATCGCAGATGTTGGTGTTTAAACATTCGTGTATTTTTATGGTGTTTGTATTGTTTTTTGGCTGTCCCGTGCTATTTATACTGTATGTTGTGAATTTTGTCTTTGATATGTTAAGTGTAAGTATGTTTGAGTCTAGCCATGTTTTGACTTGCGAGATTCCCAAATTCGCTATGTTATATACATTATTCCAATCCTTAGATTTGAAAAGTAAAACTGTGTCATCAGCATAGCTAACTATTTCACCATCTATTTTCATTCTTTAATTTTGTTCTGATGCCCCTGACGTTCTGGTAGTAGATGAGGCGTTTATATGGCTGGAGTTTTTTGGTTGAACATTGATAATTTTAGGTGAGTTGTTAATATATTTTATGGTTAAATTATTTTCTCCCTTATTTTTCCGATTTTCTAACTCCTTCCATACATTTTGAATTTCTTGGCGCTGAACCCATGTTAAGTCTTTTTTGGTTTTAATACTGAAATTTTTGTAGTCTATCGCCTTTTTTTGAAGAACCAGTTTCACTTGATGTTGGTCTGACAGTTCAATCTTGATCGGACGTATTTTATCCATTTCTTTTTTACCTAAACGGAACATTTTTATTTCAGAGGTATCAACATTTTCAACTTTGCTTAGAATACTCAAAACTTTGTTCTTATCCTCCCTCATGCAGTCAGTTTGAGTACCAGTTGAGCACTCAGGAACATTAAACATTATAATATTCTTAGAACGTAATTTTCTCTCCTCCATTTCCGCTAGTGTTTCGCAAATTCCAGGTAGGTCTTGTATGGTGTTAGGTAGAGGTTGGACCTGAGGTGGCTTCTGTTGTGAGATATTTGTATAGGCCTTCAGCTCTCCTTCCAGGAAGCCCACTTTCGCACCAACAACACTAATATTCCCCAAAAGTTCCGAAAGTTTAGGAGTTAATTTAGCCATTTGTTCTTTGGTAAATTTATTCGATGGATCCATAATGGTACTGTTCATAGAGTTTATTATATTACTTGCCATCGTAATAAAATGGTAGGGATCACACGAATCCATAATTAGTAGATCGAAGCAGAAATATAATATATGAAAAAGTTTAGCTGCCCTGATCACGTACTCGGGATAGTATGCGTAAATGTGAAGGTAACTTTACGTACACACACACTAGAAGCAAGTGCGAACTGACGAATCGACAGTTCTGATGACAGATTTATAATTATTTTGTTTTTGATATATCTTTTAACTGCGAGATTGGAATCACATGGAATTCTATCACTACACTAAAACTCGATTTGCACTTGTAATTTAGTACTTCCTATACGCACAGGTATAAAATTAAGTATTCTTATTTATGTTTTAAACTGGAGCAGAAACAAAACCGTGCACTGTTTACATGTAGTATTGTTGTATTCTATGATTGTCCTAGGAAATCGAAAGTATGTTTCAAAAAATACACCAACAATGTTGAAAATTCTATATTAACAAATTTTAATAAATTTTGGAATTACGCTAACTCCTTTTGGAAAATTAACTCTAAATTTCCCCGTACGATGTTTTACGGGAGAAAAGTGGGTCTGGACAAAAACGATATTGTAAATTTATTTGCAGATGTCTTCAAGAGTGTATATGAAGACAATGACAACATATTATCTGATAAACCCCAATTTGCCGAAAGCTCACTCAACTTGCATATCATCCATGTGGTAGTAAATGATGTTGTGACTTTAATCAAACAGCTGGATATCAGGTCGAATTCGGGGCCAGATATGATTCCCTCAATATTACTTAAAAACTGTATTCTTGTTCTAGTTCTTCCTATTATTATAATTTTCAATGTATCCTTATCTAGGGGTTGTTTTCCTGAAATTTGGAAAATTAGCTTTATAACACCTTTTTAAAAAAAAGGAGATAAATGTCAAATTGAAAATTATAGACCCATATGTATTATGTCATCACTACCTAAACTTTAAAAAAAGATTATATTTAGTAAAATCATGCATCAAATTAAACCAATTATATCAAAATTTCAACATGGTTTTATGCCAGACAGATCTACGTCATCTAACTTATTGCTTTACGAAAATTTTATTTCTAATGCACTGTCCAAGGGTCTTCAAGTGGATACAATTTATACTGACTTTAGCAAAGCCTTCGATACTATTTCTCATCGCATTTTAATGGAAAAATTAGAACACTTGGGAATAAGCGGCAACTTTCTCGAATGGCTTAGAAGTTATTTATCATACAGAAAATTATCTGTAAAAATTACCTTCACAACTTCTTACACTTTTTTTGCCTTAAGGGCCCGCTTTCCGCGTAAAGAATTTAGATTTGAGCATCACTCACAAAATAAACAATATTTAGTGTTAAAAGAATCCGACAGAGGTGTCTGAATTCGTATTAGGAATAATTTTGGGGATTATTTAATATTTTAAATAACGAAATTAAATTACCGACATCTATTGCAATTTTAGAAAAACAGACCTATTTTTAGTTAGCACCGAGCAAATCACACTGGCGTGAACTTCGCCCGCTCCAAAAAGTCGCTTCCCGTTTACACAGTATGTTTTTAACAGAAATTGTTTGTCTCTGTTTTTTGTACGTTAATGGAACCGAGCTGAAAGGGAGAGCTTTATTTTGCGAGTATGTCAACGATTTGTACAAATATTAGTGCGGTCTCTAGTTATTATTACTCTAAGGAACGAAGTCGAAATGAATATGGTTCTCAAAATATGGGTTTTATTACGGATTTAATTAATTAATTTTTTTTTTAAATTTTACAAAAAACATTTACGAAAGTTATTTGTATAGGTATACAAATTACTTTACTTTACTAAAATACTATTATCACTTTTATAAAAGTAATTTATAACTTTTATAAAATCAATAAATATATTTTTACATCAATAAGGTTTTTCTTATATGGTTATCTTTATAGGGTGTCCGGGGGTAAAGTGCTCAAACTTCAGGAGGTTATTCTAAATGCTAGAAGAAGTAAAAAAGAAATGGAAATTATTCGAATTTCCAAATTTTTTCCACAAAAATTTATTTTCCGTAGAAGAAATTGTTTTTTTTTCTATACAAAAAATTAAACTTTTTTACTCGAAAACTATCTTAAAACGTTGGAATTCCAAAAAAAGTTTTTTTTCTTTTTTACTTGTACTATCAATTAGAATCACCTCCCGAAGTTTGTGCACTTTACCCCCGACATCTTGTATAATATGCGCAATATAATATTTATACACGTGTAATATCTACTTTTGTACATTTATATAAATTATATACACGTTTACATTTTTATGCTCATCAAATTTATTATATTATAAAGATAGATAGAAAGATCCTTAGTGCTTCCTGAGGACTTACAAATCAGAAGACTTTTTTGTAATTATTTATTTATTCATTTAAACAATTCAATAATTGTAAAGAGTAATAAAACATGTAAGCAACATAAAATTACATTCTTAAATGTGAAAGGGGCTCTATTTATTTACATTTTTATGAAATTACTACTTTAAATAGTTTAAGCTTTCAGTGAACTTTCAATTTTATTTTTAACTTCTCTAAATATTATTTGTTTAAATTGTCAAATATAATTTAATCACAAACACAAGATTCACTCAAAATGAAAAATTGGTGGTTCTGAAATGTTCCCATAAATACGGTGAAAGAACCCTAAACTATAAACTTATTACCCTAAACATGCTTCGAGCGAAATGCAGATCTGGAAACCTTATCGTCAATCTGAGCAAAACATACCATGAACGTCAATATAGCAACAGCCTTTGTTCTGCTGCAGTTTCATTAAATGCCGAGAGATCCGTTTACAGTCTCCAAAAAGCAATACTGGGGCACAACCCTAGAAGCAAAGCTAAATGATTGGAATACAGAAAGATAAAAACACACCATTGTCAAAAATATCTTGGCCGTAAATGATTAAATAAAATTAGATTTATTCAGGAAGGCAAGCTATCGATCAAATGATTTGCGAATTCGGAAAAACCGTTATTATTGAGGTTTTATTGATGTTTTGTTTCTCCCGATTTATTCGTATAACCCATTAGTCTACATAATTATCTAGCGGGTTTTCCATTACTTGTGCACTTATGTTAATGTATTTTATGACCGTCTTTGTGTTGCTTATATTTGTATCATGTTGTCTCCCTCTATATTTTGTTATATATATGCACACATTATGTACTTCTTGTTTAGTATTAATTTGTACCCTGATGATGCTTAAGTAAAGCGAAACCGGTCGGTTCTTAAATTAATAAATATCGTGGTTTTAAAACAAAAAAGTATTTTATTTTATTAAATTATATTCCCCACAGTTTCAGAACTTTCAATAGCTTCTTTCGCTCGCATGTTCATTATTATTCTGAATTCCACGTTCGAGTATTGTTATTTGAAACAGATGGCCCGTATATTATTATTACATATTATATTATATTTCGGACATCGTTGCATTGTGAATTAATAAGAACTTGCCCTGTAATTTCTAATGTTTTGGAATTAGTTTTATTTCCCAAAGTACGTATTCTGAAAAATAAAACAATACCTGTCACCTTTGTTACACAATATATAAATAATTTATTTTTATAATAAATATTACCTACGTAATAGTAAATAATAATATATTCATCAAATCAAAATTTATATTTTTCTTCTTACCTTACAATGTCCACCATGCGTTTTTGTTTCGAACGAAATAGTCTTTTCTTAGAAATACGAGCACTTTTTCGTTTATTTCCCATTTTCGGAATACAATATTATTATTTACGATAAATATTATTTAGTAGAAATCACGAAACGGAGAACAACACGATCGTCCGCGAAGCTCTCTAAGCAGTGACTGAAAGGCAGATAGCGTACGCGCGTGAGGAAGTGAGAGGGGCTGCAATAATCATGCTTAGAATCATAAGACGTAAGCGACTGTTGTGAAAATGTTTAATAAATCACGGCGTATTTCAAAAATAGCAAAAATAACTTTTGGGGTCTATTGAGTAGCATTAAAATAAGCATTGTGATTTTTTTTCATACACATAACTTGTAAAATAACAGAAATAAACGTGTTAATAATATTTTTCGGAGCATACTTTGCGATTTATTTCTATCGAGGGAATTTCAAATAATTACCGTTTCGGCTTTTGGAACAAATAGATACTATCTTAAAGAATAACATATATTTTTTTAAGAGCTTAAAAACTTCAAACTTTTAAGGAAAATATGTCGGAAATTGGATGAAATTCGAATAGTGGGCCCTTAAGTGGGGTCCCCCAAGTTTCCCACCTAGGACCAATTCTTTTCCTACTATTTATTAATGACATTTCATTAATTTTCAATAATATTCATTTTCTTCTATTCGCCGACTATCTAAATTAATTAATTACGTGACGTTATTCTTCTGATTGTTTAACTCTACAAATGAACTAAAATAAACTTTATGAATGGTGCATCGTAAAAAAATTACATCTTAACATCAACAAATGCCAAAGATCAGTTTCCATAGATCTAAAACCCCTTTATTATTCGACTACTCAATTAACAATACCAATCTAAAAAGAGTCTTTGAATTCAATGACCTTGGAGTTATCTTTGACTCCAAATTACGCTTCTTGAATCACAGTAATAGCATTACCAGTAAGGGATTACAAATGCTTGGATTTATTCTCAGAATCGCTTAAGACTTTAATAACATAAAAACTATAAAATTACTATACACGTCTCTGTTTAGATATCAGGTTGAATACAATTCAACCATTTGGTGTCATCATTTCAACTCTCATTGTTTACAAATTGAAAAAATTCAAAATACATTTTTACGTTTTATTAATTTCAAAATTGGTATTCTTATTATTTTTATTTTTATTTTTTATTATTTATAACCGCTAAACTGCCCAAGCAGTTTTTCAACAGGTCAGTTTAACATAATATATTACCAAAGCATATAAATAGCGAGAAATCACAATATTTAAAATAGAAACAGAAGAATTTAAATAAGAACTTAAATAACCACAAAACAGAGCCATATATAAAAAATAAACAATAGAATAACTTTTAACTTACTACAATACAAAATAGTAAAATACAAAGACAGTCAGTTGTAACACAGGCAAATTACTCATATTCATATATATATATATATATATTTATCCCCTCTCGTACTATGTTGATCTCGCGCGACGGTACGCCAGGTATATGTTGATCCGTTTGCATTTGTTGATCCACCCCGGATATGTTGATCCATTACCCAAGCTGGCATACATATGTAAATCACTATAGATCAACTTGTGTCATCGAGATTTAGCTGTAAGCCGGGCCCATTTTTCGGTCGCATATACATTTTACACGATTTATTTTGTTGATCTATATATTTCTGACAAACTTGACGGCTTGCATGCGTTGTAACTTGTATTTCGCGCGCGTTGTGGTACTTTTTAGATTCTGTTAGAACATCCATATTCTATGAAAATGACTTTGTACTTAAAGAGGATAGACTGCCTCACGCGTATTTATATTGAAATGGAACTTTCGCAAACGTCAAATCCATGCTTAAAAAATCTTTTGAACTTGATTAAACAAAAATGTAACTTTAATGCATCATTTACTACGTTTCGTGACTAAGCAGGGGTACCCGGGTTCATGGGGTGAGGTTCATTGAGTCATTTTAAAAGAGAAATTTTGAACATTGATTGAATCAAATTTTATTTTAATGTATCTTTTACCATCTCTCCCGACGTAAGTTTCTCGTAATGATTAAGTTGAAACAAAGCGTAATATCCATAATATGTGCCTATCAAAATTGCGGCGATTAGATTGGTGAGAATTTAATTTTTCAAATTTTAAATTAAAATTGCTGAAAAATTAATTCCTATTTGTTTTTTACTAAACATGGCTAAAGTCATTTCAAGCACCGATTTCAACCAACGATGTTTTAGTATATGTTCGTCAATCAACAGGAGCTATAATGTCTGTACATCAGAGCCCTCGAGAATTATTACAATTATGTGTTCCGCCCCCCGGGAACCATTTATTAGATAACCAATACCCCTACCATTAGTCACCGCCAACGATTTAGCGAGATAGTTGTTTATTTTTTGCATAGACATATGAATATTAGTAGACCTGCCCTAAGTGATTAAAAGCGTATTATCCCCACTCCCCATACCGGTTCCATTGAGCCGGCTGGGCTCGCGTATGGCCTCAAAATTGAAACTGAAATTTGAAAACGTGACGTCATCATTCTTGTGCGAACTATGGTCGAGGCATCATCGGTTCATTTTACTAAATAACACGGCAAAATTTTGACTTGTACTATGAAAACTGGTAAAAATAGAGTTGAAAAAAGAGAATAAACCCAATTGTCGTATTACATTCCATATATAAGCATTATTTTACTTTATTTTAAGCATATTCACATCGTATAATATGAATCAGTTGTTACTATCACATCGAGAAACGTCTGGACGCAAAACACAAAGCTGGTTGGTTGCTGGGAAGTAAATTATGAACATTTATAAAAGTGTCTTAACTAAATACTCTGAAACTAACTACGACTCTGAAAATAGAAGCTGCCTTACTTTGCCGAATTTGGACTTCGCAAATTTGTTCATAACGTGGCGAGTAATTTGCGCTCCCATGTAAAAATGTCTATTCATTCAAAGCAGATTTTACTTTTAAGAAGTAAATGGTGATATTATAATGCGAGATGCCTATGTACTGTCAGATTGATTTATTGACGAATCACAGTCAGCTTCACTCCCTTCGTTCTTCAACTGTTGATTTTACCCCTCGCCCATATCTTCTCGTCTATTAATTCCTATGTCTGTGATTTTTTGTATTTTTTTACATCGTCTCCACACAGGAGGCCCTTAGGAAAATCGTAACCCTCAAGGCCCATGTCATCTTTGTGAATGCTGTGTTGGGGGTATTTTGAAAGAAAGGAAGGACAGTGAGTTCTGGGAAGGAAATAGGTTTGATGGGTGGGTAGTAATCTGGGGGTCAGTGTGTTCGAGTGATAAACATAAGAATCCAACTCACCTACTGCGTTGCAAGGCGATGCGTTGAAAGAGGATTAATCGATCCGGCCCACCACGCATTTGGTAGGCAAGCGCATCCGCCGCCAAGAACCGAACAAACCTCACCCCATAAACCCGGGCACTCCTGCTAAGTCACCAAACATATCAATCTACTAGAGGTGGCTCTCTCGGCTCTCATCCGAAGGTCGCGGGTTCAAATAAATTTTATTAAAATTAATTTGCACTATTTTACAATTAGTGTTTGGTGACCATATCTGAATAGCGAGGTACTCTCCCACCTTCCTCCTCGTCATCTCCTTCGAGGTCCACAATACCTTCAGCCTCATAATAACCCCAATTGAGGATGCCATAGTCTCACTGGCTCCAGACGGGAGCAGTTGGGACTCTGGTGCGGTATACACACAATTTTTTATTTGTAAAAAATGACAACCAAAATATTGTTAATATAATAATCCGATGCCAATAATATTTTTTACAAAACGCTACAGCTAGCTTCGAGATATTGAATAAAGTATTTTTAGAACAAAAAATGGCAGAAGATGAATGAACACGTGCAGTATAGTAATACCAACTAAAGGACAGGATGAAACACTTCAAAATATTTTATTTAAATTTTGATAATTTCATAAAAAAATACAAATCATATCACACCACATCCTAACTAAAAAGCCGATATGTTTTTATACACAAAAAGGTATATTTGGATATTCTCTGTATGAAAACTAATTTTGTTAAAAATAATACTGTATTGAAAATGTGATCAGACCAAAACTTCGTTGTTAAGACAATGCAGCTGCAGACTGGCCGGGACGTGACAACACCCTGATTAGAATACATTTAACTCATATAATAAGTATAATTTAATTTGTCTTTGATAATCAACGGCTATGGAATTTTACGTCTTGGCACCGCGTTCCCAAGTTATTGATTACTGAACACGGCGAAATATTTCAAAACGACTTATTAACGATTCCAGAATGTACTTTATTCATAATTGTTTTAAAAATGTATCTGTTTCTGTAGACATTTTTTTAATAAAGTGCTTATAAATAACGTTTTATTACTTATCCACTGGAGCGATTTCTGTCATATTTTGCCAATAGTGTGCAATATCTTAGTTTTACCTCTAGGTATATCATAGAGTGGGTAATTAAGTGGGGAATCTAAAAATATGGGATTGATTAAATCTAGGTGGATTCGTTAGCTTTATACCGCATTTAGTAGTTTATTTTGTTTCTTTGTTGTTTTCGGGGGATGATAATACCGGTACAATTGACCCCGTACTACAACTCAACACCAGTTTTTTTTAAAGTTTCTGTGAGTACAGCTCCCAAGTGCATGTCCGTCCGTAACACTTGGTCAATGTACTTATTTGTTCGTTGTCCTCTCTTTCCTAATGTGAAGTTGCTATTTTAATTTTAATCAATATATATACATGTTATTTGGGGGAAAGTTTTATCTCAATCATAAAAAAAAACTTTTTCTCCTTATTTTTTTATTGAGATTAAAGCAGACTATCATATTAACATTAATTTGTTTTGTTATTTTATTACATTAAATAGTTACGGTTCGTGATAAAACTGATTTACTTGAGGCCAGATAGTGTATTACGTTAAACATAATTGATATTTTGAAAAGTAATTTTTTCAACTAATTAAAAAATATTATTTTCCTCGTCATTCCGTAAAAGCTGCAATGACCCCGGGGTCGGGATCATTGCAGCTTTTCACTCGATCGGTTTATGAGTATATAGCTTAATTTATATGAGATTAAAAAAATAAGAATTTGGTAGACAACTAGTTTTCTGCCGTTGATTATGAGTATTTTTATGGTAAGCCTAAGTTTTTATCGCAAGACGTAGAAAATGCTTAAAGTCAAATTGGTTCAATTGGCCCCATATAATATTCATTGGGCCACTGTGAAAACAACTTCACATAAAATATAATCGAACAAATTGATTAAATATAATTGCATTTGTAACCACCTTGTAGCTGTTTTTTTAGTTTATGCTTTATTTTATTTTACAGAAAGATGCTGACTTCCGGTCATATTGTTTTATAATATTAAATATGAGATGATTTTAAAAGAATCATCTTTAGAGCTATTCGAAACATTCGCAAAAATCAAATCCATAAAAAAATCATAACTTAGCAGGGGTACACTGTTGCGTATGCTCAGCTACTACGTGGCGGGCCGGATCGAAAGAGACTGGTTGAGGGATACCTTTTGGCCATAAAAATCTAAAATGGCGGCAAAAAGAATAATGTTATATGGTATATTTTGAACTTCTTACCACCTCTCCTGATTACGCTTCGTGACTTAGTAGGGGTGGCCGGGTTCTTGATTATAATGGGTAATTATTTAAAATTGGTAATCAATGGATGATTGAACGTGGTTGGAGATAACAAAAAACTGTCCAAAGAAGCGAAACTCCACAATGGAGTGCTGGTACCTACCCTAATATATGGAAGTGAGGCATGGACACCTCTCACTAGAGCGCCCCTGTCTTTACACGTTAAATACAGAGAAACTATGTCGCCAACCGGTTGGGCAGCGTTATGAGGCGGGTTAAGGTAGGGGCTGTAGGAATGAATTTATTAATGCTGGTCTTAAAGAGGCGCGAATTATATGGAGGAGGAAAAACAGATGCTGATAGCTCGTTCCACATGCGAGCCGACTTACGGTAAAACGAGTCGGAGAAACAACCCGTTCATATAGATAACATCAACTTTACTGTGAACCTGTGTTCCGCTCGTGTCCGTCGAGTATCACGCACGTGCACGGTGCACCGGGGATCAATGCTGCTAGCTTCTTTTAACAGGTTCTTATAAAATACCTGTAAAATAGACACAGCATACGCACATTTCGTCATACATGTTTTACTGCAATATGCCTCAGGGATTTCATTTCTACAGTATTCTGTCTACTTTCAGCCTTCTTCTGCCAATTCCGTGCCTCATTTCCATATATTAGGGTAGGTACCAGCACTACATTGTGGACTGCTAGCTTCGCTTCTTTGGACAGTTTTTAGTTAGCTCCAACCGCGTCCAATCATCCATTAATTACCCATTATAATCAAGAACCCGGCCTCCCCTACTAAGTCACGAAGCGTAATCAGGAGAGATGGTAAAAGATACAGGTTCAAAATTTCCTACATAACATTATTCCTTTTGCCGCCATTTTGGATTTTTATGGTCGAAAGGTATCCCTCAACCAGTTTCTTTCGATCCGGCCCGCCACGCAGTAGATGGGCAAACGCATCCGCCGCCAAGACCTAGACTAACATCACCCTATGAACCCGTGTACCCCTGCTAAGTTATGATTTTTTTATGGATTTTTTTTTGCGAAATTTTCGTTTCAATCTAAATACGCATACATTTCTTATAAACAATTCAAGCAACAAACAGTCGAATGAACACGTCATTTTGATTTGAAACGGTACCATCTCACACTCATTTCATGCGATATTCGACTCTAGAGACTAATACTTTGAGTTCAATATCACAAAAGATTACGGAATCAGATAAAACCTTGTGATGAACAGTCCACCGATTGCCCCCTTGATTGGTTCATTAAGGGCCGGTTTTATAACCATTTATAACCATCCGTTAGTCACGCTTGATACCATTTTTAACAAATATTTGGTCTACTGCTTGATTTCGCCGTTTTATAAACATTCGCCAGGCTACCGGTCGGTTAAGTAGCGGTTAACGCTTTACCGACTGATTTCGGGCAGTTAAATGGATAACGATCCGTTTGCTGTTCATAGGCTGACGTTTTTTGACAGTTCTGTTATCAGTAGTTGTTCCCGGCGCTCACTTATTTGGAACCGTGCACTATTTTTGAAATAATACTACTATATAATTTGTGTTTGTGCAATGGATTCCTCGTCGAGCAGTGAAAGTGAAGATGGGCGATTGATAATTCTCGAAGATAGTTCATCGAGCAGCAGTGAAGACGAAGTTGCAAGACGCAGACAACCGCGTGTTTTTATGCATAGACTGGACTATATTTTTCAAAAACTACTTGTATATTCTTAAAATTTTTCACTTTTATAACTTTTGGTATAAATTCTATGTATGTGTAATCCTCGATAACTTATATAATATTGTTTTATAATCTATGTAAAAGCCCCTATGGGCGTATAACAACAATAAATAAAATGCTATTTTTCATCCAATGTTTCACATTACTTCTAAATACATATATTGTAAAATGCTGTTCTTCATCCAATATTTCACATTACTTCTAATGCTATAATATAATTACAGCATGGCTCATATTTTTATAAAGAAATATATTATTTCAGACAGACTATAGTTTTATTAAAAGAAAAATTCTCTACCTTATATACCCCTATTAATTTAGCCTTAAAAATAGTTCAAATTTGAATGTTACATTCGATACTCACTTTAAATCCCTCTCCTCCGGGTAATCTAATTGTATATAATAAAATAATTCATCTTCAATAAACTTACTTTTTATTTTCAAATACAAAGTATACAAGCAAAGAAAATAAATCTTAATCAACATATATTTTAAAAGAAAGTGTTCTACAATGTGCGTGCCGATAAAACGCTAAAGTAAGATACAATTGTAGAAGAATTTTCAGAAGATCATCGACTCGTGTTGGATGCAGGGAATAGACGTAGCATAGGACAGGAAACGATAAAAGACTAAAAATCAAATAGTTGAAGGGCCTCAAAGATCCTCGAGATCAGAAATAACATCACAAGCAACAGGGGGTGACAGCACTTGCTCAAGTGGGATGGTTGGTATCTTCTTTTCTTTGTTTCCTTTGACGAATTTGTGACGGCGACTGTTTTTTTGCAGGTTAATGCCGGCGTTTTTTCTATTAAATTCAGAAGTCTGTAGAGATTTTCTGTGGTGAAGTTTCGGCTCTTCGTTCTTTTGTTCATGTTTATTTCTGAAAAATTACAATAATTTCATTAAAACCACATCACGATAGTGTAAAAATATGTCAACCTTTTTAATATACGTAGGTTAGTTTACGCGCACATAAAACTACAAAATAATGTTGATCAACACTATATGCATTCGTATCCACTGTATTATAAATATAAACTTACTTATTTTTGATGTATATTGAAGATTTATAAAGTTATTTAAACTTATAGCTTAACAACGATTGGCAACGATCTTGACAGCCATTTGACAGCTGACTAAATCCAAAGATATGCCATAGATGAAAATAGTATCACAGACAATTATTTACCAAAAACATTGCCAGTAAAAAAACTTTCGGACTAAATGTAACCGATGACCGCTAGTAATGCAAATATGTTTATAGAACGCAAAATAAGATAACGAACGGATAGCGGCCCGTTAAAGAAAAACGGTTCGTTACGTAACCGAAATTTGGTACTTCGTTTATAAAACCGGCCCTAAGTAAAACCATATATAGGGACACAGATCAACTTTGTCTAATAACTTCTTACCTGGATCAACATACTACGGGAATAGATCAATATATATGAGATCAACAAAATCTTTTGAACTTGATTAAACAAAAATGTAACCCTAATGCATCATTTACTACGTTTCGTGACTTAGCAGGGGTGCCCGGGTTCATGGGGTGAGATTTGTCTGAGTCATTTTATAAGAGAAATTTTGAACATTGATTGAATAAAATTTTATTTTAATGTATCTTTTACCATCTCTCCCGACGTAAGTTTCTTATAATGATTAAGTTGAAACAAAACGTAATATCCATAATATGTGCCTATTAAAATTGCGGCTATTAGATTGGTTAGAATTAAATTTTTCAAATTTTAAATTATGATTGCTAAAAAATTTATTATAATTTGTTTATTACTAAACATGGCTAAAGTCATTTCAAGCTACGATTCCAAACAAAGATGTTTTAGTATATGTTCGTCAATCAACAGGAGCCATAATGTCTGTACATCAGAGCCCTCGAGAACTATTACAATTATGTGTACCGCCGCCACGGGAACCATTTATTAGATAACCAACACCCCTACCAAAGGTCACCGCCAACGTTTAGCGAGATTGTTGTTTATTTCTTATATTTTTTACATCATATCCACACAGGAGGCCCTGAGGAAAATCTGTGAATGCTGTGTTGAATGTCATCTTTGTGAATGCTGTGTTGGGGGAATTTTGAAGGAAAGGAAGGAGAGTGAGTTCTGGGAAGTAAATAGGTTTGATGGGTGGGTAGTAATCTGGGGTTCAGTGTGTTTGAGTGATATACATAAGAATCTAACTCTCCTACTGCGTTGCAAGGCGATGCGTTGAAAGAGGACTAATCGATCCGGCCCACCACGCAGTTATTAGGCAGGCGCATCCGCCGCCAAGCCCCTCACATACCTCACCCCATAAACTCGGGCACTCCTGATAAGTCACTAAACATATCAAACAACTTGGGGAGACCTATGGCAGAAGTGTGGGTTATCCAATAAATGGTTCCCGGGGCGGCGGTACACATACCCTCCTCCCAAATTGTGATAAACTTCTACTTTCAAATGTAAAACATAATTTAAAACGTACCTAAATGACGGCCTCCGTTATCGAGGGGTAAGGCTATCGACTAGCAATCCGAAGGTCGCGGGCTCAAATAAAATTTACTAAAATAAATTTGTACTATTTTACAATTAGTGTTTGGCAACCAGATCTGAATAGCCAGGTACTCTCCCAACTTCCTCCTCGTCATCTCCTTCGAGGTTCACAATATCTTCAGTCTCACAACAACCCCAATTGGGGATGCCATAGTCTCACTGGCTCCAGACGGTAGCAGTTGGGACTCTGGTGCGGTATTCATTTTTTTTTAAATGAAAATAGAAATATTGGTTCAATATTATAATCAGATAATGATTAATACATCAGTGAATAACATTCATTTAACATGACCACCCAACGAGAGGCTGATTTGTTTCACAGTTTATGGATGACACGTGCAGTGCTATACTAATACCAGCTAGAGGAGAGCGTTATGCGAGCCGACTTACGATAAAACTAATCGGAGAAACGACCCGTTCATATATGTATAGATAACATCAACTTAACTGTGAACGTGTATTCCGCTCGGTCCGTCGAGTATCAAGCACGTGCACGGTGCACCGGGGATCAATGCTGCTAGCTCCTTTTAACAGGCTCTAATAAAATATCTGTAGAATCGACACAGCATACGCACATTTCGTCATACATGATTTTACCGTACATATGCCTCAGGGATCTCATTTCTACAGTATTCAGTCTACTTTCAGCCTTCTTCTGCCAGTTTCATGCCTCACTTCCATATATTAGGGTAGGTACCAGCATTCCATTGTGGACTGCTAGCTTCGATTCTTTGGACAGTTTTTTGTTAGCTCCAACCGCGTCAAATCATCAATTAATTACCCATTATAACCAAGAACCCGGCCTCCCCTGCTAAGTCACGAAGCGTAATCAGGAGAGATGGTAAAAGATACAGGTTCAAAATTTCCCATATAACATTATGCCTTTTGCCGCCATTTTGGATTTTGATGGTCAAAAGGTATCCCTCAACCAGTCTCTTTCGTTCCGGCCCGCCACGCAGTAGGTATTTTTTTATAGATTTGATTTTTGCGAAAGTTTCGTTTCAATCTAAATACGCATACATTTCTTATAAACAATTCAAGCAACAAACAGTCGAATGAACACGTCATTTTTATTTGAAACGGTACCATCTCACACTCATTTCATGCGATATTCGACTCTAGAGACTAATACTTTGAGTTCAATATCACAAAAGATTACGGAATCAGATAAAACCTTGTGATGAACAGTCCACCGATTGCCCCCTTGATTGGTTCATTTAGTAAAACCATATATAGGGACACAGATCGACTTTGTCTAATAACTTCTTACCTGGATCAACATACTACGGGAATAGATCAATATATATGAGATCAACATAAGTATGCCAATTTGGGTAGATCAACATAAATTATGCATCCGATTTCCATACAAATTTTGAAAATTTTATGAACAGTACATCAAATGGTTTTTCTGGCAAACTGGCAACATTGATAATTATTGTACCACTGTTGTCAATTCATTCAGATGTATTCCATAATTGCAAAGTTATATGGTGTTAAAGGTGGATCAACTTAGTCTAACAACTTCTTACTGGATCAACATAATACGGGAAGAGGACAATATATATAATATATATATTGTCCTCTTCCCGTATTATGTTGATCCAGTAAGAAGTTGTTAGACTAAGTTGATCCACCTTTAACACCATATAACTTGGCTATTATTGAATACATCGGTACGAATTGGCAACAGTGGTACAATAATTATCAATGTTGCCAGTTTGCCAGAAAAACCATTTGATATACTGTTCCTTAAATTTTCTAAATTTGTATGGAAATCGGATGCATAATTTATGTTGATCTACCCAAATTGGCAAACTTATGTTGATCTCATATATATTGATATATTCCCGTAGTATGTTGATCCAGGTAAGAAGTTATTAGACAAAGTTGATCTGTGTCCCTATATATGGTTTTACTAAATGAACCAATCAAGGGGCAATCGGTGGACTGTTCATCAGAAGGTTTTATGTGATTCCGTAATCTTTTGTGATATTGAACTCAAAGTATTAGTCTCTAGAGTCGAATATCGCATGAAATGACTGTGAGATGGTACCGTTTCAAATCAAAATGACGTGTGTTGCTTGAATTGTTTATAAGAAATGTATGCATATTTAGATTGAAACGAAAATTTCGCAAAAACAAATCCATAAAAAAATCATAACTTAGCAGGGGTACACGGGTTCATAGGGTGAGGTTTGTCTAGGTCCTGGCGGCGGATGCGTTTGCCCATCTACTGCGTGGCGGGCCGGATCGAAAGAAACTGGTTGAGGGATACCTTTCGACCATAAAAATCCAAAATGGCGGCAAAAGGAATAATGTTATGTAGGAAATTTTGAACCTCTATCTTTTACCATCTCTCCTGATTACGCTTCGTGACTTAGTAGGGGAGGCCGGGTTCTTGGTTATAATGGGTAATTAATGAATGATTGGACGCGGTTGGAGCTAACTAAAAACTGTCCAAAGAAGCGAAGCTAGCAGTCCACAATGGAGTGCTGGTACCTACCCTAATATATGGAAATGAGGCATGGAATTGGCAGAAGAAGGCTGAAAGTAGATAGAATACTGTATAGATGAGATTCCTGAGGAATATGTGCGGTAAAATCATGTATGGCGAAATGTGCGTATGCTGTGTCTATTCTACAGGTATTTTATAAGGGCCTGTTAAAAGGAGCTAGCAGCATTGATCCCCGGTGCACTGTGCACGTGCTTGATACTCGACAGACACGAGCGGAACACAGGTTCACAGTAAAGTTGATGTTATCTATATACGAACGGGTCGTTTCTCCAACTCATTTTACCGTAAGTCGGCTCGTATGTGGAACGAGCTATCAGCATCTGTTTTTCCTCCTCCATATAATTCGCGCCTCTTTAAGACCAGCATTAATAAATTCATTCCTACAGCCCCTACCTTAACCCGCCTCATAACGCTGCCCAACCGGTTGGCGACATAGTTTCTCTGTATTTAGAGTTTAAAGACAGGGGCGCTCTAGTGAGAGGTGTCACATAAAAAAATCATACCGCCCATAGACATATGAATATTAGTAGACCTGCCCTAAGTGATTAAAAGCGTATTATCCCCACTCCCCATACCGGTTCCATTGAGCCGGCTGGGCTCGCATATGGCTTCAAGTGAAATTTGAAAACGTGACGTCATCATTCTTGTGCGAACTATGGTCGAGGCATCATCGGTTCATTTTACGAAATAACACGGCAAAATGTTGACTTTTGATATGAAAACTTGTAAAAATAGATGTGAAAAAGAGAATAAACCCAATTGTCGTATTACATTCCATAAGTAAGCATTATTTTACTTTATTTTAAGCTTATTCACACCGTATTATATGGATCAGTTTTAGAAACATATACTATCACATCACAATGTAGCGATTCTCAAGTGTGCTCATCGTTGTTTACTGGGGTAAGTAAATTATGAGACATTTGTAAAAGTGTCTTAACTAAATACTCTGAAACTAACTACGACTCTGAAATAGAAGCTGCCTTACTTTGCCGAATTTGGACTTCGCAAATTAGTTCATAACGTGGCGAGTAATTTGCGCTCCCATGTAAAAATGTCTATTCATTCAAACGCAGATTTTACTTTTAAGAAGTAAATGGTGATATTATAATGCGAGATGCCTATTTACTGTCAGATTGATTTATTGACGAATCACAGTCAGCCTTACTCCCCTCGTTCTTCAACAGTTGATTTTACCCCTCGCCCTTATCTTCTCGTCTATTAATTCCTATGTCTGTGATACCGCCGAATTTGAATATGGAGACTTACAAAACGAAAAACGAGTTGGAAAAACGACCCGTTCTCATAAAGACAACATCAACTTTATTGTGAACGTGCGTTCCGCTCGTGACCGTCGAGTATCACGCACGTGCACCGGGGATCAATGCTGCTAGCTCCTTTTAACAGGCTCTAATAAAATACCTGTAGAATAGATTTCGTCATACATGATTTTACCGTACATATGCCTCAGGGATCTCATTTCTACAGTATTCAGTCTACTTTCAGCCTTCTTCTGCCAGTTCCATGCCTCACTTCCATATATTAGGGTAGGTACCAGCACTCCATTGTGGAGTTTCGCTTCTTTGGACAGTTTTTTGTTATCTCCAACCGCGTTCAATCATCCATTGATTACCCATTTTAAATAATTACCCATTATAATCAAGAACCCGGCCACCCCTACTAAGTCACGAAGCGTAATCAGGAGGGGTGGTAAGAAGTTCAAAATATACCATATAATATTATTCCTTTTGCCGCCATTTTAGATTTTTATGGCCAAAAGGTATCCCTCAACCAGTCTCTTTCGATCCGGCCCGCCACGTAGTAGCTGAGCAAACGCAACAGTGTACAACTGCTAAGATATGATTTTTTTATGGATTTGATTTTTGCGAATGTTTCGAATAGCTCTAAAGATGATTCTTTTAAAATCATCTCATATTTAATATTATAAAACAATATGACCGGAAGTCGGCATCTTTCTATAAAGCATAAACTAAAAAAACAGCTGCAAGGTGGTTACAAATGCAATTATATTTAATCAATTTGTTCGATTATATTTTATGTGAAGTTGTTTTCACAGTGGCCCAATGAATATTATATGGGGCCAATTGAACCAATTTGACTTTAAGCATTTTCTACGTCTTGCGATAAAAACTTAGGCTTACGATAAAAATACTCATAATCAACGGCAGAAAACTAGTTGTCTACCAAATTCTTATTTTTTTTAATCTCATATAAATTAAGCTATTTACTCATAAACCGATCGAGTGAAAAGCTGCAATGATCCCGACCCCGGGGTCATTGCAGCTTTTACGGAATGACGAGGAAAATAATATTTTTTAATTAGTTGAAAAAATTACTTTTCAAAATTTCAATTATGTTTAACGTAATACACTATCTGGCCTCAAGTAAATCAGTTTTATCACGAACCGTAACTATTTAATGTAATAAAATAACAAAACAAATTAATGTTAACATGATAGTTTGCTTTAATCTCAATAAAAAAATAAAGAGAAAAAGTTTTTTTTTTATGATTGAGATAAAACTTTCCCCCAAATAACATGTATATATATTGATTAAAATTATAATAGCACCTTCCCATTAGGAAAGAGAGGACAACGAACAAATAAGTACATTGACTAAGTGTTACGGACGGACATGCACTTGAGCTTATAAAACTTGGGAGCTGTACTCACAGAAACTGGAGTTTAGTTGTAATACGGGGTCAATTGTACCGGTATAATCATCCCCCAAAAACATTAACATAGAAACCATATAAACTACTAAATGCGGTTTAAAGCTAACGAATCCACCTAGATTTAATCAATAATCCCGTATTTTTAGATTCCATAAGTACCCACTCTATTGTGTACCTAGAGGTAAAACTAAGATATTGCACAATATTGGCAAAATATGGCAGAAATGGCTCCAGTGGATAAGTAATAAAACGTATTTTATAAGCACTTTTAAAAATAAATTGTCTAAAGAAACAGATAAATTCTTAAAACAATTATGAATAAAGTACATTCTGGAATCGTTAATAAGTCGTTTTGAAATATTTCGTCGTGTTTAGTAATCAATAGTATCGCGGTGGCAAGACGCAGAATTCCATAGCCGTTGATTATCAAAGACAAAACAAATAAAATTATAATTATTATATGGGTTAAATGTATTATAATCAGGGTGTTGTCACATCCCGGCAGCTTAGAGTAATAATATTAATAATAATACTCTAAGCCCGGCAGTCCGCAGCTGCATTGTTTTAACAACGAAGTTTTGGTCTGATCACATTTTCAATACAGTATTATTTTTTAACGAAAATAGTTTTCATACAGAGAATATACAAATAAACCTTTTTTGTGTATAAAAACATATCCACCTTTAAGTTAAGATGTAGTGTGATATGATTTGTATTTTTTTATTAAACACTAAAGCATGAAGCATGAAGGAATTATCAAAATTTAAATAAAATATATTGAAGTGTTTTATCTTATCTTTTAGTTGGTATTACTATAAACTGCACGTGTTAGTTCTACTTCTGCCATTTGTGTGCTAAAAATACTTTATTCAACTTCTCGAAGTTAGCAGCTGTGGCTTTTTGTAGGAAATATGATATCTGATTATAATATTTGTTTCATTTTTTACAAATAAAAACTTGTGTGAATACCGCACCAGAGTCATACAGTCCTAACCGCTCCCGTCTGGAGCCAGTGAGACTATGGCATCCTCAAAGGAGACCTCGAAGGAGATGAGGAGGAGGAAGGTGGGAGAGAACCTGGCTATTCAGATATGGTCACCAAACACTAATTTTAAAATAGTGCAAATTAATTTTAATAAAATTTATTTGAACCCGCGACCTTCGGATTGCTAGTCGAGAGCCACCTCAAGTAGTTTGATATGTTTGGTGACTTAGCAGGAGTGCCCGGGTTTATAGGGTGAGGTTTGTTCGGTTCTTGGCGGCGGATGCGCTTGCCTACCAAATGCGTGGTGGGCCGGATCGATTAATCCTCTTTCAACGCATCGCCTTGCAACGCAGTAGGAGAGTTGGATTTTTATGTTTATCACTCGAACACACTGACCCCCAGATTACTACCCACCCATCATACCTATTTCCTTCCCAGAACTCACTGTCCTTCCTTTCTTTCAAAATACCCCAACACAGCATTCACAAAGATGACATAGGCCTTGAGAGTTAAGATTTTCCTAAGGGCCTCCTGTGTGGAGACGATGTAAAAAAATACAAAAAATAAACAACTATCTCGCTAAATTGTATTGGTTATCTAATAAATGGTTCCCGGGGCGGCGGTATACATAATTGTAATAATTCTCGAGGGCTCTGATGTACAGACATTATGGCTCCTGTTGATTGACGAACATATACTAAAACATCGTTGGTTGGAATCGGTGCTTGAAATGACTTTAGCCATGTTTAATAAAAAACAAATTGGAATAAATTTTTCAGCAATTTTAATTTAAAATTTGAAAAATTAAATTCTCACCAATCTAATCGCCGCAATTTTAATAGGCACAAATCATGGATATTACGCTTTGTTTCAACTTAATCATTACAAGAAACTTACGTCGGGAGAGATGGTAAAAGATACATTAAAATAAAATTTGATTCAATCAATGTTCAAAATTTCTCTTTTAAAATGACTCAATGAACCTCACCCCATGAACCCGGGCACCCCTGCTTAGTCACGAAACGTAGTAAATGAAGCATTAAAGTTATATTTTTGTTTAATCAAGTTCAAAAGATTTTTTAAGCATGGATTTGACGTTTGCGAAAGTTCCATTTCAATATAAATATGCGTGAGGCAGTCTATCCTCTTTAAGTACAAAGTCATTTTCATAGAATATGGATGTTCTAACAGAATCTAAAAAGTACCACAACGCGCGCGAAATACAAGTTACAATGCATGCAAGCCGTCAAGTTGGTCAGAAATATATAGATCAACAAAATAAATCGTGTAAAATGTATATGCGACCGAAAAATGGGCGTGGCTTACAGCTAAATCTCGATGACACAAGTTGATCTGTAGGGATTTACATATGTATGCCAGCTTGGGTAATGGATCAACATATCCGGGGTGGATCAACAAATGCAAACGGATCAACATATACCTGGCGTACCGTCGCTCGAGATCAACATAGTACGAGAGGGGATAAATATATATATATATATATATATTGTCCTCTTCCCGTATTATGTTGATCCAGTAAGAAGTTGTTAGACTAAGTTGATCCACCTTTAACACCAAATAACTTGGCTATTATGGAATACATCTGTATGAACTGACAACAGTGGTACAATAATTATCAATGTTGCCAGTTTGCCAGAAAAACCATTTGATATACTGTTAATAAAATTTTCAAAATTTGTATGGAAATCGGATGCATAATTTATGTTGATCTACCCAACTTGGCATACTTATGTTGATCTCATATATATTGATCTATTCCCGTAGTATGTTGATCCAGGTAAGAAGTTATTAGACAAAGTTGATCTGTGTCCCTATATATGGTTTTACTAAATGAACCAATCAAGGGGCAATCGGTGGACTGTTCATCACAAGGTTTTATGTGATTCCGTAATCTTTTGTGATATTGAACCCAAAGTATTAGTCTCTAGAGTCGAATATCGCATGAAATGACTGTGAGATGGTATCGTTTCAAATCAAAATGACGTGTGTTGCTTGAATTGTTTATAAGAAATGAATGCGTATTTAGATTGAAACGAAAATTTCGCAAAAACAAATCCATAAAAAAATCATAACTTAGCAGGGGTACACGGGTTCATAGGGTGAGGTTTGTCTAAGTCCTGGCGACGGATGCGTTTGCCCATCTACTGCGTGGCGGGCCGGATCGAAAAAGAAACTGGTTGAGGGATACCTTTCGACCATAAAAATCCAAAATGGCGGCAAAAGGAATAATGTTACGTAGGAAACTTTGAACCTGTATCTTTTACCATCTCTCCTGATTACGCTTCGTGACTTAGTAGGGGAGGCCGGGTTCTTGGTTATAATGGGTAATTAATGGATGATTGGACGCGGTTGGAGCTAACTAAAAACTGTCCAAAGAAGCGAAGCTAGCACTCCACAATGGAGTGCTGGTACCTACCCTAATATATGGAAATGAGGCATGGAATTGGCAGAAGAAGGCTGAAAGTAGACAGAATACTGTAGAAATGAGATCCCTGAGGCATATGTGCGGTAAAATCATGTATGACGAAATGTGCGTATGCTGTGTCTATTCTACAGGTATTTTATTAGAGCCTGTTAAAAGGAGAAGCAGCATTGATCCCCGGTGCACCGTGAACGTGCTTGATACCCGACGGACACGATCGGAACACAGGTTCACAGTAAAGTTGATGTTATCTATATATGAACGGGTCGTTTCTCCGACTCGTTTTACCGTAATTCGGCTCGCATGTGGAACGAGCTATCAGCATCTGTTTTTCCTCCTCCATATAATTCGCGCCTCTTTAAGACCAGCATTAATAAATTCATTCCTACATCCCCTACCTTAACCCGCCTCATAACGCTGCCCAACAATGATCATTTTGTATGTCTTTATATTCAAATTCGCAAATATGATTTTTTTATGTGACACATATCACAAGAGCGCCCCTGTCTTTACACTCTAAATACAGAGAAACTATGTCGCCACCCAGTTGGGCAGCGTTATAAGGTAGGGGCTGTAGGGATGAATTTTTTTTTTTTTTTTTTTTTAAAGTTTCTTTATTCTATAAAATTATTAGTTACATGCATTGAGGAATTTTTCGACCACCATGCTAGGCACATGCCCGTGTTATGGTGGTCGATTTTCTATACATTAACATAAAGATTGTGCGGGAATATAAAATAAAATAACATATTTAAAATAATGTAAATAATGTAAGTTTCGCTTCTTTGGACAGTTTTTTGCTATCTCCAACCGCGTTCAATCATCCATTGATTACCCATTTTAAATAATTACCCATTATAATCAAGAACCCGGCCACCCCTACTAAGTCACGAAGCGTAATCAGGAGAGGTGGTAAGAAGTTCAAAATATACCATATAACATTATTCCTTTTGCCGCCATTTTAGATTTTTATGACCCAAAGGTATCCCTCAACCAGTCTCTTTCGATCCGGCAAGTCCACAATGGAGTGCTGGTACCTACCCTAATATATGGAAGTGAGCATGAAACTGGCAGAAGAAGGCTGAAAGTAGACTGAATACTGTAGAAATGAGATCCCTGAGGCATATGTGCGGTAAAATCATGTATGACGAAATGTGCGTATGCTGTGTCTATTCTACAGGTATTTTATTAGAGCCTGTTTATATATGAACGGGTCGTTTCTCCAACTCGTTTTATCGTAAGTCGGCTCGCATGTGGAACGAGCTATCGGCATCTGTTTTTCCTCCTCCATATAATCCGGGCCTCTTTAAGACCCGCATAAATAAATTCATTCCTACAGACCCTACCTTAACCCGCCCCATAACGCTGCCCAACTGGGTGGCGACATAGTTTCTCTGTATTTAACGTGTAAAGACAGGGGCGCTCTAGTGAGATGTGTCACATAAAAAAGTCATACCTCCGAATTTGAATAAGGAGACATACAAAATGATCTATATTATAAGTTATAACCAATGAATTCACCCAATTTTTATCGATTATCACTTTTTATTAGGATTTAAAAAAAATCGTAAACTTTATAATCACATAACTCTTGAAAAGAAAGTCCCGATGATTGGCATAAATCATTCAAATCGAATAAACATTATTTTTTAAATATTAATATTCTGTATAAATTATTGTCACATCTTACCGGAAATCGTTATATTTTAAAGTTCTCTAAATAAAATTAAATCATCTTACTTAAAAGAATTATCTCACATTTAATATTATTTAAACAATATGACCGGAAGTCGGCATCTTTGAGTGAAATATAATAATGCAAAAACTAAAAAAACACCACAAGGTGGTTACAAATGCAATTATATTTAATCAATTTTTTCGATTATATTTTATGTGAAGAATTTTTCACAGAGGCCCAATGAATATTATACAATGAAATCACTTGCTTCATCGGTAGAGGAGACCAAAGCCAATTGAACCAATTTGACTTTAACATTTTCTACGTCTTGCATATAAAGTTTACGATAAAAATACTTATAATCAACGTCAGACAATTTAACTGCCCACCAAATTAGTATATGATTTTTTTTCAATCTCATATAAATTAAGCTATATACTCATAAACCAATTGTCATAAACCACATAGTTGTCCAATTTCAATAACTTCGATGACGAAAAGCAGTTTTTATAATTAGTTTAAACTTACTCTTCAAAATTTCAATTATTTTTAACGTAATACACTATATATCCTCAAGAAAATCTGTTTAATCACGAACCGTAACTACTTGATGTAATAAAAAAAGAAAAACAAATATATGTTAATATCATAGTTTGCTTTAATCTCGATAAAAACAGAAGAAGAAAAAGTTTTTTTTATGAATGAGATAAAACTTTACCCCAAACAACGTGTAAATATATTAATTAAAATCAAAATATAAACTTCACATTAGGAAAGAGGACAACGAACAAATAAGTACATTGACTAAGTGTTACGGACGGACATGCACTTGAGCAAGACTTGGGAGCTGTACTCACAGAAACTTACAGCTAAATCTCGATGACACAAGTTGATCTGTAGGGATTTACATATGTATGCCAGCTTGGGTAATGGATCAACATATCCGGGGTGGATCAACAAATGCAAACGGATCAACATATACCTGGCGTACCGTCGCGCGAGATCAACATAGTACGAGAGGGGATAAATATATATATATATATATATATATATATATATGCATAAGATTATAAACAATATCAGTATAAAAAAGCTTGATCTATTAACCATTTTTTAATTTTATTTTTTGATTCGGGGGTGCAATTTGATTGAATTTTTATGTTCATTTGAATTTTATTAAATATGGTAGGCACAAGATAAGAAAAAGTCCGTTGTCCGTATTTATTTTTAATTTTCGGAATTGACATACCTTAATTTCTATTGAATCTTGTGTCATATGCATGATCTACTTTTTCTTTGTACATTGAATCTGACGTTATGTTTTGACATATAATTTTAAACCATAATATTTCTCGAACAGATAATACGTTAACTGACTCATATAATAATTTTATATCTCTTCTTTGTGCATAAATACGTTTGTTTACCAAAAGCTTGTAACATTGTTGCTAATGGATGGGTGATGAAAAGATTAATTGTATAAATTAATGATGGATCTATCGATTGTGACATTAATTGGTAATTACCGAATACAATAATCTAGTCATCTACGCACACGCACCAACGCAATGTAGGTAGGTAGTGATGAGAACTGATAAGGAAGATTAAATAATAGAATGTTTTAAATATCAACAGACGCTAATTTATTAAAACAATTATTTATTTATTTATTTATTTATTTATTTATTTATTAAACGCCATAAAAGGCTTTTACAATAATGTGATACATAGATTATAAGTACACAGTGGTACATAAGCGAATATTAGTATTACATTTAAGAACACAACAATATGTATACAAAACGACATTGAATGTGATACAGCTGAAATTTTCTTAAGGCATAGAATGCTACAATAATAGAAAGTACTTCATTTAAACAGGATAAAATATACAGAAAAGGTGACTTGCCAACAGATATAATCTAGCTAAATATTATAACAGCGCAAATAGTAGTGAGTTTATTGTTACAATCAAATTTATCTTCACTTGGCTATGGCACTATGGCAAAGTAGCTTCAACAATTCAGGGCTGACAGAGACTTGACAATTAAAAGTAACATTTTTTATTAAAATAATACATCCGTTAGCCAACACTATAAGACATCTGAAGCAAGCAGTTTATATAGATGCTATACATATACATTTCACATATATGTATATATGTGGAATGTATATATGACTATACATATACATGTTTAGTCATATATACATTCTATATTCTATACGATGCTATACATATACATTTCACATATATGTATATATGTGGAATGTATATGTATAAGAACACCATACATATGTTACACATAAAGAAGAAAATGTCAGTATGATGCAGTACAAAAAGACATTTAACATTTCACAAACATATCAGTTACATTCATTACCAAGTATTTTTGCCTTGATGCAAGACGGTGAGGTTTTGAAAATATCAAAAAGGTCTGTATACGTGTTGGCAGTGCGGTGAAAACGCGCCAACGGTGAATGATACAAATAGTTAGTGCTATGATTGTCACTGTGGAAAAGGTGGTGGAGTCGAGTTGATTTAACAGGGACACGAAAATTTATAACACTTAACATTTGAGGGCAGTCTATGAGATTGTTCAGTAATTTAAAAAGTATAAGAATGTCATTAATAGTTCGCCGGGTAGAAAGAAGTGGTAGATTTAGACCAGACATTAAAGTATTGTAGCAGATATCAATTACAGGCTGTCTCAATTTGAATTGAACGTATCGAAGAAATTTTCTTTGTATGAAATACTTGATCAAATAAAATAAACATGAGACTCTAACAAACAACTTATCTCCGGGCGTGTCAAGAATGTACGTGAATTTAACGCCATCTTGATAAAATTTTTGACTAACGAGCAGGTAACATTAATACATTTAAAACACTTAAATCTTGTAAGGAATGTCTGAGCGGGCGCCAGCGTGTTATAAAATAACAACGCAAGAAGTTAAAAAAAGTAATCCCTAATAGAATGAAAAGTTACATGATTAAATAGTTAAAGTGAAAAAAGACCTTTCGTGACTTGCAAAGTAGTCCCTCAATGTTCCAGAGTCGCACGAACACACCGTAGTCCCTTGAGTCCAGCCAGCAACTGAGCTCGACGAAGTGCGCTCCGCATAGAGAGCTCGCCACAGTCTTGCCAATCGTAGAATGTTGACCAATGTTTATTAAAATCGGGTAGGAACTGCCCGTCCAGAAGTACGCACTGCTACATTACCCCCCTTCCAAAGGAAAAAAAAATTTTCGGCACGATAATTTTTTTTTTGATTTCCTCCATATGCCTCCAAATCCAAGTCCAATAAGTGGTAAAGAGTCACAAAATGCAGATAATGCCTTAGAAGAAGAATCCAGCACGTTCTGTAGAAGTCCGTGATGTGCTCGCTGAGCAAGGATTGAAGCGCCAACACCAAGGAAGTAGAAGGAAGAATTCTCGCTGATGGAATATCTGAATGACCCTCTTCTGACATCAGTAAAGAAGATTGAACTTGCTTGGCGAAGATAATGAGCCCCGATAATTGTATCACCATTCTCCAATGTTGACAACAAATGCAATCTTGAGAAGCTGCACCCTCTTTCTGATAGCAGTGAACGGCCAGGTAGTATCCTATTAAACTCTTCCCGTAGAAGAATGTTGCTTCCCTGAAGGCTCGAACTTGTACAAAATTGCTTCCTCGAAGAATTGATAGAAGTTTGTAAATCTTGAAATTTTGTATTATCTTGAGTTATCTTGACGTGAAGAACCGAAGAGTGATGAAGGCGACTGACTTCCTTGAGGCAAGTGAAAAGAAAGGTATGCTATGCTTGACAAAGATGGATTACTGAGCAAGGAATTTAACAACTACTGAAGTGTAAACCAAAACTTGAATAAAATAACAAATGAAAAGATAAACTGTAGTAAAGACTAACAAAATTTATTAAAAAAAATTTATAAAACGAGTCTAGCTAAAAGTGAAAGCTGAGCGCCCAACAAAAGTTAAATTTGAAGCTAAAAGAAACACTATAACATGAAAATAATAAAGTCTAAACCCACATTGCAGTTACTGCTCTCTGCGAGCAGAGATGAAAAATTATAAAGTTATCCCAGAAACAAACCCAAATTCATAATAAGATAAAAGTGACCGGCTCAAACAGAACCATATATTGATGACCCAATATTGACAAAAATACAGCTAAGTCCAAATGAAATTGATGCGACTTGACTTGAGCTCAGAGAGAAGCCACAGCAATTGCATGTGAAAACGCATAGTATTTGTTAAAAGAAAATGTAAAAAAAAATTACTCATTTCCATTCTTAATAATATGAACAAATATCATTTTAATAATAATTCAAGCCAAGGACATTAAGAGCAAATAAAAGTAAAAAAACTCCATGAAAGGATGCAATTTTTAAATGTTAAAAATATGATTCTGTAAATCTCAAATAACATGAGCGAGTGAAAACTCACAAAATTCCAAAATAAAAAATAAATAAATAAATTAATTATTATGACATAACATTTTTATAAAAATTTATTTGAAAAGTGTATTAATCAAAGAAAATACCATGCCAATGGTTTCCTAAAACCAGAGAAAAATAGAACGTTATGAGCATCTGAGGCTATCGCGGAAAACTGCATGAAGTATTTTCTAAATTATTGAATTAAAATAGTCAACCAACACCAAGGCAAACTAGGTACTATTGAACAACATATAAAGAACAACCATGCACACAATTAAAATGACACGAGGACAACCTCGGTACAGAGCTGTTAAACTGAAATACAGCTTCGTATATGCCATAATTGAAATACAGTATGTCCCTCTAGAAAGGACAAACCGTACCTCAAAACAAGTCGCCATCACGGACTTAGTTCATTAAAGAACAATTAGTATCATCTCACAAAGTAAAATCAGCTATTAAAAGATCCCTCGAACAGAAAAATAGCACAAAACAGTGGCCAACTGAGATTGTGAACTTCACTGCCCTAGGATAACGCATAAAATGATACAATGGATTCAAATCGTGAGATTACAAAATATTCAATACAATATTGTAGCACTAAATCCAAAAAAAAATGGATTCAATGCGTGCGATTAAAAAACGTCAATCCCCCGCGTTGAATCGGAATGGACAAAATTACACCCCAAAACACATACTACACATGTACACAAAGACAAAACAAAACTTATACTAAAATACACTCAATGTGAAGACACAAAAATACCAGTCATGTCCTCACAATGAGAGAACACAAAGAAAAATTGCAAACCTGAGGGCAAGGCAAGCAATAACCTAATTTATAACAAGAGAAAAGGGATTAATTCTCAAATAAAATATAACGATTTCAACATAAGAAAAAATAGTTCATCAATTAACCCACCCCAAGATCAGTTAGCTTCTTCTAACTTGATTATATCCTTAACATGAAAAGTTCCCACAGGTTTCCCTGTCATATCCGCTAATTGATAAGCAACCGGCGATATTTTGCAAATAATTTTACTACGTATTAATTTGGGGGCTAATTTTGCTGAAAAGTATCTACCAGCGTCTGACAAAGCAAAGGACCTTCTCCAGACAATGTCCCCAACCTCATATTGAACGTCCCTACGACGCAGATTATATTGTACCTTATTACGTTCGTATGATTGTCTTAAGGACGTGCGAACTTGGGAGAAAATTTCATTTAATTCATGTAAATCAGATGCCCATGAATCGCGTTTAGAGAATCTAATGTCTTCCGCGTTAAAGTCTACACCTTTGTAGTCATTTCCCGAAATTACAATCTCTCTACCAAAATTAAGGAAGAACGGAGTATAGCCTGTGACTTCATGAACAGCCGTGTTTATAGCCAGTTCAATTTCAGGTAGATGGCACGCCCAGGATCTGTGATCAGATCCCACAAAAGAACCCAGGGCTGCTACCAACACCTTGTTTACACGCTCAACAGGGTTATTCTGCGGGTGATATCTGCAATTATAAAACAAGTGACGGATATGAAATTTATTGGCCAGCGCTTTCATGTCACGCGATATATATTGTGGGCCATTATCCAAAACAATCGTATCTGGAACACCGAATTTATAAAAGATATCATTTTCCAAAATTTCCGCAATAACACTACCCGTTGCTTTCCTAAGTGGAAAAAGTCTAGTATACTTGGTAAAGAAATCAGAAACCACTATAAGGTAAGTATAACCCTTTTTATAAGAATTAGGGTAAGGACCTAATAGATCTGTCGCAATCATTTGCCACGGCCTTTGCACCAGTTTCGGGTCACCCATCAAACCAGGAGGCAGTAAGTTAGAACTTTTATAACCTAAACAAGTATGACATTTACTTACAAAAGACTTCACATCAGCTGCCATTTTTGGCCAGTAGTATTTAAGTTTAATCCTATTTAACGTTTTTAAGATGCCAAAATGTGCACACGAAGGCGGAACGTGATTTTGAACGATGACGTTTTTCCTACACTCTTTTGGGAGAACTTCCTTCCAGTCATAAGACCTGTGTAGAGCCTCCATGCTCTGAATGTGTTTGAAGATGACACCATTGCAAACTTTAAACGCTGGAAATTTTTCCGGATTAGCCAAAATTTTCTCTTTCAAACTTAAGTACCAACGGTCGGAAGTGGAAAAGGACTGATTAATCAAGTCAAGATGTAAAGGGTCACGAGACAGTGCGTCCGGAACAATGTTGTCTTTACCGCTCCTATGAATTATTCCAAAATTGAACTGCTGAAGTCTAACCGCCCACCGCGCTAATCTACCCGACGGAGACTTTAAGTTTGTAAGCCATTTTAGACTATAGTGATCAGTGATCACCTTGACAGGAATAGGCGAACCTTCAATATAACCCCTAAATTTCTCTAGTGCAAAGATCATAGCATTTAACTCCTTCTCGGTTGTGGAGTGATTTTTCTCCTGTGCAGATAGTGATCTGGAGATAAAGGAAATAGGGTGTTCTATACCATTAACGTCAGATTGAGAAAGGACCGCCCCCAAACCGGTGTTCGATGCATCGCAACTAATTGTAAAGGGTTTACTAAAGTCGGGACAAGCAAGAACAGGAGCCTTGACCAGAATATTCTTTAATTTAGTAAAGGCAGCATCAGCCTGTTCATTCCATACAAACTTTTTACCAGCAAACTCCTTTTTGTTTAAATTATGCAAAGGTGCTGCAATTAAAGAAAAATTTAAAATGAACCTTTTGTACCAAGAAAGTATACCGATAAACCTACGCAAGCTCTTTTGCGACGTTGGAATGGGGAAGTCAACGATTGCTTTTACTTTTTC
This sequence comes from Hesperophylax magnus, assembly GCA_026573805.1. Lineage (NCBI taxonomy): Eukaryota > Metazoa > Arthropoda > Insecta > Trichoptera > Limnephilidae > Hesperophylax > Hesperophylax magnus. The sequence continues at coordinate 980,982 of JAIUSX010000180.1, read as the reverse complement.
CGGGTCAGTTCTCAAACCATCCTTATCAACCACGAAACCTAGGTATTTAAGGGAATCACGACAAAAGACTGACTTCTCTACGTTAATAGTCAAACCCGCAGCTTGTAACTTTTGTTTAACCCGTCTTAAAAGATCAATGTGTTCTTCAAAGGTGGAACTAATGATAATTATGTCATCTATGTAACAAAAAACTTTCCCATCGAACTCCGGACCCAAAACCTTGTCCATTAGCCTCATCATCCGAGAACTCGCACCATGAAGACCAAAAGGCATTGTTACAAAGTGGAAGAGGCCTCGTTTAGGTATAGTAAATGCGGTTTTCTCTTTAGAATCTTCCTCTAACGGGATTTGAAAAAACGCATCGTTTAGGTCTAAAGTTGATAGATATCGTGCTCCTCCGAGACTATTTAAGATATCAGATATCAACGGTAGGCTATAAGCGTCCCGCCGCGAGACCGCGTTGAGTTTTGTACTATCCAAGCAAAGTCTAAAAGAACCATTTTTCTTGGGCACTAAAACAATAGGATTATTCCACGAGCTATTGCTGGGTTCTACTACTCCCAGATTTAATAGTCTGTCAAGTTCTCTGTGAGCTTCCGGCAATAAATGAGGAGAAATCGGATAAACACGTTGCTTAATAGGTTGACAATCACCCGTGTCAATGACATGTTTTTCAAGAGACGTTCTACCTAAACGATTACCAGAAAAGGCTTCAAATTCGTGTATAACGTTATTTAATGTTGATTGTTGAAATGAATCCAAGTTCTCAAAGCTATCTAGTCCTCTTACCTCAGACACGCAACTATTGTCAGAGTCATTAGTCATTAATTTAGTTAACTTGGGACAAATGTAAAAAACTTTCCAAAAGTCGCAACCGAGGATGATGTTAGATTTTATATCTGGCATAACTACAAAATTAAAAATTTTCTTAACATTACCAAGAACTACCGGAACCGCAATTTTGTGAACGCACTCCACAGTATGACCCGTAGCAGAAGTGAGTGAAAATTTTTTCTTAAGAACAGAAAGATTTAACCCTAGATTTAAAAATTTACGATGAAAATTATTACCAATAATTGAGATATGCGAACCAGAGTCAAGAAGGCCAGAAAAGTTGGAACCCAGAACCTGGAAAATGATGTGTGGACGGCCATCCCTTTTAGCCGCACTCACCACCTTCGAGGTCCAAAGGTTCTTGAAGAAAGTTCTGGTTTCCGACAGCACAGCAAGCCGATGCCTGGCGGTGATGTCAGCGAACGGTGTCGACTTCCCGCTCGCAGACAGGACCCCCAGGACATCTAGTTTTTTGCCTGCCGGCAGTTGCATGAAGGCGCCTTCACCCCAGGACGGCCACAGCGGAAACATCTCACCTCCCTAGAACTCATATTTGTCGGGCTACGTTTACTGAACTCAAAAGATTGACGATGATTCCTGAAATTGGGATTATTCTGAGACATTCTGTTATTCCCTCTGCTAAATGCATTATTTGAGGAGGAATGAGAAACATTATTAAAATTAACAGTATTTGCATTTGGCGGGGAAGGTCTGGAATCAGACCGACTGTCTGCAAGTTCAATCATTTTTCCCAATCTTTTCAAACAATTCATGTCCGAGATGACAGAGAGCGATAATTTTTTAATGTATCTCGGTAACATATTACATTGCAATATTTCCAGAATTTCGTCATCTGGTAATTTTGACGACAATTGATTGTTTAAAGTCAAGACACGAGTTATGAATGAACCCAGGTTCTCTTTTTGTTGCTGGTACGTGGCTCTGATCTGAGCAACTAAACGTCTTTCATGGTCCAGAAGCTCAAATTCTTCCTTTAGAGCAATTACAATATCCGTCCATGACTTAAAAGAAGAACGGTTGACTCTAAACCAGTCTAAAGCATGACCTGTAAAAAGTTCCACCGCAGATGAAAAAAGAGAAGCTGTACTTACGTTCCGAGATATAGACAAATCGTTGACCCGTTCAATGAAATTATGTACGTTCCCAGTACCGTCGAAGGTTAAGTTCCATTTGTGAACCGGAACTGTGTTAGACGCGACCGCCGAATTTGCCGAAGTAGTGCCATCCTCTGGTTTAGACATGATTAACGCACGACTTCTTGTTAAAATGGTCGAATCCGTCATACCTAACTAACAGGGTAGGTAGAAAAAAATTATTAGAACATGCAAGCAACAATACAACAACCACAATCGCCGCAAAGCACAAAAAAATATAAAATAAGTGTGACGTCAGCGTACTAACGAACACGATAATAAGACGAAAACGTCATGAGTTGTGCCGGATAAAAAACTGCGTAAAATGAAGAATTAATAAAATCTCAGTGACACGATGTATTTCGAACAACACCCGAACATCTACCATGCAAAACGAAAGGTCTTTTCAGGAATTATACAAGAAATTCATTAAAAAAAAATCAGACATCGCAATACAAGATTAAAACAAGGAAAGAAAAAGAATACTGCATTATTAATTAGTCAAAAATTAGGTTCTCCCACAAGGGCTGCCATTTGTAACATTGTTGCTAATGGATGGGTGATGAAAAGATTAATTGTATAAATTAATGATGGATCTATCGATTGTGACATTAATTGGTAATTACCGAATACAATAATCTAGTCATCTACGCACACGCACCAACGCAATGTAGGTAGGTAGTGATGAGAACTGATAAGGAAGATTAAATAATAGAATGTTTTAAATATCAACAGACGCTAATTTATTAAAACAATTATTGAAATACTTGATCAAATAAAATAAAAATGAGACTCTAACAAACAACTTATCTCCGGGCGTGTCAAAAATGTACGTGAATTTAACGCCATCTTGATAAAATTTTTGACTAACGAGCAGGTAACATTAATACATTTAAAACACTTAAATCTTGTAAGGAATGTCTGAGCGGGCGCCAGCGTGTTATAAAATAACAAAGCAAGAAGTTAAAAAAAGTAATCCCTAATAGAATGAAAAGTTACATGATTAAATAGTTAAAGTGAAAAAAGACCTTTCGTGACTTGCAAAGTAGTCCCTCAATGTTCCAGAGTCGCACAAACACACCGTAGTCCCTTGAGTCCAGCCAGCAACTGAGCTCGACGAAGTGCGCTCCGCATAGAGAGCTCGCCACAGTCTTGCCAATCGTAGAATGTTGACCAATGTTTATTAAAATCGGGTAGGAACTGCCCGTCCAGAAGTACGCACTGCTACAAGCTTAGTCATGGAGTTTCGAAGTTATCAATTATGTCAATTTACGCAGTAAACTTAACTTATCGAATTTATCTGAAAGGCGAAAAATATTTGATCTCCTTTTATTATATAAAATTATTCATTCAAGGTTGGACTGCCCTGACACTATAAATTTGCTATCTTTACATATACCTCCAAAATATACTAGACGTAATACTTTATTCTACAACAATAACTTTGCTACGAATTCCGTGTTAGAAAGAATACATCGGTTGGGCAATAAACTAAGTAATGTCGCTGACATATTTAATTTAAACTTCAATACATTTAAAGCCAAATTAGTCCACCACTATTTAAATGTAAATAATGTATGAGAAATCATTATGTTTTATTTCGATTTTCTATCGTATGTTTTATACTGTTGTAAAAAATGAATTTTGTAATTGTTATGTACTTAAAAGCCCAATAGGGCGTCAATAAATAAATAAAAAATTATAAATTCCTGAGTGTCAACTGAAATCTGTAGTCGCTTCTTTTCCTCCATCACGGCACAATCATTTTAAAGATTACAACTATTTGCAACAAGTTGTTTACGGCCGGCACTCTATCAGCTGAGCCAGACACATCTGTCACATTACAATAATGGGGCGTCTCCGTGTGCCGGCTCTTACAATCAAATGACCATGCCGCCGCTGAATACCTGCGACTGAACTGCCTACTGCTGATCACCTAGAGGCTGGCCAATTCTTGCTGCATTGATTCTGACAACCTAAATGCTGAGAATACCTGCTGTCTACCGACTGAACTGCCCACTGCCGCTGATCACCTAGAGGCTGGCCAATCCCTGCTACATTGATGCTGACAACCTAGAGGCTGATGAATTCCTCCTGGCTACCGACTGAACCAGCCACAGATGCTGACAACCTAAAGGCTGACGAATACCTGCTGGCTACCGACTGAACTTCCCACGGCCGCTGATCACCCAGAGGCTAGCCAATCCCTGTTGCATTGATGCTGACAACCTAGAGGCTGATGAATTCCTCCTGGCTACCGACTGAACCAGCCACAGATGCTGACAACCTAAAGGCTGACGAATACCTGCTGGCTACCGACTGAACTTCCCACTGCCGCTGATCACCTAGAGGCTAGCCAATACCTGCTGCATTGATGCTGACAAGCTATAGGCTGGCCAATTCTTCCTGGCTACCAACTGAATTAGCCATTGATTCTGAAAACCTAGAGGCTGGCCAATTCTTTCTGGCTACTGACTGAATTAGCCATTGATGCTGACAACTTAGAGGACGGCCAATTCTTCCTGGCTACCAACTGAATTAGCCATTGATGCCGAAAACCTAGAGGCTGGCCAATTCTTCCTGGCTACCGACTGAACTAGCCATTGATGCTGACAACTTAGAGGCCGGCCAATTCTTCCTGGTTACCAACTAAATTAGCCATTTATGCTGAAGCCTAGAGGCTGACCGATTTCTGCTGGCTACCAAAACTGGCCACTGCTCCAGAAGTCGCCTACGCCATTTGCTGTATCGTATAGCGCGATGATGCACAATGTGCTCCAATCTGAAATTATAGCTAAAAGAATTCCGATTGTCTCAGTTTTCTATCCGTGTTTTAAAACCCAGTTGTATTGAAATACATATAACTATTTCTTATGAATTGGGTTGGCTGTAAAAAATAGGAAGTACTTTAAGCTACCCCCCTTTGTACGTTCTGTATATCAGTACAATACTTGTAATTAAAAGGTGAATTTTGATTTGAATCGTCTTTTTTATGATGATTTGGATAGAATACCCACGGTGTTTTATTTAAATCATTACCCAGGTTGAGGGCTGATGTGTGCCGGTGCTTATTACTTACAGTATTTTCTTCTGCAGGCAAACACGTCTTGTATAGGTATCCCCAAAAGATAAAATCGTATTTGTTTATCCGAGACACTATCTAGGTTATAAACCAATTCAGTAGAGACTTGTGACCATTAAAAAATATGGGAAAAATTAGTTGCAAGTTTATATTTTTAATTCTGAATTTGAAGATGACTTTTAACAACTAGGACTCTTTGGTCGAGTGGTTAAGACGTTGTACCACTCCGAATAAAAGACCACGTTATATGCAACTAAGTTTTTTTTGGGCATGGCCTATATATGTATGATTATGTTGTTTAGGTGTCACACAACGCTATAATCTCCCTAAGGAGGGCCAGAACAACTGGGGAACTGCCGCGGTATATAATTTATTTTTATGGGATCTGTCACATAACAGATGACAGTCGCGTGATCAAGGCGCCCCGTAAATTAATCTGATCCCCTCTCCTGCCTATTTTAGAATAGATATGCCAAATATATGGTGATCTGTCACAGGCATTTTTTTAAAGCTTTTATAATATCGACGTGTTACTAGTTTTTTTTTGTAACATACTATTTATAAACTGCCTAAATAATGGGAACTTAATTGCTTTTTCTTATTTTTTTTTCAAAATTTAAGTATTATAAAACTATTTCCTCGATTTAATAAATAATGCACAGCCATGTAGGTGGGAAGTTGAAATATCTCGAAAATGATTAAAAACAAGGTTGTTTATAAATATTTCCAAGAGAAAATACGTGTATCTAATAATTAATATGTGAAGAGTAACATGAATATTTATAAAAAATAATAAGTACGGGTCGTTTCGGAGAATTTTAATATTTCATTAAATTACAAAGTTCATTTGTTGCCAAAGTTAAAATTGATAATATTTTCTGGTATTTCAACGGATTGGATAAAGTATATCACTACATTAAAATATTTCATCAAATTCTGTTAGAAAATGCATTATTTAATTACTGGTCTCTCTGAGAGGCTTAAATTTGCGTTAAACATCTTCATCGAGAAAATTATTTTGTCGCTTGCAACCTTTTAAACGGAAGATTTGAAAATTATCGTCTAATTGCAGAAATTAATGTCATCTATTCATGAACTTTAAACTAAAATTCGATAGGCTGTCGTTGATTTTATGTTCGCAAATGAATGGTCGTTATACTGGAGTAGTAGAGTAGGTATATTGGAAAACTATGTGCTAACAATTTGAGTTACATAAATTACATGTTTTTGATGACGCCGTCGATAAGGGGGCTACGCTAAATTCCGATTTCCTTAAAACATATAAATAATTTGCACTCGAAACAATCGTGCAGTACAACCAAAAAAACTGTTGGTCATCAGATGTGGGCAGGGTCCGAAAGGCATTCTACCAGTTTTCCTGGACGGGAAATTCTGAAAGTAATTTCAGGGGCACATTACCAACATGAAAGACGATGACATCGACAGACAAAGAAGAGTGATCCCGTTTTATTTATTCTGTTTATACATTAATCCTAAAATATAAAACTAGTGCTTATCAATACCATTATACTAATCAGAGTATATTTATCTAATGCGTTTCAGAAAAAAAAAAACTAAAACATATATAAAGCTTTCAAATCTCATATCAGACCATTTTTAAATAAACTCAACTGTATCGAACGTCATCATCATCATCAATATAACATGTACATCAAATATAACAAACACAACAAAATGCCGTCATATTTACCACTATCGAAAACTATGTAAAACCTTCCATAAAACTAATGTTGATAAACCTGCCATACCCATAGGTAACTCATGTTTAAAAACCTGCCCTGCCGTTTAACGGTAAAATTTATCACAACAATTGGAAGAGCAGTTGTCTCGCCTTAACGCAAGCAACTATCTTGCTCTCGCGAAGGAAACGCTCATTGGCTGAACGAAAAAACCCGCTCTCCCGTCAACAGGCAATGAGAGATTTAGAAAAAATACTAGGATTTGCAAGCCTTTTCTATAATAATAGGAGACAATGTTAAATAAATAGTTTATAAAAAGATACTTAAATGTTAATTAAATAAACTCGAATAGAAATAAAATATGTGTAGTATATCATATAGGCGTTTGTGCACGACCGAAGATGGCCGAGGGTTGTCGAACGTTTCCGACTCGGACGGACAGCGGGCGGTCGGGCAACGCGGGAGCTCATTCTCGTATATTCCTTCCTAGCAGTTACACTGCACTGTACTTGATAAACAACTGAATAATTAATAAACGTAACTTCGTATAAAGAACCTATTTTATTTATAAAGTAATGAACATTACAAATTGGCGCAGCTGGAGTGATTTATACGTTGCGAAGTGTTTATTTAATGTCGTTTAGCACACACAAGTTACTTGGGTGTGCGGGTTACTCGACAGTTTTGCTCAGACGGATTTTTTTTATTGTCGCGAACATTTGAAGGTCGCTTCTGTAGAAGGACTTTTCAGAGAAAGGAGCATCAGTTGGGAAGAAGCTACGGAAATCCAGGCCAAGGCGGCAGAATCTTATTATCTAGAAGGAAGGAAGACTTGCCATCCGGTGGAGGAAGTTTCCGGTCTATTTTATTAAGATTTGAAGGAAGGAAGACGGTCAATCCGACCTGAAGGAAGACGGTCAATCCGACCAGAAGGAAGACTAAACTAGCCAAGCAGTCAGCAAATTAACTAGCCAAGCAGCCCAGCGCCGTGGACCCTGGTTGAGTTAAGTAGTCTTCTCTTTTGGAGGTTATTGTTGTCGAGTTGTGTTGGTATTTTTGCTGTGTCATTGCTGGTTCGGGTGTCGGACCAGGCATCTGGCAGCTATGGAGTCAGGAGGAATCCCAAGGTTTAGCCACTTACGTGATGACTGGGGAATCTTCCGACTGAGGATTGAGCAGTTCCTGCTGATCCGTGATGACACAAAAACCGTTAAACTCGATGCATCTCAAAAGAGAGCATATCTGTTGAGCTCTCTCGAAGCTGAAACGCTCACTTTATTGATCAATTTATGTTTTCCTACCAAGGTCACAGATACGTCATTCGATATTTTATTGGAATTATTAGAAAAACATTGTTCTAAGCCAAAGTCGGTTTTTAGGGAACGAGAATTGTTTTTTTCAGCTAAACAGTCGCCGGGGGAGTCGGCTAAGGACTTCGCGGTGCGCATACGCGGTCTTAGCACATTTTGTGAATTTGGGACGCGTTTAGAAGCGAATTTAGCGGATGTATTTGCTCTGGGGTTGATCCCTGGGAGAGCAAAGGAGAAAATCTATCTAGAGGGACCTAGTCTGTCTTTCATTAAGATGGAGGAACTGGCAATTAGGATTGCGGGGTTGGACCATCTAGGGGTGAAAGTTAAGGATGAGGGTTCTGTAGGTAGTTTTGTGAGTACAATCATGAAAAAAACGAACACATGGGGGGATCAAAGGTCGCGTTCTAGAGGGAAACAGGAGTTTTCAAGAACGGATTCACGGTCGGGAAGCCCTAGTTTGAGGAAATTCTCGGGTTTTAAGAAATGCACTTGTTGTGGAGCGAATCACGCGTTAAGTGATTGTAAGTTTAAAAGCGCAAAATGCTTCATCTGTAAGCAAGTGGGTCATCTTAAAAGTATGTGCAAGAATAATAAAGTGTCTCCGTTGTTTGTAAAAAAGGCAATTCATAAAGAGCACATTGCATTTATTAGTCCGTATAAAGTCGAGATTAAAATTAATGAGATTTTATGTTCAGCTATGGTAGATAGCGGTTCGAGTGTATCGGTGATTCCTGAGGTTGTTTTTAAAAAATCGTTTAAAAATATAGAGTTGTCATTGTATTTTTTAGTTGTCGCTAAGGGTTCAGAATTAATTGTGGGTCGTGATTTCATGGAACTTTTCAACTTGGGAATTGCGCCGATTATTCGTGATTCAGTTTTTTCAGTGAATGAAAAAAAAGAGAAACCTTTTAAGGAATTTCCAGAAGTTTTGTCAGACAAATTAGGGAAATTTAACAAACATAAAGTATGTTTTAAAGTCAATCGGGATTCAATCCCAGTGTTTCATAACGCGAGACCGGTACCGTTTGCGTTAAAAGATAAGACGGAATTCGTTAAATCGGGTAATAGAAGTTTTATAGGAGAAGGAACACAATTAGATTTGCGTTCGGTTAAAGCAGCGACCGTTTCAGACACAGTTCTACAGCAAGTAGTAACTCATCTGAGGCAGGGCTGGCCTAAGTCTATGAAACGTGACAATATTTTATGGAATTTTTGGGTTAAGAGAAACGAACTTTCTATTGTAAATGATTGTTTGTTCTGGAACCATAGGGTAATTATTCCAGCTTCTTTACAAAATCATGTGTTAACCTTGTTACATAGGTCGCACTTAGGTATAGTCAAGATGAAAGGCGTTGCGAGAGCGTATTTCTGGTGGTCATCGTTGAACAAGGATCTAGAAAAGATGGTTCAATCATGCCAGGATTGTGCTGTTAATAGGCAATCACCACCAAAGAGTCAATTAATTGTTTGGCCGAATTCAGGGAGAGTGTGGAGTCGTTTGCATATAGATTACTGTGGGCCTTTATCAGGCAAGATGTTCTTAGTAATTTGCGATTCATTTTCTAAATGGATAGACTGCATCGAAGTTACAAAGGCAGATAGTACTCACACCATTTTAGAATTAAGAAAAATTTTTGCGATTTTTGGTAACCCTGAATTGATTGTGTCAGACAATGGTACTGCTTTCACGAGTGAAGATTTTAAGAAATTCTTGAGTGAAAATAACATTAAATTTATGACGTCACCGGTAAGGCATCCGCAAAGTAACGGACTAGCGGAAAACGCAGTGAAAACTGTAAAAGGTTTTCTTAAAAAGGTGATGGTTGGTTCTAGCTTACACAAAGATTATAGAATAAAACTACTGAATTTTCTGTTAGATTATAGAAACTCGCCTTACTGTTCGACGGGGGTTGAACCCGCTGTTTTGTTAGTAGGCAGGAGGCTTCGTTCCTCGTTTGACGGGTTAGTTCTACCCAAGGTAGGAGAGCTAGAACTAGACTCAGAGTTAGTCAAGCGTGCAAACGATAATATTGCCAAAAGTCAGAATAGACAGATTAAAGGTTTTGGTGGAGCCAAGGCTCGCAAATTTAGGATAGGTCAAAAATGCCTTGTGCGAGATTATCGCCAAAATAATAAAGTATTATGGACAAAAGCTGTGATTTGTAAGTCTCTGGGAAAAAAGGTTTTCATTGTAAGAGTGGGAGATTCGAATGTGACGTGGAAGAGACACTTGGATCAAATCAGAGAGCTGTCAGTAAGCTGGGGTGAGGAGTTCAACGGGTCGCAGTCCGCGTCTGAGATCAGTTGGAACGACCCTCAGGAGTTGGAGACCTCGGTTTTACTACGTGGTTTTAAGGGGTATTCTCCTGATTTCAGGTTGGCAGATGTGGAAGGTGCCGGGCCAGGACCATCAGGAGCATCATCAATACCAACACAAAGGAGTCCGTGGGCGAATCGACTTCGGCCCAGACAAAATACCCCAGAAGAGCAGGCTACTTAAGTCAACATTTTGAAGAATTATAAAATTATGTACTTATTATTAATTGTGTTAAAATATTTAGTTTGTGTGTGTAATATATTTTATATATTCTTCAAGTATTTTGTTGACAATGATAAGGTTTTAGCCGTAGGGTTACCACTTAAAGCGGTAACTAGGGACCTTATATCTATGTTATATAGAAGTCGTAGCGCTGCAGTTAGAGAGGGAAGGGTGTAGTATATCATATAGGCGTTTGTGCACGACCGAAGATGGCCGAGGGTTGTCGAACGTTTCCGACTCGGACGGACAGCGGGCGGTCGGGCAACGCGGGAGCTCATTCTCGTATATTCCTTCCTAGCAGTTACACTGCACTGTACTTGATAAACAACTGAATAATTAATAAACGTAACTTCGTATAAAGAACCTATTTTATTTATAAAGTAATGAACATTACAATATGTTACACGTAAGATAATTGTGTACTTATCGAAACTCTGAAAATGTTTCAGAGATTTGACGACTTATCTTGTAGAATATGTCTTATTATAACCAAATAAAAAAGACGACGTGGTTTTAGCAAAACGACAGCGGTAGACAAGGACTAATATTATAAAATATTCCCTTATTTCTGAGATAAACAGATTTAATCCTATAATGTGGCGAGCTTCATAGCAAAAAATGCAAAGCTCGTTAAGGGAATATGATATTACAAACAGGGATCGGTTATGCGGTCCAGAAGAATCTTATAAATACGCCGCAAAAACCGGTCCCTACACCCACGTAATTTAAATTCCCAAACCAGGCAAGGAACCATTATTAAAGGAGAATCATCGGCCTATTAGCCTCCTTCTTTGCCTGGAAAAAGTTATACTATCAAGATTAAACTTCTTCACTCAGGACAGTAAATTCTTGCCAGACTTCCGACATGGTTTCAGAGCAGGTCATTCCACCTCTCACCAACTCCTGTGTGTTGTGGAACACATGACGGAGGGATTTGATACTAAGGAAAAAACAGTAATCCTCTCACTCAACGTAATCAAAGCATTCGATAAAGTCTGGCACAACGGCCTTTTATATAAAATGAACGCTTTCAGGTATCCAGATTTACGCAATTAATAGCTAGCTACCTGAAAGATAGATGCTTTAAAGTAAAGTCAGAAAACGTCTTCTCCACAACCCGCCCCTTATCATCTGGGGTCCCTCAAGGCAGTCAACTCTCTCCATCCTTACATAACATCTACTCTAGTGACATTCCTAAACCCATTGACCATAACGTTAAAATTACTCAATTTGCGGATGTCACTAACATCATGTCTAGTTCAACAGTCGAGAGCATCGCCTCAAAGCGTGTTCAGAGACAGGCCACTCTAACTGAAGAGTGGTGCAAAAAGTGGAGAATATCAATTAACCCGACTAAAAGCGCCGCGACCGTTTTCTCAAAGACACGGCCTAAATGGCTCCCATTCATTAGACTGTTTGAGGAAAAGGTTCCATGGGAAAAGTCAATTAAATACCTAGGTGTAACGCTTGAATCCAAGTTTACCTGGAAAAAACATATAACTGGAAAAATAACAGCAGCAAATAAATTTCTAGCATCACTTTATCCAATGATGTGAAAGAAAAGTCGTTTCATCAGCGGATAATAAATTACTTCTTTATAAAACAACAATAAGACCAGATTTCACGTACGGATGCCCCATTTGGGGGCACGCCGCTCCAAGTCTCTTACAAAAGATTCAACTCTTTCAAAACAAAGCCATTAGACTTGCTTTAAACGCACCTAAATGGATTAATTTTTACCATCCATAATGACACCAACATTCCTTTGATAAAGGACTTAATTGTTTCCCAAGCAACCAATTTTTATGCCGGCCTTCCCAGCCATAATAATCCTACAATAAATTCCCTTTCAAAATATAGCGGAAACGATAAATTTAAATATAAAAAACCCAAGATAGTCCTCCTGAAGGAATAATAACCTGCTTACAGCCGCAGTATAGTTTTTAAGCTCTTGTTCAACACCAATATAATGATAATAATAATGTAAAGAATCTATAGATAATCAAATATAATTATGTTGAGAGTCAGTAAATTCATGTTTAGGAACTTTGTAAAATTAGTAAATCAAAAGTCCCTGCACCCATTTGCTTCAAACCTTGGACAGGGCAACACCTACCGCTGCTCGCTCTGCCTATACTCGCTTCGCTACCTGGGAACCAACTCGCTGTGTTTGATTTCAACCCGGTTTCCCCTTCCCCCGGCTCTACTTCCAATGTCTACTGAACCCGCCTGCTAGCCAGCCTCGGAGAGGGGATCTAGTGTTGCCTACTAAGCTGGCCTGGTAACTGGCCCCGATGTCACAGAGTCGTTACCGACTGAGCATTCCCAACAGCCAGCCTCGGAGAGGGGATCTACCGTTGCCCACTGAACCAGCCCGCCAGCCAGAGCCCCGCAGAGCCGGATACAAGAAGTTGCACCCGCAATAAAAACCAACCGTCTTTATAACGGCGTTCTTTTAAAAATGCAGATTAAAATGTCGAATATATCGTCTTTCTCAAGACGCATTCATTTATGCAAAACATATTACAAGAGTCGATATTCCCTGCATTTTTATGGTATTTTAAATAACTATGTATAATGTAATAATTCAAATGAAATACCTCAAGTGCTTCATTTGTATCATTATAAAGGACAAAGGTAAATGTGTGCCGGTGCTTATATTTTACATTTTTTTCTTGTGTAGGCAAACACGTCCCGTACACTCAACAGTAATCAAACGTTTGAATTTCACTCGATAAATTTTTCACATATTTGATTATATTAGCCTGTTTTTATCTTGATTAATAAAATTTTTGTTATTTTTATTTTTATTGTGAAAAACAGTTTACATATAAAACCAATTACATTCCACAATTTGTCGTGAATAGCTTAATTATAGTAACATTAATTATATAATATAATAGGTACATTAATATTGGCAGGTGCTAAAGAATAACATTATTTCGCTCTTGAAATGATAGAGATTCGATTGAAAAATGTCAATTTTGGAAGAAAGGTTTAATAGTGAGGTCATTCTCCCCAGAGGCATGATCATTGGTAGGTTTGTCCTGCCTCTAGGAAAAATAAATAGTCTGTGTTGCCTCGCTCTGGTGAAGTTATCGGGGACATAAAGTGACAATTTTTTCAGAACATATGGATTGCAAATCTGCCCGTTTAGCAGCTTGTGTGCTACTAATACCAATGCAATTTTTCTCCTAACGTCAGGACCATTTATTCCCAGCATTCCCGCGAGAAAATCCGAGGGATACAACAAAGGGTAGTAACCAAACTCTCGCATGTACAGGTATTGAACTTTTTACATTAACTTTTTTGCACCTTTTCTACATCATTTGAGTAGAAGGCATCATCGGGTCCCCATATTACTGATCCACTCTCGAGAATACTGCGAACCAGAGTGAAGTAGACCATTTTTATGACTGGTGTATTGGATAAAGATTTTGCGTTGCAGATTACAAAACCTAGCATTCGCATCGCAGAGTTGCACACCGAATGGATATGAGAACGGAATGTCAGGCGTGTGTCAAAAGTGATTCTTAAATCCTTCATTAGTGAAATATGTTTTTACGAGGTACCAGACATTTTATAGTTATAATATGGAGTACTCCTAGCCCTTGTATAGCACATAATTGTACACTTTCCGCTGTGAAAATAGAGTTTATTTCGATTACTCCATTCTACGATACCGTCGATATCGGTTTGTAAATGAGTAGAATCCACTTTTGACGTTATATTGGTATAAAGTTTAATGTCGTCAGCAAATAACAAAAAAATTACAAATTTTATTAACTGAGCTATATCGTTTATAAACTAACACGAAAATAAGAAAATAACAGAGTTACTAAATTAGATCCTTGAGGGACCCCAGAGTTTATGAAATATGGTTTTGAAGCAAACTGCCCATAAACAACGTATTGTTTTCTGTTAGTTAAATAATTGTGGAAGAACAGAAACATTCTATATGAGAAACCAAAGTTTTCAAGCTTTTTTAGTAATATGAGGTGATATACTTTATCAAAAGCTTTTGCAAAATGATTAATAATAATAATAATAATGATTTACTGTCTTCTTTCTTAGTAAAATATAGAGATAATGATATCCTCACTCTTTCCGATTTCATTTACATATTATAATTTAATTATTAGAAGATTAATATTGCAACAAAGTTACATATGAATTTAACTATGAACATATATCATGTAGTATAATTATTTTTTTTTAATAATTTTAAAATAAATAATATAGTGTTTTTTTGTATAGTTCCGTTTATTAGATTCTGTTTTAGTATGTGTTTGATATCTAGATGCGCGTGAGGTTTTATAATTGAATAGCCTTAAAATGTGTATCCTTCACCCCCCCCTTTGCCCCCTGTCCCCTTTCCTTGACCCGGGCCAAACGACAGGGAGGATTATTATCGTTGCATTTTGGTCATCGCGAACATTCGTGTCATTTTGTGAATACCCGCATATGTTGAACTCTGCTGTGATTGTTTTGGAGCATCACAATCGTCCAGTGAAACGTTTTTACCCGCCGCACATTGGGGCGACTTCATGTAACGCGTTGGCTGAAATTCAGAAAATCAAATGTTCTTTACAATGAAGCAACTATGCTAGTTTTGAAGTTCATTAAGTGTTGCATAATTACCCCGAAGCGTTTCGCCCTAATCGCGATACTGACGGGAAGAGATCAGTTTGAACTTGACCTTTGTGCGGGTGACTGTGTCAGTTTTCGAAAGCGCGTAAATTTCAATACTTTTCAAGTTTATAAAAAGCAAAATCTATCAAGTGTACAGATCCAATTCAATATGGATACGATGTCTTATGGTATGTACTTTAATTATATTATAGTAGTTATTGATACCCTCATACTATATGTCATAAATTTAAATTAAAACAAACACCTATTTGAATGAAATATTTTTTTGTAAATATATTAAACATAGAGGTATATAGTTTAGAGTTCCACGAGATCCCATCATATTTTAATTGTTTTAATATAGTTTAGTATCTTAGCTACAAGATTTAATTATAAGTAGTTGCAAGTATGCACAATTTTTTAAATTATAGTACTTGAAAGTGAGGACTATCAGTTTTCATTAAAAACAGTTGTAGTCTAATAATCAATGTGTTTTGTTTTAGATACAATTTCTGACGTGGTTCTTACGAGATTCGAATTATACATGATTATGAAGAATTCTGGCGTTAAGAAATTTGACAAAAAAGTAAAATTTCTGAAAAAACACCTCTTAGAACTTACTCATTGTCAACTCTTTAATCAAAAATAACTTTTTAATGAAATAGCTGCATTCTGTTCTAAATTGAAAACCAAATGGTTGAAGTGTCACAGAATCCATGACTTCTTTTTATTAAATAATAATTTTTATTAAAAGAATGGCTCGAAAGCCTCCTTATGTTTAAGAATTATAAACCTTTACCAGGAATAGTAAAAACGAAAAGAGGTCAACCCACACTGTCATTTGATATGTCGTCTGAGCGTACGAAACGTCATAAAACTATACTATTGCGATCTAAAACATCTAGTACTGAGTTAGCCTTTGCTACCCACAAGAGTTTTCGGTTGGCAGGTAAAGCAGCAGCATCGACTAGTAGTCAAAGACGTCACGTTAAGTACGCCGACCAGAGCAAATAAGTACAGAAAAGCTTTTACCGATAAAACCCAAAACAAAACGGTATTGAGTGGTGATGAAGCACTCGCTTTGATTGTAGATGCCAAACTTAGTCGCTACCAATACAATTTAATAAGAGAAAAGGATAAAGAGGTATTTCCTTCATACAAAATTGTACAAGGAGCTAAGAAAAAATGTTACCCAAAGTGAATTCATAACGGTCACGGAATCTTCAGCGGAAGTGAAATTGCAACAATTGCTGGATCACACTGTTGAGCGTTTAATACAAGTTCAGCAGCCGGACAATGAAGACAATTTCAAAAGAAGTACTGAAAATGCTAAAGACACCAGACCCTAATACGACTACCAGGAATGATTCGATAGTTGAATCAAGTAGTGATGACGATAGTATATTGTCACAAGATGATGAAGACGATTTATTATGTGTATAACTGTCAATAAATAGCACGAGAAATAAAGTGAGCATTTTGACTGATTTAATTTATCTTATATTATTCAATTTTATATTTTTGTACTAAGTATGCGTGACTTTTCGAACATTTTTTTTCACTTATTTTTATCAACATGCCTATACTGAACTAAAAATCGAAAAAGATTTGATGTCATTGCAACCACTGATTTGATGCCAACTTTCGGGGTCATCGGCCCCATTGTGCGCCGCAGTGAATTTCACTGTTTTTTTTGTGTTGAGTGAGTGAGTGTTAAAGGGAATTGCCCTTAATTGTATGTAAGCTGATAAGTGTAAAGGAACCAGCGGCTACGGAGGACGAGACCCAGGGGTAAGTCTTTGGCCTTTCCCACTCATTTCCTCTTATAAACAAACACTAAGGCAAATTCAATTCGTTTTTGTTTTGTCTAAGTCATTATCGCACTTACCGCAACCCTCCGCACAGTAAGGAAGTTGAGTGAAAAATATTTTGACTTATAAAAAATATGTTCATGTAGATCAAAAAATATCGATTCTAAATATATAAATATATTTCTATATTATTATTCTTAGAATTAGTTAAACGTTCTTGAAAAAGCATTCAATAGGAATAGACTGAATACGCTCCACGATTGGTCGAAAGAATTCTCACGTCACATGTATCGTGACTTGTACGTACAACGGATCACCTATGGTGCATCTCTTTCTATTACATGAGAGATGGTCGGTTTAGATGAGAGAGGTGTATAGGTCAAACGATTATTTGGGTTTGTCAAATATATGTACGTATTTGTTGTTATTATTATATGAAATGGATTTCTAAAGATACATATTCGTATAGTGCTTTATAATATTATGTTGTTTATTGCATAACTTAGAAGTTTTTATTATTATACATGTCACATAACATGTGATACACTTCAGGCCGCCGGCCGCCCAGAAAAGTCTCACAGTGAACTGGGCTGTAAACAGTTATTTTACTTTTGGTCTTTAATTTTCTGCGCGGTGGTCCTGAATTCGCGCGGGGCACGTCAACAAATAGCGACGGCAATACCGTACAAGTACCGCACCGGGCGGGAAAAGCAAATATTCTAACTTAAAATATTAATTTAACTATGAAATCTTAATTAATTTTCTTTTTTTTTGATAACAACAATTTTAATAGACGTTTAACATTGGTAAAAAAATTACTGGAATTCCTTGTTGAAGAATTAAATTTTTTTCCATACAAAATGCTTAAGCGACGTGGTTTTCACAGATAGAATGACGTCACACCCACACCCCGCCTCTTACCGCTTGGATTCCGCTCGTTTTGGCGGGCTTAATAAAATTTAAACTTTGAGAATTAATTTAATTATGAAAACAAACTTAAAAAAAAAAATACCAGTATTTAAGTTTGAATGCGAATATTGATAAAAAAAATAAAAAAATGGACTCAACTTCCTTATTGCAAACGAAAGATTTGCGCACCACCATCAATTTGGTCCCATTTCAAAACGGATTATATTGTTATTTTTATTTATTTTTTTTATTTTTTTTTATTAAAAGTATACAATACAGAATAAAGTATATTATATAAAGCATTGTACTCCCAGGAGTGAATAAACTCATTGCGGGAATGATACGCATTACATGAAACATATAGCTGTATGTATTAAATGGACATATGATGGGACATACACAACATTATTATTTCAGATACTCATTAATAAGATGAAGTTTGAGCATGTTAGTTTGGGTCTTTTTACATTAACTTGCACATTTGATCTCGTTGGGTAGTTGATTATATTTTGTGTGAGCTATGTATACTAGGGATATTAGTCCATATTTTGTTGATTTGATTTTTGGTATATGTAGTTTGTTGTGATTTCTTGTGTTGTGTTGGTGTACGTCGTAATTGTAATAGAGTGTAGTGTTGGAATGTGCTGAGTGTTGAATTACTTGTAATATAGTTTACGTTATTTCATAAGTGGGAATGGTATTAAAAGGAAGTATTTGGGTGTTTCTGTAGATGTCTTTGACATGTGTGTCCCAGGATAAACTGAAAATATTTCGCAAGGCTCTATTTTAGACGACTTGGACTTCTGAAATCATTTTTTTTGTAGCAAATCCCCAGATTCCGGCGATATATATTAGATGTGAGTGAATCATAGCGTGGTAAATCGATTTTAATAAAGAGGGAGGAAATAACAGGCGAAGTCTATATAAAACACCAGTTATAGGAGTAATTTTGGATAGAACATGTTTAAATTGATGATTTCATGTGAGTTGTGAATCAATGAAAAGGCCAAGATATTTTGTAACATCAGCCCTTTCAAGGCGGTTATTATCAAGACATATATTAAGACTTACATTTTTTTTATTTTCAAACAGTATGTAATGTGTTTTTTTTAATGTTTAGGCTAAGTTTGTTTAATCGCAGCCAGTTTGCCAGGCAAGCTACATCCCTTTCCATTTCCTTTTCAAGTTCGTTTAAATCATTATTGTGATAAAGAATCACTGTGTCATCTGCATAGAGTTGTATTGTACCCTTAAGTCCCCATTTAGCAATATCATTTATATATATTAAAAATAGCAATGGTCCAAGTACGGAGCCCTGAGGCACGCCACATTTTATCGTTCCCATGCTGCTTGTCCCTTTTCCAACAAAGGTCTGACAGTGTCGGTTAGAGAGGTAGCTACACAGTAACTTCAGGGGAGTGCCTACTATGCCTAGGTGTTCTAGCTTCTTTAGTAGTATCCCATGGTCAACCGTATCGAAAGCCTTTTTTAAATCTATAAATAAGCCTGCAGCATGCTTACCCTGGTCAATATGCTTTTGGAGGGCGTATACAAAATCGAAGGCAGCACATTTTGTGTTAGATTGGTTTCTGAATCCATACTGTTGGGATGCGAGTAAATTGTTTGATAGGAGATATTTAGTGAGCCTAAGCTTAATAACTTTTTCAAAAACTTAAGAGACAACAGAGAGGATGGATATAGGACGGTAATTAGAAGGATTTTTTTTGCAATCATCTTTGTAAATCGGAATTATTTTTGCTATCTTTAGTTGATCTGGGAAGATTCCACTATCCAGGGATTGATCAATAAGAAAAACAAGGTGGTCAGCTAATATATCTTTACAAAAGTTCAGGTACACTGGTGTAATTCCATCTAAACCTGGAGATGCAATAGCCTTTAGTTGAGAGATGATACTGAGAACTTCTGTTTTATTTGTTTTGGCCATGTATAAGGACTGGATTGCTTTTTGATCCGTGTTTATAGTGATAGAATCATCTGGATATGATGCAATTGTAGCTGCTAAGTTTTCCCCCACTGATATAAAGAAGTTGTTAAAAGTTGAAGTTATCTGTGTTGGGCATGTAATTTCTTCATTTTTAATGAGAAGACATTCAATTTTATCTTTCTGGGGTGTCGAGCTATTTGTTAGAATTGCATTTATTATTTTCCATGTCTGTCGCGGATTACGCAGATTTTCTTTAAATATAGTCGTGTAGTATTTGGTTTTAGCATATCTTCTATAGTTGGTAACTTGATTTCTTGTTTTATTTCTCAGTGCTGTGAATATATCACTTTGCTGATTTTTTTCCAGATTTTAAACGCATTGTTGCGCTGTTTGATAAGTGCATTTAATTTTGCATCAAACCATGGAGTATTACCCTCCGTTGGTCTCCTATGCTTAACTCAGATTTATGTTGGGATGATTTTATTGCTGTTTTGATGTATTCATTAAAATTATTATAGTTTTCATTGGCATTACTGGTGGTTTCGTGTGGAAAGTTGTGGGATTCGACATATGTTTTTAACATGTTTTTATCGGTTTTGGTGTTGTTTGAAAAAGAATGTATTATTTTATTAGTGTGATGTTTCAAGCTGTTTTGGTAATCTAATATCAAAATGTTATGATCACTTAGGTAGGCAACTATATTTGCAGTAGTTGAGGAAATATTTTGTCTGTTTGAGATGATATGGTCTATTAGAGAAGTAGAGGTATCTGTTACTCGTGTATGATAGGATATGTTACATATGAAACAGTTGTATGAGTCTAGCGTGTTGATGTACTTAAGAGATGTATTATTTTTTTGAAGAATGTCAATGTTGAAATCACCAAAGATAAGGGTATCATTTCTACAGTTATTTAAAATTGATTCAAGATACATTAAGAATTCATTAATGTTTGAAGTAGGCTTTCTGTATATAACATAAATATTTAACGGTTTAAAATTTCTATTACGGATATTAATTCCTAAGAAAGAATTTTCACTACAATGTTTTTCGGTAGTTGTAGCATTTAGTGAATGGTGCGTGTAGAGAATCACCCCTCCTCCTCTTTCATTGGTGCAAGACGCAAATGTACTTTGGTAGCCGTCGATGTTGAAGAAGCACTCCTCACCATCTTCCAACCAGGTTTCGGATATTGCAAGTACGTGTACAGTGGGTTTGATGCTCTTTAAAGTTTCTTCAATCTCGTCAATTTTATTTTTGATACTTTTCGCGTTAAGATACATTATTCGTTATTATTGGCTTATAGTCTTCAATTTTCTCATATTTGTATTCATTTATACTGGCCTGGGTCCCGGATGCTGTAGTTACAGTTAAGTTAGCCATAGTCAACTCTCTCCATTGTGCGTGACATCATTATGGTACGGTAGGGGCAGTCCCTATCGTTTGATCTGTGTTTTGGTGCCTCAATTTTGCCTTTGGCCATTTTAGAGCAGTTCCAGCAACGGAATTCTTCTTTTTGTTCCTTTTTTGTGCAGTCAGATGATTTGTGTTCACCAGCACAGACAACGATCTTTTGATTCAGTACATCTCGCGGCGGAGTGACCGTATCCCATGCATTTATAGCACTGCATGATTGGGCAGCTGTCTTCGACTCGGACTCGCTGGAAACCAATATTTATTTTTTCTTGTTTTAACATAGCTGAATGTGCTTCTTTTTTGACGATCAGAATAACATTTCGTAGCCTATTATTTTTCCTGTTGTTTGTGAATCATAGAATTTTAATAGCTTCCTTATCATTTCCAGTGGCTTCGTAGATAGTATCATTTTGTTGGAAGATCATGTGTAATATTTCAGAATCTTGTGTTTCTCTTTCGATCCCCTTCAAGATAACATTAGGTCTAAGACGTTTGCTCTCATGAGCAACCAAGTTACCATTGGTCAGCCCTGAAATTTCTGTTAGGATCTTCTGTGCATCTGACTTTTTAGGGCGGGTAATTATGACCTTGTTATTTTTGGCCTTTGACATACCACTGACACCCACTCTGAGGTCGGCTGGCTTGATAATATCCTTTATTGTTGAGGTGATGGATTCTGACGTCGCTTCTTGGTCTGATGACGACACTATTACTGCATGTCTGGTGCGATCTCCTCGATTCCCTACTGCCAAGGCGTAACTGAGTACGGGTTCTTTTTGAGCGTTGGCGCAGAAAGCTGACATTTCCCTGCAGTGTCTTTCTTCCATCTTCAGTTGTCATTCTGCATTCTGCACCTTGGTTTCAAGTAATTCGACTTCCAGAGCATGAAGTTGTTTTCCCAGTGTGGCTCCTTTCTCAATTATCTCCAGTAAAGATGAGATTATTGTGTCGCGGACTTCTTTGGTTATGTTATTTTTGAGAGGCTCGGCTGCTTTCAGTGCCAGAGTGGCAATTTGGACAATATTCATGGCTGTCTCGGACTGTTTCGTTTTCTGGAGAGAAGTATATTGGGGGATTTCAGCAGAAGTCAGAATCGGTTTGGTTTTGAGAGGAGGAATTTTGTCTTCTTTGATAGATGGAAGCGCGGGACTGGACTCGTGTGTTATTGGTGAGGATCTTGTAGTAGAGGAGAATGTTGTTGCGGTTGTGGTAGAAAGAGCAGAGTTGGTGTTAGTGGGGATTGAAGCTTGTTTATTAGTCTTAATTTCCTTCTTTTGTCGTTTATCCACAACTTTTCTGCTTTCGACTCGGGTTTGTCTTGGGAACTTAACTAGTTCTGGACTGCTACTGCTCCGGATTATCGGTGACCTCGGCGTGGTTCCCGATTTTTTAAAAGGATCTTTAGCCCCTGGGAGGGTACACGGGGGATCTGCCATTTAAAGTTTATTTTAATGTTTACATGTCACTTAGACTTGTATTGTATTTATTGTAATGTCCTGTTTTTTTTTTCACTTGTATATTTATTTTTATATTTATTAATATTTATGGAAAAAAAAAAAAAAAAAAAAACGGTAATTATTTATTTGGAGTTAATGGGGTTCGAACTGTCGTTCTTCGAAACTCGGCGCTAACGCGTTCGCCTCTAGTCCAAAATTCCACTGTTGTTATACCGTCAAATAATAAATTATTATAATAATAGTGTCAGCACTTGGGATTTTTAAGAATTTATTTAAAATTACTTTAATATGTGTTGAGAAAAAAAAAAAAAAAAAGGTTTTTTTTTTTAGAATGGGTGAGATTCGAACTGGTTCTCTCCGAATATCAAGCGAGCACTCTCACCACAGGACCACCGCTCCTGTGAGACTAAGTGTCAAATAATTTTATTATTACTTGTCTGCGAACATTATAATATTAATTGTCTGAGAACAGGTACGTTTATTCTTACTGTAATAAATTGTTAGATTGAATTTGCGACACCAATCACTATCACTTCACAGATTTTTATCACTTAAAATTACCATAACCAGGTCGTTTACACTTGACTTAATTAGATATTTTATTTAAACATCTATCAGGTAAACACAAACCGAATAATTTTTTGATTTTATGTATTATAAGCAATGTATTTAGATGATTTTTGTGGAGCGATTTTTGACGTGCGATTTATTATATGATATACATTGAATATTTGCATTACTTTCGTTCGCAATTGCAATCTATAATCAATATTTGTACCAAAGTCATGGCATTTTCATTATAAATGGGTTAAAATTAAGTCCGTCAAATAGCTATATTAAAAACGGATTACATTTAATTCCTCGTTGCAAATTATAGATTGACAATAATTTAATCGTGTAAGTAGGTACCTGGTTTAACGCATGGAATCGTATTGTCTAAATTGGTACTTGTATTCAATACTCAATTCAAATAATACGAGTACATAATTCGCTAGCGTTAAGTAGGTAGCCCGATGTATTTACGACCACTATAATAATAGCTGGTAAACAAGAAATAATAATTAAGTTGTAATTGAGTTTAATTTGGAAACACTTTTCAGGAGAATTGTTTACTTTAATCAATTACTCTAGCGTTAATTAAATTATAATTAATTATTTGGGTTAATTATTTATTGCTAAAATTATGACTACTAAAGAAAAAAGTTGAAATTACTGACGTCTCAACGAGATGCGTTAGATGCACGTCTTACTAAGTTATTTGAACTATCAAATAAAATTTCCGATCTGAGTATTCTAGAGGAGTTTCTTTCGTTAGTTGAAACTCTAGACTTGACTAGAAGTAAGTATGAGGACATATCTCAACAAATAAATATATTAAATTTGGAAATCGATTCAAACTTTGAACCTGATTTTGATAGATGGTTCAAGTTCGACGATATGTACGGACATATCAAAATAAAAATATCATTAAATCGGGAAAACACTTCACGGGTGGCTAGTGTTATGAAATGAACTTTCTTAAAATTAAAACATTCAACCCCATAATATTTTCTTAAAATCAAGTACATTGTATTTTTAAATTCTTTCATATGGCCACCCCGTGGCTGCGTTTAAAGTAAGTGTGACCATTTCCGGGGGGGGGGGGGGGGGGGGGGGCGAAGCCGCGGGTCCCCAAAAGTCCAGGCGGGTAGAGCTCTCTTGGATTTTAGCGGTGGTTGCGAGAGGGTGTTACGTGCTCAGCTTTGAATTCGAGACTTGCTTTGCTAAACAGTGTTTGTCAACTGATTACTAGTATATTTCGACTCATTTTTTCTACTGCCTGCCCCCTGGACGTCTACAAAACTACCTGCGGTATCGTTCCATGCTTTATTTTATTAATTTATCTCTGCTTTCTTCCCATTAATATAACATCTTTTTTTTTCATTCTGTTAACCGTCCAGAAAGAGATTTAAGCTTTTCCTACGCGTAGATTCCAGTGCTGTAATATAGGTCTTTTTGAAGACATTTAAAAGCACCACAATAATAGTGTTTTATTTCCAAGATATCCTTTTGTTCTGTCCACTTCTAGAAGGCGTCTGATCTCTCTTAACTTAAACGAACTAAAAACACGGTACCTGCTTGAGCTAGCCAGGTATTCTTGAATATATATTACATTTCTATACGCGGTTCGATTCCGTGGTAACGCATTATCTGACACTGGCGCCCAACGTGGGGACTTATTTGAGAGAAAAATCGCTTTCCTGTTGTAACTTTTTATTGTTGTCGTGATGTGCATATATGTGGGTAAATAATTGTTTTTCCTACATCTAGGTACCCCTGTGTTTTAAGGCCACGTGTGTTTGAAGGCCACAGCCATTTTATAAACGTTCGCAAACTGTTGGTTAAATTCAACGCGTGTTTCTCAATCGCCACCATTTTGGGGTCCCGGTGGTATTTCAAGCCCACGTGTGGTTCGCAGTCGCCATTTTATCGCGCCGTTCCGTTTAGTCCCACACGTGTTTGGCACGCATCGCCATTTTAGAATCATAGTGTCCTTTAAAAAAAAATAAGAACAGTTTCGACAAATACTTAAATCTTGCGACGGTTTGCGTTCAAAAATAAAATAAATTTCGCGTGTCTTCCTAACAATTTATAATTTCCTTCCTACACTTCTGTGTTTATTTTTGGAGCGTAGTTGCGGATTCATTCAAGTAATATAAAGTTATGTTATAGAATAAACTCAAAGCGTAATAATACAGGTACCTACTTGTGCGGTTATATTTGTGTTTAATTTAAAGACAAAAGATTTTAAAGGTTTCTTTCTCATTTTAATATTGCAAAAATTGGGTTTTGGAAAAAATAATTACTTCCCAGAAATACGTCCAGGGTGGGCCGGTAGCCTTTTATGATACCTGGAAAAACCTGAAATACGTTAGTTACAGATTTTATAGATCGTGTTCATTTTAATATTGCAAAATTGGGTTTTGGTAAAAATAATTACTTCCCAGAAATACGTCTTGAGCCAGTAGCCTTTAATGATAACTGGAAAAGCCGCGGACAATAAAAAAGAGGAAAGCGCGTACCTGGAATCTATTCACTACTTAATTTTGTCTCACTAGTACACAAGTAATTTTAAGAAATTAAGTCGGCTAATTTAAAAAAAAATTAATAAAATGGACGCCTTAATTCGCTTTAAGGAAAGCATCATCGTCCACGTTGATTCTTCAAGCGTTCCGCAACTAAAAAGGGCATTGAGAAAACGTGGTATTGTCGGGAGTAAAGATTTGCCAGCTTTGCAAAAACAAGCCCGCCAGTTTAACAAGGCTTTCGTTCGGCGTATAAAACCCGCAGACGACAAGGTTGATCTTATTCCGTGCGCTGATATGGAAGTCCTGGAACGGCCAGTAGAGATTAGGTATATTTTGAAGGAAACAAAGGTGACGAATTTCGCTTCATGGAATCTTAAATTTAACGGAAAGACCGATGTCAGGGTATTCGTAAGCCGGGTGGAGTTGTTAACCATATCCCGGGGTGTTAATTCCGAGGAAGTTTCTAAATGTTTCAACGAACTTTTAACGGGAATGGCGCTGCTATGGTTTCTCTCCTTACCGAGAGAGAGTTTATCCTGGTCCGATCTTAAAAAGCTGCTTCTCAGCAAATTTGAACCGCCCAATTCTAAATGGGAACGTAAACTCAAAGTTTACGTATCCAAACAAGCGCACGGGAAGACGGCTAGAGATTTTTTTTATTGAAACGCGTCATAAAAACCACATGTTAGAATCGCCCATGTCGGAAGAGGAGCTAGTGGAAACTCTCACACGTGGCCTCCTCCCACAATACGATAGTATGTTTACCATGCATAGCAGTAGCTCTATCGAAGATTTAGAAATCGCGTGCACAATATTCGAGAGCTACCAGAAACAAGCATCGCGCCCGCCCCGTGAAGTGAGATCGGGAGGAAATAGTTACCTCAATAGCGTGGCTTCATCGAGCCCTGCAGCTCCACCGGCAGAACCCGGGAAAAATAGCTCAGACAGCGGTTTTTGCAATACTCGCGAACAATATAAATATATAAGGGCGGGCGGTGGCCGCCGTTACGAAAATAAGCGTAATAACATATCCTCCCATCCGTCACCTCAGTCAAGTTTTCTCCCCGCGGGAATAGATTTAACCCGACCACCTCCCAGAATACCGAATTCAAAAAACTAATTTCCAGCCACTCAAATAACCAACTTCCGCGGCAAGGTGACGCTGGCCGTGGATGTATTGAGTGGCTAGATGACCCAAAATTCTTAGAAGAAACGGCACATCTTATGGAAATTGAATGCATTGAAGCCGTAGACGGTCGCCCTTAAGCGCAGTTTACTATAAATAATGTGCCCTTTACGGGATTATTAGACTCGGGGGCAAATGTAAGTTGCCTAGGAGGAAATTCATACGCGTCATTCATTAGTATGGGAGTACCAATGAAACCGTATAGATCTCCTGTGATCACGGCTGATGCAAGTCACCAAACCGTGTTAGGTGTGTTATCTCTGCCCGTCACCTGCAGTGGATACACCGCTACTATAGATTTTTTAGTCATACGGTCATTATCACCTAAATTTATCCTTGGTACCGATTTTTGGAGATCCTTCAACGTGGCCCCGAAGATCATCACTCCGACGGCGAATAGAGTTCTTTTATCACCTCCGAAAATAGACGAGATCAGAACCCTTATCCCAGTTGAAAATCTTACTGCCTCGCAGGCCGATAGCTTACAAAATATCACGAATAAATTTCAAGAAATCTCCTTTGAAAAATGCGGCCTCGGGCTGACTCACCTTGTCGAACATAGCATTGAAACCACGGGACCGCCAATCAAACAAAGGTACTATCCTCTTTCACCGATCAGGGAGCAGCAATTGGAGCGAGAACTAGACGAAATGTTAGCACTAGGCGTCGTGCGTCCGAGTCGTAGCCCCTGGACGAACCCTACTCTGATTGTGACCAAAAAAAACGGCTCGGCCCGCTTTTGCCTCGACAGCCGCAAACTCAACTCGGTGACCAAGGCCGACGCTTATCCTCTGCCATTCATTCACCGCATTTTAGACCGATTGAGAAATGCGCGGTACATCTCCTCAGTAGATTTAAGTAAGGCTTTTTGGCAGATACCGTTGACTAAAGCTTCGTGCGAAAAGACAGCGTTCGTGATACCAAACCGCGGAATGTTTGAATTTACCCGCCTACCCTTCGGGTTGCGTAACGCGCCGGCCGAGCTTCAGAGATTAGCCGACAAACTTTTTGGACCCGAGTTAGACGAGCAACTTTTTTGCTACTTGGACGACCTTATAATAGTGAGCGATACCTTTGAAAAGCATATAGCCACTCTCCACTTAGTGCAGGAACGATTAAAGTCGGCCGGGTTAACGATAAATTACAAAAAATCTGAATTTTGTAAGTCTCGCCTCTGCTACTTAGGGTTTGTCATAGACAACGAAGGGCTCCGCACCGACCCAGCCAAAGTAGAAGCAATAGAGAATTTTCCCCGTCCGGTAAATTCCAAGCAAATCAAATCATTCATTGGGTTGGCTGGATATTACCGGCGCTTCATAAAAGGTTTCTCTGACATAGCCGAACCACTGACTAAACTCACCGGTTATAGAAAAGGCATAAGCAACTTTAAGTGGTCCGATGAAGCCGAGCGGGCCTTTGTAACTCTCAAAGCCGCCTTAGTATCAGCACCGGTGCTTAACTGTCCGGATTTCAATCTCGATTTCTATGTACACACAGACGTTTCAAATGTAAACATTGGGGGAGTACTTACGCAAAATTTTTCCGATGGCGAGCACCCCGTTGCATATTTTTCCCGTTGCTTAAATAAAAATGAACGAAACTATGGTGTCACGGAAAAAGAACTTTTGGCGGTACTGGAGTCGGTACGTTATTTCCGCGGATACATAGAAGGCGGAAAATTTACTATAATAACGGACCACTCGAGCTTAAAATGGTTACACTCTCTAGATAACCCTTCTGGGAGACTGGCCCGCTGGGCCACACGTCTTTCGCAATACTCTTTCGATACTGTCCACCGACGACTAGCACTTAACTTGGTACCGGACGTCCATTCCCACGTAGAACACGGAAAAATATCAGCTGTCAGCACGCCACCGGCTACCACCGATACCTGGTACCTAAGCACTTATAACAACTGCCTAGAATCCCCGCAGAAATACGCGAACTACACTATCCGCGAAGGGCAGCTATTTCGACACTGCCCTGCCGCGCTCTCTGTACGGGAGGATTATTCGTGGAAACTCGTTGTACCATTCGAACAGCGGCAAGCTCTAATAGTAGAAAATCACAACTCTGATAAAGCTATTCACCCCGGAATATATCGCACTTATAAAAGGCTTAGCCTAAGACACTTTTGGCCGGGACTGTATCGCCAGGTGAGCGAATACATATCGAAGTGCGGGATATGCAAAGCATACAAGCATAGCACGTCCGCCCCTCTGGGACATATGAGGACCCAGAAACGTGTGGACAGACCTCTACAGGTGTTATCCATGGATCTGATAGGCCCTTTTCCGAAAAGTTTCGCCGGGAATATGCATATTCTTAGTGTCGTAGATACGTTCACCAAATTTTGTTGGATATTTCCGTTAAAAGTCGCCAAGGCCACAGCTATAATCAAACTTATAGAAACACGTATTTTTTACTGCATGGTGTGCCTCGCACCGTGATATTAGATAACGGGAAAGTATTTATTTCACGAATATTTAAGAACTTTTTGAGTAGTTACGGAGTGCCCGACATATTTTACAACAGCTATTATACCCCGATGAATAACGTTGTAGAACGGTATAACCAAACGATTGGCACGGCCCTGGCCATAGTAGTACAGAAAAATCAACGGACATGGTGTAAACATCTGGATAAAATTCAGGCGGCTTTAAATAATTCCGTAAATCTAACCACAGGATACAGGCCGTTTTTCTTGGATCACGGCTATGAGCAGGTACCCCTCGGTGGCCTTCATAAAACTCCATTCCCCAGAACCGCGCTAACAACGAACGAATACGGCGACCTGCTAGAAGAACTATCCGCCGTTTACGGCAATGTCGGTGACGCCTTGTTCCTGGCGTATCAAAAGAGCTCCGAAAGATACAATCTTAGAAAAAAACGCGTGACGTATTCCGTCGGCGATACGGTTTGGAGGAAAAATTTCGCTGAGTCAAATTCCGCTGCTTACTTTTCTACCAAACTCGCCCCGCGCCTTGTGAAGACCAAGGTGATTAAAAAGGTTTCCGACGTCATATATGACGTTGGCAGATGAGTCAGGAAAGATCTTGGGTAGATACCATGTAAAAGATATGGTTAAATTAGGTAGCTCCGCGGAGAACCAGACCGATTCACCTATACCTTAACTATGACCCCTTAGCCACTGGAACGATTTCGGTCGAAAATTCGACCACTTTTATTTTTCTGCGATTGATATCGGTCCAAAATGGACCGATTTTTCTACCATTCGTAAAATATTTATTGTAATTATTTAAAACGTTTCCATGGCCAGCTACTTGTTTTATCAAATAGCTGATAATATATTCACTTTGTCTATGAACTTATCCGTTGTCTTTGATGTGTTATTTAACGAGTTTTCGCGGTTTTTTTATGGCGTCCTGTCAAAAAACAAAATTATAAATTTTCAACATTCACGAAATTTTGGACTCTTCCTAAAATGCCGTAAGTAATTAATTTATTGGGTTTTTAACGCATAATTATATATCTGTGTAATTATGATTGACTTATCTATCTTCGAAATGCGTTTTTAATTAGTTTGTTTCTAATATATTGTTTTGGTTGAAGTTTTTGTGCAAGAATACGTCAACTGAAGACGTCATCTGTTTTTGATTTACAATAATGTCTTAAATACTGCACTCGCGCATTTGAAATATAGATATTCCATCACAGTGATTCAAAACTAAGAGATAAATATAAGTTTTATTTGAATTGGTTCATTATTAATACAGATATTTGTTAATCAATTATTTTAAGTCATATGTCAAAAGGTTGACTCTTTTTTACATGTAAAATGGTGTAAAGCCTTCGTCACACAATAAAAATTTAGTAATTTAGTTGTTTAATTAATTAAATTGTTTACTTTTACCAAATTTGTGCAGAAACAGCTGTCGTCCAGGGAAAGGGAGCACTCTACGACCCAATAATTATTTTCAAATTTTATATTAGTGCAATATTTAACAAAATTTGAACATTTAAGTACTTACATTAAGTGTTTTCAATTTAAAATATATAGAGTGGTGCTGACTGCAAGAGGAGGCAGAGGAAGAGGGAGAGGTGGGGTACGAGCTGGTGCCGGACTACCTGCACGTGGACGTCAACGCAGAGCTGCAATTGCAGCCTCGTCTGGAGTGTTAGTATTTTTTAATGTTTTTTTATGAAAGTACTTTGCTGTGGCCGTTGAACTCATCATATATTTGTATTTATTTAAACAGCGACCCTGCTTTGCTACTGGTGCGAGAGAATCGCGTCAAGGCCCTAAAGGCTGTTAGGGCCCTGCCTGCTTCCTTCCGGCTAGAGCTGGAAAGCCGAAAATTCAAGAAGCAGGCGGCGCGCATTTTGCTCCCTACCGCACCTCCAAGAAAAACTAAACAAAATTAAGCAATCGTATTTAGATGCTTCATAAAATATTATTGTTTTTTCCTGACAGCGTTCCACTCTTACAGTGATAGTTGGTAAGATCAGCGCTCTGTGCATTTGGCACATTCAGTGCATATTTTACAGAGTTCTAATTTAATTGTTTATTGACATACTGTACTTACTGTTTCACACGTGAATGAGAACAATTTAAATGATTTATGTAAATGTTTTCAGAATTCCATCTCCGGAGAGAACAACGTGTCCCTTTTCACAAGGGACGCCTTCACCGTTGTCACGACCCGTACCACCACCTTGGATTTCCACTCTCGAACAGACCCAATCAACGGCTCCCAATGCACCAATTATGCCTTTCCGTGCAGCATCTCCCGAGCCGTTACCTGGGACATCGCGGAGTGGGGAACTCTTCTCTCCGGAGGCCGGCTATCACAGCGAGCTGTGGGTGGACGTGCCATTCTACGAAGAATTGTCGGCGTTTGGGAACGGTGAGTTTATTTTTTGAAATGTCATACCAGGGGCTCAATATAAAATCAATTATCTATATTTTATATTGATATCCCTAGCACAGTTTCACTATTGGTATATTGGCAGGAAATAAGCATAGTACTTAAAAATTCCACAAAACAAACATACAAAATGTATTGTTGTTATAACGTGGATGCATCATTACACATCTTTTTTTTTCTGTAACGGGTATTGCAGAGTGAGAAATAAGACATGCAGAACTTCTTTGCGAGGATTACATTTGATTCACCGGCTTCTAAACGGTGTAATACAGCATTTTTTTCTTAAATTGAAAAAACACTTTCGCTTCACGGGACTCATTGTGTCGAGCTTCCTAGTCAAAAGCAAGGCTGTATTGGTAGGTGGGTTTTGTAACCGGATAAATTATCATTAAAATAGGTCGCTTTACGTAGTTGGTCACTTTAAACGGATACGTTTTCCTACTAAAAGCTATGAAACCTTACTAGAGTTAACATTATCGTCACTTAAAACAGTAGACCGTTAAATGCAAAGTCATTATATCCAAATTCTACTGTAAATTTGTGTTTTCTTTTATTTCAGAGTCAGACATGGGCAGAAACAGTAACGTGGACGAGGCAGCTGTACTAGAAGAGTCTGTACTTGGAAACCGTGAGTTATAAAACTAACTAACTTACCTTCACGCCATTTCGGTAGGCAGAGAGGATGAACCACCATGCAACTCGATCTTGGCACACACACTCTTTTCTTCATTCCATACCTACCTGACTGTTCTATTCTGACTCCTGACATTGCCCGCCTCAAGTATTTGATTAACTTTTTATTTATTTTTTTATATGAATACCTCACAAGACCCTCAGCTGGAGCCAGTGAGACTATGGCATCCCCAATCGGGGTATGTTGTGAGGCTGAAGGTAGCGGGGAGGGGAAGGAGGTGTGGAAGAGGGAGGTGGAAAAGTACCTGGCTATTCAGAACTGGTCACCAAACACGGCTAAAGCCATTTCAAGCAACGTTTCAATTCTGAATGGGGTCTTACACCAGGGCGATACTATGGGTATCTTCCACTCTGGAACCTGCCGCAAATATAATATATATTATTTTAAATCAATTTTGTGTGAAAATAACACTAATTATTCAAATATAATTTATTTGATTTGATCCCGCGACCATCGTATTGCGAGTCATAAGCCGTACCAGAGGCAGTGGGTTATCGTAATAAAGACACATTAAATTAATTTTGGGTTTTCTGTTGTTTCAGAAATGGACAGATCGAGCGACGAGGATGACGAAGCGAGTGACGTCGACCACGAAGAGAGCGATGAGGATACCTTCTGCATGCCACCAATACCTTATCATAATATTATCAACGTTTCACCTAACTCCGCTATGGCCATAGACTTTAGTAGACAAGACCAGGTAGATAGTGAGGCAATGCGTTCGATTCTGTCGCCTGAAGGTTACTCTTTCGATTGGTCTAATGATATCTTACGTTTTATTGGGATAAGGGAGACTTTCACAGGCACGCCGGGACCAACTTTCAATACCGACGAAATGGGCAAACCTTTGGATGCCTTTCTTAAAATCTTTGATGCAGATTTCGTTGAACTGATCGCGAGAGAGACCAACAGGTATGCAGATCAATGGATTGCGAAAAAAACAATTTAAGCGTCATGCGCGTACCAATAAATGGGCTCCCACGAATAAAGAGGAAATGTATGTATTCTTGGCAATTTTAATGTATCAAGGTATTAGTCCCCTTCCTGTTGAAAAAGACTACTTCTATTCAAAAAAACTCACCACCATGCCTTATTTCAGCCGAACCATGGATTATAATCGTTTTCTTCTAATTAAAAAGTTCCTTCACTTCACCAACAATGAAAGTCTTTTTTCTGATGCACCATTATCTGTGCGAAGGTTACAAAAGATTCAGCCCGTCTTGGACCACCTCTCAAATAAGTTTGAGACTTTATACCTGCCCGAGCAAGACATCTCTCTGGATGAATCCTTACTCTGCTATAAAGGCCGTTTGGGATTCGTCCAGATGATCAAAACCAAAGCGGCCAGTGCGGGTATAAAGTCTTACGAGCTTTGTGAGTCCTAGTCTGGCTATCTTTGGAAATTCCAAATTTATACGGGGAAGACCATTTCCAGACAGGCTGAATCGACAAATCCAGACCAGGAAGATATTACGGAAGACATAACGGAAGATATGACGGACGACATGACACAGGCCAACTTTTTGGGTGCTCACAATATCTGCCCAGTTGGGGCCACTGCAAAGATAGTATACGACCTGGCCAGCCCTCTGTTTAACTAGGGGTATACATTAATAATGGACAATTTTTATAATAGTCCATTATTGGCACGATGCCTCAAAAGAAATGGGATGGACTGCATGGGCACATTGCGGTTAAACCGAGAATTTGTGCCCTCTGCATTTAAGTCCTATCTCCGGACCAAACTGAGGGAAGGTGAGCTTGTATACTCGAACTGCGGGGACCTCAATGTAATGGTTTGGTTGGACAAAAACCTGGTAAGTATGTTGTCCACCTACCATAAGGCAGAAATCGGGGCAGTTGAAATGTTTGGTACCTGGACTTACAAACCTCAACTCGTACTAGACTATAACAAGGTAATGGGGGGGGGGGGTTGACCGAAAAGATCAGCTTTTGTCAGGCTTCCCCATTGAACGACAGCGAAACCTGGTCTGGTACAAGAAGCTTTTCAGGAGACTACTAAGCGTTTCGGTGCAGAATGCGTATATATTGTACGGCTCAAAGCTCCGCAAGGAAAATAAACGCATTTTGTACCGAAACTTCAGGAGTGAGGTTGCGGATGAACTCCTTCTGCTGTTCTGTCGTAGTCAAATTGACACGA
This sequence comes from Hesperophylax magnus, assembly GCA_026573805.1. Lineage (NCBI taxonomy): Eukaryota > Metazoa > Arthropoda > Insecta > Trichoptera > Limnephilidae > Hesperophylax > Hesperophylax magnus. Next base: position 946,193 of record JAIUSX010000180.1, on the reverse strand, counting down.
CTGTGTGGACCATTGGCCTAATAGCTGAAGGAAAGACTCTTCGACCTATCCTGAAAGGCAACCACTTCGTGGTCCGTAGCTGGAAAAAGGTGAAATGTGCGTGGTGCAACATAAATAACATTTTCAAAAGGACCCTTACAAAGTGTGATGTGTGTGATGTGGCATTATGCTATGATTGCATGAAGCCATATCACACTACAATATAGATTTGCTGAGGGTTTTTTTATTTCATTTTTTTCTTTTTTGGTTTTTTAGTTATGAAATTCTAATTTATAAATTTAATTAAATTTGTTTGAACATCAATTATGATGGCCTGGATGGCTGGACTTAATCATTTCTTTCCGCATACTTACGTCTCATGTTATGTTGTCCTCAAAGGTTCTATATGATAAGGTTCGGTGGACATTTAATATGTATATTTCAATTCTGATCATTGAAATATGCATGTTAACAAATGCACAGGTATTCTCATTTTTCCCTGTTTATTGTACACATTAAATAACTCGTTTTATTTTTATGTCTTAATTATATTTTGTCAATTTTTCTGTAAAGATGCTTTTCCAGATCTAGTCACTTAACATAACTAAGCCAATTCAAGCAATGTTCAATTCTGAATGGTGGTCCCTCACCAGAGCGATACTCAGAATCTCACTCTATAGCGAGGCACAATGATATTATTATGTATTGATTTTCTTAAATTATGAATGAACCAATAAACTGAATACATTTTTATTTTGACAAAGTGTGTAAACAATGTTTAAATCAATATACTGCTCTTTTATTGTAACCATACAACTGTAATATTGATTTAAAAGGATATTAGGGCTAAATAAATAAATCAATTATTGGTTCCATCAATTATTTTCCCTCCCCCATTTTTTTTCGATACCTTTGCGTTTAGATATAAAATTATCACTATGATATTATTTGCCATTCTACGGTCATACAAAGGTTTGATATATATATACAAATTTATCATCATTTAACATATTCCGATTTACCCTATGTAGATTGACCTTAAGGTAGCTGTCAGAAGTGATTTTTCGTCAAATTTTGGTGAATTTCATCAACTTTCAAAGTATCCCCCTGAAATATTGGCAATGTTTATATCTATGATTTATATCTCATTTTAAGACTTATTTCCTCGTTTTGCACGTTATATAAAAACATGGTTACAAATCTCCAGTTCTAATTTACAATTATTTAAAAAGTATCACCATGATTTTGACATCGTGAAATAGGCTCTCTGTATAATTCATCAAATGAATAAAATAAAGCCAACACGGCGACTATGCTTATTAATAATTGTAGACAGTTAATGTATCTTCCTAACGTTATACCAGTTTTTGTGGTAAATTTATTATATAGTATAATACAGTGATTTCAATTTTGACACGTCACGCACTCAAATTTAAAAAATATATTTTCTAACCAAACTTTTGAAGAGAGCATAACGTACAAAAAATTATTTTTCTATTATATTCTTGCATTTTTGGTTATCAAACAGGACATAGAGAACATAAAAAACGTAGAAAATATTCTATAAAGATATTTAAAACTGCCACTGGCGGCAATTTCAATTCACAAAAACGCTAATTTCGCGAATTTATAAAGTTTAAGATTTTTTAATAATTTATCTATCAATTCTTAAAATATAGAATAATTATTAAAATATAGTTGAATTCATTGGCTGCATAGCACTACAATCAGTTTTATGTCTTCGTATTAAAATTCGGAGGTTTGATTTTTTTAATGTTGGCGGAAAATATTCAAATTCGTCGCCAAAAAACCGCGAGCAATCGGAGAAAAAAGTTTTTTGACGCGCGATCGTTCGAGTGGTGAGGAATTTAAAAACAACAATTGGCAACCTACCCCAATTGGATTCCTGGAAAAATCTGTTTGAAATCTGGTTAATGCGATTAATATTGGAAAGCCAGTTTTGTTGACTGCCCGGATGGGAAAATATTCTATTTTAAAATTCTCAAGGAAAGATAAATAAGGTACAAGTACTCATTGAACATGCACATCTACACAATACTTGGCACTGTCTTCGAGGGGGCCCCTTCGAAGGCAGTGTATACAGACTCCAACATCACAGTCACTCCGGAGTAATTAACCGGAGGCGGCTAAATACACGACACTATCTCTAAATATTCCTACACACAGTACGACATTCACATTGTGTCTGATTCGTACCCAGTTCCTACTTGCTATTAATGTGACTTCGATCCTAGGGTTGTTTGTTAGCCATAAACAAGATGGCGCCCATATCGGTATATATATTATTATGTCATAAATTCTAACCCATTATAATCCATTGTATACGAAAACTAAGTGCAATGACTTGCGAAAAAATATTTTTAATTTGTTTTCTTGTTCTTGTGTTGTTCATTTTGGGAGGTTTTTCTTTTGTATGAATGCAATGATTTTCCACACAAATAAATAAGGTCCACAGCACTAAGTATTTGAAAGATACGTCTCGTATTATACCTATGTCAGCAATTCTTACAAGATTTCTGGCGATATGTAGGTCACTAAAGGAGGACGATTTTGATTTTACTCGTATGTTGTGCTATTCTTCAAACAGCTATCTGGACCATTAAAAGGTAGATATGCTGATTAAAAAAAAAAAAACTAAAACGTTGAAGCCGATTGCACCGAAACAAATCCGTACCATTAAAAGGTGGATATTGATTTTCGCGTGTGTTTTTCAGCTTATATTTTTTATTTTGTGTTATTTCTTTTCAGCTATTCTTCAAACAGCTATCTGGACCATTAAAAGGTAGATATGCTGATGAAAAAAAAAAAAAAAAAAAAAAAAAAAAAAACACTAAAGGGTAGACGCCGATTGCACCGAAACAAATCCGTACCATTAGAAGGTGGATATTGATTCTCGTGTGTGTTTTTCAATGTTTATTGTTCATTTTGTTTTATTTCTTTTCAGCAATGACCATACGGAAGCATATCCGAACCATTAAAAGGTGGATACTGATTCTCGTGTGTGTTTTTCAGCATATATTGATTATTTAGTGCTAATTAATGATTTTAGTATGTTTTTCGCATTATGTATAAAACATAAACATATGTGTGTGCGTCACGATATACAATGGGAAGTTCTGCCTTCATACTGCTCTCTTGGGCAAATATATTTACTATTCAATATTAGTTTTTCACTCCTTATGTGAACTCGATTTTTTATTTTGATTTTTTTTCGTTCATTGTCCACTGCTTATTTGCATTTTTTTAATATTTACTTATGTTTTGCTTTCATGTTTACGCTTCTCCTTGAATCGTTCCCGCCGGAGATTGAGACATCTACGCCATGACGAACGAGTTTACGCTACTGCTCGCGGCCCTTTGCAGAGAGAGCCGATGCCATCACTTGCTGCTGTTGCTCTTACGATTGATTCAATCACTTGCTGCTGTTGCTCTTACGATTATGTGCACCGTATTACAAAAAAAATATATATATATAAATATTAATAATAATTTGAAATGTCGTGCACAAATTTCACAATGTAAAATATGTAACTTTTGGGCGTAGGTTTTTAACGCTGAATCTCTATGTGGATGACTTCTTTTGTAGCTTTTGTCAAAGGGGTCTTGAGCGATTTAGAGTCAAAAAACTTTCATTCCCACGGCAGTTTTTTCGTTGTATTTTCGGGGAAGTGTTATGAAATGAACTTTCTTAAAATTAAAACATTCAACCCCGTAATATTTTCTTAAAATCAAGTACTTTGTATTTTTAAATTCTTTCATATGGCCACCCAGTGGCTGCGTTTAAAGTGGGTGTGACCATTTCCGGGTGGGGGGGCGGGGCGGAGCCGCGGGTCCCCAAAAGTCCAGGCGGGTAGAGCTCTCTTGGATTTTAGCGCTGGTTGCGAGAGGGTGTTACGTGCTCCGCTTTGAATTCGAGACTTGCTTTGCTAAACAGTGTTTGTCAATTAATTACTAGTATATTTCGACTCATTTTTTCCACTGCCTGCCCCCTGAACGTCTACAAAACTACCTGCGGTATCGTTCCATGCTTTATTTTATTAATTTGTCTCTGCTTTCTTCCCATTAATATAACATCATTTTTTTTCATTCTTTTAACCGTCCACAAAGAGATTTAAGCTTTTCCTTCACGTAGATTCCAGTGCTGTAATTTAGGTCTTTTTGAAGGCATTTAAAAGCACCACAATAATAATGTTTTATTTCCAAGATATCCCTTTGTTCTGTCCACTCCTAGAAGGCGTCTGATCTCTCTTAACTTAAACGAACTAAAAACACGGTACCTGCTTGAGCTAGCCAGGTATTCTTGAATATATATTACATTTCTATACGCGGTTCGATTCCGTGGTAACGCATTATCTGACACTAGTGAACCGAAAAAATGTAGTGTAAAACTCCCACCGATTTAATTGGCATATTTCGATGGGGAAATAAAAAACTGACCCATATTTTATTCAAGTTTTATTAACACCGTACACAATAACGATACACTTACGAATTCAGAAAAGTTATATTATTTGTTGGGAAAAATCAATAACCATGTTAAATCAACGTTTGCCGGGATCATTTTATCACAGGAAAATTACGAAATTATTTTTAACTCGTTGATCGATAAATATACCGACAAAAGAGTAATATCTTCTGCATACATCGATCAAATTTTGGATTTTAAATCCTTTGCTGTTGCCAATATCAATAATCTGGAATCATTCATTGATGATTTTGCGTCGGCTGTGGCAGCCGTTAAAAATTTAAATTTAGATAATTTGTGTGACTTTATTTTCTAACACATTGCATTGAAAAAAACTGGAAAATGAATTCCCCTCGTTTGAAGACTTGGTGAAATTTGTGCGGGAACAAGTTAAGATCTTGCAAAGAACCTGTTCTTCAAGGAAATCAATGGAAAATAAAAGTGAAACGTCAAAACGGTCACAAAGATCGACGCAAGCCTATATGAGGGCTGTTAGTGAGGAAAATCGTCAACCTTTTAAATGTTTACTTTGCAAAAATCCATCGCACGGAAATTTGTTTAAATGTTCAGAATTTAAAAAATTGAATGTAAGGGAACAGTTCAATATTATCAAAAGCAAGGGATTCTGTTTTAGATGCCTTAGTGATAGACATAAGGCTAGGGCTTGCAATGCAAATCAAAATTGTCATTAGTGTAATGACAAGTTTCATAATTCAATGTAACATTTTGAAGAACAGGGTGCATCACACAAGGGGCAGTCAGACTCTCAAAATGCCCAAAGAATTGAAAACCAGAAAGCTGATCAATCGAATGATTAAAAACAGGGCTGCTCCAATTCTGATGTAGCTTTGTGTACTTTTCAACTGTTCGATCTCATAATCTAAAGACTCATTGTACTGTATTGCTGGCTACTGCACGAGTGGGAATAATAGACGCACAAGGAAATGAACATCTTTTTAGGTGTTTATTGGACAGCGCATCTCAGAGCAATTTCATTACTCGGGATTGTTGTAGAAAATTAGGATTTTTTTAATATCAACGCCCGTCTTGTTCCACCGTTAAGGGTATTGGAGGATCATCTAAGCCCATTACAGGCTCCATACAAACCGAAATTTACTCTCGTTTCAATCGAGCAATAAATTATAACATTACTTCATTGATAGTGAATAAAGTTACAGAGCGCTTACCTACCGCCAAAGTTGATGTACCTTTATTGTCATATTTGAATAACTTACCGTTGGCGGATGAGTCATATGGAGAAATTGAAATGAGAAAAAGAAAACCAGGATAAATTGACATGTTGATAGGAGCCCAGCTCTTCCCGCATCTCCTGTTGTCAAAAAGGGTTCAAGACCCTTTTCAGAGGCATAATCTGCATGCTTTAGAAACAGTTCTAGGATACGTTATTTGGGGATCAGCACCAACTCGGGTTGAGGATAATGTTAGCGTATCTTGTTGTGCCATGCTAGAAGAACCAGATGAAATTTGTCTCAAAAGATTTTGGGAATTAGAAGAGGTAAACGTACCGTCTATTAAAAGTCATGAAGATCGTGAATGTGAGGAAATATATCAAAGAACAACCACAAGAGATCCTGAAAATGGAAGATATATAGTAGCTTTGTAATTTAAAGGGGATGTTTCAACCCTTGGGGATTCATTTGCAATGGCAAAGAAACGTTTTTTATGCCTTGAACGTAAATTGGAAGCCTCTCCAAAATTAAGAGAAGCTTATAATAATATTATCAATGAATATTTAGAGAAGGATTATTTGACTCTCAGCACTCCAAATAAAGGAAATGAGATGCCTTTATACATAATTCCGCACTATGGAGTTGTACGAGAGGATAAAATCACCACCAGTTTGATAATAGTCCTGGACGCTAGTGCAAAAACAAGCACTTCCGTGTCATTGAAAAATATTTTATATAGTGAGGAAAATTTACAGGGAAATTTATTTAATATAATAATGGATTTTCGTGTATTCCCAATAGCCCTCTCGGCTGATATACGAAAAATGTTTTTGTGTATAGGAGTGAAAGATAGTGATCGGAGATATCAACGAATCTTGTATCGCTTCTCGCCCAGCGAAGATATTAAAACTTATGAGTTTAACCGCGTTTGTTTTGGTCTTACATCCAGCCCATTTCAAGCTTTACGCACTATCAGCCAATTGGCCTCCGATGAAGGAGAAGCTTTTCCTGAGGCAAAAAAAATTATTGAAGAATTTTTATATATGGATGATTTTGTATATAGCATGGAAACTGAAGAGGGTGCAAAGGAAACGTCCTCTCAGTTAATCGCATTATTGAAGACTGGCCAATTTGACCTTGTCAAGTGGACCAGCAATTCGCAAGATGTTCTGGAATCTATTCCAGATTCGCATCGCTTATCAGCGATGAAGGAATTTGATGAAGTGTGCATTCATAAAATATCATGCGTGGTTCTAAACCAATAAATTAAGGGCATTGATACAAAGGGTGCGATCACCTTTGATAACAAATAAAAATTTCGACAGAGTGATTGTTGCCTTTTTTGATATTTATAAATGTGTTTGCAGAAGTATTATTATTTGAGCCTAGACGGCTCGATGTAGGTTGTGTGATTTGCGCGCGATTAAGACTTCGTTTTTGTCCTCTTACAAACTCAATTAATTCTAAGCTGGACGAAAATTTTTCATCATTTTGAATAGACGATTCGAAAGCCTTTACTATCTTTATGTCAGGATCAGTTGTAGCAATATGAATTCTGCGAAATCCTTGATTCGTAAATGCTTAGTGCGGCGATGTTAGTCGCGTATGTATCTGAAAATTTTTCTAAAGAAGCGGGCGTAACCGATCTAACAGCAGGTATTTTAGATTGCTTACGCTTTCAAAAGCTCTCCTCATCTTGTTGAGGACCGATTGTAGACATGCAAAACTAACCGCAAGTTTTGCATTCAAACGTTTCAGAAGTCTTTCTTCACGAGACGATCCGGACGCGCTTGTGGCCATTTTCTAATTCCGGTTATTTTACTGAATATGAACCTTTAGAAATAATTATGCGGTAAAAATATTATAATAAAACCGCTTTCCATCGATCCGTAATATTACACCTTTTCTAAATAGTCTCAATAGCATAATCTCCAATCTTTCATATGCTTAAAGCCTTATAATTATGAAAGATTTAAATACCAACATACTCCCAAAAAATTCACACCACCAATGTCACGACTACCTTAAAATGTTAGAGTTCCTTGGATTAATTGATACCATCAATACACCAACAAGAATTGCTAATGACTCAACATCATGCATTGATCACGTAATGGGCAAAACTAATAAACAAAATAAAAGCATCGTTTACAAATCGACAATACAGACCATTAGACAACTATTTTAACATTGCAATCTAAAATCACTAAAAATAGAAGATATCAGTCAATCGTTTACAATTACATTAATTTTGAAAATTTAAAAAACATTATTAAAAAAAATCTTGGCAAGAACTCTTCCAAATACAAAACTCAGATATTGCATGGAGATATTTTGTGGACTTTTTGAAAAACGAATTAATTACTAATACCACAACTCTGACAAAAAATATTCCAAACAAAATTAAACCCTTGAAATCATTAATAAACTATTCAATCATCAACTGCATTCGTAGAAGAAACGCACTAAACAAAAAAGTGAAAGAAATCCATATGACATAATGGCAATAAACATCTACAAAGGATACAGAAATACGTGCGGTGATGTCATTAGAAAGGCAAAAGAAATCTACTACGGAGTCAAAATCAAAGAAAGCAACAACGATCCCAAAAAAATATGGCAAATTTTAAGAGAAGCCACAAATACACAAAACACCAAAGACAAACAGGACATAAGTAAACTCTGCATTGATGGAGAAATTATTGACACCTCAAAAAACCCAAAGTTCGTTGCGGATCACATCAATAATTTTTTCATTAATATTGGGTCACATCTTGCTTCTCCTCTACCAAATTGTGGGAATGTTTAACCTACTGAAATAGGACTCCAATTTTCTCAAAGAAGATTTAACTTTCAAACAGTGTCTAGGGAAGAGATTCCAAAAATAATTAATTCCCTAAAAAACACGTCCAGTGCCGAAGTTGATGGGTTATCAACCAAGATCTTAAAAACGCTGTCTACGGAAATTGCATTGCCCCTAGAACACTTAATAAACTAAAGTATCACTCAGGGCCACTTCCTTTCAAACCTGAAACAAGGTATTGTTATTCCTATACATAAAGCAGGTAACTAGACAGACATAAACAACTACAGACCAATAACTCTACTAACTAGTCTATCTAAAATATTTGAAAAGGTTATCAATGCACAATTGGTAAAATTTCTCGTGAGCCATAAACTGATCTCAGAAAATCAATACGGGTTTCAAGAAAACAAGAGTACCTCAGACGCTATTGCTGCTGTCACTGATATCATTGTTGAAAACCTTGATAAAAGAAAAAAAATGTATTTCAATCTTCTTAGACCTTTCTAAAGGCTTTGATACAATATCGCACAGTAAATTAACAAATAAACTTGAAAAAATCGGTATTATGGACAACGAACTTAAATTCTTTAAAAGCTACCCTAATGGACGTAAGCAACAAGTTAAAATAAATAACATATTAAGCAACACCTGCTTAACTAATTATGGTATACCACAAGGAAACATATTAGGACCGATTTTGTTGCGGCGTGAATGGACTGTAATTTGCGATATTTTGTTTATTTGTTTGATTTGTCTTACCAATATCTCCAAGCTGTCGGCACTTTCCACTTTGCTCTGCGGTAATCACCGGTAGGGTAATTTTTAGTATTGGAACAGAGGTCAGGAAAGGGAAATGGTGATATTTGGTTTGCGAAATGGTCAATGCGTTAGAGATTGCTATTTTTATGCACTTTGTTACGGCGTTCTTTGCGGTATAACATTTGCTGTTTACAGCGCGCCACGGTGGTTTTAATATCTCAAGATAGGTTATGCGGAAGCGATAGGTCGGTTGAACCTTGCATGCGTCGCGATAATTTAAATACAACTGACTTGATGTAGGTAAACGCGCGGAACGCGGGCGGGAAACAACAGAACCAAAAATTATATGCAACAATTATAACTGGCCCGAGCATGCCCCCCGCCTTGACCAATGGTCAAAGTCACTAATACAACAAAAGAAACACGTTATGAAAGGATTCAATAAACAATACTGAACCTGCGGTAGAACTAAATTTTAAATTCACTACATCTAAGATAACAATACTAAACTTGTGGTAGATCTAAATTAACTAACCAAATCTAAGATAACGTTAAATTTATTGTGTAGGCAGGGGACAGAGTTAAACGACTGCCCTGCGATATGTTCCGGAGTTAGTCTTAACGTCCGCAACGCGGATCACCCCATCTACGCCGGGGTGGACGTTTACCACTACGCCAATAGGCCATTGTAGTGGTGCGATATCGTCACTCTTAATTATTACCACGGTGCCTTTCGTTATTGGATTCGAATTTGTATTCCATTTCTGACGCGATTGCAGCGTGTTCAGATACTCCATTCGCCATCGATTCCAGAAATTCTGGACGAGACGATCGACAAGATGTTTTCGTTGCAGCAAATTTACTGGCGCATCTGACAAATTAGCAGCGGGTAAAGATTGTAATGGAGTTAAAAAATGCGCGGGTGTTAAAGGCAATGGAGCCGAAACATCGGTAACGCTGAGCACTGATAACGGGCGTGAATTTAGAAAGCTTCAATCTGATAAAGAACCGTTTGCATCTCTTCGTATGTGAGAAGAGATGTACCCACAACTTTATTTAAGTAACATTTAATGCACTTAATGTTACTCTCCCAGATCCCACCGAAGTGGGGTGCTTGTGGAGGATTCATCTTCCACTTGATACGGTTTTCCAACAAATTTTCTGAGAATTCTTTCTTGTAGTCCGGTGACTCTAAAAGTTCGAATAAAGCCTTCAAATGCGATTTAGCTCCTACGAAATTTGTCCCATTATCAGAATACATTACTTTTACGCGTTTACGTTTGAACGCGTTGAGAAAGACTTCGGTCGAGAGGTCTGAAGCGAGTTCAATGTGAACCGCGCGGGTCGCCAGACAGAAAAATAAGCAAATGTATGCCTTTTGGCTTCTAACACCCCGACGTCTATGCGGGATTATTTGAAGCGGCCCAGCGTAGTCGACCCCCGTGTGCAGAAAGGCCTTAGCTTCGCGGACGCGGCAAGCGGGTAAATCTCCCATTATTGGGAATTGCAGTTTGGGATTGACTTTAAAGTATGTATTGCACTGATGCACGCGTTTCCGAATCAAATTGCGCGAAGAAAGTATCAAAAACCTTTGCCTCAACAGAGACATAAGTAAGGTGGGTCCCGTATGCAAGTTCTTAATGTGGTAATAATCTACTATTAAATCAACTATATGATCATGAGCGGGTAATAAAATAGGATAACGACTATCAAATTCGAGTTCGGCGTTTCTCAATCTGCCTCCTACTCTTAGGAGACCGTCCTGAATAAATGGATTTAATTTAGCAAGAATTTGCCGTACTTTCTTGCCGTCGTTCACTGACTTCATATCATCGGAAGAATGTACTTGCTGAACTGCCTTTATAATAGCGATTTCTGCAATGTCAATATGGCTTAACTCAAATTTACGCGGCAATTTCCTAATGAAGCGAAACACGTAAATGACAATTCGAATTAATTTCGACCACGAAAGAATGCGAGAAGCCAACGTGCATAATAAAGGTGACACGATTGTCTTGAGGCAATTATCGGTTTTAGGTTTCATTTCGGGTGGATCAGCTACACGAGAGCACAAGGCAAAAGTAGTTGGCTGTTCATCCTGATTGGGTTTCAATTCCGATAACTGTTCTGAATTTGCGTGCTTAAATGGTGAAATAGGCCACTCGAAATGCGGCTGGCAAAGCCATTTTGGACCATTCCACCAAATGTCATTTGCTATCAATTGCGATGGTAGCATACCTCTTGACAAGCAGTCGCTAGGGTTATCAGCACCTGCGACATGATAAAAATGACTACTGTTTAAATTTTCGTGTATTTTTGCTACACGATTGGCAACAAAGGTTTGCCAGCGGTGAGGTGATGAATGAATCCAACTTAAAGTTACAGTCAAATCGGAAAAGGCAAATGTTGAATGAATAGTAAACCTCGCGGAGTAATTATCAATTACCCTTTTTAACAGGTGCGATAACAATAATGTAGCGCATACTTCTAGGCGTGCTAAGGAGACGATTTTTAGCGGTGCTACCTTTGATATTGCGCAAACTAATTGAACCTTAATTCGGTTATCAGGAGTGGTCACATGAGCGTATACCACTCCTACATATGCCTTTTTGCTTGCATCCGCAAATCCAACAAGTATTAACGTGCATCCTTCCGTGACTCCTATATGACGTGAAATACGAATCGACGATATTGACGGCAATTCCGCGTTGAACTGCTGCCACTGTTGTGATATCCTTGCGGGTGGGATTTCGTCCCAATCGATTTTTAAATTCCACAGCTCCTTTATTAGAAGCTTGGCTTGTACAATTATAGGTGCTACCAGACCCATCACGTCAAAGAGTCTAGCGACAGATGATAAAATATTGCGTTTCGTACAAGTTCGATTGTCTGGAGTAACTTCAAATGCGAAAATGTCATCCGAAGGATGCCATCGTAGCCCAAGGATTTTTAGCGATGCATCACTATCGAAAGTTACACTTTGCGACAGGCGAAGTTCCAATGGAACGTTTTCTAAAACTGTGTTGGAATTGGATGCCCACTTAGCGAGTTGAAAACCTCCTGACTGGAAGAGCTCAATCAACTCTTCAGCCGCGCGGATAGCTTCTTGCTCATTTAAAGCAGAGCTAGCGATGTCGTCTACATAAACATCTCTATTAATAATATCCCTTGCAAGAGGGAAGCGAGCGCCTTCATCTAACATTAATTAATCAAAACATTAATCAAAACTCGGAAAATTCAAAGTTACAGCACCTACCATCACACAAGACGTCATCGTACTCACCGAAACCTGGTTGGAACCTTCCATTCATTCAGCGGAGCTCGGATTACCGAATCACAACATATACCGAATGGACCGGAGTCATAATACTAGTGCCAAATCAAGAGGAGGGGGCGTCTTAATACCAGTGAATAAAAGCAATAACTCAAAATTAATTAAACATAAAAATTATTTTCTTGAGCAAATATTTGTACTATCCTGTCGTATGCCAGGAAATTCCAAGCTTTTTTGAAAAAAACCGCGCGCAAATTACTCTCCTGCCTTTTGGTCAAACATCCGTTTAAAAACAAAGAAATTGTTTATTTTGTGATTGTTTTCTGTTTATCAGATAATGTATCTTATTATTCATATATATTACATGATTATATTGTTACAAGTTTTCGCAGAATAGCTAACTTTAACAAAAAAAATGTGTAAAAATTTTCCCATTCGGCAAACAAATGTAAAAAAAATATATTCATAAAAAAATTAAATAATTTCTTTATTTCTACACAAACCTGAATAGACACTCCTCGTGAAAAAAAATAATTCAAAGGTTTTTTCGAAGAAATAATGCTATTGACACTTCTTTGAAAATGTAAAATATTTTCATTTATTCAAAAAAAAAATCAAACGTCAAGTGTCCACTTAAAATTTTTTGTGTCGGATTTTATAAGTATATGATAACAATTCTTCCAGATTTCGGTAGTTTATACAACTGTTGTTACTAATAATATTATTTTGTACAAGAAACCTGTAAATAAATAATGCTAAAAATAAAATTATTCATTAGGACGTAAAAATTTTGACATTTCTACGATAAACTTACAAAGCTAATTTTCATTACTTTTCTTGGGTGAAATATTATAAAAATTACATTTAAATAATGTTAATAAAACTATCTTTCTGATGATACCTCAAATATATTATTTCCACAATCAATTTATATCAAAAATAATGAAAGAAGTAAGAGGTTACCTTACAAGAATTCGCGATGTTTTTGCACTGCTGTCCTTTGCAAAGGCCGCCGACTGCGTGTACAGATGTGTTTGAAAGAACAGGGTGACAAAAAAATCATGATTCGGGGAATAAAAATAAAATTTGCTAATATTTTTTTATTAATATTTATTTATTTATTTAAATACGTTTTTTTAAATTCAGATACTGTGTGGTTCAAAAATAAATAAGAAAAAAATTTCATCATATTTATTTCAGTTTTAGAACAGGTTTTTTTAATCTTTGGTCGAGAGACTGCGAAAAAAATCATTTTTCACATACATAAATTTATTATTATAATATTCAAATTTTTAGACACTGTTTCTGTCCTCCTCAAAAGTGGAAGATACAATGAATGGAAACGAAAATTCAAAGAATGCAAAGATGCACTTGTTTCAGTTAACATTTTTATTCAAATAATGCACAAATACACCCATTCAATAAATAATTAAAACCATAAATAACAACAACCAGTACCAAATTACAATCACAGATAACAAAATCCAAGTAACAAATGATAACACACATTCAACAAATAACCAAAACCATAAAAAACAACACATAAGTAACAAATAACAACCGCAACCAACATTCAAAGAACAATAACATTATAACAAACAATAACATTATAACAAACAACAACACTAATGCAAGAAATAGCGACACAATTCCTGAACTGTAATTATGGGACTGCCACTATTAGGTTTGATGAATTTCCTCTTCATGGCAATTTTTAAAATTTTGTATAAAAAAAAAGAATCTAAATGGAAAAAAACGATTTGAAAAAAAAAATTATAAATGTTCTAGAGTGTGGTATTGGTTAAAACCTCCTCCTCCAAAGGCTCCAACTCATCCTCAGGAACATCCATATCCACCATTGACGGAAGTTCTACATCACCGGCGAGGGATTCATCCTCGCTATCAGTGAATCCATAGAACTCCGCAACGACGTGGTCGGTTTCCTATAGACAGAAAGAAAAGAAAAAAAATATATATACAGCTATGTAAAGCGTCCTTGAGGTAATACAAGACAAAAATGGCGCTGTAAAAGTTAGCCAAGTGTTATTATAATTCCCTGTGTATTTGGAGCCCGATGCGTAGACGATGTTGATGGTCTTGGATCAGCCTGCCATCCCGGAATCTGAAACTGTAAACATTAATTATTACACGAATGTCTTTCAATTTTGGAAAGGATGAAGCGTACAACCACTATAGAACTACTACTAATACACAACATACCGTCGCAATTACTGAAAATCTATCTTCTGTGGTGTCTTCCTCCGTTGACGGTCTTGGAATCTCCATTCTATAACAATAGAAACAATCATGTATATCATTATATAATATAATCATCAATACGCGTATAAATATTTTATACCTGAACAAAAAAAAAGTTTGTTAGTACTTTTTTGCACACCCTATATAACTGATCTAATTTTGTGATATTTATTACTATTTTTATAAATAAAAAATAATATTTCTAATAAATATTATTAGAAATAAATATTTCTAATAAATAATGTTCTTTGTAAGAACCCTGTACCTCCCATACAAAATTTAAATGTGTAAAAAACGTTGATATCTGCGCGCGCAGTTTGACGTGCATTTTACGCATGCGTGAATGTTTTTTCAATATGGCCTCTCACACATACATATAAACAGTACATATGTATTTGTGCAGGTTTCCGATGTGTCGTATTTATTTAATTAAAAAAATATTAACTAAATATTGACGAAACTAGGGATTTTATACACAATCTCAATAGTTTTCTTTACATAATGATGTACAATCCTTATAAGATTAGGCAATATTTACGTGAATATCGATGGAGAAACGTCAAAATATTTCTCGGACAGTTTCTTAGCGCGGGGGACATTGGAATATTAGTTTTTGTAAAATATTAACTAAATATGGACAAATCAAATGCTGTGGTATATGTTTTCAATTGATTTATCTGCAAAATGAGATACAAAACAAAGCAAATCACACAATATATGATGCAACATAGCTAGAAATAAAACGAAAATTTTTATCACGAAAACATCGCGTATACTTTGACGTAATATTTTGTCGGTTATTTTGAGTTTTCGTATTTTAAATTTACCGAAACACATGTAATGAACAATAAACTATTCATAAAATAAACATAACTTACGTTTTATTGATGAATTACTTCGTTTTGGCACTTAAAAATAGAACCGCGCTGTGAAACTATGACCGTTAAAATCTCGTCAAAATTGATGTTTTGGCATTCCACAGAAAAATTTATTAAATTTAATCTAAGAAGTTTGAAGTCTTTCCGGTATTTGCTGGGTAAAGAACGAGAATATCCCAAGCGATTGAGACCTTGTTCTTCATACAAATTCTTTGTACATAAGGGTTAAAATCGCACATAATTTTTTTTTTGTTTTTGTTTTTTAAAGTTCGAAAATATTGTATGGCACTCACATATGCAGGCCCGGCATACGAGAAGGCGGAAAATCATGTAAAACTATTATTGGCAGTGTATATATTCCTCTATAAAATCACTGTGAGGACGTCGAGTATGTAAAAACAAAATATCCAACACACAAAATAATTGTCTGTGGTGATTACAACCTTCCGAATTGTAAGTTTAATGATCCTAATTACTCGCCAATTTCGGATTGTGAAAAGGATATTCTGGATATGTGTTCTTATTTAAATCTTTCTCAATTTAATAACGTACCCAATGTTAACAATCGCATTCTCGATTTGATATTCTCAAATGAAGATATTGTAAATGTATACGAATCTCCTGAGTTCATTGTCCCTATAGATAAACACCATCCTACACTTATAATTTCTATACCCTACACTGGAAATGATAATCTTAAAATCTCAAGAATTTGTTATAATTTTAAAAACGCAGATTACAATAAAGTTAATGAGGTACTGTCTAACATTGACTGGACAAGTCTAAATGACGGTGATATTGATTACAATACTGACTATTTTTACTCGCAACTCAATAATGTAATTTCAAATAATATTCCTCTTACCCAACATAAAGAATCAACGTATCCAATATGGTTCACTAAGGAATTAATTCACTTGATAAATTTAAAAAAAGAATCTCATAAAATCTATAAAGAACATAGATCTTTACCTAATTATATTAAATTTAAAAGTGTCAGGAAAGCTTGCGAAAATTTGTCTAAAAATAGTTATAAAAATTATATAATGGAAGTGGAAAATACTATAAATCATGATGTAAAACATTTCTGGAAACACGTAAAGTCTATGAAAAAAGTCGGGATCCCAGGAACTATGAATCATAAACAGAGGAGTTCTGGCAACATAAAAGAAATTGTTGACATGTTTGCCGATTTCTTTAAAGATGCGTTTGAACCTAACATTTCAGATGAACAAATTCCTGAATTTAATTCTGATATAAACTTGCAATTATCAAAGATTAATATTAACATCACCGACATTACAAATTACCTTAAAACACTTGAACCAAAATTAAGTTCCGGGCCGGATCAAATTCCACCCATCTTGATTAAAAACTGTGCAGACAGCTTATCCATTCCGTTGTTCATATTATATAATAAGTCTCTGTCAACGGGAAATTTCCCAAAACTTTGGAAAAAAAGTTACTTATCTCCAATATTTAAATGCGGGGATAAATCTGCAATTGAAAATTATCGTCCAATTTGTATCCAATCATCAATACCCAAGATTTTTGAAAAATTAATTCTTCTAGAGATAAACCCCAGCGTGAAATCCATCATTACAACTTGCCAACATGGTTTTGTTTCAAACAGATCAACCTTAACCAATCTATCCCTGTACGAAAATTATATAACAAATGCACTTGCTAATAGACAACAAGTCGATTCTATATATACTGATTTCAGCAAAGCGTTTGATAAGGTTTGCCATAAAATTCTTGTTAGCAAACTGGCGAAAATTGGCATAACCGGTAACGTACTATCCTGGTTTAAGAATTATCTGTCTAATCGAGAGCTTACTGTCTGCATTAAAGGTCAACTGTCCTACACTTTTACAGCTACAAGCGGTGTGCCCCAGGGATCACATCTAGGACCCATTCTTTTCAACATATTTATAAATGACGTTACAAATGTATTTAAACGTGTCTTTATATTGATGTTCGCAGATGATATGAAAATTTACCGAATTATTGACAATATTAATGACAACTTATTATTAAAATCAAATCTCATTAGCTTTTCTGATTGGTGTATCCTAAATAAGTTAACCCTCAATGTAAAAAAGTGTCAAGTCATGAAATTTTATAGGAAGAAAAACCCAGTGATTTTCACATACTGTATGAATGATCAAGTTTTAGTATCTGTACCCGAAATAAAAGACCTGGGGATAATATTTGACACCAAATTAACATTTATCTCCCACATTAACAATATAACCACTAAAGCGATGGAAATGTTGGGTTTCATATTAAGAACTTCAAAAGATTTCAAAAATTTAAAAACTTTAAAAATATTATATTCATCCATTGTCATAAGCCATTTAGAATTCAACTCAACCATTTGGAATCCATTTTACAATATTCATGAAAAATCTATGGAGCGAATCCAACATAAATTTTTACGTAACATAAATTATAGATAAGGTATTCCTATTGAAAACATTAACTACACCTCACTGTTGAAAGTCATGGGCCTTGCCACATTAAAAGAAAGAAGAATATGTTCTGATCTCTTTTTTCTTTATAAAATTGTTAATAACATGTTTGACTCCCCTGAACTCCTTAGGTTGATCGACTTTCATGTGCCTAGTAGAACGGTTCGTCAGAAGGTACCTCACCATTGTAACATTGCAGGTACCATAGCAGAAATAAATTCAGTAATGAACCGACTACACAGTGCAGGGAATAAATATTGCGTGAACACTAACGGTACTGAATGTCTATCAGCCTATAAACACATTATTATTAAATCTGTATGTCAAATATGAACTTGGCAAACATTAAACGGAGTATGTGCGAACTATTTCCACTACTCTACAAATTACGTTTAAATAAATAAATATTATAATACTTAGATAAATATAACTTAATATTATGGTACTTTTTTAATATTATAATACTTGACTTAATATTGTAATACTTAATTTAATATTATAATACTTATTGTGGTACTTGACTTAATATTGTGATACTTGGTTTAATATTATAATACTTAACTAAATGTTTTTCTATTAGACTATTTGTCGTTTCTTATCCTAATCTTGCGTAATAGAGATTGTTAATTAGAGTTACATAGTTTATAGGCTAATGTGAACAACAATTTCATCCTTTTTTATTCAATTGTTTTGGAGGATATCGGCAGATCATATATTTTTATTTCATTTACTTAAATTTCATGTTACCTACGTTTCGCAAACTCTCGTTTCATGTTACCTATATTTTGTTAACCTATGCATTGTTCAATCTTATATTTTATGTAATCTGTATATTCTTATATATTATGTAAACTCTTTATTGTTATTGTATTTAAAAAAACATAATAGCATTGTATGTAAAAGCCCTATGGGCGTTTAAATAAAATAAATAAATAAATAAATAATTAATTGTTTGATTGCTCGAAGGGCTAAGAACGGACTACATTTAAGACCGAATGTTACGCGATTGTATTGGTAAGCCTGAAGCGGCTTTTGCGGATCGAATCTTATATAAAATTCGTTAATAACGACGATCTTCTTTGCGAACATTTATACATAAATACATTTGACAAACATCTGCGGATATTGCGATAGGAAAAAGGCGTAAATTCAGAAGAATGCAAAATAAATCATTCTGTAGGCTTGGTCCCGTGTGTTAAATATCGTTCAAAGATAAACCAGTTTTTGTCTTTGCGCTTGCGTCCAGAACCACTCTCACCTTTGTTGTCATTTTATCTTCACGCCTAACTGCGTGATGCGGGATGTAATATGCGTTTTCTGACGGTAAGGCTTCCACCTGGGACAGATAACCTTTATGAATATGTTCTCTTATTACATCATCATAAAGCGGTTTTAGTTCTGACAGATGATTAAATTTTCTTTCTAGTGCATAAAACCGATTTTGCGCAGCTTGCAATGAATCACCTAAGTCACAAGGGTTGCTTTTGAATGGCAAAGCCACTTCATAAGAACCGTCCTCGAGGCGATTTGTGGTTCCTTTAAAAATGTCTTCAGTTCCTTTTTCTTCGAGGCTGTGAACTGGTTCCGAACCAATATCTTCGATTTCCCAGAATTTTTGCATTAAGTTCTCAATTTCGTGCGTAGCGCAGAAAGTTAATGCGGTGTTTGGTTGAGAATTTACTGGAGCGTCACCCATAAAAACATAACCTAATGTTGTTTGAATCGCGACTGGAAAACCGGGGGTGATTATCTTATTTGGTAGCAACAGTTGAGGGAACAGACTGACGCCAATTAGCAAATCGATTGGGCCTGGCATTGCCCAGGTGTCGTCTGCCAGCGGAATATTTATAAATTTATATGACGTCAAGTCCACCTTGCAAGTAGGTAAATTAGCTGTAATTTTTTCTAAAACTAGAGCGGTTATGGAGTATTTGAAGTAGGGATCAATCCTAGATTGAATTGTCAATGTGACACTTCCTCTTATTGATTGCGTTTTGCCACCTAAACCCTGGACTGCGAAGCGCGTTCCTGAACTGACTGCCAGGCCTAATTTTTCACAACATTGTGAAGTTATTTATTTATTTATTTATTTATTTATTTGTTAAGACATACACAGTACAATAAGATACAGTTAGATATTTTTAGTTATTACATAGTTGTAGTACCTATTACGTATGTCCATAAAATATCATTACGTAATTTCGCCTGAGATTGTTTTAGCCACTCGAACGATCGCGCGTCAAAAAACTTTTTTCTCCGATTGCTCGCGGTTTTTTGGCGACGATTTTGAATATTTTCCGCCAACATTAAAAAAATCAAACCTCCGAATTTTAATACGGAGACATAAAACTGATTGTAGTGCTATACAGCCAATGAATTCACCTATATTTTAATAATTATTCTATATTTTTAGAATTGATAGATAAATTATTAAAAAATCTTAAACTTTATAAATTCGCGAAATTTGCGTTTATGTGATTTGAAATTGCCGCCAGTGGCAGTTTTAAAAATCTTTATAGAATATTTTCTACGTTTTTATGTTCTCTATGGCCTGTTTGATGATCACAGATGCAAGAATGTAATAGAAAAATATTTTTTTGCATGTTAAGATCTCTTCAAAAGTTTGGTCAGAAAATAATTTTGTAAAATTTGAGTGCGTGACGCGTCAAAATTGAAATCACTGTATTATACTATATAATAAATTTACCACAAAAACTGGTATAACGTTAGGAAGATACATTAACTGTCTACAATTATTAATAAGCATAGTCGCCGTGTTGGCTTTATTTTATTCATTTGATGAATTATACAGAGAGCCTATTTCACGATGTCAAAATCATGGTGCTACTTTTTAAATAATTGTAAATTAGAACTGGAGATTTGTAACCATGTTTTTATATTACGTGCAAAACGAGGAAATAAGGCTTAAAGTTAAATATATATCATAGATATAAACATTGCCAATATTTCAGGGGGATACTTTGAAAGTTGATGAAATTCACCAATATTTGACGAAAAATCACTTCTGACAGCTACCTTAAGGTCAATCTACATAGGTTAAATCGGAATATGTAAAATGATGATAAATTTGTATATATATATCAAACCTTTGTATGACCGTAGAATGGCAAATAAAATCATAGTGATAATTTTATATCTAAACGCAAAGGTATCGAAAAAAATGGGGGATGGAAAATAATTGATGGAACCAATAATTGATTTATTTATTAAGCCCTAATATCCTTTTAAATCAATATTACAGTTGTATGGTTACAATGAAAGAGCAGTATATTGATTTAAACATTGTTTACACACTTTGTCAAAATAAAAATGTATTCAGTTTATTGGTTCATTCATAATTTAAGAAAAGCAATACATAATAATATCATTGTGCCTCGCTATAGAGTGAGATTCTGAGTATCGCTCTGGTGAGGGACCACCATTCAGAATTGAACATTGCTTGAATTGGCTTAGTTTTGTTCAGTGACTAGATCTGGAAAAGCATCTTTACAGAAAAATTGACAAAATATAATTAAGACATAAAAATAAAACGAGTTATTTAATGTGTACAATAAACAGGGAAAAATGAGAATACCTGTGCATTTGTTAACATGCATATTTCAATGATCAGAATTGAAATATACATATTAAATGTCCACCGAACCTTATCACATAGAACCTTTGAGGACAACATAACATGAGACGTGAGTATGCGGAAAGAAATGATTATAAGTCCAGCCATCCAGGCCATCATAATTGATGTTCAAACAAATTTAATTAAATTTATCAATTAGAATTTCATAACTAAAAAACCAAAAAAGAAAAAAATGAAATAAAAAAAACCCTCAGCAAATCTATATTGTAGTGTGATATGGCTTCATGCAATCATAGCATAATGCCACATCACACACATCACACTTTGTAAGGGTCCTTTTGAAAATGTTATTTATGTTGCACCACGCACATTTCACCTTTTTCCCGCTACGGACCACGAAGTGGTTGCCTTTCAGGATAGGTCGCAGAGTCTTTCCTTCAGCTATTAGGCCAATGGTCCGCACAGTCGTGTCAATTTGACTACGACAGAACAGCAGAAGGAGTTCATCCGCAACCTCACTCCTGAAGTTTCGGTACAAAATGCGTTTATTTTCCTTGCGGAGCTTTGAGCCGTACAATATATACGCATTCTGCACCGAAACGCTTAGTAGTCTCCTGAAAAGCTTCTTGTACCAGACCAGGTTTCGCTGTCGTTCAATGGGGAAGCCTGACAAAAGCTGATCTTTTCGGTCAACCCCCCCCATTACCTTGTTATAGTCTAGTACGAGTTGAGGTTTGTAAGTCCAGGTACCAAACTTTTCAACTGCCCCGATTTCTGCCTTATGGTAGGTGGACAACATACTTACCAGGTTTTTGTCCAACCAAACCATTACATTGAGGTCCCCGCAGTTCGAGTATACAACCTCACCTTCCCTCAGTTTGGACCGGAGATGGGACTTAAATGCAGAGGGCACAAATTCTCGGTTTAACCGCAATGTGCCCATGCAGTCCATCCCATTTCTTTTGAGGCATCGTGCCAATAATGGACTATTTTAAAAATTGTCCATTATTAATGTATACCCCTTGTTAAACAGAGGGCTGGCCAGGTCGTATACTATCTTTGCAGTCGCCCCAACTGGGCAGATATTGTGAGCACCCAAAAAGTTGGCCTGTGTCATGTCGTCCGTCATATCTTCCGTTATGTCTTCCGTCATATCTTCCTGGTCTGGATTTGTCGATTCAGCCTGTCTGGAAATGGTCTTCCCCGTATAAATTTGGAATTTCCAAAGATAGCCAGACTTGGACTCACAAAGCTCGTAAGACTTTATACCCGCACTGGCCGCTTTGGTTTTGATCATCTGGACGAATCCCAAACGGCCTTTATAGCAGAGTAAGGATTCATCCAGAGAGATGTCTTGCTCGGGCAGGTATAAAGTCTCAAACTTATTTGAGAGGTGGTCCAAGACGGGTTGAATCTTTTGTAACCTTCGCACAGATAATGGTGCATCAGAAGAAAGACTTTCATTGTTGGTGAAGTGAAGGAACTTTTTAATTAGAAGAAAACGATTATAATCCATGGCTCGGCTGAAATAAGGCATGGCGGTGAGTTTTTTTGAATAGAAGTAGTCTTTTTCAACAGGAAGGGGACTAATACCTTGATACATTAAAATTGCCAAGAATACATACATTTCCTCTTTATTCGTGGGAGCCCATTTATTGGTACGCGCATGACGCTTAAATTGTTTTTTCGCAATCCATTGATCTGCATACCTGTTGGTCTCTCTCGCGATCAGTTAAACGAAATCTGCATCAAAGATTTTAAGAAAGGCATCCACACGTTTGCCCATTTCGTCGGTATTGAAAGTTGGTCCCGGCGTGCCTGTGAAAGTCTCCCTTATCCCAGTAAAACGTAAGATATCTTTAGACCAATCGAAAGAGTAACCTTCAGGCGGCAGAATCGAACGCATTGCCTCACTATCTACCTGGTCTTGTCTACTAAAGTCTATGGCCATAGCGGAGTTAGGTGAAACGTTGATAATATTATGATAAGGTATTGGTGGCATGCAGAAGGTATCCTCATCGCTCTCTTCGTGGTCGACGTCACTCGCTTCGTCATCCTCGTCGCTCGATCTGTCCATTTCTGAAACAACAGAAAACCCAAATTAATTTAATGTGTCTATATTACGATAACCCACTGCCTCTGGTACGGCTTATGACTCGCAATACGATGGTCGCGGGATCAAATCAAATAAATTATATTTGAATAATTAGTGTTATTTTCACACAAAATTCATTTAAAATAATATATATTATATTTGCGGCACGTTCCAGAGTGGAAGATACCCATAGTATCGCCCTGGTGTAAGACCCCATTCAGAATTGAAACGTTGCTTGAAATGGCTTTAGCCGTGTTTGGTGACCAGTTCTGAATAGCCAGGTACTTTTCCACCTCCCTCTTCCACACCTCCTTCCCCTCCCCGCTACCTTCAGCCTCACAACATACCCCGATTGAGGATGCCATAGTCTCACTGGCTCCAGCTGAGGCTCTTGTGAGGTATTCATATAAAAAAATAAATAAAAAGTTAATCAAATACTTGAGGCGGGCTATGTCAGGAGTCAGAATAGCACAGTCAGGTAGGTATGGAATGAAGAAAAGAGTGTGTGTGCCAAGATCGAGTTGCATGGTGGTTCATCCTCTCTGCCTACCGAAATGGCGTGAAGGTAAGTTAGTTAGTTTTATAACTCACGGTTTCCAAGTACAGACTCTTCTAGTACAGCTGCCTCGTCCACGTTACTGCCCATGTCTGACTCTGAAATAAAAGAAAACACAAATTTACAGTAGAATTTGGATATAATGACTTTGCATTTAACGGTCTACTGTTTTAAGTGACGATAATGTAAACTCTAGTAAGGTTTCATAGCTTTTAGTAGGAAAACGTATCCGTTTAAAGTGACCAACTACGTAAAGCGACCTATTTTAATGATAATTTGTCCGGTTACAAAACCCACCTACCAATACAGCCTCGCTTTTGACTAGGAAGCTCGACACAATGAGTCCCGTGAAGCGAAAGTGTTTTTTCAATTTAAGAAAAAAATGCTGTATTACACCGTTTAGAAGCCGGTGAATCAAATGTAATCCTCGCAAAGAAGTTCGGCATGTCTTATTTCTCACTCTGCAATACCCGTTACAGAAAAAAAAAGATGTGTAATGATGCATCCACGTCATAACAACAATACATTTTGTATGTTTGTTATGTGGAATTTTTAAGTACTATGCTTATTTCCTGCCAATATACCAACAGTGAAACTGTGCTAAAGATATCAATATAAAATATAGATAATTGATTTTATATTGAGCCCCTGGTATGACATTTTAAAAAATAAACTCACCGTTCCCAAACGCCGACAATTCTTGGTAGAATGGCACGTCCACCCACAGCTCGCTGTGATAGCGGGCCTCCGGAGAGAAGAGTTCCCCACTCCGCGATGTCCCAGGTAACGGCTCGGGAGATGCTGCACGGATAGGCATAATTGGTGCATTGGGAGCCGTTGATTGGATCTGTGCGGGAGTGGACATCCACGGTGGTGGTACGGGTCGTGGCAACGGTGAAGGCGTCCCTTGTGAAAAGGGACACGTTGTTCTCTCCGGAGATGGAATTCTGAAAACATTTACATAAATCATATAAATTGTTCTCATTCACGTGTGAAACAGTAAGTACAGTATGTAAATAAACAATAAAATTAGAACTCTGTAAAATATGCACTGAATGTGCCAAATGCACAGAGCGCTGATCTTACCAACTATCACTGTAAGAGTGGAACGCTGTCAGGAAAAAACAATAATATTGTATCAAGCATCTAAATACGATTGCTTACTTTTGTTTAGTTTTTCTTGGAGGTGCGGTAGGGAGCAAAATGCGCGCCGCCTGCTTCTTGAATTTTCGGCTTTCCAGCTCTAGCCGGAAGGAAGCAGGCAGGGCCCTAACAGCCTTTAGGGCCTTGACGCGATCCTCTCGCACCAGTAGCAAAGCAGGGTCGCTGTTTAAATAAATACAAATATATGATGAGTTCAACGGCCACAGCAAAGTACTTTCATAAAAAAAACATTAAAAAATACTAACACTCCAGACGAGGCTGCAATTGCAGCTCTGCGTTGACGTCCACGTGCAGCTAGTCCAGCACCAGCTCGTACCCCACCTCTCCCTCTTCCTCTGCCTCCTCTTGCAGTCAGCACCACTCTATATATTTTAAATTGAAAACACTTAATGTAAGTACTTAAATGTTTAAATTTTGTTAAATATTGCACTAATATAAAATTTGAAAATAATTATTGGGTCGTGGAGTGCTCCCTTTCCCTGGACGACAACTGTTTCTGCACAAATTTGGTAAAAGTGAAGAAATTAATTAATTATACAACTAAATTACTAAATTTTTATTGTGTGACGAAGGCTTTACACCATTTTACATGTAAAAAAGAGTCAACTTTTTGACATATGACTTAAAATAATTGGTTAGCAAATATCTGTATTAATAATGAACCAATTCAAATAAAACTTATATATATCTCTTTGTTTTGAATCACTGTGATGGAATATCTATATTTCAAATGCGCGAGTGCAGTATATAAGACATTATTGTAAATCAAAAACAGATGACGTCTTCAGTTGACGTATTCTTACACAAAAACTTCAACCAAAACAATATATTAGAAACAAACTAATTAAAAACGCATTTCAAAGATAGATAAGTCAATCACAATAACACAGATATATAATTATGCGTTAAAAACCCAATAAATTAATTACTTACGGCATTTTAGGAAGAGTCCAAAATTTCGTGAATGTTAAAAATTTATGGTTTTGTTTTTTGACAGGACGCCTTATAAAACCGCGAAAACTCGTTAAATATCACTTCAAAGACAACGGATAAGTTCATAGACAAAGAGAATATATTATCAGCTATTCGATAAAACAAGTAGCTGGCCAAGGAAGCGTTTTAAATAATTACAATAAATATTTTACGAATGGTAGAAAAATCGGTCCATTTTTGGACCGATATCAATCGCAGATAAATAAAAGTGGTCGATTTTTCGACCGAAATCGTTCCAGTGGATAAAAGAAAGGAAGTGTATGGATAGATAATAATAAATTAATTGAAAACAAGAATTATAATAAGCTCACAAATTGTAATTGACTGTTAATACATAGGAGTTTTGCAAAATGATGTGAAATTATTTTTGAAATATGTCATGCTAAGAAATTTAATAAGTTAGTTTTGTATGTTAGAAAGGAATCATGAAAGATGTCTAAATGTAGTAATTTTTCGTAATGGGTGTATGTTGTGATTGCTCGAGTAATTACTGAGTTGTTTGCTGCATTGGTATTGTTGGCTTCAATGTGAAATAGTGTAGTGTGCCTGGTACGCCTCGTTGGAACATTTAAACCAATGACGGATAGCAATTCGGGACTATCTATTTTATTATTTAGCAGATTATGTAGAAACAACAGGTCTGAAAATGTGCGTCTTTTTTGTAAAGTTAACATATTATTTGTAGTTTTGTTGTATTTCTTGAGTAAATGTTTCGAAAATTTATTCTGTATACTTTCTACTAAATCTATGTATACCTTATATTGAGGATTCCATATTGTGGAAGCATACTCCAGTGGACTTCTGACCAATGAACAAAACAAAATTTTCAGAGTCTTAGCACTTTTGAAAACTTTGCATATTCTTAATAAGAAACCTAGCATTCTGTAGGATTTTGAAATAATGTGTTCAATATGCTTGTCAAAAATTAATTTGCTATCTAAGTAAACACCTAGATCTTTACACGTAGACATAGGTTGTAAAGGTTTGTTATTCAAGTTGTATGGATAGATGATTTTGTTTTTATTTCTAGTAAATGTAATCGAGTGACACTTAGATATGTTTAAGGACAATAAATTTGATTCACAATATACGCACAAATTATCAAGATCGCTTTGCAATTCCATACAATCAGGTAAACACTGTATAGCTTTATAAATTTTCATGTCATCCGCGTATAAAACAAAGTAACTATTTTTAAAGCATACGTAAATGTCATTTATATAAATATTAAATAAGAGTGGTCCAAGATGCGACCCCTGGGGCACACCTGAGACGATTTCCGTTAAGCAAGATGCAAAACCATTGACAACCGTGATTTGGTGCCGATTATTGACGTATGATGCGATCCATCTATAGAGGTCACCGTGAATTCCTAGACCTAATAACTTTTGTAAAAGAATATAATGATTAACACGGTCAAATGCTTTAGAATAATCCGTATAAATGGCATCTACCTGGCATCGCATATCCATTTGAGCATGAAGAAAATTGGTAAAAAATGCAAGATTTGAAGTTGTAGAGCGATTTTTCATGAAGCCGTGTTGATTATTTAAGAGTGAGGGTGAGATAGTAGAATATAATTGATCGTAAACAATTTTTTCCAATACTTTACTTAGTATCGGTAATTTGGATATAGGTCGATAGTTCGAGACATCATTTTTGCTGCCATTTTTATATATTGGGGTAATCAAGGCTGTTTTCCACTTGTCGGGAAATGTTCCTTCAGATAACGATAGTTTGAAAATAGCAAAAATGGGGGGTGTCAATTGTTTACTACAATAATTTATGAAGATCCCTGGAAGTTGATCATCCCCTGGTCCCTTTTTTATATCAATGGACTTAAGGTATTTGAATGTGATGTCTTCATTGATCTCGATTGAGTTGATTATGCTATTTGAATTAGAGCAAAGACTGGCATTGCTTGTATGTGCAGGTTGAGCATTCGAAAATACAGATCCAAAATACTCAGAAAATAAGTTGGCTACTCCTCTACTGTCATTAGCAGTTTTTTCACCGTAAATCATATGATCAGGGATGGCAGGAGATTTTCTTTGAGAATTGACGTAGGACCATATTTTTTTAACATTATGCTGTATACCGGATTCTATCGTAGAAATGTAGGTTTTGTAAGCTGCTGAAGCGACTGTTTTTTGCCTTTTGCGAAGCAATGAAAATGAAAGATAATCAAGGGGGTTCCGATGGCGCTTCCATTTTCTAAAGAATTTTAATTTTTCGTTTGTTATTTTTATTAAGGCTGCCGTGTACCATAGTGGGTATTTTCCAGATTTCACAACTTTCTTAGGAATAAACGCTTCGATAATCTGTTCAATTATAACATAAAACGAATTTAACGCTGTATTTACATCCGGTGCATTTATGACGGTTGACCAGTCGGTTTCTTTCAGTCTCTCATTGATCTCTGCATAATCTGCTTTATGGAATAATTTTATTGTTCGAGGAGTTGAGAGGGTTGCAATAGTGGATGGAAATTC
The DNA here is from genome assembly GCA_026573805.1 of Hesperophylax magnus. NCBI lineage: Eukaryota > Metazoa > Arthropoda > Insecta > Trichoptera > Limnephilidae > Hesperophylax > Hesperophylax magnus. The sequence continues at coordinate 917,193 of JAIUSX010000180.1, read as the reverse complement.
TAGTTCTACAATCAATGATTTATGATGAGCATCTTCTTTAACTAATGGGTGGTCGGCAAGCGACACATTAACTGAAGTGTTACAGAAGACGAGGTCCAGAATTCGACCGAATTTGTTAGGTAAATGGTTAAATTGGGTTAAATTTGCAAAAGATAAGCAGTAAAGTAACGCGAGTGCGCATTGATCTCTATTACTTGGCATTTGTTGATTATTCCATTCGATATTGGGCATGTTATAGTCGCCAATGATTAAAAACTTGTCATTGGGAAAACGGATTGTTAAGTCAGAAATAGTATTGGTATGACTAGTAAATAATGCTAATCTTTCTGATGATGTTAATTTTGGACCGACGCTAGGTAAATACACGCAGCACATATGAATATTATAACAATGACTATTCGATTTTGATGTATTGACAGTTATCCAGATATCCTCAGCGTCTGATTTCCAAGAGCGAGGGGTAACAAAAAATTCTTTTTTAATTCCTATGAGTACGCCTCCGCCAGTTGATTTACTAGTGCGGTGTATATCCCTATCATTTCTGTAAACAGAATAGCGATTATCAAATAATTCCTCGTCTCGGATACTATCAACCAACCAACTTTCGGTAATGAAGATCAAGTCATAATTATTGAGCAGTATATTTTGATGAAATTCCTGTGTTTTCGAGCGCAAACCTCTTGAATTTTGATAAAAAATTATTAATGAATCATGCATTGCGAATTTTCGGTAATTATATTATTATGTTCGGTTTCTGTAGAATATATTTGAAGAATATTATATTTTAGAGTTATGTTATCAGTCATGAGTCCACTGGGCTTAGCAAAGCACAACATACTATTATTATAAATTAAAGTAAGTAAGTATATTATAGAATGTAGTAGTGAGCAGTTAGTGTAATTCTTAGCATGTGGGGTTAGTGTAAAAAGGGTGATATTGAAAAAATTATGAAAAAAAATACGAAGAAAATAGTAGTTATGAGAGGATAGGTGGTTTAACATTGCAATGGTAGTTAGATAAGGTTTTTTAGCTGTAATTCGCATGAGACGTGTATGGGCGGTGATGTTTCGTTTTTCCGTAGGTAAATTTTTGCACTTCTTATCCATAAAAACTGATAGTTGTGTTCGTTTTTAAATGCTTTAGCGCACCTCAATATAGATTTATTCTTCCGCGTGAGATGGTCGTTGACGAAGATCCTCTGGTCAGCTCCAACCATCCCGATGGCCTTGGTAGTGATTCCTTTTCTTTTTTTGATGGCTGCGACAAATTCGTCCTTCTTCTTGCGGGAGGTGAATTTGGCGATTATGTTACCCGGACGTCCATCTGTCGTGTCTTGTGTACGATGGCGCTTACTGATTCTGCTAACGTATTCAATGTCGCTTTGATGGAGAGGGCATCCAATGACTGTTGCGATATTCGACATCATGGTAGGTAGATTCTCGTTGGTGGTCTCAGGCATTCCATGTATTTCTATATTGTTGGATAGAAGTTCCTGGTCCCTTTCATTGTTTCCCCTCTCTAACATGTAAACTGTTTGTTTTAATTCTGAGACCTCCATTTCTAGCTTATCAATTTTAGCTAATTTTTCGTTTATAGATTTCATATTACTTGAAAAATCTTCCATGACATTATTATTATAAATGATGACTTTTTCGAATTCCGCCATTTTACTGCTCATTTTTTCTATTTGTAGTGCCATTTTTCTAATCTCAACAGTTAGGAGTACGTTGCTTTGATCTGAGGAGCAGGATTGGGTATCTAAATTGTCCAGGGTTTGGATACAATTATTGCACTCCCACGCATCCTTTTTACCTTGCGACATGCGTTTAAAAACACTTGCCGGAATATCAGCGCATTCGAAATGGATGGTGCATTTGCAGGTTGTACACTTTATACACTCAGCCACTTTCAGCTGCTTAACGCAATATTTGCATGTTGAATCCATTTTATGTTTGGCTTGTGGCTGCAATATGTTACAATACTGTGGGTAGCTTGAAGATTTTTGAAGAATAACTAAAACTCTAGATTTAGCACCTTTTACACTCCAGACAAGCACTCACTTTCGTATTTTAATGCACTTCTATGAATATTATCAGCTGGTATAAAAATTGTAGGATAAGGGTCGATGTTTTTAGAAGAAAATATAAGATTAATAGGGAGCGAAATGACAAACGTCAGACTTGTGATGATTGTTGTTATTGTTGTATGTTATATAATGCTTTTGTGAGCCTGGGTCTAGAAGACAGCGGACGGTATTCTCTTCACCGTTTTGATCAACAGTGTGAACTTTGGCGGTAGCAAGAACTTCAGTGGTTGCTCCTTGTCGCGTGGTTGCTGACATAGTACATATCGGCGGTTCTGCATCGTTAGGTTGAGTTTATCCATTTGATGTGGAGGCGTTTGTTTGACTGGGTTTATCAAAATGAAGATAAGTATGGTGCTTGTCATGACACTTATGACAAGTGCCTTTTGATTTAAATTTTGTAGATGTATGTTGGGGGCTCAAGCAATTAAAACACAAAGATTTTTCCTTTGCGAAGGAAAACCTTTCCTTTGGTGATAATTTTAAAAATTGTGTACAAGTGTACAGTTGCGTGTGGTTCTCATTTTGACAATAAAGGCATTTTGATTGCGTACTCGTGTAAGTATGATGTGTGCGGAGTTGAGCTGTGCGTCCAGTTCCACCGGAACTGGTTGAATGTGTGTTGGCGGTGTTAGGTCCACGAGTTGTTGAAGTTCGTTGCAGAATTTTGACCTGATCTTGCACAAACGACACCAATTGCTTGCAGGTGGGAATCTCAATTTCTCGAATTGAGAGCTCAAATGCTTGTGCAGTTTGCGACTCTAACTTCTGCAAAGCGCATTGTAGTAATATAAAATCCGAAAGGTCTTCTATTCCCAATTGTTTTAGTGCGGCGATAGATGCTGAATATTTTTCTATAAAAATTGTCTGATTGTTTGCGTTGTGAGCTACGGTTTTTGAATGAAATATGTTATTCAGGTAATAAGTGGCAAGAGATCGCTTATCTTGATATTTATTGACTAGCGTATCCCAGATTATTTTGTATGTGTCTCCAGTTGGCACTAAACCTGACGTAACATTTTTCGCGGTTCCAGTTAATTTTCCAATTAAATATTTTTCGCGTTGCGAATCAGATAGTTGTGAATTTAAATGAACATTTGCTTTGAATGTTTCATAAAATAGGTGCCAATTTTCCATCCGTCCATCAAACGTAGGTAATTCTATAGCGGGTAACTTAATAAAATTATTGTTATTACTCGTAGCAGCATATGCGCTTGTAGATGTTTGCGGTCCCGTAGCTAAATTTGGTTTTAAATTATTTCGTGCGCGAATAATAGGTGTGTATAATTCTTCAAACTGTTCCCAGCTTGAATAATCTGGTTCAGAATTCGGGTCTGACGTAACAGTATTCTCGTTAATTTGATCAATAATTAATTCAAATTTATTTTTAATTTCTAAAATACTTTCAGATTCGGACATAAATGCCTCACCTGAACGTGACGCTTCGAAATTGATCGGCAAATTATTTGCAAGCGAAACTAAATTTTGATCCCTTTTTAGAATAATATCTCTTTTACTTTTTAGTAAAACTAATTGTCTTTTTTGTTTGTCTTCCATTTTTAGAATTATTTGCAAAAAAAAAGTTTAATTATTTATAAAATAATGCGCAAGAAACACAAGTGTACTGGGCAACAATTTTTACTGACGAATTATAGTGGAGAAATTATTTACCAAATAATTAAATATATTGTGCCATAAACTCAAGCGATATTTACGAACGTACTTAGGTTGGCATTAATACACGTAGACGAATATATACGCTGGAATAACTTTGCGATTTGCACCGAATAAATTTTATTTTTTTTATTGTATATTTTATTAAGTTATAAGAGTTTACATCTTATACCTAATATATTATTTTCTATGACTACTACAATATTATTTACTTCTTACATACTAAAATTTAGATTTCACAACATTGAGACATAATCCACGAAAAACTGCAAGACTTTTAGCTTCCTTAACAATTACCGGGAGTTCATTGAACATTTTAAAACCTTTATAATAAATATTGTTTTGTGTTTCTGATAAGTGTGTTTAGGAAGCCTAAAATCGTTGCAGTTTCTCGTAGGATATAAATGAACTGCACTATTAATTCTAACATTTTTTGACATATAGTCAGGTAACATTTTATTTTTTAGCTTATAAATAAACACTAAGGTATTATAAACTAATCGTTGCCACACACTTAAAATATTGAGTTGACGTTGCATGGTTTTTATTCTGGTGTACCTGCTACAACACAGTATTGACCTCATGCCTCTGTTCTGGATTACTTCCATTCTCTTAATTTGGGTTTTGTTACTTAGAAATATTACACTTGTACAATAATTTAGATGGGATGCTACAGTGGTATTGTAGACCAATATCCTTGTTTTAATGTCCAATTTTCCTTTTATCCTACTTAAGAAATTAACCTTTTTCGCCATTTTTTTATTTAAAATTTCAAAGTTAGTGTTAAATTTTAACTTGTTATCTATTATGATTCCCAGGTATTTAATTTCTTTTACTTCTTCCATATTTTGATTGTCTATATTTAGGACAGTATGTACGTTTAGTTTTTTCCCTAATACCATGAATTTACTTTTAGTTACATTTAATTTCAATTTATTTATGTTTAACCACTTAGATAATTCATTAAGTTCATTTTGTATTTTTGACAACGCATCTTCAATATTATTTGCTATAATATATAAAAGTGTGTCATCTGCAAAAAGTTTGATGGAACAGTACTTTAAGCACTTCACTATATCATTTATATATAAAATAAATAGGAGCGGTCCCAAAACAGATCCTTGAGGAACTCCAATGTTGATTTCTTGTTCTTCAGAGATAGTATCTCCAATTTTGGTTTTTTGTTTTCTATTTTTTAAGTTATCAATAAACCACTGCAATTCATTAGCACGGATTCCTATGTCCTTCAATTTCATTATTAGTCTTTCTCTGTCTATCGTTTCAAAAGCACGTCTAAAATCCAAGAACACTGCTATTGTGATTTTCTTCTGATCCATAGCTGTTTTCCATTCATTTATCACATAATTTATTGCTGTTTCACAGAAATATTTATTTCTAAACCCAGATTGTTCTTTTACTAGGATGTTATTTTTGTCTATAAATTTACTCATCTGTTCTTTCACAATGCATTTTAGTAATTGTTCATATTTAGGCAATCCATTTATTGGTCTGAAGTCTTCAAAATTTTTAGCATCTATTATTTTGGGCACTGGTGTTATTATGGAGGTTTTCCATGACTGCGGAAAAATTCCCTTAGTCAGAGATTCATTTATTAGTGCAACTAATCTGTCTCATATAGCTGGCAGTGCATCTTTGATTATGCTTATAGTAATTCCATCCGGCGATGATTTTGGTTTCATTGTTTTAATGATTTTCATTAAATACTCATTGTCAATTTTACTAAACCTGAAAATATTTTTATTCTCTCTTTTTTCCGATGATTGAGAAGAGGTATCTACGACTAATGGAATACTCTTATTTATGTTTTCGACACTAAGTACAAAATTCGTGTTAAATTTTTGGGCTATTTTAAGTGTATCATCTTCAACTCCATCTGGAAACCGAACTTCCTTTATGTTTTCCCTCTGTTTGCCGCTTATAATTTCTTTAAGTGTAGTCCACATTTTTCTTGAGTCACTTTGAGAGGTAATTATTTTTTGCCTGATATACGAATTTTTGGTATGTTTTATTTCTGTACTGTACATGTTTCTAAGTTTCTTATAAGTTTTCCACCTTTCTTCAGTGAATTGTATTTTACAGGCTTTATAGGCTGTATCCCTTTGTTTTTGTAGAATATGTAGGGATTTCGTATACCATTTATTTGTATCTTTTAATATAATATTAGTTAAAGGCATTAGCTCATTTACTACTGTTTTCAGATGTCCTACTAGTTCATCGGCTTTTCCGTCTAAATTTCCTTGGGTATCTCAGATCCATTTTTTGTTTTGTAATGCTGTACACAATGTATCCTTATTATAGTTTTTTTTTTCTATACGTTATATTTCGTATTCCCTGTGGCTTCGGACTTGTGGTCGTTTCAAATATTGTTAATATGTTTTCGTGGTCAGATATTTTTGGAGTATCCATAACATTAACATTCAAGTAAAAATGATTTGTTATGACTAAATCAATAATGCTTGCTGATGTATTTGAGATTCTAGTTGGTTTGGTCACAAGTTGTTTCATTCCTAGATAATTCACTAAACTCTGAAGTCTATTACTGTAGGTATTCTTGACTTTCATGTCAATGTTAAAGTCACCGGTTACATAAAACATATCTTGATTTTTCATGTTTTTACTACACCAACTTTCGAAAAAATCTAAGAATTTTGAATGGCTTTGATTTGGTGAGTGATATAATACAGCGTATGTTCCTTTAATAAAGTTTTTTCTTATTTGTACTACCAGTATCCATGTATTTTTTTCATCAAACACTTCATTTGATATTATTTTAAAAGATATACTATTTTTAATAATCATTAGAACTCCTCCCGTATGCCGACTAAATGAATTGCATCTTACAGTTGACCGGCTGGAGTACATTACACAGATGTGCAATATCGACATCAGAGGCATCCCTGAAGCAAACAATGTAAATATTATGGAAAATCTTAAAAAAATATCAAAAATCATAAATTACGGAGATACCACGATACCTTTACAATCTGAAATCAATAAAATGTACAGACTAGGACCAAAACTGTCCGAAAAAAATCCCAGATCTGTAATAGTGTCGTTCAATAGTATTAAATCTCGAGATGACTTCCTACTCAAAATCAAAGACTATAAAAAATCCTCTACCTCCAGTTCAAGCAAACTCAATACAGCAGATCTAGGGCTATCTCAAGAAACAAAACGGATTAACGTGTCCGATCATCTAACGCAAAAAGGAAAATTCCTACTCTCCCAAACTAAAAAATTCTCCAGAGAAAATAACTACAAATACTCTTGGTCATCTTCGGGGCGCATTCTGCTAAGACAAACGGATACATCCAAAATTATTACGATTAAAAACATCACTGATCTTGATCGAGAAAAACGCCAACAACTGTGAGTGATGTTAAAAAGTACCTCAACATTTACTGCACTGCTAAACAAAAATAATCCGGATAATATCATCTTCATCGCAAGTTTTCTTATGAGTTTTTTCTTTGTCTTTAAAAATAATAATGTTTTAATTGAAAATAATGCATTCTTACTCTTTTTAGGAGTTCTTTCATGTAGCAACAATATCAGTGTGAAAATTGTTTATATCAGTATTCACTATTTTTATTATACTTTACCTCCTTTGACTGTAACTCACATTTCTTTAACTCTCTCTAAAAAAAAATTATATATCTACATAAATAATACTTTCACTACAAGTTTTTATTTGAATATTACCGCTATATACTATTCACACACCCTAAGCATAATACCTAATATTTACCAAAATAATTCATTCTTACTTTCATTAGTAGCTTTCCCTAGTAACATCAAAATTATTATAAAAATTGCGAATCTTACAATTAAAAATTCTAACCATACTCTTCCTCTAAGCAACAAAAACCACGCTGTTTTAGTATTCTTTAAAATATCTGTTTACTGTATAAATATTATTCTTCCTGCATGTTCTCGTAGGAATCAGAGTAGTAATATCTTATTTACTCACTATATGATGCTCCTATTTTCTTCAATAATCTTTTTATTTTGGTTAACTTTTATTATATTCACTTGTATTTACAGAATTTACATTAACTACAAATGCTCGAGCTCTGTCAAAATTATTTTTTTGTATTTCTCAAAAACCTTTACTACTGTTTTATTTACATATTTTTTCCGCATTATTACTTACCGGGTTCTGATCCATTTACTTATACAAGCTAGAAATGAGAGTGGTACATCTACCTTGTATTTAATTATTCGCTCGTTGAAGTGCGGCAATACATTCAATCCGTGGGCAATTAGGAGTCAGTTCATAATTCTCTTCAGAATATTATATATTCAAGGTAATATATTCTACATTCAGTTTTCGACATCCGTGATTAGCACATTGTATTTAACATTAGGATACAACAGACGTATACATAATGTTTATATATCAGGGAAAAAATCCCGCTACAAATGCCCACGCACATTTTTAATCATACTTTTGCATTTTTCACATGTTATTAAATTTAATTATTGTCCTTTATCACACCTAATAATTACAATCAGAAGCATTATACACTATAGTATGCACTTTACGGTCAAAATATATTTTAAGTTGGAATACTATGTATCAACATTATCATTCATGTTATATAATGTTCTCTCATTATCTCATAATAATGCACTCTCTCTATTCTCTCTCTCTGTGCTTAAATCAAACTCATATGTACGTATCACAAGCAGCGAGAGTCTTTGTAAAATTATGTTCCCAGCAAATCTATGTAAATCTGGAAAAAATCTTAATTTACATAAATATGTCCTAGTATTGGTTCTTCTTTGCATTTTTCGCATGTTATGGTATTTAATTATTGTTTTTTGGCATTTTTTTTCGCATCAACTCCTCTACAGAATCAGCACATACTTTGCATTTGGCCATTTTATTGATTTTATTGTTTTCATATTTATTGTATTTGCAGCCTTCATGACAGATATCTACATAATCATCAACTGCTTAGATTGCTCTTTACGAAACATACCAACACCATCATCTTTTATAACATCTTTTATATCTAATATAATTAGTGGAATCAACTTTCATCTCGAAGTAAAATACGCATCATACTCTAATTATCAGAACTCACAATCTACTATACAATATATTAATAAAACACTGATTAACAACACAGTAATTTACACTTTCGTTTTTAACTTTTTGTTTTCTGACTTTTCGCAAAAGAACTACGGGTTCACCACCACAAATCATAGTAAATTTAATCATAATTATGTTTCAGTTACCTTCGGATAATTACAATGATTCTGTAATTAGCATCAATATGAATATAATTCGAGATCTGGAGCATTTAAACAACTATAACTGGGACTCATATAGTCTAAAAATCATACACCAGAATATTAGAAGCATATCAAATCTCGACGACTTTACAATTTTTCTTGATCTATTTAATTCATCTTTCGATGTTATAATATTAACCAAATGCTGGTTAAATAAATACTACACCGTAAAATCAATCCACAATTACTCTGAATATCACACCACAACCAACCTCAACAAATCTAGTGGAATTGTTATCTACATCAAGGACGGAATTAAAGCTCATGTAGAGGAAATTACTTTAGCACAATCAAACTGTATGAAAATAGTATTGAATAATAACATATGCATATTTGCCATTTACAGATCTCCTTCCTTCATCAATATTGACCCCTTCCTTTTTTCATTGCAAGCAATTTTAAACAATGCGAAAAAATTTGAACAGCAAATTATAATGGGAGATTTAAACATTAACACTATCCCTGACTACCACCGTCAATCAATCGATTATCTATGTCTACTCGCGGAAAATGGTTTCACACAAACTATTAACAGCTTTACTCGTGAACAGGGCTCGAGTAAATCCTGTCTTGATCACATTAATGTAAAAAATATTAACTTTATTGACACTTTTGTTATACACTCAACTATTTCAGACCACTATACAACATCTCTTTGTCTTAAAAACAAGCCTCCCTCTTCTTCGAAAATTAAATACGTTGCTAAAACTAATTTCAACAATTTAATTGAGGACTTGAGCGCAGAAAACTGGCTAAATGTTCTAGATAAATCAGATACTGACTTAGCAATGAAAGAATTTATTATCAAACTACACGAGTATATATCAAAACACACAAGTAATATAACCGTATCTAATAAACAAATTAAATTCACACCATGGATCACCCTGGGGCTAGTTAAATCGATTCACAGAAGAAATCATCTTCATGAAAAGGCAAAAACATATCCTGAGAATTCGGTATTACAATGTAATTATAAAAAGTATAGGAATTTGTGTAAGAAATTAATTACATCGGCGAAAGAAAATTATTATTAAAAACTCATTTACGATAACAACTGCAATCCAAAACGTTTTTGGGATACCTTTCGCAACATAACCAAATCCAAAATCAATAAATCTTCTGAAATAAAATCGCTATACATTAACACATCAAACTCTGAAGTCCCCAAAGATATGGCAAACTTTGCAAACAGTTACTTTTCATCTGTGGGTGACACACTTGCGAAAAAAATTCTCGATAAGTGTAAGAAATCAGAAACCGCTCTCGCCAATTTAACTATCCCTAGGATCGGTCACAAAATAGACTCAATCACAACTTCAACTAACGAAGTCATGAAGATAATTGACGACCTTAAGTCATCAAAAGCATGTGGTCCCGATAAGATTTCATCAAATCTTCTAAAAATCATTAAAGCATACATAGCCATACCGATTGCGTTCATTGCGAATCTAAGTTTTAAATCAGGGAAATTCCCTAACCATTTAAAGCAGTCAATCGTCATTTTACTGCATAAAAGTGGGGACAAATCACTGATACATAATTACCGGCCTGTTTACTTGCTCAACTCTGTCTCTAAAATTATGGAGAAAATTGTAAAGAACCATCTCATCCATTATCTCGAAAATAACAACATCCTTTCTAGTAGACAATTCGGCTTTCGCAAAGGTTTAAGCACTGAAAACGCCATCGCTAATTTGACAAAAATCATCTCTAATAATCTAGATAAAGGTCGTAAATGCATTGCACTTTTTTTAGATCTAGCTAAAGCGTTCGATACTATCTCGCACAAAATTCTGCTGAATAAACTACAGTGAATTGGGATACAGGGTCAAATTTTCAAGTGGTTGGTTAGTTACCTAGAAAACAGGAGCCAAAGAGTGGATATTAACGGTACTCTAAGTGATCCAGCCAATATTAAATATGGCGTACCGCAAGGAAGTACACTAGGTCCCATATTGTTTAATGTTTATATAAATGACTTATGTAATACTTCATTTGCAGACCACATTATTACATTTGCTGACGATACAGTACTTTTATTCGAAGGCAAAACCTGGAATAAGTCTTGCAGTAAAGCTGAATTTGGCATAAACAAAGTTAAACAGTGGCTAGATAGTAATCTCCTCACTCTAAACTCGGATAAAACGAAATTCATCTGCTTCAGTTCAACTCAAGCGGGTCAACCACAAGAAATTATTAACATTAGAATACACCATTGTTAAGACATTATTACATGTAAATGCAATACCCTAGAATGTGTGGACAATATAAGATACCTAGGAATTATCATTGATAAATTTCTGAGATGGGACAAACACATAGCCTTTACTTCCACAAAGGTCAGGAAACTTACACATCTGTTTATAGCAATAAGAAATATTCTATGTCAAAATGATTTGAAACGTATTTACTTTGCAATGTGCAATTCCATATTAGACTATGCTTCCTTAGGTTGGGGAGGTTGTGCTAAAACCATACTCGATCCCTTAGCTAAATCCCAGAAATCGCTTTTAAGAGTCATACTGAAAAAACCTTTCAGATACCCCAGCGATTCATTGTTCGCAGAGTTTCGTGTTCTTGATGTAAGACAATTATACATGAGGAAAATCATATTACATACTGTTACGTAATACAAGTCACCCTATAAAAAAGATGCATAATTTAGCCTCGCTTTCCCCATGCAAACGATCGTGGCGTACGTGACAAAACGCAGCTAGCCGCCGCGTGATGGCACAGACCACCCAGGGAGCGTTCTCGGCTCAACACTGCCCGCCACCGCCGAGCCCCGCCAGTCGAGAGCGGACCTCGGGCATTGCAACAGTGTGTTTCTCGCAGAGCGAACCACAAACGCTCACAATGTTCGAGCGCGCGGAATTACGTAATAATAGAAACAGACGCGATCTCGTGCCAGTTTCCTACTAGATGCATTTCGCCATCAAACTTACAATCATGTTTATTATTACGGTTCGGGCTTACTCAATGGAGTCCCGTTCCCGCGTAAAATCCCGAGTGCACTTCACCGCCTCAACTGACCCGCCGCCTGTGAGCGCGGGTACCTCTGGCTCAACATGATGCCCCTTACCTCATCGAGACGATTCGTAAGCTTTCAACCTTCCCCTTTTTCTTGTGTTCAATTCTCGTAAATTTCATGTAGAATCCACGCTTTATCTGGTCGTCATAAATTAGTAGAGAGAGTTAGTAGGGAGATCCATGTTAACCTGTATTTCTCGAGACATTTAATATACCTTGTGCCTTATTGTGTTATGTATTGTGTTTATTATCTTAGCACTGGCGCAAACGTGGTTTTTTCTCTGATTATTAATCGTCCATCGGGAGGTTAAATTGGAAATAATCTTGAACTCTTTCACTGTGTTTTATGTCTTGCTTTGTATTAACAATTGAATAACTATGTTTTCTTCCAATAAATCATAGCTGTTCTACAAACCATCGCGTCAAATCTAAAACAACCGTGTCACATTAAAACTATTCTGTGTTAAATTACAAGTTCTACGAATCGTCACTCGACAAAATTTAATTACCGGTATTCTATCACAAGGTGCGCAACCAACATTTACTTCTTTTCGGACATCTCAAACATCACATAGTGATCTTTAACCATGAAGGTTTACTTTCCGAGTACAACTCTTAGAGGAAACGAGCTACATTAAACTACAATTCAACAATTTCAAATCTTGTACATGATACAAAATAAATTCCTTGTTAGTGGAGCCATAAGCCAGCATCGTTCTGCAAAATTCATAGACAAGGAAAATTAACGCCCTTCTGTCATCTGATAATTTCGCTTTATATGTAATAAAGGTGGGTAGAGTATCCTTTTTGAAAGAAAAGTCTTGAAAGCCGACTTACCCTTTACATATAATTGAGATTCGCGATTGACGTAAATCCCCGACTCTCGGCCCTTCTCCGCCTCGAGCCTGTCGTGTCCAGGGAAAGGGATGCTTGCGTGTAAATAACCAAAAGCTGGTTCTGCCTAAATTCAGACAATTGGTCACGAATCACAAACAACCCTCCATTAATTGTTGAAAGAAAAAACAATACTTCCTCGAAATCTGTATTCGGAAATTTTTCGGAATTTTGAAAATTTTTTCGGAAATTTGGTTTTTTCGGAAATTTTTCAAAAACGCACAATCTCAGGGACTTTTCCATCAAAATCCCAGGGTAACCCCTGGCCATTTTTTTCAAAAATCAAGGACTTCGAAATTTTTCGGAAATTTTAATTTTTTCGGAAATCTGTTTTTTGGAAATTTTTTTTTTCAAAACGCACACCTCAGGGACTTTTCCATCAAAATCCCAGGGTAATCCCTGGCCGTTTTTTTTTTTCAAATCAAAGACTTGGAAATTTTTCAAAAATTTCCTTCACTCATCTAGGACTTTGAAATTTTTCGAAAATTTTTTTCAAAACGCACAATCTCAGGGACTTTTCCACTAAAATTGCAAGGAGACCCCTGGCCGTTTTTTTTTTCAAATCAAAGACTTGGAAATTTTTCAAAAAATTTCCTTCACTCATCTAGGACTTTGAAATTTTTCGAAAATTTTTTTCAAAACGCACAATCTCAGGGACTTTTCCATCAAAATCCCAGGACAACCCCTGGCCGTTTTTTTTCAAAAAATCAAGGACTTTGAAAATTTTTCGGAAATTTGGTTTTTTCGAAAAATTTTTTCAAAACGCACAATCTCAGGGACTTTTCCACTAAAATTGCAAGGAGACCCCTGGCCGTTTTTTTCAAAAATCAAGGACTTTGAAATTTTTTCGGAAATTTTAATTTTTTCGGAAATCTGTTTTTTGGGAAATTTTTTTTTCAAAACGCACACCTCAGGGACTTTTCCATCAAAATCCCAGGACAACCCCTGGCCGTTTTTTTTCAAAAAATCAAGGACTTTGAAAATTTTTCGGAAATTTGGTTTTTTCGGAAATTTTTCAAAAACGCACAATCTCAGGGACTTTTCCATCAAAATCCCAGGACAACCCCTGGCCGTTTTTTTTCAAAAATCAAGGACTTTGAAAATTTTTCGGAAATTTTAATTTTTTCGGAAATTTGGTTTTTCGAAAATTTTTTTCAAAACGCACAATCTCAGGGACTTTTCCACTAAAATTGCAAGGAGACCCCTGGCCGTTTTTTTTTCAAATCAAAGACTTGGAAATTTTTCAAAAAATTTCCTTCACTCATCTAGGACTTTGAAATTTTTCGAAATTTTTTTTTTCAAAACGCACAATCTCAGGGACCTTCCCATTAAAAACACAAGGAGACCGCTGGCCATTTTTTTTCCATACTGGGACTTCAAAAATTTCACAAAATTCTTCACCTACCATCACAAGTAAACCCCTGTTTTTTTTGAAAAACAACCAGCCACAACACTCTGACAATTCTTTTTTCTTTTCACAATGTCTAACTCAACTAGCCACAAAATGAATCCTCGAAACAACACCTTAGGCATAATAGCCAACATCTGCTCTCGAAGTACTCAAAGCTTAGAAAAGGAATTGAAAGACAGGAATATTTCTCCTTTCAACAAAACCAAAAACGTCCTGATCAAACACGCAACATTTTACAACAGGAAATACATAAAAGGGCTGCAATTTCAACCCGGCAGTATAATCTCTGTCGCAAACAGACACAATTTACGCAGGAAACATGTTACCTTTAAGGAAAACGACATAGTTTGGAGACGCAACAACACACTCTCACAAGGTGCTCTGTATTTCTCTGCAAAACTAGCTCCTCGCTTTGTTAAAGCAAAAGTCCTGAGAAAAATCTCCAATGTAGTGTACACCCTATCGGATGCCTCTGGGAAACACATCGGCAACTATCACGTAAAAGATATTGTCAAACTAGGAAGTGTGGACACAACAGACACCACCTTCACTAGGTCACACTCACATAACTAACAAACTTTTGGCTCTACCTTTGTCCCACGAGACTTGGCCCTCGTGCAGACAAATAGCATGTCTTAATGCGTTAGTTTCATATAAAAACTCGCTTTTTTTCGACCTCTGCAAGGTAACCTTTTTTTTCTAAAACACAGAAGTGTCAACTGTGGTTTTAAATCATTTCTCACCAATACTTGTACTATTATGCTCTTTTGTATAAACCCTTTGTTATTTTTGTTTCTTTGTCACACCTCACCGTGTAATGTTTATAAATTGTACTAATATTTTGTACGTATCTTCTCTGGAACTGATATCATTCCAGTCAAGAGACTTTTTCCACTTCCCAAACAATTTATGCTCCCGGAGTCGACCCTGGACATCATTTGTTAGTCGTTACCATTCTGACACTTACGACACTAAATACATAACTATTTTTTGTCATAAATACCACAAAAAGTCACGTACAACATTGTTTTGTAAATATTTTTTCTGTTCTTTGTTCTTCACATTGTTCTTTCACTTTGTTCTTCACATTGTTCTTTCACATTTGTTCTTCACATTTGTTCCAATGGGTTCCATCGTACATAAAACAATGGCCCCTTTGCAACATACACCCAATTGAGGTGAATATTCTACCCCTGTAACTTGTAATCATAATGCGTGTGTAAATTCCAGTTTGGTATCGTCATTTGATTCAAGTTTACATAGGTGTAACAAATAAAAAGTTACAATAACTTTGTTTTAAAGTTTTTTCAGTTTTTTCTAAAAAATTGAATGGCGCTCAACATTCCCATTTGCTCTAATTTGTTGTTTTTTCAGAATTTGATATTGACACGTCAATTCTGAAAAAGGTTGTTGTAAAGGAGAACAAACGCCGATTTGTCCTCCTCATCAATAACAATGTTACATACATAACACCTTTCGGTCACATTGAGTATGTAAAATCTTAAGATCTCAACTTCCTGACCCCAATTTGTTATATTATGTACTATATTTTGACTTAAATAAGCATTAATTTGCCTTGTCAAATACACCGAGCCAGGTCACTCATATTAAGTCATCCTGTGTCTCTAGGTGCCTTTTGTATCAAATTTGTAACATAAAGTTCACAACATTCGTGTTTGTGGCAATTTTGGCAACACTAAGTGTGTTTCCTTGTTTTTGTTTGGTCATTTTAAGTAAGTAAAACCCTAAAAGGTCTTAAATAAACCACTACAAACCTTTTTTGTAAGCAAAGAGTAAGTAAAACCGATTAGGTCTCTTTTGCTATATGTGTGTCTTGTTTAAGACATCCTTGTTGGCATATGTCTTGTATTATTGCCAACTTAACGCATAAACCCAACCAAAGGTTATGCCATCACAACATTTTGTAAGCAAAGAGTTAGTAAAACCAAATAGGTCTCTTTTGCTATATTTGTGTCTTGTTTAAGACATCCTTGTAGGCATATGTTTTGTATTATTGCCAACTTAACGCATAAACCCAACCAAAGGTTATGCCGTTGTCATTTTTTGATAATACCAATAGCCACTACTTGATTGTTTTTGACATTGTGTATGTATCTTTTTTCCGGTATTGAAATGGTACTTTTTTATTATTGAACGTTGATATATTATTTTCATGATACATGAGAATGTTACAATATCCACCATGAGACGAGGGATCGTTATAAAATCTAACACTATACATGAGAATGTTACAATATCCACCATGAGACGAGGGATCGTTATAAAATCTAACACTATACATGAGAATGTTATAATATCTACCATGATACGAGAAGTTCGTTATAAGTACTTTTTTTTACTGGCTTACATACACTGTGGCCAAAGAGATAATTTGTTCCATTAAATGGTTATAAATATCTATGTTGTACCTTTCCTTTCAATACTAGGGTTCTTTCGTAATTCGTTCAATTTCTACATGAGACGTGGAGACGTTATAATACTTACCATGATTCGTGCGAACGATACAATATCTTGTTGTTGTTTTCTTTAAATAAGTTGACACTATGTACTTGTTCTACATGAGACGTGGAGACGTTATAATACTTACCATGATTCGTGCGAACGATACAATATCTTGTTGTTGTCTTCTTTAAATAAGTTGACACTTTGTACTTGTTCTACCGGACGTAGATCATTTTACCCTGACTTGTCACCCTTAATTGGGACCCTTTTTGTATAACTCATGACACTGAGGGAAATGTCCTTCACTGTAGTGAGAATTTTTTTTGTTCTCTTCAAACAAACATGAAGCTGTGCATTCAGCAATTTTTTTACGCTAACTGATACCTGTGGACTTCTTGTCAAACGGACCCAAGAACCATCCACTATCCATTGACCATGGACTAGCCATCAGCTTCACTGTTGGTTATGAGGTATCGTGTCGTGGGAGTTAATTGAGACAGTGACACAAAACCACCTAACTCGTTGTCTGGGAGACGAATAAGAAAAACTCCCAGGTTTGTGAAACTTGAGCAAGGGTCTGTCATGTTCTCACAAACTGTAGAAGATTAAATACGACCCCTAATCTTTCACCAAATACACGTGAAAGATTAGATTGTTATTACTGTGTATTCTCCTTCACCTTTTCATCAAATTCATGTATATTTGTGTAAAGAGTTAGGAAATTTGCTGGTTGATATATTTCGTCCTCACATAGAGATCGAATTGAGAATTAGCTCAGTCACTATCAATTTTCGCTACTCAATCCTCCATCCTTCTCCCCTCCATCAAACTCTTGTACATTTGTAAAAGCTAGGAAATCTGCTTGTTGACCACATTTCGTTCTCTGAAAGAGATCGAACGGAGAATCAGCTCCATCACCAGCAGACCTTCTCGCTCATCGCCATTTTTTTTCTCATCCCTCATTATCCTTGAGGTTAATTTCATGAATCTGGAAGGTGTACCCTACGCACATAGCGTATCGTCTGTCTATAAGACAATCTTTATCCATGAAATTTGCTTCAAATCTCTCCTTTTCACCCTATTCCTAGGTAATCAACACATTTCTTGTAATTTTGAAAGTCGTAAGTTGTTATCGCTCAAGCGCTAACACCGGCCATGGAAGGCCAACTTCTTTCAGAAACTTGGTGTTACTACTGTACAACCACCTACCTATACCTTGTATATCAAATAGGTAACCTCACGCCAGTCGTGATAGTTTTTTGTCTCCCCAATCTCGGGATACTCATGGTATAGTCAGCATATTGCATCTCTCTCTACTCTCTCTCTACTCTCTCTAACCAACGACGTTTTTTTGTCTTTTTGTCTTTTCTCTTGAACACAATTTGTTTCTCTCCAAACGTTTTGCATCATTGGTCTACTAGGCAGGTAAACTTCAAGAATTTTGGCTCTAATAATAACCTGTCCCTGGATTAAAAAGAAGACCAGCAGCCCTTCTCATCACCTGCAAGCTGAGCTTCTCTTCTTTGCCGCCTTCACTTCCATCACTCACATCCCTCCAATCTCTGCGTACCAAAAACACCCGACCGCACCCAAATTAGGTGTGAGTCGTGCGTGCAGTTGCAAATCAAGTTGTCTCATCATTCAAACCACATTCAAAAGAACCAACCTCAGAGCATGCCAGCTCAAGGTTAATTATGTTCCTGCAATCAACCACTTGCCGTTTGTGCAAATCAACCACTTGCCGTTTGTGCAAATCAACCACTTGCCGTTTGTGCAAATCAACCACCTGCCGTTTGTGCAAATCAACCACTTGCCGTTTGTGCAAATCAACCACTTGCCGTTGTGCAATCAACCACTTGCCGTTGTGCAATCAACCACTTGCCGTTTGTGGAAATCAACTACTGGCAGTCATACAAATCAACCACTTGCCATTTGTACAAACCAACCACTTGCCGATGCGCAAACTCAACATAATAACCATTACACGCATCAACCATCAATCAACTTATTGTTATTACTCCATGTTATTACCAACTTCATTTCACCTTGACAACCACTGCTCCACCGCATCAGCATAATGGAATTCACGCTGGTACAACAACAAAAACCCGGATACTTCTGGCCCTCCGCATCACCATCCCTCAACCACAACCAAGAAGCACAGTTCAATTTCTATGGCCCTAGTGATACTTGAGTGCAATCTCAAATGGGTCAAGTTACAGTGAAAATGTAACTTTATAACTTCAGTGAAATTACGTCTACTTGGTACTCTACGAAAACACTACGCTCTTCAAACTTAGCTTACAGACCAATGAAATTTTAGAGTCCTTTTTGTTCTTTTCATCACTGCATAACCTTGTATGTTGTTCTTTTCATCACTGCATAACCTTGTATGTTTGTTCTTTTCATCACTGCATAACCTTGTAGGTTGTTCTTTTCATCACTGCATAACCTTGTATGTTGTTCTTGTCATCACTGCATAACCTTGTATGTTGTTCTTGTCATCACTGCATAACCTTGTATGTTGTTCTTGTCATCACTGCATAACCTTGTATGTTGTCTTTTCACCATTGCATAACCATGTATTTTTTTCTTTGTTTTTTTTGTAAATCAACACTGTTTTTTCTTCTCTCTCTACTTCCCTCACGACAAGGTGAAGAGGATTTTTAGCGCCTAAAGCTTCATTACCACGTCGCCTTTTACTGGCGGAGGGGGAATGTGTTACGTAATACAAGTCACCCTATAAAAAAGATGCATAATTTAGCCTCGCTTTCCCCATGCAAACGATCGTGGCGTACGTGACAAAACGCAGCTAGCCGCCGCGTGATGGCACAGACCACCCAGGGAGCGTTCTCGGCTCAACACTGCCCGCCACCGCCGAGCCCCGCCAGTCGAGAGCGGACCTCGGGCATTGCAACAGTGTGTTTCTCGCAGAGCGAACCACAAACGCTCACAATGTTCGAGCGCGCGGAATTACGTAATAATAGAAACAGACGCGATCTCGTGCCAGTTTCCTACTAGATGCATTTCGCCATCAAACTTACAATCATGTTTATTATTACGGTTCGGGCTTACTCAATGGAGTCCCGTTCCCGCGTAAAATCCCGAGTGCACTTCACCGCCTCAACTGACCCGCCGCCTGTGAGCGCGGGTACCTCTGGCTCAACCTGATGCCCCTTACCTCATCGAGACGATTCGTAAGCTTTCAACCTTCCCCTTTTTCTTGTGTTCAATTCTCGTAAATTTCATGTAGAATCCACGCTTTATCTGGTCGTCATAAATTAGTAGAGAGAGTTAGTAGGGAGATCCATGTTAACCTGTATTTCTCGAGACATTTAATATACCTTGTGCCTTTTACTTATGTGTTATTATTGTGATGTCCTTTTCCAACCTCCTGACCGATGGACGAGCTGCTGATCAAAGAACTGCCCACCCCTGATTGTACACGAGTCGCCTGCTCTACCATTTTATCTGAGCTTAGCCAATTTAATAACCAGGTTCGAGTCCCGGTTTATCCATATCTTAGCAATACTCAAAAACAGAGGCACTACTTAGCTTCCGTAAACCACTGTCATAATACACGACATGCAAAAAAAACCCCAACAGTTCCGCCCACCACTTCCTCATCTTTAGCACAGAGACAATTCTCATACTTAGGCCCTAAACTGCTCAATCTCATACCTGATGCATGGAAGGCAAAGAGTACTAATATTCTGCGTATGCAGGTAAACAATTGGCTTCTGGCCTTGGGGAGAGCTGAATGCGAGAATATGCTAAAAAACAGTAATTGAATTGTAAATTTTGTTTTTCTTTACATTCTTCTTTACATTTTAATTTATATTGGTATTATATTAGCATTACAGGAACTGTATTTTTACATAATGAAAGTTCGAAAATTGCTCAATTCTTCGTGATATTTTTCCTTAAAGGAAAAGTTCCTTCTTTACTTTCATTTTTTATTATTTTTTTTTTTTCATTTCCTTGTTTTATCTATTAATATTTCTTTAGTTTATTATATCAGCTAAAAAATAGTAAAAAAAAAAATGTCGCGGTATAACTGAAAGTATACTAGATTATGAATATACATTTGTATTACTTTACCAACAGAATTTCTTCAATTCAGTTTCATTTTCAAATTCATTTTCTAGTTTTTATCTATTAATATTTCTTTAGTTTATTAAGTCAGCTAAACAATAGTAAAATATGTCATGGTATAACTGAAAGTATTCTAGAATATGAATATACATATGTATTATTTTAACAACAGAATAGTCAACACTATAATTTACTTAATTTACATGTAAAAACAATATCATATTGGAATGTCCTAAAACGGGCAATCGCCTAGTTGGACATTTTAAGTTCATTAATTGTATTATGTAATATTTACAAACAAACAATAAATAAATAAAAAAAATAAATACCCAATAAATGATACTTCAGAATCGTAAATATCACTAGTTATACATGTTTCACTTAACATTAAAATTTCTGGTTTCAATTCTTGTAATAAAACTTCAATTTCATTTACGTGGGCCAAAAGACTTGAAATATTTAAATAGTATACGTTTGTCTTTTTTTTTATCCTAAAAAATCATTTTTTTCTTCTCCGATTCTATGTTTCTTTTGTAAATAGGACACTCTTTGCTCCATGCATGGTGATTATCATTCAAATTTAATGAAAGTTTTTCATTTGTCAGTTTGCAATTTACACATTTGATTTTGTCACTATTTTCCTGACAGTCTGACGTATCATGTTCATTTGAGCATCTTCCGCATGATTTTTTATTTTTACAAACGCCTGCTTTATGTCTGTATCCGTTGCAATTGAAACATCTCAAAACTGAGAGATGATCGAATACAGCACATCTATTCCATCCAATATTTATCTTCGCTTCCTCTAACATTTTTGAGTGTGTTTTTCCATCTACTTCTATGAATACAGTAAAGTTATTGTTTTCACTACTTTTTTTATTTTCTTTTATAAATTTTACCGATATTTTTGAGTTTTCCTTGTCTATATAATCATTTTGCATCCTTATTTTATTTTCTATTTCTTCGGCGGTATATTTATCCGTCATTCCTATCACTTTTACTGTTGGATTCTTGGGTTTAGGAATATCAACATCATACCTATCCCCAAGCTTAGTGATAACTTCTTTTCGGATCTTTTTTGTTGCCTCTGTGTTTTTTAATTCCACTATAACTGATCCATTTTTGAAATTCTTGATTACGGCCACGCCCACATCAACTGGATCTATGTTGTTCTTTATGTCCTCTTGTGTTTTTGTGTTTTTTTGTTCATGATTTTTAGGTTTAATTATAATTTATTTGCTACAACAACATCGATAAATAATTTAATTACCCAAGATATCAAAGAGTACCTAAACCTAGGCATGTAATTTCAAATAGCGGGTCAGTATTGCTAACCGAATCCTTGCACAAGATGAATGCGATTAAATAGAAACAAATATGGTTCTCCAATTACCAAAATGTAATTCTCTATTTAAATAATGCGGCTTAAATGACCAAATGTTGCGGCGTGAATGGACTGTAATTTGCGATATTTTGTTTATTTGTTTGATTTGACTTACCAATATCTCCAAGCTGTCGGCACTTTCCAGTTTGCTCTGCGGTAATCACCGGTAGGGTAATTGTTAGTATTGGAACAGAGGTCAGGAAAGGGAAATGGTGATATTTGGTTTGCGAAATGGTCAATGCGTTAGAGATTGCTATTTTTATGCACTTTGTTACGGCGTTCTTTGCGGTATAACATTTGCTGTTTACAGCGCGGCGCGGTGGTTTTAATACCTCAAGATAGGTTATGCGGAAGCGATAGGTCGGTTGAACCTTGCATGCGGCGCGATAATTTAAATACAATTGACTTGATGTAGGTAAACGCGAGGAACGCGGGCGGGAAACAACAGAACCAAAAATTATATGCAACAATTATAACTGGCCCGAGCAGATTTTGTTCCTGGTTTATATTAACGACTTATGTAACATAAATATTCAGAGGAAAATTGTTAGTTTTGCCGATGACACTTTTCTTTAGTTTGAAGCAGACACTTGGCCAGTTGTCTACAAAAAGTTGAAACGGACATAAACATTGTAAAAAAGTGGTTGGATACAAATACGCTCACACTGAATGCCGAGAAAACCAAATACATCACATCAAGCATTAATATTACAGGTCAACCTCATGGCGATGCCTCTATTAGAATACACACATGTTTGAATTCTGAAGAATGTTGTCAGTGTCCCTTCATTGAGCGCACTGCTCAGATAAAGTACCTCGGCCTCACCATCGATCCATACCTCAAATGGAATCTTCACACTCAAATAATTACAAACAATATAAGAAAAACCATGCACTTCTTCAGAACGATACGAAACTTCCTCAACTCACAACACTTGAAAATGGTTTATTTTGCACTCTGTCAATCTATTATTGAGTATGGTATTATAGCGTGGGGAGGTGGAACTTCATCTGCACTAGACCCAATCATAAAGGCACAGAAAACTATTATAAAAATAATTCTTAGGCTTCCTATAATTACTGATTGGAACTTAATCTTTAATATTATGAATGTGTTTGATGTTCGGCAGACATAAACAAAAACAATACTCACTCACCTAAACATAAATATGCATACATGCTACGAAAAAAGACCTAATACTCGCTGTACTCGAAGCAATAACAAAGACTTACTTCAAATTCCTGTAACGCCCACTACTTTTGGTCAACGAAACTTTAGATATCTTGCGACAAGACTTTACAACATTCTTCCTGATAAAATAAAAACATGTCATTCACAAAAAAATTTCGAAGAGAGTGTAAAAATTTGGATCAACAGTAATGATAGGGCCTTTACCGATGCACTTATCCAAATATGCAGTTATTGATGCAACCTAATTATTGTATGTATTTGCATATAATTGTAGGTATATTATTAGGACTATAAACGAACTTGGTAAATGATGTATTGATATTGATGCTACCCAACTATTGAGTGTTCGTATTTTTATATAATTGTAGGTACGTTAAAGTACTATAAATAAACTTGGTATATAGCTGCCTTAACACAGGCTAAGCCTAGTAAGGCGGGCTATGATAAACCTTAAAACATAACTACATTATCATTTCAATTATTTACATTTATCAAACCTACAGTTTATATATTACTTTCCGTTGATAAAATTATATACTCATCTAATTTTTTAACCAATGTACACAAAACAGTCTTTCATGTATTTCTATAGTTATAGTTTGAAAATTTGTCACAATAAAGATATTATATTATTATAATAATATTTATGAGAAATAAATAAATTATTCAATAAATTACCTTTGATGCCGGTAGGGTTAACTCAACGCGGGTGCCGTAAAGGGTTAAGTATCGATAAAACGGGTAGAACAAATTTTTTACTTTACGTCTTATTAACGTATTATTTTCTTTATGCATAATACATCCAGTACTGGGATGTTTTACAATAATCGAATTATTTATAATGAAATGCTGTTGATATTTCTACATAAATATAATATTATAAAAATAGTTATTAAATAGCGGTATTGGCCTGCATAAAATCTATTCTATTTGCGGGTAAATATGTTATTTCCATTCAAACCACTAATGTGGGATAGGTATATGTAAATATACCTATCCCACGTAAAGTAAAGGTAAAATGCGGATAATAATTAGTTAATTACGCGGGTATGTAAAACCCAGTAATACTCTTCGGGTTTATTACCGAAATAACGGTTCAATATCGTTTGGACCAACTATGGTGTGTAAACGGTGTTATGTTATATTTTTTAAGGATTTGTAAAAAAATATTGTTGAAGGACGTTGAATGTTAGCGTGAATAACACTGCACATAAGACAATAATATGTGAAATAAAAACAATATTTTTTGTTTAAAACTACGAATTTTTATTAATTTTAAGACCGACCGGTTTCGCTACACTCGAGCGTCATCAGGGTACAAAATTAAACTAATCAATAATACAAAATGTGTCAT
This sequence comes from Hesperophylax magnus, assembly GCA_026573805.1. NCBI lineage: Eukaryota > Metazoa > Arthropoda > Insecta > Trichoptera > Limnephilidae > Hesperophylax > Hesperophylax magnus. The sequence goes on along the minus strand of JAIUSX010000180.1, from coordinate 892,288 downwards.
TATATATACATACAGAGGGAGATAGAAAGTAAAACCAAAATGAAACAACAATATATTAAAAGAAAACAATTAGTGGATATAAATATTATAATAATAGAGAATAGGCATTAATAATTGTAAGGTGATTAAGGGATACTGGGAATTTTACAGTTTACAGGGAATATTCCCAGTATTGGGCTTTTTGACAAATCTAATTGATTATTCAGAATTAAACTTTTGGTTTTAATGGCTTTCTTAATTTCTAGTGCTTCTAGGTTATTCAATTTGTTACTATGGTCTTTTCTATGGAGAATCTTAGCACCGGTGCTTTTATTGAATGTATGATCTTTTTCAATGAGATGATTGGCAAACTCTGAAAAGCCATTGCTATTTAGGCATCTAAGATGTTCTTTAATCCTAATGTTGACATTGCGCGTTGTCTTCCCGATATAAAACGCTGGACAATTGTAACAATTTAATTTATAAATTCCTGCATGACTAAGTGTGTCATCTTTATCTTTAGAATTGACTAAAAATTTACCTAAGTTGTTGTTGGTATAAAACGCCGGTTTGACTTCAGAAGGAAGGTTAACTATACTGCAGGAAGAAAAATTATTGATGAATAGAATACGGCGCCATTGGAAAGGAAGATTATTATTATTAATATTATGTGGACTCGCGAATAAGAAGTTTTTAACTGCTAATTGTTTTAGTTTCTTACTTAAAATTCTATCAATAAAATCTGGATCGTATCCATTATTAGACGCTATTTTTTTTAATTATTGATAATTCGTTAGAGAAATTAATATTAGTTAATGGAATCGTGACCAAGCGATGGACCATTGAGTGAAATGCTGAGTGTTTGTGTGAAAACGGATGATTGGATGTATTATGTATGACAATATCGGTGTAGGTAGGTTTCCGAAAGATGTTAAAATCGATTGTATTATTTATGAGAGATAAGGATAGGTCTAGGAAGTTTAAGGATGAATTAATGCCTATCTCTAATGTAAATTTAATATTTTTATGATAAGAATTTATAAGGTTGAGGAAGGAATTTAGTTGCCGTTCCGTGCCTGTCCATATACAAAATATGTCATCGACATATCTTTTCCACAGAAAGACGTTTTTTATAAGTGGTGAGTTACCGGCAAGTATTTTACTCTCCAAGTTATTCATGAATATATCGGCAATCAAAGGGCTAGTGGGAGCACCCATAGGTAAACCTTCTTTTTGCTGATATATTACATCATTAAATTGGAAATAGTTTTGACTTAGGCACATATTAAATAACGACGTGAGATCATTTATAAAGTCTTTAGATAAATTAGAAGTATTTAATAAGTCTGATATTAAACATTTACTTTCCCCAATGGGAACATTAGGGAACAAATTAACCACGTCAAACGAAATGAGTTTACAATTATTAGGGAGAACCAAATCTTTCAATTCTTCTTCTAATGTAAATGAATTTTTAATTGTGTATTTAGGAGTGAAAACATTGGTATTATTAAACACTTTAGTGATAAATGACGATATTATAAAATTTGGGGCATTACAACATGATACTACTGGTCTAATTGGGTTGTCAATTTTATGAATTTTAATAAAACCATATAATTTTGGAGATTTGGGGTTTTTAGTTAAAAATTTTACTTGGTGATATGAATCATCTTGGAATTTTTTAGTTTTACATGCAGTGAAAAATCAAATGCATGTAAAACAACATCGACATGCAGTGAAAAATCATGGCATTTAATTCCCTTTCTGTAGTGGAGTGATTTCTTTCTTGAGCCGATAATGATCTCTATATGAAGGAAATAGGGTGTTCTATTTGATTATCATCATGTTGGCTAAGAACCGCACCGAGGCCAACACTTGATGCGTCGCAGCTAATTGTGAAAGGCTTACTAAAGTCAGGACAAGCAAGAACAGGAGCATTTACCAAACAGGATTTCAATTTCTCAAAAGCCGCCTGAGCTTTCTCGTTCCACGCAAATTTCCTTCCCGCGAATTCGTTCTTTGTTAAGTTATGTAGAGGAGCAACAATAATAGAAAAATTAATAATGAACCTTTTATACCAGAAAAGAACTCCTATAAATCTACGTAGGCTCTTTTGAGATGTAGGCGTTGGAAAGTCAACAATTGCTTTTACCTTATCTGGATCGGTGCAAAGCCCTTTGTTGTCAATGACAAAACCCAAATATTTCAGAGAATCTCTGCAGAAAACCAATTTATCTACGTTTATCGTAAGGCCCGCGGCCTGTAATTTCTGTTTAACCTGTCTCAAAAGATGTAAATGTTCTTCAAAGGAAGTGCTAATGATTATGATGTCATCAAGATAACAGAACACTTTGCCGTCGAACTCTTGGCCAAGTATCTTGTCCATTAACCTAGATATTCGCGAGCTAGCACCATGTAACCCGAATGGCATTGTCACAAAATGAAATAATCCTCTATTAGGAATTGTGAACGCGGTTTTTTCTTTTTAGTTCTCGTCTAGAGGTATTTGAAAGAATGCGTCACTCAGGTCTAAAGTGGTTAAATAGCGTGCACCCCCCAGACTATTCAATATATCAGAAATGAACGGTGTCGCGTATGCATCACGCTTAGAGTTTGCATTTAGGACTCTACTGTCAAGACATAATCTGTAAGTGCCATTCTTCTTGGGTACCAAAACTATAGGGTTATTCCAAGAGCTATTGCTAGGTTCCACTACCCCAAGCTCTAATAGTCTGTCCAATTCTAGGTGTACTTTCGGAAGTAAATGTGGCGAGATAGGATAAACTCGTTGTTTTATGGGAGAAGTGTTACCTGTGTTTATGACATGTTTTTCTAATGATGTCCTACCTAATCGATTACCCGAATAGGAAACATATTCGCGAATTACCCTATCTAAAGCAGAGCGCTGAGAAGTGTTTAAGTTTGCTGCATTGTCTAAACCTATTACCTCAGTTTTGCATTTCGTATTAAATATATTTTGAAAATGATGTCCACATGAGGACATCATTTTCAAAATTTTCGGACAAATATTGAAAACCTTCCAAAAATCACAGCCTAGAATAGTGTTAGCTTTAATTTGAGGGATAACTACGAAACTGAAAGATTTTTCTACCTTATCTAAACGGACCGGAACCGTAATTTTATAAGAACATAACACATAATGCCCCGTAGCAGATACTAATGAAAAACTAGAGTCTAATTTGGATAGTTTAATAAAAACTTGCTATGAAAATTGTTACCTAGAATAGAAAAGTGTGAACCAGAGTCTAATAAACCAGAGTAAGAAGAGTTACCCACTTGGAATGAGACGTGAGGTCGACCGTCCCTGTTGGCCGCTCTCGCCTCGCTCGAAGCACGCAAATCTTCATAAAATTTTCTTACTACTGCCAGCCAGGAAACCCATTCTCCGGAAGCGACCTTGGCGAACGCTGACGTCTTGGCGCTCGTCTTCGGAAACTCCCGGGCAACTAGTTTTTTGGACGACGGCAACCGCAAGCTAGAGACTTGACCCCCGGCCTACCGCAACGGAAGCAATGAACGTTCCTGGAAACATTATTAGACGGGCTAAGATTATCATAGTTTATATTACGCTGCTTATTACTTAAATTCGGATAAAAATTTCCATCGTTAACATTACGTTGTTTGTTTCTGAAAGTAGGCTTAAAGTTACCAGAATTCCTATTCTTATCCCTATTCGGAATATTATTACTACCCCCAGAATTAGAATTCAAGGAGTGAGACACAACCTGAGGAGATCTGTCATTGAGATGTGTTCATTTTAATATTGCAAAATTGGGTTTTGGTAAAAATAACTACTTCCCAGAAATACGTCTTGAGCCGGTAGCCTTTTATGATAACTGGAAAAACCGCGGACAATTAAAAAGGGAAAGCGCGTACCTGGAATCTATTCACTACTTAGTTTTGTCTCAATAGTACACAAGTAATTTTAAGAAATTAAGTCGGCTAATTTAAATAAAATTAATAAAATGGACGCCTTAATTCGCTTTAAGGAAGGCATTATCGTCCACGTTGATTCTTCAAGCGTTCCGCAACTAAAAATGGCACTGAGAAAACGTGGTATTGTCGGGAGTAAAGATTTGCCAGCTTTGCAAAAACAAGCCCGCCAGTTTAACAAGGCTTTCGTTCGGCGTATAAAACCCGCAAACGACAAGGTTGATCCTATGCCGTGCGCTGATACGGAAGTCCTGGAACGGCCAGTAGAGATTAGGTATATTTTGAAGGAAACAAAGCGTAAGCCGGGTGGAGTTATTAACCATATCCCGGGGTGTTAATTCTGAGGAAGTTGCTAAATGTTTCAACGAACTTTTAACGGGAATGGCGCTGCTATGGTTTCTCTCCTTACCGAGAGAGAGTTTATCCTGGTCCGATCTTAAAAAGCTGCTTCTCAGCAAGTTTGAACCGCCCAATTCTAAATGGGAAAGTAAACTCGAAGTTTACGTATCCAAACAAGCGCACGAGAAGACGGCTAGAGATTTTTTTTATTGAAACGCGTCATAAAAACCACATGTTAGAATCGCCCATGTCGGAAGAGGAGCTGGTGGAAACTCTCAAACGTGGCCTCCTCCCCCAATACGCTAGTATGTTGACCATGCATAGCAGTAGCTCTATCGAAGATTTAGAAACCGCGTGCACAATATTCGAGAGCTACCAGAAACAAGCATCGCGCCCGCCCCGTGAGGTGAGATCGGGAGGAAATAGTTACCTCAATAGCGTGGCTTCATCAAGCCCTGCAGCTCCACCAGCAGACCCCGGGAAAAATAGCTCAGACAGCGGTTTTCGCAATACTCGCGAACAATATAAACATATGAGGGCGGGCGGTGGCCGCCGTTACGAAAATAAGCGTAATAACATATCCTCCCATCCGTCACCTCAGTCAAGTTTTCTCCCCGCGGGAATAGATTTAACCCGACCACCGCCCAGAATACCGAATTCAAAAAACTAATTTCCAGCCACTCAAATAGCCCCCTTCCACGACAAGGTGACGCTGGCCGTGGACGTATTGAGTGGCTAGATGACCAAAAATTCTTAGAAGAAACGGCACATCTTATGGAAATTGAATGCATTGAAGCCGTAGACGGTCGCCCTTACGCGCGGTTTACTATAAATAATGTGCCCTTTACGGGATTATTAGACTCGGGGGCAAATGTTAGTTGCCTAGGAGGAAATTCATACGCGTCATTCATTAGTATGGGAGTACCAATGAAACCCTATAGGTCTCCGGTGATCACGGCTGATGCAAGTCACCAAACCGTGTTAGGTGTGTTATCTCTGCCCGTCACCTGCAGTGGACACATTGCTACTATAGATTTTTTAGTCATACCGTCATTATCACCTAAATTTATCCTTGGTACCGATTTTTGGAGATCTTTCAACGTGGCCCCGCAGATCATCACTCTGACGGCGAATAGAGTTTTTTCATCACCTCCAGAAATAGACGAGATCAGAACCCTTATCCCAGCTGAAAATCTTACTGCCTCGCATGCCGATAGCTTACAAAATATCACGAATAAATTTCAAGATATCTCCTTTGAAAAATGCGGCCTCGGGCTGACTCACCTTGTCGAACATAGCATCGAAACCACGGGACCGCCAATCAAGCAAAGGTACTATCCTCTTTCACCGATCAGGCAGCAGCAATTGGAGCGAGAACAAAACGAAATGTTAGCACTAGGCGTCGTGCGTCCGAGTCGTAGCCCCTGGACGAACCCTACTCTGATTATTACGGTTTGTCATAGACAACGCAGGGCTCCGCACCGACTTAGCTAAAGTAGAAGCAATATAGAATTTTCCCCGTCCTGTAAATTCCAAGCAAATCAAATCATTCATTGGGTTGGCTGGATATTACCGGCGCTTCATAAAAGGTTTCTCTGACATAGCCGAACCACTGACTAAACTCACCGGTTGTAGAAAAGGCATAAGCAACTTTAAGTGGTCCGATGAAGCCGAGTGGGCCTTTGTAACTCTCAAAGCCGCCTTAGTATCAGCGCCGGTGCTAAACTGTACGGATTTCAATCTCGATTTCTGTGTACACACAGACGCTTCAAATGTAGGCATTGGGGGAGTACTTACGCAAAATTTTTCCGATGGCGAGCACCCCGTTGCATATTTTTCCCGTTGCTTAAATAAAACTGAACGAAACTATGGTGTCACGGAAAAAGAACTTTTGGCGGTACTGGAGTCGGTACGCTATTTTCGCGGATACATAGAAGGCGGAAAATTTACTATAATAACGGACCACTCGAGCTTAAAATGGTTACACTCTCTAGATAACCCTTCTGGGTGACTGGCCCGCTGGGCCACACGTCTTTCACAATACTCTTTCGATATTGTTCACCGACGAGGAGCACTTAACGTGGTACCGGACGTCCTTTCCCGCGTAGAACACGGAAAAATATCAGCTGTCAGCACGCCACCGGCTACCACCGATACCTGGTACCTAAGCACTTATAACAACTGCCTAGAATCCCCGCAAAAATACGCGAACTACACTATCCGCGAAGGGCAGCTATTTCGACACTGCCCTGCCGCGCTCTCTGTACGGGAGGATTATTCGTGGAAACTCGTTGTACCATCCGAACAGCGGCAAGCTCTAATAGTATGAAATCACAACTCGGATAAAGCTATTCACCCCGGAATATATCGCACTTATAAAAGGCTTAGCCTAAGACACTTTTGGCCGGGACTGTATCGCCAGGTGAGCGAATACATATCGAAGAGCGGGATATGCAAAGCATACAAGCATAGCACGTCCGCCCCTCTGGGACATATGAGCACCCAGAAACGTGTGGACAGACCTCTACAGGTGTTATCCATGGATCTGATAGGCCCTTTTCCGAAAAGTTTCGCCGGGAATATGCATATTCTTAGTGTCGTAGATACGTTCACCAAATTTTGTTGGATATTTCCGTTAAAAGTCGCCAAGGCCACAGCTATAATCAAACTTTTAGAAACACGTATTTTTTTACTGCATGGTGTGCCTCGTACCGTGATATTACCAAACGGTCGGCACGGCCCTGACCATAGTAGTAGAGAAAAATCAACGGACATGGTGTAAACATCTGGATAAAATTCAGGCGGCATTAAATAATTCCGTAAATCTAACCACAGGATACACGCCGTTTTTCTTGGATCACGGCTATGAGCAGGTACCCCTCGGTGGCCTTCATAAAACTCCATTCCCCAGAACCGCGCTAACAACGAACGAATACGCCGACCGGCTAGAAGAACTATCCGCCGTTTACGGCGATGTCGGTGACGCCTTGTTCCTGGCGTATCAAAAGAGCTCCGAAAGATACAATCTTAGAAAAAAACGCGTGACGTATTCCGTCGGTGATACGGTTTGGAGGAAAAATTTCGCTCAGTCAAATTCCGCTGCTTACTTTTCTACCAAACTCGCCCCGCGCTTTGTGAAGACTAAGGTGATTAAAAAGGTTTCCGACGTCATATATGTGTTGGCAGATGAGTCAGGAAAAATCTTGGGTAGATACCATGTAAAAGATATGGTTAAATTAGGTAGCTCCGCGGAGAACCAGACCGATTCTCCTATACCCTAACTGTGACCCCTTAGGAATTTAAAAACAACAATTGGCAACTTACCCCAATAGGATTCTTGGAAAAAACTGTTTGGAATCTGGTTAATGCGATGAATATAGGAAAGCCAGTTTTGTTGACTGCCCGGATGGGAAAATATTCTATTTTAAAGGGAAAATATTCTATTTTAAAATTCGCAAGGCAAGATAAATAAGGTACAAGTACTCATTGAACATGCACATGTACACAATACACGGCACTGTCTTCAAGGGGGCCCCTTCGAAGGCAGTGTATACAGACTCCAACATTACAGTCACTCCGGAGTAATTAACCGGAGGCGGCTAAATACACGACACTATCTTTAAATATTCCTACACACGGTACGACATTCACATTGTGTCTGATTCGTACCCAGTTCCTACTTGCTATTAATTTGGTGCAAACTTCACCAACTTTATTTAAAATCTGAAAAAATTATAAAATAATTATTTGTGACTTCGATTCTAGGGTTGCTTGTTAGCCATAAACAAGATGGCGCCCATATCGGTATATATATTATTATGTAATAAATTATAATCTATTGTATACGAAAACTTCAAAGCGCAATGACTTGCGACAGAATATTATTAATTTGTTTTCGTGTTCTTGTGTTGTTCATTTTGGGAGTTTTTTGTGTGGATGCAATGATTTTCCACACAAATAAATAAGGTCCACAGCACTAAGTATTTGAAAGATACGTCTCGTATTATACCTATGTCAGCAATTCTTTCAAGATTTCTGGCGATATGTAGGTCACTAAAGGAGGACGATTTTGATTTTACTCGTATGTTGCGCTATTCATTAACAGTTATCTGGACCATTAAAAGGTAGATACTGACTAAAGTGGCTTTGGTTATTTTGTGTTATTTCTTTTCAGCTATTATTCAAACAGCTATCTGGACCATTAAAAGGTAGATATGCTGATCAAAAAAAAACCAAAACGCTGAAGCCAATTGCACCGAAACAAATCCGTATCATTAAAAGGTGGATATTGATTTTCGTGTGTGTTTTTCAGCGTATATTGTTTGTTTTGTGTTATTTCTTTTCAGCTCTTCTTCAAACAGCTATCTGGACCATTAAAAGGTAGATATGCTGATTAAAAAAAAAATATATATCTGGACCATTAAAAGGTAGATATGCTTATTAAAAAAAAAAAACCAAAACGTTGAAGCCAATTGCACCGAAACAAATCCGTACCATTAAAAGGTGGATATTGATTTTCGTGTGTGTTTTTCAGCGTATATTGTTTGTTTTGTGTTATTTCTTTTCAGCTCTTCTTCAAACAGCTATCTGGACCATTAAAAGGTAGATATGCTGATGAAAAAAAAAAAAACACACCAAAAGGTAGACGCCGATTGCACCGAAACAAATCCGTACCATTAAAATGTGGATATTGATTCTCGTGTGTGTTTTTCAATGTATATTGTTCATTTTGTTTTATTTCTTTTCAGCAATGACCATACGGAAACATATCCGAACCATTAAAAGGTGGATACTGATTCTCGTGTGTGTTTCTCAGCATAAATTGATTATTTAGTGCTAATTAATGATTTTAGTATGTTTTTCGCCTTATGTATAAAATAAAAACATATATGTGTGTGCGTAACGATATACAATGGGAAGCTCTGCCTATATACTGCTCCCTTGTGCAAATATATTTACTATTCAATATTAGTTTCTCACTCCTTATGTGAACTCGATTTTTTATTTGATTTTTTTTTTGTTCATTGCCCACTGCTTATTTGCATTTTTAAAATATTTTCTTATGTTTCGCTTTCATGTTAACGCTTCTCCTTGAATCGTTCCCGCCGGGATCGAGACATCTACGCCATGACGAACGAGTTTACGCTACTGCTCGCGGCCCTTTGCAGAGAGAGCCGATGCCATCACTTGCTGCTGTTGCTCTAACGATTGATAACCTCACTTGCTGCTGTCGCTCTTACGATTATGTGCACCGTATTACCAAAAAAAAAAAAAATATATATATATAAATAATAATTTGAAATGTTGTGCACAAATTTCACCATGTAAAATATGTAACTTTTGGGCGTAGGTTTTTAATGCTGAATCTCTATGTGGATGACTTCTTTTGTAGCTTTTGTCAAACGGGTCTTGAACGATTTAGAGTAAAAAAACTTTCATTCCCACGGCAGTTTTTTCGTTCTTAAATTCTTTAATATGGCCACCCAGTGGCTGCGTTCAAAGTGGGTGTGACCATTTCCGGGGGGGGAGGGGGGAGCGCGGCGAAGCCGCGGGTCCCTAAGGTCCAGGCGGGTAAAGGTCTCTTTTGGATTTCAGCTCTGGTTGTGAGAGGTTGTTACGTGCTCCGCTTTGAATTCGAGACTTGCTTTGCTAAAACAGTGTTCGTCAATTAATTACTTGTACATTTCAATTCATTCTTTCTAAAGTGTTTGTCAATTCAGTACTAGTATATTTCGATTCATTTTTTCTACTGCCTGCCCCCTGGACGTCTACAAAACTACCGGCGGTATCGTTCCCTGCTTTATTCTCTTAATTTCTGTATCTCCTTTCTTCCCAGTAATTTAACTTCATTTTTTCATTCTTTTAACCGTCCACAAAGAGATTTAAGCTTTTCCTACGCGTAGATTCAAAATGCTGAAATATATTTCTTCATGAAGACATTTACCAGCACCACAATAATAGTGTTTTATTTCAAAGAAGCCCTTTTGTTCTACCCACTTCTAGAAGGCGTATGTTCTCTCTTAAAACCAACGAACTGAAAACACGGAACCCTGCTTGAGCTAGCCAGGTATTCTTGAAGATATATTACCTTTCCATACGCGGTTCGATTCCGTGGAAACGCATTATCTTTTTTTTTTTTTTTTTTTTTAATATTTTTATTCTAGATAAAAGAAAATTACATTTTCACTTATTTAACTAGAAATAACATATATATACTACACATAAATATATTACACACCGATATTATTCACTTTCATTGTTTTGCTGATTGAGCATAAAACTGAACAATTTTTTTTTAAATGTACCTATACTTTTTTCATTTTTAATTTCGTCTGGGAGGCAATTATATATGTTGCTTCCCTCGTAACCAATGGATTGCTTACCATAATGAGTATGTATGGTGTTTAAATGTATTTTATCGTGTTGCCGTGTAAAGTGTGTGTGTACTTGGGACGTTTTAATGAGTTCTGTATTTGTATGTATGAGTTTATTATTTATTTTGTAAATAAGGAGACATGTATTATATTCATATAATTTTCTTAATTTTAATAGTTTTGTTTCTATATATAATTTTTTTGTTGATGTTCTAGGTTTGAAGTGGAATAGCTTTTTGATTACTTTGTTTTGTGTTACCTGTAGTTCGTTTATATATGTTTCACATGTATTTCCCCAGATTTCAACCAAGTAGTTTAAATGTGAGTGTACGAGGCTATAATATAGACCTCTTTTAATTTTATTTGGTAACAGATATGATATCCGGCTGAATACGCTAATTAAGGGGGTGATTTTATTTTTAATATCTTGAATATGCATAACATACAATATAGAATTGCTGAGGGTTTTTTTATTTCATTTTTTTCTTTTTTGGTTTTTTAGTTATGAAATTCTAATTTATAAATTTAATTAAATTTGTTTGAACATCAATTATGATATATGGCCTGGATGGCTGGACTTAATCATTTCTTTCCGCATACTTGCGTCTCATGTTATGTTGTCCTCAAAGGTTCTATATGATAAGGTTCGGTGGACATTTAATATGTATATTTCAATTCTGATCATTGAAATATGCATGTTAACAAATGCACAGGTATTCTCATTTTTCCCTGTTTATTGTACACAATAAATAACTCGTTTTATTTTTATGTCTTAATTATATTTTGTCAATTTTTCTGTAGAGAGGCTTTTCCAGATCTAGTCGTTAAACATAACTAAGCCAATTCAAGCAATGTTCAATTCTGAATGGTGGTCCCTCACCAGAACAATACTCAGAATCTCACCCTATAGCGAGGCACAATGATATTATTATGTATTGATTTTCTTAAATTATGAATAAACCAATAAATTGAATACATTTTTATTATGACAAAGTGTGTAAACAATGTTTAAATCAATATACTGCTCTTTCATTGTAACCATACAACTGTAATATTGATTTAAAAGGATATTAGGGCTTAATAAATAAATCAATTATTGGTTCCATCAATTATTTTCCCCTCCCCCATTTTTTTCGATACCTTTGCGTTTAGATATAAAATTATCACTATGATTTTATTTGCCATTCTACGGTCATGCAAAGGTTTGATATATATATATACAAATTTATCATCATTTTACATAATCCGATTTACCCTATGTAGCTTGACCTTAAGGTAGCTGTCAGAAGTGATTTTTCGTCAAATATTGGTGAATTTCATCAACTTTCAAAGTATCCCCCTGAAATATTGGCAATGTTTATATCTATGATATATGTCTCATTTTAAGCCTTATTTCCTCGTTTTGCACGTTATATAAAAACATGGTTACAAATCTCCAGTTCTAATTTACAATTATAGAGAACATAAAAACGTATAAAATATTCTGTAAAGATTTTTAAAACTGCCACTGGCGGCAATTTCAAATCACAAAAACGAAAATTTCGCGCATTTATAAAGTTTAAGATTTTTTACTAATTTATCTATCATTTCTAAAAATATAGAATAATTATTACAAAAAAGGTGAATTCATTGGCTGTATAGCAATACAATCAGTTTTATGTCTCCGTATTAAAATTCGGAGGTTTGATTTTTTGAATGTTGGCGGAAAATATTCAAAATCGTCGCCAAAAAACCGCGAGCAATCGGAGAAAAAAGTTTTTTGACGCGCGATCGTTCGAGTGGTTAATAGCGGTATTGGCCTATATAAAATCTATCCTATTTGCGAGTAAATATGTTATTTCCATTCAAACCAGTAATGTGGGATAGGTTTATCCAGAAATAAAATGCGTATAAAAATTAATTAACTACGCGGGTATATAAAATGCAATAACACTCTTCTGGCTTATTACCGAAATAACGGTTCAATATCAGGCTTGTTTGGACCATTTATGGTGTGTAAAAGGTGTTGTGTTATGTTTTTTAAGGATTTGTAAAAAAGTATTATTGAAGGACGTTGAATGTTAGCGTAAATAACACTGCACATAATATAATAATATGTTTTACGGAAAAGGAAGGACTCGATTGCAATGCGCACAGAAATGTTCAGGAATAGATAGGAAGGTAGGACAACGGACAACAATATTATCTCAGTACAGTGGTCGCATGTATGTATATATATATATATGTGGATAAGATTTAAGGGTAAATTAATGTATAATGCATATTGGCGAAACCAATTATGTTTTATTTTACAAATTCCTATGTTTCTGGCTCTAATTTTCAAAAACTCTGTTATCAAAATGGAAGAATGATAAGAAGGGAAGGGATGTCAATATATACGACCTATTTTTTATATATTCGGGTTCGAAATTCTCGATATTTGTCGATTATATTAAAATTTTATAAAATAGAACTCCTTTAATATCAATCACACTTCCATTCCTTTTATTATTAATTAAAACACAATGACGCTTAGTCACAAGCTGTTTATTACAGTTAGAAAATTTGAAAAGAAATAATAATAACAATTAACAAAAGAAACATGGTAACACAGGAATCTATTAAATTGAAATCTAAATTAATAAAATTTATAAATTCAAGTGACATCTGTTGACAATATTATATATATATATATATATATATATATATATAATAATATAATATTGTCAACAGATGATATAAATTAAACATGCAGGTATAAAGTTATTAATGTGTACCATATTTTAGTTCTAACGAAGATGTCTGCAGATGTATTGATTAAATTCCCGATGATAACAGAACAGAATAGAAGTGATTGATTGCAAAATTCCTAAAAGCTAATTACGCTACAGTTATACAAAAACCATCGAAACGCTGTCAAGAGTGAGAATCTTGGGGTAATAGTCGCATTGTTGTTAAAGAATGGGATACAAAGAATATTGTGTGATTCCGCAGTCGGGTTGCTTATTCCTGGCCATCTTGATGTAACCATTGAGACCCCAATTAGCTCCCCAGGAGTTCTTCACGAGGTAGTAATCCATGCCAGATGCTTTGTCAGTTCCGTAGCCCACGACGGTGACCTGCAAAGTATGGTACGATTACAAATCGGCACTGTGGCAATAGGGTAAAGATATTATTTTTTTAAGATTAATGCCATACGTATTGATAAACGCTAGTCTAAGTGTACTAATTAATTTTGCTAAAAAAATCAGCTACAATTTAGGTACGCCTAGTGAGGCTGGTTTACTAACACTTCTGGTAGATTGCAAATAAATTTATTTATCAACTTTATTAATCAGTCATTTCAAGATGCTTATATACCAATATGCCGGTGTACTCACTCCATGGTTGAGGTCCTCACTATTTCCACTACAATTTGGCTCGTAGTAGACTCCGGATTGGTAGTTTTTAAAGGAATCCAAGACTTGGATGGCGACCGCGATGGGCCCTATGTTGGCTACGGCTTCCGTCAGACTCTTTTCATTGTCCTGAATGAACGTGTAGTTGCTGACGGTAGCTCCTGAGTCCTTGGGGTTGTACCTGAACAAATGATGAACTAGAGGGAGTCGTTTAAATGAAGACTTAAACCAATATTGATTCTTTCAACTTATTTGACATTTTCAGTAAAATCCTGAAGACTTAGTAGTCCATATGGAAATGATAAAAACACATCTGTTCTTTGATAACAAATGGAGACAGAGATTGAAAATAAAATAAGGGCGAATGATATCGACGTAATTACTTGCAGTTTCCATCTTTTCCTGTGTAGGGGTAGGATGCCTCAGTACTGATTCCTCCTATCTGCATGATGTCTCGATACGCATCCCCCATTAATCCTCCATTGCAGCCGCCGTTGCTTGTGGAACAGTCCACCAGGAACTGCTCCGAGAGGGAGACAAGTGTCCCTTTCTTCAGGAAAACCTGACCTTCCAATGATCCAACCTGCAAAATAATTTTTTTGTTTATTTTCCATAGAGAAAATCAAAGAAACTAGCACGCTCTATGTCCAAAAGATTTCAAATATTTCATTAAACATTTTTAAATAATTAATAATAAATAATGCAAGAAATTGAATTTGAAAAAATTGCAGCTTATTCGCTGTTTCAAAATATTTTCTTAATGATTATTAGCAAGACTGGAGGATTAATTGATTATAAGCGAAGAGGATTAATTAATTAAATAATCCTGAAGGAGTATAGGCAGTTTAAAACTCGAGGTGACTGCGACCAGTGAAGGCAAACACAGCGGTCTTTAAGCGCGAGCCAAACCAAGAATTATGGAAAATAACCAACCCCCAAACAAAGCCGTTTGCGGTTGATTCGGCTCGCAAGTATCTACGCCGATTTAAATGTGTTAAACTGCAAGAAATATAGTTCCAAGAAGGCTATAATAGCAAACCCCCTTAAATAATTACCAATTTAAACATTATATTATTCTTCTGCTTCACTTATAGGTTCAACATATTATCTAAATTTACTCCACAATTAGTTGCATTAAATTATTATGTATTAAATATATAGGCGTTTTACATTATAAAAAAATTGATGTGATTTAAAAGATAAATAAGCAGCGGGAAGGAAACGACAACGGCCAAGACTGTGCAGTGTTTAAGGACTGTAGCACCGAACATTAAATATAATTACTCACTGCACTGAATGCCCAGCATGATCCGCAATTCCCCTGATCTTTAACTCCCGTCACGGCACCTTGAGCTGTCCAGTTAACGCTGTCGGGAATCTTCAGATTGGCCGTTGAGATGAAGGTGGCTCCCTTCAAGTTGTCGGGGCTGGAAGAAAGAATTACAAAAACACCATTTATATTATCATCGACAATGAGGCGGCCTGCATAGCTCTCGTTCGCACTCAGCCGTAGGCACAATTGTTCTACCTGTCTTATTCCTTTGACAGTAGCCCAGTCACCATATTGAAGTTCACCGAAGTTGTCAATAGGTGTCAGCGATGAATTATTAGTGCAGCAAAACATGATTCACGCATATTATGTAAAAACTAATTAAAATAATACATTAAATTGGATGATTTGAAGGATTAAAAACTCGGATTTCTAACTGAAAAAATAAATACATACATATGTTTTTATGAAAATACCGCACAAGAGTCCCAACCGTCTGGTGAGACTATGGCATCTCCAATTGGGGTACGCTATGAGGCTAAAGGTGGTGGGAAAGGGAAGGATATGGGGAAATACCTGGCAATTCAGATCACATGGCTAGTACAATTTGGAGAAACGTTCATTTCTGAATGGTAGTCTTTCACCAGCACGATAAAAAGAGTATCTCCTACTCTGGAACGTGCCACAAATAAATTATATTTTATTCTTAATGAATAAATGGGGAAATATCACATAATAAAAGTTCCAGTGATCTAAGTACATCCTACACATACACTTGTGATCTAAATACTTACATACACATACACTTCGTTTTTACCAGCGAGTTTTATTAGACCGGTGCTTATGTGTATGGTAATATAGGTAGGTTCCTACTCAAGATATATCTGAAGAAGTGACACCCCAATAATGTAAGAATGTAGCGAGGTGAAAGACAGTGAAAAGATGGTGAGTTAAAACTTCACATAGCAGTTGTCCATCGTGTAGTTCTAGTCGATCATCGTGATGGTTGGATAGTGATATGAAGTTAGTACCTACCTGGTATACTTGAATCCGGTGTGGGTGGCGATGAACTCACTGTGGAGCATGTCCGAGTACTTGTTGATGCCCTGACTGTAGGAAACTAGACCCTTCTCGAATTTCTGGTTGTGCGTGTCTATCTTGAGCTTATTGTTCATGAAGATCATCATCCTGAAATTCTCCTCAATAGGGTTATTATACTCCTTGTCGAACTGGGCCTGCAAAAAGCCAAACCATTTTTTCTCTGTCTATTGCAATTTCGTTCAAATTTTTTCAATGGATATAAGGATGGTTCTACGTAAAATTGCAAAAAATAATAAGTGAAAAAATCCTCATGTTCCGAACGTATTCTCATATTTGTATTATTTGATGTGGATACCTTGAAGGCGTTCCATGCATCGTCCACATTTGTTGTATCTGCGATGGACTCGCTCTGTGCTGCCGCAAACACAACAAACAACAAAAAGATGAACTTCATTTTTAATCTGTTAAAAGAAAAATACAAAATTATATTCAGTTTAAACATCAGTTACAAAGGGTTCCATGATAACTCAACACAGTGACAATTCAACATACTTTTTAAAAGTGATATTAAGTCATATATAACCTAACCTACTTAACCCATTTAATAAAGTTTTTGTTTCATCACTTTCAATGACTTTATATAACTTTTTAAAGATGTGATGAATTATCATTGTGATGATTTATCCGGTCACCGTTACAAAATTATATTCAGTTTAAACATCAGTTACAAAGGTATGTAGATAGAAAACTTGTTAGATTAAGTAATAATCAATCAAAAATAATTCACCAAAGCAAATTCTAATGCTACTTTATTTATTGTTATTAAGTTTAATTTGTAGAACTCGATTTTAATTTTATTTTTTTATATATTCAATAATATTGTTATTGGGTTTATAAAAACAGTTTATTTTTAAACAAGTTCTGCTGTGTAATTATTATTACGCGTGACAGCTGTTTCGCCCTCTGAAGGCATTATCAAACTGTGGTCAAAAATCCGGGTTTGCAGGCCCAACGAATGAATTAATAGGTTCCTTAACCTTCAGTAAAACATGAGTTCGTTTTCTCGATTTCGTTATTGTTTGTAATCAGGACAAATGCAGGTGCGTGAACATTTTCCGATATATTGGGAATAAACTAAAAGTTTAATAGGAAACGGCCTGCATTCCTGACTTTAACCTATTTAAATAAATCACAAATATTCATATCTCTCCGTGTACAAGCAAACTGTTAACCATAATATATTATTGAAAAAATATCACGTTAATAATAAATATAATACGTTTCATTTAAAATAAACAAAAATAACCTTACTATAAAGACTGCACTGGGTTTCATACCAAAAAAATGATTTGCATTTAAGGTTTAACCAAATTGACAATAAACATTATAATGTAAAGGAATGTAAAGGTTTTCAAATTTTGTGACTTTTTAGTAATTTTTGGCAATAATATTAATTATTTAATAGATTTTGTTTTCAAATTTCAGCTATATGGAAACATAATTAAAAGTTAAGTAAAGCAAATCTGAAATTGTGTAATGACATAAAATTAATGATTAAATTAAAACTATATGGGACGTGTGGGATTCCACTAACCTCCCCACATTCTGGAATAAAATATTATTATTATAAAACAAAAAATAACTCACCACTTCCAGTGAAAAGGTTCGGACTGGAGTATCTTCGAGTGACTGGCGAATTTCGCAAAGATGAAAGAACGTCCGACCAAAGGAAGGTGATTCGATTGTTGCTGGTGATGGTTGATATTGTGCTTTTATAACGATTTGATTCACAAGGCCCATGACAACTACGAAATATTGAAATAATATTTCTTTTTTACTACAGGCTATAAAAAAAACATTATATTTCAACATTAAGTCATATATCATCTTCAACTGATTATTCAATAATACATTATATTCTAGCAGAGAGGATTTTTTTTTGAAGTAGCTGACGTGTACCCAGAGTTGATCGGGGACTTATAAATGGTTTCAGGTAAAGTTTTGAGGTTGTGAATTCTGGAGTACCTGACAACTGGGTGCATTATAAGGTGGAAATAATATTATTGCATCATAATAAATACTTTTTGTTTCAATTGATCGTGCCATGTCTTCTTTGGGCTCCTCGACCTTTTCATCTATACAATTCCATATTTATTGTTTTTGTGTTTAATTCGTAGATTTTTTTTTTAATCTAATTAAAGAGAAATTTTAAATACTATGATTATTATTTAATAAACTTTTAAATACTTTTTGTTATTGTTACAACTGTTTCGGTTTCAAGGCAATTTTCAAACTGTTTTAGACGACTTATTTATTCGATTCTATTTCACCCCCTCCCAATTTAATACCCTTACACATCTTTCTTCGTTCATCACTTACTTCTCATCTCAACACAAATAATTATTTAATTCATATCTTCCTCGGACATCCCTGACTTTTTATACAATTTACTTCAATTAGTATTTAATGCAATCTGCATTGTAACTTCGTGTAGTATCATGCAATCCGTATTGTTACTTGAAGTAGTATCATGCGATCTGAATTGTTACTTCAAGTAATTTTATGCAATCCGCATTGTTACTTCAAGTAGTGTCATGCAATCCACATTGTTACATAACATTTTACTCATTAAGTTTTGTTTATATAAATATATATCTAGATACGACCGAATCTTTTTCTAATTTATATATTTCAAATTTTCGTTTGAGAGTCGCAAATATTATCTTCAATAATTAAATCACACAATTTAAGATAAAACTCAGTAAGTAAGATATATACAAACGAAAATTTTCGCATCTACAAATAATAATTGCACACAGGACCTCATCTTTGCCGGGTTTTAGATAGCAGCTAATAAAAAAATGCATTAATATAGTTTTATGTTTCTCTTTAAATGTAATAATAGAGTCGTTAATATCTTTTGAAATATTGCAGACTTTGATTGCATTTCTTATCACATTTAATGCCTTCCTGTACTTTGTGTTCACAGATAATTCAATGTAAGCAATTAATAAGTTTAAGAATTGTTAGAATTAAATTTTTCTTCTTAATGATATATTACATTGATGGTTATAAAATTAAAGAATGAACGAATAATTGTTCAAACAATAATTTATTATTAATTTATACTTTTAGAAAAAATTCAATATGTATTGTATCGATCATGAACAATTATTTTATTGCATTTAATTTTAATTGCGGGTAAAACCTGCAAGTTTGATGGCCTCCTATTCAAAATCATAATATTTACCAGTTGAAAAATATATCAATCTGTTACCAGGCGGCTAAAAGACTGAATCTAACATGAAACAGTTCGATAACCCAATTTTCTAAAACGAAATTAAAAGATTGACAAAACCAGTCGCCGCGCCGGCCGAAATATTATTCGCACCTAAAAATACCTGCGTCTGAAACGGTAAAAAAGTTGCTGTGATGATATTGACGTCACAAGAAAGCTTGTTAAAGAAATTATAAATAGTACAAAACAACACAATATGGGGCATTCAAGTTTCAAAAATTACCACGAGTGGACGGAACACCTCCAGTTAAAACGCGATCTGTTAATTATAATTTAAAATGATCTCACTTGTTAATATGATCTCATTTGTAAGAGCTCAAGTTTAAATGAGGCCTTAGAATACTTTTACAATGTAATTTATTAAGCAATCGATAGCTTTGTACCCCTACAAAAATATTACACTTCAAAATTCTCTAAGTGGTTCGATTCTGAACTAATTAATCTAACGTACGATAAAAAAATTGCCCACAAACGATATAAAATAAATAGAACGCTAGATAATTATATCGCATTCTCCATTCTGCGTAAAGATTGTCCTAGGAAATCGAAAGTATGTTTCAAGAAATACACCAACAATGTTGAAAATTCTATATTAACAAATTTTAATAAATTTTGGAATTACGCTAACTCCTTTTGGAAAAATAACTCTAAATTTCCCCGTACAATGTTTTACGGGAGAAAAGTGGGTCATGACAAAAACGATATTGTAAATTTATTTGCAGATGTCTTCAAGAGTGTATATGAAGACAATGACAACATATTATCTGATAAACCCCAATTTGCCGAAAGCTCACTCAACTTGCATATCATCCATGTGGTAGTAAATGATGTTGTGACTTTAATCAAACAGCTGGATATCAGGTCGAATTCGGGGCCAGATATGATTCCCTCAATATTACTTAAAAACTGTATTCTTGTTCGAGCTCTTCCTATTACTATAATTTTCAATGTATCCTTATCTAAGGGTTGTTTTCCTGAAATTTGGAAAATTAGCTTTATAACACCTTTTTAAAAAAAAGGAGATAAATGTCAAATTGAAAATTATAGACCCATAAGTATTATGTCATCACTAACTTAACTTTAAAAACAGATTATATTTAGTAAAATCATGCATCAAATTAAACCAATTATATCAAAATTTCAACATGGTTTTATGCCAGACAGATCTACGTCATCTAACTTATTGCTTTACGAAAATTTTATTTCTAATGCACTGTCCAAGGGTCTTCAAGTGGATACAATTTATACTGACTTTAGCAAAGCCTTCGATACTGTTTCTCATCGCATTTTAATGGAAAAATTAGAACACTTGGGAATAAGCGGCAACTTTCTCGAATGGCTTAGAAGTTATTTATCATACAGAAAATTATCTGTTAAAATTACCTTCACAACTTCTTACACTTTTTTTGCCTTAAGTGGGGTCCCCCAAGGTTCCCACCTAGGACCAATTCTTTTCCTACTATTTATTAATGACATTTCATTAATTTTCAATAATATTCATTTTCTTCTATTCGCCGACTATCTAAATTAATTAATTACGTGACGTAATTCTTCTGATTGTTTAACTCTACAAATGAACTAAAATAAACTTTATGAATGGTGCATCGTAAAAAAATTAATATCAACAAATGCCAAAGATCAGTTTCCATAGATCTAAAACCCCTTTATTATTCGACTACTCAATTAACAATACCAATCTAAAAAGATTCTTTGAATTCAATGACCTTGGAGTTATCTTTGACTCCAAATTACGCTTCTTGAATCACAGTAATAGCATTACCAGTAAGGGATTACAAATGCTTGGATTTATTCTCAGAATCGCTTAAGACTTTAATAACATAAAAACTATAAAATTACTATACACGTCTCTGTTTAGATGTCAGGTTGAATACAATTCAACCATTTGGTGTCATCATTTCAACTCTCATTGTTTACAAATTGAAAAAATTCAAAATACATTTTTACGTTATATTAATTTCAAAATTGGTATTCTTATTATTTTTATTTCTATTTTTTATTATTTATAACCGCTAAACTGCCCAAGCAGTTTTTCAGCAGGTCAGTTTAACATAATATATTACCAAAGCATATAAATAGCGAGAAATCACAATATTTAAAATAGAAACAGAAGAATTTAAATAAGAACTTAAATAACCACAAAACAGAGCCATATATAAAAAAGAAACAATAGAATAACTTTTAACTTACTACAATACAAAATAGTAAAATACAAAGACAGTCAGTTGTAACACAGGCAAATTACTCATATTCATATATATATATATATATATTATACATATATATATATATATATATATATATATATATATATATATATATATATTGTCCTCTTCCCGTATTATGTTGATCCAGTAAGAAGTTGTTAGACTAAGTTGATCCACCTTTAACACCATATAACTTGGCTATTATGGAATACATCGGTACGAATTGGCAACAGTGGTACAATAATTATCAATGTTGCCAGTTTGCCAGAAAAACCATTTGATATACTGTTCCTTAAATTTTCTAAATTTGTATGGAAATCGGATGCATAATTTATGTTGATCTACCCAAATTGGCATACTTATGTTGATCTCATATAGGTATATTGATATATTCCCGTAGTATGTTGATCCAGGTAAGAAGTTATTAGACAAAGTTGATCTGTGTCCCTATATATGGTTTTACTAAATGAACCAATCAAGGGGCAATCGGTGGACTGTTCATCAGAAGGTTTTATGTGATTCCGTAATCTTTTGTGATATTGAACTCAAAGTATTAGTCTCTAGAGTCGAATATCGCATGAAATGACTGTGAGATGGTACCGTTTCAAATCAAAATGACGTGTGTTGCTTGAATTGTTTATAAGAAATGTATGCATATTTAGATTGAAACGAAAATTTCGCAAAAACAAATCCATAAAAAAATCATAACTTAGCAGGGGTACACGGGTTCATAGGGTGAGGTTTGTCTAGGTCCTGGCGGCGGATGCGTTTGCCCATCTACTGCGTGGCGGGCCGGATCGAAAGAAACTGGTTGAGGGATACCTTTCGACCATAAAAATCCAAAATGGCGGCAAAAGGAATAATGTTATGTAGGAAATTTTGAACCTCTATCTTTTACCATCTCTCCTGATTACGCTTCGTGACTTAGTAGGGGAGGCCGGGTTCTTGGTTATAATGGGTAATTGATGAATGATTGGACGCGGTTGGAGCTAACTAAAAACTGTCCAAAGAAGCGAAGCTAGCAGTCCACAATGGAGTGCTGGTACCTACCCTAATATATGGAAATGAGGCATGGAATTGGCAGAAGAAGGCTGAAAGTAGATAGAATACTGTATAGATGAGATTCCTGAGGAATATGTGCGGTAAAATCATGTATGGCGAAATGTGCGTATGCTGTGTCTATTCTACAGGTATTTTATAAGGGCCTGTTAAAAGGAACTAGCAGCATTGATCCCCGGTGCACTGTGCACGTGCTTGATACTCGACAGACACGAGCGGAACACAGGTTCACAGTAAAGTTGATGTTATCTATATACGAACGGGTCGTTTCTCCGACTCATTTTACCGTAAGTCGGCTCGTATGTGGAACGAGCTATCAGCATCTGTTTTTCCTCCTCCATATAATTCGCGCCTCTTTAAGACCAGCATTAATAAATTCATTCCTACAGCCCCTACCTTAACCCGCCTCATAACGCTGCCCAACCGGTTGGCGACATAGTTTCTCTGTATTTAGAGTGTAAAGACAGGGGCGCTCTAGTGAGAGGTGTCACATAAAAAAATCATACCGCCGAATTTGAATATGGAGACTTACAAAACGAAAAACGAGTTGGAAAAACGACCCGTTCTCATAAAGACAACATCAACTTTATTGTGAACGTGCGTTCCGCTCGTGTCCGTCGAGTATCAAGCACATGCACGGTGCACCGGGGAACAATGCTGCTAGCTCCTTTTAACAGGCTCTAATAAAATACCTGTAAAATAGATTTCGTCATACATGATTTTACCGTACATATGCCTCAGGGATCTCATTTCTACAGTATTCAGTGTACTTTCAGCCTTCTTCTGCCAGTTCCATGCCTCACTTCCATATATTAGGGTAGGTACCAGCACTCCATTGTGGCGTTTCGCTTCTTTGGACAGTTTTTTGTTATCTCCAACCGCGTTCAATCATCCATTGATTACCCATTTTAAATAATTACCCATTATAATCAAGAACCCGGCCACCCCTACTAAGTCACGAAGCGTAATCAGGAGAGGTGGTAAGAAGTTCAAAATATACCATATAATATTATTCCTTTTGCCGCCATTTTAGATTTTTATGGCCAAAAGGTATCCCTCAACCAGTCTCTTTCGATCCGGCCCGCCACGTAGTAGCTGAGCAAACGCAACAGTGTACAACTGCTAAGTTATGATTTTTTTATGGATTTGATTTTTGCGAATGTTTCGAATAGCTCTAAAGATGATTCTTTTAAAATCATCTCATATTTAATATTATAAAACAATATGACCGGAAGTCGGCATCTTTCTATAAAGCATAAACTAAAAAAACAGCTACAAGGTGGTTACAAATGCAATTATATTTAATCAATTTGTTCGATTATATTTTATGTGAAGTTGTTTTCACAGTGGCCCAATGAATATTATATGGGGCCAATTGAACCAATTTGACTTTAAGCATTTTCTACGTCTTGCGATAAAAACTTAGGTTTACGATAAAAATACTCATAATCAACGGCAAAAAACTAGATGCCTACCAAATTCTTGTTTTGTTAATCTCATATAAATTAAGCTATATACTCATAAACCGATCGAGTGAAAAGCTGCAATGATCCCGACCCCGGGGTCATTGCAGCTTTTACGGAATGACGAGGAAAATAAGTTTTTTTAATAAGTTGAAAAAATTACTTTTCAAAATTTCAATTATGTTTAACGTAATACACTATCTGGCCTCAAGAAAATCAGTTTAATCACGAACCGTAACTATTTAATGTAATAAAATAACAAAACAAATTTATATTAACATCATAGTTTGCTTTAATCTCAATAAAAAAAATAAGGAGAAAAAGTTTTTTTTATCAATGAGATAAAACTTTCCCCCAAATAACATGTATATATATATTATTATAATCAATATTATCCGGGAACGCGGTGGCAAGACGTAAAATTCCATAGCCGTTGATTATCAAAGACAAATTAAATTATACTTATTATATGAGTTAAATGTATTCTAATCAGGGTGTTGTCAAATCCCGGCCAGTCTGCAGCTGCATTCTCTTAACAACGAAGTTTTGGTCTGATCACATTTTCAATACAGTATTATTTTTTAACGAAATTAGTTTTAATACAGATAATATCCAAATATACCTTTTTGTGTATAAAAACATATCGGCTTTTTAGTTAGGATGTGGTGTGATATGATTTGTATTTTTTTATAAAACATTATTATGAAGCATCAAGGAATTATCAAAATTTAAATAAAATATTTTGAAGTGTTTCATCCTGTCCTTTAGTTGGTATTACTATACTGCACGTGTTCATTCATCTTCTGCCATTTTTGTGCTAAAAATACTTTATTCTTATTCAACTTCTTGAAGCTAGCTGTAGCGTTTTGTAGAAAATATGATTGGCATCTCATTATAATATTAACAATATTTTTGTTGTCATTTTTTACAAATAAAAAATTGTGTGTATACCGCACCAGAGTCCCAACTGCTCCCGTCTGGAGCCAGTGAGACTATGGCATCCTCAATTGGGGTTATAATGAGGCTGAATGTATTGTGGACCTCGAAGGAGATGACGAGGAGGAGAGTACCTGGCTATTCAGATATGGTCACCAATCACTAATTGTAAAATAGTACAAATTAATTTTTTATATTTATTTGAACCCTCGACCTTCGGATTGCCAGTCGAGAGTCACCCCAAGTAGTTTGATATGTTTGGTGACTGAGCAGGAGTGCCCGGGTTTATGGGGTGAGGTGTGTTCGGTTCTTGGCGGCGGATGCGCTTGCCTACCAAATGCGTGGCGGGCCGGATCGATTAATCCTCTTTCAACGCATCGCCTTGCAACGCAGTAGGAGAGTTGGATCTTATGTATATCACTCGAACACACTGAGCCCCAGATTACTACCCACCCATCATACCTTTATTCCCAGAACTCACTGTCCTTCCTTTCCTTCAAAATACCCTCAACACAGCATTCACAAAGATGACATAGGCCTCGAGGGTTACGATTTTCCTCAGGGCCTCCTGTGTGGAGACGATGTAAAAAAATACAAAAAATAAACAACAATCTCGCTAAATCGTTGGCGGTGACTAATGGTAGGGGTGTTGGTTATCTAATTAATGGTTCCCGGGGCGGCGGTACACATAATTGTAATAATTCTCGAGGGCTCTGATGTACAGACATTATGGCTCCTGTTGATTGACGAACATATACTAAAACATCGTTGGTTGGAATCGGTGCTTGAAATGACTTTAGCCATGTTTAATAAAAAACAAATTGGAATAAATTTTTCAGCAATCATAATTTAAAATATGAAAAATTAAATTCTCACCAATCTAATTTCCGCAATTTTAATAGGCACATATTATGGAAATTACGCTTTGTTTTAACTTAATCATTACAAGAAACTTACGTCGAGAGAGATGGTAAAAGTACATTAAAATAAAATTTTATTCAATCAGTTCAAGTGCAAAATTTCTCTTATAAAATGACCTAGACAAACCTCACCCCATGAACACGGGCACACCTGCTAAGTCACGAAACCTAGTAAATGATGCATTGAAGTAACGTTTTTGTTTAATCAGGTTCAAAAGATTTTTTTAGTATAGATTTGACGTTTGCGAAAGTTCCATTTCAATATAAATACGCGTAAGGCAGTCTATCCTCTTTAAGTATAAAGTCATTTTCATAGAATATGGATGTACTAACAGGATCTAAAAAGTAAGAAAACTTTGAAAAAAATTGGCGGTTACAAGTTACAACTCATGCAAGCCGTCAAGTTTCAGAAATATATGGATCAACAAAATAAATTGTGTAAAATGTATATGCGACCGAAAAATGGGCGTGGCTTACAGCTAAATCTCGATGACACAAGTTGATCTGGAGGGATTTACATATGTATGCCAGCTTGGGTAATGGATCAACATATCCGGGGTGGATCAACAAATGCAAACGGATCAACATATACCTGGCGTACCGTCGCTCGAGATCAACATAGTACGAGAGGGGATAAATATATATATATATATATATATATATATATATATATATATATATATATATATATATATGTATAAGATTATAAACAATATCAGTATAATGGGGCGTCTCCGTGTGCCGGCTCTTACAATCAAATGACCATGCCGCCGCTGAATACCTGCTACTGAACTGCCTACTGCTGATCACCTAGAGGCTGGCCAATTCTTGCTGCATTGATGCTGACAACCTAAATGCTGAGAATACCTGCTGTCTACCGACTGAACTGCCCACTGCCGCTGATCACCTAGAGCCTGGCCAATCCCTGCTACATTGATGCTGACAACCTAGAGGCTGATGAATTCCTCCTGGCTACCGACTGAACCAGCCACAGATGCTGACAACCTTAAGGCTGACGAATACCTGCTGGCTACCAACTGAACTTCCCACGGCCGCTGATCACATAAAGGCTGGCCAATCCCTGCTGCATTGATGCTGACAACCTAGAGGCTGATGAATTCCTCCTGGCTACCGACGGAACCAGACACAGATGCTGAAAACCTAAAGGCTGACGAATACCTGCTGACAACCGACTGAACTGCCCACTGCCGGTGATCACCAAGAGGCTGGCCAATCCCTGCTGCATTGATGCTGACAAACTAGAGGCTAATCAATTCCTCCTGGCTACCGACTGAACCAGCCACAGATGCTGACAACCTTAAGGCTGACGAATACCTGCTGGCTACCGACTGAACTTCCCACTGCCGCTGATCACCTAAAAGCTAGCCAATACCTGCTGCATTGATGCTGACAAGCTATAGGCCGGCCAATTCTTCCTGGCTACCAACTGAATTAGCCATTGATTCTGAAAACCTAGAGGCTGGCCAACTCTTTCTGGCTACTGACTGAATTAGTCATTGATGTTGACAACTTAGAGGACGGCCAATTCTCCCTGGCTACCAACTGAATTAGCCATTGATGCCGAAAACCTAGAGGCTGGCCAATTCTTCCTGGCTACCGACTGAACTAGCCATTGATGCTGACAACTTAGAGGCCGGCCAATTCTTCCTGGTTACCAACTAAATTAGCCATTTATGCTGAAGCCTAGAGGCTGACCGATTTCTGCTGGCTACCAAAACTGGCCACTGCTCCAGAAGTCGCCTACGCCATTTGCTGTATCGTATAGCGCGATGATGCACAATGTGCTCCAATCTGAAATTATAGCTAAAAGAATTCCGATTGTCTCAGTTTTCTATCCGTGTTTTAAAACCCAGTTGTATTGAAATACATATAACTATTTCTTGTGAATTGGGTTGGCTGTAAAAAATAGGAAGTACTTTAAGCTACCCCCCTTTGTACGTTCTGTATATCAGTACAATACTTGTAATTAAAAGGTAAATTTTGATTTGAATCGTCTTTTTTTATGATGATTTGGATAGAATACCTCACGGTGTTTTATTTAAATCATTACCCAGGTTGAGGGCTGATGTGTGCCAGTGCTTATTACTTACAATATTTTCTTCTGCAGGCAAACACGTCTTTTATAGGTATCCCCAAAAGATAAAATCGCATTTGTTTATCCGAGACACTATCTAGGTTATAAACCAATTCAGTAGAGACTTGTGACCATTAAAAAATATGGGAAAAATTAGTTGCAAGTTTATATTTTTAATTCTGAATTTGAAGATGACTTTTAACAACTAGGACTCTTTGGTCGAGTGGTTAAGACGTTGTACCACTCCGAATAAAAGACCACGTTATATGCAAATAAGTTTTTTTTGGGCATGGCCTATATATGTATGATTATGTTGTTTAGGTGTCACACAACGCTATAATCTCCCTAAGGAGGGCCAGAACAACTGGGGAACTGCCGCGGTATATAATTTATTTTTATGGGATCTGTCACATAACAGATGACAGTCGCGTGATCAAGGCGCCCCGTAAATTAATCTGATCCCCTCTCCTGCCTATTTTAGAATAGATATGCCAAATATATGGTGATCTGTCACAGGCATTTTTTTAAAGCTTTTATAATATCGACGTGTTACTAGTTTTTTTTTTAACATACTATTTATAAACTGCCTAAATAATGGGAACTTAATTGCTCTTTCTTATTTTTTTTCAAAATTTAAGTATTATAAAACTATTTCCTCGATTTAATAAATAATGCACAGCCATGTAGGTGGGAAGTTGAAATATCTCGAAAATGATTAAAAACAAGGTTGTTTATAAATATTTCCAAGAGAAAATACGTGTATCTAATAATTAATATGTGAAGAGTAACATGAATATTTATAAAAAATAATAAGTACGGGTCGTTTCGGAGAATTTTAATATTTCATTAAATTACAAAGTTCATTTGTTGCCAAAGTTAAAATTGATAATATTTTCTGGTATTTCAACGGATTGGATAAAGTATATCACTACATTAAAATATTTCATCAAATTCTGTTAGAAAATGCATTATTTAATTACTGGTCTCTCTGAGAGGCTTAAATTTGCGTTAAACATCTTCATCGAGAAAATTATTTTGTCACTTGCAACCTTTTAAACGGAAGATTTGAAAATTATCGTCTAATTGCAGAAATTAATGTCATCTATTCATGAACTTTAAAATAAAATTCGATAGTTATACTGGAGTAGTAGAGTAGGTATATTGGAAAACTATTTGCTAACAATTTGAGTTACATAAATTTCATGTTTTTGATGACGCCGCACATAGATAGATTTTAATGATTTAGGCGGCCAAAATTATTTTTGGGGTTATTTTAGTTCTAAGTTCAATTAAAATAAAGAAAAGGTATATATTTATAAAAACATACATATATTTGTCAGGTTATAAAGAACAGTAATATATAACAGAGCTAAATTCACTAAAAAATACAAATGAATGGAAACAGAATTTAACAAGTTTTCTTTAAATATAAAATTACATTAAAAATCGGTATCTTCAGGTCCAGATGTCTCTACTGACTCTGTGTTTGGGTCACCAGGTAATAAAAGTTTAACCGTTTCAGGTAGAAATGCGTTACGTGAAGGTTTTCTTATTTGTCTCAAGCAACTAATGAAGGGATCTGAACTTAACAAAAGCCTATAATATACATCTAAGTTACATTCTTCCCTAGAAAACTTTCTGGCAAAGTTTAGCCGGTACGATCGGAAATGCTTGTTCTGGGCTTCTGCAGCTTCTTCCGATAGCTGTCCAATTGGAAGGAGCCCCGAACTTTTTATGATTTGGCTTCCATGTACCAATATCTTGTGCATAGTTGGCGTCATTGGGTGCCAACCATACTGTTCTACGTACAATTTTGCTGTGTCGTACGCATACTTATCATATTTTTCAGCATCAATTTTATGGCCACTAGAAATAGTTTCTAAAATAACCTTGAATCTGTAAATCAGTTCAAAGTTAATACCTGTGATGGCTGAAGCCAATTCGGGGTTTTCAAAAAACCTCCGGCTTGTGTTGCCATCATTGGTGTTGCCAAAGTTGGCCTTTGGCATGTCAATAAGCAAACCGGTTTCATTTCGAAACCTCTCCTGAATTTCCAACTTCTTTTGAGCTTCTAATGCCTTGTCTTCTTCGGTTTTTCTTTCCCTGTATTTTTTTACTGGCAGTTTATACGAAAGGTGTATAGTGCTTTCGAAAATGCGGATCCGGGCGTGTAATACTGACAAGCCGAATTCCAAAGCTTGAGGGTTTACACTATTTTTCTTCGATATATCATTAAAGGTTTTCGAAGTAGCTCCACAGATGTAGCACTGGGATGTTGACTTTGTGTCTGTGGCTGCGTTACACACCTTTCCGTCAATCATAGTCATTTTGAGTTGGTGCCCGAACGAAAACTCCTCTTCATTCAACGTAACAACTGTTTTGTTTAGTTGCTTAATGGACTCCTGCACATATTTTATCTCTTCTTTAGTTATGTCCGTTGTTTCTTTTACAAATCGGAATCGAATCGGACGGCAAAACCTTGACGAAGAAGGAGTTGGATTCTGCCAAACAATTTTACTGCCTTCTTTTCCACAAACAATGCGCAAAGGCACAAAGGAACTCATAAAAATGTTGGCATCGGAATCAGTCTCATTATCGTAAATTTGTTTAAATTTGGATTGCTGAGAACCGTCACAACCCCATTTGCAGATTATCATTAACGACTTCCTTTCTTGCTCGTTAAGCCGGATTATCACATCTTCTAGGTATTTTGATAATCGTGTTACGGTTAGATCCATTATGCACTGTAGATTACTTTCCGCGCAAGTAGCCGTAATTCTTAGGGATTCTTTCGGCGGATAGCACTCTTGTTTTGCTTTCAAAACAAGATCATAGCAAGGAAAATGTTGTGGATTTGTTGCCCTTACTATCTCATACTGTCGTCTCGTAAAATCAGCTTCAACGAACATCTTAAGTGCTTACAGAGGCGTCAATTGAGGTACCCCATCGTTGTTGGTAACTCTACTGTAGGCTTTTCTATATTTACGAGCCCGTGTTGGGGAGTTCGTAATATCTTTAAGCACTTTCGAGGCGGTCCTATGTCCCGTTATCTGCAACACAGATGTAGCAGCGTGAACAATAACTTCATCACCTGCGGAGGCCCTTATTTCTTCCGTTTTTCTTCTTTTACTACGCTCACTTAGTTCTCCAAAAGACTTGGGTGGTCGACCTTGCGAGGAGGCTGATTCAATGGGAATCTCGAATCTTCCCTCTAACCATGATTGGTTTATTTTCAGGAAAACATCTTGGTGTTTATTTGCCTTTACCCATCATTGCTTAATTTGTGATTTTACATAAGAAAATCTTTTTTTAAAGTCTTCTTTAGCCTCTTTGTTGTGCCCATAGCGCATAAGGAGAAAATTCTCATAATAGTCAAGTTTTTCATTTAAAGTTGGTAAATTTTGACTCTGTAGTTGGTCAAATATGTATTGACGAGTCACTACTTTAGTACCCGAGGTAGTAGGTAGACCTGAAACAAATAAAAAAACAATTTTAATACAAAATATCGCACACTCAATATTTCCTATATTTGACAAAGAGCCTTTCAAAAGGGCTTAGCTCAAAAAAGCGCGATTTTGCGCGGCTATTTCTTATGGAATTAGTTATTTACATATATGCACTATATAGTATAATGAAAATTAATACAGAGACGGACTCATAAGTAAATTAAAAAGGCACTCGAATTTAAATATATTAAAAAAAAAAAAATTTTGACAGAGTGATGTTTGTCGTTTTAAAAATGAATGACAGAGAATGTTAATTAAATTTTTCTGTAACGAAAACAAATTGTTCTTACCTGTATTATCGCAATCCATCACAGTTTAAACGGAAATATTAGCTTGAAATGAATAATGCACTTTGGAAAGTTATAAGTTTAGGAGAGCGCCGAGACCCGACACGTACACACTTGTTCACTATCGAATTCCGACTGATCAAAGTCGACTCCCGCGCTTCCAAGGAGGGGGGAGGGGATGTTATATTGTACATAAAACTGTTGACTCGCCAATTAAATAGATACCTTACCATTATATTGATTTTAAAAAAAATACTTTTGGCCGTCTAAATCATTAAAATCTACGTATGTGCGCCGTCGATAAGGGGGCTACGCTATATTCCGATTTCCTTAAAACATATAAATAATTTGCACTCGAAACAATCGTGCAGTACAACCAAAAAATCTGTTGGTCATCAGATGTGGGCAGGGTCCGAAAGGCATTCTACCAGTTTTCCTGGACGGGAAATTCTGAAAGTAATTTCAGGGGCACATTTCCAACATGAAAGACGATGACATCGACAGACAAAGAAGAGTGATCCCGTTTTATTTATTCTGTTTATACATTAATCCTAAAATATAAAACTAGTGCTTATCAATACCATTATACTAATCAGAGTATATTTTTCTAATGTGTTTCAGAAAAAAAAACTAAAACATATATAAAGCTTTCAAATCTCATATCAAACCATTTTTAAATAAACTCAACTGTATCGAACGTCATCATCATCATCAATATAACATGTACATCAAATATAACAAACACAACAAAATGCCGTCATATTTACCACTATCGAAAACTATGTAAAACCTTCCATAAAACTAATGTTGATAAACCTGCTATACCCATAGGTAACTCATGTTCAAAAACCTGCCCTGCCGTTTAACGGTAAAATTTATCACAACAATTGGAAGAGCAGTTGTCTCGCCTTAACGCAAGCAACTATCTTGCTCTCGCGAAGGAAACGCTCATTGGCTGAACGAAAAAACCCGCTCTCCCGTCAACAGGCAATGAGAGATTTAGAAAAAATACTAGAATTTGCAAGCCTTTTCTATAATAATAGGAGACAATGTTAAATAAATAGTTTATTAAAAGATGCTTACATGTTAATTAAATAAACTCGAATAGAAATAAAATATGTTACACGTAAGATAATTGTGTACTAAGCGAAACTCTGAAAATGTTACAGAGATTTGACCACTTATCTTGTAGAATATGTCTTATTATAACCAAATAAAAAATATTGCGACGACGTGGTTTTAGCAAAACGACAGCGGTAGACAAGGACTTATATTATAAAATATTCCCTTATTTCTGAGATAAACAGATTTAATCCTATAATGTGGCGAGCTTCATAGCAAAAATTGCAAAGCTCGTTAAGGGAATATGATATTACAAACAGGGATCGGTTATGCGGTCCAGAAGAATCTTATAAATACGCCGCAAAAACCGGTCCCTGCACCCACGTAATTTAAATTCCCAAACCAGGCAAGGACCCATTATTAAAGGAGAATCATCGGCCTATTAGCCTCCTTCTTTGCCTAGGTAAAATCCTGGAAAGAGTTAAACTATCAAGATTAAACTTCTTCACTCAGGACAGTAAATTCTTGCCAGACTTCCGACATGGTTTCAGAGCAGGTCATTCCACCTCTCACCAACTCTTGTGTGTTGTGGAACACATGACGGAGGGATTTGATACTAAGGAAAAAAACAGTAATCCTCTCACTCAACGTAAGCAAAGCCTTCGATAAAGTCTGGCACAACGGCCTTTTATATAAAATGAACGCTTTCAGGTATCCAGACTTACGCAATTAATAGCTAGCTACCTGAAAGATAGATGCTTTAAAGTAAAGTCAGAAAACGTCTTCTCCACAACCAGCCCCTTATCATCTGGGGTCCCTCAAGGCAGTCAACTCTCTCCATCCTTATATAACATCTTCTCTAGTGACATTCCTAAACCCATTGACCATAACGTTAAAATTACTCAATTTGCGGATGTCACTAACATCATGTCTAGTTCAACAGTCGAGAGCATCGCCTCAAAGCGTGTTCAGAGACAGACCACTCTAACTGAAGAGTGGTGCAAAAAGTGGAGAATATCAATTAACCCTACTAAAAGCGCCGCGACCGTTTTCTCAAAGATACGGCCTAAACGGTTCCCATTCATTAGACTGTTTGAGGAAAAGGTTCCATGGGAAAAGTCAATTAAATACCTAGGTGTAACGCTTGAATCCAAGTTTACCTGGAAGAAACATATAACTGGAAAAATAACAGCAGCAAATAAATGTCTAGCATCACTTTATCCAATGATGTGAAAGAAAAGTCGTTTTTCAGCGGATAATAAATTACTTCTTTATAAAACAACAATAAGACCAGATTTCACGTACGGATGCCCCATTTGGGGGCACGCCGCTCCAAGTCTCTTACAAAAGATTCAACTCTTTCAAAACAAAGCCATTAGATTGCTTTAAACGCACCTAAATGGATTAATTTTTACCATCCATAATGACACCAACATTCCTTTGATAAAGGACTTAATTGTTTCCCAAGCAACCAATTTTTATGCCGGCCTTCCCAGCCATAATAATCCTACAATAAATTCCCTTTCAAAATATAGCGGAAACGATAAATTTAAATATAAAAAACCCAAGATAGTCCTCCGGAAGGAATAATAACCTGCTTACAGCCGCAGTATAGTTTTTAAGCTCTTGTTCAACACCAATATAATGATAATAATAATGTAAAGAATCTATAGATAATCAAATATAATTATGTTGAGATTCAGAAAATTCATGTTTAGGAACTTTGTAAAATTAGTAAATCAAAAGTCCCTGCACCCATTTGCTTCAAACCTTGGACAGGGCAACACCTACCGCTGCTCGCTCTGCCTATTCAATTCAATTCAATTCAATTCAATTCAATTCAATTTGTTTATTCCTTTAAAAACATTACAAAGTTAAATTTTATGTCGTTTTTAAGTACATTAGTAAAATGGTATTACATAATAGTTAGCGGTGTATAAACTATACCAGCATCAATAGAGCTTGCCTTTTAAAGACAGCTTCACCGATGCTAAATATGTCGATATCCGAATTAATTTTGTTCAACAGCAAGACTGCTCTCCCCACCGGCATGACCATTGGCAAGTTGGTCCTGCAGGCCGGGAGATAAAACAGTCTATGCTGTCGGTGACAGAGATAACCATCAGGAACATAGAGACTAATACTCTCCATGATAGTCGGATTTTCAAACCATCCACGAATCAGTTTGAAGAAGTGTGATACAATATGCACATCTCTTCTGACCCGTAGATGGTTCATACCGAGCATGCCCAAGAGAAAGTCAGTAGGATAGAGCCACGGGTAGTAGCCATACTCGCTCAGGTAGAGGAATCTCAGAAATTTCTTCTGCACTCTCTCCAACATAAGGGAATACTTAACCTGATGTGGGCTCCAAACCACCGACCCACTCTCAAGCCTACTCCTAACCAACGCAATGTATAGCACTTGGAGAACCCGGGTGTCTCTAAAATTCCTCGCAGTGCGTAGGACGAAGCCCAGCATTTTCAGTGAAGCACTACACGTCATTTCGATATGAGTATGAAATGTCAGCCTACTATCAAACATGTATATACTCGCTTACACTCCTATACTCGCTTCGCTACCTGGGAACCAACTCGCTGTGTTTGATTTCAACCCGGTTTCCCCTCCCCCCGCTCTACTTCCGCTGTCTACTGAACCCGCCTGCTAGCCAGCCTCGGAGAGGGGATCTACTGTTGCCTACTATGCTGGCCTGGTAACTGGCCCCGATGTCACAGAGTCGTTACCGACTGAGCATTCCCAACAGCCAGCCTCGGAGAGGGGATCTACCGTTGCCTACTGAACCAGCCCGCCAGCCAGCGCCCCGCAGAGCCGGATACAAGAAGTTGCACCCGCAATAAAAACCAACCGTCTTTATAACGGAGTTCTTTTAAAAATGCAGATTAAAATGTCGAATATTTCGTCTTTCTCAAGACGCATTCATTTATGCAAAACATATTACAAGAGTCGATATTCCCTGCATTTTTATGGTATTTTAAATAACTCTGTATAATGTTATAATTCAAATGAAATACCTCAAGTGCTTCATTTGTATCATTATAAAGGACAAAGGTAAATGTGTGCCGGTGCTTATATTTTACATTTTTTTCTTGTGTAGGCAAACACGTCCCGTACACTCAACAGTAATCAAACGTTTGAATTTCACTCGATAAATTTTTCACATATTTGATTATATTAGCCTGTTTTTAACTTGAATAATAAAATTTTTGTTATTTTTATTTTTATTGTGAAAAACAGTTTACATATAAAACCAATTACATTCCACAATTTGTCGTGAATAGCTTAATTATAGTAACATTAATTATTTAATATAATAGGTACATTAATATTGGCAGGTGCTAAAGAATAACATTATTTCGCTCTTGAAATGATTGAAATTCGATTGAAAAATGTCAATTTTGGAAGAAAGGTTTAATAGTGAGGTCATTCTCCCCAGAGGCATGATCATTGGTAGGTTGGTCCTGCCTCTAGGAAAAATAAATAGTCTGTGTTGCCTCGCTCTGGTGAAGTTATCGGGGACATAAAGTGACAATTTTTTCAGAACATATGGATTGCAAATCTGCCCGTTTAGCAGCTTTTGTGCTACTAATACCAATGCAATTTTTCTCCTAACGTCAGGACCATTTAGTCCCAGCATTCCCGCGAGGAAATCCGAGGGATACAACAAAGGGTAGTAACCAAACTCTCGCATGTACAGGTATTGAACTTTTTACATTAACTTTTTTGCACCTTTTCTACATCATTTGAGTAGAAGGCATCATCGGGTCCCCATATTACTGATCCACTCTCGAGAATACTGCGAACCAGAGTAAAGTAGAGAATTTTTATGACTGGTGTATTGGATAAAAATTTTGCGTTACAGATTACAAAATCTAGCATTCGCATCGCAGAGTTGCACACCGAATGGATATGAGTACGGAATGTCAGGCGTGTGTCAAAAGTGATTCTTAAATCCTTCATTAGTGAAATATGTTTTTACGAGGTACCAGACATTTTATAGTTATAATATGGAGTACTCCTAGCCCTTGTATAGCACATAATTGTACACTTTCCGCTGTGAAAATAGAGTTTATTTCGATTACTCCATTCTACGATACCGTCGATATCGGTTTGTAAATGAGTAGAATCCACTTTTGACGTTATATTGGTATAAAGTTTAATGTCGTCAGCAAATAACAAAAAAATTACAAATTTTATTAACTGAGCTATATCGTTTATAAACTAACACGAAAATAAGAAAATAACAGAATTACTAAATTAGATCCTTGAGGGACCCCAGAGTTTATGAAATATGGTTTTGAAGCAAACTGCCCATAAACAACGTATTGTTTTCTGTTAGTTAAATAATTGTGGAAGAACAGAAACATTCTATATGAGAAACCAAAGTTTTCAAGCTTTTTTAGTAATATGAGGTGATATACTTTATCAAAAGCTTTTGCAAAATCATTAATAATAATAATAATAATGATTTACTGTCTTCTTTCTTAGTAAAATATAGAGATAATGATATCCTCACTCTTTCCGATTTCATTTACATATTATAATTTAATTATTAGAAGATTAATATTGCAACAAAGTTACATATGAATTTAACTATGAACATATATCATGTAGTATAATTTTTTTTTTAATAATTTTAAAAAAAATAAGATAGTGTTTTTTTGTATAGTTCCGTTTATTAGATTCTGTTTTAGTCTGTGTTTGATATCTAGATGCGTGTGAGGTTTTATAATTGAATAGCCTTAAAATGTGTATCCTTCACCCCCCCCTTTGCCCCCTGTCCCCTTTCCTTGACCCGAGCCAAACGACAGGGAGGATTATTATCGTTGCATCTTGGTCATCGCGAACATTCGTGTCATTTTGTGAATACCCGCATATGTTGAACTCGGCTGTGATTGTTTTGGAGCATCACAATCGTCCAGTGAAACGTTTTTACCCGCCGCAGTGAATTTCACTGTTTTTTTTGTGTTGAGTGAGTGAGTTTTAAAGGGAATCGCCCTTAATTGTATGTAAGCTGATAAGTGTAAAGGAACCAGCGGCTACGGAGGACGAGACCCAGGGGTAAGTCTTTGGCCTTTCCCACTCATTTCCTCTTATAAAAAAACACTAAGGCAAATTCAATTCGTTTTTGTTTTGTCTAAGTCATTATCGCACTTACCGCAACCCTCCGCACAATAAGGAAGTTGAGTGAAAAATATTTTGACTTATAAAAAATATGTTCATGTAGATCAAAAAATATCGATTCTAAATATATAAATATATTTCTATATTATTATTCTTAGAATTAGTTAAACGTTCTTGAAAAAGCATTCAATAGCAATAGACTGTATACGCTCCACGATTGGTCGAAAGAATTCTCACGTCACATGTGTCGTGACTTGTACGTACAACGGATCACCTATGGTGCATCTCTTTCTATTACATGAGAGATGGTCGGTTTAGATGAGAGAGGTGTATAGGCCAAACGATTATTTGGGTTTGTCAAATATATGTACGTATTTGTTGTTATTATTATATGAAATGGATTTCTAAAGATACATATTCGTATAGTGCTTTATAATAATATGTTGTTTATTGCATAACTTAGAAGTTTTTATTATTATACATGTCACATAACATGTGATACACTTCAGGCCGCCGGCCGCCCAGAAAAGTCTCACAGTGAGCCATGACTGCATAGGACACCGCAGTTGACTTTGACAGGCAGCGGCTTATCTCTCGGCTCTGCGGGGCTGGTGCAAGCAGTGTGGGCGTTGCTTAGTTTTTTATTTTTTTTTTTTTTTATTTATTCAGTGAATTTTATGAATTACAATTTTAGTGTACTTAATAACTCCCACACTAGGCTTATGCCCGTGTTGTGGTAGTCATCATACTATAAATTACAATAAAACCATATGTTGTAGTAATAAAAAATAAAACATAATATAGAAGAAAAAAAAATTAAAAAATAAACATATTTAAGGAAAATATAAAACAAAATATATGTTTTTTATACATGCAAACATACATACATACACATATATAGATGCTCAGATATATATACATATACATACATACATAGACATACATACATACATACATAAATACATTCATATACAAAAAAAAATATTTATATAAAAAATATATAAATATAAAATACATATACATACATATACAGACATACATGCATGCATATATAAATACATTCATACACATCTATATATGAACACACACAAACGTAATGTGTATTCACATATATACATAAATATACAGATACATGGTTAATTTTATTATAATGGTTTAAAAGTTAGGAACTCATGTATTCTTTAAAAAAGGCTCGTCCCTTTTCAAATATCCAGTTTTGGACACGTATAATAAAAAGGGATATAGTATTAGTTGATTTTATGTCCCTGTCCAACGCGTTGTATATTTTAGGGGCGATAAACCAGAATTTTCGTTGAGCGAATGTGGTTCTAGTTTTTGGGACCACGCATCCCAGATTTGATGAAAAGCGGGTGTTTACTTGGTGTTGAGGAGCCACTAGCAAGTCATTTTTTCGTATGTAGCATAAGCTTGTCTTAATGAATAGCTGGCGAATATCTAAGACCTTAATTTTAGTAAATAGTATTTTGGAGGTATAGGTAGGATGACATTTAAATATAATTCTGAGAACTAGTTTTTGTACTGTAATTATTGGATTAATGACGGATTCTGCACAGCCACCCCATCCCAGAATACCATATGTTGCTATCGATTGAAAAAGGGCAAAATATACACATTTTAGAGTCGTTAGGTCTAAGATGGATCTAAGAGAGCAGAATATGTGGGAGAGTTTACGAAGTCTTTTTGTTGTTTCTTTTATATGGGTTTCCCAGCGTAGTTGGTCATCGATTATTATTCCCAAGTATTTAACTTCCTTTGAAGATTTAAGAGTTGAAAACGTGCATTGAATATTAGGTGAGGTTTCAGGAGTCTGTATGTTGAGTGAACACGAGTGGATGGTAGGTTTGGGGCAGTTATTGGGAAAGCTATGTTTGGGTATGGAAAACGTCATGTATTGTGTCTTGTCGATATTAAGTGTGAGGAGGTTTGTGTCTAGCCAATGTTTAACTTTTGTTAGGCCAATATTAGTTTTGTTTGTAACTGATTCCCATGTTTCTTCATCAAATATTAGGACTGTATCATCGGCAAATGAAATTATCTTGCCTCCAATATTCATAGTGCATAGTGTGTTGATATATATGAGAAATAGAATTGGCCCTAGTACACTACCTTGAGAATATAGTATATTATATATTATATAGTTGCTCACCCGAGCCATGACTGCATAGGACACCGCAGCCGGGATGTCACTGGTTGTGACCAGTGATGTCACCGGTGTTGTCACTGGTAGCGCAGGCATTGGGCGCATTATACCTCGGCTGAGTTGCAGCAAACTCAGAGAAACCAAAGGCAAGTGAGGCCCGGGGCAGAAGTTCAGGGACATTGGGGTCTCAGAGAACAGCAAGCTCAGGGTAGTCCGAGGCAAGTAGGCCCGGGTGGAGGCCAGCGACATCGGGGCTCCTCCCGTGGGCTTGGGGCAGAGGCACTGTGACATCGGGGCCACGGTAGAAGCTCGAGGCAAGTGGGCCCTGGGCGTAGGCTGGCCGCCCAATGGAGCCTGACTGAGGAGACTCAGAACTCGGGGAGATGGTGCCCATGGACTGCCCTGACATCAGCTATTGTTGGAGCTGGCAGGTGTTCTGCGGGGTGCCAGCGTGTGACAGGGCGGGACCAGCGTCCTGGATGACTCGGAATCTCTCGGCCGCTGCACAGCGATGGCATCTCCAACGGGGCAGGACTGAAGGCGTGATGTGTGGATCCGGCTCGAAGGACCATTTGTACGGGACGTGTTTGCCTGCACAAGAAAAGACTGTGAATAATAAGCACCGGCACACATCAGTCCTCAACCTGGGTAATGATTTAAGTAAAACACCGTGAGGTGTTTTATCCAAACCATCATAAAAGAAAGACGATTCGAATCAAAATTCACATTTTAATTGCAAGTATTGTACTAGTATACAGAACGTACAAAGGGGTGTAGCTTATAGGTATTTACTATTTTTTACAGCCAACCCAATTCACAAGAAATAGTTATATGTATTTCAATACAACTGGGATTTAAAACACAGATAGAAAACTGATACAATCGGAATCTTTTCAGCGATAATTTCAGATTGGAGCACATTGTGCATCATCGCGCCATACGATACAGCAAATGGCGTAGGCGACTGCTGAAGCAGTGGCCAGTTCAATTGGTAGCCAGCAAGAATCGGCCAGCCTCTAGGTTTCAGCATTAATGGCTAATTCAGTCGGTAGCCATGAAGAATTGGCCAGCCTCTAGGTATTCAGCATCAATGGCTTATTCAGTTGGTAGCCAGGAAGAATTGTCCGGCT
Source organism: Hesperophylax magnus (assembly GCA_026573805.1). NCBI lineage: Eukaryota > Metazoa > Arthropoda > Insecta > Trichoptera > Limnephilidae > Hesperophylax > Hesperophylax magnus. The sequence goes on along the minus strand of JAIUSX010000180.1, from coordinate 850,667 downwards.
TCTAGGTTTTCAGCATCAATGGCTAATTCAGTTGGTAGCCAGGAAGAATTGTCCGGCTTCTAGGTTTTCAGCATCAATGGCTAATTCAGTTGGTAGCCAGGAAGAATTGGCCGGCTTCTAGGTTTTCAGCATCAATGCCTAATTCAGTTGGTAGCCCGGAAGAATTCGTCGGCTTCCAGGTTTTCAGCATCAATGGCTAATTCAGTTGGTAGCCAGGAAGAATTGGCCGGCTTCTAGGTTTTCAGCATCAATGGCTAATTCAGTTGGTAGCCAGGAAGAATTGGTCGGCTTCCAGGTTTTCAGCATCAATGGCTAATTCAGTTGGTAGCCAGGAAGAATTGGCCGGCTTCCAGGTTTTCAGCATCAATGGCTAATTCAGTTAGTAGCCAGGAAGAATTGGCCGGCTTCCAGTTTGTCAGCATCAATGCAGCAGGGATTGGCCAGCCTCTAGGTGATCACCGGAAGTGGGCAGTTCAGTCGGTTGTCAGCAGGTATTCGTCAGCCTTTAGGTTTTCAGCATCTGTTATTATCAAGACTTATATTAAGACTTACATTTTTTTTATTTGCAAACAGTATGTAATGTGTTTTTTTTATGTTTAGGCTAAGTTTGTTTAATCGCAGCCAGTTTGCCAGGCAAGCTACATCCCTTTTCATTTTCTTTTCAAGTTCGTTTAAATCATTATTGTGATAAAGAATCACTGTGTCATCTGCATAGAGTTGTATTGTACCCTTTAGTCCCCATTTAGCAATATCATTTATATATATTAAAAATAGCAATGGTCCAAGTACGGAGCCCTGAGGCACGCCACATTTTATCGTTCCCATGCTGCTTGTCCCTTTTCCAACAAAGGTCTGACAGTGTCGGTTAGAGAGGTAGCTACACAGTAACTTCAGGGGAGTGCCTACTATGCCTAGGTGTTCTAGCTTCTTTTGTAATATCCCATGGTCAACCGTATCGAAAGCCTTTTTTAAATCTATAAATAAGCCTGCAGCATGCTTACCCTGGTCTATATGCTTTTGGAGGGCGTATACAAAATCGAAAGCAGCACATTTTGTGTTAGATTGGTTTCTGAATCCATACTGTTGGGATGCGAGTAAATTGTTTGATAGGAGATATTTAGTGAGCCTAAGCTTAATAACCTTTTCAAAAACTTTAGAGACAACAGAGAGGATGGATATAGGACGGTAATTAGAAGAATTTTTTTTGCAATCATCTTTGTAAATCGGAATTATTTTTGATATCTTTAGTTGATCTGGAAGATTCCACTATCCAGGGATTGATTAATAAGAAAAACAAGGTGGTCAGCTAATATATCTTTGCAAAAGTTCAGGTACACTGGTGTAATTCCATCTAAACCTGGAGATGCAATAGCCTTTAGTTGAGAGATGATACTGAGAACTTCTGTTTTATTTGTTTTGGCCATGTATAAGGACTGGATTGCTTTTTGATCCGTGTTTATAGTGATAGAATCATCTGGATATGATGCAATTGTAGCTGCTAAGTTTTCCCCAACTGATATAAAGAAGTTGTTAAAAGTTGAAGCTATCTGTGTTGGGCATGTTATTTCTTCATTTTTAATGAGAAGACATTCAATTTTATCTTTCTCGGGTGTCGAGCGATTTGTTAGAATTGTATTTATTATTTTTCATGTCTATTGCGGATTACGCAGGTTTTTTTTTAATATAGTCGTGTAGTATTTGGTTTTAGCATATCTTCTATAGTTGGTAACTTGATTTCTTGTTTTATTTCTCAGTGCTGTGAATATATCACTTTGCTGATTTTTTTTTCCAGATTTTAAACGCATTGTTGCGCTGTTTGATAAGTGCATTTAATTTTGCATCAAACCATGGAGTATTACCCCTCCGTTGGTCTCCTATGCGTAACTCAGATTTATGTTGGGATGATTTTATTGCTGTTTTGATGTATTCATTAAAATTATTATAGTTTTCATTGGCATTACTGGTGATTTCGTGTGGAAAGTTGTGGGATTCTACATATGTTTTTAACATGTTTTTATCGGTTTTGGTGTTGTTTGAAAAATAATGTATTCTATTATTAGTGTGATGTTTCAAGCTGTTTTGGTAATCTAATATCAAAATGTTATGATCACTTAGGTAGGCATCTATATTTGCAGTAGTTGAGGGAATATTTTGTCTGTTTGAGATGATATGGTCTATTAGAGAAGTAGAGGTATCTGTTACTCGTGTAGGATAGGATGTGTTACATATGAAACAGTTGTATGAGTCTCGCGTGTTGATGTACTTAAGAGATGTATTATTTTTTTGAAGAATGTCAATGTTGAAATCACCAAAGATAAGGATATCATTTCTACAGTTGAAGACCCCAAGGCAAAAAGTTGTTAACTTACATTGAAGGCATTCTGAGATATTTAGACTTTTGCGTTTTGCCTTATAATTTTTTATTTAAATGTCATAAACAATGTACTGATCCTTCATGGTGTAGTAAACAAACCAAATTTACATTACATCTAGTAATATTAAGTAGTTTTGCAGTCTAAAAGTTAAAATAAACATGTTTTCCACAAAAAAATGTAGTTAACATGTTCATGCCATCTTCAGGGATAGGTTAGGAAGATACAGAATTGAAAGGCAAGAACATGTTAAATTCTTGTTGTTTTATTTAATCAAACAAATTTATCATTTTTTTTATATAAAGTAACTAAATAATAATTATTTTTGAAAAGAAAAGGTAGCAGAGCATGTGTCAATTTTTTTTTTGAGACTTTTAAAAAATCCACGAAATACCTCATCCAGGTATGGTAACAATTTTTGGATATCATTCCATTTGGCCGCATCGATTTCTTTGTTATCTCTCACTTTTGATGACAGCATTGGCGGGGAAGATAATGTTTCACACCTTTTTTTTAAGATCCACTTCTTTCCAAGGCTCTTCTTCGGAGAGTGATTCGCGATATTTATAAATCCCGGATTCCTCCACTCTTATCCAGCGAATTCCTTTTTGAAAGTTAACCTTTTTTCCGATAGTGTTTTTTGTATTGTGTATAAAGTTCAATTGCTGCCCTAATTCTTTAATATTAACAAACTTATCGGCCATCATTGTCACGATGGGTATATTTTTTGTGTTAGCCGACATCATTAAATTTACATATTGGTCCGCTGATTGAATGGACTGGCATCTATTAATTTTTTTTTCTACCAATGCAAAATCTCTATCAGAGTCCATATATGAGTGAACAACCTCAGGAAATTTATGGTCAATTATTTTGATTTTTTTGCTAGAATTAAACATTGCCAGAACATAATCAAATATATATTTTGTTTTGACCGACACAAGAGTCATTCCAAGCAATAAGGTGAGACTTTTTGCTCTGAAGTTGCGTGGTGTTGAAAAAGGCCACTAAACAACTGGCAATTTCCTCGCTCCCTCTGCCCCCTTCGTTTTCACTCCAAACATGGAAATATGCCCTATTTAACTCCTTTGTCACACAATGTACTCCCAAATTATAGAGCCACAGTTTTCTTAAATAGAAAGCCACGTTCGTGGATATCTTTAGGAGAGGTAGCGTCTTTTCCAAATCAAATGTGATGAAACTTGTTTCATCACATTCAAATGCCTTTTTCTTATCATGTATTTGCATTTCAAATGCAGCTTTATACATATTTACATGAATTTGGTCAGATTTTTTGCTATCGCAAGTCCCACAAGTGTCTGTCTTAGGCACACCAAACGACAAGTTGAAATCCTCTGTAAGAGATCCTAGTGTGACGATTCAACGAAACAGGGGCATACTCTTTTTCGCCACAAAACATATTATAGAGCTCATACAGTTTTGGGATTGACAAATCGGATGCGAGGTACAATTTATGGGGATTTTTGTTCCTGGAATAATGCGAAGCTTCTGCAGGGAATATATTGATGTGTTCTTTTACTTCTTTAAGCTGGTTATCTGGTGTTTTGTTAGGCCTCGTGCAGTGGCGACCTCTGTGACTTACTGCTGGTGATGAAACTCCTGCAGCTACTTTTCTCCTCAAAATATTTAATCTGCCTCTACCTATTTGGTAAATGGATTGTAAGGCTGGTTTGCAAACTTGTTCATTATTTCCTTGTATTGAAACAGAGTACGTAATATTGCAGGATCGTTTGGCCGAAGTGATCCTGGTTATATTTTTAATATTCATCGATCTCAATAACAAAGTTGATTGGGCTTCTGAATGTAGTGAATAAAACTCTAGAAAGAGTTTTTGCCTAACTTCGGCATTAAATCTTGAATTACATTTTAATCTGCAGTTGCTACTACAAAGATTTTCTTCCAGTTTTGGTGTTTTAGCAGGTTTAAGGCTTTTTTATAATTAACATAAGAATGACCTCTCATCATAGCGTCCCGCGCTATTTCTCTTGCTCGCCCTAGCTTGGGCCTCTTCTTACTCTATTTAGTGCCTGAAAATAATACACATATTCATATCAGTTAGCGAACAGTCAAAAATGATTTTTTTTAAAGTTAATCTAAAATTGTATACCTAGTTACAGCAAGACAAATTACCTTCTAAATGACTGTTTTCTATATTAGAAACGTTTAAATTGTTTTCAATTTCGCTTTCAGCGTCCTCAGTATATTGTCCTACACTGCTTTCCACAGCAAGAGCTGCATCTGAAAATAATAATTTAATCTTCATTACATGCAAACCAGTAAAATAAAATTCAGTTCATGTTATAAAGCCTTATCCTCACCAGTTTGATTTAAAGTATTGAGTACCTCATTTTGTTGTACGCATTCCAAAATTATATCTCCTATACCAGTGGTAGTAGCGATATACTCTAGTCTACTATGATTATCTTCTGAAAATACAAAGTACAATAAAATAATCATTTTTAGTTCAATGTTCAAAAGAATTTAGTGTCACAATAAAGTATTTTTAAGTTGGCCTTCCATTAACATGACATCATGTTGAGGTGTTCCTAATAATATTCCAAACTCAACACCAGTCAAAGAGTCTTGAACACTTTCTGAAACGAAATATTGTAAAGCATTAATGAAGGAATTCAAAACATAAGAAAACATAAAAGAATATTCAGAGTCACAGAGTAAAACATTTTTTTTTGCATTTACCATCCATTAAAATTACATTATTTTGAGGTATTTCTAAATGATTCTCAGGTTGTACTGAATTAGTGGACTCTTGAACACTTCCTGAAAAAAATTAACAAGCATTACAATAAAAAATTGTTGACTTTTAGACAGAAAAATACCAAAACAAAAATGATTCACCCATTTTCAAACTACTTTAAGGATAAATTAAGATGAACGATAATGTTTTATACAGCTTACCTGATTCCTTGATCAATTTTTGACACATCTTCACCATTTTTTCACCTCTGGAACTCATTTTCGATGATTTTTAAATAAAAAAACACGCACTGCAAAACTTTTTAAAACCACCAAGGTAAACGTCAAAGTGAGTGAATAACATGTTAACCATAAAAATCTAAATCAATGTGGATGGGAAGAAGTTGTTAATTACATAATTACGGCAAGAACTTGCTAACTTAGTAGTTAACAAGTTCTTGCCCTGATTTTATCAACTTGATGTCACAGAAACACGTAGTTAACATGTTCATCACATTGATTTAAGCATGTTCCTTCCGTTTTTAAGCTCTGGCATGGTGTTCATTGGAAAGAGCGTATGCGAATTAGTTTAGAGAGCATTCTAACTCATTTTTTACGAAAATGTAAGTTAACAACTTCTTGCCTTGGGGTCTTCAGTTATTTAAAATTGATTCAAGATACATTAAGAATTCGTTAATGTTTGAGGTAGGCTTTCTGTATATAACATAAATATTTAACGGTTTAAAATTTCTATTACGGATATTAATTCCTAAGAAAGAATTTTCACTACAATGTTTTTCGATAGTTGTAGCATTTAGTGAATGGTGCGTGTAGAGAATCACCCCTCCTCCTCTTTCATTGGTGCGAGACGCAAATGTACTTTGGTAGCCGTCGATGTTGAAGAAGCACTCCTCACCATCTTCCAACCAGGTTTCGGATATTGCAAGTACGTGTACAGTGGGTTTGATGCTCTTTAAAGTTTCTTCAATCTCGTCAATTTTATTTTTGATACTTCTCGCGTTAAGATACATTATTCGAAGGCTATTTTTTATTGGCTTATAGTCTTCAATTTTCTCATATTTGTATTCATTTATACTGGCCTGGGTCCCGGATGCTGTAGTTACAGTTGAGTTAGCCATAGTCAACTCTCTCCATTGTGCGTGACATCATTATGGTACGGTAGGGGCAGTCCCTATCGTTTGATCTGTGTTTTGGTGCCTCAATTTTGCCTTTGGCCATTTTAAAGCAGTTCCAGCAACGGAATTCTTCTTTTTGTTCCTTTTTTGTGCAGTCAGATGATTTGTGTTCACCAGCACAGTGTAGACAACGATCTTTTGATTCAGTACATCTCTCGGCGGAGTGATCGTATCCCATGCATTTATAGCACTGCATGATTGGGCAGCTGTCTTCGACTCGGACTCGCTGGAAACCTATATTTATTCTTTCTTGTTTTAAAATAGCTGAATGTACTTCTTTTTTGACGATCAGAATAACATTTCGTAGCCTATTATTTTTCCTGTTGTTTGTGAATCTTAGAATTTTAATAGCTTCCTTATCATTTCCAGTGACTTCGTAGATAGTATCATTTTGTTGGAAGATCATGTCTAATATTTCAGAATCTTGTGTTTCTCTTTCGATCCCCTTCAAGATAACATTAGGTCTAAGACGTTTGCTCTCATGAGCAACCAAGTTACCATTGGTCAGCCCTGAAATTTCTGTTAGGATCTTCTGTGCATCTGACTTTTTAGGGCAGGTAATTATAACCTTGTTATTTTTGGCCTTTGACATACCACTGACACCCACTCTGAGGTCGGCTAGCTTGATAATTGTAATGTTCATTACTTTATAAATAAAATAGGTTCTTTATACGAAGTTACGTTTATTAATTATTCAGTTGTTTATCAAGTACAGTGCAGTGTACCTGCTAGGAAGGAAGTTACGAGAATGAGCTCCCGCGTGCTCGACCGCCCGCTGTCCAACCGAGTCGGAAACGTTCGGCAACCCTCGGCTATCTCCGTTCGTGCACGAACGCCAGTATGATATACTACACCCTTCCCTCTCTAACTGCAGCGCTACGACTTCTATATAACATAGATATAAGGTCCCTAGTTACCGCTTTAAGTGGTAACCCTACGGCTAAAACCTTATCATTGTCAACAAAATACTTGAAGAATATATAAAATATATTACACACACAAACTAAATATTTTAACACAATTAATAATAAGTACATAATTTTATATATCTTCAATAATGTTGACTTAAGTAGCCTGCTCTTCTGGGGTATTTTGTCTGGGCCGAAGTCGATTCGCCCACGGACTCCTTTGTGTTGGTATTGATGATGCTCCTGATGGTCCTGGTCCGGCACCTTCCACATCTGCCAACCTGAAATCAGGAGAATACCCCTTAAAACCACGTAGTAAAACCGAGGTCTCCAACTCCTGAGGGTCGTTCCAACTGATCTCAGACGCGGACTGCGACCCGTTGAACTCCTCACCCCAGCTTACTGACAGCTCTCTGATTTGATCCAAGTGTCTCTTCCACGTCACATTCGAATCTCCCACTCTTACAATGAAAACCTTTTTTCCCAGAGACTTACAAATCACAGCTTTTGTCCATAATACTTTATTATTTTGGCGATAATCTCGCACAAGGCATTTTTGACCTATCCTAAACTTGCGAGCCTTGGCTCCACCAAAACCTTTAATCTGTCTATTCTGACTTTTGGCAATATTATCGTTTGCACGCTTGACTAACTCTGAGTCTAGTTCTAGCTCTCCTACCTTGGGTAGAACTAACCCGTCAAACGAGGAACGAAGCCTCCTGCCTACTAATAAAACAGCGGGTTCAACACCCGTCGAACAGTGAGGCGAGTTTCTATAATCTAACAGAAAATTCAGTAGTTTTATTCTATAATCTTTGTGTAAGCTAGAACCAACCATCACCTTTTTAAGAAAACCTTTTACAGTTTTCACTGCGTTTTCCGCTAGTCCGTTACTTTGCGGATGCCTTACCGGTGACGTCATAAATTTAATGTTATTTTCACTCAAGAATTTCTTAAAATCTTCACTCGTGAAAGCAGTACCATTGTCTGACACAATCAATTCAGGGTTACCAAAAATCGCAAAATTTTTTCTTAATTCTAAAATGGTGTGAGTACTATCTGCCTTTGTAACTTCGATGCAGTCTATCCATTTAGAAAATGAATCGCAAATTACTAAGAACATCTTGCCTGATAAAGGCCCACAGTAATCTATATGCAAACGACTCCACACTCTCCCTGAATTCGGCCAAACAATTAATTGACTCTTTGGTGGTGATTGCCTATTAACAGCACAATCCTGGCATGATTGAACCATCTTTTCTAGATCCTTGTTCAACGATGACCACCAGAAATACGCTCTCGCAACGCCTTTCATCTTGACTATACCTAAGTGCGACCTATGTAACAAGGTTAACACATGATTTTGTAAAGAAGCTGGAATAATTATCCTATGGTTCCAGAACAAACAATCATTTACAATAGAAAGTTCGTTTCTCTTAACCCAAAAATTCCATAAAATATTGTCACGTTTCATAGACTTAGGCCAGCCCTGCCTCAGATGAGTAACTACAAGCTGTAAAACTGTGTCTGAAACGGTCTCTGCTGTAACCGAACGCAAATCTAATTGTGTTCCTTCTCCTATAAAACTTCTATTACCCGATTTAACGAATTCCGTCTTATCTTTTAACGCAAACGGTACCGGTCTCGCGTTATGAAACACTGGGTTTGAATCCCGATTGACTTTAAAACATACTTTATGTTTGTTAAATTTCCCTAATTTGTCTGACAAAACTTCTGGAAATTCTTTAAAAAGTCCCTCTTTTTTTACATTCACTGAAAAAACTGAATCACGAATAATCGGCGCAATTCCCAAGTTGAAAAGTTCCATGAAATCACGACCCACAATTAATTCTGAACCCTTAGCCACAACTAAAAAATACATATTATTTTTAGTGTTGTTGTATGTTACCGAAAAAATTGATTTACCCACGATTTTTAATGGATATCCGTCGTAACCAGAAATTGTACGCTTGTCAGTTGACAACTCTATATTTTTAAACGATTTTTTAAAAACAACCTCAGGAATCACCGATACACTCGAACCGCTATCTACCATAGCTGAACATGAAATCTCATTAATTTTAATCTCGACTTTATTCGGACTAATAAATGCAATGTGCTCTTTATGAATTGCCTTTTTTACAAACAACGGAGACACTTTATTATTCTTGCACATACTTTTAAGATGACCCACTTGCTTACAGATGAAGCATTTTTCGCTTTTAAACTTACAATCACTTAACGCGTGATTCGCTCCACAACAAGTGCATTTCTTAAAACCCGAGAATTTCCTCACACTAGGGCTTCCCGACCGTGAATCCGTTCTTGAAAACTCCTGTTTCCCTCTAGAACGCGACCTTTGATCCCCCCATGTGTTCGTTTTTTTCTTGATTGTACTCACAAAACTACCTACAGAACCCTCATCCTTGACTTTCACCCCTAGATGGTCCAACCCCGCAATCCTAATTGCCAGTTCCTCCATCTTAATGAAAGACAGACTAGGTCCCTCCAGATAGATTTTCTCCTTTGCTCTCCCAGGGATCAACCCCAGAGCAAATACATCCGCTAAATTCGCTTCTAAACGCGTCCCAAATTCACAAAATGTGCTAAGACCGCGTATGCGCACCGCGAAGTCCTTAGCCGACTCCCCCGGCGACTGTTTAGCTGAAAAAAACAATTCTCGTTCCCTAAAAACCGACTTTGGCTTAGAACAATGTTTTTCTAATAATTCCAATAAAATATCGAATGACGTATCTGTGACCTTGGTAGGAAAACATAAATTGATCAATAAAGTGAGCGTTTCAGCTTCGAGAGAGCTCAACAGATATGCTCTCTTTTGAGATGCATCGAGTTTGACGGTTTTTGTGTCATCACGGATCAGCAGGAACTGCTCAATCCTCAGTCGGAAGATTCCCCAGTCATCACGTAAGTGGCTAAACCGTGGGATTCCTCCTGACTCCATAGCTGCCAGATGCCTGGTCCGACACCCGAACCAGCAATGACACAGCAAAAATACCAACACAACTCGACAACAATAACCTCCAAAAGAGAAGACTACTTAACTCAACCAGGGTCCACGGCGATGGGCTGCTTGGCTAGTTAATTTGCTGACTGCTTGGCTAGTTTAGTCTTCCTTCTGGTCGGATTGACCGTCTTCCTTCAGGTCGGATTGACCGTCTTCCTTCCTTCAAATCTTAATAAAACAGACCGGAAACTTCCTCCACCGGATGGCAAGTCTTCCTTCCTTCTCAATATTAAGATTCTGCCGCCTTGGCCTGGATCCCCGTACTTCTTCACAACTGAAGCTCCTTTCTCTGAAAAGTCCTTCTACAGAAGCGACCTTCCAATGTTCGCGACAATAAAAAGTCCGTCTGAGCAAAACTGTCGAGTAACCCGCACACCCAAGTAACTTGTGTGTGCTAAACGACATTAAATAAACACTTCGCAATGTATAAATCACTTCAGCTGCGCTAATTTGTAATGTTCATTACTTTATAAATAAAATAGGTTCTTTATACGAAGTTACGTTTATTAATTATTCAGTTGTTTATCAAGTACAGTGCAGTGTACCTGCTAGGAAGGAAGTTACGAGAATGAGCTCCCGCGTTCTCGACCGCCCGCTGTCCAACCGAGTCGGAAACGTTCGGCAACCCTCGGCTATCTCCGTTCGTGCACGAACGCCAGTATGATATACTACAATAATATCCTTTATTGTTGAGGTGATGGATTCTGACGTCGCTTCTTGGTCTGATGACGACACTATTACTGCATGTCTGATGCGATCTCCTCGATTCCCTACTGCCGAGGCGTAACTGAGTACGGGTTCTTTTTGAGCGTTGGCGCAGAAAGCTGACATTTTCCTGCAGTGTCTTTCTTCCATCTTCAGTTGACATTCTGCATTCTGCACCTTGGTTTCAAGTAATTCGACTTCCAGAGCATGAAGTTGTTTTCCCAGTGTGGCTCCTTTCTCAATTATCTCCAGTAAAGATGAGATTATTGTGTCTTTGGTTATGTTATTTTTGAGAGGCTCGGCTGCTTTCAGTGCCAGACTGGCAATTTTGACAATATTCATGGCTGTCTCGGACTGTTTCGTTTTCTGGAGAGAAGTATATTGGGGGATTTCAGCAGAAGTCAGAATCGGTTTGGTTTTGAGAGGAGGAATTTTGTCTTCGTTGATAGATGGAAGCGCTGGACTGGACTCGTGTGTTATTGGTGAGGATCTTGTAGTAGAGGAGAATGTTGTTGCGGTGGTGGAAGAAAGAGCAGAGTTGGTGTTAGTGGGGATTGACGCTTGTTTATTAGTCTTAATTTCCTTCTTTTGTCGTTTATCCACAACTTTTCTGCTTTCGGCTCGGGTTTGTCTTGGGAACTTAACTAGTTCTGGACTGCTACTGCTCCGGATTATCGGTGACCTCGGCGTGGTTCCCGATTTTTTAAAAGGATCTTTAGCCCCTGGGGGGGTACACGGGGGATCTGTCATTTAAAGTTTATTTTAATGTTTACATGTCACTAACGGCCGTTGTGGCCAATCTAATCTGAGCCGAATACTCGACTCAACCCTGCTGAAATGCCCAAATCCGTTTTGCCCAAAGCACTTGATCGCCACACCACTCAAATTTAAGGAAGCTAACCTCGTGGATTAAAGACGCTTAAGGAAGACCTACTTATAAAAACTGACAACAGAGCGAAATACGCGAAAGCAATCGATCTGTCATCGCTGTCATCTGTCACCAGTTCACGTTCTTGTTGGTTTTTTAATTCGAATTATGAACATTTTGAATATAGTAGATGCGGTGGAATGGGCCGATATGCTTGATAATAATATTGGATTATATAGGCGGCGACAAGACGGCGATATAAATTTTATACATATATTAAATGATGCAGACTTTTATACCCGTTTTAGGATGACTAAAACGTGTTTTTTATACGTTTTGAGCCAAATAGAGGATAACTTGACTTACGCAAGCGAAAGGTAAAATTTTGACTTATTCGAGTGTCATTGAATATATTTAGCACTTATCAGGTCTGAAAACCTTTTATCTAATGTTATCATGCTTTGTTTATTTCTTTTTTAGAAACTGCCCAGTTTTACCATGCAATCAATTGCTTGTTGCTTTGCGTTTCTACGCAACTGGAAGTTTCCACATAACAAATGGAGACTTTTTTAAAATTTCCCCATCTACGACCAGCAAAATCGTAAAAAATGTTTCTCGTGCCTTGGCAAGTTTAAGGCCTGTCCACATTAAATTACCAATAGGGGAAGAGGTGGAAGTAGTAAAAAGGGAGTTCCACGAAATAGCCGGATTCCCCAACGTAATAGGTGCAATTGATTGCACTCATGTCAAAATTCAATCCGTGGGTAAGTGCCAGACAAGCATGTGTTTTAGTTTTGTCTGCATGTTTTTCTGTACTGTACCAATTAAGTATTGTGTTGACCATCTGATTTCTCCGAAAGGTGGACCAGAAGCTGAAACGTTCAGAAATAGGAAGGGCTACTTTTCCATTAACGTGCAGACCATTTCAGATGCCAGAATGAGAATAAGAGACAATGTAGCAAGATGGCCAGGATCTACACATGACTCCCTTATTTTTCAAGGCTGCCGAGCCAAAGCAATGTTCGAGACAGGGCAGTACCCAAATGGAGCACTTCTTGGAGATAGTGGATATCCATTAAAAGTATATTTATTGTTTAAATATTCAAATACCTTTTTTATAACTTAACTTTAAAATGAATGTGTATGATTAATGGGTACTTTATATTTAATAGGTAAATGAGAGTGTATTTGGGAAGCATGTTTATGAGAATTGACAAGGTTGTAGAGATATTGTAAGAAGGGATAAATGCAGATAACTCGATTAATGGTGGACTGACATGCTTCGCTCTAACTCTCTTAACGTTCCAAACTCTTCTCCCATTAGCTTATTCGGAGAGTCATTTGTCATGTTTTCAGTTGGTTGTTGGTCATTCACTGACCCATAAGGGTTGGGAAATGGAAGGTTAGGTACATTTATAAATTAAACAATCTCTTCTTGCTATACAAATGTCTCATATATTGCAATAAATGAATCCACGCTACTAGAAAAAGCTTTATTCTCTTTGTGGATGGATTTCGCAGTTAATTTACTGATTTTAAATCTATTTTTGCTGTCATGTCTCTCTAAACTGTCGGCCAATGAAAATACATGCAGTTTTGTTAGGTTTTGATAAGCAAATATTAAATATTCAGTACTCGACGTAAAATGTGTTACGACGTTGAACTTTCAGGAAATTAAAAAAAAAAAAACAAAGAAAAAACTGTTTTTTTAATGAAGGTTTTTTGAATCTAAACTCTTAACTGTAACCTTTGATAAAACTACAGAAAAAAACATCATCCACATAAAGATTCAGCATTAAAAAACTAGGCAGAAAGTTACAAGTTTTACATAAATAATAGAATAGTTTACAGTTTATAGGAACATAGTATGTATAATTGATCATAACAGTAAGTAGCAACACCAATAAACCGGAGTGACCAATCACAGGCATCCGAAACGTTGGTGTTGGCAGCTCTCTATGCCGTGAAGAAGCGCATCTAGTGGAGTATCCTTGTTCATCAGAGCGTTTGGAGTGGGAGTCGTAACCCTCGGCAACAGAGACTATTGTGAAGATGTGGGCAACATGAAAGCAAACCAAAGAAAGATTAAAAAGTACACATAAAAGGCATTATTATTGATATTGGTCTGCGAAGCTAATGAACGATGACCAATAAACAAGAATCATAAATCATAAAGAAGATAGTTCCCACAGAGCAAAACTAGCAATTAACAGAATATAGAGAGAATTTAATATTATTTAACGTGACATACATATTTCTATTCTATTTTGAAAGGTTTGATTGCAATGGTCCTGCCGTCCAAGATGATCAACAGGCATCCACCAGCCGGGAGGAAGTAGATCAGCCGACTCTGGAATCAGTGGAGCCTGCGGAATGGACATTGGTAATTTTTATTTCATTTATCCTAATTCTCAATAATCGCATTGGTGTCTCAACTGCTCCCAACTGCCCGGAGTCAGTGCGGTGAGACTGCGGCATCTCCAATTGGGGTGTGTTGTGAAACTGAAGGTATTAGGGAAGGAAGGGGAAGATGGGTAAGTACTTGGGTATTCAAATCTGGTCACCAAGCATGGCTAAAACCATTTCATTCCATGTTTCAATTCTTTAATGGTGGTGTTACAACAGGGTGATACTGAGAGTATCTTCCACTCTGTAATGTACTGCAAATATACTATTTATTATTTTTAATGAACAGTTTGTGGAATAACACAAAGTAATACAAATAAAATTTACTCGCACACGCCAGGATTTGAACAGGCGACCTCCGGATTGCTAGTCGTGAGCCTTACCGCTCGGCCATCAATAACTTGAAATAACTAATCTGCAAAATATTTTAATTTCTTCATTTTCCCATAGATACTTGTGTAAAATGTTATTTTATTACACGGTCTTTTGAAAGGTTTACACATTATTTGTTTTTAAATTACTTGTGGCTGGTTATAAAACTTGACATTCTTCTTATATTTTGTTCAGGATGAAAATCCAGTTTTCACACTTCCTGAAAGTCCAGTGATGCCAGTGGTATCAACTGTTCGACCCGTAGTTCCAAGGAAGGCATTCAAGAGGCGACTGTGCTTGGGAAAATCAACAAAGGACTCGCTCTTTAGTGACCTGCAAAATGTTGCTACCACCCAACTTGCGACGGAAAGAGTGTTATTAGAGACCCAGACTGAAAACTTTCAAATGCAAAAGGTCCAGTCTAATGTATAAAAACAGTTTATTATAAACAAGTTCTGCTTTGTAATTATTATTATGCGTTACAGCTGTTTCGCCCTCTGAAGGCATTATCAAACTGTTTTTATACATTAGATAACAAATTATTGAATATATAAAATAAATAAAAATTGAAATGGAGATCTACAAAATTAACTAATAACAATAAACAGGTCCAGTCTCTTTTGCAATGCGACCTCCTGAGTATGCAGACTGCCCACTTGAAACTCCAACTGGAAATGCTCGATGCGGCGAGGGTCTCAAAAGAAGCCCAATCGGATATACAACTGCAAATCCTTAGTGATGCCAGGAAGCAGAAGGTCGCAGAGGCAGCCCGAGCAGAAATCCGATGGGAAATCCAACTGGATATATTGAAGTTGGAGAGGAGAGCTCAGGAGGCAATTACAAAGAAATTAGAAAGTGGTAATTGTTAATATTATAATGCTTGTACATACATATTATTTGCAATAACGTCTCTATTTAAATGGGCGATGTTGTTCCCTGCATTGTTCCTGAATGCCACATTGTTGGGTTCATCACCAACACCGTGGATCCAATCTTGTGGATATTCCTCCCCACGATTGATGCATATGTTGTGAAGAACTCCACATGCAACTATAACTGCCATCGTGGTGTCGATGTTTAGTCGTAGGCCATTGGATAAGACCGGAAATCGTCTTTTCCACAATCCATATTGTCTTTCTACCACGTTCCTTGTTTTTATATGTTTTGTGTTGTAGTTTGTCTGGTTGGGTGTTTCCGGATTTCGATATGGTGTCAGCAGATATGTCTAAAATATGAAATAAAACATACATTTGTAATAATGTTATACTGTTTTCTTTTGCAGAATATCCTTAAAATCAAGTAAATCCACGTTCGGCTGGAGCACTCGAGAATGGTGAACGCGCTAAGTATTCCCGCTCTAAAGGATTTTTTTCTTGTTTTTTTTATTATTTCCTATATTTTCATAATGTGCGTATATATGTATGTCACAATTTTCTTAAGTTATTTTCAGTTGTTTCCAATATTCTCATAATGTGCATATATATGTATGTCACAGTAAACAATATTAAATTCTCCCTATATTCTATTAATTGCTAGTTTTGCTTTGTGGGAACTATTTTCTTTATGATTTATGATTCTTATTTATTGGTCATCGTTCATTAGCTTCGCAGACCAATATCAATAATAATGCCTTTTATGTGTACTTTTTAATCTTTCTTTGGTTTGCTTTCATGTTGCCCACATCTTCACAATAGTCTCTGTTGCCGAGGGTTACGACTCCCACTCCAAACGCTCTGATGAACAAGGATACTCCACTAGATGCGCTCCTTCACGGCATAGAGAGCTGCCAACACCATCGTTCCGGATGCCTGTGATTGGTCACTCCGGTTTATTGGTGTTGCTACTTACTGTTATGATCAATTATACATACTATGTTCCTATAAACTGTAAACTATTCTATTATTTATGTAAAACTTGTAACTTTCTGCCTAGTTTTTTAATGCTGAATCTTTATGTGGATGATGTTTTTTTCTGTAGTTTTATCAAAGGTTACAGTTAAGAGTTTAGATTCAAAAAACCTTCATTAACAAAACAGTTTTTTCTTTGTTTTTTTTTTTTTTAATTTCCTGAAAATTCAACCTCGTAAGACATTTTACGTCGAGTACTGAATATTTAATATTTGCTCATCAAAACCTAACAAAACTGCATGTATTTTCATTGGTCGATAGTTTAGAGAGACATGACAGCAAAAATAGATTTAAAATCAGTAAATTAACTGCCAAATCCATCCACAAAGAAAATAAAGCTTTTTCTAGTAGCGTGGATTCATTTATTGCAATATATGAGACATTTGTATAGCAAGAAGAGATTGTTTAATTTATAAATGTACCTAACCTTCCATTTCCCAACCCTTATGGGTCAGTGAATGACCAACAACCAACTGAAAACATGAACAAGTCATAAGTAATGTGCGCTTTCCAGCTATTGTTGAACTACAATGACAATGCATTGACAAGATTTTGGATTCCACTACGTAATGGTAGTACTAAAAGTGAGGGTTTATTTGAGTGCGCCAATTCTGGGTCTACTGCCATATACCGTAAACATAATGTATTCCTAATTGCTCCGGGTACTAATGCTGACTCAGTGGACATGTTCAGTCATCACCAAATACCAATTTAATTAAAAACAAGATATTTTAACTTACGAATTTACCATCCCGGAGGAACTTAATCCAATTGCTGCCTCAACCTTCAGCAGCACTGGATCTTCTATGTCTTGACTGGGCCCTCCACCAGTTCCAAATATTTGGCAACGAACACTTGCCCTCTGTGTTCGGGCATCTCGTTTCAAGTTGTCCCACGCCTTTTTTTAGAGCTGCTAGGGGTCTGCAATCATATATAAAATATTACGAGAAATCAATTGGGATGTATACAAATTCTAATTAACCAAACATTGCACCCTTCCTAGAAAGGTTACGCAGAGAGGACAGTCTGTCAAACCACTTGCCTCGCCCACAATCACACCATATATCATACATACTCTTCTGTTATTCGGACTATTAACATAGCCCTACTCAAATATCAGTTTTTTTTTATCTTGCCGTGTCTTCCTCGGGCGTCCCCGACTTCTTCCACCATCCAAATTCGCGTAATAATATACTCTCCTTACACTCCTTAGTTCGTTCATTCTACGTGCCCAAACCATATTTCTTAATCGAGCTTCAATGGCATTTGAAGAACACATTATTATATGAGATAATCAGTATGTAACTTACCGGTTAATTGAGTTGCTGCTATTAAAACCGAGAACCACTTCGTTCCAAGCAGTTTCTTTAGATTTCAAAAGTGTGGCGTAATTTGGGCCGCCTGTAGACCTAGACAAAATGACCCGCGACGAGGTAACTAAATCGACAAGTCGCATTTTCTCATTTGGGGTGAAATTTTTTGAGCGTTTTGCTTTGTCCATTTTGTATATTTACGATTTTGAATCTAAAGTTTCAACTGCATAAAACGTCAAACTTGACGTAAACAAAAAAGTTAAGTCAATTAACACCTTATTTTTTACATATTAAATACGTTTGTTTTAAAAATATGAAATGTCGGTTTATGTATTACACTATTTAAAGTAAATTATCTGTATAAATAATAAATATAATTAATTAATGCTTCGGTATTAATTTAAAATGTAAAGTTTCTAATTTGTCGTCATTTTTTTGTCTATGTAAATAAACAGTGCTACACACGAGGTGTTATGATCAAAATGTTGGCTACAGGCGAAATGGAGCAAATCACTACGATCACTTAACTGAGCAGCGCCTGGCTCAGGCTCAGAATTCCTTTGATAATCCATCGAAATTGTTGGCCACAACGGCCGTAAGACTTGTATTGTATTTATTGTAATGTCCTGTTTTTTTTTTCACTTGTATATTTATTTTTATATTTATTAATATTTATGGAAAAAAAGGGTAATTATTTATTTGGAGTTAATGGGGTTCGAACTGTCGTTCTTCGAAACTCGGCGCTAACGCGTTCGCCTCTAGTCCAAAATTCCACTGTTGTTATACCGTCAAATAATAAATTATTATAATAATAGTGTCAGCACTTGGGATTTTTAAGAATTTATTTAAAATTACTTTAATATGTGTTGAGAAAAAAAAAAAGAGTTTTTTTTTTTTTTTTAGAATGTCAAGCGAGCACTCTCACCACAGGACCACCGCTCCTGTGAGACTAAGTGTCAAATAATTTTATTATTACTTGTCTGCGAACATTATAATATTAATTGTCTGAGAACAGGTACGTTTATTCTTATTGTAGTAAATTGTTAGATTGAATTTGCGACACCAATCACTATCACTTCACAGATTTTTATCACTTAAAATTACCATAACCAGGTCATTTAAACTTGACTTAATTAGATTGTTTATTTAAACATCTATCAGGTAAACACAAACCGAAGAATTTTTTGATTTTATGTATTATTTGCAACGTATTTAGATGATTTTTGTGGAGCGATTTTTGACGTGCGATTTATGATATGATATACATTGAATATTTGTATTACTTTCGTTCGCAATTGCAATCTATAATCAATATTTGTACCAAAGTCATGGCATTTGCATTATAAATGGGTTAAAATTTAGTCCGTCAAATAGCTATATTAAAAACGGATTACATTTAATTCCTCATTGCAAATTATAGGTTGACAATAATTTAATCGTTTAAGTAGGTACCTGGTTTAACGCAAGGAATCGTATTGTCTAAATAGGTACTTGTATTCAATACTCAATTCTAATAATACGAGTACATAATTTGCTAGCGTTAAGTAGGTAGCCCGATGTATTTACGACCACTATAATAATAGCTGGTAAACAAGAAATAATAATTCAGTTGTAATTGAGTTTAATTTGGAAACACTTTTCAGGAAAATTGTTTACTTTAATCAATTACGCTAGCGTTAATTAAATTTTAATTAATTATTTGGGTTAATTATTTATTGCTAAAATTATGACTACTAAAGAAAAAAAGTTGAAATTACTGACGTCTCAACGAGATGCGTTAGATGCACGTCTTACTAAGTTATTTGAACTATCAAATAAAATTTCCGATCTGAGTATTCTAGAGGAGTTTCATTCGTTAGTTGAAACTCTAGACTTGACTAGAAGTAAGTATGAGGACATATCTCAACAAATTAATATAATAAATTCGGAAATCGATTCTAACTTTGAACCTGATTTTGAAAGATGGTTTAAGTTCGACGATATGTACGGACATATCAAAATAAAAATATCATTAAATCGGGAAAACACTTCTCGGGTGGCTAGTGTTATGAAATGAACTTTCTTAAAATTAAAACATTCAACCCCGTAATAATAATAATTAATTTATTAATTTACCACAATAATGACAGAATATTTCATTCAATTTCAAATCAATTTTCAATATTTTCAGCCGAGTGCATTGCAATAATAGAATCTCTCAAATATATAATCAAAAATAATTTTGAAAATTCTCTCGTTCTCTCTGACTCTCTCAGTTCCCTACAAAAACTTAAATCCAGTCCTCTTCTTCATCCTGATGATCACTTTGTATGCCTTATTCGAGAGATGATAGCCTCCATTCAAAGCTCTGGTAAAACTGTAACTCTGATTTGGATTCCTGGACATGTTGGTGTCATGGGTAATGATATTGCGGATGCCTTGGCAAAACAAGGAGCGTCCAACCCTGTTGTTACCCTCGTAAACCACATTCCCCTATCTGACATTTTTTCCATCATCAAAGATAGATCCCGCAATGTTTGGTTGGAGTATTGGCACATTGCTAGTCAATCCAAGGACGCTTGCTATTTGCTATGCCTCAATACAAAGGACTATCACATCAAAACCGTGGTTTCAGCAATTCCCTCATTTTTCCAAAAAAGAAATTTCTTCACTCATTCGAATGAGGATCAGACATTGTTCTGTTCCTTCCCATCTTTTTAAAATTCACATCCTTGACTCCCCAGATTGTACATTCTGTGGTCTAGAAGTGGGAACTTTAGATCACATATTTTTTGGTTGTCCCTCTCTAAACAAATATCCTCTCTTCTATCAAGCCTTATCTAAAATTGCCTCCCCTCCATTCAACATCTCATCTCTCCTAAGTCTGAACTCGACTCCGATTTTCATTATAATTTTGAAATTTGCCTATTTAAATAAAATTAATATTTAAATTCACCTTTCATTTCTCAATAATTTTAAATGATGGCCAAGAACACCCTTGAAGGGTGAAAGCCAGAAATAATGGAAAAAAAAAACCAGTAATATTTTCTTAAAATCAAGTACTTTGTATTTTTAAATTCTTTCATATGGCCACCCCGTGGTGTTACATTAGCGTTTATCGCCATGTAATATACTATAGGTGTGTTACACAAATAGTCATCGCCGCACAAGCCGGCGGCAAAGCTTGATACTCCAATCATTCAGGGTGTGGATTATAGTCAATTTCCAATTAAAACAAGTCTCTTGATATGAGGGTTTATTGTACAGGTAATACATGTTATCAACAGATCTACAAAAGGTACATAGCTTTTTTAAGGCCTAACTAGTTACTAGGCAATCTATTGACTCTAAGGGCTCTGATTGACAAGGTATATTATGCGCTCACGTGTAATTTACGGCGGATGCGGTGAGACGGTCGGCAGGTGCCATGGCAGGTGCCAGGCAGGGCGCAGGACGGGTGCAGAAGGGCGGCCACGAGGGCACACCACGCTGGACGGCAAAAGGTGCGCCAGAATGATGCGGGGCTGATGCAGAAAGGCGGCCACTAGGGCACACCACGCTGGACGGCAAAAGGGACGCCAGGGCGGCGGCCGGAGTCGCAGAGACGATGGAGCAGAACGGGGGCACTGATTGGATGGCCAAGGGGGTCCACACAAACAGGCTAGGGCGGCAGACGCCCAGGGCTGAGGCCGGGGTCTACAAGTTCACGATCTCAGCCTGGGGTCGACGGTAGGTGGGGCAGCTAGCATCACAGGGGTACGAGGCTGGCGGCGTGGTCAGAGGCATGACACAGCTTTACAACATAAGGTGCTGGGGGCGACATCGGCAGAAGGAGACAGGACCCAACTATATAACATCAGAAGGCTGTGGTTCTGGGGGGCTGGCGGCGTGGTCAGAGACATGACCCAAATATATAATGTAAGGTGCTGGGGGCGACAACGGCAGACGGAGACAGGACACAGCTCTACAAGGTAAGGAGGCTGTGGTTCTGGGGATCCTCTTGAAGTGGAAAGCTGGAACCAGAGAGGCGGCACACATGGTGAAACAAATCAGGCCGGGCCATCTCTACGGCGACACCAATTTTGGCGGCGATGGTAACTCGGAACTAATACAGCGGGTTGTCTGTTACGCGTCGGTCGGGGAACTGCCGCGTTGTTTGCTCGCTGCCAGTACTTGACCTGCGTTGGTCGCTCGCGGGGGGGGGGCTTGTCCCACTCTTTGGCGCGTGCCCCATGCCCTTATTCAATTCAATTCAATTCAATTCAATTCAATTTGTTTATTCCTTTAAAAACATTACAAAATTACATTTTATTTCGTTTTTAAGTACATTTGTAAAATAGTATTACATAATAGTTAGCGGTGTATAAACTATACCAGCATCAATAGAGCTTGCCTTTTAAAGGCAGCTTCACCGATGCTAAATATGTCGATATCCGAATTAATTCTGTTCAACAGCAAGACTGCTCTCCCCACCGGCATGACCATTGGCAAGTTGGTCCTGCAGGCCGGGAGATAAAACAGTCTATGCTGTCGGTGACGGAGATAACCATCAGGAACATAGAGACTAATACTCTCCATGATAGTCGGATTTTCAAACCATCCACGAATCAGTTTGAAGAAGTGTGATACAATATGCACATCTCTTCTGACCCGTAGATGGTTCATACCGAGCATGCCCAAGAGAAAGTCAGTAGGATAGAGCCACGGGTAGTAGTCATACTCCCTCAGGTAGAGGAATCTCAGAAATTTCTTCTGCACTCTCTCCAACATAAGGGAATACTTCACCTGATGTGGGCTCCAAACCACCGACCCACTCTCAAGCCTACTCCTAACCAACGCAATGTATAGCACTTGGAGAACCCGGGTGTCTCTAAAATTCATCGCAGTGCGTAGGACGAAGCCCAGCATTTTCAGTGAAGCACTACACGTCATTTCGATATGAGTATGAAATGTCAGCCTACTATCAAACATGATGCCAAGATCTTTCATAGTGGAGACACGTTTTTAACTTCGGGCATTCATGGTATACCGGTAAAACCAAGTATGACGTGCCCGTGTGAAAGAAAGAATGAAACATTTAGAAACATTGAATTCGATCTGATTCCGTTTACTCCAGTCAACAATTCTATTAATGTCCGATTGGAGTCGAATGCAGTCTTCTAAAGTTTTAATTTCCAAGAATAGTTTTAGGTCATCAGCAAAAAGAAGTGACCTGGAATGCAGAATATTTTCTGTAATATCGTTAATAAAAATCAGAAAGAGGAGCGGTCCTAAATTAGAGCCCTGTGGAACGCCTGACAGCACAAGGAATAATTTTGACAAGAATATTCCATGAGATACAAATTGCTTTCTTCCAGTAAAATAGCTTGCAAAGAATATGAGAAACCGTAAAGAAAAACCTATAGTTGACAATTTATTTAATAATATGTCATGGTTTACGGTATCAAATGCCTTCGAGAAATCATTATATGAGCAATCTACTTGGTAGCCCTTATCTAAAGATTTGGAAATATAATCTGTGAGTACCAGTAGGTTAGTATCTGTTGATCGACCTTTTCTAAACCCATGCTGTTCCGATATTAAGAAAGGCTCTACTTGAAACAGCACGTGTTTATGAATTATCGATTCGAATAACTTAGCCGGGGCGGAAAGTATTGCCACTGGCCTGAAATTTTCGACAGATGTCTTTGATCCACTTTTGAAAATGGGACAAATTTTTGAGACTTTCCAGGAATCAGGAAATATACCAGTATCTAAAGATAGGTTGAATATAAAACTTAGTGGCATTTTTAAAAATTCAACACATCCTTTTAAAAAAAATACTGGAAGAAAGTCTGGCCCAAGTGAATGTGTATGTTTCATGGTATTAATTGAAGATTTAACATCTGATTCGTCTATATGACTTATATCAATGTTTTGGGCTCCCTTCACATTCATCTTGGAAGAAGAAATGGGATTTAGTAATGGAGGCTCATTACTGTACACTGATTGGAAATGAGTTGCAAATGCATTGGCTACATCCGCTCCTCTAACTTCCCGATCACCATGCATCATGATGTCTGTTATACCACCATCCTTGCGCAGTGATTTTACGTAGTCCCAAAATGCCTTGGGATCATGCTTGATATCACTCTCTATTGAGTCGACATACGTTCGGAATGCTATATGAACATTTCTTCTAACAACTGCTCTGAGATTACTGAACATTTCATACTCATTTTGGTCACCAGTAGCTTTCCATTTTTTATGGTGAGCATGTTTTTTCTCAATGCTCCTGATGGTATCTCTAGTGAACCACTTCGGATATCTACGTCCACCTCTGTTGGGAGGTTTCCTAGGGAAACAAGCGTCAAATACATTATATATACATGAATAAAAATGGTGTAGCGCCTCATTAACGGTATCGAATTTAGAAAGTTCATGCCAATCCATTTGGCTCATCATCTGATAAAGTTTGACAAAATCACCCCTACCAAAAATCCATCCCCGCAAAGTGCCGTCTGTAGTTTTAGGTAATTTGGTAGTCTTCGGAGGCTTTTTACAAGAATACCGGAACTCTAATGCGGGGTGATATTTGTCCTCATATACGAGGGGAGAATCGCTATGTATGACATTTAATTCAATGTTACACAAAACGAGATCCAACATCCTCAACTCAGAATTGGGAATACCATTATTTTGGGTGAGTCCAAACACTTCGCATAAAAATTGAGGTCATTTTCAACATCCTTGCCGCTACGCGCTGAATGGATGTTGAAATCTCCCAAAATAATAATATTCCTTCCTCCGAGAAGATCCACGTTTTCGTGAAACTTATCGAAGAATAGTTGATATGTTTCCAGAGTTGATGCCGGTGGAAAATATATTACACATATAAAAGTAACGAACAAATCGATTGTAATTTTTATCCACAAGTCTTCGATGTCAGCTTCCAGATCAGGTATGTGTTCGGCCTTAAACTTAGTTTTGACAGCCAAAAGGCAGCCTCCGTCTTGTCTGTGGCCACTACCACTATCTCTGTCTTTTCTGTACACTTGAAAACTGTCATCGAATAACTCCTGGTTGCACACACTGGAGTTCAGCCAAGTCTCAGTGAGCCCTATTACATCGTAATTGTTTACCAAAACGTTAGAATAAAATAGAGAACATTTAGTTTTCAGTCCCCTAACGTTTTGGTAAAAGAAATGAAAACTATTGTACTGTCAACTAGGTTTAATATTTGGTAGCCGTGGTATAATTACCTTATTGACCCATTCTTTTAAGAACGAATGCTTAGGCCAATGCTTAGATTGCAGTAATTCTGCCACCGCTGACCCGGGTACACCGATTTTAAATGATGCATATTCTCCCCTCGTTTTGATTTTTGTTATCTTAAATGAGGAGATACTGACAGATTTACTTATTGTTTTGAGGTGCGATGTTAAGTCATCTACTGTAGTCTCTGGATGCAAGGGGTAAAGATGGAAGTATTTCACTTCCTCCTGGTCCTTTTGACTACCTCGTACGGTGATGGGACGCCGTTTACGATTACGATTAATCAAAGTCCAAGGTTGACTTCCTGGAGTTTGACGTAAGGGCGGTGCATCTGATTTAGCTCCATCCACCTTATAAGGACACGAAGTACATGATTGGCTGTTAGCCCGCGTGATCGTGACATGCAGAGATATCGCGAGCTCCTGTGTGTGTATTAGTGACTTTACATGAACTCAGTGCGTGATCGATTTCCGGTAACGCGTGAGAATATACCTAACTTGTGCAGTTAGCTTGTTTTTATGGGCGATCCATAACACTACCCTCCTTGTCGACGAAAGAAGATCCCAGGCAACGAAGCTGAAGCAGGGCAACGTCCTCCTGTTTGCCGTAAGAGAGGTACAGAGCTACCTCATTTCACAAAGATTTAAACACTCCCTAACTTAAGAGCCAAAACAAAAATTTTAACTACCTGAGAGCCAAGTTGAACAATCCTAATAAGTACACTGAACAAGGGTTGCCAAACCTCTTTCAAAAAAATAATTGCAGGAATGAACTCCAAGGCGCGATACAAAACACGCTATGATTTACATACTCGATTTTTTTTCCAAACAAAAAAGAATACACATGGCCTTCCTTCCAAACAGAAAGAATACATAAAACTTTCTCCAACAAAAAAGAATACACATGGCTTCCCTTTCAAACAGAAAAGAATACATAATGTTTTTTCCAAACAGAAAAGACTACACATGGCCTTTTTTTTAAGACAACACCAAAACAACAAATGTAGCATACAATGTGGTATATCCGAATGGATGTACACAATTTACCACAAGGCCTACACTTTCCATCAAACCACAAAAGAAGAACAATTAAGCCATGTTCACAATTGTACAATGTTATACATAATGATATTCGGGTTAGAGAATATTATACGCTTATGCGATTGACCAAAATCAATCCATATTCGCGTTTTTCACAATGAAATTCTTAAACTAGACATGGTTTTTTATACACAAAATTCCTGTCAGGGAATATGTACGCTGATTGTATCATGCGATTGACCGAAATCAACCCATTTTTGCGTCACTTACAATGAAATTCTTGACACTATACAAAACAAGTATCAATACACATGTTATGTTATTTCTTATTATCCATTGATAATTTTGAAAAACGGAAAAAAAACAAAAAGGATTCTCCTCAAGATTTTAACAATATATTCTCATTTAGTCATGGTTTGTCTGGTTTGCTAATAATTCTTAGGCATATAGACTATCCTCTCGTATCGCATATTAATTATTAAGGTCAACGCTACCAAGACCTCCCATGTAATTAATTCTAAGGCTAATATTATCCTATAACATTTAACGATTTACTTCCTGTATACCGCACAGCGCTGTGCCAGGTGTTAACAAGAAACACCCGCACGTCGTAACGATAACGTTCGACAAAACATTCAGACCACTCATAAAGTGTTCTTTCCTCCAAATAACCAGACAAAACCTTTAATGACCTTAAGTGCAATTATCAACCCAATTCTTTGGTTAAGATTCAATAATGTCCCAAAATGACATAAATATGCAACCTCCATTTGTCCTTAATGACCAACAATTTTGATTCCCGACGAGTCTAAGACATAATTACGTTATCTTTACAAAAACTATTTCTTCTTACCGGGTATATACTATAATTCATCTTCCTATGAGAAATATACACACCACACTTGACATGGCGTAACACATATTACAAATAACATAATTTTATTTCGTCTCAACTTTATGAAGGACTTTACACGTTATATCTTTTTATTGATACCGAAGCAATCAAATACGTGTTTACAAAAAATACGATTCACACCATACTTGACATGGCGTAGCATATAATACAATAACACAATTTTATTTCGTCTCAACTTTATGAAGGACTTTACACGCTGGTTTTTTACCATATTGATACCGAAGCAATCAAATACGTGTTTATAAAAAATACGATTCACACCCTACTTGACATGGCGTAGCATATAATACAATAACACAATTTTATTTCGTCTCAACTTTATGAAGGACTTTACACGCTGGTTTTTTACCATATTGATACTGAAGCAATCAATTACGTGTTTACAAAAAAATTACAATACACAACCCATAACTAATTTATAATTAGTTAGGGAACAATTTACACAATTATAATTTACAACATATTACATACCACTCAACAACTACTGTGTGTGATAGTTCAATTTCTGTTATATAAGACTTATTCGAGTCTTTTCAATTTAAAAATCGAGAACTACATAATCCGATTCCTAGAGTTTAACTTCCTTAAAAATAAACGACACGTATTCACTACGCAAGAAGAAAGAGAGAAAAAAAAATTCCAGAAAAAAAACAAAATAATTGGTAGGTAACCAATTATATACAAAAACATTTGACAAAATTTTCTATACAAGAGAATGTCTGAACAAAAACCACATACAGGGTTTCTCATTTGAACTATACAATTTTATAACACAAGATATTTGAGTTATAGTTACAAAATGGGTTCCTAATCTACCACTGATAACTTTAAGTGATGAAGAACGAAATCATCACTTCAAAGTACAGGACATTTCTTACGCCGTTTCCTGTCAACGAAAAGAAGATTATATGCACACATATAATCTTAATTTGTACTAAAAATTGGTGTATATTCTTAGTACAATAATTCCACGAAATGTAAATTAAGTTTACCTTTCGGTCCCGGGCAGGATATTGAATACTTAAGTCGGTTTTTTCTTTATTAAAAATAAAAAAAAAATCCACTCAACTCAAGGTTGCTTGAATTAACCCTCAATCAATGTAACGTGTCGTGTTTCGTAAACGAATTATATACATAAATGTATATTTTTAAATATAATTTTATATAACTTATGTAGTTACTTCATAACTACAACTTATATCTTCTATATCACAATACTCACTTATTGTGATAAATGTGTTTGATTTTCGATTTATTGTTATTTGCTATTTTAAAACGAGTTTTAGTTATGGAAGAGAGAGAAAAGACATATCATGTATTTCTACAAGAATTCTGCTAGCTAGACAGAATCTCCCAGAAAACATGATAAACCAAAACAGAGAGGTTATAATGTCAGCCAAAACAGATACACTCAAAGATTCATGACGTCTTTGAGTTATAAAAATTGAATGACACCACAGCTCCTGTTTATTCAAATAATATTATTAAAAATGCACGAAATATATATGTTATTATATACATATTATATTGCATTGAACTGGGTGCGAGAAAAAAAAAATATATATGTATTAACTTGAATGCGGTGACCTTTGATCAACTCATAATTAATATTATTATTTTGTGTTTAAATATTGTTTACCGCCTCGCGATAATAACAATTCCTTGGTCATAACGATAATCTGTTTTTCGTGTAATAATATTTCCTGATGCGAGTTTTTAATTTCAACCAACTATTTATTTTCTGTAATATAACAACAAATTCAAACCGATTAGTGACAATTATTAGGTGACATTGTTACCTAGTTTTATTATGTCTTTAATGTGAAATCTCCCTACGATTTTTCCATTTAAATCTTCCAGCTGGTATACCGTGCTAGAGATTTTTTGTTTCACCCGATTTTCTACAAAACGGGGTGCGAGTTTATTTGAGAAGTACGTCCCAGCTTTCGATTGTGCAAAGTTACGTCTCCATACAATGTCTCCAATTCCGTAAGAGGCCAACTTGTGTCTTGTATTGTACCGAGCGGCACTTTGTTTATATGCTTCCGCAAGAGAATCACTAACTTGGTCATAAATAGCTACTAGTTCTTGTAATTTTTCCGCGTATTTTGCTACCGTATCTGGTTGTACGTCATTTCGACTACCAGACGAGATACGCCAATGCGACGTGCCGTGCACTATCTTCTCGAACCCGTGCATAAGAAAAAATGGAGTGAAACCAGTCGTAAGATTGACAGTATTGTTTATTGCCGCTTGTACTGTCTTGACGTGTTTTGACCACTGCCGGTGATCATTGCCTACTAGAATAGCCAATGTGGTACCGATTGTTTGGTTATAGCGTTCCACTACATTATTCATAGGAGTATAGAATGTGTTGTAAAAAACGTCGGGGACGCCGTATTGAGATAAGAAAGCTTTAAAGGTGCTGGATATGAACTGCCTACCGTTGTTCATTATCAGTGTTCTAGGTACAGAGATTGGTAAGAAAATATTATATTCCAAAACTTCTATTATGGCTTTAGCCGTAGCATGTCGTAGTGGGAATAACCAACAGTATTTAGTGAAAACGTCTACCACACTTAAAATGTGAAATTTACCATCATAACCCTTGGGGTAGGGACCTATCAAATCTATACTTAAACTCTGCATTGGTCGGTCGACGTTTTTGGGATGCGACATGTAACCTAAGGCTGGTTTCGTTGAATGTTTATAAGCCTTACAAGTATTACAAAGAGACACTAACTTTTTCACATCATTATACATACCGGGCCAAAAATTTCTTAACGATAATTTTTTAAAGGTTTTAAACACACCAGGATGTATTGACGCGGAAGAATTATGACAATCCGAGATAATAGCTTGCCGATCTTCTACAGGGGACACTAATTTCCATTCGTAGTCTTCTTGTAAAGAAAAATCAGCTTTGCAATGTTTAAACAACTTATTCTCTTGTATCAGGAAGTTAGGACAATTTTGTGGGTTATCAACGCATTTTTTATATAGTTCTGTGTACCATTTGTCCTTAGAACTGGGCGTGCTTAATAAAGAGTCTAGCTGAGTAACTTCTATACGTGAGAGTGCGTCCGGTACTATATGCAGGGAACCTTTACGGTGAATAATATCAAAATCGAATTGAGACAAACGAGTCGCCCATCTAGCAAGTCTACCTGAAGGATTTTCTAGTGACATCAACCACCTTAAACTCGAGTGGTCTGTGACTACGGTGAATTTTGACCCTTCGACGTATGAGCGAAAGTTGTACACGGCGTCCAGAATAGCTAATAATTCGCGCTCTGTGGTGCTATAATTTTTCTCCGCCTTTGATAATACTCTCGAGTAATATGCTACAGGGTGCTCTGCGTCTTCGAATTGTTGAGAGAGACATGCACCGATTGCAAAATTTGAGCTATCGCATTGTATTATTAAAGGTAATTTAAAATCAGGACAACTTAATACCGGTGCCGAAATCAATGCATTTTTCAAGGTGGTAAATGACTTTTCTACTTCATCATTCCATGTATAATTAGATAGGTTCTTCTTTCCCCCAGTTATATGAGTTAAAGGTGCGGCAATGTTTGAAAAATTGTCAATAAAACGTCTGTAATAACTACATAAACCTAGGAATGATTTCACCTGCTTCGTATTCTGAGGACGGGGAAAATTCTTAATAGTTTCTATTTTCGCCGGGTCTGTGCGGAGACCTTCCCTGTCTATAACAAAACCTAAATATTTTAGTCTTGACTTACAAAATTCGGATTTTTCCATATTTAATGTTAATCCCGCCTTCTTAAGTATACTACATACTTTTTTAAGAAGTTCAATGTGCTCTTCAAAAGTTTGCGAAATAATAATTAAGTCATCTAAATATGCAAAAAGATTTGGTTCAAATTCCGGACCGAAAAGAGTGTCTACCAAACATTGTAACTCGCTTGGAGCATTTCTTAAACCAAAAGGAAGTCTTACAAACATAAACGTACCTCTACCTGGCACCACAAAACTGGTCTTCTCGCGAGACGACATGTGCAATGGAATCTGCCAGAAGGCTTTAAGTAAGTCTAGCGATGTAATGAAATTTGCGTGACGAAGGTTGTCCAAAATACGATGCACATTTGGAAGTGGGTAAACCTGGGCTTTGGTAGCCATATTAAGACGTCTACTATCAAGGCAAAACCTTGCAGTTCCATCCTTCTTGGGTACCAGTATCACTGGATTTGACCAAGGAGATTTACTTTTTACTATTACGCCTAATTCTAACATTTTGTCAACTTCGTTTTCTAGCTGCTTCAACCTCACAGGAGATAAGGGGTAATAGCGCTGTTTAATTGGTAAACCTTCAGTTTCAATAACATGTTCGATTAAATTCGTTTTACCCAAACCGCATTTAGCAAAAGATATGGATTGAAAATCCTCCATTACATCACTAAGAGATTTCATTTGTTCCGGTGTAAGATCGTTTTTAGATTTTACAACATTAACCTCTGAGATAGAAGTGTACGAAATATTTTGTTCTGACGTGAATAAATTCGGAGCTATGTTGAATTTCTTCCAGAAATCGATACCTAAAATGATCTTTTGACCCAGTGAGGGAATTACTATGAAGTCTATAGTTTGTGATATACCGTTATAAATTATTGGTAGTGAAATTTTTCCCAACACTTCCTGTCTCTTGTTATCTGCCGTCGTAATTAACAAGTTGCAGGGTGACAACGTATACGAAGAGAAATGTTTGTGTAAATTTCCTCCAATACAAGACAAAGATGCTCCCGAATCTAATAATCCTGATAACATACGATTATTGACATAAAATGTTACATGCGGTCGGCCATCTCCGCTGCAAGTCACATTCCAAGCTTCAAGGGAATCCGTATACGAAAATAACTTTACATAATTTAACCAGTCATTCCATTCTTTTTTTCTAGTGATTAAAGATGGCTTTGAATTAGAATGACCGTCTACCAGTTTTTTTGATTCCTATTACCTTGAAACGGGGGAGGTTTTGACAAATCCGGCATAACATTTGCTCTGTTGTCATCCGGCTTTTTCCATCGTGGGCTACGGCGCGGGACATTACTATTGCTAACTGCATTACAATTTTTTGCAAAATGGCCATTTTGATTGCATCTGAAACAAGCACGGTTAGCTAAATCAGTCGATCTTTGTGTAATCATTGCTAACTGAGAGTTTTTATTCTGGCCAAACAATCTAGTTTTGTTACGTAGTTGAGAACTATCATGATGAGTTTCATCCATGAGCTCACAACTCCTAACTAATTCATTACAAGAGCTAGGTGCATTGTACGAGAAAAGTTTATTATATTTATGTAATAAACCATTTTTAACTGTTAAAGCCAAGTCTTCCTCGGACAATGGAGATGTTAATCTATTATTCAAGGACGACATTAAATTTACATATTGTCTAACAGATACATTATATAACTGTTTGTAACGGTGTAATTTAGATTTAATTCTGGAATCACATTCGAGAACTTTAGAGCACGAGGCAGTATCTGTCTCAACATAACTTGAGGCGGAATTGAATTTAATCTTGTCCATCTCATCACATAACGACTGCAATTCCGTAACATTAGAGATTTCACGTCTCGCAGAGACGATGTCGATGTCGCAGAGACGATGGAGCAGAACGGGGGCACTGATTGGATGGCCAAGGGGGTCCACACAAACAGGCTAGGGCGGCAGACGCCCAGGGCTGAGGCCGGGGTCTACAAGTTCACGATCTCAGCCTGGGGTCGACGGTAGGTGGGGCAGCTAGCATCACAGGGGTACGAGGCTGGCGGCGTGGTCAGAGGCATGACACAGCTCTACAACATAAGGTGCTGGGGGCGACATCGGCAGAAGGAGACAGGACCCAACTATATAACATCAGAAGGCTGTGGTTCTGGGGGGCTGGCGGCGTGGTCAGAGACATGACCCAAATATATAATGTAAGGTGCTGGGGGCGACAACGGCAGACGGAGACAGGACACAGCTCTACAAGGTAAGGAGGCTGTGGTTCTGGGGATCCTCTTGAAGTGGAAAGCTGGAACCAGAGAGGCGGCACACATGGTGAAACAAATCAGGCCGGGCCATCTCTACGGCGACACCAATTTTGGCGGCGATGGTAACTCGGAACTAATACAGCGGGTTGTCTGTTACGCGTCGGTCGGGGAACTGCCGCGTTGTTTGCTCGCTGCCAGTACTTGACCTGCGTTGGTCGCTCGCGGGGGGGGCTTGTCCCACTCTTTGGCGCGTGCCCCATGCCCTTATAAGGACACGAAGTACATGATTGGCTGTTAGCCCGCGTGATCGTGACATGCAGAGATATCGCGAGCTCCTGTGTGTGTATTAGTGACTTTACATGAACTCAGTGCGTGATCGATTTCCGGTAACGCGTGAGAATATACCTAACTTGTGCAGTTAGCTTGTTTTTATGGGCGATCCATAACAGTGGCTTCGTTTAAAGTGGGTGTGATCATTTCCGGGGGAGGGGGCGGGGCGAAGCCGCGGGTCCCCAAAAGTCCAGGCGGGTAGAGTTCTCTTGGATTTTAGCGCTGGTTACGAGTTACGTGCTCAGCTTTGAATTCGAGACTTGCTTTGCTAAACAGTGTTTGTCAATTAATAACTAGTATATTTCGACTCATTTTTTATACTGCCTGAACCCTGGACGTCTACAAAACTACCTGCGGTATCGTTCCATGCTTTATTTTATTAATTTGTCTCTGCTTTCTTCCCATTAATATAACATCTTTTTTTCATTCTTTTAACCGTCCACAAAGAGATTTAAGCTTTTCCTACGCGTAGATTCCAGTGCTGTAATATAGGTCTTTTTGAAGGCATTTAGAAGCACCTCAATAATAGTGTTTTATTTCCAAGATATCCCTTTGTTCTGTCCACTCCTAGAAGGCGTCTGATCTCTCTTAACTTAAACGAACTAAAAACACGGTACCTGCTTAAGCTAGCCAGGTATTCTTGAATATATATTACATTTCTATACGCGGTTCGATTCCGTGGTAACGCATTATCTGACACTGGCGCCCAACGTGGGGCCTTATTTGAGAGAAAAATCGCTTTCCTGTTGTAACATTTATTGTTGTCGTGATGTGCATATATGTGTGTAAATAATTGTTTTTCCTACATCTAGGTACCCCTGTGTTTGAAGGCCACGTGTGTTCTGTAATTACCGCCATTTAATAAACGTTCGCGAACTGGTGTTTAAATTCAACGCGTGTTTCGCATTCTTCGCTATTTTAAACTCATAGCTTCAATGTGTTTAAAGGCCACGTGTGTTACGTAATTACAACCATTTTATAAACGTTCGCAAACTGTTGGTTAAATTCAACGCGTGTTTCTCAATCGCCACCATTTTTGGGTCCCGGTGGTATTTCAAGCCCACATGTGGTTCGCAGTCGCCATTTTATCGCGCCGTTCCGTTTAGTCCCACACGTGTTTGGCATGCATCGCCATTTTAGAATCATAGTGTCCTTTAAAAAAAAATAAGAAGAGTTTCGACAAATACTTGAATCTTGCGACGGTTTGCGTTCAAAAATAAAATAAATTTCGCGTCTTCCTAACAATTTATAATTTCCTTCCTACACTTCTGCGTTTATTTTTGGAGCGTAGTTGCGGATTCATTCAAGTAATATAAGGTTAGGTTATAGAATAAACTCAAAGCGTAATAATACAGGTACCTACTTGTGTGGTTATATTTGTGTTAAATTTAAAGACAAAAGATTTTAAAGGTTTCTTTCTCATTTTAATATTGCAAAAATTGGGTTTGGAAAAAATAATTACTTCCCAGAAATACGTCCAGGGTGGGCCGGTAGCCTTTTATGATACCTGGAAAAACCTGAAATACGTTAGTAACAGATTTTATAGATCGTGTTCATTTTAATATTGCAAAATTGGGTTTTGGTAAAAATAATTACTTCCCAGAAATACGTCTTGAGCCAGTAGCCTTTAATGATAACTGGAAAAACCGCGGACAATAAAAAAGGGGAAAGCGCGTACCTGGAATCTATTCACTACTTAATTTTGTCTCACTAGTACACAAGTAATTTTAAGAAATTAAGTCGGCTAATTTAAATAAAATTAATAAAATGGACGCCTTAATTCGCTTTAAGGAAGGCATTATCGTCCACGTTGATTCTTCAAGCGTTCCGCAACTAAAAAGGGCATTGAGAAAACGTGGTATTGTCGGGAGTAAAGATTTGCCAGCTTTACAAGCCCGCCATTTTAACAAGGCTTTCGTTCGGCGTATAAAACCCGCAGACGACAAGGTTGATCTTATTCCGTGCGCTGATACGGAAGTCCTGGAACGGCCAGTAGAGATTAGGTATATTTTGAAGGAAACAAAGGTGACGAATTTCGCTTCATGGAATCTTAAATTTAACGGAAAGACCGATGTCGGGGAATTCGTAAGCTGGGTGGAGTTGTTAACCATATCCCGGGGTGTTAATTCCGAGGAAGTTTCTAAATGTTTCAACAAACTTTTAACGGGAATGGCGCTGCTATGGTTTCTCTCCTTACCGAGAGAGAGTTTATCCTGGTCCGATCTTAAAAAGCTGCTTCTCAGCAAATTTGAACCGCCCAATTCTAAATGGGAACGTAAACTCGAAGTTTACGTATCCAAACAAGCGCACGGGAAGACGGTTAGAGATTTTTTTATTGAAACGCGTCATAAAAACCACATGTTAGAATCGCCCATGTCAGAAGAGGAGCTAGTGGAAACTCTCACACGTGGCCTCTTCCCACAATACGCTAGTATGTTGACCATGCATAGCAGTAGCTCTATCGAAGATTAAAAAATCGCGTGCACAATATTCGAGAGCTACCAGAAACAAGCATCGTGCCCGCCCCGTGAAGTGAGATCGGGAGGAAATAGTTACCTCAATAGCGTGGCTTCATCGAGCCCTGCAGCTCCACCGGCAGACCCCGGGAAAAATAGCTCAGACAGCGGTTTTCGCAATACTCGCGAACAATATAAATATATAAGGGCGGGCGGTGGCCGCCGTTACGAAAATAAGCGTAATAACATATCCTCCCATCCGTCACCTCAGTCAAGTTTTCTCCCCGCGGGAATAGATTTAACCCGACCACCGCCCAGAATACCGAATTCAAAAAACTAATTTCCAGCCACTCAAATAACCAACTTCCGCGGCAAGGTGACGCTGGCCGTGGATGTATTGAGTGGCTAGATGACCCGAAATTCTTAGAAGAAACGGCACATCTTATGAAAATTGAATGCATTGAAGCCGTAGACGGTCGCCCTTACGCGCAGTTTACTATAAATAATGTGCTCTTTACGGGATTATTAGACTCGGGGGCAAATGTTAGTTGCCTAGGAGGAAATTCATACGCGTCATTCATTAGTATGGGAGTACCAATGAAACCGTATAGGTCTCCGGTGATCACGGCTGATGCAAGTCACCAAACCGTGTTAGGTGTGTTATCTCTGCCCGTCACCTGCAGTGGATACACCGCTACTATAGATTTTTTAGTCATACCGTCATCATCACCTAAATTTATCCTTGGTACCGATTTTTGGAGATCCTTCAACGTGGCCCCGAAGATCATCACTCCGACGGCGAAAAGAGTTCTTTTATCACCTCCGAAAATAGACGAGATCAGAACCCTTATCCCAGTTGAAAATCTTACTGCCTCGCAGGCCGATAGCTTACAAAATATCACGAATAAATTTCAAGATATCTCCTTTGAAAAATGCGGCCTCGGGCTGACTCACCTTGTCGAATATAGCATCGAAACCACGGGACCGCCAATCAAACAAAGGTACTATCTTCTTTCACCGATCAGGCAGCAGCAATTGGAGCGAGAACTAGACGAAATGTTAGCACTAGGCGTCGTGCGTCCGAGTCGTAGCCCCTGGACGAACCCTACTCTGATTGTGACCAAAAAGAACGGCTCGGCCCGCTTTTGCCTCGACAGCCGCAAGCTCAACTCGGTGACCAAGGCCGACGCTTATCTTCTGCCATTCATTCACCGCATTTAAGACCGATTGAGAAATGCGCGGTACATCTCCTCAGTAGATTTAAGTAAGGCTTTTTGGCAGATACCGTTGGCTAAAGCTTCGTGCAAAAAGACAGCGTTCGTGATACCAAACCGCGGAATGTTTGAATTTACCCGCCTACCCTTCGGGTTGCGTAACGCGCCGGCCGAGCTTCAGAGATTAGCCGACAAACTTTTTGGACCCGAGTTAGACGAGCAACTTTTTTGCTACTTGGACGACCTTATAATAGTGAGCGATACCTTTGAAAAGCATATAGCCACTCTCCACTTAGTGCAGGAACGATTAAAGTCGGCCGGGTTAACGATAAATTACGAAAAATCTGAATTTTGTAAGTCTCGCCTCTGCTACTTAGGGTTTGTCATAGACAACGCAGGGCTCCGCACCGACTTAGCTAAAGTAGAAGCAATATAGAATTTTCCCCGTCCTGTAAATTCCATGCAAATCAAATCATTCATTGGGTTGGCTGGATATTACCGGCGCTTCATAAAAGGTTTCTCTGACATAGCCGAACCACTGACTAAACTCACCGGTTTTAGAAAAGGCATAAGCAACTTTAAGTGGTCCGATGAAGCCGAGCGGGCCTTTGTAACTCTCAAAGCCGCCTTAGTATCAGCGCCGGTGCTAAACTGTATGGATTTCAATCTCGATTTCTGTGTACACACAGACGCTTCAAATGTAGGCATTGGGGGAGTACTTACGCAAAATTTTTCCGATGGCGAGCACCCCGTTGCATATTTTTCCCGTTGCTTAAATAAAACTGAACGAAATTATGGTGTCACGGAAAAAGAACTTTTGGCGGTACTGGAGTCGGTACGTTATTTCCGCGGATACATAGAAGGCGGAAAATTTACTATAATAACGGACCACTCGAGCTTAAAATGGTTACACTCTCTAGATAACCCTTCTGGGAGACTGGCCCGATGGGCCACACGTCTTTCGCAATACTCTTTCGATATTGTTCACCGACGAAGAGCACTTAACGTGGTACCGGACGTCCTTTCCCGCGTAGAACACGGAAAAATATCAGCTGTCAGCACGCCACCGGCTACCACCGATTCCTGGAACCTAAGCACTTATAACAACTGCCTAGAATCCCCCCAGAAATACGCAAACTACACTATCCGCGAAGGGCAGCTAGTACGGGAGGATTATTCGTGGAAACTCGTTGTACCATCCGAACAGCGGCAAGCTCTAATAGTAGAAAATCACAACTCTGATAAAGCTATTCACCCCGGAATATATCGCACTTATAAAAGGCTTAGCCTAAGACACTTTTGGCCGGGACTGTATCGCCAGGTGAGCGAATACATATCTGCGAACGTATGAAGCACTTGTTCGCAGTATCTTGGAATATAGCTCCATTATTTGGGCCCCTTCTGAGCAAAACCATATTCTCGAAATAGAAAAAGTACAAAAGAGATTCATGCGTTACCTATATATGAGGGAATATATGTACTACCCTTTCCTGTATCCATCCTTATTCTTAGCAGGAATGCTCGATCTTAATACATTAGAAGCCCGCCGAAAAATATTTTTAGGAAAACATTTTTTTAAGATAATCTCTGGAACTATACATAATCCACCTATTTTGAAAGAGATTAACTTATATGTACCAGACAAGTATACTCATGGAAGGTCCCATACCCTTTTTTATGCTCCAAAAGCGAGGAATTCTGCCTATCAGAACGCCCCAGTTAACAGAGCGACTGAACTGCTCAACGAGTCTGCATTGACCATCGACATTTTTAACGTAACCTACAGGCAGTTTAACAATTATCTTTTGACGTATGTCACAAAGTAGTGAAACTGACCTTTTAGCACGTCCGCCCATCTGGGACATATGAGCACCCAGAAACGTGTGGACAGACCTCTACAGGTGTTATCCATGGATCTGATAGGCCCTTTTCCGAAAAGTTTCGCCGGGAATATGCATATTCTTAGTGTCGTAGATACGTTCACCAAATTTTGTTGGATATTTCCGTTAAAAGTCGCCAAGGCCACAGCTATAATCAAACTTTTAGAAACACGTATTTTTTTACTGCATGGTGTGCCTCGTAACGTGATATTAGATAACGGGAAAGTATTTATTTCACGAATATTTAAGAACTTTTTGAGTAGTTACGGAGTGCCCGACATATTTTACAACAGCTATTATACCCCGATGAATAACGTTGTAGAACGGTATAACCAAACGATTGGCACGGCCCTGGCCATAGTAGTAGAGAAAAATCAACGGACATGGTGTAAACATCTGGATAAAATTCAGGCGGCTTTAAATAATTCCGTAAATCTAACCACAGGATACACGCCGTTTTTCTTGGATCACGGCTATGAGCAGGTACCCCTCGGTGGCCTTCATAAAACTCTATTCCCCAGAACCGCGCTAACAACGAACGAATACGCCGAGCGGCTAAAAGAACTATCCGCCGTTTACGGCAATGTCGGTGATGCCTTGTTCCTGGCGTATCAAAAGAGCTCCGAAAGATACAATCTTAGAAAAAAACGCGTGACGTATTCCGTCGGTGATACGGTTTGGAGGAAAAATTTCGCTGAGTCAAATTCCGCTGCTTACTTTTCTACCAAACTCGCCCCGCGCTTTGTGAAGACCAAGGTGATTAAAAAGGTTTCCGACGTCATATAGGTGTTGGCAGATGAGTCAGGAAAGATCTTGGGTAGATACCATGTAAAAGATAAGGTTAAATTAGGTAGCTCCGCGGAGAACCAGACCGATTCTCCTATACCCTAACTGTGACCCCTTAGGAATTTAAAAACAACAATTGGAAACCTACCCCAATTGGATTCTTGGAAAAATCTGTTTGAAATCTGGTTAATGCGATTAATATTGGAAAGCCAGTTTTGTTGACTGCCCGGATGGGAAAATATTCTATTTTAAAATTCGCAAGGAAAGATAAATAAGTTACAAGTACTCATTGAACATGCACATCTACACAATACTTGGCACTGTCTTCGAGGGGGCCCCTTCGAAGGCAGTGTATACAGACTCCAACATCACAGTCACTCCGGAGTAATTAACCGGAGGCGGCTAAATACACGACACTATCTCGAAATATTCCTACACACAGTACGACATTCACATTGTGTCTGATTCGTACCCAGTTCCTACTTGCTATTAATGTGACTTCGATCCTACGGTTGCTTGTTAGCCATAAACAAAATGGCGCCCATATTGGTATATATATTATTATGTAATAAATTCTAACCCATTTTAATCTATTGTATACGAAAACTAAGTGCAATGACTTGCGAAAAAATATTTTTAATTTGTTTTCTTGTTCTTGTGTTGTTCATTTTGGGAGGTTGTCACGTCTGATGTCCCGTCTGATGTCCCGTCTGATGAGCATGGACCCTTGTCAATCACCAGGGCTATTATGGGGCTAAGACAAGGAGACATAATGTATAAAAACATTGAAGAACCTTGATCATGTTTGAAGGTGTTTGGAGAGTCCGCCAGCGGTGAGCAGATTGCGCCGGGTGCCGAAGAGTTCTCGAAACCATCCTCAATTATCATCCATTGAACGTTTTAAGGGACAATGATGCTTCATCTTTGCGTCACCTCGACAGCATGCTTGGCAATCCTGTGCAGTCTCCAAGGAATTACCCCTCAAAACCACTCACAAATAAAACCATTTTTACTTTCAAACAAACGATTGTATATTTTCATCTCTTCACGCCACAACACTCGAACAAGCACAGGCCGATCTCACACAGGAGTCGAAACGTTGGTTTTATGTTTTGTAAATTTAATAAGGATAAGTTCAAGGTATCGGCGCGACCTTTTTATTATTTTCGATATCACTTCTTTCTCGCCCAAAAACCACGCGCACCGCGGAATCGTCGTCTCGCGTATTGTCCCCGATCTAGCTACTCGCGTTCTTTTTTTTTTGCTCGTCCCGTCAAACCGATCGCAGGGCAGCCACCTGAAAAAACTCTTGACAAAACAATAATCGGGCACTACCCTGGCAATCCAAACTTGCACAATTCTTTGACGTTACAAGGTTTTTCTTTTGTATGGATGCAATGATTTTCCAAACAAATAAATAAGGCCCACAGCACTAAGTATTTGAAAGATACGTCTCGTATTATACCTATGTCAGCAATTCTTACAAGATTTCTGGCGATATGTAGGTCAGTAAAGGAGGACGATTTTGATTTTACTCGTATGTTGTGCTATTCTTCAAACAGCAATCTGGACCATTAAAATGCAGATATGCTGATTAAAAAAAAAAAACTAAAACGTTGAAGCCGATTGCACCGAAACAAATCCGTACCATTAAAAGGTGGATATTGATTCTCGTGTGTGTTTTTCAATGTATATTGTTCATTTTGTTTTATTTCTTTTCAGCAATGACCATACGGAAGCATATCCGAACCATTTAAAGGTATATACTGATTCTCGTGTGTGTTTTTCAGCATAAATTGATTATTTAGTGCTAATTAATGATTTTAGTATGTTTTTCGCCTTATGTATAAAACATAAACATATGTGTGTGCGTCACGATATACAATGGGAAGTTCTGCCTATATACTGCTCCCTTGTGCAAATATATTTACTATTCAATATTAGTTTCTCACTCCTTATGTGAACTCGAATTTTTATTTTGATTTTTTTTCGTTCATTGTCCACTGCTTATTTGCATTTTTTTAATATTTACTTATGTTTCGCTTTCATGTTAACGCTTCTCCTTGAATCGTTCCCGCCGGGGAGAGAGACATCTACGCCATGACGAACGAGTTTACGCTACTGCTCGCGGCCCTTTGCAGAGAGAGCCGATGCCATCACTTGCTGCTGTTGCTCTTACGATTGATACAATCACTTGCTGCTGTTGCGATTATGTGCACCGTATTACAAAAAAAAAAAAAATAAATATTAATAATAATTTGAAATATCGTGCACAAAGTTCACAATGTAAAATATGTAACTTTTGGGCGTAGGTTTTTAATGCTGAATCTCTATGTGGATGACTTCTTTTTTAGCTTTTGTCAAAGGGGTCTTGAGCGATTTAGAGTCAAAAAAAACTTTCATTCCCACGGCAGTTTTTTCGTTGTGTTTTCGGGAAAGTGTTATGAAATGAACTTTCTTAAAATTAAAACATTCAACCCCGTAATATTTTCTTAAAATCAAGTACTTTGTATTTTTAAATTCTTTCATATGGCCACCCCGTGGCTGCGTTTAAAGTGGGTGTGACCATTTCCGGGGGGGGAGTGGGGCGAAGCCGCGGGTCCCCAAAAGTCCAGGCGGGTAGAGCTCTCTTGGATTTTAGCGCTGGTTGCGAGAGGGTGTTACGTGCTCCGCTTTGAATTCGAGACTTGCTTTGCTAAATAGTGTTTGTCAATTAATTAATAGTATATTTCGACTCATTTTTTCTACTGCCTGCCCCCTGGACGTCTACAAAACTACCTGCGGTATCGTTCCATGCTTTATTTTATTAATTTGTCTCTGCTTTCTTCCCATTAATATAACATAATTTTTTTTCATTCTTTTAACAGTCCACAAAGAAATTTAAGCTTTTCCTACGCGTAGATTCCAGTGCTGTAATATAGGTCTTTTTGAAGGC
The DNA here is from genome assembly GCA_026573805.1 of Hesperophylax magnus. Lineage (NCBI taxonomy): Eukaryota > Metazoa > Arthropoda > Insecta > Trichoptera > Limnephilidae > Hesperophylax > Hesperophylax magnus. Next base: position 808,095 of record JAIUSX010000180.1, on the reverse strand, counting down.
ATTTAAAAGCACCACAATAAAAGTGTTTTATTTCCAAGATATCCCTTTGTTCTGTCCACTCCTAGAAGGCGTCTGATCTCTCTTAACTTAAACGAACTAAAAACACGGTACCTGCTTGAGCTAGCCAGGTATTCTTGAATATATATAACATTTCTATACGCGGTTCGATTCCATGGTAACGCATTATCTGACACTAGTGAACCGAAAAAATGTAGTGTAAAACTCCCACCGATTTAATTGGCATATTTCGATGGGGAAATAAAAAACTGGCCCATATTTTATTCAAGTTTTATTAACACCGTTTACAATAACGATACACTTTCGAATTCAGAAAAGTTATATTATTTGTTGGGAAAAATCAATAACCATGTTAAATCAACGTTTGCCGGGATCATTTTATCGCCGGAAAATTACGAAATTATTTTTAACTCGTTGATCGATAAATATAACGACAAAAGAGTAATATCTTCTGCATACATCCATCAAATTTTAGATTTTAAATCCTTTGCTGTTGCCAATATCAATAATCTGGAATCATTCATTGATGATTTTGCGTCGGCTGTGGCAGCCGTTAAAAATATAAATTCAGATAATTTGTGTGACTTTATTTTCTTACACATTGCATTGAAAAAAACTGGATAATGAATTCCCCTCGTTTGAAGACTTGGTGAAATTTGTGCGGGAACAAGTTAAGATCTTGCAAAGAACCTGTTCTTCAAGGAAATCTATGGAAAATAAAAGTGAAACGTTAAAACGGTCACAAAGATCGACGTTAGCCTATATGAGCGCTGTTAGTGAGGAAAATCGTCAACCTATTAAATGTTTACTTTGCAAAAATCCATCGCACGGAAATTTGTTTAAATGTTCAGAATTTAAAAAATTGAATGTAATTGAACAGTTCAATTTTATCAAAAGCAAGGGATTCTGTTTTAGATGCCTTAGTGATAGACATAAGGCTAGGGCTTGCAATGCAAATCAAAATTGTCATTAGTGTAATGACAAGTTTCATCATTCAATGTTACATTTTGAAGAACAGGGTGCATCACACAAAGGACAGTCAGACTCTCAAAATGCCCAAGGAATTGAAAACCAGAAAGCTGATCAATCGAATGATTCAAAACAGGGCTGCTCCAATTCTGATGTAGCTTTGTGTACTTTTTCAACTGTTCGATCTCATAATCTAAAGACTCATTGTACTGTATTGCTGGCTACCGCACGAGTGGGAATAATAGACGCACAAGGAAATGAACATCTTTTTAGGTTTTTTTTGTTGTTTGTTTTTGGGGTGTTATGCCGTGTTGCGCTAACTCCTTCTTTAGCCGACGTTTCGGACAGCGTTGCAGTGTCCATCATCAGGGCAGATCCGGTAGATCCGAAGATGTGAATCTTTTTAGGTGTTTATTGGACAGCGAATCTCAGAGCAATTTCATTACTCGGGATTGTTGTAGAAAATTAGGATTTTTTTAATATCAACGCCCGTCTTGTTCCACCGTTAAGGGTATTGGAGGATCATCTAAGCCCATTACAGGCTCCATACAAACCGAAATTTACTCTCGTTTCATTCGAGCAATAAATTATAATATTACTTCATTGATAGTGAATAATTTTACAGAGCGCTTACCTACCGCCAAAGTTGATGTACCTTCATTGTCATATTTGAATAACTTACCGTTGGCGAATGAGTCATATGGAGAAATTGAAATGAGAAAAAGAAAACCAGGATAAATTGACATGTTGATAGGAGCCCAGCTCTTCCCGCATCTCCTGTTGTCAAAAAGGGTTCACGACCCTTTTCAGAGGCATAATCTGCATGCTTTAGAAACAGTTCTAGGATACGTTATTTTGGGATCAGCACCAACTCGGGTTGAGGATAATGTTAGCGTATCTTGTTGTGCCATGATAGAAGAACCAGATGAAATTTGTCTCAAAAGATTTTGGGAATTAGAAGAGGTAAACGTACCGTCTATTAAAAGTCATGAAGATCGTGAATGTGAGGAAATATATCAAAGAACAACCACAAGAGATCCTGAAAATGGAAGATATATAGTAGCTTTGTAATTTAAAGGGGATGTTTCAACCCTTGGGGATTCATTTGCAATGGCAAAGAAACGTTTTTTATGCCTTGAACGTAAATTGGAAGCCTCTCCAAAATTAAGAGAAGCTTATAATAATATTATCAATGAATATTTAGAGAAGGATTATTTGACTCTCAGCACTCCAAATAAAGGAAATGAGATGCCTTTATACATAATTCCGCACTATGGAGTTGTACGAGAGGATAAAATCACGACCAGTTTGATAATAGTCCTGGACGCTAGTGCAAAAACAAGCACTTCCGTGTCATTGAAAAATATTTTATATAGTGAGGAAAATTTACAGGGAAATTTATTTAATATAATAATGGATTTTCGTGTATTCCCAATAGCCCTCTCGGCTGATATACGAAAAATTTTTTTGTGAATAGGAGTGAAAGATAGTGATCGGAGATATTAACGAATCTTGTATCGCTTCTCGCCCAACGAAGATATTAAAACTTATGAGTTTAACCGCGTTTGTTTAGGTCTTACATCCAGCCCATTTCAAGCTTTACGCACTATCAGCCAATTGGTAAGGTTGTCCGATGAAGGAGAAGCTTTTCCTGAGGCAAAGAAAATTATTGAAGAATTTTTATATATGGATGATTTTGTATATAGCATGGAAACTGAAGAGGGTGCAAAGGAAACATCCTCTCAGTTAATCGCATTATTGAAGACTGGCCAATTTGACCTTGTCAAGTGGACCAGCAATTCGCAAGATGTTCTGGAATCTATTCCAGATTCGCATCGCTTATCAGTGATAAAGGAATTTGATGAAGTGTGCATGCATAAAATATTGGGCTTATACTGGTCACCAAATTCCGATTTATTCTCGTTCATCACTTCTACACCTAAAACAGGTTGTACGAAACGAAATATATTGTCTTGAGTCGCAAAAATATGGGATATTATGGGCTTCATCGCGCCTGTCGTTTTATATGCCAAGCTTTTAATTAAGCAATTGTGGTAACACAAATGCAATTGGGATGATGAGCCTCCCGACGATATTGTAAGGATATGGACGTAATTCTGTGAGCAACTTTCCTCACTGAATAGAATATAAATTCCGCGCCATACTGGCATCACGTCCAGTAACATCGTAACCATTGTTGGTTTCGCAGATGCCAGCAAAAAGGCATATGGAGGTAAAGTGTATTTCCATGTCAAAAATCATGAAGCAATTTGAATACATATTGTGCTATGATGTGGTTAAAACCCATCTGGAATCGAACTAGGTTATAAAATTGGCTAGCTCAGTAAAAGGGTAAGCAGATAAAACTCGTATACGATCAGGGGTGAGGAACTTCTTTGTTCATTACTTCGTCCATCGGTCAGGAGATTGGAAGGGCCAGCACAATAATAACACATTATTAAAAGGCACAGGTATAATTAACATCTTCTAAAGAAACACATGGTTGAATTGAAATCTGTACTCTCTCTCTAGGACGACCGGGTGAAACGGAGATTTTACATGAAGTTAACGATTTGAACACAAAAAAAGGGTATGCCGAAGGAGCTTACATGGTTTCCAGGGTTCTGATGAGGGGTGGCATGACGTGTCGAGCTGGAAATAGCCCGCGCTCGAAAGGGCAGTGGTACTATTGAGGTGATATTAGGCACTTGAGGATTCGACGGTAAGACAAACGACTTCCAACGGGCCGAGTGTATAGCGGATTCAGAACATGTTTAAGAATGATGCGGCAAACTGTTGATTACAATAATTGAGTTGGTTTAAATACGCGAGATCTACGCAAGGTTCGGGCGTATTAATATTTGCCAAACTGGGACGCATAAAACGTGACTGTCCGAGGCCCGAGTGGAATTGTGACTGGGTTGAAGCGCGCTGCTTACAGCGGTCGTGGCTCGCTATTTTCACGTGATTTGACCATCTGGTCGCGTGGTCTGCCTGCCAGAGTGGGTGACCAAGCCCTTTTTAATGTAGGGTGACCATATTACGTAAAACATTCCCCCTCCGCCAGTAAAAGGCGACGTGGTAATGAAGCTTTAGGCGCTAAAAATCCTCTTCACCTTGTCGTGAGGGAAGTAGAGAGAGAAAAACAGTGTTGATTTGAGAGAAAAAATTACATGGTTATGCAATGATGAAAAGACAACATACAAGGTTATGCAGTGATGAAAAAAACAACATACAAGTTTATGCAGTGATGAAAAGAACAACATACAAGGTTATGCAGTGATGAAAAGAACAACATACAAGGTTATGCAGTGATGAAAAGAACAACCATGAAAAAGAGTACCAAGTAGACGTTATTTCACTGAAGTTAAAAAGTTACACTTTCACTGTAACTTGACCCATTTGAGATTGCACTCAAGTATCACTAGGGCCTTAGAAATTGAACTGTGCTTCTTGGTTGTGGTTGAGAGATGATGATGCGGAGGGCAAGAAGTATCCGGGTTCTGTTGTCGTACCAGCGTGAATTCCACTATGCTGATGTGGTGGAGCAGTGGTTGTCAAGGTGAAATGAAGTTGGTAATAACACGGAGTAATACCAGTAAGTTGATTGATGGTTGATGCGTGTAATGGCTATTATGTTGAGTTTGCGCATCGGCAAGTGGTTGATTTGTACAAATGGCAAGTGGTTGATTTGTACAACGGCAAGTGGTTGATTTTTACAAACGGCAAGTAATTGATTTGCACAAACGGCAAGTGGTTGATTGCACAACGGCAAGTGGTTGATTTGCACAAACGGCAAGTGGTTGATTGCACAACGGCCAGTAGTTAATTTGCACAACGGCCAGTAGTTGATTTGCACAAACGGCAAGTTGTTGATTGCACAACGGCAAGTGGTTGATTTGCACAAACGGCAAGTGGTTGATTGCACAACGGCCAGTAGTTAATTTGCACAACGGCCAGTAGTTGATTTGCAACAAACGGCAAGTGGTTGATTGCACAATGGCAAGTAGTTGATTGCACAACGGCAAGTGGTTGATTTGCAGGAACATAACTAACCTTGAGCTGGCATGCTCTGAGGTTGGTTCTTTTGAATGTGGTTTGAATGATGAGACAACTTGATTTGCAACTGCACGCACGACTCACACCTAATTTGGGTGCGGTCGGGTGTTTTTGGTACGCAGAGATTGGAGAGATGTGAATGATGGAAGTGAAGGCGGCAATGAAGAGAAGCTCAGCTTGCAGGTGATGAGGAGGGCTGCTGGTCTTCTTTTTAATCCAGGGACAGGTTATTATTAGAGCCAAAATTCTTGAAGTTTACCTGCCTGGTAGACCAATGATGAAAAAAACGTTTGGAGAGAAACAAATTGTGTTCAAGAGAAAAGACGAAAAGACAAAAAAAACGTAGTTGGTTAGAGAGGAGAGAGAGTAGAGAGAGATTCCCTATGCTGACTATGCCATGAGTATCCCGAGATTGGGGAGACAAAAAGTATCACGACTGGCGTGAGGTTACCTATTTGATATACAAGGTACAGGTAGGTGGTTGTACAGTAGTAACACCAAGTTTCTGAAAGAAGTTGGCCTTCCATGGCCGGTGTTAGCGCTTGAGCGATAACAACTTACGACTTTCAAAATTACAAGAAATGTGTTGATTACCTATGAATGGGGTGAAAATGAGATTATTTTGAAGCAAATTTCATGGATAAAGATTGTCTTATAGACAGACGATACGCTATGTGCGTATGGTACACCTTCCAGATTCATGAAATTAACCTCAAGGATAATGAGGGATGACAAAAAAAATACATGGGTTTGAAGAAAGGGTGAAGGATGGAGGTTTGAGTAGCGAAAATTGATAGTGACTGAGCTAATTCTCATTTCGATCTCTATGTGAGGACGAAATATATCAACCAGCAAATTTCCTAACTCTTTACAAATGTACATGAGTTTGATGGAAAGGTGAAGGAGAATACACAGTTATAACAATCTAATCTTTCACGTGTATTTGGTGAAAGATTAGGGGTCGTATTTAATCTTCTACAGTTTGTGAGAACATGACAGACCCTTGCTCAAATTTCACAAACCTGGGAGTTTTTCTTATTCGTCTCCCAGACAACGATTTAGGTGGTTTTGTGTCACGGTCTCGATTAACTCCCACGACACGATACCTCATAACCAAAAGTGGAGCTGATGGCTAGTCCATGGTCAATTAATAGTGGATGGTTCTCGGGTCCGCTGACAAGAAGTCCACAGGTATCAGTTACCGAAAAAATTTGCTGAATGCACAGCTTCATGTTTGTTTGAATAGAACAAAAAATTCTCACTACAGTGAAGGACATTTCCCTCATTGTCATGAGTTATACAAAAGGGTCCCAACTAAGGGCGACAAGTCAGGGTTAAATGATCTACGTCCGGTAGAGCAAGTTCATAGTGTCAACTAATTTAAAGAAAACAACAACAAGATATTGTATCGTTCGCACGAATTATGGTAAGTATTATAACGTCTCCACGTCTTATGTAGAAATTGAACGAATTACGAAAGAACCCAAGTATTGAAAGGACGGTACAACATAGATATTTATAACCATTTAAAGGAACAAATTATCTCTTTGGCCACAGTGTATGTAAGCCAGTAAAAAAAGTTATTATAACGAACTTCTCGTATCATGGTAGATATTATAACATTCTCATGTATAGTTTTAGATTTTATAACGATCCCTCGTCTCATGGTGGATATTGTAACATTCTCATGTATCATGAAAATAACATATCAACGTTCAATAATAAAAAAGTACCATTTCAATACCGGAAAAAGATACATACACAATGTCAAAAACAATCAAGTAGTGGCTATTGGTATTATCAAAAAAGGACGACGGCATAACCTTTGGTTGGGTTTAGGCGTTAAGTTGGCAATAATACAAGACATATGCCTAAGGATGTGTTAGATAATGCGTTTCCACGGAATCGAACCGCGTATAGAAATGTAATATTAAGGATACCTGGCTAGCTCAAGCAGGGTTCCGTGTTTTCAGTTCGTTGGTTTTAAGAGAGAACATACGCCTTCTAGAAGTCGGTAGAACAAAAGGGCTTCTTTGAAATAAAACACTATTATTGTGGTGCTGGTAAATGTCTTCATGAAGACCTATATTACAGCATTTTGAATCTACGCGTAAGAAAAGCTTAAATCTCTTTGTGGACGGTTAAAAGAATGAAAAAATGAAGTTAAATTACTGGGAAGAAAGGAGATACAGAAATTAATAGAATAAAGCAGGGAACGATACCGCCGGTAGTTTTGTAGACGTCCAGGGAGCAGGCAGTAGAAAAAATGAATCGAAATATACTAGTAATGAATTGACAAACACTGTAGAAAGAATGAATCGAAATATACTAGTAATGAATTGACAAACACTGTAGAAAGAATGAATCGAAATGTACTAGTAATTAATTGACAAACACTGTTTTAGCAAAGCAAGTCTCGAATTCAAAGCGGAGCACGTAACAACCTCTCACAACCAGAGCTGAAATTCAAGAGAGCGGTGTCTCTTCCAACCGAGCGGAGGACCGCTCGTTGCCCCCGCCTCTCCCGATAATGGTCAACGCCCCCAAGGGGTTACCATATGAAAGAATTTAAAAATACAAAGTACTTTATTTTAAAAAATATTACGGGGTTGAATGTTTTAATTTTAAGAAAGTTCGTTTCATAACAGATCTCTTGAACAAGACACAAATATAGCAAAAGAGACCTATTTGGTTTTACTTACTCTTTGCTTACAAAAAAGGTTTGTAGTGGTTTATTTAAGACCTTATAGGGTTTTACTTACTTAAAATGACCAAACAAAACGGGAAACACACTTGGTGTTGCCAAAATTGCCACAAACACGAATGTTGTGAACTTTATGCTATAAATTTAATACAAAAGGCACCTGGAGACACAGGATGATTTAATATTAGTGACCTGGCTCGGTGTATTTGGCAAGGCAAATTAATGCTTATTGAAGTCAAAATATAGTACATAATATAACAAATTGGGGTCAGGAAGTTGAGATCTTAAGATTTTACATACTCAATGTGACCGAAAGGTGTTATGTATTATACAATGTTATTGATGAGGAGGACAAATCGGCGTTTGTTCTCCTTTACAACAACCTTTTTCAGAATTGACGTGTCAATATCAAATTCTGAAAAAACAAAATTAGAGTAAATGAGAATGTTGAGCGCCATTCAATTTGTTAAAAAAACTGAAAAAACTTTAAACAAAGGTAATTGTAACTTTTATTTGTTACACCGATGTAATTTGAATCAAATGACGATACCGAACTGGAATTTACACACGCATTATGATTACAAATTACAGGGGTAGAATATTCACCTCAATTTATTCCTCAACCTCAATTTATTTATTATTTTTATTTTTATTTATTTCTTTATTCATTTTATTTTTATGTATTAACTAAAATGTTAACTTTTATGGCAGGCAGAGCACTGCACACACCGCTCTGTCCAGCTGAAATAAACATTATTATTATTATTATTAATTGGGTGTATGTTGCAAAAGGGCCATTGTTTTATGTACGATGGAACCCATTGGAACAAATGTGATGAACAAATGTGAAAGAACAATGTGAAGAACAAAGGTGAAGAACAAATGTGAAGAACAAATGTGAAGAACAAATGTGAAGAACAAATGTGAAGAACATGAGAGAAAAAAAATTTGCAAAACAATGTTGTACGTGACTTTTTGTGGTAGTTATGACAAAAAATAGTTATGTATTTAGTGTCTTAAGTGTCAGAATGGTAACGACTAATAATTAATGTCCAAGGTCGTGACTCCGGGAGCATAAATTGTTTTTGGGAGGCAGAAAAAGTCTCTTGACTAGAATGATATCAGTTCCAGAGAAAATACGTACAAAATATGAGTACAAATTATAGACATTACACGGTGAGGTGTGACAAAGAAACAAAAATAACAAAGGGTTTATACAAAAGAGCATAGTTGTACAAGTATGGGTGAGAAATGATTTAAAACCATAGTTGACACTTCTGTGTTTTAGAAAAAAAAAAGGTTTCCTTGCAGAGGTCGAAAATGCGAGTTTTTATATGAAACAAACGCGTTAAGACATGCTGTTTGTCTGCACGAGGGCCAAATCTCGTGGGACAAAGGTAGAGCCAAAAGTTTGTTAGTTATGTGTGTGGTGACCTAGTGAAGGTGGTGTCCATTGTGTCCACACTTCCTAGTTTGACAATATCTTTCACGTGATAGTTGCCGATTTGTTTACCAGAGGCATCCGATAGGGTGTATACTACATCGGAGATTTTTCTCAGGACTTTTGCTTTAACAAAGCGAGGAGCTGGTTTTGCAGAGAAATACAGAGCACCTTGTGATAGTGTGTTGTTGCGTCTCCAAACTATGTCGTTTTCCTTAAAGGTAACATGTTTCCTGCGTAAATTGTTTGATCTGTTTGTGTCAGAGATTGTTATACTGCCGGGTTGAAATTGCAGCCTTTTTATGTATTTCTTGTTGTAATATGTTGTGTATTTAATCAGGACGTTTTTGGTTTTGTTGAAAGGAGAAATATTCCTGTCTTTTAATTCTTTTTCTAGGCTTTGAGAACTTTGAGAGCAGATGTTGGCTATAATGCCTAAGGTGTTGTTTTGAAAATTCATTTTGTGGCTAGTTGAGTTAGACATTGTGAGAAGAAAAAAGAATTGTAAGAGTGTTGTGGCTGAGTTATTTAAAAAAAAAAGGAATTTGCTTGAGATGATGGGTGAAGAATTTTGTCCCAATATGGAAAAAAAAATGGCCAGCGTTTTCCTTGTATTTTTAATGAAGAAGTCCCTTAGATGAGAGTTTTTGATAAAATTTCAAAGTCCTTGATTTGTGAAAAAAAAACGGCCAGGGATTATCCTGGGTTTTTAGTGAAAAAGTCCCTGAGATGTGTTTTTGAAAAAAAATTTCCGAAAAAATTTCAAATTCCTTGATTTGTGAAAAAAACGGCCAGGGGTTACCCTGGGTTTTTGATGAAAAAGTCCCTGAGATGTGCGTTTTTGAAAAAAAAAAAATTTCCGAAAAAATTTCAAAGTCCTTGATATGTGAAGAAAATTTCCGAAAAACTTTCAAAGTCCTTGATTTGTGAAAAAAACGGCCAGGGGTTATCCTGCATTTTTGGTGAAAAAGTCCCTGAGATGTGCGTTATTGAAAAAAATTTTCCGAAAAAAATTTCCGAAAAAAAAATTTACGAAAAATTTTCAAATACAGATTTCGAGGGAGTGTTGTTTGTTCTTTCAACAATTTGGGAGGTTTGTGGTGTTTCGTGACAAATTTGTCTGAGTTTAGGCAGAACCAGTTTTTGGTTATTTATCCGCAAGCTTCCCTTCACTTGACAACGACATGTTTTTAGGCGAAGAAGTGCCAAGAGTCGGGGATTTACGTCAACGCGAATCTTGATTATATGTAAGGAGTAGGTCGGCTTTCTATTTTTTAAGAAAAAACTCGACCCACCTTCATTACATATAAAACGGATTGTCAAATGGCAGAAGGGCTTTAATTTTCCTTGGTTGTGTTCATGTGCAGACAAGCTGACTTATAACTTCCACAAACAAGAAATTTAATTTGTATCATGTACAAGATTTGAAATTGTTGAATTGTAGTTTATTGAAAATTGGAGCCAAAAAAAAATTGAATAAATTGCACGCATTTTCGTTATCTTCACATTTTGGTGAAGAATTCGCAAGTATTTTGGCCAATAATAGAATAAGCTGGCATCTGAATGCGCCAATAGCACCCCACTTTGGAGGAAATTGGGAATCCAATATCAAAAGCATGAAGACTCATATTTTTCGAGTAATAGGAGATCAGATTCTATCGTTTGAAGAGGCAACTACAGTACTTGCACAAGTAGAAACCATTCTGAATACGAGGCCATTGTGTAGAACGCTCTTTTCGGACCCCTCCGAGCCCTTTGCGTTAATGCCAGCTCATTTCTTGACGGCAACTCCCTTAAAACACCCGCCCGCCATGGAAATCGAGAAGGATAATTTAAACCTTCTATCGCGTCATGATTTATTCTAAAAATTGATTCAATCATTCTGGAAGCGATGGAGGTTAGATTATTTACATACCTTGCAAGTACGTCCGAAATGGAACACTCCTACTAATCCAGTAAAGGTCGGCTTAGTATTAATTGTGGGAACTAAAAACGCCCCACCATTAAATTGGCCGTTAGGTGTTATTGATGAAGTTTTCCCCGCAAAGGATGGAGTAATTCGGGTTGCTCGTGTCAGAACAGTGCTGGGATCTTATATTCGCCCAGTAGTACGGCTATACCCTTTGCCAACTCAATAGTAGTCTAGTGGCATTAGGTTTAGTCAATGTAGGTTAGGAAATTTAGGATAACTGTAGGTTATGTTAATTTGTTTATATGATAAATGCCATGACAATGCGGTTTTAAAAGGGGTGATTTCGCACCCTTTCAAGGCGGGGGGGATAGTTGCGCGTGAGGTTTTAAAATTGAATAGCCTTAAAATGTGTTTCCTTCACCCCCCTTTGCCCTTTGTCCCCTTTCCTTGACCCGGGCCAAACGACAGGGAGCATTATTATCGTTGCATCTTGGTCACCGCCAACATTCGTGTCATTTTGTGAATACCATAATATAATATGTTAAACTCGGCTGTGATTGTTTTGGAGCATCACAATCGTCCAGTGAAACGTTTTTACCCTCCGCAGTAAATGTCACTGTTTTTTTTTTGTGTTGAGTGAGCGAGTGTTAAAGGGAATTGCCCTTAATCGTATGCAAGCTGATAAGTGTAAAGAAACCAGCGGCTACGGAGAACGAGACCCAGGGGTAAGTCTTTGGCCTTTCCCAAACATTTCCTCTTGTAAACAAACACTAAGGCAAATTTAATTCGTTTTTGTTTTGTCTAAGTCATTATCATTATCGCACTTACAGCAACCCTCCGCACAATTGCGAACAAAAAATTTGCGCACCACCATATCAGTATATTTTCCATTTCAGATCTCCCTACATTAAGTATCCAGCTTTTTATTTGAGATTCAAATGTTGTAATGATGAGGTTTTGGAGTGAGAGTGGTATTTTACTGTAGAGTTTAATTATATGATATAAGAAGCTTTTTTACCGAAAAGTTTTATTAGTAGTTATTTGTTGGATAAGTTTATTGCCTATTATACTGTTACGTTATACGAACATTCGGTAGCAACACGTGTTTACTCCCACTCTACTCATGCCAGATGGCCACAGCCATGTTAATTACACGTGAACCACCTACGGCGACCGCTCGGCGACGATCTTATCGCAGCTCACCGCGTGCCTAGTTCTAGTCCTACCTCGGTCGCGCAAACAGTGTCCTGCGCCGGAGCAACTGTAACGCTCGCAACAATGAGGCGAAAATTACGCAGCATTATTAGAAACGGACTCGTTTTTGAATATAACTGAATATTACGCGTAGCTAATTCATCATCATGTTTCGAAATTTTAAGTTAAACTTTGCTCGATGGAACCACGCTTCCGTCGAATTCTCAAGAACAAAAACTTCCTGATTAAATACGCAACATATTATGACAGGAAATATATAAGGAGACTGCAATTTCAGCCCGGCAGTATAACAATCTCTGACACAAGCATACCTACTTGCACAGAAATTAAACCACCAGTTATACCCATCAAGGAAACCACAAAACCCTTCGACCTAACCGGATGGAAAATCAAGTACAACTGCAGTACCAACGTAGAAGACTTCATCGACAGAATTGAAGAAACAGCCACGATACGCAACATTCCCACTGAGATACTACACCATAACTTCATAGATCTCATCTCGCACGAGCTACTCTCCTGGCACAGAATCCACAAGAAAAATGTAAACTCCTGGCCCAAACTCAAGGCTGCACTCCTGAAAAGTTTCACACCAAAAGAAACACAGCATAGGATTAAGTCTACTCTGTTTTCCATCAAACAATTCACCAACGAAACAGTAGCACAATACACCCAGAGAGCAGATCTTCTAAACATCAAACTGACAACCCCAGTCCCTGAATCAGAGCTAGTCCCTATCTTGACAGATGGCCTCCTAGCAAGATATGAGAACATAATAACCTCTCAAAAAATATCCCCAGTAGAACAACTCAAAGATGTCTGTCTACTACTAGAAATCTATCAAGATAAAAGAAGAAACGCCAAGCCTTCTAACGAGCCTCTTCTGCCAAGCCTCGCCTCTCGGTCAACCAATCAAATGAAACTAGAGTTTAGCGAAAAGAAATTTTGCACCTTCTGCAAAAGAACCGGCCACTCTCAATCAACTTACTACAGACAAGCCAAACTTTCGTATACCCAAGATAACATAGATCACCAAAAACGCCCCAGTGACCATTCTCCTAAACAGGATAATTTAAGAGAAATCTTCAAAAGATCAAGAAATAATCTTGAAAGAATACACCCTTCTAACAATGTAATTGCAAGACCACCCACAGATTTCTCTAAACCTCCGCCGAATTGGTCCAAGAGAACTCCAAAAAAAACTAAGACTCAACCCCTCGAGAGTTCATTCAATATCCAGGCCTACTGAATGGACCGAGTGGTTGAAACACATTGCATATTTCAAAGAGGCCTTACAACTTTCTACGGTGAGTTGCACTCAAGCTAAGGATGGCCGCCCATACGCGCATTTTTCTGTTAATGACCACTGCAGTCACCACTGCAGATAACAACACACAAAAAGTCACAGGAGCAATTGTCCTACCTGTCAAGTGTGGAAACAAATCATTTCCAATAAATTTTCTAATCGTACCAACCATCACCCAGAAATTTATTCTTGGAGTCGATTTTTGGAAAGCCTTCAACATTTCACCTCAGGTTTTCAACCCAAGCAACAACACCACACCCACCACCTCAATCTACGAAATCCACACAATAAGTTCCCTACGAGAACCTTTGCCCACCACAGGTCGAACAACTGGAAGACATGATCAAGAAATTTGAGTCAATCTCGTTTGAAAAATGTGGACTTGGATTGACAAATTTAGTCAAACATCACATCAAGACAAATGGCCCACCAATCAAACAAAGATACAACAATTTGGCTCCCCAGAAACTAAAACTGTTGGAGAAGGAACTGGATGATATGCATCAAGTATGGGCATCGTGGTTCCCAGCAGAAGCGCCTGGACCAACCCCACACTCTTGGTATCCAAAAAAGACGGTTCCGCCCGATTCTGCCTCGACAGCAGAAGACTTAATGCCTGTACTGAGGCTGACGCGTACCCACTTCCCCTTGTACACGCAATCCTGGATAAGCTACGCAACGCAAATTCATCTCTTCAATAGATCTGTCCAAAGCATTCTGGCAAATACCTCTGGATGATGTTTCATGTGAAAAAACAGCATTTGTAGTGCCCGGCAGAGGAATGTTCCACTTTAAGAGACTCCCTTTCGGTTTAAAAAACAGCCCTGCTGAGCTACAAAGACTGATGGATAGACTGTTTGGCCCCGAATCTGATAATATATTGTTCTGCTACCTGGACGACCTAATAATCATCAGCGACACGTTTGAAAAACACATCGCCACCCTAGAAAAAGTATTCCAACAAATCAAGTTTGCCGGATTAACCATTAACCTAAAGAAATCCGAATTTTGCAAATCACGTCTATGCTACCTCGGCTTTTTAATGGACGAAAAGGGTCTAAGGACCGACCCTGCCAAAATCAAAGCTATGACAAACTTTCCCAGGCCAAAGAACGCTAAAGAAGTTAAAGGTTTCCTTGGTCTCGCTGGATACTACAGAAGATTCATAAGGGATTTCTCCACAATAGCGGCCCCTCTTAATAAAATAACCGGTACCCGAAAAGGTGTCAGTAACTTCGCTTGGTCTACCGAAAATGAAAAGGCTTTCACCTCCCTAAAAACAACACTGCAATCTGCACCGGTACTTAATTGTCCAGATTTCAATCTGCCTTTCACCCTGCATACAGACGCCTCCAATGTTGGAATCGGCGGAGTCCTAACGCAAGAATTCCCCGACGGCGAACACCCAGTGGCATACTTCTCTCGTAGTCTAAACAAACACGAAAAAAACTATGGGATAACAGAAAAAGAACTACTCGCAGTCATGGACTCTATCCACCATTTCCGCGGCTATATCGAAGGCAGTAAGTTCTCAGTCATCACCGATCACAGCAGCCTAAAATGGTTGATTTCATTAAGCAACCCATCTGCCAGATTGGCCCGCTGGTCGTCTCGCCTATCCCATTACACCTTTGATGTCATCCATCGTAAAGGCGCAGACAATATCGTCCCAGACGCCCTCTCAAGAATAGAACTCGCCACTCTGACCTCCGAAGAAGCAACACCAACTCTTACCACCAAAGACACTTGGTATTTAAAAACCTACGAGGAATGCAGGAACAACCCGCAAAAATTTCCCAACTTTATTATAAAAGAAGGTCGGTTATATCGTAACTGCAAACCACTGTCTATACTCGAGGACTATGCTTGGAAGCTAGTCATTCCCTCAGAAGACACACAGAAAATTATCATCGACAATCACAGCGGCCCCGGATCCATACACCCAGGAACTTTTAAAACTTATAAGAAAATAGCCTTAAGGTATTACTGGCCAAGCCTGTTTAAACAAGTCCGCAACTACATCTCTAAGTGCGACACTTGCAAAGCATACAAACATAGTACTGCACCCCCATCTGGTCTCATGAATAACCCCAAACGAGCAGACAGGCCATTACAATCACTCTATGGATCTCATCGGCCCTTTCCACAGAAGCTACGCCGGAAACATGCATATACTTAGCATAGTGGATATATTCACCAAGTTCTGTTGGATCTTCCCATTAAAAAGAGCCACAGCATCTGCAATCATAAACCTTAAAACAGTTTGGAGACGCAACAACACACTCTCACAAGGTGCTCTGTATTTCTCTGCAAAACTAGCTCCTCGCTTTGTTAAAGCAAAAGTGCTAAGAAAAATCTCAGATGTAGTATACACCCTATCGGACGCCTCTGGTAAACACATCGGTAACTACCACGTGAAAGATATTGTCAAACTTGGAAGTGTGGACACAATAGACACCACCTTCACTAGGTTACTACACCCATAACTAACAAACTTATGGCTCTACCTTTGTCCCTCGAGATTTGGCCCTCGTGCAGACAAACAGCACGGCTTAACGCGTTAGTTTCATATAAAAAATCGCATTTCAACCTCTGCAAGGTAACCCTCACTTTTTTTTCTAAAACACAGAAGTGTCAACTGTGGTTTTAAATCATTTCTCACCCATAATTGTAGGGTCAAGTGGTGTACCTTTGGACAATTTTTTATTTTCAATCTTATATAATTTTTTTCTTTAAATTGACGAACGACAGAACCTTACTTTTTTTAAAATCTTATGATATGGTCAATTATTCAACTTACAATTTTTTTCATTTAATTTCCTTTAATGGTTTTTGATTTATTAGAATTTTAAAAAAAGTGCATTTTTGTCCAGAGGTACAGTAAGTGTTTGTACCTTTGGACAGGGGTTACTGTACCTTTGGACAGTACATTGTACCTTTGGACCAACTGGATTTTTGCGAAGAAAACACAAACTCGTATTAAAGACATCTTTATTTATTATTGTATTAAACAGCTGTTCTATCTACTGTTTAGTGAATTCTAAGTATAAATTGTACAAGTCTTCAGAATTAATAGAATCGTCCAAGCCTTCAGAGAGTACAAAACATTTATGACAGAGAAAGTTGTCATCGTCTCGTTGATCTGGTATATTTTCCGGAAGACTTTTTGGTATGCACTGCTTATGAACATATTTCTTGCAAGAATCGCAGAAAAGTGCCCGGTCCTTGTTTGAAATGCGTCCACAGATAAAGCAATTACTACTACTACATTTGAGATAATTTTCATCTTTTTCGAAGCACTTGGTGCGACTTCATTTTTTAAAACAGGTTTCATAGGAACTTTTCTTTTCTCTTCTTTGATTATAAACTTTTCGGCAATTTCATTTTTCTCGGGCGTATCTGTCAAAATCCTCGATTTTCCCTTCCTCCTTCCATGATTTGTTACTTTTCTTTCAGGTGCTTTAGGGAAGGGAAGGATAAATTCGGGATTTATATTAACAATTTGCACTGCAGATGATGTCGATGGAAATTGGTTGTCTTCTATATTGTTAGTGGTTTTTAAAGGTGGTGATGTCAATGTATCTGGAATGACTGTAGTTTCTCCCGACGTCTTATCAAACTTTTGTAGTGTAGTTTCTTCTCTTGGCTCAAGAATTTCGGATTGCATGGGTCTGTCCGTTATAAAGAACTGAAGAAAATCTTCCTCTTTAAATATATTTTCATCTATGGGCCATATTCCACAAGATTTGAAACCACCTGTAATGTTTAGTGAAAATTTGTAACGGCTCATCACGTCTTTGTAATTGCTAAAAAAGACGTAACATTTGCTTTATTAAAGCTTGAAGCTCTAGCCAAGCTCGTTGCTTCCGGATTGCTTAATGATAAATCAGGCCATCTTTTTTTGAATCCACGTATCCATTCAAGACCTGTTTTTCATGCTGAATCCAAGATTCGGGAATAATTATCTTGTTGGCTATTGCAAATTGAAAAGCAAGCTTTCTAGTTGTAAGCTTGCTAAGACCAGACCAAAGTGAAGATACGCTGCTTTTCCAGGTAAACGTGTAGTTGTGATTCTTCTACCTGGGTAAATACCTTCTTAACTGAATAATTTGGAGGACGGATATCAAAAACTGCTTAAGGAGAACTTCTAACCTTGAAGACATAATTAAATAGTGTTGACTTTGTGATCTTCCATTTCGTAGCTGTCACTCTGATAGATGTTCCATTTTAAACCTCTTGCACAGCTTTCTTCAGACTTTCTGGGCAAACATCAGCTCTTTTGCAACCTGACTTGCTTCTCGACACTGAAAAAAATACTTTCATACTTTATACTATAACACTTTTATATACACACGTATATAAACACACGTTTGGACGCGTCCAAAGGTACACGCAAAGCGCTGTCCATAGGTACAACAACCAATGATTTACCAAAAAATAAAATTTGAAGTTATGCATACAAGAAGAGTGTAATAACGTGGTTTCTGAGTAGATTCTGAGCTATATGTTACATTAGCCCACTCGGTAGAAAACATAATTACATATTCACAAAAACGAAAACAAAAACTGTAAAATACTTACTGTTTTCTTCAAAAAATACTCAAATTGTCACTAAAATTACACTAAAAAGAATTGGAGAGTTTTGACACATTAGTATTGCCAGTTTATAAATGTACTATCCCGATTATTTTTATAGAGATTTTTAGAAGATTTCTTGCCATAGAAATCAGAAGTGTCCAAAGGTACATGCGTCCATAGGTACAACACTTGACCCTACTACTATGATCGTTTGTATAAACCCTTTGTTATTTTTGTTTCTTTGTCGCACCTCACCGTGTAATGTATATAAATTGTACTCATATTTTGTATGTATCTTCTCTGGAACTGATATCATTCCAGTCAAGAGACTTTTTCCGCCTCCCAAACAATTTATGCTCCCGGAGTCATGACCCTGGACATTGATTGTTAGTCTTACCATTCTGACACTTACGACACTAAATACATAACTATTTTTTGTCATAACTACCACCAAAAGTCACGTACAACATTATTTTGTAAATATTTTTTTTTCTCTCATGTTCTTCACATTGTTCTTCACATTGTCTTTCACATTTTTTCTTTCACATTTATTCTTTCACATTTGTTCTTTCATTTTTGTTTGTCACATTTGTTCCAATGGGTTCCATCGTACATAAAACAATGTCCCTTTGCAACATACACCCAATTGAGTTGAATGTTCTACCCCTGTAATTTGTAATCATAATGCGGGTATAAATTCCAGTTCGGTATCGTCATTTGATTCAAGATACACAGGTGTAACAGGTAAAAGTTACAATTACCTTGTTTAAAGTTTTTTCAGTTTTCCTAAAAAATTGAATGGCGCTCAACATTCCCATTTGCTCTAATTTGTTTTTTCAGAATTTTATATAGACTCTAATCTAACTCTAATCAGTTCTAATCCTACCTCGGTCGCGCAAACAGTGTCTTGCGCCGGAGCATTCTGGAGGAGGCCCACCACTTCCCCGCCCTGTTTTAGGTACTGATGGTACCCCTTAAGAGCTCTCGCAAGGACGCAAATTTTTTTTGATACAACGAGTCTTCATTTAAAATTTCAAAACAAGACCTCCAAAATGTCCATGCATACAATGTTATTTGCAGTATGCAAGTGCTGCGTATTAGTAACTTGTTAATAAGATCTATTCTATTTTGTTAGTTTAAACAAATCATATGTACAAAGTATCAACAAATCAAATAATAATTCACAGCCACCTGCAACATTGGTAAAGTGTGCGCCTCTTTGTGTGGTGGGGGGTGTCGTCGCCCGCTCACAAGCAGACCTAGGGAGAGAAAACAGGGCATTGGATAGGTTTCACGGGGACCAGGTTCCGCGCCCTTGAGCCAGGAAACCGGTTGTGCCTCGACGAAAAATGTGAGTTGGGGTTGGGAAAAAAAATCCCAAGGACCCTGAGGAGAAAGCGTCGGAGTACCTGGAGGCAGGGTGGAAGGTCACCAATCGACGTTCAGCCCATCCTCAGTCCAGTTCCTGACCCCATGGGAGGCGCAGTGGGCAGACGACGACACTAGTCCTTCATCGTGATTTGGATATCATCCAAGATGTGTATACACAGACGAGGTCTTATTCCACCCCAGAGTTGGGGTAAGCCGGGACAGAACAAAAAGAAAACAGGTCTGTACTGCTACCAGCAAGCACGTCACTCTGTGAAACATAGAAACAGAAAAAGAAAAGAAAGAAAATTGCAAAGAAATTTATAATAATCCGGTTTTGTACATGTCGACCTAGAAGAGAGATGGATCAATAAAGAATAGGAACAATAACTATATACATGAGAAAATTTACAACATCTAATAAAATACTACGCAAATATATACAGGAAGATTAAAACAATAACTATATACATGAAAAAGAAAAAAAAAGAAAAAATACAGCCAGCGACATGTAAAATGAGGTAATCTCGTCGTCCGTTAAGGCCAGGAGCAACACCTGGCATTATAAAGCTATTGAGTTTAATCTAATTCTCGACTCTAAGATCAGACCATCTCTCAACCCAGATCTTTGTGTACTTCCTCAGACACTCGAAATTCACCTTATTCGAAACGAGATCCGAATTACAAACCGGTCTCGTTGATACATTTAAACCAGCCAATAATTCATCTCTTGCATCCGTCATTATCTCACAGTGCCACAGAATGTGCTCGGCTGTTTGGTCAGAATTGCCACAAGCGCAGTTTGGATGTGGTGACAAGGAGAGTCTATGTAATCTCCCTCTGAACTCTCCGTGTCCTGAGAGTAGTTGTGTAATATGGTGATCCAAATTGATGTGAGCCCCTTCCATTCTGATCTAAACTGATGGGAAGAAGGAGAAAGTCCGTCTTCCCATATTCGATCTATCCCACCGAGTTTGCCACTCCTTGAGTGATAACTCACGCATTTGTTTAAGTAGACCAGGTAGAGTCCCGGCTCCACCCGGCGTAAGAGTTACAACAAGATGGGTGGCAGGAAGTCCCCTGGTCATCTTCTTTTTAGTTAGAACCTCCCTGATCTCTAGATCGATTGACAATATGCCGGCCAAAACAGGCAAAGCGTCCAAAGCTACGGTTCTATAAGCGCCGGAGAGCGCCAACAAGGGGGTTCGCTGACCCTTCTTGAGTGCCGAGAGTATGAGTGAATTCCCCAGACGGTGCTCTCACACAGAGGCAGCATATGAGACTTGAGCCACGTATACTCCCTTGTAAAGTAGTCGCAGCACAGGGGAACGCAAACCCCACTCGACTGTTGAGATTCTTCTCAACTTCAAGAAGAGGGCCTGGGCCTTGTTGGAAACCTCTTTAACATGTGTTAAAAAACTGGACGATCGATCTAGTGTTACACCAAGATATTTAACGGATTCAGCAAATCGAATGGTGGAGACTCCCATTTTGATGGATGGGTTTCTTGCTCTACTGAGGTAACCCTTCATTAAGAGTCCCACGGTCTTTTGGGGGGCGAAGTTCATCTTATTTCTCTCTACCTAGCTGAGTATTACTCGTAAACCTTCTTCAGCCTTCCCTTCCACTTCCCTTCTGCTGTCCCCCGAGACCAAATACAATTTGTCATCAGCGTAGTCCACCGATGTGCATCCTTCAGGCAAGGGCAACCTGGAGGAATCATCAAAGTTAATGTTCCAATATTTAGGTGCCAAAATGGAGCCTTGTGGGCATCCCTTGTCCACCTTACGGACTATTTTTTGATCTCCAAAAGTGATTTCAATTGTCCTTTCATTTAAATAGTCACAGTTAATTTTGAAAAGATTAGCTGGACATCCTCTATTTTTAACTTTGGTGAGCAACATCGGCCACCACGCATGATCGAAGGCACCAGTGATATCTAAAAAGATTCCAATGACATACCTCTTGGGACAGACCTTCACCCACTCAAGCGCATACATGATGGCGTGCTCCGTAGATTTCCCAGGGACGAAGCCAAATTGCCGCTCAGACGCCGGAGATAGAGTTTGCTGCAGTCTATTACTTATCAAAGCCTCTAAAACTTTGGTGAAAACAGGTAACAATGTTATTGGACGAAAAACCTTTACATCCGTCTTTGGTTTGTCGTTTCCCTTTGGGATTATCTTGAGCACGCCTCTCTTCCATTCTGTGGGGAAAATTCCTCTACGCAAGCATGTCTCCATAACCTGGAACAACTCTTCCTTGGCATGGATCCAGACATTCTTCGCTATTATTCCATTAAGCCGATCGTGCCATGGTGCCTTCTTTGGACCTAAACCCTTAATTATAACATCAATTTCAGCTTTGGTTACAGTTAATATACTATCCTCCTGGGCAAGAATTCTAGGTGGGAGCCGTGACAGAGCTCTTATCTGTTTATGGTGGTCGTTTTCCCCGGTGACTGAATCTAGCGGAACTAATTTACCCAGAAAAGTGTTAAGAGTGGTAGTCACATCAGTACTCTCAGAGTTCCCATTGGGATTATCCGATATAATACTAGTCAAATACCGGTCAGATCCTTTCCCCGTTTTTTCAATAGCGCTGTGGATTTCCCACGGGTTGGCGTTACCCACTTGGTTTACCCAATTATGCCATGCAGTTCGTTTTGCCGAGAGGATAGCATGCTTGAAGGCTCTCCTGGCTCCAGAGACACGACCCTTAAGAAGAGTGATCATATCTTGCGTACCATCACTCCTCTTAAGGGAGCCAAGTGCCCTGAAAGCCCACTTATATTCACCCTTCAGCAAAGTCAACTCACTCGACCACCACGGCGTCCTAATAACAGTTTTCGGGTTTGTATGCGCCGGAGCAATTGTAATGCTCGCAACAATGACGCGCAAATTACGCATTATTAGAAGCGGACTCGTTCTTGAATACAACTAAATATTACGCGCAGCCAATTCACCATCATGTTTCAAAATTTTAAGTTAAACTTTGCTCGATGGAACCACGCTTCCGTCGAATTCCCAAGTGTCTCACATAACAACAACAGTACCGCCGCCCTTTGGGGCGCGGGCAAAACCAGCTCGGCGTGATGTTCTCTACCTCATGACAAGGCGAACCAGTAAGCACCTTCGTTATAATCCACTTCCGTTGTTCAAGACAGTAAATTCCATGTTATAATTCCCCGTTTCACCCGGTCGTCCTAGAGAGAGGAAGAGAGAGTTAGATTCTGTTCTACCATGAGTTTCTTTAAAAAATGTTAAATAATAATATTAATAATAATAAATATCTTTATTGTGACAAATTTTCAAACTATAACTATGGAAATACATGTAAGACTGTTTTGTGTACATTGGTTTATAAATTAGAAGAGTATATAATTTTATCAATGGAAATTAATATATAAACAGTAGGTAAAATAAATGTAAATAATAGAAATGTTAATGTAGTTATATGTTAAGGTTTATCATAGCCCGCCTCACTAGGCTTAGCCTGTGTTGAGGCAGCTATCTACCAAGTTTATTTATAGTACTATAACGTACCTACAATTATATAAAAATATGAACACTCAATAGTTAGGTAGCATCAATATCAATACATCATATACCAAGTTCGTTTCTAGTCCTAATAATATACCTACAATTATATGAAAATACATACAATAATTAGGTTGCATCAATGACTTTGAATTTGGATGAGTGCACCGGTAAAGGCCCTATCATTACTTTTAATCCAAATTTTTACGCTATCTTTAAAATTTTTTTGTGAATGACATGTTTTCGTTTTATCAGGAAGAATGTTATAAAGTCTAGTCGCAAGATATCTAAAATTTCGTTGTCCAAAAGTAGTGTGCGTTACAGGAATTTGAAGTAAGTTTTTGTTATTGCTTCGAGTACAGCGAGTATTAGATCTTTTTTCGTAGTATGTATGTTTATTTGTGTATAGGTGAGTGAGTATTGTTTTTGCGTATGTCTGCCGAACATCAAACACATTCATAATTTTGAAGATCAAGTTCGAGTCAGTAATTAGAGGAAGCCTAAGAATTATTTTTATAATAGTTTTCTGTGCCCTTATGTTTGGGTCTAGTGCAGATGAAGTTCCACCTCCCCACGCTATGATACCATACTCAATAATAGATTGACAGAGTGCAAAATAAACCATTTTCAGGTGTTGTAAGTTGAGGAAGTTTCGTATCGTTCTGAAGAAGTGAATGGTTTTTCTTATTTTGTTTGCAATACTTTGAGTGTGAAGATTCCATTTGAAGTATGGATCAATGGTGAGGCCGAGGTACTTTATCTGAGCAGTGCGCTCAATGTAGAGACACTGACAACATTCTTCAGAATTCAAACATGTGTGTATTCTAATAGAGGCATCGTCATGAGGTTGACCTGTAATATTAATACTTGATGTGATGTATTTGGTTTTCTCGGCATTCAGTGTGAGCGTATTTGTATCCAACCACTTTTTTTACAATGCTTATGTCCGTTTCAGCTTTTTTGTAGACAGCTGGCCAAGTGTCAGCTTCAAACAGAAGAACAGTGTCATCGGCAAAACTAACTATTTTCCCCTGAATATTAATGTTACATAAGTCGTTAATATACACCAGGAACAAAATCGGTCCTTATACGCTTCCTTGTGGTATACCATAATTAGTTGAGCAGGTGTTGCTTAATATAATATTTATTTTAACTTGTTGCTTACGCCCATTAAGGTAGCTTTTAAAGAAGTTCGTTGTCCGCAATACCGATTTTTTCAAGTTTATTTGTTAATTTACTGTGCGATATGGTATCAAAGGCTTTAGATAGGTCTAAGAAGATTGAAATACATTTTTTGCTTTTATCAAGGTTTTTAACAATGAAATCAGTGACAGCAGCAATAGCGTCTGAGGTACTCTTGTTTTCTTGAAACCCATATTGATTTTCTGAAATCAGTTTATGGCTCACGAGAAATTTTACCAACTGTGCATTGATAACCTTTTCAAATACTTTAGATAGACTAGTTAGTAGAGTTATTGGTCTGTAGTTGTTTATGTCTGTCTTGTTACCTGTTTTATGTATAGGAATAACGATACCTTGTTTCAGGTTTGAGGGGAAGTGGCCCTGAGTGATACTAGAGTTTATTAAGTGTTCAAGGGGCAATGCAATTTCCGTAGACAGCGTTTTTAAAATCTTGGTTGATAATCCATCAACTCCGGCACTAGACGTGTTTTTTAGGGAATTAATTATTTTTAGAATCTCTTCCCCAGACACTTTTTGAAAGTTAAATCTTGTTTGAGAAAATTGAAGTCCTATTTCAGAAGTTTGAGCATTCCCACAATTTGGTAGACGAGAAGCAAGATGTGATCCAATATTAATAAAAAAATTATTGATGTGATCCGCAACGAGCTTTGGGTTTTTTAAGGTATCAATAATTTCTCCATCAATGCAGAGTTTACTTATGTCTTGTTTGTCTTAAGTGTTTTGTGTATTTGTGGCTTCTCTTAAAATTTGCCATATT
Source organism: Hesperophylax magnus (assembly GCA_026573805.1). NCBI lineage: Eukaryota > Metazoa > Arthropoda > Insecta > Trichoptera > Limnephilidae > Hesperophylax > Hesperophylax magnus. The sequence continues at coordinate 783,026 of JAIUSX010000180.1, read as the reverse complement.
TTTTTGGGATCGTTGTTGCTTTCTTTGATTTTGACTCCGTAATAGATTTCTTTTGCCTTTCTGATGACGTCACCGCACGTATTTCTGTATCTTTTGTAGATGTTTATTGCTATTATGTCATATGGATTTTCTTTCACTTTTTTGTGTAGTGCGTTTCTTCTACGAATGCAGTTGATGATTGAATGACTTATCCATGATTTCAAGGGTTTAATTTTGTTTGGAATTTTTTTTGACAAAATTGTGGTATTATTACCTAATTCATTTTCCAGAAAGTCAACAAAATATATCCATGCATCATCTGAGTTTTTTATTTGGAAAAGCTCTTGCCAAGATTTATTTTTAATTGAGGCTTTTAAATTTTCAAAGTTAATATTATTGTATATAAGAGACTGATCTCGTCTATTTTTTGTGGTGTCGGATTGCAAAGTAAAGATTGTTGTGTGGTGATCTGTAATTGTTGATTTGTAAATGATGCTTTTGTTTTGTTTATTAGTTTTGACCATTATGTGATCAATACATGAAGTTGATTCATTGACTATTCTTGTTGGTGTATTGATGGTACTAATTAATCCACGGAATTCTAACATGTTCAGGTAGTCATGACATTGGTGATGTGAATTGTTTGGGAGTATGTTGATATTTAAATCTCCCATAATTATCAATTTTTTAGTATGGGAAAGATTGGATAATATGCTATTAAGACTATTTAGAAATGGTGTAATATTACGATTCGAAGGAGAGCGGTATATTGCTAGAATGCAAGTGTCATTATTGTTTGTTATTTGCAAACAGTTCGCGCCAATAATGTCTATTTCCGTTACAATGGGGTTAAGATCATTTTTTGTGTATACCACGACTCCATCGTTCTGGCTGTCATGTTTTGTCGAATTGAAGGAAGAGTAGTGATTTTTTAATTTTGGAGTATAAATGTTTGACAACCAACATTCCGTGAGAATAATTATATCAAAGTCTATATTAAGGTGGTTAAGCTGTATCTGGAGTTCGTTAAAGTTTTTATTAATTGACCTAATATTTTGGTGCATAATTGTAGTGTTTTTTACCTCTGCTATAAGATATTTGCAAATTTTGGCATCTGAAGTAGTAAAAGGGTTGATTTGATCACCATGTTCTGCATACATGCGATTAAAGTTAATAGCCATTATAAAATTTATACTAAACAAAAAAAAGAATTGTTTAATTCCCTTGAATGAGAGCTCCACTAATCCGTGGCCATCACTGGGGGTTTCAACCTTTCATTGCTTGTGCAGGAGTTCATTATTGTTACAGTGCAAAAATAAGCATAAAAGATATGACTCACCAATATTGGGGGAATCGACCCAGTGAATGACCGGTAAAAGTGGGACTCTCAATCAAAGAAACTAATCAATTTTTTTAAGATCATCCGAATGTTTGATGTAGTGTATTTGTCTATCGCCGTCATTTTTCCTACTCATTATTTTACAGTCTTTGTACCAGACATATTTGAAGCCCATTTCTTTTGCCCTTGTTTTAGACCTCCACAGAAGATCTTTGAAATAGGGACCAAGGATTTCACCAACAAAAATCTTCTGGAATCCGTTTCCTTGTGCTGTAATTGTATTAAGTTGCCTTTTGTTCAGTAGAATTTGTCGTCTTTTTTGGGGGTTAGTAAATCTGACGTGGAGTTTTGGGGGGACTCCAGGTCGTCGGTCCGGAATTTTCTTAATGTCGAGGATGTCATCGCCTTTTAATTCGATTCCTGAGACTGCGGCCACCCGTTTAATCATTTCTGCAGGCTGCTCACCCTCTTTTACTTCGATCCCTGTAAATTCAAGGGTGTCTTCATGAGTTACTTGCTCCACTTCTGCCAGTCTGACTTCCAGGCTCTTTATTATTCTGTCCTTTTCCGTTAGCTCCTTTCTCATTAATTCAACTTCCGAAACCAGTTTGATAATGGTCTCCATCTTAAGATGAATGTCATCGTACTGACGGCTGATGAAGTCCCTTGTGTTTCTGGTTTCTTGATTTTCATCATCTATTTTCTTTAATATTGCTTGTTTAAATAATTCCAATTTTTTTTCCATTTTCATCTCAATTTTTTCCAGCAGATTGTCGAAGTTTAAAACGTAGGGCTCAGATGAAAGGTTAGCAGCTGTCGTTTGTCCTTTGCTTCTCAGATTTTTTTCTGAATTTGCCATTTTGGTAGACACTTGTTACATTAGCGTTTATTGCCATGTAATATACTATAGGTGAGTTACACAAATAGTCATCGCCGCACAAGGCAGGCGGCAGAGCTTGTTACTCCAATCAGGGGGTGGATTATAGTCAGTTTCCCAAATAAAACATGTGTCCGTGATACCATATGTTTATTGTACAGGTAATACAGGTTATCAAACAGATCTACAAAAGGTACATAGCTTTTTAAGGCCTAACTTGTTACTAGGCAATCTATTGACTCTAAGGGCTCTGATTGACAAAGGTATATTATTCGCTCACGTGTAGTTTGCGGCTGATGCGGTGAACGATGGTGCTGATGCCATAAGCGGAATGCCTAGGCTGATGCAGGGCGGGAATACGACTCCTACAGGGCGGCGCAGAAACGGCCTTGGGCGGCCTGAGGCGACCTGGGGCATTGTTGGAAACACGTGGGCGGCTCATGGCGAAGGGCGGCACAGAAGCAGCCTGGAGCAGTGGTGGGCGGCCTGGGTTTGAACCCCGTGGGCGGCGGCGGGTGCACGGCCGCGGCCCAGGGATATGACGCAATCATATCCATGATGGTGTAGTCGGCTGAAGATTGCCTGGACGTGATAAACTGAGTCTATAGACGCGGCACGTTATAAAACGTATGCACGCCGGTCCATAATTACGGCGACACCAATTTGGCGGCAAATGATAACTCCGAACTAATACATCGTGTTGAGATCAGCGGGGTCGGCGGTCAACTGGCGCGTGGCTTGCTAGCTGCAAGTACTTGACCTTTGTCGGGCGCAAGTGGAAGGGATATTCTACGATATCCGATTGGTTGATAGCTCGCGTGATCCGTGTCAAGCAGAGACGTCGCGGATGTACGTGTATGTATTTGTGTTTTAACATGCTCTGGGTGCATGATCGATTTCCGGCAACGCGTGGATATGCATAACTGTGCAGTTAGCTTGAATTTATGGGCGATCCATAACACTACCCTCCTTGTCGACGAAAGAAGATCCCAGGCAACGAAGCTGAAGCAGGGCAACGTCCTCCTGTTTGCCGTACGAGAGGTACAGAGCTACCTCATTTCACAAAGATTTAAACACTCCCTAACTTAAGAGCCAAAACAAAAATTTTAACTACCTGAGAGCCAAGTTGAACAATCCTAACAAGTACACTGAACAAGGGTTGCCAAACCTCTTTCAAAAATAATTGCAGAAATGAACTCCAAGGCGCGATACAAAACACGCTATGATTTACATACTCGATTTTTTTTCCAGACAAAAAAAAGAATACACATGGCCTTCCTTCCAAACAGAAAAGAATACATAAGACTTTTTCCAAACAGAAAAGAATACACATGGCTTTCCTTCCAAACAGAAAAGAATACATAATGCTTTCTCCAACAAAAAGAATACACATGGCTTTTTTTTTTTTAAGACAACACCAAAACAACAAATGTAGCCTACAATGTGGTATATCCGAATGGATGTACACATTTACCACAAGGCCTACACTTTCCATCAAACCACAAAAGAAGAACAATTAAGCCATGTTCACAATTGTACAATGTTATACATAATGATATTCTGGTTAGAGAATATTATACGCTTATGCGATTGACCAAAATCAATCCATATTCGCGTTTTTCACAATGAAATTCTTAAACTAGACATGGTTTTTTATACACAAAATTCCTGTTAGGGAATATGTACGCTGATTGTATCATGCGATTGACCGAAATCAACCCATTTTTGCGTCACTTACAATGAAATTCTTGACACTATACAAAACAAGTATCAATACACATGTTATGTTATTTCTTATTATCCATTGATAATTTTGAAAAACGGAAAAAAAGATTCTCCTCAAGATTTTAACAATATATTCTCATTTAGTCATGGTTTGTCTGGTTTGCTAATAATTCTTAGGCATATAGACCATCCTCTCGTATCGCATATTAATTATTAAGGTTAACGCTACCAAAACCTCCCATGTAATTAATTCTAAGGCTAATATCATCCTATAACATTTAACGATTTACTTCCTGTAAACCGTACAGCGCTGTACCAGGTGTTAACAAGAAACACCCGCACTTCGTAACGATAACGTTCGACAAAACATTCAGACCACTCATAAATATCAAACTAGGCATCCTCGAAGGAGAAATTATGACATACAAACATCTGTCATCAAACCAATCGCCCGATAATACCAACAGCACGTGGAGCTCGATTGTCTCCAACCAAACCCAGCCTAAAAATTATCCTCCTAACACCAGAAATAATTTACCTATTCTCCCTGCAAGACCCGCAGTACTTATCTACCCTAAAGACGACACGGAACTTACCTCTAATAATACCCTTGAAACACTGAAGACGTCCACTAACCCATCATCATTGGGAATTACAATCACGGGAGTACGAGAAATTAGGAATGGAGGTGTAGTCGTGCATCCCAGTACTGATGCCGAGGCCATTAAACTGGCCAATGCACCGACCCTATCCAACGCCGGTCTGAAAGCGGCCGTTGCTTCCCATAAACTTCCTCGGATAGCTATCCACGGCTTACCTCAAATTTTACCCCTCGAGAACATCACCTTGGCTATTCATCAACAAACTCACGAAGAAACTGGTCTACAACTAAATGATTTAAAAGATAAGTTGCAGTTCTCACATAAAGTTGGACCTCGCACTGGACGGTGTATCCACGTCTTTCGGGTTCCTCCCTCTGTTCGCCACTCCCTCATTCGCGTCTCCAAACTAGCTATGGACTGGCAGGTTCATTCCGTAAGGGACTGGATCGACAATCTTAAATGTGGAAATTGTCAACTCTATGGACATACTGCGACAAATTGTAACACTGTCACGCCAACCTGTTCCCATTGTGGAAAACCTGGACACAATCGTGATACTTGCCCGACGCCCGACAAGCCACCATCATGCGCCACCTGCAAGTTCTTCAGGAAACCGGCCACACACAAGACTGGCTCCCCTGACTGTCCAGCCCGCCAAGCCGCTGAGAGACGGGAACTATCTCGTGTAAATTTTTTAGGCTGAACCGGAATAGTCATCCCAGTAATACAATTTTCTATTCCTATTATCAAAATATTCGCGGTCTCAATACTAAATTAAATGCCTTCAGATGTTCCGTAAACATAAGTCCTTATGATTTCTTATTTTTCACTGAAACATGGTTATCAGACAATATTCCTTCAACCGAACTTGGACTGCATAATTATAATATTTTTCGCTGTGACCGCTCCTCCTCTTCAAACAAGTCTAGAGGTGGTGGGGTTATGATATGTGTTAAAAAAAATACTCTTGCCACATTCTTGATTCTCGTAATGATGTATCTGAAGAACTATTTGTTTGTGTTCTGCTTGGCTCCAAGAAACTTATCATTGGTTGTATCTACATTCCCCCATCCTCTTCAACAGATATCTAAAGTCACATACTGAAGCAGTAGAACGTATTTCTATAAATGCCGATTCATTAATTATTTGCGGTGATTACAATCTACCGAAGGTAATATGGCTCAATGACAATCATGGTGTAAAAACTCCTAGTAATATTTCCCTTCAAGCTTCTATAATAATGAATCTATTTGCCTACTTGAACATGTTCCAACTAAACTCAATCCATAACTGTCAAGGTTACTGTCTTGACCTGATCTTTACTAACACGCCTAGCGTTTGTGTTAGTGAAGCTTCTGACTCATTACTACCAATAGATAAATATCACCCACCACTCGATATCAACTTCACTAATCCTTTCAAAAATGTTACCTTAAAATCAACGGTTACATACCACTACAAATTTAACAAAGGTGACTATACTAGCATGAACAGATATCTCGCCCAAACTGACTGGACATTTCTTGAATCGAACATCAATATTAACGATGCTACATTTAAATTCAACGAATGTATAACTAATGCCATAGACTTATTTGTACCTAAGGGAACTTATTCCCAGCCTAAGTTTCCCATTTGGTTCAGCATGAAACTAAAGAAGTTGATAATCGAGAAAAAGAAAATACACAAATTATTCAAATGTACGAACAACTTGGCGCATTACCATAAATTTTCTCAGCTAAGAGAACTATCCAAAATCGAATCTGTTAGGTGCTATAAATCCTACATCGAACTCACTGAGACACAATTAAATCTTAACCCTAAACAATTCTGGAAATTTGTTAAACAAAAAAGTACTAATGATAATGATCTCCCTCCAAGTATGTTCTTTCATGAAAATCATGCTACCAACGGTCTCGACATTGCTAACCTTTTCGCTGAACACTTCTCCTCCGTCTATTCTGATACCTCGTGCACTATCCCTCCACTCAACTATACTAATACTATTGATTTAAATAATTGCCAAATCACAAATAACTCCTTAAAAAATCTCCCCAGCGAAACAAGCACTGGTCCTGATGATATTCCAGAAATATTACTGAAGGAATGTAAATTTACTATATCTAAGCCAATTTGTTTGTTATATAACTTGTCAATATCATCTGCCACTTTTCCAGACTCCTGGAAAGTTTCTTATATCAGACCTATTTTCAAATCAGGTAATAAGTCGAACGTAGAAAACTATAGACCCATATCGATATTATCCCATGTTCCTAAAATATTTGAATCAATAATCACGAAGAAAATCACACCTATCTTTAAAAATGTACTGATCGAGGAACAGCATGGATTTAGATCTGCTAAATCTACTACTACTAACTTACTATCCTTTACCAATTCCATCGTCAATGGTCTAGAAAATAACTCACAAATAGATGTTCTATATACCGACTTCTCTAAAGCTTTCGACAAAGTAAACCACTCAATCCTTATGGCCAAACTATATGCTATCGGTATTAGAAACCCCTTGCTATCATTCTTTAATTCTTATTTAAGCAATAAAAAACAAAGAGTTAAATTAAACAACTTTGTGTCTACTATTATTGAAGTAACGTCCGGCGTACCTCAAGGAGCACATCTAGCACCGCTTCTTTTTAACTTGTTTATAAACGACATTATTAGTATTTTTTCTCATACACGCTTTTGGCTTTTTGCTGACGACAATAAGATTCTAAAGATAATAAAAAATCACGATGACTGCCTTCTTTTCCAATTGAATATCGACTCTTTCAATGATTGGTGTAAAATTAATTGCTTAAAACTAAATGTCGATAAATGCAAAATTATGTCCTTCTATAGATCAAAAAAACCGATTGTCTTCGAATACAAACTTAATAATATTTGCTTAGCAACTGTTACATCTATTAAAGACCTTGGTGTCTCTCTTGATAGCAAGCTTTCTTTTCGGGATCACATAACTGCAATCGTTAATAAATCGCTCAAACTACTTGGTTTCATCACTAGAATCACTTCGGACTTCAAAAACGTAAATACCTTTAGAACTCTTTACTGCTCCTTGGTTCGCCCCCATCTTGAATATGCTTGTGTTATTTGGTCTCCTTTTTACGCTGTCCACATTCGACGCATTGAATCTGTTCAACATCGGTTCTTAAGAGGGATTGCTAGGAGGCTAGGTTTAGAAAAAGGCAAATACTCATATGATGAAATTGAACTAACTCTAAACCTCTCTACTTTGGAAGTCCGTCGGGAAAGAAATGACCTCATTTGCTTCTTCAAAATTATAAATGGTATTATTGATTCACCTACTCTACTGCAACTCATTCCCTTTAATATCCCCTCGCAAAGACTCAGAAATAATGAACTGCTCTTCCTCAACCATCATTCGACAAATTATGGATATTATTCACCATTGTCCAGAATGTGTAGACTGGTCAACTCAAGTCAAAGCCTTAACTTTTTTGGGATAAGTCTAAATGATTTTTGCCAATCGCTAAAAAAGTGACGGAATATTATAAATGTCCTGTGGTCCTGTCCCACGGCGTATTTTTGACTTGATTCGACATGTCACTTTATTTTTTTTATATTATATCTACCTTATGTCTTTGCTTTCATGTACCTTTGTCTACTCCTATATTTTTCATTTTACTTAATTCGTGTTATTATTTTGTAATTTGGACGATGTCCGTTAATAAATAAATAAATAAATAAATAAAGTGTTCTTCCCACCAAATAACCAGACAAAACCCACAATGACCTTAAGTGCAATTATCAACCCAATTCTTTGGTTAAGATTCAATAATGTCCCAAAATGACATAAATATGCAACCTCCATTTGTCCTTAATGACCAAAAATTTTGATTCCCAACGAATCTAAGACATAATTACGTTATCTTTACAAAAACTATTTCTTCTTACCGGGTATATACTATAATTCATCTTCCTATGAGAAATATACACACCACACTTGACATGGCGTAACACATATTACAAATAACACAGTTTTTTTTTATTTTGTCTTAACTTTATGAAGGACTTTACACGCTGGTTTTTTTTTATTGATACCGAAGCAATCAAATACGTGTTTACAAAAAATACGATTCACACCATACTTGACATGGCGTAGCATATAATACAATAACACAATTTTATTTCGTCTCAACTTTATGAAGGACTTTACACGCTGGTTTTTTTTTACCATATTGATACCGAGGCAATCAATTACGTGTTTACAAAAAATTACAATACACAACCCATAACTAATTAATAATTAGTTAGGGAACAATTTACACAATTATAATTTACAACATATTACATACCACTCAACAACTACTGTGTGTGACAATTCAATTCTTGTTATATAAGACTTATTCGAGTCTCTTCAATTTAATAACCGAGAACTACATAATCCGATTCCTAGAGTTTGACTTCCTTAAAAATAAACTTCACGTATTCACTACGCAAGAAGAAAGAAAGATAAAAAAAATTCCAGAAAAAACAAATAATTGGTAGGTAACCAATTAAATACAAAAAAAACATTAGACATAATTTCTATACAAGAGAATGTACGAACAAAAACCACATAACAGGGTTTTTCTTATTTAAACTATACAATTTTTATAACACAAGATATTTGAGTTATAATAACTTCTATTTCACAATAATTACAAACGTTATGAATGAATTTGATTTTTTATTGTTATTTTCTATTGCAAATCAAGTTACAGTTACGAGAAAAAGAAAATTATTATTCCTATTAGAAGGTCTGCTAGCGTCCTAGTCAGCCAACTTTATAGAGAACAAAGACGAAAGAAACAGCGTGGTTATTATGTCATCCGGAACAAGATCCACTCAAAGGTTCATGACGCCCTTGAGTTAATACAAAACGAATGACACCATTCCCTCTACTATTCACTATTAAAAAAAGAACGCGAACGAAATAGTATTCAATAATTATTACGTATTTTAAAAATATATCATACTACTGCTTTGCGGCGAGTTTTGACAAATCCCTGTTATTATTATTATTTTTGTGCGTAAAGAATGTTTACTGCGACGCAAGAATAATAATTTCTTGTCCGCAAATTCTCCGCGTAAATATAAAACATATCATGTTACTGAGCGGAGTTTTTTGTTTTTGACCAAACAATTTATTTTCTGTGTAATATTATTTTCTGTTGCGAGTTTTTATTCTGCTCAACTGTCTATTTTCTGTTATATTACTTTTGCGGCAAGTAAATATTTAATTGTCGCAACGTGATTGTATGTGTATTTTCTGCACGAAATTTAACATTCTTAAATGATTTGACTCCATGATTTTATTGAAATAACGACCGAGAAGTTTAAATGCTTCTTTAAAAAGAACATTCAACACGTTAATTGTTTATGAATGTGAATTAAAACAATAACTGAATTTAATCCGACGGAAAATTGATACTTTGGAAGTTCTTTTGAGTATTTGAATTATTCCAACTTATAACAATGAAACAGATAAGCAAAGCTTAACCTGACAAAAAAATTATTTCTATAAAGAAACAATTAATTGCACTTCAAAGTTGAAATAACCCATTTATCCCTTGAAACATCCAACATTTAATGTTTATTCCGCTTCAACTTCTCGTATTTGGTTTATTGCGTATTTAGTAAATGCTTCACACTTCCGACGGCACATTCAATATTTATTACGACTTAATTTCGCGTGTTCACACCACCGACGGCAGATTTGTATTACAAACACTCCCGAATCAGAAATTGAATTATAACACACAGCTGTGGAAAAAAAACATTAATACAAAAGAGTACCATCATAGACACACAATCACAAGGCACAAATTAAATTGGGCCACTGACTATCCAGGTTGCGGCGCCAGTGTTACATTAGCGTTTATCGCCATGTAATATACTATAGGTGAGTTACACAAATAGTCATCGCCGCACAAGGCAGGCGGCAGAGCTTGTTACTCCAATCAGGGGGTGGATTATAGTCAGTCTCCCAAATGAAACATGTGTCCGTGATACCATATGTTTATTGTACAGGTAATACAGGTTATCAAACAGATCTACAAAAGGTACATAGCTTTTTAAGGCCTAACTTGTTACTAGGCAATCTATTGACTCTAAGGGCTCTGATTGACAAAGGTATATTATTCGCTCACGTGTAGTTTGCGGCTGATGCGGTGAACGATGGTGCTGATGCCATAAGCGGAATGCCTAGGCTGATGCAGGGCGGGAATACGACTCCTACAGGGCGGCGCAGAAACGGCCTTGGGCGGCCTGAGGCGGCCTGGGGCATTATTGGAAACACGTGGGCGGCTCATGGCGAAGGGCGGCACAGAAGCAGCCTGGAGCAGTGGTGGGCGGCCTGGGTTTGAACCCCGTGGGCGGCGGCGGGTGCACGGCCGCGGCCCAGGGATATGACGCAATCATATCCATGATGGTGTAGTCGGCTGAAGATTGCCTGAACGTGATAAACTGAGTCTATAGACGCGGCACGTTATAAAACGTATGCACGCCGGTCCATAATTACGGCGACACCAATTTGGCGGCAAATGATAACTCCGAACTAATACATCGTGTTGAGATCAGCGGGGTCGGCGGTCAACTGGCGCGTGGCTTGCTAGCTGCAAGTACTTGACCTTTGTCGGGCGCAAGTGGAAGGGATATTCTACGATATCCGATTGGTTGATAGCTCGCGTGATCCGTGTCAAGCAGAGACGTCGCGGATGTACGTGTATGTATTGGTGTTTTAACATGCTCTGGGTGCATGATCGATTTCCGGCAACGCGTGGATATGCATAACTGTGCAGTTAGCTTGAATTTATGGGCGATCCATAACACACTGTAGGTCAAAAACTGCCTCTATTACCCTTTTGGTTGACTTGAGATGTACTGTTAATTTTTCGATTTTAAAATACTGATAATTATTGTGGTGATCTACCGTGTCGATCACTCAGATAAGATGTAAATAATAATCGTTTGGATACTCCATACTATTTGGTTTATTTAGTGTTATTACTAATGTACAGTATTCGAGATGTTGTTGCAAAGAGAGGACGAGTTACAACAGACACGCCTTTTTATACGTCTCGGTCATGCTGTCTCACTCAGATATGCCTGTCTCTTTCATACCGACAGACATACGTTCACCACATCCCTCCACACTTAAATCAGCAGACAGTAACACAACATGATTATCATAATAATAATTATAAAACATACATACACATATTTAATTATTATTTTACAACATTTTCTTTTTTATTTATAACCATGTTGATTCGGAGAGTTGACTGCTGCTTATTTTGATTTCTCTGTCCTTGGTCGAAGGCGCTCCTTCCAGTTCCCCGACGTTGACGCCACGGGTTCACTGGAGCTGGAAGGAAAAAGAGGGTCACCCGTTAGATTGTCATCCGAAACAAAGTCGGAGACATCGTACTCATCGAACGATAGCCTCCTCGTCTCAGACTCAGGGATTAAAATACTAGGGTTCTTTTCCCATGATACACACAGTTTGGATAATTGATCAAAATGTCTTTTCCAGTACATGATTTTATCATTCAATTTAACCTCAATTAAATATAGTTTATTTCCCAAACGTTTATGTACTTTCCCTGGTACCCACTTATCATTGTTTTGGTCTCTAAAATCCCTAACCATAACTTTCTGATTAATCTTAAAATTCGTAGATACTTTGTTATTCCTTTTATAATAGAATTTCTGATTTTCCTGACATTTTGACATTTTCATTTTGGTATCTTTATCAATCACATTTTCCTTTACCTTCCCCCCTTTAGGTATAAAATTATTCAAATTTGACCTTAACCTTCTACCAAACATTACAACTGCTGGCTCTAACCCTGTTGTACAGTGTGGTGCATTCCTATAATCTATGAGAAAACATTCTAACTTCTCATTATAACCTGACTGAAATTTTTTTTCTAACAATATTTTCTTTAAAAAATTTGTACACGTTTTGACTGCATTCTCTGCCAATCCATTTGATTGAGGATGATTTATAGGTGTTGTTAAATGTTTAATGCCATTTCTCTCGCAAAACTGTTTAAAGTCTGCTGACATGAATGCTGCTCCATTATCAGAAACTAAGGTTTGTACACTACCGAAATAACTGAATAATCTCTTTAAGATTTTAATGGTATTATCTGAGTTAGGTGAATTTACTTCCACGCAATCCAACCATTTTGAGGTTGAATCTATGATTACCAAAAAATATTTATTTCCGATAGGCCCTACGTAATCTATATGAACCCTACTCCAAATTTCTTCCGTTATCGGCCATGGAGTTAACTCACTCTTGGGTTGTGATGGTTGAATTTCCGCACAAATTCCGCACTCTCTAACTAAAAATTCAATTTGACTGTCAATCCCTGGCCACCAAAAATAGCCTCTAGCTAGCCCTTTCATCTTGGCAATCCCTAGATGAGATCTATGCAATAAGCTTAATATCTTATCCCTTAAACTTATTGGAATTACTAACCTATGGTTCCAGAAAATACAATCATCAATTATTGATAAATCGTTCCTTTTTATCCAATAAATCCATTTGCAATCATCCTTATTGACTTTATTTGGCCACCCTGTTCTAAGATAATTTTTTATCTCTAATAATAATTTATCCGTATTAGATTCTGCTTTAACTTCCTCAACATCTATTGGCATCTCGCTATTATTTTTGAATAAACACAAAATTCTTGAATCAAAGTTATTATTTTCCTCAACAGGATCTCCTACAGGTACGCGAGATAAGTAATCCGAACAATTTAATGTTGATTTTACGTATTGAACTTTATAATTGAAAGATGAGAGAATTACACCATAACGTTGTAATCTATTACAAGTTAAAACAGGAATTCCTTTTTTTTCACCAAAAATTCTACATAAAGGTTCATTATCTATTTCTAGAATGAATTCCCTTCCGTAAATGTACTCGAAAAACTTCTTAAAAGCAAACACAATTGCACAAGCCTCGAGGTCTAAAATTGAATATTTCTTTTCCGCTTCTGTCAGTTTACGAGAAACAAAAGAAATAGGTCTTTGTAAATTATTTTCATACACATGTAACAATGTTGCACCCAAACCTTTCGTTGAGGCGTCCGTAACTACCTTCAAAGTAACATTTGGATCGTAATGTGCTAACACTCGATTATCACATAAAATTAATTTTATTTTATTAAAAACTTTTACGCAATCTTGATTAAAATCAAAATTCGTATTTTTTTTCAATAATTTGTGCAAAGGATCTAATAACATAGACATATTTGGCACAAAAGATCGGTAAAAATTTACCATTCCTAAAAAACTGCGTAGCTCTGATAAATCTTTTGGTTGCGCGACTTTACTAATTGCGTTCGTTTTATCTTCCATAGGTTTAATCCCTTCCTTCGAGATTTCAAACCCTAAGAAACATACCGATGAAGCGTTAAAATTGCACTTTTGAATATTTACGCACAAACCGCAATCTTTTAACCTATTAAGAACTGCATTTAAATTAGCATTATGTTCCTCTATCGTTTCTCCTGTAACCATAATATCATCCAGGAAAACCGCTGTTTTCTTCAAACCTTGTAGACATGAAGCTATAGTTCTACAAAATATTGCCGGTGCACTGTTAATCCCAAACACTAGCCTAGTGAATTTAAATAATCCTAAATGTGTAGAAATCGTAGTATATTCCATACTTTCTTCGTCTAGTTCCAACTGTAAATAAGCTTGACGTAAATCAATTTTTGAAAATATTATTCCGCCCGAAATTTGTGATAATAAAACTTCTATCTTCGGCATGGGATATTTGTCAACAATCAATTGTGGATTCACAGTACATTTATAATCCCCGCAAATTCTAATGCTTCCATCGCTTTTAACTACGGGCACGATAGGAGATGCAAACTTGCTATAACTAATCGGAACTAAAATTCCCTCTTCCTGTAAACGGTTCAATTCCGTTTCAACTTTCGCTTTCAAAGCGAAAGGAATACTTCTCGGATTGCAGAATTTCGGTTCTGCATTTTCTTTCAATTTTAAATGAACTTTAAATTTATTGAATCTACCTAGTTTACTTGAAAATACCTCCGGATATTTACGCACTAACGTATCGACACTATTATTGTTTACGTCGTGAATATTATGCGTGAGTATTTCACTTTTCAACTGTGAAGAAACCGTCTCGAAACCCGTAAAACCAATGTTAAATTCTTTTACGAAGTCTCTACCTAGCACAGTGGTTGAACCATCCTTTACAACACAAAATTCCATTATTTTAGTAATACCATTGAAATTAATTGACAAAATTAAACATCCAAGTAACTGTAACTTACAATTATTGTAACCCTTCAGGGTTAAATTCTTCGGCTTCAATTGTACATCTTTAAAATGTTCCCAATAATCTTTATCCGATAGGATCGATATTCCTGCACCCGTGTCAAATAATCCTTTTATGATGATACCGTTATTAACTTTTAACGATAAATAAATGGGATCGGTATTTCTTGTTAACCTTGAATTTATTTCACTTGAATTCACAAACACAGATGAAACTTCCTCCCGTTTTTTTTCGCGACAATTTTTACTAAAATGTCCCTTGTTTTTGCAATTAAAACACGTCACGTTTTTTAATCTACAATTACTGGAATCATGATTATTTAAATTACAATATTTGCACTTCAACTGTTGTATACGTTCTACTGATTTCTTTCTGGGAATTGTAACATTTTTGTCTTTCGCCCGCGCCGGTGAAGTAGAATAATTCCTACCTGCACTACTATTAAAATTTTTCTTACTTCTAGAAATGAGCCCGACACTCTCGGATTTAATACACGTAATATTTTTATGAAATGAATCCATTCCCGATGCGCACTCTAATGTACTTTTTAAAGTCAGCTTCTCTGCATCTAAAAACATTTTTTCTTTAATACGACCTTCTAATAAACCAGTCACAAAAATATCTTTTAAGTTTTCTTCCAGTCTGCTTTCAAATTTGCAGAATCTTGTTAGACAACGTAACCTAGCTATATAATCATTTATAGATTCCCCAACTTTTTGTTTCGCCGCAAAAAAATTTCCACGTTCCTTAAACACATTCTTTGAAACACCAATGTGGTTTCCTAATAACAAAAATATATTTTCAACCGATAATTCTGTTATTTTTTTTGGAAAACATAAATCTATCAGTAGATTAATCGTGTCTGTGTGTAGGTGGGATATTAAAACCGCCCTCTTTTTATCCTCGGATTTAAATTTGTCATCATTGACGAGGATCAACTGCTCAAACTGTAGCACGAACGTCTCCAGCCCGTCCCTAAGGTGACAAAACCTGGGTAAACCCACTCCCTCCATTTCCACACAGATTACCAATAATCAGAAAAAACAACAACAAACAGCACTCAACTCACGAATCTGATGATTGATGCTGCCGCCGATCGCCGCCCTTCCGCGTCCGACCGTCTTCTGGCTCCGTCCGGATTCCTGGTCGTCCTTCTCGTCCGGTCACCACCGCCACGCCTTCCCGTGTCGGGTCCCCGTACAAGCTGCCTGGATCCGTTTTTCATCCGGTTTCTCGGCTGCTGATTCCTTGAGCTCAGCGCCTTGAATCTCCTCACCAGTTCCTTGCCTTGATGCTCCTTCAATGTCCGATACTGTCCGTGAAGCTGCCCCCAAATTATTTTATTTTTTATGCGACAATAATCCCTTCCGCGGTGCTCGGTGGGATTATAACCAAACTATGGTTCTTTCAGCTGCGCCTACTGTGGTTCTTCCTCCAGGAAGAATTTAATGGCTGATCAGCTTCCTTTTTCGGCTGCTCCAACTGTAGTTCTTCCTCCAGGAAGAATTTAATAGCTGTTCAGATTCCTTTTTCGGCTGCTCCAACTGTAGTTCTTTCAGCTGCGGCTACGGTTCTTCCTCCAGGAAGAATTTTGCGGCCGTTCAGCTTCCTTTTTCGGCTGCGCCAACTGTGGTGATCTACCGTGTCGATCACTCAGATAAGATGTAAATAATAATCGTTTGGATACTCCATACTATTTGGTTTATTTAGTGTTATTACTAATGTACAGTATTCGAGATGTTGTTGCAAAGAGAGGACGAGTTACAACAGACACGCCTTTTTATACGTCTCGGTCATGCTGTCTCACTCAGATATGCCTGTCTCTTTCATACCGACAGACATACGTTCACCACAATTATTTATTCACTGGTCAATCACTGACAAATCGAACACTGACTTAGTAAAACTAACAATTCTCATCGGATTTGACACATCCACGGGGAAATTTTCTCGCTGTACCAGATTGTTAACTATTTATTTCGGGAGCAGATCAGAACACAGCTGTCACTCGATTATAGGTATTCTTGTATGATAAATATACCTGTGTTCTTCATATTCATGAGTAATTATTGCTTTTACCTTTCCAATCCCTGATCGATGGACGAAGAAATGAACTGGAAAGTTCCTCACCCCTGATGGATTCTAGTTCTCATCTGCCTACCTTTTTACACTGAGCTAGCAAATTACATTACACCCTGGTTCAATTCCAAGAGGGGTATAACCGACACTTAGCAATACATTATACGATACGTCTACTTGTTCGTTGTTATCCAATATATTTGCGACATAATCCGTGAATACCATTAAGTTCGTTGTTGTAGATCTGCCTTCCCTTAACCTATGCTGCTGATTTATGAGAAAAGGTTTTACTTTACTATAGATATGTTTTTGTATAATAAGTTCAAATAATTTGGCCGGTGCCGAAAGGATCGCCATAGGTTTATAGTTCGATACATTTGATTAATCGCCGCTTTTGTGTAGGGGCGTGACCTTTGATATTTTCCAACGGTCGGGGAATTTACCAGAATTTACAGAAATATTAAATAAATGTAAGAGAGGTGACATTAACGGGTCAGCATATCCTTTCAGAAGAATTGTATTAATAAAGTCTGGTCCGACAGATTTTTTTGGTTTAAGTTTATTTCCTACCGCTAGGAAATCGTTTTTATCTACATGTACCATGTCAACATTTTGAGTTAATGAAGAGTAACCTTCGGGAGTATAGAAGTCAAATTCAGCACTTTCATCACCATATACTGACTTAAAGTATTTTTGAAATGCTTCCGGAATATCGGGCCCTGTATGTGTCTGTTCGTTCCATAATACTTGCTTTAAAAACCCGCCGTCTTTCCTCTTTCCGGAAACAAAATTTCCAGAAGGATTTTGGATCACTTTTAAAGTTGATTTTGATATTTTTAATGTATTCCTTGTATGCAATATTTATACAACATTTGATTTTAGATCTTAGAACGCAAAACTTTTCCCGATCTCCTACCGAACCGGTGCGCTTCCAGTTTCTGTGATGTTTGCCTTTCTTTTTCAAGTCCCTAAGAATCTGACCATTCAACCACTTTGGGTGATTGCAACAATAAAATTTGGTTGTCATCAGTTGTTTTGTTTTGCTCTATCTAAAAATAAATTTTTACCATTCTTTTTTGTTTTCTGGCAAAAAAAAGTAGAGTGTGTTGTGCCTTGAGGTGTCTTCTCCCTCCTGATCTTCCAGGAGTCACTTTTCGCTGCTGATTTCCAGATATTTATAAATTTTTTTTACTTCTGTCATTTTCCATACTATTATTGTAGTTGTTTACTGTTGTGAATAATGGAGGAGGATTTCCCTCCTGGACCCCCTACAAAGCCCCCAGATCCCTCTCCGGACCCCTCAGATGGGGAAAATGTAGAAATTTTTTGACAGTGATTCTGTCATTTTGACTTCTACCAAAAAAAGGAAATTTACTCTTACTTCCCCAATAAAACTTGACTCGCCTTAGACTTCACAGTTCCCACCAGCTCTTTCTCAACTACCTCTAACAAAATTTTATCCTCCTCATTCCCGTGGCCCATTCATAGTATACGCCCAAAAAACGGAGCAAGTAAAACCATCCACCCTCTTGAATTTGGCAAATTCCTATCAAATAGCAAGAACCTTTCAATCAAGCCTGGAGGTGTAAAAGCCGAGGGTCGCTTCCGAATCTCCGTCGAATTCCTCCCAGGGTCAGCTGTCAACAGTTTCATCAAAAGTATCTTCATTTCATCTAATTCAAAGTTCAAGGCATATATCCCTCTTTTCAATGTCACTCGCATGGGCCTGGTCAGAGGTATCTCGACCGATCTGTCCATCGAAGAAATTTTCTCTTCACTTTCAATCCCCCAACACATTGGCAATCCCATAAAAGCTAGGAGGCTCAATTACAAGGACTCCTCTGAGGGTATAATTTCCTGGAAGCCCTCCTAATCTGTCGTTATTACCTTTGAAGGTCAATCTCTTCCCTCCCATATATATTTATTCTTCAATTCATTACCAGTTGAAATGTATACTTATCCCACCACTCAATGTTTCAATTGCTGCCGTTTTGGTCATACCAAAGCTGCATGCAGATCTCAACCCAGATGTTTTAAATGTGGAAAAAACCACGCAGCTGACCAATGTCTTTCTTCCACCTCACCCAAATGTTTTAACTGCTCAGGCTCACATACAGCTATCAAAACTTCTTTCCAAGAACAATCTCGCCAAAAAAATATTAAATTTTCTATGGCCTCTCAGAACTTGTCTTTTCTGCAAGCTTCTAAACTATTCCCGCCTGTCAAAAAATCATTTGCTGAGGCTTAATCCAGCAACTCCTCATCCAACCCTCTTCCCTCCTCTACAAAAACTTTTTCTCGTTAATACTAAATTCACATACAAAAACGCTATCTCTTAACCGGCTCCTGGATACGATCAGCAACAAAACAACTCACTGCTCTTAAATCCCAATGGTTCATCTCTTTCAAATGCCACAAATGGGTGTGCAAATAATTATAATCCGTCCTCAATGAACTCTCTAAAACTTTCAGAAAAACTATCCCAAGACAATTCTTCATTTATCCAAACTCTTATTATGCTTCTAATTGACCTTATTTCTTCTCAAACTAATCTACTTTCCAACGCTGCTACTATTATTTCCACATTAAAATCATTTATTCAAAATGACTCTTCAGGAAGTCAGAATACTTCAGTGGAATAGCCAAAGTGCTATTCCTAACAAATCTGATCTCCTTAATCTATTAAATTCCAACTTTATTTCTTTGGCTGCTATCTCGGAGACTTGGTTTACTCCATCCACCCACTTTAATGTGGGAGGGTATTCCTGTCTCCGCGACGACCGCCCGGGAGGTTCGGGAAGAGGTGCTGCCCTTTTTATTAAAAAATCCCTATCATTTTCCCCAATAAATAATATCAAACCCCCAACGCTGACTTCCAAATGGTTGCAGCTAAAATAAAAGACACATCCTTTATTTAAGTCTATCTTCCCCCAACAGCCCACTTCAATAAACAAACTTGGTTCCAAATTGTAAGTCAACTAAGCCCTCCATTCTTTATATTAGGCGATTTTAATGCCCATTCCCCCGTCTGGGGTTCTGCTTTCTCCGACCGAGATGGTCGAAGTGTGATGTATTTCCTAGATCAATCCAACCTTTTCCTTTTGAATGACGAATCTCCTACTAGGATCTCACGCCCCAGCACAAACCCCAGTGCAGTGGATCTCTCGATATGTTCTACTAGTCTGGCTTCTCTCTCCTCGTGGGTGGTGTCCCCCGACCCTTGCTCCAGTGATCATTTCCCGATCACCATTACTTATCAAACTTCTTTCCAATCGGACAAGTCTCATAATTTGACAAAGATTAAAACAAAACACACCAAATGGGATGAATTTAACTCTATGGACAAGTTCCTACTAAATTTAGCCGCCACCGATATATTTTCCGTCAAAGATGACTATAATAACTTCAAATCAATCCTCATAACTGCAATAAATAAATCAAATCCTCCCCCTAAAACTAAATCTCTCCAAAAACTCCCTCCAACTCCCTGGTGGGATGAGGAATGTTCCAAAATAGTAAGAATTCGGAAAGCTAAATCTCTTTCCTATCGTTACAATATGACTATGGAGAACTATCTTATATACAAAAATGCTGAATCCAATGCCAAAAGGGTATTGAGGTCAAAAAAAGATTCGGATTCAGTTCATCTCCTCGGGCCTCTCATTCTAAATGGTGTCACGTAACAAATCAACACGTTTAAAAACTCCCGCGAATTCAAATTAGTTAGCTGTCAGTTGTCACCATTGTTTGCTGTGCGCATGCGTTCGCATTGCACACGGTCAAGTTGGTAAAACTGTACAATGCTCGCGCACGCTGGCTGACGAAATCATCAACGGCCCCACTTAAAATCTAACCTCGGCCTTGACAACATGTGTGCTTTGCAATTAACAAAGATGCTCTCGTAGCGCGCCCAAATAACGGCTATTTTTGTGCAAGTACTTTAAAAACCGGTATCTAATTTTGTACCAATTTGCGATGGAGAATTGCACGCGCAATGGCGCGTACAATACAGAAGATATCCCGCCATATTAGTGATTCAACATGTACGTGTTGTTCCTCCTGCAATTCATGTAAGCTGATTAATCACCATTTCTCCACATGTGCCTTTATGATTAGAATCGTGTCAACATCCAGGCTTGCCAGCCAGAACACTTAACTATTTATTTATTTATTTATTTATTTATTTATTTCATTCAAAATACAGTTTTTACATAAAAAGCATACTCTGCACATCTCACTAGGGCATTCCTGTATCAAGATGTGCAGCTTTACAATAATATCATTTAAAAAAATACATATATGTAAATTTAAAATAATAACAACATTAAATTAAATTTAAACCAAAAAAGAAAAGTTTATGACACGGACGTTTCGAGACCGGTAGACAAAAATAAACAAAATTTTAGTAACAAATGTATGAAAAAAATAAAAACAAAAAAGTCAACAAAAGAAGCATTATTAAGTAAGTTGGCAACAATAATATTCTTCTGTTAACTAAAGTACAAGGTACCTGTGCTGGCTTATCAGACACAAGCATAGGGTAACCATACTAACAATTACAACATGGAAAGTATGAATAATAGATTATAAGAAAAAAATAAAAATAACTAAATAAAAAAAGGTAAATAATAACCGATAGGTAAGTAGATAATATTATAATAAAAAGTAAGTAAGTAAATAATTTAGCTAGACAATAATTAAAGTAAATATTAATACGATAATTAAGTATAGAGAGAGATTGTTCCTAACAAACAGCTAGAAATATTTAGGATGTTAATAACCCTTCTCATTTGTGTATCTGTAATGTAATTGTGCTTGTGAATATACTTTCATACTCCCATTTTGTGTTTCTTTTGACGAATATGGAGTGGTCTACTTGGCATTTGTTCCCCGTGTAAAAGCCCGTTGGCTGACCTGAAACCTGAAGATATGGAACTCTATTCTCTACCACCTGAGCTAATGCCGAAATGTACGCTGGGTAAGACTCCTTACTTTGGCACCTGTACAAAGGCACCTTTTTTACACTGTCGCGCAACATGGGGCTAAAAAAATTTTTTTTCTTGTCATCCCTTCATAAGCCAACAATAGACTACCTCATGTTCGTCGAATGATATTCTATTCATGTACATTATTCATATAACAACATGTGATTTCCATCTCAGCAAATGTCCACAAACTGTTCCGCAAACCATTCTGCGAACCGTTCCACAAACCGTTTTTTTTGGCGCGCTCGCAAAAACTCGCTTCACAAAATGGTGGCCCCGCGTGTTCACACTTTGCCGCGTCACGTGAACAGACACGACAACCGCAAACGAACACAACAGAGTTGTTTTTGTTTCTCAACAAACATAAACATCACGAATTCGTGTTTGTTTATTTTTTTCAAAGCTCATTTCAAAATCGTAATGTCTCCTCTCGTACAGTGAACATTACCAACAAACAAATCACCTTCCTTCAACGAGTTTAAATAAAACACTGGTTTGTCTCAACACTGATAATACATTTATTCCTAATAAATTATAGGTACAACTGTTTTTCCCTCTAGTGTGCAAATCCAAGTGTTAACCTTACAACAGTGTTAACCTTACAACAAGTGTTAACCTTACAACAAGTGAAGTGAAGTGAAAAAGTGAAATTAAATTCATTCCTTTTCTTCAAAATTCTCAATTTCAAATCAGTAAGTACTGGCCAATTTTTTCTCAACAAGTGAATAGTGACTAGTGAAACTAAAAAACACAGTTTTACAAAGCAAAGTCCTGGCCAATTTTTTTTCTCTCAACAAGTGAATAGTGACTAGTGAAACTAAAAAACACAGTTTTACAAAGCAAAGTCCTGGCCAATTTTTTTTCTCAACAAGTGAATAGTGACTAGTGAAACTAAAAAACACAATTTTACAAAGTCCTGGCCAAATTTTCAAAAAATTCAAATACTTCAAAAATTCCGGAACACAATCGTCTTCTATCTTTTCAAACATCAAGCAAACCTTCAAAATGGACTCACCCACTGTACCTACAGGAATTACATTTGGTGTAATCACCAACATTTTCCAATCAAAAAGAAAAATATTACTCCAAGCTCTTCGTAAAAGGGACCTGTCTCCAACTGACAAATTAAGGAAGTCGCTAATAAATGACGCCTTGTACTTCAACAAGAAATACATCAGGAATTTACGTTTCAATTGCCCCGAACCAGTGGAAGCAAAAATAATTACACCAGTACCACCTGAGTCAAAAAACATACCAGCACCGGTCATTCCACAAAATAAAAGTTACGACCTAACTTCCTGGAAAATTAAATTCAACGGTCGCACCAATGTGGAAAATTTTATTGACAGAATAGAAGAAACTGCCCAAGTCAGAGGAATTCCCATAGAGATCCTACATCGCAACTTTATCGATCTCATTACACCCGAATTACTCTCGTGGCATAAATTACAGAAAAAAAGGGCAGATTCTTGGTTCAAACTAAAATCAGCTCTCATCAGCAGTTTTGGAAAAAAGGAAGCACAGCATAAAATAAAACTATCGCTGTTTGCAATCAAGCAACTTTCGAATGAATCAGTTGCCAACTATATACAAAGAGCTGAATTCACAAACGCCAGGCTCTCTTCACCTGTTTCGGACGACGAACTTTTGCCAGTTATAATTGATGGTCTCCTCCAAAAATATGAGAACATCATTACATCACAAAAAATCCTAAGCATAAACCAACTTAACGACGTATGCCTTTTATTGGAAACATACCAAAACAGAAGAAAAGACTCTAATGATGCGCACGAAATCATCAAACCAAGCAGATCCTCTGGTATCAAACCAGAATATAATGAATGAAAAATCTGCTCATTCTGCAAGAAAACCGGTCATTCTCAAACTACTTGTTTTAAGCAAGCTAATCTCCAAGAACCCCGGGACACCAGAGCATCTAAGAGGCATTCTTCCCAAAACCGCTCTCCACCTCGTGACAATCTACGAGAAATTTTCAAAAAATCAAGACACAATTACGAGAGACTACACGCTCCCAATAAAGTTGTCAAACCTCCACCGGACTTTTCGAAACCCCCTCCAAATTGGGTAAACAAGAAACAAAAAACTAATACCCAACCTCTCTGGAATCCATTTCACTCCAAGGCCTAAAGAATGGATAAAGTGGTTGAGACACGTAAAATACTTCAACCAGGCCTTACATCTTTCAACTGTCAGTTGCAAAGAAGCTCAAGACGGAAGACCCTACGCTCAATTCTCCGTCAATAATGTCATCTTTTCGGGACTTATGGATAGTGGCACATCTATTAGTTGCCTCGGCAATAATTTTTTTTATTATTTTTTTTAAATTTATTTATTTCATCAAAAAATTACAGAATATATATAATATATCATAAGAAAGTTGTATAATTATATGTCAGTTAGAAACAATGAAATTTTTGAAAGAATAATGTTACAATAATACGGCAGTTTCTAATATAAGAAAAAATATATATGAATGTAAGAGTGTTATACAGAAATGGCATAATATACTATATTTTAGGTTGTGCATAACCTGCCTCACTAGGCGAACCTGTATTGAGGCAGAAATTTTAGTTAATTATTTCTCCATTTTGTCTATGGTTTGCTAATATGTAAATGTTAAATATGGGTTCCCATACAGCAATCCATTATTTTAGGTTACATTATTGTTTACATATTGAAGATACAGATAGAATAAGTTTAAACACAATACATACTATAATAACTCAGTGTGACAAGGCATTCGGTTACTTTTCATTATTGTTTGCATTTACACAATACGTATATAGTAAGTTTTAGCACCGTACATACTGCAATAACTGTCAATGACAAGGCGTTTGGGTGAGGGCACCAGTGTAGGCTCGATCATTTGAATAAATCCAAATTTTAACATTTTTTCAAACTCTTTCCGTGTTTGACTCTCTTTAATATTTTCCGGGAGCATGTTGAAGATCTTTGTGGCAAAGTAGCCAAAGCTACGTTGACCAAAGGTGAAAGAATGTGCTGGAACTTGCAACATGTCTTTGTTCGAATTACGCGTAAATCTAAAGTTAGTTTTTTTTTCGTAAAGCACGTGTTTGTTTTTGAACAGATGCATGAGGACAGTTTTTACATAGATCTGTCGAACATCAAATACTCTCATTATGTTGAAAATGAAGTTACTGTTTGCAGTTTGAGGAAGTTTGAGAATAATTTTCATAATTGTTTTCTGCGCCTTTTCAACAGGATCTAGAGCTGATGAAGTACCCCCTCCCCATGCAATGATACCATACTCAATGATAGATTGGGTTAATGCAAAATAAATGGTTTTTAGAATTTTTAAGTTAAGGAAGTTCCTTACGGATCTGAAGAAATGTATTGTTTTCCTAATTTTATTCGCAATGATCTGAGTATGTATATTCCATTTGAGGTATGGGTCAATGGTGAGGCCGAGGTACTTCATCTGTGGAGTTTGCTCTATACAGGGGCACTCATTGCATACATTGGAATTCGTACAGTTATGTATTTTTATGGAGTAATCATCATTAGGTTGGCCTGCAGTATTGATGCTTGAAGTGATATATTTTGTTTTTTTCGTGTTAAGGGTAAGCGTGTTTATATCTAACCATTTTTTTAACTAAGTTAATATTTTTTTCAGCTTTTTTAAATACAGCTGACCAATTGTTGCCTTCAAACAGTAAGACAGTATCGTCAGCAAAGCTAACAATGCTTCCCTCAATTTCAAGGATGCAAAAGTTGTTTATACACAGTAAGAACAGAGTTGGTCCCAATAATAGAATTCCATAGTAAGTTGAGCACTGGTTACTGAGGGTATTATGTATTTTAACCTGTTGTTTGCGTACATTTAGGTAGCTTTTAAAGAAGTTTAGCTCTTTGTCCGTGATGCCGATTTTTTCAAGTTTTTTAATTAGTTTAAAGTGTGATATTGTATCAAAAGCCGTAGAGAGGTATAAAAAGATTGAAATACATTTATTTCCTTTATCAAGGCTTTAACAATGAAGTATGTCACCCTGGCAATGGCATCTGAGGTACTTTTGTTTTTTTGAAAACCATATTGATTTTTTGAAAGTATTTTATGGCTCTCGATGAATTTTAAAAGTTGTGTATTAATAAGGTTTTCAAAAACTTTAGACAAGCTATTCAGTAAAGTAATTGGTCTATAGTTAGTGATATCTGACTTGTTTCCAGATTTGTAGATGGAATTACGATACTTTGTTTTAGGTTAGAGGGGAAGTAGCCCTGTGTAATACTTAGGTTTATAAGGTATTCTAGTGGCAATGTAATCTCCGAAGACAGCGTTTTAAGGATTTTGGTTGAAATTTCGTCTGATCGAGCAGAAAAAGTGTTTTTTAGAGAATTAATTGTTTTGAGAATTTCTTTCTGTGACACAGTTTGGAATAGAAATTTTGTATTTATGTTATTTGTTTGAACCACTGTATCGGTAGATTGGGTGATTCCGCTCTGGGCAATTTGAGAAGCAAGATTTGGACCGATATTAATAAAAAATTTGTTTACATGATTTGCAACGAGCTTAGGATTTTTTGTGGTTTCAACAATATGTCCATCAATAGAAAGTTTATTTTTGCTCTGTTTCTCTTTTGTAGTTTGCGAGTTTGTGGCTTCTCTAAGTATTTCCCATAATTTTTTGGGATTATTGTTACTTTCTTTAATTCTTTCTGAGTAGTAAATTTCTTTTGCTTTTCTGATGATGTTACAGCACATGTTTCTATATTTTTTATTATAGTTGAATGTTAGTTGGTCATACGGATTTTCTTTGGTTTTTTTGTGTAGCGTGTTTCTTTTGTGAATGCAATTTATAATGGAGTGGTTAATCCATGGTTTCAAGGGTTTCAATTTGTTACTTATATTTTTGGTCATCGTCAGGGTATGGTGGTGTAATTCGTTTTTCAAATAGTTAATAAAGTATATCCATGCGTCCTCACATTGTTTAATTTGGAAGAGTTCTTGCCATGATTTGTTCTTTAAATTGGTTATTATATTTTGAAAGTTGATTTTATTGTATGCTAAAATCAGACTACATTAATTTATTTGGATAGCTGTTTGTAGTGCAAAGATAGTTGAATAATGGTCCGTGATAGTTGATTTGTAGACGATACTTTTAGATGGTTTTTTTGACTTTACCATAATGTGGTCAATGCATGATATAGATCCATTTGTCGTTCTTGTTGGTGAGTTAACGGTACTCACTAAACCATGAAATTCTAGCATGTTAATATAGTCTTGGCTTTGGTGGTGTTGGTTGCTCGGTATTATGTTAATATTTAGATCGCCCATTATTATGATATTTTTGGTATTGGAAAGATTTGAAAGTGTGCAACTAAGACTGTTTAGAAATGGCGTGATGTTACGAGTCGATGGCGAGCGGTATATAGCGAGGATAACTGTATCATTGTTGTAATCTATTTGTGTGCAACTTGCATCCTGAATTTTTAGTTCGGTGACTGTGAAGTTTTGATTATTTTTTGTGAAAACAACAATCCCATCGTTCTGATTATCAAACGTAGTTGAATTGTGTGATGTGTATTTTTTTATGATTTTAGGTTTATATCGTCGCATTAATTCGTAGAATGCGTAACTCCCAAATGTAAAATTTTACAGGAGGCACAAAAAACCTCGTAGTGAAAAAAAATGAAAGACGGTTTATTCTTTTTATTTATGTTTCGAACATATAATATATTTGGAAATTTATTTTCAATCATTAAACTTTTGTAAGTTAAGGCTTTCTATTCCAAATCGGAGTTAGGAAGTTTACGTAAAAACCGGGAATGGAGATACGCATTTTACGAAAGATACATACTTTTCTGCGAACAGTTTTATGAACAACCTAGCGGAAAATTTGGGAGATAGGAATTTTACATTTACAAAATAAAACACAACAATGTATGTGTATGTCGAGACAGTCTATTTAGATGCATTTTAATGATTTTAATGATGCGGAAGGTTATCGTTAAAGGAGTGGTAATTCTTTTCTAATGTCTGTTTTAAGTCTTGTAAATGCTGGTACTTTTCCTTCCTTAAGGGATTTAATCTGACTCTCAAGTGAAATCTTCAAACTCTGGAGATCATTACAGATTCGGCGACGGTTTTGTGCTGGGTGAGATCTACACTGACCGGGAGTAGTCGTGTCAGAGATGATCGTTAAGTGACGCTTGGAGTTGATGAAGGAGATTGTAGAAGAATTTGATCTGACATTGTCGATCACCCTTGTTGTCCTGTAGAAATAAAACTGATGTACTTACTAGGGTTTGCAAGACCCGGGCAAAGAGTAGCCATGACAGGAAACGTTGTGAAAGAGACTCCTCAGAGTGTGAAGATAGGTGGGAGAGACTTGAAAGTGGAACTGGTGAGCAAACATGTGCTTTAAGCGTAGAAACTCTTCATGCTCAGCATCACTTTGGAGTAAAGTGAACGCTTCATCTTGCCCGGCTGGTCGATCCCGAGGCGAGAAGAAAGGACGTCGATAGATGCGTGCGTTCCTGCGTACAATGCAGGACAATTGACCCTCCACCATCATCCCATGAAGCGGGTAATCTTAATGTTGTGACAACCTGGAGTCGCTTGGCAGTTGATGTTACTCATTTCGGTAGGAAATGTTTACTCACATTTATCGATTGCGGTCCAAGTAGATTTGCCGTGTGGCGGGAAATCGAGTCAGATAATGCAGCTTCGATTATCAGACTTTACTTACTCTTATTTGGAAGAAGTGTTTCGGGAAAGAGGCCCGCCCAAAGTAGTTCTCATGGACAATGGTACTGCATTTTGTTCCTACAGTGTTACAGATAAGTGTAAGAGATGGAATATTCGTCAAAGATTTTGCGCGGCATACCGACCAGCTGGAAACGGTATAGTTAAACGACATCATCAAACAATAAAGAGAACTGAAGGTTACACCCACCCTGTCCCACCCCAGTATAGGTGACTTATGGTCACCCCTTCGGAGCTCTCGCATGAATCTAATCTTTTTGAATAAACGGCTCTACAAAGTACAAAATGAAGCTAGACCTTCAATGTCCCCGCATACGGTGTTAGGAAGCGGTAATGCGAGCGCTGACAGGTACTAGTCTAAGAACAACACAGAACAATAAACATCAAACAATCAGGTAAAAAGTGTCAGGCAAATAGTTGGTGGAGGGAACCCACACTCCAGTACCTGTAAACACAAAGAAGAAATAAGTGACATAATAGAGTGACGGGGGAGTTTCGCCGAACCACGACTGGCAGTCCTGTTGAGAGATTGGTGGTGGTTGGGGCGACTGGCGCAGGTCAGGACTTCCACACCCCTTAGCCAACCACCCGGTGGAGCCCTGAAGATAAGTATGGGAAAAAGAGGGATAAACCCTAAAGAACCTAGGGGAAAGAAGCGTCAGGAGGTCGGAGGCAGGGTGGAGGTTACCCCAACCCGCACAGTCGCCCCTCTGACCACCAACGCTCCTCAGGGGTGGCGCAGGTGATTGGCGGAGTCCCCCGGTAAAAAAAAAGGAAATAAAAGAAGCTCCAGCAAGGTATGCGGGAACGAGGCCCGTTGTCCAACCCCTATTGGGGAGAAGTAAACAATACAAGACAAACAACGGAGTTCAGTTCTAGCCTGTAAACTCGTTGCCGTTACTGAAAAAAGAAAAAAAAATACATATAAAAGAAGAGAAAAGAAAAGAGAAAAGGAAAAAATAAACAATCCAAAAGTGCCAAAAAAAACAAAGTTGAAAGTGTAAAAATAAAATCTGCATAGTCTGTAAAGAGGACAGCATGTGAAGTATAAGATAACAAAAAAGTAAAACATAAGAAAAGAAAACTGAAAATAAGAAGAAAAATAAGAGACAAGTTATTTAAAAGAAATGTAAACGAAAGAAAAATCATCTGCAGCAGCTGGTACAGTAAGGAAAGAAAAATAATAAAAATAAGAAGAACAGAATAGCATAAACAATAATCGGAGATTTGTAAAAGAATTAGTCATGGAGCAGGAGCAATACACCAGGGGTTCTCAGTTATCACGCTAGTCAGCGACTCTAAGCTCAGACCATCTCTCAACCCAGATCCTAGTAAACTTCCTCAGACATTCGAAATTAACTCTGTTAGAAACAAGATCGGTGTTCCACACCGGTCTAATGGGGACATTCAGACCGTCTATCATTTCGTCTCTGGCATCCTTCAAGATCTCACAGTGCCACAAAATGTGCTCGGCCGACTGGTAAGTATTGCCACAAGCGCAATTGGGATGGGTAGACAGGGCAAGGCTGTGAAGCCTCCCCCTGAATTCCCCATGTCCTGAGAGGAGCTGCGTCATGTGATGGTCCAGTTTGAGGAAGGCCCCTTCCATTCTGAGTTTAACTGATGGGAAGAAGGAAAAGGTCCATCTTCCCATGCTCGACCTATCCCAACGGACCTGCCATTCTTTAAGTGAAAGGTCCCTCATCGTCCGAAGCAGTCCAGGGAGAGTTCCCGGTCCACCTGGTGTCAGAACGACACCAAGATGGGTTGCCGGGGATCCTCTGGAAAGTCTCTGCTTGGTTAAGACTTCCCTTATCTCCAGATCGATTGGCAAAATGCCGGCCAAAACTGGCAAAGCGTCCGAAGCAACAGTACGGTATGCGCCAGATAGTGCCAGCAAAGAAGTTCGCTGGCCCCTAGTAAGAGCGAGGAGTATAAGGCAGTTATCCAGGCGGTGCTCCCAAACAGAGGCAGCATACGAAACTTGCGCAACGTATACGCCCCTGTACAGAGCACGTAGTGCCGGACTGCGTAGTCCCCATTCAGCGGTGGAGAGTCTCCTCAGCTTTAGGTACAGCGCCCCAGCCCTGCTTGAAACATCTTTAACATGAGCCAGAAATGAGGACGATCGATCGAGTGTTACACCTAGGTACTTGACCGTGTCTGCAAATTTGATGTTGGTGTCTCCCATCCGGATGGTAGGGTTTCTTGTTCTACTGAGAGAGCCCTTCATCAGGAGACCCTTTGTCTTGTGGGGAGCGAAGGTCATCTTATTCCTCTCCCCCCATTTAAGGAGGGTGTTCAAACCATCACCAGCCTTTTCTTCAATTTCCTTTCTGCTGTTCCCCAAGTAATAAAGAGAACTGCAGCCAGAAGTGGAAGCGATCCCCTGCAGGCAGTGTTTCGGTACAATCTTTGGCTGCAAAAAGTCAGGATGATCGAGGTATTGCGCTGTTTAGTATAGTTCACACTTCACACTCGTGGAGACACCCTTCTGCGCAAGTGAATATAGAAGAAGAAGTATTGACTGAGCTCTAAGTGGGCGATCTTCTTGCGGTTTAGCATCTGACTGCTGCAACCCGTGCGCTCTTCAAGACAGTGAGAGACTTAAGCAAGGATAAAAACTTTAAATTCAGATGGATCAAATACGGAAAACTATTTATTCGCAAAAATGAAACTAGTCCCATTATTCAGGTGACATTAGAATCTGACGTGACTCAGGTTTTTTGCTGATAATCGTCTTAGATTTAGCATCGTCTCGTGTGACTATAAGCTATTATCAATTTATTTTTCCTATCTACCTTATCTTTTTTCCTACTTTAAAATATCATCCTTTGTACTGGTTTTTCTTTATTTGTATAATATTAATAACTAACTCTTTTAATACTACCAACTTTAATCCAAATTATCCTACAATTACTCTGCTCGCGTTACTACAACACCACTCTAATATTTATAATTTATTAGAACATGCTTACAACTATTTTATCAGTCTTATATTTTATATATTTTATCAACTAAATGTACTAAAATGTTGAATGTATATTATCAAAATATGACTGGACTGCGTTCTAAAACTGATAGATTTTATTTTAATGTTACCATTAACAACTATGATATTATTATGATAACTGAAACTTGGCTTGTAGACAGTATTGCTAGTGAAGAGCTATTTGACAACCGTTACCTGGTATTTAGGCGCGATCGCAATGAGCAAAAAAGAGGAGGTGGAGTAATGATTGCGTTGAAGAAGCACCTCAAAGCTCACGAACAAAATGACTGGAATACGAGTGCTGAAGACATCTGGGTGACTATCTCGATTGAGAATTTCAAAAATATTCATTTATGTTGTGTTTATATACCACCAGGAGTCAATCACTCTCAAAGCATAAATGAATTCATGGATAAATTATGTGCACTTCGAGAACTTTACCACGACGATCACTTCGTCATATCAGGTGATTTCAATTTACCACTAATTAACTGGTCTATTGGTAACGGTAACAGTATGCAAATTATGAATGGTTATCAATCTGAAATTATTTCAAAACTATCAGACACCCTTTCTTTTACTGATCTCTCGCAATACTGCACCCTCCCGAATAATAATCGTACATTCCTAGACCTTGTCTTTAGTTCGTTCCCTGTTAATGTATCTAATACTGATGATTATCTCATACCTGAATGTAAACATCATGAAACCATTATTTTCGACATCAATGTAGCTCTGGAAACCCCTATGGTGGACAACAAAAGGACAAACTATCTCTTCAGGAATGCTAATTTTAAAACGATCAATAACATCCTCAATAATATTGATTGGGATGCAGAATTTTTAAACCTATCAACTAATAATGCCATTGACCGTTTTTATGTTATTTTAAATCAAATTATTGGTTTGAACGTCCCATCAAAAGAAGTTCATATTAACAACTCTTATCCTTATTGGTTTAATCCAGCCCTGATAAAACTCACTAAAGAAAAATATAAAGTGTTCAAAATGTGGAAAAAGTGGTCAAATCCTTTGGACTACCGTGAATTTTGTGTTCTTCGATCAAGGCAAAAGAAAATGTCTAGGGAATGTCTTAAACAATTTATAATAAACGCCGAACTTAATATATCCCGTGACCCGAAACATTTCTGGACCTATATTAAAGGAAAGAGAAATAATTCTGGTTTACCGCATATTATGAAACTGGATGACATAACTGCCGTGAATCCCTTCGCAATATGCAACCTGTTCTCACAACACTTCCTCTCAACTTTTAATCACAAAACTGTTTCCGATGTTCATTCTACCAATTATCACGTAGACAATCGAGTCAACATATCTTCGGTATCAGTTTCCAAAGAAAAAATAGAAAAAATAATTGATACTATCTCTTGCTCATTGGGTGCAGGTAGCGATAAAATTCCGGCATTCTTTATCAAAATGTGTAGCAAGGTAATCTCGAAGCCCCTATTATTGCTCTTTCAATCCTCATTGAAAGAAGGTGTCTTTCCGGATCGCTGGAAGTGTGCTCATATTACACCAGTATTTAAGTCTGGGGCGAAAAATGAAGTCCGTAACTATCGTCCAATATCTAAATTACCGATATTCAGTAAGATATTTGAAAAAATTGTTCATGATCAACTGTATGACTGTGTCCAGTCTGTAATAATTGCTAACCAACATGGATTCATGAAAAAAAGATCAGTTGTCTCTAATCTTGCAACTTTCACTGAAAATATTTCAAAATATATGGATGATCAAATCCAAGTTGACGTAATCTATACAGACTTCTCCAAAGCATTTGATAAAATTGATCACAGTCTTCTTTTATCTAAACTACTAGCTCTGGGAATTCACGGGGATTTGTACCGATGGCTGGTCTCCTATCTTAATGGGCGCACTCAAGGAGTAACTATTAATGGCTTCATATCTGAGATTGTAAAAATACCTTCAGGTGTGCCCCAAGGATCTCACCTGGGACCGTTGCTGTTCACAATTTTCATCAACGACATTATAAAATGCTTTAATTATGCAAATATTCTACTCTTCGCCGACGATATGAAAATATTCTTTCCTATTAATTCTATTATTGACTGTTATAAATTACAAGAAGATCTATATAGACTTGATGACTACTGCATTATCAATCATCTCAACATGAACACCTCAAAATGTTATGTGATTACCTTCACTAGAAACAAAATAAAATTTGAAAATAACTACTCCATAGCCAGTCAAGAACTTAAAAAGGTTACACAAATTCGTGACCTAGGTGTTCTGCTTGACAGTAAACTTAAATTCGAGGCGCATGTTGATATGATTGTGAAGAAAGCCCTTAGAATGTTAGGATTCTTATTCCGTATTGGAAAAGAATTCAATAATATTCAAACACTTAAAATATTGTATTTTTCTTATGTTCGTAGTCATCTTGAATTTGCTTCTCAGATATGGAATCCTCAATATAACATTTATGTAAAGCGCATTGAAGCCATCCAAAAAAAAATTTGTCAAACATTTAAATTTTAAGATGAATATTGGTAACCACGGGATTAACAGCTCGATGGAATATTTTGGACTAGTACCATTAAAAATTAGAAGAGACTCCGCAGATATAATATATCTCTATAAAATTATCAGTGTCCATATTGATTGTTCGCCCCTTTTGTCTGAGATTAATTTTAGAGTCCCTAGCTTTAGAACTAGAGATAAGTCACTTTTTCATCTTCAAAAATGCTCTACTAATCAGACAAAACGCTTTTATTTTCAGAGCTTGTACCCTATACAATAAGAATTTTAATTGTATTGACATATTTTCGAGTAGTTTAGGAACATTTAAAAAAGATACCTTAGCTAGTATTTAATAATAATTAATAACATACTGCAAGTTATCATGTTGTTGATATGAACCCTGTCCAGTTACAAGTGACTCATTTTATAAACATCTGTTCAGTTTAGTTGTAGGTATATACATATATTGGTGATTATTGGTGTTGTGTGAGGATAAAATTGATATTTTGTAATTTACTTGTGTTCTTATATCCGATGTTATGTTTACTTTATTTAGTATTTTGTATTTTCTGTAAATATTTTTTGCCCACGGGTACTGGACCCATAGTTTGTAATTATAATTAATTTTTTAAGTGAAAACCTATCATTAGATATTATTTGTATTTTTTATAAGTTAATTATTAAAAGATGTAAAAAATCTGTTGGTTTTCCTAAATAAACAAATAAATAAATAAACCAGTAGATGGGAGATGCACATCGTGCATGGAAGGGTGACAGGACTTACTTCAGTCAACAACATCAAAGTAGATGGCATACCAAGACATGTGCTTGACCCGCGGAAGATGCCTGACAGAGAACGGACTGTGTCTGAGGAGAGACGAGATGGAATTGCCGCACGTTCCACCGTAAATATTTTGGGTTTGTTTGAAGAGGACAGTGAAGAACCGGATCCGGATATGCATCAGGAGGAGATCCACTTGCAAAGAGATGGTGACCTTAATTTAAAATATACAAACATTATGTAACATTAAAAAAGGTATTTACTATTTTACATATCCTCCAAAATGATTATATGAGCTACGAAATATTTGTATTGTGTCCCAGGAGTGTGATTGATTTTATTATTAAATGGCTAAAGAAGGAGTTAGCGCAACACGGCATAACACCCCAAAAACAAACAACAAAAATGCTGTTGGCTGTGAAAATCTAAAAACTTACCTTATTATTATAAGTTTATTGTTGTTGCATTTTCTTTAGTACCCATTTCTTACCATATTGCCAGCTCTGTCTTTGAATAACCTACAACCAGCTCCGTACCTACCTGCTATTATTTATATTTTTTATGTTTTCTAAGTTTAATAACTATTATATTATAAAAGTAATATTTTTTAGGTTGGTAATTATCTTTCTCATTTTCACAATTATGTTATTTATTGATGTAACGGACGTACTGCTCCGGGCTCGGCCGCAGTCACCCGCGTTAAAATTAGATGAATCCTAATTGTCCTAAAGAAATAAAATTGTATAAAATGTATGATAATGTAAACAATAAATGAAACGTCGGAGCTTGGCTAGGGGACACGGGCAGAGAAGTATACTGAGAGAGCTGGTGGATTAATAGCATAGCATTTAATTCGGGCACGGTTATGAGAATCGTGCTTATACGAGAGGGAACGTTCGGCCGCGACCCGAAGCAAAGGGCCGTGCGCCGTCATAGCGTGCGAGGTGGTTTGCCGCCCGAACGTTCCACAAGCGCGATTCTGAGGACCGTTCCTGAACAAAGAGAGGCCGTGGTCGCGTTCGGCCACGGGCACAAAATTACCGGCCGAGAGGCGGTAACCAGACCGGCGGCGGGGCCGCGAGCGCGTCACAAATACGGGCTTCGATTCCCGGAATCAAAGAGAAAGTTGGCCCGTGTGAGCGTCGCTCGGCCAGCGGCTGCCGCCGGTGGCCTATAAAACAGGGAACAGTCCCTTGAAAACGTCAGATAGCCAGCAACCTCCACCAGCTCAACACCTCTCTCTCTGCTCTGCCCTCTACCTCGCTCCGACTTCTGCTTCTACTCGCCTTCTTTCACTCTGACCCCCGCCTCACCCTGGACCACGGACTTGCCTAACCCTTCGGACCAGACTCAAAATCAGCTCAAGAACAAGAAAACAGCATTTGGACCAGCTCTACAGCGGCTTCAGAGACGGCCCCGTTCTACCCCTCCACGCCACTGAAGGACGACGCCTTCCGCCTCCACAGATTGGGATCACCGGCCCCTTACAGTCTTATGTGTCACCATTACGTCTGATACATAAGTGGTCCTTCGCCGCCGGATCTTTCTGTGGATAAGATGTCACCTTCACTGCGCTCTGGGAAGAACAGCGCTGACGGGGATTCATCGCAGGGAAGCGATGATCCCACACCAACCGGGGCGGCCACAGCCGCGCCCCCAGACTCCGGCCAACCGCCCCCCTGGCCCCCTCTGATCCCCGAGCGGACCTACTGCCTGGTCCCTCTGGCGCATCACCACCACAGACGCCCCCTGCCGCGGCCGACGTCTCGTCAAGAAGCGAGGCTTCCAGCGAGGACACGCTCCGGCAGGCGCAGCTCGAGCTAAGAGCTGAGAGGCGGCGCACTCAGAAGCTGCAGGACGACCACGCCCGACAAATTGCAGAACTTGTCGCCACGCTGAAGGGCCTCACGCGGACCGCTTCACCTGCAGCCTGGCAACCGGACACAGCTCCACGGGCGGAGTACCCGCCGACGGCGGCGCCATCTAGCGGCTTCAGGCGATACCCAGACTACGCAGCGGAGACGCACGCCACAGCTCCACGGGCGGAGTACCCACCGACGGCGGCGCCATCTAGCGGCCCCGGGCAAAGCTGGGGCTACGCACCCGAGGCGCACACCACAGGCCCACGGGTGGGCCTTCCACAGACTGCGGCGCCCCCGAGCGGCCCCAGTCATAGCCTTGCTTACACAGTGGGGGGAGATCCCACTGTTCCGCAAGCCACAGCTCCACGGGCGGAGTACCCACCGACGGCGGCGCCATCTAGCGGCTTTGGGCGGAACCTGGGCTACGCAGCGGAGACACACACCACTGCGCCGCAGCTGGTTTACGGACCGACGCCGACGCCGGCGCCCTCGGGCGTACCTACGCAGAGCTACGCAGCGTAGGCGCACACCACTGGCCTTCCACCGACTGCGGCGCCCCCTAGCGGCCCCGGTCACAGCCTTGTGCCACAGGCTACCGCTCAGCCTAGCGATGTCGTCGGGAGCTCGAGCCGTGAAGTGAGGGCTCAAACCGGGACGGAAAACCGGGCTGCGGATCCACTCACGGACGGCGCTTCCCCAGGCGTCGTGACGCTGCGAGGTGGACCAGAGCCGCAGTACGGCTATCCCGGCGTGACCCACGGGCCCGCTTAGTTCCCAGCATTTCCCCCGAGTGCAGACTCGCCATCCTCAATTGTCCTAAAGAAATAAAATTGTATAAAATGTATGATAATGTAAACAATAAATGAAACGTCGGAGCTTGGCTAGAGGACACGGGCAGAGAAGTATACTGAGAGAGCTGGTGGATTAATAGCATAGCATTTAATTCGGGCACGGTTATGAGAATCGTGCTTATACGAGAGGGAACGTTCGGCCGCGACCCGAAGCAAAGGGCCGTGCGCCGTCATAGCGTGCGAGGTGGTTTGCCGCCCGAACGTTCCACAAGCGCGATTCTGAGGACCGTGCCTGAACAAAGAGAGGCCGTGGTCGCGTTCGGCCACGGGCCCAAAATTACCGGCCGAGAGGTGGTAACCAGACCGGCGGCGGGGCCGCGAGCGCGCCACAAACACGGGCTTCGATTCCCGGAATCAAAGAGAAAGTTGGCCCGTGTGAGCGTCGCTCGGCCAGCGGCTGCCGCCGGTGGCCTATAAAACAGGGAACAGTCCCTTGAAAACGTCAGATAGCCAGCAACCTCCACCAGCTCAACACTTCTCTCTCTGCTCTGCCCTCTACCTCGCTCCGACTTCTGCTTCTACTCGCCTTCTTTCACTCTGACCCCCGCCTCACCCTGGACCACGGACTTGCCTACCCCTTCGTACCAGACTCGGAATCAGCTCAAGAACAAGAAAACAGCATTTGGACCAGCTCTACAGCGGCTTCAGAGACGGCCCCGTTCTACCCCTCCACGCCTTCACTTCATTAATGGAGTTTCCTGCATTAACCATTGTCTCAATATCTTTATCAACTTTACCATCTCTCGTTAACATACTTTCTAAATACACAAACTCATTTAATCAAGTATTCATCATTCACAACTATACTGTAATAAATACGAGCATATAAAATTAAGAATATCGTTACACCAAAATTGTTACACATTGCTCAAAAACAGTAGTAAACAAAAGAAACGAACTTTAGGAAGATGGGTGTTATGCGTGACATTTGGACCTGTATTGACTGCAAAGATGATCTGAAAGTCAACCAATCTTCGAGCGGGAACAAAGTGTCTACTGCTTCTCCTGCGTGCGGTATGAAGTCGCCTCAGAACCCGGATGTCGAGCAGATAATACTTATAGTTCGACGATGTATTGCATCGGAGTTCGAATCTTTTCACGACAAACTCAACATTCTACCGGAGTTAAAAAAGTCCGTCAACTTCATCTCCGCTGAATACGAGGACCTAAAAAAATGTTTTCGGAATCACTAGCCACCATCAAAAGCTTACAAGCCGAAAATACGAGGCTTCACACAGAAATGCGTAATCTTAACACGCGCGTATCCCAAATGGAACAGATGGCCAGAGAAACCAACGTAGAGATTCAGTGTGTTCCTGAAAATAGATCTGAGAACTTAGTATCCATCATCAAACAACTTGGAAGCGTAATTTCCCGTCCCATTGCTGAATCTGAAATACTTCACTCACATCGGGTCCCCAAGGTCCATCCTGAATCCAGCCGACCCAAGTCAATAATAGTGAAGCTTCCAAGCGTGAGGGTAAAGAATGAAGTGCTGGCTGCAGTTGCCAACTTCAATAAAAAAAACAAGACGAACAAACTAAATTCTACACACATAGGCATCGATGGCACGAAATCACCAATTTACGTCAGTGAACATCTCTCTCCCGCAAATAAGGCCCTGTATGCAGCTACTAGGATGAAAGCCAAAGAAACTCATCATAAATTCGTATGGATCCGAAATGGACGGATCTTTGTACGAAAAAATGAAAACTCTGCTCACCAATTTAATTTATCTGTAGATTGTATAATCTGTCAAAATCTTAACAAAACAAAATGGAACTGAAATTTTTTTATCAAAACATTAGAGGAGTCAAAACTAAAACAAATGACATAAAAAATGAAATTTCAATCAACAATTATGATATAATCTGCTTCACTGAAACATGGTTAAAATCATCAATATTTAGTAATGAATTGTTTGACGAGCGTTACCTAGTTTTTCGAAGAGATCGCGAATCCACTAGTTCAGCATCCAGAGAAGGCGGTGGAGTTTTAGCAGCAGTCGATAAAAAATTAATAACAACACGCAAATCATCTGGGGAAAGTGATGGTGAAGATTTATGGTTATCGATAAAACCGCACGAATATTCTAACTCACTTATCTACATTTGTGTATTATATATTCCTCCCAATTTATCTGTTGATGATTACTGTAATAGAATGAAGAATATTCAGGATATTTATCTACAACATAGTAATCCGAAATCTAAATTTATAATTATCGGCGACTTTAATTTACCAGAGATTAAATGGACACCTGACACAGCATATAACAACATAACACTAGCTCCGTCCAACTACACTAGTCATAAAGCTCACTGTGTTGTCAACTTGGCCTCAATGTGTAACCTTCACCAATTCAATTATATTCCTAATGGAAATTCTAATATTCTTGACCTACTTTTTTGTGATGAAACTAATATTAATCTGTCTAGAACAACAGGGTTATCAAAAGTCGACAATCATCATCCCCCTTTCGAAATGATTTTAAAACTTGAAAAACCGAAATACTTAAAAGATAATTATTGCCCTATTAAATACAATTTTAAGAAAGGAAATTATGAAGCTTGTCGTCTAGATCTGTCAAATGTTAATTGGATCTCACTTTTCAGTAACTCGAATGTCAACAATAAGGTACAATTATTCTATGATACTTTGTGGGATATTATTGATAAACATATCCCGAAAAAAAAACACAAATAAGAAATCACTACCCCAAATGGTTTAGTCAGACTCTTATTAAGCTCCTCAAAGAGAAAAATAAAGTAAGACTGCGGGCCAATAAATATACAAACCCACTAGACTATGCTGAGTTTGGTATTCTAAGAAAAAGATCGAAAAAAATGCAAAAAGAATGCTATTTATCATATTTAAATTCTGTTGAACAAGGCATAAAAGTAAATGTAAAAGCTTTCTGGGCATACTCAAAATCGTTGCGTACTACCAATTGCATTCCTAAATTGATGCACCTGGATTTTATATCTGCAGATAATGGACAACACATTGCCAATCTTTTCTCTAATTATTTCGCATCCGTTTATACTCAATCTAATCCCTTGTTATATACTGCCATGCCAAAAGTTTCACAAAACAACCAATTTAATCTTGGAAAAATCAATGCTAGCAAGGAAACCATTAAATCTTGTTTAGAAAAAATCGATACATCCAAAGGCCCAGGACCTGATAAAATACCTCCCTTGTTTGTAAGATGTTGTTCCAGCGCGTTGATTAACCCACTTCTTTTAATGTATAATGAATCATTATCTTCAGGAACTTTCCCAGACTTGTGGAAAAATGCACATATTGTTCCAATACATAAATCTGGTGATAAATCTTTTGTGAAAAATTACAGACCAATCAGCATTTTATCTTGTTTTGCGAAAGTCTTTGAATCTATAATATATATTTCTGTATTTTCACACTTTAAACCCCAATTATGCATCAATCAACATGGGTTTGTTCCCAACAGATCTACAAATTCAAATCTTCTTGACTTTTGTGATTATGTTTGTAATGCTTTCAATGAAAGAACTCAAGTAGATGCCATTTACACAGATTTTCAAAAGGCATTTGATAAAGTTAACCATTCTATTCTACTACAGAAGCTTGATCGAATAGGTATTCACGGTGATCTTTTTAGATGGCTTAAGTCTTACTTAGAAAATAGAACACAATTAGTACTTATTAATGGGTACGAATCACCTCCCATAATTGTAACATCAGGCGTACCCCAGGGGTCCAATCTTGACCCACTGCTTTTCTTAATCTTTATTAACGACCTTGGCCCCATGTTACGCTGTGATTTTGTTCTATTTGCCGATGATCTCAAGATTTACCGCAAAATTTCCACTGATTTTGATCATGTTAAGCTTCAAGAAGACCTTTACACACTAAATAGCTGGTGCATTCAAAACGATATGTTTTTAAATATTGAAAAATGTTGCATTATTACTGTTACATATATAATCGTAACAAAGTAAGAACTTCTCCTTCCCCACATAAAAGGAACTGTGTGGGATGCGCCTGGCAACACTTTTCTTCAAGGTGGCAAGATTGGAATCGGAAGGAAGGAAGCGGTCATTCTTTATTTTTTGGTTCAACGGCTTGGAGCACCGTGGAATCATAAAAACGACGGATCACAGCCTGATCGCCATTTTCAACTTACAAAAGGCAGATGGATTAAAATGGCAATCTAAATATCCCGGCGAGGATAACTCTAATAAGACCAATGGATTGGCAATACAAAGCCACACTTCAAATCCTCAAGTAAGATGTAAATTTGCCTACCCTCCGCTAATTCTGGAACCTCAGATAATATTCATAATTGCTACCTGCTTACCGATGAAATGGATTCACAAGGAGAATCCATTTGAAGCCATCGCTCGCCCGAGCGGTATTATTATTTTGACAAGATGACATCGTACCTGGAAGGCGCAGTTCGCAATAATTTCAAGACTTGAAATGCCCGAGTAACGTATTGACTTCTTGCCCAAAGCTAGATTAGGATGTATAACACTTCTCTGTACTTTGTGCGACTCATATCTTTAAATTATATCTATCTAATTTACACTCATAAATTTATCTTCTTATTACAATAACCTAACCTATGAATGCCAGCACTCGTTGTCCACTTAAACCCTGAAATTCCATCAATGGTTTCCTGTTTCCCTTACTCAAACAAAAAAACAGGTGGCGCTCAAGAAATTCACGCCAAATGTTAACTTCGGCGTTAACAATGGCGACCAACGTGTTCTGGTTCGGATTGGCATTCATGGATTGGGTTTATTTTGTCTTGTTGTGTTTGGCGATCTGCGATCTGTAGCAATCCATCGATCCATCAAATATTTATTAACATGTAATTTTGTTTGCGATAATTGCGGTAATTCTAAAATGTGCGAATAACATTCCTCATATGCTAAGTGTTAATTTTGCGATTATTGTGACATTCGTATTCGAAGGTAGAAGTTTGCTTTTATGTTGGTAACAATGTGATATGAAATCTTGAATCATACTGGTCTGTTGAAACGGATTATTAAGTTGACACTTTGGAACTTGCGAATAATATTTTGCAGTTTCTGTTCGATAGAGTGGCAACATTAGGAAGTGAAAGTGCAGTTTTCTATGGTGATTTAGTTTGACAGATGTAAAAGAACTAGTTTTGCTTGCGTAATTTGTTAAAGTAGAAAAAAATGGAGTTTAAAACGATTAAAAAGATTAATACGCATACGAAAGTGCAATTAGCTGGAAAATTAACGGACCGAAACATTGTGCCTTTACTGACTTTATCTGGAATGCGTGAACAGGCAATAATGTTCAATAAATCGGTGAGGGAAAAACGTGATGCTAAAAAATGTTACGATCAATCTTCAGAAGACCCTGCGTTGTCTGATAAATGTAGTGATCCAGGTACTTCTGCGACTAAAGTATTTCGTGTAAATTGTAACGCTTCACGTGAATTCTCAAAATGTAAAGGCCTGATTAATTGGGATCTAAAATTTGACGGGAAAACTGATGTGAAAGTGTTTATTGACAGAGTCGAAGAACTTAGTAGAATACGTTTGATATCAAATGAGGATCTGATACGATGTTTTCCGGATATTCTAGACGGAACAGCTTTGTTATGGTTTCGTACAACTTACACGGAAACTCTTTCGTGGCCAAAATTGAAGTGTGCATTAATTAGTAGATATCAACCTCGCGATGCACAGTTACAAACGCGTAAATTTATTTACTCCGTGAAGCAAAAAAATAATCAATTGGTCTCCGACTTCTTTTTAGATCTCAAAATAGCAAATTTGAAGTTATATAATCCTATACCGCAGGATGAATTGTTAGAGATTGCAAAGGAAGCTATTTTAACGGAATATGCTAAACTTTTAGTGACAGTTCATGTGGGTGATATTGATGAACTGGAACGTTTTTGTACTGACTTTGAGAGACTGTCAGTCAAGGATGAAAGTAACATACATAAATCGACCAAATCACGGGATATCAATGATTCAAGTTCAATATGTAAATCGACATTTGTACCGAAATGTAATAATTGTAACAAACCTGGTCATTATTATAAATTTTGTCCGGAAAGAGTTGTGCGTAGTAATGAGAAAAACTTATGTAACAAGAATTTTAATTCAAATAATAATAATAATCAAAACACCACAACCACAGTATCTTGTTCTGTTTGTAACAAACCAGGGCACAGTTCTGAGAGCTGCTGGAAACGTAAATTTAATGAAAGAAATTCTTCTGCTTCATCGAATGAAGGTAATAAAAATAATTCCAATCATAAAAATAAAATTTTTATAAACTCGAACAAGTCAAAAAACTAAGAAGCAGTCGATCTGCGCAGCGTCTTCCGTCTGATCAGCGGAATGATGTCTGTTCTGGTTGGCTGCCCTTGGTGAATTCTCCTGAAGTTGTTCCTGACTTCGAAGGTAATGGCCTGCCTCGAAAGTTGGAACAACCAAAGGATAATCGTCCTTATGCCAGTTTTACTGTATTAAATAAGGAGTTTTGCGGTTTGTTAGACTCGGGTGCTTCCTTAAGTTGTATAGGTGATACTATGTATAAAAACTTTGTTAAGTTAGGTATTAAATTTAAAGAATCCAAAACATTCGTTACGACGGCTGACGGTAAGCGTCAGACGGTCCTGGGTACCATGTTGCTTCCCGTTG
Source organism: Hesperophylax magnus (assembly GCA_026573805.1). Classification (NCBI taxonomy): domain Eukaryota; kingdom Metazoa; phylum Arthropoda; class Insecta; order Trichoptera; family Limnephilidae; genus Hesperophylax; species Hesperophylax magnus. The sequence goes on along the minus strand of JAIUSX010000180.1, from coordinate 738,671 downwards.
TGTATCAGGGAACATCAAAATTAGTTTTATTTTATATAATTCCAGCGTTTACGCAAAAGTTTATACTGGGAATTAATTTCTGGAAACAATTCAAAATTGCTCCAGAATTGTTTACATCAATTAATTCCGATACTTTGTCTAATACAGTAGTTTATAGTGAAATAGATGATGTACGTTCTATAACGCCTGCTTCTAAGTTATCGTCAAAAGAAAATTCTAGATTAATTTATATTATTGATAAATTTCGTAGTATTTCGTTTGAAGAAAAAGGTTTAGGCCTAACGCATCTGGTCCAACATAAGATTGAGACCAATTGTAATCCAATTAAACAAAGATATTATCCTCTTTCACCGGCACGGCAAAGACAGCTTGAAGCTGAGTTGGATGAAATGTTAAAATTAGGAGTTGTCAGACCGTCCCGGTCGCCGTGGTCAAACCCTGTTGTAATTGTTACTAAAAAGGATGGTTCGGGGAGATTATGTTTAGACAGTCGCGCTTTAAATAAGAATACATTACCTTTCGCTTATCCCTTACCTTATATATCACGCATTCTGGATAAATTAAGGGGAGCAAGGTTCATCTCTTCAATTGACCTCTCACGCGCGTTTTGGCAGATACCTTTAGATAAGGATTCTTGTGAAAAGACGGCCTTCGTTGTCCCGGGTCGTGGTCTATTTGAGTTTGTACGTATGCCTTTTGGTATAAAAAACGCAGCTAGTGAAATGCAGCGCCTGGCAGATATTTTATTCGGTCCGGAATTTGACGAGAATGTGTTCTGTTACCTAGACGATCTAATCTTAATTTCTGAAGATTTAAACTCTCACTTTAACCTGTTAGAAAAGGTATTTCTTAGATTAAAAGAAGCTGGTTTAACAGTAAATCTAAAGAAATGCGAGTTTTGTAAGCATGAACTTAAGTACTTAGGTTATATTGTGGACTCGAAAGGCTTGAGAACTGATCCTTCAAAAATCGAGTGTATTAAGAATTATCCGGTGCCAAAAAATTCTAAACAACTCAAATCTTTTCTGGGTCTGAGTGGATACTACAGAAGATTTATAAAAGATTTTTCTACTATAGCAGCTCCGCTTACAAAACTTTCTGGATCAAAGAACGGTATAAGTAAATTTATTTGGTCGCCGGAAGCAGAGAATGCGTTTAACTTGCTAAAAAATGCGTTGATATCTGCTCCTGTTTTATCTTGTCCAGATTTTAAATTGCCATTTGCAATACATTGTGATGCCTCTGGGGTGGCAATTGGAAGTGTTTTAACGCAGGTGTTATTATATGCATATTTTTCACGTAGTCTTAATGTACATGAACGTAATTATGGAATCACAGAAAGAGAACTGTTAGCGGTTTTAGATTCAGTTACGCATTTTCGTTCATATATTGAAGGTTCACATTTTAAAATAGTCACAGATCATTCAAGTCTACAATGGTTAACTACTCTGAGTAATCCGAGTGGGAGACTTGCGAGATGGTCGACACGGTTATCCCAATATTCATTTGACGTTGTCCATAAGAAGGGATCTTTAAATACGGTTCCCGATGTTCTATCACGTGTAGAGGTGGCTTTAGTTAATGATACGTTAGTACCCATTAGTAAAGATAAATGGTACATAGACTTATGGTCCGGTTGTAAAAAATTCCCTCAGCGCTATTTAAATTTTCAAATACGTGACAATGAGTTGTACAGACATAGTAAAACACGCTATAGCTTATGTGAGGACACGGCGTGGAAACTTGTTGTTCCAGAGGAGAAACGTAAGGAAATTTTAGTAAATCAACATGAATCTGATTTAGCCTGTCATCCTGGTGTATTTAGAACGTACAAAAAAGTACAACTGCGTTATTATTGGCCAAATTTATATCAAAACGTTAAGTCCTTCGTAAATAACTGCTCCGTTTGCAAGGCACATAAAATTAGTACGTCTCCCCCGTTAGGTTTATCAACTAATCATAAAGTGGTTACAAAACCAATGCAGATGCTATCGGTTGACTTGGTAGGTCCGTTACCTCGTTCATATTCTGGTCATAATTATATTTTGAGTTGCGTTGATGTGTTTTCTAAATACTGTTGGCTGTTTCCACTGAGGAACGGTACCGCTCCTAGTATTGTTAAAAATATTGAAGAAAACATTTTCTTGGTGCACGGAGTTCCGCATTCTTTAGTGTGCGATAACGGAAAAGTATTTGTTAGCAAAAACTTTAAAAACTTACTTGCTGAATACAATGTACCAGCTCCTTTTTATAACACTTTGTATACGCCACAAAATAATGTCGTGGAGCGTTACAACCAGACAATAGGTACCGCTCTCTCAATTCTGGTAGAAGATGATCATCGTAAATGGGCGAAAGTTTTACCACGGGTACAAACAGCTTTAAATAATTGCGTAAATTTTTCTACAAACTTTACGCCATATTTTCTCATGCATGGTAGAGAACAAATCATAGATGGTAACTTACACAAACTTATAGAGTCTTCTAATACTGCGGCGCAGGATACAAGACAAACGTATGGGAAAAAATTAGAAGAACTAATCCCAATATATGAACAAGTTACTGATTCTCTATTTAAAGCATATAAAAAAGGTGCCAATCACTACAATCTGCGTAGGAAGTCTGTAGTTTATGCAGAGGGCGATATAGTTTGGAGACGAAATTTCGTACAGTCTAGCGCGATTAATTATTTTGCGCAGAAGCTCGCGCCTCGATTCGTATGTAACGTTGTTGTAAAGAAAATTTCTGATTTAGTATATAAACTAGCAGATTTGAACGGGAAAATCGTTGGTGATTTCCATGTAAAAGACATAGTTAAGTCAAATTAAATGGAAGACATCTAACCTAGCACGTAGAGAAGTAGCTATCCTCTATATGTGGGGTATAGATGACTCTCGGTTTATTTATTGTTTTGGTCGTGGGTTCTTTTATATCAATAAATAAAACATGGATGATTGGATTGATGGATTGCTAAAACTAATAAATTTTAGGATATTTCTATGTGTTAGGTTAACAAAGACATTTGCTTCAGTGCATCGCAAAATTGATGTAAAGAGAATTGTCTTTTCTTTAATTTTATGTAAAAAGTAAATTCCTGCCTCTATGTATTTATCGAGACAAGTTACAAATTAGTATAAGAAGTAATATAAAGTAAACTTAAATATAAGGTAAATATATAATAAAATAAAAAAATAAAAAAATTAAAAATTAAAATAAACAATTCTCCGTGATTGCATCGAGAAAAAGTGTCTTTAAAAAAAAAATACATAAATAAATTGTGTCTACGCGATTGTTTTTCTTATGTTTATATAGCGTATTCACATGTGTAGCATAATTTTATATGATAATTTTTCTAAATTAAAATAGAGTTGTATAATTTTAATGATAATTGCTTAGCTTTAGTGCTATATTGATTCAACACTCTGATTTCCGAGTAATGGGCAGATTACTGCTTAAATAAATATAGGTTAATTTATATCATTATCGTTTACTATTAAACTCCTAAACGAGTTTTCTGTTCCTTATAGTTGTTAAATATCACGAAGTATTATTGAATTAAGACTGTATAATATTAAACTCATTATTACTTTAACATAAGAAGCATTAATGTATAACATTTCTAGCTGCAGCATTAGATTTACTTCAATGGGCATTAGGGAGGAATTCTTTATGTGGGCAATATTCTCCGAACATTTACAATTTGAGTATAAGTGAAGTGACTGGTGCAGTGATTTATATCATGAACTGATTAGGTCTTAAAGTGTACCTATGTCCACGAAAAATGTTGAACTTTTCTATTTCCATTAAAAAAGGAAATAATTTTTTAAACTATTAAAGCCATGATATATATGTTGTGTACTTGGTAATTCTGATGTAATATAAGTATGTTAATTTGTTTATAAAAAAAAAAAAAAAAAATTTTTTCAAGGTGGTTTGCTGCAATACCATTTCGGGTATGTTTTGGGACTTCCGGAATCCTAGAGGATATCGAGATGGTGTTGGACAAATCTATCTTTCGCTGTGCGAGAAAATTTGTAAATATTACGGTTTGTTATATAAATTCTTTTCTAAATTTTCCTTAATCAGATAATTGCATGAATATTTTTTTTGTCAATTAAGATGCAATACCAATTGTTAACATAGTAATTATGATGTAAAAAAAAAAAATAAAAATAAAAAACAGAGTTTTGGTTAAAAATTTGGTTTGAGTCTTGGCTAATTTTGAGTAAATATTAGCATAAGTAGTTAGTTGCCTTTGAGACTATAAAAAGTTAATTAACAGTAGGATTTGTATGGTTAATAAAAATAAAATAAAATGGTAATAATTTATACTGTTACTACAAGATTTATTGATATTTAAGAAATATTTGTTAGAAATAAAACAAGAAAATACATTGTAATAATTTATGTTTCTATATCAGCTTAGATTAGTTTTTTTTCTCTGGGCAGAGTTTTCAAGTTGTCAAGAAAATTTGTGGGCAAATTTTCTTCAGCGGCGAGCGGGGAAATGTTACATATATAATCGTAACAAAGTAAGAACTTCTCCTTCCCCACATAAAAGGAACTGTGTGGGATGCGCCTGGCAACACTTTTCTTCAAGGTGGCAAGATTGGAATCGGAAGGAAGGAAGCGGTCATTCTTTATTTTTTGGTTCAACGGCTTGGAGCACCGTGGAATCATAAAAACGACGGATCACAGCCTGATCGCCATTTTCAACTTACAAAAGGCAGATGGATTAAAATGGCAATCTAAATATCCCGGCGAGGATAACTCTAATAAGACCAATGGATTGGCAATACAAAGCCACACTTCAAATCCTCAAGTAAGATGTAAATTTGCCTACCCTCCGCTAATTCTGGAACCTCAGATAATATTCATAATTGCTACCTGCTTACCGATGAAATGGATTCACAAGGAGAATCCATTTGAAGCCATCGCTCGCCCGAGCGGTATAATTATTTTGACAAGATGACATCGTACCTGGAAGGCGCAGTTCGCAATAATTTCAAGACTTGAAATGCCCGAGTAACGTATTGACTTCTTGCCCAAAGCTAGATTAGGATGTATAACACTTCTCTGTACTTTGTGCGACTCATATCTTTAAATTATATCTATCTAATTTACACTCATAAATTTATCTTCTTATTACAATAACCTAACCTATGAATGCCAGCACTCGTTGTCCACTTAAACCCTGAAATTCCATCAATGGTTTCCTGTTTCCTTTACTCAAACAAAAAAAACAGGTGGCGCTCGCTTTTACTCGTAACAGAAATCGAAAGGATTTTGCATATTCCATTAATAATGTACGATTAAATGCAGTCACCACTATAAGAGATCTAGGAATCACTCTTGATTCAAAGTTTATGTTTGATGTACACATAAATAATATTATAAATGATATTATAAGTAAATCAATGAAAATGATTGGATTCATTCATAGAATATCGAAACCATTTAAATACCCCCAATCCATTATAACATTATACAACTCGTTGGTCAGAAGCAAATTGGAATATGGGAGTGTTATCTGGAACCCACATTATATAAAATATTCTAAAAGTATTGAATCTGTGCAACAAAAATTCCTAAGACTGTTATCATATAAACTTGGATTAAATGCCTCACTCAAATCTTATGAAGAACGTCTACTAAACTTCAAATTTACGACATTAGAAAAAAGAAGACAATTTGCAGACTTAATATGTTTATATAAAATTATTCATGATAAACTTCTTACCACTAATTGTCTGAGCAATATTCATATTAAGGTCCCCAATAGACATAATTTAAGGAGCCAAAATATATTCCATATTGATATATTTAATAACAATATTGCATATTTCAATCCACTATCTAGAATGTGTCGTCTGTACAATACAGTTGAATGCGACCTTATAGATATATTCGCAAACAGTCTCGCATATTTTAAAAAACAAATCAACCATCTTCTACCATGATATGTTATGGAGAGATATAATTGCTTTATTATTTTCTTTACTTTTCTTCCTTATCCTTTCTCTGTACATTCACTGTATTTTATATTTCATACTTAATATTCATGTTTTATATTTCTTTTTAATTATTATTATATTTGTATTTTTTTTTCTTTCACTACGAGCATCTCCGCCTAATATCGACTAAACCTTGTTTACGCATGCTGTGAACATTTTTAATTGGGGTGTTAATATCTGTGCACATTCCCACCGAAATAATATAAATGTAATGATTGTTAACACTCTGTAAATGTTTCAAACAATAAATAAAATAAAATAACAGTCTTTAAAAACATATCATATTTATTGAGAAAATACAATAATAGATACATAATTTAACAATTATTTCAGTGGCTGAGATGGTATCGCGTTTGGATCCCGCCCAGTCGTTTTTCCTCGGCTAGCGAAGTCCTCCATCACGACAAAAGCAACATTTTCCGCCTTGACTAATTCATTTTATACTAGAAATTCACTTTGGAAATGAATAATTATTATTTTTAGGCAATAATTATAAGCCTGAAATAGGAAACACTAGTACCTATATAAATTGAGAAAATCTACCGAGAAAAAACAAATGCCGCTTCTGGGAATTGAACCCACAACCTTTTGATTGCCAGTCAGGGGGTGCTCTACCAATTGCGCTTTTTGCTATGAATTTACATTTTATCACTTAATCTTAGTGTATCATTAAAAATAATAATTATTTATTTTATGATGATGAACACAGGAGCATTGTCTTTTTATGGCGAGGAAAGGCTTCTTTAATTTCTATTGTTTTATATCTTGTTTATATCCTGTATACATATCTATGTAAAAAAAATTTTTTTTTCAAATATTAAATAAAATAAATATAAATAAAAAGTCTAACTTTTCACTTAACTTCGATCTGTGACATTTCCCTTTGTATACTTTAAAATTTAGACATCGCATTTATAATTATGACTTTATAAACTTTAGACAATAATATACATATCTCAATAATATGCATGTCTAACTTTTTACTTTACTTAACCTTTCACTTTTAAACTTCATTCCGTAATTTTTCACTTTAAACTAATTAATTAATTCGCTTTGAAAATTGTCTCGAAAGGCGATTTATTTGAAAGGGTATTCAGTTGAAGTAAGTACTCACCCAAAGGTTTGTGAAAGGATATCAAGTTGTAGAAAGTACTAAACCAGAAGTTTGTTTTAAAATGTATCTAGTTGCAGTAAGTGCTAACCCAGACAGACAAACCCAGAAGTTTATGAAAGGATACCTTCTTGTAGTAAGTACTGACCCAGATGTTATTGAAAAGGTATCTAGTTGTAGTAAGAATTTGCCTAGAGGGATGAAGTTTGAAGAAGGAATCTTTTGATGTACAATTTTTGAAAGATTGAAGCGGAGAGTGAATTAAGTGAAACGTTAATGATTTTAAATTGTTATTGCACCCTCTCTTACTCTTAGCCCCTCTCTGTTCGTGCGGTTCCTAGCACCACCCCTTATCAATGCAGCTCATTTGATTTGTGGCTTTCCTATCCTTTGTGTATAAAGGGTTCATTTTCCACCCCTCCCCACACCACTATATTTCAATTCTTTATTTTTCAAAAAACGGGCCTTGGTACTTTTGTGTTATAAAATAATGAATAAATCATAAAAATGCATTCGTTCTCTGCAAATGAAATCCAGAAAGGTTGGTAATAATAGGTGACAGAGGCATGCGGTTTCAATTTCGTTTTGGTGGGGTTATTTCCGTGACAAGGTGTATTAGAAAGAGAGGAGTCACAGATTATCATTATTATAACAAAATTGGATAATATTGGATGAGTATTAGAAAGTGTTTCGATAGCTCTTGAAAAACTTTAGCGTCTTGTCGGGCGCAAATTGATCGATATACGGGAACAGGAATAGGAAATTTGAGGATGCCACCAGAATTAAGGGAAAGTCCTACCTTGTACTGGTATCTCCTTACAGCTTCCGTGGTAGCACCAAACTCACACAGTATTAATCTATTTCCGTCACTAGATATCGACCACGAAAGAAATGTCCATTGAAATGTATGACCCGAGACGCGTATCGGTAGGTGGTAGAAATTGTACTAGCGCGCGCCGGTCAGACCAAATCCCTATCTCCCGATGGCAAGGTAGGAACAAATAGGATGTAGGTAATAAAATAATTATAATTTATTTGCGTTATGCCCGAACATATACCGCCCGCCAAAATTAACAATTTTTCAATACCCATCGAAACTGGTCGAACCCGAAAAAAAATAAAAACAAATAAGCTACAAGAAAACAGTAGGTATATGAAAAGAAACTTAATCCTAACAGTTAGTCTATTACTTACAAACTAGATGCACGTGAAACTAAAATTACACGTGCAAATACAATAAAAAAATATATATATACGAACGTTACTATTTAGTCTATGGGTAATAGGCAAAGCTTTGTCACAGGCCGTAGATATACCCCGTCGTTAGTTTGAACTGAGGCTACTCTAACGACCCCATCCGAACCTGGTTTCACCTCCCTTATCCTACCGAGCGGCCATTTTAAAGGAGGACTCCTGGTATCCTTAATGACTACCAGGTCATTTACTTGGAGGTTACGTGTAGCCTTGTACCATTTAACGCGATTTTGTAACTCTTGTAAGTACTCGGTATTCCAGCGCTGCCAAAAATGTTGCGTGATTTTCTGCAGGTGTTCCCAGCGATTGAGTCGGTTGGTCTTAACCTCGGAATAATTATATTCGGGAATTGAAATTAGCGGTTCACCTATTAAGAAATGACCTGGAGTGAGAGCTTGAATGTCTTCAAGGTCTGATGATAAGGAACACAGCGGTCGCGAGTTTAGTATGGCCTCAATCTTGGTTAAAATGCTAGTAAACTCCTCGTACGTCAACGAACTATCTCCTAATACCCTCTATGATTCTTTACCACTCTTATGTTACCTTCCCATAGTCCCCCGAAGTAGGGACTGGAAGGAGGATTAAAATTCCATACTATTCCCCTTTCCGAACATGTGCGCATAATAAGTTCATCATCACGACATTTATTTAAGAATTTTTGTGCTCCAATCAACTGACGTTTAGCCCCAACGAAATTTGTACCACAATCAGAATAAATGGCTTGACAGATACCCCGTCTTGAAACGAATCTATTAAGTGTAGCGATAAAGGCCTCAGACGAAAGATCCGAGAGTACCTCGAGATGTATCGCCTTCGTTGACATGCAAACAAAAATCGCAAAGTAAGCCTTGTATGTTTTAGCACCTCTGCGTTTTCCTTCCTTTATGCTATATGGGCCCGCTAAATCCACCCTTACACGACTGAATACGCGACTCGGTGTGACACGAGCTTCTGGCAGGCTGGCCATGAGAGGAGTTGATGGTAAGGCTCGCAATCGTGCGCATCTCACACATTTTGAGACTAAATTCTTTATTTTATTGTGGGCAAATATAATCCAGTAATATTGCTGAATCAGGAACTGCAAGGTTCGTGATCCGGCATGCAAATATATATTATGGTAATATAATATAAGAAGCTCAGCTATTTTACTATTCTTCGCAAGGATTATTGGAAACTTAGTATTGTAATTTAAACGAGAATTGCAGAGCCGCCCGCCAACGCGAAGTAAATTCTCGTTGTCAATGAAAAAATTTAATTTTTGAAAAGCCACTGTGGTCAACCCATCTCCTTTGAGCTTTTGGAATTCAGCAGGAAAATGAAACTGTTGATCGCATTTTAACAAGACCATAGTCGCGTGGTTTATTTCTGAGCAGGTTAGAATTCCACGCTTACAACCGCTCTTGCTCTGTTGCCTAGCATTGTTTATGAATCTGAGGGACCAAGCAACCACATTCACGAGACGTGTCCACGATGAAAACCGGAAAAATCCTAGGCCCTTAAAATAGTCATGCGGCTCATGAACCGTTGAGACGTGAGACTTTACCTCTGGCAATTGTTCAACCTTTAATGTTTCCGGTAAAGCTAACGGCCACTTCTGTAACGACTGAACTAGCCACGGAGGGCCTTGAAACCATAATTCATTATCTATTATTTGAGGCGGATATAAACCGCGAGAAGCTAAATCTGCTGGATTCTCCTTTGAAACAACGTGATATCACTTTGCGTCCTCGACTTGATCGAGTATTTTAATTACGCGGTTCGCGACAAATGTTTTTAAGGTATGAGGAGGTGCCTTAATCCATGATAAAACAATTGTAGAATCCGAAAATAATATTATATCTGTAATTGGTATAAGAGTTTCAATCGACGATTTCGTCATTTTTATCAGTTTTGAAAGCAGATGAGCTCCCAGGAGCTCAAGGCGCGGTATTGACAATGTCTTCAGTGGCGCAACTTTAGATTTACTAGTAAGCAATGTCACTTTAGGGTGTGCTTCCTTCGTAACCAAATATACACAAGCAGCATAACCCAACTCACTAGCATCTGAAAATCCTACTAAAATACAGTTTGACTGTTTAATTGTATTGCAATGTCTAGGTATTTGTAAAAAACGTAACGATGGTAATCCATTTAAGAAATTTTTGCCACAAAATGACAATATTTTCAGGGAGCGAGTCATCCCAACCTATCTTGATTTTCCATATTTCTCGCAAAAGGCATTTTACTTTGAAAACCACAGGGGTTATTAATCCAAAGGATCGAATATGCGAGCAACACAGCTGAGTATTGCACGCTTTGAAAATACCGTTAACTTTTCTTCCACGGAGTATGAAAAGGTATCCTTTTCTGGATCCCAAATTAAGCCTAAAATTTTTAACGAACCAGATGTTTCATCATTAAATACAACCTGACCACTTGAGTGGATCCGATGTTCACTCGGGATGTCCTTTAATACCGGCAGCGAATTACTCATCCATTTTCTTAATTGAAAGCCTCCTTTCGCAAGTAGTTCTTTCAGCTCCCTCTGAAGCTGAAAGGCGCTGTCTGGCTCCCAATCACCAGTAACAATATCGTCCACGTATGTATCCGACAACAGTGCCTTGGAAGCCTTTGGGAATTGTGCACCCTCATCCTGCACTAGCTAATGTAAAGTTCTGATTGCCAAATAGGGCGAAGAAGTCACACCAAACGTGACTGTGCTAAGTGTGTATTGCCCTACCGGCTGCAAAGGAGAAAAACGCCAAAGAATCCTTTGATAGCTAGTGTCTTCTTCTCTTATTCGAATTTGCAAAAACATTTTTTTGAATATCCGTAGTAAATACTACCGGGTATATACGAAACTTTAATAAAATTTGTCCTATCTCATTTTGTAATTTGGGACCTGAATATAAACAATCGTTTAAAGAAATTTGTCGGTCTGATTTACAGGAAGCGTCAAAAACCACTCGAATTTTAATATCATTACTAATTTTTTGCACGACCGGATGATGGGGAATGTAATTGGTATTCCGTATCTCAGTCGATTGGGTAACTCTTGACATGAAGCCTTGCTCTATAAAATCCTTCATATATTTTCGATAATGTTCCGCTATGGTTGGATTTAACGACAAACGTTTTTCCAAATTATATAATCTCTTAAGAGTGATATCATATGTACTTCCTAAATTTACTTCCGATTTATTTTTAAAAGGTAGCGCTACTACATATCTGCCACAAATATCCCGTTTAACCGTTGCCTTAAATATCTTTTCGCATTCACTATCATCTTTATTATGAATAATTTCGTTAGAAATCTCTTCGACTTCCCAGAAACGTCTTACCGCGTAATTTAAGTCGTTGTTTTCGACTGCAGTTAAAGCTGACGTCACAAAAGCCTGTGTTTCATCTTTAATTTGTGCTACACATGAACCCATGACTACGTATCCGAATATTGTATTCACGGCCAGCAAATTACATTTACGGCTTGAAATACATCCTGGTCTCCATATTTTTGATATCAAGTCAGTCCCCACTAAGAAGTCGATATCGCCTGGAAATTGAAAATCTGGATCCGCCAGCTTCAACTGTTTGAATTCTTCAAACGGTTCATGCATATTAACGGGCGGAAGCTTGGACGTAATATTTGAAATAACTATCGCTTGTCCTGACACAAAAGAATGATTCTGAATGGGATATATTTTACAAGTAACTAAACCTTGCACATTGTTGACTATTGCATTATTGACCCCAGTGACAGTACCTAACCATTTCTTTGATTTTAATCCCAAAGCATTATATAATTTTTCAGACATGAACGAAATTTCACTGCCAGAATCAATTAATATTCTGGCGCGTTTTCTGCGTCCTGAAATGTCAAGGAATTCTGCCAGCGCGGTAGGTAAAATAGAGCGTTTTGTCACTGTGTATGCAGCATTACAGTTTGCTGAGTTATCGTTTTCTGAATCGCGGTTCGGTGAAGGTGACCTTTCGTCACTATGTAAAAGGGTATTGTGTGACTTGTTACAACTTCTACATCGGAAATTAGATCGGCAATTTTTAATTAGATGTGGATTTAAACAATTGAAACATAATCTTTCTCTTTTGACGAACTCCCTCCTACTGTCTACTTGTAATCCAAGAAATATTTTACATTTTGTAATGTGGTGATCAGCTTTGCAATGACTGCAAATAATTTTCTTCGTGTAATCGTTTTTAACAAATAGAACCCGTTTAGACTTACGATTCTCCTTTACGTCTGAAAGCATATTTACGCGGTTTTGCGCGGCCAAGAAATTAATTAATTTTTCGACATTCGGAATTTCATCTTTGTCAATTCTAGACTCAAAAGACCGCCGAGTATTTAAATCTATTTTTTGTAAAACTAAATGGCAAATAAATTCCTCGAATAATTTGTCTCGTTTTAGTTCGTATAGACCGGAAAGATTTTCATGTAAACCATTTAATATCTCCACATTGCTAGTGAAATCGCAATTTAAAATAGAGTTTGCATAGTGTATAAATAATGCTCTCGACTCCGAAAATTGATTTAATAATGTTTCCCAGGCTAATTCATAGTTTTCTCGTATTATTGGAATTGTTTTAACCAGGGATAATGCTGTGCCCTTCAAAGAACTTAGTAGGTAGTGAAATTTTTCAATATTAGTGAGAACTGTATTTTCGTGAACGAGACTCCTAAATAAATTAAAAAACGGAGGCCAATCTCTAATGTGGCCACTGAAAGATGGTATTTTTATTTCTGGGGAAAAGAAAACTTCGACCCGGGCGCTGCAATTCCTCGCCTGATGAGTCATTATGACCATTCTTATTCGCCTCGAGAGTGTCACGCGCCGACGTGACCTCGAAGTACAGTTCATCAGAAACACGGGAAACTTCCAAAATATCATTTTTTGACTCAAATTCGGGAAGTGAAACCAGGTCCAACAGTTCGCATTGTATGCTTTGAAATTCCTCATATGTCGACTCGATTTTATCCATTCTAGCCTTAAATTGACATAACTTTGCACTTATACTTAAATCTTTAATAAGATCATATGCGGCCTGTATACGCCCAAATAATCTTTGCCTTTCTAACTTTAAAGAACCAATCTTGGATTCATTCTTGTCCATTTTGAAACATGTACTGAAATTACTACCCACCTATGAAATTCCAAGAAATAATTACTACTTGAAATAATCTTTTAATCGTACGATTATTGAACCATTTAAAACTATTTGAATACAATTTCAACGCATTAAACTAATCTTATCCGGCTGAAGACCAACGTTTCGATAGCTCTTGAAAAACTTTAGCGTCTTGTCGGGCGCAAATTGATCGATATACGGGAACGGGAATAGGAAATTTGAGGATGCCACCAGAATTAAGGGAAAGTCCTACCTTGTACTGGTATCTCCTTACAGCTTCCGTGGTAGCACCAAACTCACCCAGTATTAATCTATTTCCGTCACTAGATATCGACCACGAAAGAAATGTCAATTGAAATGTATGACCCGAGACGCGTATCGGTAGGTGGTAGAAATTGTACTAGCGCGCGCCGGTCAGACCAAATCCCTATCTCCCGATGGCAAGGTAGGAACAAATAGGATGTAGGTAATAAAATAATTATAATTTATTTGCGTTATGCCCGAACAGGAAGTGTTCCATTTTAAACTGTAGTGAACTAAAGCAGTTAAGTTCGTTTTGAGAGATGGGTTTGAGACGAGGAAAATAAAATTTGTTTCGGAAAATCTGTAAAGAAACGGAAAGTTTACAAAAAAAGTTTAGATAAGTTGGATGTTGGAACAATGTATTATTGAAATTAGATTATAATTATTGTAATTTAAAATACACAAGGAAAGATTACGTGAAATTATTTACATTTAAATAATTTTAAAGAGTGCACGTTATAATGCGTTTGTGAACACAATATTCTAAATGTGCGTAAAACTGGTTCGAACTAGTTTGGAACAATCTGCCCACAATCGCCTCTTACTTTAGTTTTGCTCAATACAAACTTGCTTTACAACAAACTGTTCATGTTTATTTTTAGTATCAACAAAGTTACAAAACATTACTCTGTATCTACTTTCTTTGTATCGTGAATACTTTTGTACTCTTGTTATTATGAACAGTTATTGGACTCCTTTGTAGAACAGAACTCTTTATAAAACACTTTTCTATAACAATGTATGCAGGTAAAAATATTCAAGGCGTGAAAAATAAAAATAAAAAAATAATAATTTTACTCACTTAACAATATTTCCTGGTGAAGTAAGGCAAAATTGTTAATCGGACATTTATATTTCCTTCCTCTTCCCTTTATCAGTATCTCTTCTGATCTTTTATCGAGACAGAGGATAATTTTCTAAAGAACTGATGTTCGAAGAACGAAAAAGGGTTGGAATAGCCGACTAAAGGGCTGTTCCACACAGATAACGAATAAATTAATTCTATGGCTTGTGACAGGCGAATGCGGAAACACAATGCATAACGTTACTTCACAATCAACTTACCGGTGAAATGATGGTGAAATCTGCATAAGCCTCATCTGTCAACACTGGAACGGGATTGTCGTTCGTTATCACTCGTTATTTTAGAGTAAATTGCGATAAAAAAATACGTATTATGATTATTCCGATAAGACAACCGGCGATCCATATTTTTACAGGACGAACGGTTTTTGTGCGACTAGTTCGGCTCACGGCACTCCGTGGATATAGCTGACGTGTGCGAAATTTAAACTATACAGTTTAAATTCTGACGATACACAGACTGTCAAAAGCAATCGGCGTTACGGAACAACTGATTTCAAAACACACTTTTGCTTTTCGCTCAAAACATTCCTACAACAATTTAAGCTAAATATGTTTCGCTTCGTCCGAAACAGAGTCATAAGTATTACTCTAAGAAAACAAAGCATTATAACAATGATTATAACTATTAGATTAGTTTATGTGAATGCCCATTTCTTTAATTTCAAATTTTATGAGTTATGTGAACGCCCTTTACTTGCCTTCGAAATGTTATGAGTTATTAGAACGCCCTTTACTTGCCTTTCAAATGTAATGAGTTAAGTGAACGCCCTTTACTTTCCTTTCAAATGTTATGAGTTATTGACGGCCGGCATAGTCCAGTGGTAACGCATTGGACTGCCATTCCGAAGGTCGCGGGTTCGAACACGGCGTGCGCAAATAAATTTTATTTGATTAATTTGTGTTATTTTCACAATTAATTAATTAAAATAATATAAAGTATATTTGCGGCACGTTCCAGAGTGGAAGATACTACCAGTATCGCCCTGGTGTAAGACCACCATTCAGAATTGAAACGTTGCTCCAAATGGCTTTAGCCGTGTTTAGTGACTAGATCTGAATAGCCAGGTACTTCCCCACCTTCCTCTTTCCCTTCCCCACTTACCTTCAGCCTCACAACATCCCCCAATTGGGGATGCCATAGTCTCACTGGCTCCAGACGGGAGCAGTTGGGACTCTTGTGAGGTATTCACTATAAAAAAAAAAAAAAAAAAAACGTGATCGCCTTTTACTTGCTTTCAGATGTTATGACTTTAGTGAACGCTGTTTACTTGCCTTTCAAATGTAATGAGTTAAGTGAACGCCCTTTACTTGCCTTTCAAATGTAATGAGTTGAGTGAACGCCCTTTACTTTCCTTTCAAATGTTATGAGTAAAGTGATCGCCCTTTACTTGCTTTCAGATGTTATGAGTTACGTGAACGCCCTTTACTTGCCTTTCAAATTTTATGAGTTTCTAATTAGAATGATGCATAATATATAATGAGGATTAGATGACAGATGTGTAATTTTTTATGTAAATATAACGACAGTACCGTCTGGGGCCATTTATATGGCATTCCCAATTAGGGTATGTTATGAAGATGAATGCGGAATTGAAAGAGATGGGGAGAGGAAGATAGGGGGGTACCTGGCTATTCAGATCTGGTCACCAAACACGTTTCAAAGCCATTTCAAGCAACGTTTCAATTTTGAATGGTAGTCTTACCATTGTAGGGAAAATTATAGGAAGTTTACATCTCTCGAAAATAAGGACAACATTATTTTTACCCACATTCTTGTGAGGCTCGCATAACTGTAAGCATGCGCGCGATACCTCGCGCGGAAAATATTTAATTCTGTCTCCAGTAATCAAACCGTCAGTTTAGACCTAAATATCCTCTAGCGTACGCGATCTATTTGTTTATTAAATTATTGTAACGTGCGTTTTGTTAAAATAAAAACTCAATTGGAATTATCCGAATTTTCATTATTACACACCGAGAGTAATCTCTGCGGATTGGAGAACCACAGAATAATTAAGCCAACAACCCATTTAAGTTGGCAATGATCACAATCCTCCAAACCATCTTATAAACAAGTTGACAAACGATTATTGTGACGGTATCTGAAGCGAGTTCGATATGAACCTCACGGGTCACTACTGTCACTAGGCAGAAAAATATGCTCATGTATGCCTTTTGACTTCGGACCCCCTGAAGTCGATAAGGGATTATTTGAAGCGGGCCAGTGTAGTCAAAACCTGTATGTAGGAAAGCCTTGGCTTCGCGGACATGACAAGCGGGTAAATCTCACATTATTGGGAATTGTGGTTTAGGTATAACCTTGAAGAACGTATTTCACCGAAGCACGTGCTTCCAAATAAGATTGCTAAATTGACAACATGATCACGCCTGGGTAATAGAATGGGATGATGACTGTCAAAATATATTTCAGCGTTTTTTAATCTGCCTATTATCCTTAGAATACCGTCATGAAGAAACGGATTCAATTTTGCAATAGCTCGCCAAACCTTCTTCCCATCATTGACTGCCTTTATATTTTCGGAAAAATGTTCTTGCTGTATTGATTTTATAACAGCTATTTCTGCAATTAAGATATGACTTAATTCGAATGTTCGCTGTATTTTCTTAATGAAACGAAAAAAATGGATTATAATTCGAATTAATTTCGGCCGTGAACGAACACGAGAAGCTAGTGCACACAGTTACGGTGGAGCATTTGTTTTGAGGCGGTTATTGTTTTGAACGGACATCAAAATTTTTGTTTTCAGTTCGGGTGAATCAGATACAGATTTCGAATCAAAACGTTGTAAAGTCCAATCACTTTTAGGTAACTGAGTGAATACGAGGCCATTGAACCATAACGGATGGTCTTTGAGTTGAGAGGGGGTAAGACCACGCGAGAGGCAGTCGGCGGGATTGATTGTCTTTCTCCTTTATATGGTCGAACCATTCAGTCCCCAGATGGTTTTGTATTTGTGACACACGATTTGCAACGAATGTCTGCCATTTCACAGGCGGTGATTTTTATCCACGCTACAGAAACCGTGCTGTCGCAAAAAGCTAAAGTCGTATGAGCTCTTGAATTTGATGAGTAGGTATTACTGACCGTATGCATTAATCGTATTAGCGCTCCACATAATTACAATCGCGCAAGTGAAATCTTTTTAACAGAAGCGACCTTGGATTTGGCACATGATAAACTGATTGTGGTTTTATCAGTATTCGGAAAGTAAACATGTAAGTTAATAACACTTCCTAATGCGCGTTTGCTTACGTCTGAAAACCCGATAAGGGTTAGCACACATTGGTGTTCGATTCCAACAAACGAGGAAATTTAATAGATTGCAGTAATGGCAATTCTTTTTCAAACTATCGCCAAAGCATGACAACGGTTTGAGGGGGAGTATTGTCCCAATCCAGATTGTATGATACTTCATTTATCATGTATGAAACCCATCGAATCCCAAAGACGAGCGATCGTCAAGAGAATGTTTCGTTCAGTACAAGTTCTTTCGTTGGAGTGTACAGCAAATACGAAATTATCCTAAGCGGGTATCCAATGAAGCCCTATTATTTTTAGGTTTTTATCAGGATTCAATTCCACATGTTCCTTTACAACGATGAGTTGAAAAAATCGTTGATAAAGGATTAGGAGCATTACTAGAGAAATTTATAAGATCAAATCCTCCAGCAGCGAGCGGCTGAATTAATTCCGTCGATAACTCAGAAGCTTCATCAACCGACGAGCAAATGGTAATGAGATCGTCCATGTAAAATGAGCCATTTTCCACCAAGTTTGCAGCAAGTCGAAGACGAGGTCATTCATGCGACGCGAGTTGGCGCAGTTTACGCATTGCCAAAAATGGGCTACAAGACATGCCGAATGTGAAGGGATTAAATTTGAACAATTGTAAAGGGTCGCTATCGTTAAATCTATACAGTATTCGCTGATGACGGTGGCATTCTTCTTGTACTACAATATGTAGATACATTTGTTTTATGTCGGCGGTTCTAGCTATTGCAAAAAATCTGATCTCGAGTATAATCCGAAACAAATCACCTTTTAAATTCTTACGGGTATGTAGAATGTCGTTGAGCATGTGGCCTGAATCGGATTTCATGCTCACGTCCAGGACCATGCGTATTTAAGTAGTTAATTTTTCCTTGCGAACTACAATATGATACGGAATGACGTAATGTGGTAAGTCAGAAATATCGACCGGCGAAATGTACCTTTTCTGTAGGTATTCGCGCAATACTTTGTCGTAATCTAATGTTATAGCGGGTTGAGCTATTGATAGGCGTTCGAGAGATCAAAACCTGCGCTTAGCTGCAGGCAACGATTCACCGAGGACAGAAGAACTGTTAAGAAACGGGAAGGCAACAATGTAACGACCTGTCGTATCACGGGAAGTGGTGGGTTTAAAAATGAACTCACATTTCTGTTCATACGGCGCGGCGTTGAAAACTTCCTATCTGGAATGTCTTCCAATTCAAAAGTTATCATTTTTCGCGGACCTACAGAATGATGGTGTGGCGTTTATACTCGGAGTTTCAGTAATCGTTGGAGCAGTGCCTAAGATAAGATAGCCCAAATTAGTTTCTATGGTGAATGGCTGGCCGGGATAACCCGATATTTTGTTTGCCTTAAAAATGCGAGCAAACATGTTACATCTCAAGATAATATCAATCTCACCGGGCGTATAGAAAGTATTGTCCGCTAAGGGAAAATTTTCGAAATACGACAACAAGGCGCGGTTGATGTCAACAGTAGGCAACTCACTAGTTATATTTTCTACTACATAAGGTTCAATCGTATACGAGTGAGTGTCGTCGTAACGGGAGTATAATTTCAGACAAGTCATGCTCTTTGTCAAATTTCTTGAGTCACCTTTGAAGGTACACCCACCCTGTCCCACCCCGGTATAGGTGACTTATGGTCACCCCTTCGGAGTTCTCGCATGAATCTAATTTTTTTGAATAAACGGCTCTACAATTTATATAAATGAAGCTAGGCCTTCAAAGTCCCCGCATACGGTGTTATGAAGCGGTATGCAAGCGCTTACAAGTACTAAACTAAGGACAACATAGAAAAATAAACAACAAAACAATCAAGTTCAAGTGTCAGGCAGATAGTTGGTGGAGGGGACCCACACTCCAGTACCTGTAAACACATAAAAGTAAAGTAAACAATAGAGTAACGGGGGAGTTTCGCCGAACCACGACTGGCAGTCCTGTTGAGAAATTGGTGGTGGTTGGGGCGACTGGTGCAGGTCAGGACTTTCACACCCCTTAGCCGACCACCCGGTGGTGCCCTGAAGATAAGTATTGGAAAAAGAGGGATAAAACCCTAAAGAACCTAGGGGAAAGAAGCGTCAGGAGGTCGGAGGCAGGGTGGAGGTTACCCCAGCCTGCACAGTCACCCCTCTGACCACCAACGCTCATCAGGGGTGGCGCAGGTGATTGGCGGAGTCCTCCGGTAAGAAAGAATAATAAGAAGCTCCAGTCGTGCATGCGGGGACGAGGCCCGTTATCCAACCCCTAATGGGTAAATAAACAAAACAAAACAGACAACGGAGTTCAGTTCTCGCCTGTAAACTCGTTGCTGTTACTAAAAAAAAAAAAAAGAAAAGAAAACCGGAAAAAATACATGTAAAAAGAAGAGAAAATAAGAGGAAAAATGAAAAACAATAATCAATCCAAAAAGTGCCACATAAGGGCAACGGTAAATAAGTAAAAACAAAAGTGAAGGTGTAAAAATAAGATCTGCATGGTCTGTAAAGAGGACAGTCAGTATTGAATAAGATAACAAAGTAACGTAAGAGAGATAATTAGTAAACACAGATATATAAGAGTGCTAACAGTGTCTGTAAAAAGAAAAACAGTGTGTTAACCTTAGACAGGGAAAAAGAAACATATGAAAAGAAAACAGAAAATAAGAATTAAAAAGTACAAGACAAGTTAATTAAAAAAACAAAAAAACAAAATATAAACGAATGGAAATCATCTGCAACAGTAAAAAAAGAAATAAGATAAGAATAATAAAATAAGAAAAACAGAATAGCATAATATATACAATAATGAAAGAGTTGTAAAAGAATAAGTCATGGAGCAGGAGCAGTACACCGGGGGTTCCCAATCATTACACTAGTCAGCGACTCTAAGCACAGGCCATCTCTCAACCCAGATCCTAGTAAACTTCCTCAAACATTCGAAATTCACACTGTTAGAAACAAGATCGGTGTTCCACACCGGTCTAATGGGGACATTCAGACCTTCTATCATTTCGTCTCTGGCATCCTTCAAAATCTCACAGTGCCACAGAATGTGCTCGGCCGACTGGTAATTATTGCCACAAGCGCAATTGGGGTGGGTGGACAGGGCAAAGCTGTGAAGCCTTTCCCTGAATTCCCCATGTCCTGAAAGGAGCTGCGTAACGTGATGGTCCAGTTTGAGGAAGGCCCCTTCCATTCTGAGTTTAACTGAAGGGAAGAAGGAGAAGGTCCATCTTCACTTGCTCGACCTATCCCAACGGACCTGCCACTCTTTGAGCGACAGATCCCTCATCGTTCGGAGCAGTCCTGGGAGAGTTCTTGGTCCACCCGGTGTCAGGACGACACCAAGGTGGTTGGCCGGGGATCCACGGATTAGTCGCTGCTTCGCTAACACCTCCCTAATTTCTAGATCGATTGGTAATATACCAGCCAAAATTGGCAAAGCGTCCGAAGCAACCGTTCGATATGCCCCAGATAGTGCCAGCAGGGGAGTGCGCTGACCCCTAGTGAGAGCAAGAAGTATTAAGCAGTTATCCAGGCGATGCTCCCAAACAGAGGCGGCATATGCGACTTGCGCAACATATACCCCCTTGTAGAGAGCGTGCAAAGCCGGTCTGCGAAGTCCCCACTCTGCCGTGGAGATTCTTCGAAGCTTCAGAAACAGCGACTGAGCCCTGCAGGATACATCTTTGACATGAGCCAGAAAGGAGGACGATCGATCTAGAGTGACACCTAAATATTTAACGTTATCCACAAATTTGATATTAGTGTCTCCCATACGGATGGTAGGGTTTCTTGTCTTATTGAAAGAACCCTTCATCAGGAGGCCCATAGTCTTCTGGGGAGCGAAGGTCATTTTATTCCTCTCCCCCCATTTAAGGAGGGTGTCCAAACCTTCACCAGCCTTACGTTCGACTTCTCTTCTACTGTCCCCAGAGACAAGATACATTTTATCATCCGCATAGTCGATCATGATACATCCTTCAGGTAAGGGTAACCTAGAGGAGTCATCGAAGGTTATATTCCAAAATTTAGGACCTAGGACGGAGCCTTGAGGACACCCCATATCGGTCTCGCGTTCAATTACAGTGTCACCATGAGAAATAATGACAGTTCGGCCTGATAAATAGTTGTCTACTGATTTAAATAGAGTTTTTGGGCAATTCCTATTTTTAACCTTGATACGTATCATGTCCCACCATGCGTAGTCGAAGGCACCAGTGATATCTAGGAAGATTGCAACTACATACCTCTTTGTACAAGCCTTCACCCAGTTAAGCGCAAACAAAATGGCGTGCACGGTGGATCTACCGGAGACGAAGCCAAATTGGAGATCACTAGACGGGGAGAGTGATTGTTGTAGCCTATGCCGGATAAGTTTTTCCAGGATCTTGCCAAGCACTGGAAGTAAGGTGATGGGCCGATAGGCCTTGACATCGGTTAGTGGCTTACCGTTCCCCTTTGGTATGACCCTGAGCACGCCTCTCTTCCATTCAGAAGGGAAAATTCCTCTTCTCAGACACGTTTCCATCACTTGGAAGAGCTCCTCCCTAGCGTGGATCCAGACTTGCTTCACTATCATGCCATTAAGTCTGTCATGCCCTGGTGCCTTCTTAGGACCCAAACCCTTAATTATTAGGTCGATTTCTGCTCTAGTGACTGGAATGACTCTGTCCTCTTGGGCGAGGTCTCTAGGTGGAAGCCGTGCCAGGAGTCTAACCTGTTTATGGTGGTCACTTTCCCCAATTACTGATTCTACAGGAACTAACTTGCCCAAAAGTGTATTGAGAGTAGAGGCCACATCTATCGTCTCAGCGTTACTACCTTCTGTGATCCCAATGAGACTAGACAAAAACCGATCCGATCCTTTTCCGGATTTTTCAATTGCGCTGTGGATTTCCCACGGGTTGGCGTTTCCTACATTATTAACCCAGTCATGCCAAGCAGCTCGTTTCGCAAGGAGAACAGCCTGTTTGAAAGTTGCCCTGGATCTCCTGAGAGCTGCCTGAAGGGTAGCTGTCTCCTCCTCCGTACAGCATCCCCTCCTGGACAGTCCCAAGGCCCTATAGGCTCCTTTATAGGCCCCCTTTAGCGAAGTCAGCTCAGGTGACCACCACGGCGTTCTAATTTTCGTCTTTGGGTTTGATCTGCCCAGAGAGGAATCAGCCGCAGATACAACGGCAGAATTGAAAAAGTTCCCCAAATTGTCTGGATCACTAGCTGCTACGTGGTGAAAATCCCTTAATGTATCTCGTAGCGCCTCCCCAAAGTTATCCCAATTCGCCCTAGAGGTGTTGAAATTCCAGGAGGATCTCGGAGTTTCAGTTTTCTTAACACCTATTGTAAATGTGATTAATCTATGATCCGAGACTATTGCGCATTCATGGACCCTCCATTTAGATATCCTGGCCGCAACTGATCCAGAACAAAGAGTTAGATCAATGTTGCTCTCTCCCATTGTGTTTGAAAAGGTAAAGAACGAACTCTGTTCGTTAACGATACAAAGGCCTTGCGCAGCAATAAGGTCTTCAACGGTGTCAGTCCGTGATCGTACTGAATGGTTTTTATTATTGTCAAACCAAAGAGGAGAGCAAGCGTTAAAGTCCCCTCCGATAACTACGTTACGACCTTTAAGCGCGTTTAGGGCGCGCGTAAGACTCAGGATATGTGGTCCTACCGGATTCCTCCATTTAAAATAAACTGAGATCAGATAGATTTCAGTATTAGCAAATTTAATACATACACAGGTTTGGTACTCATTAGACAGCCCTGCCAGAAGGAGGGGGCTGATCAATGATGTATTGACCAGAACACCCGCCCCCGGCGATGAGCCGACTTCGAGTACCGCTCCCGGAAATTCAATTGGTGTTTTACCTTCCCAGGTGTACTGCTCCTGTAAAAGCATTATGTCAATATTCAGGTCAGACATGACCCGCTGCACATCCAGTGTGGCCAACCGGGATCGCTGCAGATTGATCTTACCTAAGGAGAGAAGATTAACAGGAGCCATAGTCAGTCATTCTAACTTGTGCATTGATGGCTGCAAGCTGTGCAGGACAGTCTCTATCCCCAGTTGGATGATCAGCATTCTTTCTAAAACGGGTGCAAGTGGCACAGACAGCGGAAAGTGCCTTCTTGGGGCAATCCTCATGTTTGTGTCCCACAGCGGCGCAGTGGCGACAAGTTTCTTTCTCCTGAGCGCAGGACTTACTAATATGACCATACTGTTGACACTTAAAGCATCTGGTCGCGCCTGTATAATCGCGAGTGCGACAGGCATTCCACCCAAGGAAGCACATTCCACTGTCTAGTAGGACCTTTCGAGCAGCTGGATGACAGGTCACTACCATATTCATGGTGGGGATGTCCCGTTTTCCGAAGAGCGAAACTCGTCGCATGGTCCGAAGGTGATCCTCCAAAGACAAAGAAGTCTGGCCAGATAAATTACTCGCGTAGATCTCGGAGAAAAGCTCCTGGTCGGCAGATTGTTCACATTTAGGAACATTATAGATGAAAATTTTCGGAAGACGGCCTAGAGGGTTGATCATCTTTAGACCACTTGCCACGAGTTTTGCCTCAGCCTTTTTAATATTTTCCAATCCCTTGATGTCCTTGGCTTGAAACGCCATGCCAGCGCCTTTGATCTTCCTGGAGCGTACGATTTGGAAGTCGTCCTTCCTCGGGTTCAAAATTTTCTCCAGGGTCTTGAGGGTTTCCTCCGATGTTTTACCCTCTGGAGTTTGCGGATAAACCAAGATCGTTAGTGGCTTCTGTGGAATTGGACGCTCAAAGCCATTAACAACTATCTTTTTGGATGCTGGCATTCCAGCTGCAGCATTTGCGTAGGAAAGTGTTTCCCTGTGAATGGGAGTGTGAGAACTGACTGTGCGACTTTTAATAGCTTGATCCAGTTTTGTGGAGAGCGTCGACTGTGCACTTAGCATCTCGTCAATGGTAGAAGACCTGGTGGAGAGCGTATTCAACTCAAGCATCAGCCTGGTAATGTCCGACATCAAGTCGTCTAATGTGGTGTTGAGAAGGCTTTTGTCCGCCTTATTTAACTTATTGGTACCGTCCATCAAAACTGCTCTTATTTTCTGGCACTTATCCAAGGCTGGGATGGCCCTCCATTCCTGGTTACCCGGGGAATCGCTATAACGAGTGCGTTTTTTGTTCTCCACATTAGGGGTGGTAGAGGGCACAATGGAAGGCATCTCATGGTTATCCGACGAGAATGGATTGGGACGAGTGGTTGTTTTATCGGTTCCCGGTTCACTATCAGAGTCAATAACCGATTTGTCCCTCTGGGATTTTGTTTTGAACCTTTTCCGAACTTTAGAAGGCCCGGGTCTTGGTGATCTAGGATTAAGTATGTCTTTTATTTGTTCCATAATTTTTTCCCTTTCCCCCTTAGGTAAATCTGGATTTTCAGAACGGCCATCTGAATCTCCATACGAAACTATGTCTGACGGCATTTTTCACGAAAAAGTGGGGTAAATGTAAATTTACCCCAGATATTGAAAATTTTCCCCAAAAATGGGGAAATTTTTTTGTCCAAACTGCCCTTAGATGTGTAGAAATGTTACTTTTAAGGGTACAAAATATTTTTTTGGACAAAAATTTGTCTGAGAATATAAAAATTTAGTATCCCTCCCCAAAAGGAAAAAGAAATTTAGATTTAATGTTCAAATGTTCACACTTTACTAGACCTCCACTTCAGAATGATTATTGAAAATTTTTAGGAAAAGAAATGTCACTGTCACTTTGAAAAAAAATTTATGCTTATCAATACAAAAAAGGAAAAATATTGTCTAAATTTGACGATGTTACAAAGCAAAGGATGCGTCCTCCCATAAGTTCTTTCATCACTTTACATAAATTGTCGTGGTATGTTCCAGAATAAATGGACACGTGGCGCACACAAAAACACTACTAGCGGAAAAAGTATAACACCCACAGAAAAAAAAAACGACGATCACTAGACGCAGAAAAAAATTCTGCGTCGAATAAAGTATGTGTCGTCGAGATTCACTTATAACTGTGCACTTAAATCGTATATCGATGAGGAACACCGCACATAAAAAGAAAATTACTATAAAAACTCAGAAAAAGGTGTCAAAAGCACCGGGAATTTTTACAAGTCGATTCAAATGGGAACATTTAACCCAGTATCAGTAGTGGATACCGGGGATGTGGTAGAAACCACCACTAGGGCGGATTTTTAGTTTTTTGAAATACAATTATAAAACTAAAGAAACACAATCACAGAAGAAAAAGTATTACAGGCGGATAGCCCGTAAAAAAATACACCTGGTGGCGCTTTAACGATTGTAGAAATCTTGACCGGAACCGATTTTAGAGTAATAGATTGCGGAGCAAAATTGTAGCATGTTCTAACCTCGGAGGCGAGAACTGAACTCTAGAACTGAGTCACCGATTCCCGTGACGTAAGTTCTTTGAGATGGTCGCACCGTAAGATTCAAGCGTGAACAGCATTTGCGCGTAATAATGTCCCTTTGGGAGCCGCTATCGATCAGAGCGCGTATTTTCTGTACCAGGCCCTTAGCGTCTCGGGTAGTGCAAACGGCAGTTCCTAAGAGTGCGATAGTATTTGCTCTGGGAAATGAATTTGTTACATACAGTGATACCGGGTTTGCAGAATTTGAATTATCATTATTTGCATCTGCTTGCGACGCGGGAGACGGTATTTGGTCTGGTTGTGGCTTTCGCCGATCAGTTTGATTGAAATACAACAAAATATGATGGTTCAGAGTGCATGATTTGCACGTACTCTTTGATTTGCAAGCTTTTGTGCCGTGCCTAGTACTGGAGCAGTTCACACAAACTCTTGTATTAGATGAGTTAATTAAATTCATAATAATTTATAATAATTTCATTAATAAATTCATAATGATAAATTTTATTTTTAATAATAATAATACCAATATAAAAATTTATCTAAGCTATCTTCATAACAATAAATTTTATTGTTAATAATAATAATATCAGTAAATCAATTTAACACCTATCGACACAAAAATAAATATGGAGAACTTCACCTGCAGCAAGTGTCCAGAACCAATAATTACAAAGGAGTCAATGTTTTGGTGCTCTTCCTGCGAAGAGAGCCTTCACTTCGCCTGCGGCGGCATTACTGAGGGTCAATACCGGAAGCTCTCCCAAGAAAAACGCACCAACACCAAATGCAATGGATGTAAGACGGAACCTCGTCGAACGGCGCGTTCAACTTCCACATCGAGCAAAGAGAACGCACCTCCTCCTGCCAACGTCAGTAAACCAGGACTAACCCCAGGGGAAACTCTTCTAATGGAGGAACTCCGCCAAATCAAGGTGGAACTCTAAGAGTTCAAGAGCATCCAATTAAAAGTGACAGTTTTATATGATGAATTCAATGACCTTTTTCAACTCCAAAATGGAGAAATTTGAGGACGAATTGAAAAAAGTAATGCATAAAATGAAAATCATAGATTCCGTCGAAAAGAAAAACATATAACTCGAAGCAAAAGTAATAATGATCGAGTTCAAACTCGACGATCAAGAACGCCAACAAAAAAATTTCGTTGCCGAAATAAGAGGAATACCGGAGGCTTAAGGAGAAAATTAACATAATATTTTTTTCAACATAAGTCAAGAAATACGCACAACCACCACTAAAAATGATATCGAGAGAACCTTTAGAGCTCCCGGTAAGCCAACCCCAACAAAAACCCGGCCTATAATTGTGCGATTCAAAGAAATTCTCTTAAGAGATGAATTCTTAAGTTGTGTAAAAAGATACAATTTGAACGCCACCACGAAGGAAGACAAACTTTCACCATAGGCCTTTCCGGACCACGTACACCAATCTATAAATCGGAACACCTAACAACGACAAATAAACGCTTACTTTACCTGGCGAAGAAGACGGCTACGGAAAAAAACTAGCTTACGTATGGGTGAAAGCGGGACGGGTCTACGTACGCCAAACAACAGAATCACGAGCTATCCACATTACCTCGGAAAATATTCTTCTCACACTATGACTCACTAATACAAGCATACACACATTATTTTACTCAAACACCACACACATTTCTGTACGTTCCCAAATCTTATTTACTTATTTATTTATCGTTTCTTTACATTGTATCTTTTTTTTAATTTATAATTTTTAACCTCACTAGGACAAGCCTGTGTTGAGGTTAATAATTTTACAAAATATTTAAAAAAAATAGTACAAACATTATAAGAGATTTAAAATAGTAAAAATATTTTTAAAAAATAATTCAAATATTAAGATAACAATATTGTTACATTGACGTTTCTGCGAATTGGATACCTACATGGTTCCTATCAGCCTATTCATTACAATATAATGCTGTAAACATGTAGGGTGACCATGATATTTAATTGCAATAAAAATGTAACAAACTATTATTTTTTTTAAACAGAGAAGAAAGAAAGAGAGAAAAAAATTTACTTTGAAAAAGAAAAGGATGAAAAATTAACTTATTCAAAATATTATGCCACAATTTAAAAGGACAAAGATGAAAGAATATGTTGGATATCCTCAGATGGCAGAAATAATTTAACATTCTTTTTAAATGTACACAAGGAATTTTACGATTTAATGTGATCTGGAAGGCTATTGAATAGAAGTGGAGCCTGGTACAAATAATGTCTCTGCTCAAATGAGGATTTAGGGTGAATTGCCATAAAGTTCAGACCAGAGCCAATTCTTGTAGTACGAATTTGTTGCGTTCTTTTCGCAGAACTAATATTGTTAAAAAATCTGCATAGCGTTTGTAGGATAAATAGTTGTTTTTAATTCATGATATTACATTCCTTATTTTTTTATTTTTTTTTATTTATTTATTGGCTCGCCAACAGAATACATCACATAATTTTAACAGTAATTTACATTTATACGTGGTTAAAATGATGTTTCTAATTATAGGTGAGCACAACATTCATCTCAATATTATTTGTGTAATAATAATTGGTTAGTTACAGTAATAATAATTTAATTACAAGAGTGTATATAAAAACAAGGAGGATCGAAATCAATTATTAGGAAGAAACTTACATACTTATTAATATATTATACATACATATATATGTATACGCATACATGCATACATCTAAATACACATATAAATACACATACATACATATATACACACATACATAGATGCGTACATACACATTTAAATACAAACACACTCATAAGTGTGTACACTGTACGCATATTGTATGCAAACATATATACACATATGCACGCACGAATCATATATAGTGGAGCTAATGCATAAGTAGGTGATTGGTAAAGAAAATGAAATAATAATATGGCTCTAAGTGAGGAGATCATCAGATATAAGTATGTGTAAGTTCTTTCTGAAAGTATTAATTGAGTTTGAAAATATATCTAAATCTAGAAGATTGCAGTATCTATTATACAATCGAGTCATTCTCGATGTTGGTTTGAAAAAACTTGTATTACTACGACAAGTATCTATCCAAAAGGTTACATGGTTTCTTGTGGATTTCGGTCTTATATTAAGGTTAATTTGATTAATTAAAGATGAATCATATACATTGTTAATGATTTTAAACAAAGAGATTATATCTGATATGTTTCTTCTTTTGGCGAGTGAGACTTCTTTAAAGTGAGTAAGTCTTTCAGCATAGTTACTGAGATTCCGATGTACTC
This sequence comes from Hesperophylax magnus, assembly GCA_026573805.1. Taxonomy (NCBI): domain Eukaryota; kingdom Metazoa; phylum Arthropoda; class Insecta; order Trichoptera; family Limnephilidae; genus Hesperophylax; species Hesperophylax magnus. The sequence continues at coordinate 709,016 of JAIUSX010000180.1, read as the reverse complement.
CAGATTTGTAAGCTAGTATTCTTAAGTATTTTTTTTGAACGGACTCTACTTTCCTGCTATGAATTGCATAATGTGGTGACCAAATCACAGAGCCGTACTCTAAGATGCTTCTTACATATGAGTAGTACAAGATTCTGAAGCTACTGGTGTTCTTAAATGATTTAGTGACTCTGGTGATGAAACCGAGCATTTTATTAGCCTGATTGACAATGTTTTGGTAATGGTTTCTGAAGGTTAGCTTCGAGTCAAGTAAGATTCCCAGATCTCTAATGGAGTCTACTCGTTTTAGGATTTCATCACAGATCGTGTAAGGGAAATCAATTTTACGGACATTTCTCGTGAACGAGATGATATTACATTTGCTAATATTTAATTCCATGTTATTATCTATAAAACATTGAGACAATGTGAGGAGGTCTTTTTGCAAAGTTTTGCAGTCTTCTTGTGAATTCACGGGTTGAAAAATTTTTAAGTCATCCGCATATAGTAAACATTTACAAAAAAGTTTTGCCGTTAGATCATTTATGAATATAATAAAGAGTAGTGGTCCTAAATGGGATCCTTGAGGGACACCAGATGTGACAAGTTTGGGAGAGGACTCATAACTATTAACTTGTACATATTGACTCCTGTTAGAGATATAAGATATGATCCATCTCAGGAGGTTGCCATGGAAACCTGTTCTTTTTAGTTTTTGGATTAGAAGAGGATGACTGACTTTATCGAAAGCCTTTCGGAAATCAGTATAGACTGCATCTACTTGTGTTCTTTTGTCAAAATTGGTACATAAAAAATCTACATATTCGATTGAATTTGTGGTAGTGGATCTTTTGCATACGAATCCATGCTGAACAGAACTTAAAATATGTTTAAAATGTGTAAAAATGCTTTTATAGATTAAGGATTCGAAAATTTTCCCAAAACATGAGAGTATACTTATTGGGCGATAATTAGAGATGTCACTTTTATTCCCAGATTTGAAGATAGGAGTGATACGTGCTGTTTTCCAAAGATCAGGAAAAACACCTTCTTTAAGAGATTTACGAAATATAACATGAAGAGGATAAACAAGAGATTTAGCACAGTTTGATATAAATAATGGTGGAATGGCATCTGGACCTGGACCTTTGTTTGAGTTTAGTGATTTCATAGCGTTGAATATTTCAGTCTTTAAAATTTTGACATGACTGAGCTCATAGGTACTTTCTTGAGAATCATAATTTACCTGTTGATTTGATACATCATTTGTATTAAAAACAGAGCAGAAGTAATTTGAGAAAAGTTCACTAATTTCATGACCATTGTTTGCTACAGTTTCATTGAAGTGCATTATTTTAGGAATTAAGTGAGTCATACCTTTTGATTTTGCATAAGTTCATAGTGGTTTTGTACTATGATGTAAAGTGTCTTCGATAGAATTAATATAAGATTGGAAGCATTTGTGAATTCCAGTTTTGACCCTTGATCGTAGGATTGTGAAACTATCATAGTCTCTAGGATTCCCAAACTTTTTGATTTTTTTTCTAAGTTTGTCTTTTTCTTTGATTTGATGGATAACAACACTGGAATACCAGATAGGATATTTGTTTTTATTCACTTTTTTTGGTGTGTGTTTCTCTATAATTGGCCAGATGCTTTTATATAGGAATTGAAGAGACTCATTGCAATTTAGTGTTACCATTGGGGTCCAGTCGATTAGGGATAATTCATTGGTACAATTAAGATAATCAGTTTTCTTGAAATTGAATAAAGGACGTTCAAGGTTATCATTAAGATCGTGCATTGTATTAATAGTTAGATCCATTTCAATTGGTGGATGGTGCACGTCAATTTTAGAAAGAGCGAGGGCAGGTTGAACTTTAAGCGTAAAATCAGAGAGAGCTAGATCAAGTATTCTACCGTTAACATTTTTTGTATAGTTATACTGATGTAAGTTAGAGAAATGTAGAAATTCTAATAACAATGAAGATTTTTGATTAGCAAATGATTCAACATAATTACTATCATTGTTGGCGTTAACTGACCATTCAATGGAAGGGATATTAAAGTCTCCCAGTATTAATGTATGAGAATTGATGTGTGATTTAATACAGATATCTTGGCACTTGTTGATGAAATTAGTAAATTCGTCAGTTGCAATATCTGGTGGAAGATAAGCAATACAAATATTTATAAATTTTTTATTTGATCCGTTTGATTTAATTCTTACCCAAATATGTTCAATATTAGAGGGTTCATCATATATTTGATAGGCTACAATGTTTTTCTTGATAGCTATTAAAACTCCCCCTCCGTCTTTCTTTCTGGATGTTAGTTTTTTTCGGTCTTGTCTGAAAATAGTGTATCGTTTATCCAGTATCTCTGCATCTTGAATTGAGGAATTTAGCCATGTCTCTGTTAAACATATAAAATCATAGTTTGAGGAGAGAGTGTTTAAAGAGATTTGATCTAATTTGCTTCTCATGCCTCTTATATTCTGATAATATAAAGACACTTCCATTTTGATTATCAGAGGGATGTAGAAATGTGTATATGTATGCAGAAATTAGATTTTCTCTAACACGTCTTTGCTACTTGCCCATATTGCCGGGGAATTCTCATTTTTTCGAATAAATATTTTCCCATTCCGTACCCAAATGAATTTAATGTTTTTTTCCTTGGCTGCGTGACGTACTGCGGCGTGAAGTTCTTTATTGTTGGGAGTAAGTTGTTCCGATACATATACAGGGGTTTTTCCAGTAATCTCCAGATGTTCCCTGTTGAGTTTGCAATTTGGGTATTTTTATTGTAGTTTTTTACTGCAGACAGTAAAGCATCTCGGGTATAGCTGCTAGGTAGTTCCACTACAATATTTTTAGGTCGAATGGAGCTTTTGTTTGATTGAGGGACACGATGACAAGCTAATATCTCTTCTGTCCGAATTGGGAATGAAACTGCTGAACAAAGTTTTTTAAACAGGTTCACTGGATTTTCATTAGATTTCTCAGGAACCATTTGTATTTCTATATTATTTTTCCGATTGAATTGTTCAAGAGAATCAATTTTCTACGTAAGAATATCATTGTTTGTTTGGAAACGTTGGTTATCGACACATAATTTATTAATTGTTGCGGAATTTTCTTTGGCTTCTTTACATAAGCGATCATATTCTGTAGATAGGAAATCCAGTGAGGTCTTTATTTCGTCGAGCATGACAAATTTTTCTTTTATTGAGTTCAATTCCATTGTCACTTTACTTGTAATTATATCACTAAATTTTTGAATTAGGTTATGTTCCAGAGCTGCCGTCAGTTTTTCGAGTTTATCATCGATGTACTTGGTGTATTGCTGAAAGTCATCTTTATTGAGTGGTTCGACATTGATATTCTGATCGGTTTTTGTAGAGCACGCATCTGAACTTTGCTTCGCCCTTGTGTTTTTCATGTTGATGTTTTTAAAAGTCATCAAAAGTGATAACACTATTGACCAATCACGAGGCAGATGACAACACTATTAACCAATCACGAGGCAGATTACAACAGTATTGACCAATCACAAGTTAATGTCAAAAACTATCTGTGTTTCTTACGGTGTTGAACTTTGTTATATTTTAAATCACGATATTTAACAGCAAGCACTCCAATGTAGAAAACAAATTGATTGAATTATGAATTCATAAACTGATTTCAACTTTTACACACTTGAAGATGCGAGGATTAGCAAATTCTTCTTGTTTCGTTAGATATATTGGGGAGCGAAATTCACTGTTGCAGATTTGACAGATGCGACCATAGACAATCTATAAATCTATTATAAAGTAACTGTGTGGGATATGAAATTTTTTTCTTGTACATAACTTTGAGAATCAGTTTTTGGGCAATATTAAGTGGTTCTATTACAGTCTTCAGGCAGAAACCCCAGCACACTATATTATACGAAAGTAGGCACTGAATTATAGCAAAATACACTGTTTTTAATTTTTCCTTGTCTAGTACATGTCAGAGATCTTTAAAAATATAGATAAGTCTCCTAACTTTATTTACTAACATTTCGACATGATCATTCCACCTCAAAAATTTATCAATTTTTACCCCCAGGTATTTGAGGCTGTCTACACTTTCCAAGGGGTTGTAGTTACACGTTTGCACACAATTGTGAATAATCAAATTATGAGAGGTAGATAGCTGACTTTTATAAGAAATGCTAATAGTGATGTATTTGGTTTTTTGTGTATTTAAAGTTAAAATATTATTACTCAGATAATTATTAACTACTCCTAAACCTGTATCACATTTTTCAAAAGTTTCACTCCAATTTTTACCCTCAAATAATAAGGCAGTGTCATCTGCAAAACTAACAATGTTACCTGGAATTTTTAGACTGCATAAATCGTTTATATAAATAAGAAATAATATTGGCCCGAGTACACTACCTTGTTGTACTCCAAATGAGATATATTTATTCTGATGATGGACACTGCAATGCTGTCCGAAACGTTGGCTAAAGAAGGAGTTAGCGCAACACGGCATAACACTCCAAAAACAAATAACAAAAATACTTTTGGCCGTGAAAATCTTAAATCATATTCAACCCATAGCTGTATTATTAATGCCTAAAGATAATAATTTCTTAAGAAGCAACTCGTGGGAAACCGTATCGAAGGCCTTTGATAAGTCTAAAAATACCGCTATAGCTTTGTTGCCATAGTCCAGTGCGTTTATAACTTTGGTCAATACCTTTAATATAGCATCATTCGTACTTCTGTTCTCTCTGAAACCAAATTGGCTGTCGGAGAGTATTTTGTATTTTTCTAGAAATGATACTAATCTTGACTTAGCCAGTCTTTCTATTATTTTTGAAAGAGTATTGAGCAAAGATATTGGTCTGTAATTATTAAAATTTTCGTGATCTCCACCTTTGAAAAGAGGTATAATCTTGGCATTTTTACAATGGGAAGGAAATATGCCATTCTTAAAACTAAGATTAACAATATGAGTTATAGGACCAGCTAACTCATAAACATGCTGTTTATACACCATTATACTTAAGCCATCGATACCACAGGAAAAAGACATTTTTAATTCATTTATAAATTTAGTAACTTCAAAAATGCTAGTAGTTTTAAATTCAAAACTATCTCCTGTAACTTGAGTACCAGGTATAAAATTGTTAACAAGATACATTTCGTTGGTTTTATTAGCAATGCACAAGTTTTTTGCGTATGTAGGACCAATATTACTGAAGAAGTTATTAACATGGTTGGTAATTATATGTGGATCCTCCTCCAATGAGATAATTTGGTTATTGATTACTAATTTTTTTATGGACACTTGCTCCTTTTGAATATTTATGGCTTCCTTTATAATCTTCCACTGTTGCTTGTTATAACCGTTGACTTTATCCAGTTTCCTTCTGTAAAACGTTTGCTTTGTATATTTTATAATTTGTGTATACCAGTTTCTGTATCTCTTATAATAAGCCAGCAGTTGAATATTCTTAAACTCTCCTCGACATTTGTTGTGCAGTTTGTCGCGGGTTCCAAGGCATTTGATAATTCCATCATTTATCCAAGGTTTTAAGTATTTGATGTTATGTTTTATACTTTTTACCGACGAGCAACTTTCCACGTGCATTTTTAAATATTTTACGAAGTTTTCAGTAGCTGAATTAATATCTTGCGATGACAGGACTGACTGCCATGATTCTTCCTTTAATTTAGCCTTCAAAAGATTATTATTTATGACGGTTTTGATTTTTTCATTTTCCTTTGCTATTTTCTTTTGTCTAAAGCTCATAAATCTCAGCAATACCGCATCATGATCTGTTATGTCAGTAGTGAAGACAGCTCCCTGTGGTTCAAATTTAGATTTTACCATAATGTGATCGATGCAACTTGAAGCAGTAGACGAAACTCTTGTAGGTGAAATTATAATTGGCTTTAAGCCGTGAAAAGCCAAAAGTGAGAGGTATTTTTGAGTTCTTATACTGTTCAAATCTAATGTATTAATATTTATATCACCACATGAAATGATTTTCTTTTTTTGTATAGATGTAGAATCAAGTAAGACACTCAGTGATTCAAAGAAATCATCTATATGAGTCTGGGACGGAGATCTGTAAATGGCTATTAAACATATATTATTCGATATCTGCATTCTTAAGCAGTTTGCTCCAGGGAAAACAATTTCCTCAACAGTCGCCTGAACATTTTGTTTCACGTAGGCAACTACACCATCGTTTTACAAATAGTTATTATTTGTATTGTAAACTGTGTATCCGGGGATGCTAGGTATATTGATCAAATTTTTTAGCCAAGCTTCTGTAAAAACTAATACCTCAGGACGATGTTCTATGCCATCAAGCATAGTTATGGTTTCATCAAAGTTTTTACTTAAACTTCTAATGTTCAAACAAAGTAAAGAAAAGTTTGAATGTTTCAAAAATTTTTTGCAAGTAAATGAATCTTTAATAGTTAAATTAGGTTCTGTATTGTCATCCAAATCAATGTTTTTTCCTAAATCGATATCCATTGTTAATATATTAAATATTGTCGGTGCCTTTTACCATACAACTTCTATATTCTATTGAGGTCATCTTTGTGTTTTATTTCTCTGATTTTTTTTCCTCCATCTTCTTTCATTAGAATGGATCCATTTTTAAACCAAATATATTTGTATTTTAATTCTCTTTCATTTAACTTGGCTTTCCAAAGCAGTTCTTTAAAATAAGGAGATAGCGATTCTTCTAGGAATATCATTTTCTCACGGTTTGAGATCACCTTCTTGTTTGCCAATAATTTTGATCTTGTTTCTGGATTTCTAATTTTTAAGAGAATTTTTTTCGGATGACCTGGTCTTCTGTCATATTGTCTTATTGCTGATGTAATATCCTCTGTACTTATTTGGATATTAGCACTTTTTATTAGGTTTATAGCAGTTACTTTGGGATTTTCATCTGTCTTTTCCTCAATTCCTCGCTGCCTTAGTTCTTGTATGTTCAATAGACCATTTAGCAAATTTTACAGGAGACGTTTTTTTTGTTTTTGCAGGCAAATTCTAAAAAAATTTCGATTTTGGTCATTTCGTTTAATACATATGTGTAACAGAAAATTATTAAAGATCATTTTTCGAAGATTGTAATGGACCTGTTTGGGGTAAAAGGACGTAAAGAATTTTTTTTTCATAAATTAAAATACGTTCAGAGAATAGGGAGAAACGAACAGACTACGGACATCTTTGGGACATACTAGAAGCTTTATTGTAGAAACCTACGTCGGTAATAGGTGTTAACCACGTAATAATTGAAAAGGGGCGTCATGGGACTCAACGAATCAGATCATTCCCAAAATCAATTAAATAATTTTTCGCCAATCACGGAGATTAAGGGCGGTCTAAGACACGATACACTCGAGATTGATTTACTGTTGGGTTAACCTTGGGATCCGGTCCCACGACACGTGCAAAGGCACTTGAGAATTGACGATAAATTTACATTCTAAGGCAGAAACGAAGCGATACCCAACCATCGATAACGAAAAAAGGGGGAGACGGATTGGTGAAAGAAGAGGGTGTTTTAGGATGTTTTGGTCCAGAAGACATATTACGAGTTGATCCTTGTAGAGAGAATTGTTTTCGTTCGCTGGAATTCTGAGTGCTTTTCAAGTGGCCACAGTGAACACGAATTTTAACTTAAGATAGGTCGTTTGGCCGAAATTGCCTAATTAAATTAACACGGGGGAGATGCAAGTTGGGTAATTAAGAAAAGACATAAAAGTTAATGGGTCACGAAGTCTTTGATTAACGATCAAAATTTTATGACCTTTTTTGCGCGTAAACAAAGTTACGAGGATAATATATTGAAATTCCTAGATGAAGCGAGAAAGAGTATATGGGTTGGGCTAAAACTAGACGCAAAAAACTGTAAAAACAGGGATGTACTGGGCGTAGATCACCGAAAAGAAAGGACCAGGAATCGAAAAGAAACCCGAAAGGTAGTTTAGCTCATGATGGAAGAGGTTTCAACGACTTGGGTAGTGGATAGCGATGGGTTACGAAAGATTACCAGAAGAGATGCGGCGGATATCACGAAAAGAGTCAAATAGGTAGGCGAAATTACAAAAACGTGTCGAATCAAATTTTGGAACGAATGCCTACGTATGTCATCACCGAGAGGAAGGTATATGTGTCCTGGGATCACCCACGGATCGTGTAGACACCAATCAAATGCTAGAAGGCAGCACACAAGGAAGGATACTGTATGCGCAAGCGCTGGACATAATGGGTGAAAAACTTCCGGTAGTTGGGATAATTTATCGATTATATTATCGATATCAATAGCGAATTTCTCGGAAAGATTTCAAAAACAACGATATAGAAATGAGCTACACCTAGTCTATAGGCCGGAAATCAACCAATATTACAGACACAACACGTGTACGAGGAAAAATAATCAAATAATTTTGCGCAATAATCTACATCGCCGAAAATCATTTACGGGAGGGCGCCCGAAAGTCAGGTCACCGAGTACACGCCTGTACCCGCCTCGGCAGGGTGGTAGGTGTTTACCTCAACTCGGCAGGCGGGATCCAGAAATCCTGAAACGGGGTTATGCAATTCTAAACTTAACGGGAAGTGAAACCTCGAATTCATAAAGGCGAAAGTCGCACAAATTTTAAGTCGATTTATTCGAAAAGACATTATTAAATAGCGTTGTTTGGAGGAAATCGGGGCCTTTTTTCGTTTTAACTTGGTTGGAGTCGGTTCGAGAACCTTACGTCGCGACAGTTTTGTGTGCCATTTTTAAACTAAACTGATAGAGTTTTAAATATAGTGAAGTTGTGGTTTTAATATTAATTGAAATAATTGAAGTGTTTTGAAATTAAATTAGATTCAACCAAAAAAAAAGGGTAAACTCATAATTAGACAATACTAAATTCACGGGTTGGAGTCTCTTGGTTTAGATTAATATAAAACGACGAAACTCAACTGCAGTAATGTTTAATAATAACGCGTGTGCCATTAGAGGAGAAAAAAATAGAGAACCATAATAATTATCAAATGACCAGACGAAAACGGCTAAGTCAAAGTTCCAAATTTATTGTGAAATTGAAGAGACAGTGTTTTTCCTTGCGAGCACGGGAAGGATTTTAACGGTTTACACGATATAAGAATTTAGTGGAAAAAATCGAAGTGAACGTGGCAAATAATATATGAAAGGTTCTAGGGAGGGGGAGGGGGTCGGGGACCCTCCATAGTAGATCGGCGCTACACAAATTATCGATAGTTCGCAATAAAACACGGCTGAAGTTACTCCCGTGTTTTACACGCTCATACTCAAAGGGGTAATGAAAGACTAGCTAATAGCCTTCGAGAATTGCTTACGGGAAATAAAAACAGGGTAGATCTCGGCAGATACTTACTTAGATACTCTGGGATAGTCGATAGGGAGAGGCATCTAGACTAGGTACAGTGGAGGCCAACAAATATCTATGCATGTCAACTATCAATTTACGGTTAGGGAGGAAGAGATATTCTATTGAAAGAAATGATCCGCTTAAACATTCCGAAATCTAGTATCCGGTAATTTATGTGCTATCTACGGGGCGGCGTATGAAAGTAGAAATTTTAGCTAGAAAAATTAGATCCAATATGGTTATAGTTTCTACTGGCGAGTGGACGGGTGACATAGAGAATCGATTTCGAATTTAATACGAACCCTTAACGGCTTAGGGGCTTCTACTCATACCTACAGTTCCTGGACGCGGATTAATGTACATGTCGTCGATATCCCGACTGGACTGGTAATATTACGATTTTGGGTGAGTGAACTTGCATGAATATATATTTCCAGAACATTAAAATTACGACGAAGATGGGGCTGCAACCAGCAGCTCGGACAGGGCTGCGATACTGATAAATATCACATTTAGAACTGTTTGCTTGCTCCTAACAGCTGTGTTTAGCACGAGGCCAATGACCTACTTATTTGTAAGCAGTTAGTGTCGACGCACGACCTAAAAAGGAAGAAAAGGGACCCCCATAAATCACTTGACGTCCGTGTCTGACGACAAAAGTCGTACACTCTACCGAGTTGGCAGCCGCGCAGAGGCACCCCAAATCAACATGGAAGCGACTAGCTGCAACCAACTCATGCTCAAAACAAATAAAAAAAATCAAATTAATAGTATGTGTATAACCTTATATGTTCACTAACAAATTCCCAAATACCTTTGGCCTCGGTTTAGAACTCGCCGTTGGAGTATGTTGTCCGTAAGCTGTCTTGGGAAGCACACAATTTCCCCAGCTCAGAAGATTTTCTACTTTCCTCATCACGCGATTTCGGGGCGTCAACGTTGTATGGCGAATCACGAAGAGTTCGGAAGGTCATCCCTTTTCGCGGAGCCGGGTCGGGTGAGAGGACACGAGAGGCAGTATGAAAATTAATGTCAAGTTGGAATGTTTGGGCCTTGGTTCGCTGCGAAGGCGTTTAATTGAACGGGCTCCAAGTCTTTCAAAATCGCGTGGAGGGGACGTCGGCGTGATGAACGAGGGTTCAAAATCGGAGGACGAACACATACTAAAGCGGGGTTTACCCGGAGGTTGATGCAACTCGACTGGAAAACCCTCGAGATCCTTTGCAGCAGCCTTCGTGAGGTGGATAGTAGGCCTGGCGGCTAGTGGACGTTGAAAGCCTCACCAGAACAAACCTATTTGAAACATGCACGCGTTTAGCATCATGACAAGGGACGCAATGAAAATTCCCCTTTTACAGTCAGTAAAGTAGTCCGTCGGAGGAAGCGGGGCGGGGTGATTTGGGATATTCCAACAGGTGTATTACCTCTCCCTCTGACGTGAGCGGTCCGGAGGTGTCAGGGCGACTATAAGAAGAAGTTAGACCAGACCTCGGGGAAAGCCAGACACGTATTGGTTCTTGGGGTTTTGCATTTGGAAGAATAGCGACCATTTCATTTGGGGCAGTGAGGTGCCGACCCAGTTTGCAAAAAACCCTTTTTTTCGTCATTCAATCCGTTCCCATCTCCTTTTTCTCTCGTTTCCACTCCCATCCGCAACATCCAAAGTTTACTAACCACAGCTAAATTCATCTATCTAGTTTCAGTACACCATTACAGAGGTAAACGAAGGAGTCCCAGTACTTATGCGGAAACAACACCCTATTCAACGGAGGTTTTAATAGCGCGTACACACAAAGGGGGGGGGGGGTACGGTTCTATGTCACAATCTAGAATTTATAAACACGGGGAAATTAGATAAGGGCGGGGATACAAGGCAATCGTAGGGATATGATAGAAACTGATAGGTCAATTAGTAATAGAGTCCAGTATTCGAAAGTTAGGTGAGACACGTACTCGTTCCTTGTAGAACTCGATGAGGGTCGCTGGACGTTTTCCCCACACTTTGGCTAAAAAGAACCGGGAGTTACCATGGAAAGGAGACATTAAATACCTACCACCCCATAACGGTGGGCTTCGAATTAACAAATCACACAACGTGAAGTTAAGGGATTTATTGTAGATCAACCCCAAAGCGAAAGCCTTACTTTACTGTGTGCAATATCACAGGGGCGGGGGGGGATATTCAGAGTTAGCTAGGCTCAGCACGATATCATTTTGCAAAAGCGAAACTGAACGCTGGAGAGAAAGAGGTACAAAAACCTCATTCAAGCGAGTTAGTACAATTAGGAGGTCGAGTCAACACAAGATTGAAGCTATAATATGCTCATATTATGACTTTAAAGGTGGACGTTGAACATGGCTTGAAAATGATGAATGATTATTTTAAATATTGAACATATTGTCTGGAGATTGAACAATTCGGCTCCCATAAGGTATTTTTTGTTCAATTAGCCAATTAGTGGTAAATTGTATATGCAGGATGATTTTCAGATTTCAAATACTTTACTTTTATCTTAGTTAGTAGTTGACTTAAAGTATTACTTTAAAATATACAAACAGAGTCCTTGAGTTGATTTTTCACAAAAACTGCTCTATTTAAATCATCCAATATTTTGGAAGTTTGAAAACAATGCACAAGTACAAAGGTACCTACCGCTAATATATTACTATCGGTTGTCGGTGCATGCGTGATGTGAAATATTCTTACATCGTACGTATTACGTCCTCCGTGGTCTAGGGGTACTCTTAACTAGAAATCCGGAGGTCGCGGATTCAAATCCCGGCTTGCGCAAGTAAATTTTATTTGATTCATTTATGTTATTTTACAAATTATAAATTTAAAATAATATATTGTCTATTTGTGGCATGTTCCAGAGAGGAAGATATGGTGTAAAGACCACCATAAGAATTGAAATGGCTTTAGCCGTGTTTGGTGATCAGATCTGAATAGATACTCACATACCATCTCTATTCTCCTTCATCCTCCTTCCTCTCCTTCTCCTCTCCATCTCCTTCCCCTCCACACTACCTTCAGCCTCACAATATACGAATATACCCCAATTGGGGATTCCATAGTCTCACTGGCTCCAGATGGTTGGGAGCAGTTGAAACTGTGTGCGGTATTCCATTAAAAAAATCCCGAGTGATGCGTAAAATTATTGAAGTTCAATTTTCAGTTGAAAAATTGTTTTTTTTTTATTGTTTCGTTACCTACATTTGATAAATGTAATTTTTAAAGCTTACTTACTTTAGAAAGATTTTTTTTCTTTCGGAAGGTCTTATTTGCCGTGAGCTTATTATTTATGTTGATTATCGTGAATAAAATATTATTTTTTTAAATACTTTCAGCTCTTAAAATCCTAAAATTATAATATCCCGCGATTTGGGTTATGGGTGTGTGCTGTTTAAAATTACATTTATTGTTGTTAGTCGTTTGCATAGTTGGTTTTATTGTAGTTCCTACATAAGAATATGTTTATTGTTTTTTATGTGACTAAAAAAAACAAAAAATCAGAAAATTTTAATTGAATGAATTCAAAATTAAAATATTTGGACTTCGTTTTCATCAGCGATCTCAGCAGTGATAACGGACAAAATATGTGTCGTAGATGTCTTTCAATCAGACTATGAGGACAGTCGACTTTTTGCACATTTCCGTGTCCTGGCTCTTTTTTTGTATTTCTTGAATAAAAATAAGTTTTGATGCACTAATATAATTTATTAATACTCATTTTATGTAAAAGTCCTAAGTTTGTAAATAAATAATTGAATAAATAAATAATAAATGAAGCATCCTGTATATTTTCCTAACAAATTCAGGAAGTACATGTAAAATATGATTAAAAAGCCTATAAATGACATAATTTGAATACTTACCTTTCTATTTGAGCTACTGTTCTTAGGTGAATTGATTCTGGAGTCGGTGAAGTCATTTTTTAGTTCAATAACAGTATATATTCGCAATTAAACGTATTTTTAGTGGAACAATTTCGTTGTTAGAAAACAACTAAAAATCAACATGGCCGCACATTTTTACTAGCCGGCTCCTGATTGGTTGACAGTGGATGTTGAACATTCACGACCTCAACGTTTGGCGGGATGTTGAACAAATATCAATGAACTTTTTAAAAATATTATATTCATAACTTTGAGTGTTTGAATGTTCAATATCCAGGAGATTGAACAAATAAGAACTGAAACATTTTTCCGTGAGTGGATATTGGCACTCGAAAAATGCTTAAAATGTCACTTAAAAACCAAAAAATATGGTTTTTTTGAGCTTCATTAATGCGCAATAGGCTAATGAACATATTGGCATTCATAACTCAGTTTTGCAAAAAAATTTCTATTGAGCATACAAGAACTAGGACAGCGTCCTGTAATTTCAATACAGTTATCGAGGTTCGACTGTTCTAATCAAGCCAGTCTGGTTTCTAGATGTTTAATAATTTTACTTTTATTTTTCAAATCATTTTTTAAGCTTTCGACTTCTCCTTCATTCATGGAGTCCAAACGAATTATTATGTCATCATACTTTTGACAAATAAATTCGGCAGTGTTTTGAAATTCCGACATTTTTTTTCAATGTTTTCGAGTATTTGGGTTTTGAGTTTCTCCAGTTTTGTGTATACCAAAGACGCAAATTTAGTAAAAGTATCTTCTTTTGGGCTAGTGTCTTCGGGGGCAGTGTTCATTTTGTTTTTGGATCTTGTAAATGTATTTAGAGTATCTTGTTGTTGAGAACTTATTTTTTTGTTTGAACTCATGGTCACCCTTGCAGTAGTTTTGGTAGAAACAATAAGATGCGCAAGCGCCGTCAAAGCGAAACAAGCAAGCCGAATGGCCCGAGTTTGAAAGATGGCGGTGGAGTTGGCCAATCACAAGAGATTCACTTATACAGTAAAAAGATGTCAATTTCACCGTTACTTTTTCGCGATGATAATAATTTCACTTAATAATCACTTGAGTAATCTCACTTCAACGCGCAAAATTCTTATCACAATTGATGCAGTGAACACTTGGGTAAATGTCGCAACTGACTCGAATTGAACCGTTCACCGATATACACAATTAAGCCATGTTTTCAACGGGTCACTATTACTGTGTGCTACTTTGATTGTTGTCGTGTTGTATTCTGTGGGTATACTTATCATTGTGGGTATACTTAAATAACTTTAAAACCATACTCACATGTAACAAAAATGTGATTGATAATCCCGGAGATATGAATAAATATTGTTGGGAATCGTACGGTCTGAAAATTATTCACCAGAACATTAGAAGTATTACCAACATTAATGACTTTCTCGTATTTCTTGACCATCTTAATTTCACATTCGATTTGCTAGTTCTAACTGAGTGCTGGATCAATAAATATTTCACTGCCAAAAAGATACAAAATTACACTGAGTACCACACAACCAGTATAATAAATAAAGCTAGTGGTATTGTAATCTATGTCAGGGACGGTATACAGACGCAAGTTGATGAATTCATTTTATCACAAGCAAATTGTCTAAAAATTGTGCTTAACAAAAACCTATGCATTTTTACAATCTATAGATCACCATCATTTCACAACATCGATTCGTTTCTTAATTCACTCCACTCTATCATTAACAACACAGAAAACCCAGAACACCAAATCATCATTGGAGACTTGAATATTAATACTATTCTTGACAATCATCGCCAATCCGATGATTATTTATGTTTTCTCACTGAAAACGCTTTTACTCCGATAATTGACACCCCCACTCGAGTACAAGGC
Source organism: Hesperophylax magnus (assembly GCA_026573805.1). NCBI lineage: Eukaryota > Metazoa > Arthropoda > Insecta > Trichoptera > Limnephilidae > Hesperophylax > Hesperophylax magnus. The sequence goes on along the minus strand of JAIUSX010000180.1, from coordinate 693,855 downwards.
GCAAGTAAATCGTGCTTGGATCACATCAACGTTAAAAACATTGATTTCACAGACTCATTTGTTATACACACAACAATTTCAGATCATTATACCACAGCGCTCGGCCTAAGAAATAAACCTTCCTCTCCTCCTAAAAATAAATATATTTCTAAAATAAATTATCACGCACTAATTGAGGAGCTGACAACAGAAAAGTGGCAAAATGTAATAAACCAGACTGACACTGAGCAAGCAATGCAGCAATTTATCACTAAATTACAATACTACATATCTAATCACACTACTAACAAAGTTATACCGTACAAAAAATTTAAACTCATGCCATGGATCACCCCTGGCCTAGTCAAATCCATCCACAGACGTAAGCAAATACATAAAAATGCTAACAGACAACCACATAATATTCTAGTTCAAGAACAATATAAGAAATATAGAAACTTATGTAAAAAAAACTAATTATTTCCACGAAAGAAATTTTTTACAAAAAACATATATACGAAAACACCATAACTCCAAAACGTTTCTGGGAAATATTTCGTAACATTACCAAAACAAAAAACAGCAAATCGTATTTCATACAATCATTGGATATTAAAAACACAAGTAATACTAACCCCAAAATGATGGCTTATTTTGCTAATCACTATTTCACTTCAGTAGGAGCCTCTCTCGCAAATAAAATCCTTGAAAGATGTAAGAAAACTGAATCTGAACTAGCCAACATACCTACAACTGATCTTAATCTTAAAACAGACGAAATTCAAACAACGATTAATGAAGTCATGAAAATGATAGATGAGCTGAAGTCATCGAATGCCTGTGGGCCAGCCAAAATTTCCTCAAATTTGCTAAAAGTATTGAAACCATTTATAGCGAGTCCGAATTGCATACATTTGTAATCTTAGTTTCAAGACAGGCACATTCCCAAACCACTTAAAACAATCAGTTGTTATATTGATTCATAAAAATGGAAACAAATCGGATATACATAATTATCGGCCAATATCTCTACTCAACTCATTCTCAAAAATTATCGAGAAAATCGTAAAAAATCGCCTCACCCTCTATCTTGAAAGACATAAAATCTAATCTAATAACCAGTTCGGATTTCGACCAGGTCTAGGAACAGAAAATGCTATTGCTAAGCTGGCGGATATTATTTCCAAAAATATTGACCGGGGTAATAAATCCATCGCTTTTTTTTAGATTTTGCCAAAGCTTTTGGTACCATCTCGCATAAAATACTTCTAAAAAAACTAAAGGCCATAGGTATTCAGGGACTGCTATACAAATGGATGGATAGTTACTTAACTAACAGATACCAAAAAGTTATAATTAATGATACTGTTAGCGATCAGGCCCTTGTAGAATTTGGTGTACCCCAAGGGAGTACCTTAGGACCTATTTTGTTAAGTATTTATATCAATGATCTGTGTAACAGCAATTTTTCCAATCATATTATAACATTTGCAAATGATACTGTCCTAATATTTGAAGGAAAAACATGGAACGATGTACACTGCAAAGCGGAAAGTGGAATAAAACAGCTAAAACTTTGGTAAGACTATAATCTGTTGACACTCAATTCGGAAAAAAACTAAATTTATACGATTTAGTGCGACAGAAGCGGGCCAACCCGAGGAAGCATATAATATTTTTATACATAAATGCATTGCTTCCACTACCTGTAATTGCTATAAATTGGAATGCGTAGACAGTATAAAATACCTTGGTGTTATATTAGACAAATATCTTAGATGGGACGGACACATAGATCTAGTTGTCACAAAGGTTAGAAAGCTTACGTACATGTTTATCAGAAATATCTTACGTAAAAAAGAATTGAAACTCATCTATGATGCTATGTGTGGGTCACTTCTAGACTATGCATCCTAAGGTTGGGGTGGGTGTGCAAAAACTGTTTTGGACAAATTAGCAAAAGCTCAAAAATCACAAGGGTAATCCTCAAAAAACCATTTAGATATCATAGCGATGCACTATTTGAAGAGTTCCGTGTTCTGGATGTTAGACAACTATACATGAGAAAATTAATTTTAAACACCCATCAACAACGCCACCTCTACCCATCTATTAACCACTCTCACGACACCCGCCACTCACGGAGAAATCCAATTGTACCACTCACAACTAAAACATCTCTCGCTCAAAGACACATCTTAGGTCCAAAACTATACAACTTTATGCCTGATGCTTGGAAAAAGGAAAACACAGCTATTCTTCATAAATTGACCACTAATTGGTTTCATCAATTAGGTAGAAAGGAGAGTGAACTTTTACTACACAAAAAATGAAATCAAACACAAACCAAAAACAACAACAAAAACTCAAAAAAAAAACATGTAAAAGATACCTTTATGTTCTAATCTTTATCATTATGTGTATATATGTACCTACCTAGAACTTTTAAATTAGAATGCTACCCAAGCAGCAGTTAATCTTATGTTGTAACGTAGGTTACCACATATATTACCATCTATAAATAAAACTTACCGTATACCGGTTATTTGCTCCACCATAGCTTGCAGCAATAAAGGGAATGAAATGATGACAGCAATATTAATTGTGATAAAACAACATGGAGTATATTTGAGATTAAACTTGAATACAAAAGCAATACTTAAATTTAAATTATCAGGGGTGGTTGGCTATTAGATAGCACAACGTAAATTGAATTCGTCCACGACATTAACTTGTATGATTATATTAACTATGAAGCTAAAAAATAAGACATCACTACTGAGCGCCAGTCTAGAAAACTCTTCTAAACGAATTTATAATCATGGTGATATCTAAGAGATTATGTGTCTAATTCATGTGGATTAATAAAATTGTCTCACGTGCGGGTTTTAAATCTCATACATTCAAACAGCCCGTTCCCGATGTCCTTCCGCCACCTGCCACGAAAACCAACTGCCCGCTTCTCTGGAATTCAACGCCTAGCTTACTCGAATTCAACGAGTGGCGGCTGAAATTTGATGCCAACGCGTGTCTAGGAGTTTTGCTATGTAAGCGGACAGTTCCTACCGCTACAATGTTTAATTGGATATTTTATTTTATTCTATTTCTTCTATTTGTTATTCATATTTATAAAAAAATATGTTAGTAGGCGAAGGCACCAGTTAATAGTACATATACCAATTGTATCATTATTATTTTAATACTTACTTATCAAACAACTTATCAAAATGTTAATACTCATCCTAATTTGACTGTCTTAAAACGGGAATCCTCCTAGTTGGGCAGTCAAAACATATCTTAAATAATGTATATAAATGTATAATCTTTTACTAAATAAAAAATACATAAAAAATTAAATCGATCGCGTGGTTCTAAACCAGTAAATTTAGGGCATTGATACAAAGGGTGCAATCACCTTCGACAAAAAATAAAAATTTGGACAGAGTGATTGTTGCCTTTTTCAACATTAATAAATGTCTTTGCAGAAATATTATAATTTGAGCCATACGGCTCGACGTAGATTGTGTGATTTGCGCGCGATTAAGAATTCGTTTTTGTCCTCTATGTCAGGCCCAGTTGTAGCAATATGAATTCTGAGAGATCCTTGATTCGTTACTGTCTTAGTGCAGCGATGTTAGTCGCGTATGTATCTGCGAATTTTTCTAAAGAAGCGGCCGTATCCGATGTAACTGCAGGTATTTTCGATTGCTAACGCTTTCAGAAGCCCTCCTCATCTGCAAAACAAGACATGCAAAACTAGCCGCAAGTTTTGCATTCAAACGTTTCAGAAGTCTTTCGTCACGAGACGACCCGGACGCGCTTGTTGCCATTTTCTAATTAATTGGAAAAATAGATATTATGAGCTTCTGTAGCTATCATTTTCAATGAACATATTTATCTGGCGAGGAAAATTAAACCTCCTCTGGAGAGCAAAAATAGCTAAAAAAAAACTAAATATTCTAAGAACTACAACACATGTTAAGACTAAATAATACACACAAGATTAGGATCATCAAACTTGTGAGAAGCATACATTCCAGGGATCAGAATGAATGCTTCTAACAACCACGTTGTTATGCAAAAGACATTCCCGTTCCTTTTCTTTTGTAATTATAAAAAAACAACAATGTCAATTACAAATCCAACATGTCTGATGTTTCTCAACTATACCAATTCAAAGTATGGTCGTGATGGCCAGTCACTCCCACACTCTGACAACACTTAAGAAAGATAAAAAAAAATATAATAATGACAACACAACTACAATACCCAACAAATACAAAACACAATCACCACAAACATTCAACGTAAGGACACAAAGCGCAATCGTGTTCTCACAATGAATGTAAGTTTGCAAACATAATGTCGGTTTATGTATGCCACACAAAAATAGCGGTACTACAGACCGAAATAAAATCTCACCAAGAGAACAAAGTTTTGCTTGAAAAAACAAAAAAAAAATTGATTATGACACAGAACCATCAACTTGTTCTACTTTTAGCATATCCTTAATATGAAAGGTACCCAGTGCCTTCCCATTCATGTCAGCTAATTGATACGTAACCGGGGAAATTTTCCCTACCACCTTGCTTTTGATGAATTTTGGTGCAAGTTTAGCGGAAAAATGTTTGCTCGCATCTGAAAGAATGAACGATCTTCGCCAGATGATATCTCCCACTTTGTACTGAATATCCCTGCGACGCAGGTTATACTGACGCTTATTGCGTTCATAAGACTGTCTTAACAATGTGCGCACCTGTGAAAAGATTTCATTTAATTCCTGCAAATCAGCAGCCCAGGTGTCACGTTCTGAAAATTTAATATCCTCAGCATTGAAATCAGCATTTGCATATTCCTTACCTGAGATGACAATTTCTCTACCATAATTAAGGAAAAACGGCGTGTACCCTGTGACCTCATGCACTGCTGTATTTATTGCTAATTCGATTTCCGCTAAATGGTTCGCCCATGTTCTGTGGTCAGAACCAACATATGAAGCAAGGGCTGAAACTAGAACCATATTGACGCGTTCCACCGGATTATTCTGCGGGTGATACCTACAGTTGTAAAACAAATGCCTGATGTTGAATTTTTTAACTAAAGCCTTCATGCCCCGTGAAATGTACTGTGGCCCATTATCCAAGACGATGGTATCTGGTACCCCAAACTTATAAAAAATTTCATCTTCAAGAATGCTAGTATTGTTATTCCCAGTAGCTTTTCTCAGAGGGAAAAGTTTGGTATATTTAGAGAAGAAATCAGAAATAACCAATAAATAAGTGTACCCTTTCTTGTATGAACTCGGATAAGGACCTAGTAAATCCGTCGCAATCATCTGCCATGGGCGTTGGACTAATTTGGGATTTCCCATAAGCCCTGGTGTAAGCAAATTAGTGATTTTATAACCTAAGCAAATTTGACATTTGTTAATAAATTGTTTCACATCTGCTGCCATCTTGGGCCAATAATATTTATGCCTTATCCTATTTAACGTTTTCATTATACCAAAATGAGCACAGACCGGAGGAACGTGGTGTTCTACAATAACATTCTTTCTAGCTTCTTTAGGAAGAACCTCCTTCCAATCATACGACCTATGAAGGGCTTCCGTGCTTTGAATGTGTTTGAAAATCTTATTATTCACCACTTTCCACGCCGAAAATTTATCAGGACTGGCAATAATTTTTTCTCTTAGTTTGATGTACCATTTGTCAGATGTGTCAAAGGTTTGAGCAATGATGTTAACTTGTAAGGGGTCACGCGATAAAGCATCTGAAATTATGTTGTCCTTTCTTTTACGGTGAATAATTTCAAAATTAAATTGTTGAAGCCTTACTGCCCAACGCGCCAACCTTCCCGAAGCTGATTTTAGGCTAGTAAGCCATTTGAGACTATAGTGGTCCGTAATTATTTTTACCGGAATTGGTGAGCCTTCGATATAGCCTCTAAATTTTTCTAACGCGAAAATCATGGCATTTAATCCCCTTTCTGTAGTGGTGTGATTTCTTTCTTGAGCCGATAATGATCTCGATAAGAAGGAAATAGGGTGTTCTATTTGATTATCATCATGTTGGCTAAGAACCGCACCGAGGCCAACACTTGATGCGTCGCAGCTAATTGTGAAAGGCTTACTAAAGTCAGGACAAGCAAGAACAGGAGCATTTACCAAACAGGATTTCAATTTCTCAAAAGCCGCCTGAGCTTTCTCGTTCCACGCAAATTTTCTCCCGCGAATTCTTTCTTTGTTGAGTTATGTAGAGGAGCAACAATAATAGAAAAATTAATAATGAACCTTTTATACCAGGAAAGAACTCCTATAAATCTACGTAGGCTCTTTTGAGATGTAGGCGTTGGAAAGTCAACAATTGCTTTTACCTTATCTGGATCGGTGCAAAGCCCTTTGTTGTCAATGACAAAACCCAAATATTTCAGAGAACCTCTGCAGAAATCCGATTTATCTACGTTTATCGTAAGGCCCGCGGCCTGTAATTTCTGTTTAACCTGTCTCAAAAGATGTAAATGTTCTTCAAAGGAAGTGTTAATGATTATGATGTCATCAAGATAACAGAACACTTTGCCGTCGAACTCTTGGCCAAGTATCTTGTCCATTAACCTAGACATTCGCGAGCTAGCACCATGTAACCCGAATGGCATTGTCACAAAATGAAATAATCCTATTTTAGGAATTGTGAACGCGGTTTTTTCTTTTTAGTTCTCGTCTAGAGGTATTTGAAAGAATGCGCCATTCAGGTCTAAAGTGGTTAAATAGCGTGCACCCCCCAGACTATTCAATATATCAGAAATGAACGGTGTCGCGTATGCATCACGCTTAGAGTTTGCATTTAGGACTCTACTGTCAGGACATAATCTGTAAGTGCCATTCTTCTTGGGTACCAAAACTATAGGGTTATTCCAAGAGCTATTGCTAGGTTCCACTACCCCAAGCTCTAATAGTCTGTCCAATTCTGCGTGTACTTTCGGAAGTAAATGTGGCGAGATAGGATAAACTCGTTGTTTTATGGGAGAAGTGTTACCTGTGTTTATGACATGTTTTTCTAATGATGTCCTACCTAATCGATTACCCGAATAGGAAACATATTCGCGAATTACCCTATCTAAAGCAGAGCGCTGAGAAGTGTTTAAGTTTGCTGCATTGTCTAAACCTATTACCTCAGTTTTGCATTTCGTATTGTCATATGAGGACATCATTTTCGAAATTTTCGGACAAATATTGAAAACCTTCCAAAAATCACAGCCTAGAATAATGTTAGCTTTAATTTGAGGGATAACTACAAAACTGAAAGATTTTTCTACCTTATCTAAACGGACCGGAACCGTAATTTTATAAGAACATAACACAGAATGCCCCGTAGCAGATACTAATGAAAAACTAGAGTCTAATTTGGATAGTTTAATAAAAACTTACCATGAAAATTGTTACCTAGAATAGAAACGTGTGAACCAGAGTCTAATAAACCAGAGTAAGAAGAGTTACCCACTTGGAACGAGACGTGAGGTCGACCGTCCCTGTTGGCCGCTCTCGCCTCGCTCGAAGCACGCAAATCTTCATAAAATTTTCTTACTACTGCCAGCCAGGAAACCCATTCTCCGGAAGCGACCTTGGCGAACGCTGACGTCTTGGCGCTCGTCTTCGGGAACTCCCGGGCAACTAGTTTTTTGGACGACGGCAACCGCAAGCTAGAGACTTGACCCCCGGCCTACCGCAACGGAAGCAATGAACGTTCCTGGAAACATTATTAGACGGGCTAAGATTATCATAGTTTATATTACGCTGATTATTACTTAAATTGGGATTAAAATTTCCATCGTTAACATTACGTTGTTTGTTTCTGAAAGTAGGATTAAAGTTACCAGAATTCCTATTCTTATCCCTATTCGGAATATTATTACTACCCCCAAAATTAGAATTCAAGGAATGAGATACAACCTGAGGAGATCTGTCATTTGAACGGCTGTCCGCCAATTCTATCATTTTACCTAGTCTCTTAAGAGAAGAAATGTCTGGAATTGTTGAAAGCGCCAGCTTCTGTATATACCTGGGCAACATATTACAGCGAAAAATCTCTAATAATTCTGACTCAGGAAGTTTAGAAGATAAGCGATTATTGAAAATCATGATCCGTGTTATAAAAGAACTTAGATTCTCTTTTTGCAGCTGAACTGTAGATTTTAGCTCTGCCAATAATCGTCTTTCCTGATCTAGAAGTTCGAACTCATCTTTCAGTCCTTCGACGATCTCCTCCCAAGAGGTGAAAGAAGTACGATTTACCCTGAACCAAAGGAGTGCATTTCCTGTAAATAATTCTACAGCTGAAGAAAAAAGTGAAACTCTACTCACGTTTCTAGCGAGAGCTAACTCTTCAACTCTTTCTATGAAATTGCGAACATCGGATGATCCATCGTACGAAATGTCCCATTTGTAAACCGGTACTGATGCTGGCGTAGGAACGGAGGCAGCTGTCGACGATGTTTCTGCTAATTTCGGCATATTGAGATGTGATTCAGAATTGCTTCTTGTGATAATATTTTACTTCATAACCTAGCTCAAGCAGGGTAGGAAAAAAAAATTATTAGAACATGCAACAACAATGCAACGTGTAGACATATGTAACATACTTTAATTGTACATGAAAACTACCGTGATGTTTAAACAGGTAGGAATAAAAATATTAAAACTAAAATGTCTCCAGCTCACTGGGGAACATTAAAAAACGCCGAATGCGCTGATCTCTGAGCTGGTTTCGGGCACAAAACTGTATAAATCTATAAACTACTAAGTGGTAAGCACAATGAGAACGGGCTGCTTGAAGAATACACGCATGAAAAACAATCCACCACTAAAACGACACATTATTTGGTAAAAGTTCGTACAAATCGGAAAAAAACATCGCTGGCCAAAATTCAAATTACGGTTCGAGCCCCACGTTGGGCGCCATTTTGTAACGTAGGTTACCACATATATTACCATCTATGAATAAAACTTACCGTATACCGGTTATTTGCTCCACCATAGCTTGCAGCAATAAAGGGAATGAAATGATGACAGCAATATTAATTGTGATAAAACAACATGGAGTATATTAGAGATTAAACTTGAATACAAGAGCAATACTTAAATTTAAATTATCAGGGGTGGTTGGCTATTAGATAGCACAACGTAAATTGAATTCGGCCACGACATTAACTTGTGTGATTATATTAACTATGAAGCTAAAAAATGAGACATCACCACTGAGCGCCAGTCTAGAAAACTCTTCTAAACGAATTTATAATCATGGTGATATCTAAGAGATTATTTATTTATTTATTTATTTATTGTTGAGGAACATTTACAGACTATTAACATGAGAAAAAAACATTAGATAAGCGCTGCAAAAAAAAGGAAATGTCAACAGTCCACTTAAAAATGTTCACATCATGCACAGTTTAAGTGTCATTATACACCATGTTTTAACAAAAAAATATATAAACAGCAAATCGTGAAAAAGGCAAAAAAAGAGATATCAAAAACAAAAAATACAGATACATATATGATCCAAAAAACAAAAGAAACAAAAATAAAAACAGAAAACAAATAGAGTAAATAAAAAAAAAAACAAACAAACATTCACAATCTATTGCTAATTTGCTTTTTAACATAAGTGAGACTATTTGCATATATATCTATGTTGTTACACTCAATAGAATTGTACAGACGACACATTCTAGATAATGGATTGAAGTATGCAATATTGTTCTTAAATAATTCTAGATGGAATATATTATGATTTCTTAGATTACGTCTATTAGGAATTTTAATAAGAATATTGCTCACACAATCAGTTGCTTCAAGCTTGTCATGAATAATTTTGTGTAGACATATTAAGTCAGCAAATTGTCTTCTTTTATCCAGGGTCGTAAAGTTAAAGTATTGGAGTCGTTCCTCATAAGACTGCAGTACGGAACTTAGTCCAAGTTTAAAGGATAACAATCTTAGATTTTTTTTTTGTACAGATTCAATAGTTTTTGAATATTTCAAGTAGTGTGGGTTCCAGATAACACTACCATATTCCAATTTGCTTCTGACCAACGAGTGGTACAAGGTTATAATGGATTGGGTATTTTTAAATGGTTTCGATATTCTATGTATAAAACCAATCATTTTCAAGGATTTACTCGTGATATCACTGATATGTACATCAAACTTAAATTTTGAATCAAGTGTGATTCCTAGATCTCTAATAGTGGTGACTGCATTTAATTGAACATTATTAATGAAATATGCACGATTCTTTCTTCTTCTGTTACGAGTGAAAGTTATAATGTAACATTTATCAATATTTAGAAACATATCATTTTGAGTACACCAGCTATGTAGTGTGTAAAGATCTTCTTGAAGCATAACTTGATCAGAATCAGTAGAAATTTTACGGTAAATCTTGAGGTCATCAGCAAATAAAACAAAATGGCAGCGTAACATGGGGCCAAGGTCATTAATAAAGATTAAAAAAAGCAGAGGGCCTAGATTGGACCCCTGAGGTACACCTGAGGTTACAATTATGGGAGGTGACTAATACCCATTTATAAGTACTAACTGTGTTCTGTTTTCCAAGTAAGATTTAAGCCATCTTAATAGATCACCGTGGATACCTATACGATCAAGCTTCTGTAGTAGAATAGAATGGTTTACTTTATCAAATGCCTTTGTAAAATCTGTGTAAATGGTATCTACTTCAGTTCTTTTGTTAAAAGCATTGCAAACGTAATCACAAAAGTCAAGAAGATTAGAATTAATAGATCTGTTGGGAACAAATCCATGTTGATTAATGCATAATTTTGGTTTAAAGTGTGTGAATATGAAATTATACATTATAGATTCGAAAACTTTTGCAAAACATGATAAAACACTGATTGGTCGATAATTTTTCACAAAAGACTGATCACCAGATTTATGTATTGGAACAATATGTTCATTTTTCCATAAATCTGGGAAAGTTCCTGTAGATAATGATTCGTTAAATATAATGAAAAGTGGCTTAATCAACGAGCTAGAGCAACGTCTTACAAACAAGGGAGGTATTTTGTCTGGTCCTGGGCCTTTATGTATATCAATTCTTTCTAAACAGGATTTGATTGATCCCATGCTTACATTAAGTTTACTAAGACTAAATTGGTTGAATAGAGCAGCATTTAGTCCGAAAGTATTTGATGTGGGATTCGACTGAGTATAAACTGATCCAAAATAATTAGAGAACATGTTGGCAATCTGCTGTCCTTTATTTGCAGACATTGAATCCATATACATTATTTTTGGAATAGAATTTGTATTACGCAATGATTTAGAATACGCCCAGAAAGTCTTTACATTATCTTTTATCCCTTGCTCAACTAGGTTAATATAGGTTGTGTAGCATTCTTTAAGTATTTTTTTTTATCTTTTTCTAAGAGTAGCAAACTTGGCATAGTCTCTTGGGTTATTGTATTTTTTAGCACGTAGTCTAACCTTATTTTTCTCTTTGAGGAGCATTTTTAGAGATTCGCTAAACCAATTGGGATAGTGATTTTTTATGTGAGTTTTTTTTTTGGAATGTGTTTATCTATAATTTCCCATAGAATATTGTAGAATAACTGTACCTTATTGTTGAGATGACAGTTGCTGAAAAGTGAGATTGAATTTACATTTGTTAGATCATGACAACATCTTTCATAATTACCTTTCTTGAAGTTATGTTTGACAGGAGAGTGATTTTCTTGTAAGTATTGCATTTTTTCTAAATTTACATTTATTTCAAAACAAGGATGATGGTGATCGATTTTTGATAAGTTAGCTGTGGCTGAAATATTAATATTGGTTTTATCGGATAGAACAAGGTCGAGAATATTAAAATTTTTGTTAGGTAAATGATTAAATTGGTGAAGGTTACACACTGAGATCAAATTGACAAGGCAGTGAGCTTTGTGACTAGAGTAATTAGATGGAGCTAGTATTTTTTTATAATATGCTATGTCAGGTGTCCATTTAATTTCAGGTTGATTAAAATCACCAATGATTATAAATTGAGATTTGGGATTAATGTGTTGCAAATAAATATCCTGAATATTTTTGATTCGATTACAGTAATCATCGACAGATAGATTAGGGGGAATGTATAGTACACACATGTAGATGAATGAGTTCGAATTTTCATGCGGTTTTATCATTAACCATAAATCTTCTCCACCACTTTCCCAAGATGATTTATGAATTGTTATTATTTTTTTATTGACTGCTGCTAATACCCCCCCACCTTTTCTAGATGTAGAGTTAGTGGATTCCCGATCTCTCCGAAAAACTAGGTAACGCTCGTCAAACAATTCATTATTGAATATTGATGAATTTAACCAAGTTTCAGTGAAGCAGATTACATCGTAATTATTGATTATAACTTCATTTTTTATGTCATTTGTTTTAGTTTTAATTCCCCTAACGTTTTGGTAGAAAATTTTCAGATCCATTTTGTATTTTATAAGACATATGTATACAATCAGATAAAACACGGAGGATTACTGAGATAGTTTAAGGAGTGAATCCTTGTTTTTTACTAGCACTGAAGCAGAAGTGTCATCTTTTCTTAAGTAAACGCGCCCATGCTTGACCCACACGTACTTGTAGCGAAGATCTTTGGCGGCGCGCCTAGCAGCTGCGTGTATATCCTTGTTGTGTGGAGATAGATGTTCGCATACATAAATGGGGGAAGAGTCAGGGAATCCAAGATGTTGGCGATTCAATTTGTTATCAGCATTCCTACGATTAAAAGCTTTCACTGCTGATAGTAGTTCGTCACGTATACGAGGGCTGGGTAGAGCTAGAATAATATTTTTAGGTCGAGAACCTGGAACGGCATTCGGATGATGAGGTGTTCGGTGGCAGGACTTAATATCATCTTCCTTTAATGTGTAGTTGACAGCAGTACACAATTTTAGCACTGACGTCTTGATAACTTCATACTTCTTTTCAGGAACCATCTGGATCTCCACAATGCAGTTCCTGTTCGCCTGCTCGATATCATTAAATTTATTCATAAGTACCTCTTGGCTCTGTTGTAGACGAAAATTCTCAGCATTAATTTTTTTAATTTCTGCTTCATTTTCTTTGCATATTTTGTTCAGTCTGTCGTACTCCGTGGAAAAGAATTCTAGGGATGTTTTGAGTTCATCGAAATGACTTAACTTTATCTTGATGTCCCCTAATTCTTCCACTATTTGTGAATTAAGGTATACAAATAGTTCGTTTTTAAGATTTTTTAAAACTTCATCCAACTTACGGTCTATATGAGACATCATTAATTTAGATTCATCACTTAGGGTCATACTATGTGCAGTGGAACTATTAACGCGAACAGGGGTTTCCGCATTACTTCCTGTAGACCGCTGTTTCACCTTACATTCTGGGCACTTCCAAGTTGCTTTGTAATTCTTCGATTGCTTCAGGTAATTATCCTTCGTTGTTCCCAGACATTGGAAATGATAACTCAGCGAGCATTGACAGCATGTCATTACATCATTATTTTTTGCTTGTAGCTGGCATCCTTCACAATTAAACATTATGCGTGTTTTTTTATGACGATGAATAATAATAAAATTTATTATTTTTATTTATTTATATTTAGTTGATAAGTAGATAAGTTGCTCCTGTCAGACTAGCGCCTGTTTGCCGCAATCCGTAGGGCACAGTTCCAAAATCAGACACTTTCGGCCAATAGCGAGATAGATGACGACATTTACGACCAATGGCGATATAATGACAACACTTGATCTTAGCGCCTGCGTGTTTAGTCTGTTTAAGATGTAAGAAATGTTTTTATAATTATTTTATTAATCACTACACAGCTCACTTTACACTTTTTTACACAAATCTAACTGACTGTAAACGTCGAACACCAAGTGATTTCAATTATTAAAAACGTTGTACTAGATTTACTTGTAAATCCTTATCGTTTAGGCAATTTTAATGTGGAGCGTGTTTCACTGTATTCTAGACGGTACGACGGTAGGTAATTTTGTGATTATGTGTCTAATTCGTGTGGATTAATAAAATTGTCTCACGTGCGCGTTTTAAATCTCCGACATTCAAACAGCCCGTTCCCGATGTCCTTCCACCACCTGCCACGAAAACCAACTGCCCGCTTCTCTGGAATTCAACGCCTAGCTAACTCGAATTCAACGAGTGGCGGCTGAAATTTGATGCCAACGCGTGTCTAGGAGTTTTGCTATGTAAGCGGACAGTTCCTACCGCTACAATGTTTAATTGGATATCTTATTTTATTCTATTTCTTCTCTTTGTTATTCATATTTATAAAAAAATATGTTAGTAGGCTAAGGCACCAGTTAATAGTACATATACCAATTATTTCATTATTATTTTAATACTTACTTATCAAACAACTTATCAAAATGTTAATACTCATCCTAATTTGACTGTCTTAAAACGGGAATCCTCCTAGTTGGGCAGTCAAAACATATCTTAAATAATGTATATAAATGTATAATCTTTTACTAAATAAAAAATAAATAAAAAATTAAATCGATCGCGTGGTTCTAAACCAGTAAATTTAGGGCATTGATACAAAGGGTGCGATCACCTTCGACAAAAAATAAAAATTTGGACAGAGTGATTGTTGCCTTTTTCAACATTAATAAATGTCTTTGCAGAAATATTATAATTTGAGCCATACGGCTCGACGTAGATTGTGTGATTTGCGCGCGATTAAGAATTCGTTTTTGTCCTCTATGTCAGGCCCAGTTGTAGCAATATGAATTCTGAGAGATCCTTGATTCGTTACTGTCTTAGTGCAGCGATGTTAGTCGCGTATGTATCTGCGAATTTTTCTAAAGAAGCGGCCGTATCCGATGTAACTGCAGGTATTTTCGATTGCTAACGCTTTCAGAAGCCCTCCTCATCTTGTCGAAGGCCGATTGTAGACATGCAAAACTAGCCGCAAGTTTTGCATTCAAACGTTTCAGAAGTCTTTCGTCACGAGACGACTAAGTGACTTCTTTTATTGTAGTACTGGGATGTATTACAATAAAAGAATTATTTATAATAATATAAGTATAATATTAATAGAAATAAATATTTAACCACTGGAACGATTTCGGTCGAAAAATCGACCACTTTTATTTTTCTGCGATTGATATCGGTCCAAAAATGGACCGATTTTTCTACCATTCGTAAAATATTTATTGTAATTATTTAAAACGTTTCCATGGCCAGCTACTTGTTTTATCGAATAGCTTATAATATATTCTCTATGTCTATGAACTAATCCGTTGTCTTTGAAGTGTTATTTAACGAGTTTTCGCGGTTTTTATGGCGTGCTGTCAGAAAACAAAATAATAACTTCTCGAACATTTCACGAAATTTTGGTCTCTTCTTAAAATGCCGTAAGTAATTAATTTATTGGGTTTTTAACGCAAAATTATATATCTGTGTAATCATGAATGACTTATCTATCTTTGAAATGCGTTTTTAATTCGTTTGTTTTTAATATATCGTTTTGGTGAAAGTTTTTGTGAAAAAATACGTCAACTGAAGACGTCATCTGTTTTTGATTTACACTAATTTCATAAATACTGCACTCGCACATTCGAAATATAGATATTCCATCAGAGTGATTCAAAACAAAGAGATAAATATAAATTTTATTTGAATTGGTTCATTATTAATATAGATATTTGTTAACCAATTATTTTATGTCATATGTCAAATTTAGTCATCTAGTTGCATAATTAATTAATTTGTTTACTTTTACCAAATTTGTGGAGAAACAGCTGTCGTCCTGGGAAAGGGAGCACTCCACGACCCAGGTTTAAATAATTATTTTCAAATTTTATATTAGTGTAATATTTAACAATATTTAAACATTTAAGTACTTAAATTAAGTGTTTTCAATTTAAAATATATAGAGTGGTGCTGACTGCAAGAGGAGGCAGAGGAAGAGGGAGAGGTGGGGTACGAGCTGGTGCCGGACTACCAGCTGGTGCCGGACCACCAGCTGGTGCCGTACCAGCTGGTGCCGGACTACCTACACGTTGACGTCAACGCAGAGCTGCAATTGCAGCCTCGTCTGGAGTGTTAGTATTTTTTAATGTTTTTTTATGAAAGTACTTTGCTGTGGCCGTTGAACTCATCATATATTTGTATTTATTTAAACAGCGACCCTGCTTTGCTACTGGTGCGAGAGGATCGCGTCAAGGCCCTAAAGGCTGTTAGGGCCCTGCCTGCTTCCTTCCGGCTAGAGCTGGAAAGCCGAAAATTCAAGAAGCAGGCGGCGCGCATTTTGCTCCCTACCGCACCTCCAAGAAAAACTAAACAAAAGTAAGTAATCGGTGGACGTGCCATTCTACGAAGAATTGTCGGCGTTTGGGAACGGTGAGTTTATTTTTTGAAATGTCATACCAGGGGCTCAATATAAAATCAATTATCTATATTTTATATTGATATCCCTAGCACAGTTTCACTGTTGGTATATTGGCAGGAAATAAGCATAGTACTTAAAAATTCCACATAACAAACATACAAAATGTATTGTTGTTATGATGTGGATGCATCATTACACATCTTTTTTTTTCTGTAACGGGTATTGCAGAGTGAGAAATGAGACATGCCGAACTTCTTTGCGAGGTTACATTTGATTCACCGGCTTCTAAACGGTGTAATACAGCACTTTTTTCTTAAATTGAAAAAACACTTTCGCTTCACGGGACTCATTGTGTCGAGCTTCCTAGTCAAAAGCGAGGCTGTATTGGTAGGTGGGTTTTGTAACCGGACAAATTATCATTAAAATAGGTCGCTTTACGTAGTTGGTCACTTTAAACGGATACGTTTTCCTACTAAAAGCTATGAAACCTTACTAGAGTTTACATTATCGTCACTTAAAACAGTAGACCGTTAAATGCAAAGTGATTATATCCAAATTCTACTGTAAATTTGTGTTTTCTTTTATTTCAGAGTCAGACATGGGCAGAAACAGTAACGTGGACGAGGCAGCTGTACTAGAAGAGTCTGTACTTGGAAACCGTGAGTTATAAAACTAACTAACTTACCTTCACGCCATTTCGGTAGGCAGAGAGGATGAACCACCATGCAACTCGATCTTGGCACACACACTCTTTTCTTCATTCCATACCTACCTGACTGTGCTATTCTGACTCCTGACATTGCCCGCCTCAAGTATTTGATTAACTTTTTATTTATTTTTTTTATATGAATACCTCACAAGAGCCTCAGCTGGAGCCAGTGAGACTATGGCATCCCCAATCGGGGTATGTTGTGAGGCTGAAGGTAGCGGGGAGGGGAAGGAGGTGTGGAAGAGGGAGGTGGAAAAGTACCTGGCTATTCAGAACTGGTCACCAAACACGGCTAAAGCCATTTCAAGCAACGTTTCAATTCTGAATGGGGTCTTTCACCAGGGCGATACTATGGATATCTTCCACTCTGGAACGTGCCGCAAATATAATATATATGAAAATAACACTAATTATTCAAATATAATTTATTTGATTTGATCCCGCGACCATCGTATTGCGAGTCATAAGCTGTACCAGATGCAGTGGGTTATCGCAATATAGACACATTAAATTAATTTGGGTTTTCTGTTGTTTCAGAAATGGATATGGACAGATCGAGCGACGAGGATGACGAAGCGAGCGACGTCGACCACGAAGAGAGCGATGAGGATACCTTCTGCATGCCACCAATACCTTATCATAATATTATCAACGTTTCACCTAACTCCGCTATGGCCATAGACTTTAGTAGACAAGACCAGGTAGATAGTGAGGCAATGCGTTCGATTCTGCCGCCTGAAGGTTACTCTTTCGATTGGTCCAAAGATATCTTACGGTTTACTGGGAGACTATAAGGGAGACTTTCACAGGCACGCCAGGACCAACTTTCAATACCGACGAAATGGGCAAACCTGTGGATGCCTTTCTTAAAATCTTTGATGCAGATTTCGTTGAACTGATCGCGAGAGAGACCAACAGGTATGAAGATCAATGGATTGCGAAAAAACAATTTAAGCGTCATGCGCGTACCAATAAATGGGCTCCCACGAATAAAGAGGAAATGTATGTATTCTTGGCAATTTTAATGTATCAAGGTATAAGTCCCCTTCCTGTTGAAAAAGACTACTTCTATTAAAAAAAACTCACCGCCATGCCTTATTTCAGCCGAGCCATGGATTATAATCGTTTTCTTCTAATTAAAAAGTTCCATCACTTCACCAACAATAAAAGTCTTTCTTCTGATGCACCATTATCTGTGCGAAGGTTACAAAAGATTCAGCCCGTCTTGGACCACCTCTCAAATAAGTTTGAGACTTTATGCCTGCCCGAGCAAGACATCTCTCTGGATGAATCTAAAGGCCGTTTGGGATTCGTCCAGATGATCAAAACCAAAGCGGCCAGTGCGGGTATAAAGTCTTACGAGCTTTGTGAGTCCAAGTCTGGCTATCTTTGGAAATTCCAAATTTATACGGGGAAGACCATTTCCAGACAGGCTGAATCGACAAATCCAGACCAGGAAGATATGACGGAAGACATAACGGAAGATATGACGGACGACATGACACAGGCCAACTTTTTGGGTGCTCACAATATCTGCCCAGTTGGGGCCACTGCAAAGATAGTATACGACCTGGCCAGCCCTCTGTTTAACAAGGGGTATACATTAATAATGGACAATTTTTATAATAGTCCATTATTGGCACGATGCCTCAAAAGAAATGGGATGGACTCCATGGGCACATTGCGGTTAAACCGAGAATTTGTGCCCTCTGCATTTAAGTCCCATCTCCGGACCAAACTGAGGGAAGGTGAGCTTGTATACTCGAACTGCGGGGACCTCAATGTAATGGTTTGGTTGGACAAAAACCTGGTAAGTATGTTGTCCACCTACCATAAGGCAGAAATCGGGGCAGTTGAAAAGTTTGGTACCTGGACTTACAAACCTCAACTCGTACTAGACTATAACAAGGTAATGGGGGGGGGGTTTACCGAAAAGATCAGCTTTTGTCAGGCTTCCCCATTGAACGACAGCGAAACCTGGTCTGGTACAAGAAGCTTTTCAGGAGACTACTAAGCGTTTCGGTGCAGAATGCGTATATATTGTACGGCTCAAAGCTCCGAAACTTCAGGAGTAAGGTTGCGGATGATCTCCTTCTGCTGTTCTGTCGTAGTCATATTGACACGACTGTGCGGACCATTGGCCTAATAGCTGAAGGAAAGACTCTGCGACCTATCCTGAAAGGCAACTACTTGGTGGTCCGTAGCGGGAAAAAGGTGAAATGTGTGTGGTGCAACATAAATAAAATTTTCAAAAGGACCCTTACAAAGTGTGATGTGGCATTATGCTATGATTGCATGAAGCCATATCACACTACAATATAGAATTGCTGAGGGTTTTTTTTTATTTCATTTTTTGGTTTTTTAGTTATGAAATTCTAATTTATAAATTTAATTAAATTTGTTTGAACATCAATTATGATGGCCTGGATGGCTGGACTTAATCATTTCTTTCCGCATACTCACGTCTCATGTTATGTTGTCCTCAAAGGTTCTATATGATAAGGTTAGGTGGACATTTAATATGTATATTTCAATTCTGATCATTGAAATATGCATGTTAACAAATGCACAGGTATTCTCATTTTCCCCTGTTTATTGTACACATTAAATAACTCGTTTTATTTTTATGTCTTAATTATATTTTGTCAATTTTTCTGTAAAGAGGCTTTTCCAGATCTAGTCACTAAACATAACTAAGCCAATTCAAGCAATGTTCAATTCTGAATGGTGGTCCCTCACCAGAGCGATACTCAGAATCTCACTCTATAGCGAGGCACAATGATATTATTATGTATTGATTTTCTTAAATTATGAATAAACCAATAAATTGAATACATTTTTATTATGACAAAGTGTGTAAACAATGTTTAAATCAATATACTGCTCTTTCATTGTAACCATACAACTGTAATATTGATTTAAAAGGATATTAGGGCTTAATAAATAAATCAATTATTGGTTCCATCAATTATTTTCCCCTCCCCCATTTTTTTTCGATACCTTTGCGTTTAGATATAAAATTATCACTATGATTTTATTTGCCATTCTACGGTCATGCAAAGGTTTGATATATATATACAAATTTATCATCATTTTACATATTCCGATTTACCCTATGTAGCTTGACCTTAAGGTAGCTGTCAGAAGTGATTTTTCGTCAAATATTGGTGAATTTCATCAACTTTCAAAGTATCCCCCTGAAATATTGAAAATGTTTATATCTATGATATATATCTCATTTTAAGCCTTATTTCCTCGTTTTGCACGTTATATAAAAACATGGTTACAAATCTCCAGTTCTAATTTACAATTATTTAAAAAGTAGCACCATGATTTTGACATCGTGAAATAGGCTCTCTGTATAATTCATCAAATGAATAAAATAAAGCCAACACGGCGACTATGCTTATTAATAATTGTAGACAGTTAATGTATCTTCCTAACGTTATACCAGTTTTTGTGGTAAATTTATTATATAGTATAATACAGTGATTTCAATTTTGACGCGTCACGCACTCAAATTTTACAAAATTATTTTCTGACCAAACTTTTGAAGAGATCTTATCATGCAAAAAAATATTTTTCTATTATATTCTTGCATCTGTGGTTATCAAACAGAAGTTTTTTGACGCGCGATCATTCGAGTGGTTAATAGCGGTATTGGCCTATATAAAATCTATTCTATTTGCGATTAAATATGTTATTTCCATTCAAACCAGTAATGTGGGATAGGTTTATCCAGAAATAAAATGCGTATAAAAATTAATTAACTACGCGGGTATATAAAATGCAATAACACTCTTCTGGCTTATTACCGAAATAACGGTTCAATATCAGGCTTGTTTGGACCATTTATGGTGTGTAAAAGGTGTTGTGTTATGTTTTTTAAGGATTTGTAAAAAAGTATTATTGAAGGACGTTGAATGTTAGCGTAAATAACACTGCACATAATATAATAATATGTTTTACGGAAAAGGAAGGACTCGATTGCAATGCGCACAGAAATGTTCAGGAATAGATAGGAAGGTAGGACAACGGACAACAATATTATCTCAGTACAGTGGTCGCATGTATGTATATATATATATAAATCCCGCTGCCGATGTGGCGACCTTTCACTTCGCATCCTTTTGACTACCACCGCTTATGGTAGGTTTAGAAACAAAAACGCTGTGAATGTTCACTTATATATAGTTATAGAATAAAGTGATCGTAACAGAATTTGCCAGAAATCGTTTTTTAAGGGTATTCATATTTTTGCAAGGTACATACATTTTAGAATCTTTTGGACACCCTCTCATATTGCTGCCCTTTTGGTAACCGCATATATCTTACGAATATCACAGTACATTACGTTTTTAATAAGGCGTCCGTTCATTACGAACATTTAACGACTTCCGTATATTCCCGTATGCCATACGTTTATATTCCGATGCTTTCAGAATCCTTTTAATTTGGTCTTGATTTGGCAACGGTGTATATCCTATGTATATAACGATACGCTGTCATTTAAAAGACGAGTCCATACAAACAAAGGTTAATTTGACGACATAATACATTAATTTAATTTGCTTGTCTAGGATGATGCTCGCTTCCTGAACAGTCGCGAGTTAGAATCCTACCCACGACTGCAGGTTTTATCCTATTATCCACTACACAAACGCTTAGCTTAGTGTAGAAATAGTCGAAAATTGAATGCGTTCGTGTACAACTTTCTTTTTTTTAAACATAATAATTTTCCGTTCAGAGCCGCTTATACTTCACTACAAATTTAATTTTAAAAGAATAGCATTCCGAAAATTCAAAATGGTGGACGATTTTATGATACATTTTATATTAGTAATAACAGAAAATAACGTAATTATCTCTTTTCACGTCTGCCAAAATTAACTATCGATTTTGGCTTGTATTTTAACGAACTGCTTTGGCTCTAGCGTTATGTTTGTCACCAATAAGTATTCTGACTTAGTAGCTGCCTTTCTACGATGGACGACAATGGTTTATTTCTTAAAATAAAGACAATCATTCTCGGATTTCAAAAAACCTATCACTATTTAAAAATCTCCTACTACCGTCATTATAAGCGGCAGATGTTGGTTGCTTATTCAGTGATGGTGGACTTAGCCAGCCGACGAAACCAGCCAGGCCTTGACTGGGTGGGAACAAATGGTATTAGCCAAATGAATTGGATTCACTGACAATAAAACCGTAAGGTTGGTAGAAAAGTAATTATTTTTCTATGCTTAGAAACAACAACGAAATTTTGCCAAATTTCATAGTTAGCGGCGGTCATCTCAAGTCAGGTCTCCAGCGACAAAATGTTTTCAAAACATCCGACAAAAACAAAAACATTGGGACAGGGCCACTTTTCGCAATAATTGCATAAAGCCGGGCAACGCCGGGTCATCAGCTATATATCTATTTACATGCATAATATATAAAGATGTTTGGTTTGGCTTTTCATACAAATCTACAGTTTTATTCCGATGTTGATGAAATTTTGCATACTTGACGATAAGAATAAAATAACAATTACTACCTACATCCGAATTCTAAAAATTGCGTGTAAAGCCCGGCTAATCTAATATAAATACCTATGTTTCAAAATTTTATTTTAAAATCTGGGAACCCTTTTAAAATTAGTCTCGCGATAAAGGCAAGATAATCTCTCTGTATATCTAAACAACACAAAATCCGCATTAGTAAACTAATCATTTTCTCAACTTGTTTGGCGAACATTAAACTTATCACCGTAAATAAACAAGTTATTGTTTAGATAGAACTGAGTTGGATAAAATTATCACGGAATGGTAATATTATTATTGATTTGATTGTTCCCCCTTATATTTATTGGAATCTGTTTCGTCAAAGCTGACAACATCTGACATTAGCGCCCTACCAAATGTTTGTTGGGCGAGTGCAATTTTTTCTGATTTTAGATAAAACGATTTCGTTCACTGATATTAGTAATTATCACGAATATTATTTACCTATTTTATGACTCTATTCTACCATTCTAACAAGAAAAAGAGTTGAGTTAGTTTAAGGGAAATTTCATAAACAATTGATTTAGTTAATGGACCACCGTCCATATTACATCTACTGTCAATAATCAAATGTTTTTTTTTCATTTAATACATAATTTTTGTTTTAATTTCCGGCAAATAATCATATTATGATGGTCCGATGCAATGAAAGGAACCCGCTTGCACAACGCGGGTGTAAACTGTGCAACCTAAAGTTTAAGTTTAGACTTACGGATTTCAATACTTTTGTTTGTGTGATTGTCGCCCTTGAGGTGATTTTTCACAAAAACGGCGCTCTACAAATTATCCAATTATTATTATTATTATTATTATTAAAGCACCATGAAATAATACATGATTTTACTTCAATGACAAGCAATAGATTATTAAGATAAATGTAATGATTACATAATATAAGTACTACAATAATATCCTGTTATTATCATATAACGTCATTCGATGTGAATTATGCTGACAAATATTAATATCTTTTGCATTTATTTTGAAAAAAAAGTTATCCATCTGTTATATAGTTGGCCATCTTCCTAATATATTTATATCTGTCGCATGATTATTAGCTTTTCTTTAATTTTTTGTGGTCTCGTGCTCAACATATTGTTTTATTTATTTATTTTGGTTAATAACACTTTTTTATAATAATATATAAAAATCACTGAGGATACGTATTCAAAGAATAGCTGGAATGCTTATAATAATTTCTCTATCATCATAAATAACATGAATCTTCGTAGACTCTACCGGCTACCCAAATGTCAACTTGCCACTTAAACAATATTGTACTATTATATCTATCTTTTACGTATCATATTTTATCTTTTATGTACTTCTTTTACACAGTTATTATTATATTATGTACTTTACACTTGTCATACTACTTTGCACAACTTACCTATAATAACATATCTAAATTTGTAAAAGACTTTATTGTGTGACTTTAAAAAAAAACAACATAAGATGAAATAAATGGTCTGTCTTTGAAAAAATATTAATGTCACGTGATATGTTACGATATAATAAACGATAATCCTGTGATAAGCTAGTAGTAATTTCAACAAGTCCTGGGGCAAGTGACTTGATAATTCATCAGTTATGCTAATCCTGAAAATCCTCGAAGGGTGTCGTTGTAAGGATATGCCATAGTTTCACCATACCATAGTTTCAGCGCCCATGAGGTGATTTTTCAAAAAACGATGCTCTAAAAATTATCCAATTATTATTATGCACTCTTAGTGTACACTGTTCACACTTGAGCACGTAGGAACTACATACCTAGTAATAAAAATATTTTGATTATTTGTAGAGTGCCGTTTTTGTGAAAAACCACCTCAAGGGCCTAAGATATAACTTATTGCAGGAAATAAATTTTTACTTTACTTAAACCCATTTTTTACATTGAGGCCCTGAGGAATATAATTTACTTCTGGGCATGAACATGTCTTTTTGAGGAGAGGAAAGACTGTACATGGGTCTTAAAGAGACCCATGATGCATGAGGGAGGAAAACCAGAGGCCGGCAAATCATTCTACAATTACTAAATTAATGTATTGATCAAAAGATTAATCAGTAGATATTTACACCATGCAATTTGCATACGTAAAATATTTCTCATGTATAACAATAAACACATTAGGGAATACAGGTAGGTATACGAACAAAGTTTTAAGGTTATTTAGAGTAATTAAATATATATACTGTTTTTGCAATATTATTCAATAGAACAATGCCTATTGTCATGCTATGCTATGCTTGAAAATCTGTTCTGCAGTGTGGTATCTTGAACAATTCGTGTCATGATGACGACTACCTACTGCTCAAGTTTTCAGGCACGTAAATGTCAAAGCATTCCAAAAGTAATAGGCTATCAAATAGAGATACTTTATTAAAACTAAGTATTGCAAGATATGTATAACGATTTTTTCAATTTTTTTCAATCTACCTACCTGCCCAGCTGCCTACCTATCTAACTAAAGTCTCAACTCTTTCTTCTGATATTTCTTTAACCTCATCTGTATGATTGGAGGTTGGCTGAGTGCTTTTACACCCGCAGATGGGAGGTTTTCCTTGAGCAGTTAGAGACAAGAGTTTATGTTCTAAGTATCGCTTATGGGTGGATTCATTAAGTCTGAACTGTATGTAGCATTGCACAGTGCTGAAATCCCATACATGAATAGATACAAAATTAAAAATGGAAACAAAAATTGTCGCATAAATAAATAACACTCCAGCAGGTTTGGTGACTAGTGCATGGCGCTAGTTTCTACGCTAATTAGCAAAGAACTATTTCTCAAAAATAATCTTAGGTAACTATGACAAGGTAATTAGACAATAGTAAAAGTTAGGTTGCTAAACCATTTATTTTGCGAAATTCAGAGTTCGAGCATCAGTGTACTTATATTAATATTTGTTTTTTGTATATAGTTTTTGAGTATGGAGGCTACTAACAAAGAATACCCATATTATTAACTAAGACTACCAAAACATTAACCAAGATTAACTTAGATAAACCAAGATAAACTAAGATTAATCAAGTTTAACCGATAATAACCATGATTAAAGAAGATTTTTGTAAACCTCTCGGTTACAAATTATTATAAGCAATATTATTGTAAGAGAAAAAACTTACAAATCGAAAAATCTCCCGAGAAAAAAAACATGTCACCAATGGGACTCGAACCCACGGCCTTCTGATTACCGGTCGGCAGCTCTACCACTGAACTGAATACCCGCCAAATTAGTCAATTAATCAAGACATATATCTCGACGCCCTTAAGTGGGAGAATTAGCACTTATAATGCCTTTACCTACAAAAATGAAGTTGGTTTTTTCAGGTGAGAAAAAAATTAATAAGTAATAATTTTGCTTGCAGAACACTAAGTACACATTGACTAATTTGGCTGGTATTAAATAAGCCGCCATAGCTCAGAAGTAGAGCTGCTGACCGGTAATCAGAAGGCCGTGGGTTCGAGTCCCATTGACAGCATGTCACTTTATAGGTGACGTTTCGATAGATAATTTTGCCTCAACTCACTTACCCTAGCTACTTACGGTAAAAAAACTTCCAAGTGTAACCGCAGCCTTACAATAATTATTTCTTATAATAATTTGTAATCCTTTGTGCTATGCATAAGCCTTACCTTATAAACATTAAGTTAATTCAAAAGAAAATTAATAACCTCTCTGTTTGCTGTCTTATTTTAATTTTTGTTTGTTGTATTTTTTATCCAATATAGTTTAATTTTTATTATTACTAACTTTATTTTGTTTTAAAACTTTCTGTGATGTTAAAATTGTAATACCTACATGTAAAACCCCTCAGGGCGTTAAATAAGTAGAAATTTTTATTTAAAAAGATTTATCACGATTAACCATGGTTTACCGAGATTAACCAAGGTTAACCATGGGGCAGGACCACAATTTATATTTTTTTCCGTGTCCCAGGAGACACGCTTGTACACCCACTTCCAGTTATATTATTTTGTTCTTCTACTTTTTACGTCTATCAGTACATTTTTTAATTGAATACCACACAAGAGTCTCAATCGCTCCCGTCTGCAGTCAGTGAGACTATGGCCTATCCCCAATTGGGGAATGTTGTGAGACTGAAGGTAGGTGAGGGGAATGAGACGAGGAAGAGGAAGGTGGGGAAGTACCAGGATATTCAGTTCTGGTCACCAAACACGGCTAAAGCTATTCCAAGCTAGCTTAATATTCTGAATGGTGGTGTTACACCAGGGCGATACTGAGAGTATCTTGCACTATGGAACGTGCCGCAAATATACTATATACTATATTTAATTAAATTGTGAAATAACACCAAATAATCAAATAAAATGTATTTGCACATGCCGGAATTCGAACCCGCGTCCTTCGGATTGCTTGTCGAGAGCCTTACCCCTCGACCACGGAGGCCGTCGAAATAATAATGAAAAAATATTGTCATGAAAAAAAAAACATTCATGGACCTTTTACCGTTATTTGTCCCTTAGAGTAATAAAAACCCTTAGAATAATAATAAAGAGCGGCCGCGATTCTAACTGTATAGGTTTTGGAAATATGTCCATTTCTGAGTAGAGGGTTATTTTCAGGTATTTTGGGGCTCCAGACCGGATGTGGCTGCCAAATTTAACTTTGAGGTTTAGATTTTTATGGGGTCAGCAGTTGTGTACCATTAAAATATCTGCAGGCTCTGTAAAGTTAGCAAAGATTCTGAGAGGCTCCCGTTGAAGGAGACTAGATTTTCCTTTCGATCCCTTTTAGACGTAACCAGACATGATAGGGGCTTTGAAACATTAAATCCGATGAGGTTATTCTTACTCCATCAGTAAACACACTCGCCGTTGGAGTTTGTGTGCCCTTCGGGGCTTGTCAAACAAAAATCTATCATGAACTGTTTTGTCATCCGCGCAGTAATGAATTGGTGAACATGGCAAAAGATCAATGATTTGCAACAAAATAAAGTAGTAAAGGGATGTTATGCTGTAAAAATATAATTGTATATTACAAAGAAATTAAAACCAACGAGCTATGATTAAAGGAGGGGGGGGGTAAAATACTCATGGTGAGGCACTCTTCACTCGATGATTTTCTAAGTAAATCGGTTTTTACCGAAAATATTAATAAAACACCAAAACATCATGGAAATAAGAATACTGTAGGGGTAAATAAAATCATATAAATAAGTTGCCTTCGTGTGGCGTTACTTACTTTTTATAAGTACTTGAACCCCGAAACAGCTTTCACAATAATAAATACAAAAATATTTGCAATACTCAGTTAGGTTTCTATTCTTTCCGGAATGCGACAATTCCTATTCCAAATAGTTTTTGTCATAAGAATTATATTTATTCGTCATTTCTTTTTTAAAAGTAGCATAAAAACATATATTATTTCCTCACATGTTCACAAATAATGTCATAGCCTTATATTGTAAAGTACAGTAATATTTTTGGCCTGGTATATTTATAAACACGGTGTCTTACAACTATATTATGAAATTCTAAATTAATGTTGCATTGTAAATTTTATTTTTAAGACTTAATTTTAAGTGTTAGGTAATAAGCTTAACTACCTACTGAAGCCCTTATCTATTGTCTATCTCAAGTAGGGAAAGCAATAAATCTCTAACATTATATGGCAGCTTAAAATGAGAAGTGTTGAAGTCCCGCCCGCTATATCACCGTCCGAACCATAATAAAATTAAATTTGCATCTTCCGAAAAAATATATTTACATTGCTCACGTCATGTTCAATATCTTCAATATTATTATTACTGTTTTACTCTGTACCCACTTACATTGTACCTACTTTTCAATTTTCAACTCCTTATTTTTTTTATTTGTTTGTTATTTAAATTTATTTGGGAAACTTAAGTCGTACAGTGAAATATAACAATAAACATGAATATGTTATAGACCAATTAAATTCCATGAAATGTTAAAGAAGTACATAATATTATAAATAGATACAGTTTTCGCATGGTTATAGGAACTAATTGAAAATAATAAAATAGACAACGGAAGTATAATTTTCCCAAAAGTAAAAGTATTTTTAGTTTTTAATTATTAATTTAGTGAGTTGCAATTTATTTGATTTCAAGTTGAAAATATCGTAAGGTATTACAAGTGTCACAGATACGTACATTATAGAGTTTTGCGCGTATTTGGATTTACAGTGAGGTATTCTAAATAAATCGTTCGATCTGGTGTTTTGTTTGGGGCAACGAAATGCAATCTTTTCTAACAGATATGATGAATCAACAAGACAGTTCACGATTTTGTATAAGAATGAAGCATCATAGATTTTTCTGCGTTTACATAAAGCGATAGGGTCAAGCCGATGATCACTAAAGCGATACGATAGGTGTTTTATAAATTTGTTTTGGATATTTTCGATGCGATCAATATACAAATGCTTGGGTCTCACTCGGGCGTAGTGTGTTCAATTCCTCGGCTGGCTAAGTCCTCCATCACAACACAAGCAACATTTTCAGCTTACTGTGGTGGTAGTAGGAGATTTTCAAATATTGTCATGTTATTCGTAACCCGGGAATGTTTGTCTTTCTTTAAAAAAAATAATATAATAATAATATGTTTGATATTGAGGATTCCAAATGACTGCGGCGAACTCAAGTTGTGACCTTACATATGACATACATAACATAATTTGGGTGTGTGCTACGGGGAAAGGCTTTGCTATGCTTATAATAAAGACTATTTGTTTATAAGCTTTTTCTAATATATTTTCAATATGATCCTTAAATAACATTTTAGAATGTAGTATTAGTCCAAGAGATCTGATTGTTTCTACCCGTTGTAGGCGTTTGTGACAAGGTTTAATTTGTAACTATAATTAATTGGATGTTTTTTACGTGAAAAGGTAATAACATTACATTTGTTTATGTTTAGAAATAGTTGATTGTTTTCGAAATATTGTTCAATTTTGTTAATGTATTCTTGTAACTGGTTGCAGTCATCTACGAAGTCAATGCATTTATATAATTTCATGTCATCTGCGTAATATTACGCTAATATTACGTTCCATGTCATTTATATGTAAATTAAACAAGTGTTATGTACTAAATTATATACACTTAATATTGTGATCCTGAAAAAGTATCCTTGTAAACGTGTATTCATGTAAAAGCCTTCAAGGCATCAATTAATAAGTAAATAAATAAAAATAAAACTATTTTGCAAAGGGTAGTTATTTAAGTACAGTGGAACCTCACATAACGAGACTAATTCGTTCCAAAATCTTACTCGTTATGTGAAACAATCGTTGCAAAATAATTTTTCCCATATAAAAGAATGTAAAATACAACAATGCGTTCCATGCCGAAAAAATAATCAATTTTTAACATTTATTCAAATAAAATTACCTGCTAATAAATTGTTAATGAGCCTTACCCTTAGGAGTACAACCTGGAATGCGATTTTGATTTACAAAAACAATAAAAAGATCGAAAAAACTAGTTTATTAGTTGTGAATTTATGCCAAATAATTGCAGTACAACCCTAGTATGCTATTTCTATTTATGAATTAATAATCAGAATTTTGTTATCCGCCGACTTGTCAATGTAACGGTTTTATTTATTTTTGTTTGAATGATCATTGTGTATTTTACTTTAAATCTGAGATATTCGCCAGTATAGCCAGGAGCATTCAGAAAGGTTATTGCATTGTGAAGACAGATGTTAGGTACGGGCGTACTTATTGTATAGTATTATTGGAGACGCCATGTGAGACTTTGTAGAGATATTGAAATCAGATTTTTTTTCTAAATTTTATTTTAATAAAATGAATAAAAAGAAGATGATACCATAAAATTAAAATGCTGTAATTTAAGTCAGAATGTCATTACTAATAATAAAATATAAAAAAAAATAATGAACTGGAGTTCCTTATGGTTGTTTGTTTAATGTTCACCAGTTAATTGTTTTATTATTTGTATATTTTTCTGCAATGTTATGAAGGGAAAGGAAGGTATGGGAAGAAAAGGGTATGAGGGGTGTGTAGTAAACTAGGGATCACAGTGGATAGTAGTGATGGTTAGTATGAACCCAACCCACCCATTGCGGTGCAAGGCGATGAGCCGGGAGAATCCGGCTGGAGAGGTCACCCCAAATGTCCCCGAACTCTGTTGCTGGGTCCGCTTCGGTCACGAACCGGCACAACAGTTGCCCAACTAGTTGATGGGGCAGCACACCCTTAGTCGTCAGTCTGAGGGTCAGGCCCCGGCATTACCGAGCGGCCCTGACCGCGGTAACCGGTTGTAAACGGTCATCGCACCCACCACCAAGACCCGGGCAAACATTACCCCATGAAAACGGACACACCTGCTAAGTCACGAAACGCAGCCAACCACTTGGTGTCTCCTATGTCAGGGATGTTAGTCATTAAATGGTTTCCAGGGAAGTGCTACCCATACCCTCATTCTAAATTTCTATTTGTGCTTTTTAACTTCTATTTAGAACGAGTTGCTTTCATTAAATCGACAGTAATCAATACTGTATGTAGACAAGACACTAAAATGGTTGGTCGCCAAATAAACTCTAAAACGTACAGACGTCAATACTCGATATTAAATTGAAAATAGATACATTTGAAATAGTAAGACATTCGAGACCACTGGCAAAACATGTGCTGCAACGTCGCAAATAACCAGCCACCGCGAGTTGAAACGAACCGGCAACATTGTTTCCTGTCGGCACTTTAGCTATGAAATGCAAAAAAACGTACCCTTCACGGTCGCCACTAACGGCTAGGAATAAAACGCAGAATACGTCGAACACGGTCGCCATTTTAGTCTAGTTATGAAATGTCGCCACTTTAGGCTAGATATGAAATGCAGAATACGTCGTACCCGGTCGCCACTAAAGGCTTGTTGTGAAATGAAGAATTCGTCATACCCAGTCGCCAATAAAGGCCAGGAATGAAATGCGGAATACGTGGCTGTGTATATCACCTAGCGCCAAGCTGCCTGGCGACAGACTCCGGAACTTAAATATTCGAAAACGTGCACTCCCAGCCCAATTTGGCAACCAGGACTAATTTCGCTGAGATGCTTGTAACGACATCTATTATTGAACTGTGTAAAAATTTTGAGAAAACAAAGTGGCGACCGTATATCGGTCGCCAAATGTCGGTGGTCGCCACTTTAAATGCATATTTGCCCATGCTGGTCGCCAAATAGGCGGTGTGTTATATATATATATATATGTGGATAAGATTTAAGGGTAAATTAATGTATAATGCATATTGGCGAAACCAATTATGTTTTATTTTACAAATTCCTATGTTTCTGGCTCTAATTTTCAAAAACTCTGTTATCAAAATGGAAGAATGATAAGAAGGGAAGGGATGTCAATATATACGACCTATTTTTTATATATTCGGGTTCGAAATTCTCGATATTTGTCGATTATATTAAAATTTTATAAAATAGAACTCCTTTAATATCAATCACACTTCCATTCCTTTTATTATTAATTAAAACACAATGACGCTTAGTCACAAGCTGTTTATTACAGTTAGAAAATTTGAAAAGAAATAATAATAACAATTAACAAAAGAAACATGGTAACACAGGAATCTATTAAATTGAAATCTAAATTAATAAAATTTATAAATTCAAGTGACATCTGTTGACAATATTATATATATATATATAATAATATAATATTGTCAACAGATGATATAAATTAAACATGCAGGTATAAAGTTATTAATGTGTACCATATTTTAGTTCTAACGAAGATGTCTGCAGATGTATTGTGTAAATTCCCGATGATAACAGAACAGAATAGAAGTGATTGATTGCAAAATTCCTAAAAGCTAATTACGCTACAGTTATACAAAAACCATCGAAACGCTGTCAAGTGTAATGTCAAGAGTGAGAATCTTAGGGTAATAGTCGCATTGTTGTTAAAGAATGGGATACAAAGAATATTGTGTGATTCCGCAGTCGGGTTGCTTATTCCTGGCCATCTTGATGTAACCATTGAGACCCCAATCAGCTCCCCAGGAGTTCTTCACAAGGTAGTAATCCATGCCAGATGCTTTGTCAGTTCCGTAGCCAACGACGGTGACCTGCAAAGTATGGTACGATTACAAATCGGCACTGTGGCAATAGGGTAAAGATATTATTTTTTACGATTAATGCCATACGTATTGATAAACGCTAGTCTAAGTGTACTAATTAATTTTGCTAAAAAAATCAGCTACAATTTAGGTACGCCTAGTGAGGCTGGTTTACTAACACTTCTGGTAGATTGCAAATAAATTTATTTATCAACTTTATTAATCAGTCATTTCAAGATGCTTATATACCAATATGCCGGTGTACTCACTCCATGGTTGAGGTCGTCACTATTTCCACTACAATTTGGCTCGTAGTAGACTCCGGATTGGTAGTTTTCAAAGGAATCCAAGACTTCGATGGCGACCGCGATGGGCCCTATGTTGGCTACGGCTTCCGTCAAACTCTTTTCATTGTCCTGAATGAACGTGTAGTTGCTGACGGTAGCTCCTGAGTCCTTGGGGTTGTACCTGAACAAATGATGAACTAGAGAGAGTCGTTTAAATGAAGACTTAAACCCATATTGATTCTTTCAACTTATTTGACATTTTCAGTAAAATCCTGAAGACTTTAATAGTCCATTTGGAAATGATAAAAACACATCTGTTCTTTGATAACAAATGGAGACAGAGATTGAAAATAAAATAAGGGCGAATGATATCGACGTAATTACGTGCAGTTTCCATCCATTCCTGTGTAGGGGTAGGATGCCTCAGTACTGATTCCTCCTATCTTCATGATGTCTTGATACGCATCCCCCATGAATCCTCCACTGCAGCCGTCGTTGCTTGTGGAACAGTCCACCAGGAACTGCTCCGAGAGGGAGACAAGTGTCCCTTTCTTCAGGAAAACCTGACCTTCCAATGATCCAACCTGCAAAATATTTTTTTTGTTTATTTTCTATAGAGAAAATCAAAGAAACTAGCACGCTCTATGTCCAAAAGATTTCAAATATTTCATTAAACATTTTTAAATAATTAATAATAAATAATGCAAAAATTGAATTTGAAAAAATTGCAGCTTATTCGCTGTTTCAAAATATTTTCTTAATGATTATTAGCAAGACTGGAGGATTAATTGATTATAAGCGAAGAGGATTAATTAATTAAATAATCCTGAAGGAGTATAGGCAGTTTAAAACTCGAGGTGACTGCGACCAGTGAAGGCAAACACAGCGGTCTTTAAGCGCGAGCCAAACCAAGAATTATGGAAAATAACCAACCCCCAAACAAAGCCGTTTGCGGTTGATTTGGCTCGCAAGTATCTACGCCGATTTAAATGTGTTAAACTGCAAGAAATATAGTTCCAAGAAGGCTATAATAGCAAACCCCCTTAAATAATTACCAATTTAAACATTACATTATTCATCTGCTTCACTTATAGGTTCAACATATTATCTAAATTTACTCCACAATTAGTTGCACTAAATTATTTTGTATGTAAATGGTCTTATAGGAGTTTAACATTATAAACAAATTAAATAAGATTAAAAAGATAAATAAGCAGCTAGAAGCAAACAATAGGAATAAAGAAATTTCGTAGAGCGGCCAGGACTGTTCAGTTTTTAAGGCCTGTAGCACCGATAATTAAATAGAATTACTCACGGCACTGAATGCCCAGCATGATCCGCAACCCCCCTGATCTTTAACTCCCGTCACGGCACCTTGAGCTGTCCAGTTAACGCTGTCGGGAATCTTCAGATTGGCCGTTGAGATGAAGGTGGCTCCCTTCAAGTTGTCGGGGCTGGAAGAAAGAATTACAAAAACACCATTTATATTATCATCGACAATGAGGCGGCCTGCATAGCTCTCGTTCGCACTCAGCCGTAGGCACAATTGTTCTACCTGTCTTATTCCTTTGACAGTAGCCCAGTCACCATATTGAAGTTCACCGAAGTTGTCAATAGGTGTCAGCGATGAATTATTAGTGCAGCAAAACATGATTCACGCATATTATGTAAAAACTAATTAAAATAATAAATTAAATTGGATGATTTGAAGGATTAAAAACTCGGATTTCTAACTGAAAAAATAAATACATACATATGTTTTTATGAAAATACCGCACAAGAGTCCCAACCGTCTGGTGAGACTATGGCATCTCCAATTGGGGTACGCTATGAGGCTAAAGGTGGTGGGAAAGGGAAGGATATGGGGAAATACCTGGCAATTCAGATCACATGGCTAGTACAATTTGGAGAAACGTTCATTTCTGAATGGTAGTCTTTCACCAGCACGATAAAAAGAGTATCTCCTACTCTGGAACGTGCCACAAATAAATTATATTTTATTCTTAATGAATAAATGGGGAAATATCACATAATAAAAGTTCCAGTGATCTAAGTACATCCTACACATACACTTGTGATCTAAATACTTACATACACATACACTTCGTTTTTACCAGCGAGTTTTATTAGACCGGTGCTTATGTGTATGGTAATATAGGTAGGTTCCTACTCAAGATATATCTGAAGAAGTGACACCCCAATAATGTAAGAATGTAGCGAGGTGAAAGACAGTGAAAAGATGGTGAGTTAAAACTTCACATAGCAGTTGTCCATCGTGTAGTTCTAGTCGATCATCGTGATGGTTGGATAGTGATATGAAGTTAGTACCTACCTGGTATACTTGAATCCGGTGTGGGTGGCGATGAACTCACTGTGGAGCATGTCCGAGTACTTGTTGATGCCCTGACTGTAGGAAACTAGACCCTTCTCGAATTTCTGGTTGTGCGTGTCTATCTTGAGCTTATTGTTCATGAAGATCATCATCCTGAAATTCTTCTCAATAGGGTTATTATACTCCTTGTCGAACT
Source organism: Hesperophylax magnus (assembly GCA_026573805.1). Classification (NCBI taxonomy): domain Eukaryota; kingdom Metazoa; phylum Arthropoda; class Insecta; order Trichoptera; family Limnephilidae; genus Hesperophylax; species Hesperophylax magnus. The sequence goes on along the minus strand of JAIUSX010000180.1, from coordinate 658,326 downwards.
GGGCCTGCAAAAAGCCAAACCATTTTTTCTCTGTCTATTGCAATTTCGTTCAAATTTTTTCAATGGATATAAGGATGGTTCTACGTAAAATTGCAAAAAATAATAAGTGAAAAAATCCTCATGTTCCGAACGTATTCTCATATTTGTATTATTTGATGTGGATACCTTGAAGGCGTTCCATGCATCGTCCACATTTGTTGTATCTGCGATGGACTCGCTCTGTGCTGCCGCAAACACAACAAACAACAAAAAGATGAACTTCATTTTTAATCTGTTAAAAGAAAAATACAAAATTATATTCAGTTTAAACATCAGTTACAAAGGGTTCCATGATAACTCAACACAGTGACAATTCAACATACTTTTTAAAAGTGATATTAAGTCATATATAACCTAACCTACTTAACCCATTTAATAAAGTTTTTGTTTCATCACTTTCAATGACTTTATATAACTTTTTAAAGATGTGATGAATTATCATTGTGATGATTTATCCGGTCACCGTTACAAAATTATATTCAGTTTAAACATCAGTTACAAAGGTATGTAGATAGAAAACTTGTTAGATTAAGTAATAATCAATCAAAAATAATTCACCAAAGCAAATTCTAATGCTACTTTATTTATTGTTATTAAGTTTAATTTGTAGAACTCGATTTTAATTTTATTTTTTTATATATTCAATAATATTGTTATTGGGTTTATAAAAACAGTTTATTTTTAAACAAGTTCTGCTGTGTAATTATTATTACGCGTGACAGCTGTTTCGCCCTCTGAAGGCATTATCAAACTGTGGTCAAAAATCCGGGTTTGCAGGCCCAACGAATGAATTAATAGGTTCCTTAACCTTCAGTAAAACATGAGTTCGTTTTCTCGATTTCGTTATTGTTTGTAATCAGGACAAATGCAGGTGCGTGAACATTTTCCGATATATTGGGAATAAACTAAAAGTTTAATAGGAAACGGCCTGCATTCCTGACTTTAACCTATTTAAATAAATCACAAATATTCATATCTCTCCGTGTACAAGCAAACTGTTAACCATAATATATTATTGAAAAAATATCACGTTAATAATAAATATAATACGTTTCATTTAAAATAAACAAAAATAACCTTACTATAAAGACTGCACTGGGTTTCATACCAAAAAAATGATTTGCATTTAAGGTTTAACCAAATTGACAATAAACATTATAATGTAAAGGAATGTAAAGGTTTTCAAATTTTGTGACTTTTTAGTAATTTTTGGCAATAATATTAATTATTTAATAGATTTTGTTTTCAAATTTCAGCTATATGGAAACATAATTAAAAGTTAAGTAAAGCAAATCTGAAATTGTGTAATGACATAAAATTAATGATTAAATTAAAACTATATGGGACGTGTGGGATTCCACTAACCTCCCCACATTCTGGAATAAAATATTATTATTATAAAACAAAAAATAACTCACCACTTCCAGTGAAAAGGTTCAGACTGGAGTATCTTCGAGTGACTGGCGAATTTCGCAAAGATGAAAGAACGTCCGACCAAAGGAAGGTGATTCGATTGTTGCTGGTGATGGTTGATATTGTGCTTTTATAACGATTTGATTCACAAGGCCCATGACAACTACGAAATATTGAAATAATATTTCTTTTTTACTACAGGCTATAAAAAAAACACTATATTTCAACATTAAGTCATATATCATCTACAACTGATTATTCAATAATACATTATATTCTAGCAGAGAGGATTTTTTTTTGAAGTAGCTGACGTGTACCCAGAGTTGCTCGGGGACTTATAAATGGTTTCAGGTAAAGTTTTGAGGTTGTGAATTCTGGAGTACCTGACAACTGGGTGCATTATAAGGTGGAAATAATATTATTGCATCATAATAAATACTTTTTGTTTCAATTGATCGTGCCATGTCTTCTTTGGGCTCCTCGACCTTTTCATCTATACAATTCCATATTTATTGTTTTTGTGTTTAATTCGTAGAATTTTTTTTTAATCTAATTAAAGAGAAATTTTAAATACTATGATTATTATTTAATAAACTTTTAAATACTTTTTGTTATTGTTACAACTGTTTCGGTTTTAAGGCAATTTTCAAACTGTTTTAGACGACTTATTTATTCGATTCTATTTCACCCCCTCCCAATTTAATACCCTTACACATCTTTCTTCGTTCATCACTTACTTCTCATCTCAACACAAATAATTATTTAATTCATATCTTCCTCGGACATCCCTGACTTTTTGTACAATTTACTTCAATTAGTATTTAATGCAATCTGCATTGTAACTTCGTGTAGTATCATGCAATCCGTATTGTTACTTGAAGTAGTATCATGCGATCTGAATTGTTACTTCAAGTAATTTTATGCAATCCGCATTGTTACTTCAAGTAGTGTCATGCAATCCACATTGTTACATAACATTTTACTCATTAAGTTTTGTTTATATAAATATATATCTAGATACGACCGAATCTTTTTCTAATTTATATATTTCAAATTTTCGTTTGAGAGACGCAAATATTATCTTCAATAATTAAATCACACAATTTAAGAAAAAACTCAGTAAGTAAGATATATACAAACGAAAATTTTCGCATCTACAAATAATAATTGCACACAGGACCTCAGCTTTGCCGGGTTTTAGATAGCAGCTAATAAAAAAATGCATTAATATCGTTTTATGTTTCTCTTTAAATGTAATAATAGAGTCGTTAATATCTTTTGAAATATTGCAGACTTTGATTGCATTTCTTATCACATTTAATGCCTTCCTGTACTTTGTGTTCATAGATAATTCAAAGTAAGCAATTAATAAGTTTAAGAATTGTTAGAATTATATTTTTCTTCTTAATGATATATTACATTGATGGTTATAAAATTAAAGAATGAACGAATAATTGTTCAAACAATAATTTATTATTAATTTATACTTTTAGAAAAAATTCAATATGTATTGTATCGATCATGAACCATTATTTTATTGCATTTAATTTTAATTGCGGGTAAAACCTGCAAGTTTGATGGCCTCCTATTCAAAAGCATAATATTTACCAGTTTAAAAATATATCAATCTGTTACCAGGCGGCTAAAAGACTGAATCTAACATGAAACAGTTCGATAACCCAATTTTCTTAAACGAAATTAAAAGATTGACAAAACCAGTCGCCGCGCCGGCCGAAATATTATTCGCACCTAAAAACACCTGCGTCTGAAACGGTAAACAAGTTGCTGTGATGATATTGACGTCACAAGAAAGCTTGTTAAAGAAATTATAAATAGTACAAAACAACACAATATGGGGCATTCAAGTTTCAAAAATTACCACGAGTGGACGGAACACCTCCAGTTAAAACGCGATCTGTTAATTATAATTTAAAATGATCTCACTTGTTAATATGATCTAACTTGTAAAAGCTCAAGTTTAAATGAGGCCTTAGAATACTTTAACAATGTAATTTATTAAGCAATCGATAGCTTTGTACCCCTACAAAAATATTACACTTCAAAATTCTCTAAGTGGTTCGATTCTGAACTAATTAATCTAACGTACGATAAAAAAATTGCTCACAAACGATATAAAATAAATAGAACGCTAGATAATTATATCGCATTCTCCATTCTGCGTAAAGATTGTCCTAGGAAATCGAAAGTATGTTTCAAGAAATACACCAACAATGTTTAAAATTCTATATTAACAAATTTTTATAAATTTTGGAATTACGCTAACTCCTTTTGGAAAAATAACTCTAAATTTCCCCGTACAATGTTTTACGGGAGAAAAGTGGGTCATGACAAAAACGATATTGTAAATTTATTTGCAGATGTCTTCAAGAGTGTATATGAAGATAATGACAACATATTATCTGATAAACCCCAATTTGCCGAAAGCTCACTCAACTTGCATATCATCCATGTGGTAGTAAATGATGTTGTGACTTTAATCAAACAGCTGGATATCAGGTCGAATTCGGGGCCAGATATGATTCCCTCAATATTACTTAAAAACTGTATTCTAGTTCTAGCTCTTCCTATTACTATAATTTTCAATGTATCCTTATCTAGGGGTTGTTTTCCTGAAACGTGGAAAATTAGCTTTATAACACCTTTTTAAAAAAAGGAGATAAATGTCAAATTGAAAATTATAGACCCATATGTATTATGTCATCACTACCTAAACTTTAAAAAAAGATTATATTTAGTAAAATCATACATCAAATTAAACCAATTATATCAAAATTTCAACATGGTTTTATGCCAGACAGATCTACGTCATCTAACTTATTGCTTTACGAAAATTTTATTTCTAATGCACTGTCCAAGGGTCAAGATTATCAAGATTAAGGTGTAAGATTATAAACAATATCAGTATAAAAAAGCTTGATCTATTAACCATTTTTTAATTTTATTTTTTGATTCGGGGGTGCAATTTGATTGAATTTTTATGTTCATTGGAATTTTATTAAATATGGTAGGCACAAGATAAGAAAAAGTCCGTTGTCCGTATTTATTTTTAATTTTCGGAATTGACATACCTTAATTTCTATTGAATCTTGTGTCATATGCATGATCTACTTTTTCTTTGTACATTGAATCTGACGTTATGTTTTGACATATAATTTTAAACCATAATATTTCTCGAACAGATAATACGTTAACTGACTCATATAATAATTTTATATCTCTTCTTTGTGCATAAATACGTTTGTTTACCAAAAGCTTAGTCATGGAGTTTCGAAGTGATCAATTATGTCAATTTACGCAGTAAACTTAACTTATCGAATTTATCTGAAAGGCGAAAAATATTTGATCTCCTTTTATTATATAAAATTGTTCATTCAAGGTTGGACTGCCCTGACACTATAAATTTGCTATCTTTACATATACCTCCAAAATATACTAGACGGAATACTTTATTCTACAACAATAACTTTGCTACGAATTCCGTGTTAGAAAGAATACATCGGTTGGGCAATAAACTAAGTAATGTCGCTGACATATTTAATTTAAACTTCAATACATTTAAAGCCAAATTAGTCCACCACTATTTAAATGTAAATAATGTATGAGAAATCATTATGTTTTATTTCGATTTTCTATTGTATGTTTTATACTGTTGTAAGAAATGAATTTTGTAATTGTTATGTACTTAAAAGCCCAATAGGGCGTCAATAAATAAATAAAAAATTATAAATTCCTGAGTGTCAACTGAAATCTGTAGTCGCTTCTTTTCCTCCATCACGGCACAATCATTTTAAAGATTACAACTATTTGCAACAAGTTGTTTACGGCCGGCACTCTATCAGCTGAGCCAGACACATCTGTCATCATTAGAATAATGGGGCGTCTCCGTGTGCCGGCTCTTACAATCAAATGACCATGCCGCCGCTGAATACCTGCGACTGAACTGCCTACTGCTGATCACCTAGAGGCTGGCCAATTCTTGCTGCATTGATTCTGACAACCTAAATGCTGAGAATACCTGCTGTCTACCGACTGAACTGCCCACTGCCGCTGATCACCTAGAGGCTGGCCAATCCCTGCTACATTGATGCTGACAACCTAGAGGCTGATGAATTCCTCCTGGCTACCGACTGAACCAGCCACAGATGCTGACAACCTAAAGGCTGACGAATACCTGCTGGCTACCGACTGAACTTCCCACGGCCGCTGATCACCTAGAGGCTAGCCAATCCCTGTTGCATTGGTGCTGACAACCTAGAGGCTGATGAATTCCTCCTGGCTACCGACTGAACCAGCCACAGATGCTGACAACCTAAAGGCTGACGAATACCTGCTGGCTACCGACTGAACTTCCCACTGCCGCTGATCACCTAGAGGCTAGCCAATACCTGCTGCATTGATGCTGACAAGCTATAGGCCGGCCAATTCTTCCTGGCTACCAACTGAATTAGCCATTGATTCTGAAAACCTAGAGGCTGGCCAATTCTTTCTGGCTACTGACTGAATTAGCCATTGATGCTGACAACTTAGAGGACGGCCAATTCTTCCTGGCTACCAACTGAATTAGCCATTGATGCCGAAAACCAATGCCTAAATAATGGGAACTTAATTGCTTTTTCTTATTTTTTTTTCAAAATTTAAGTATTATAAAACTATTTCCTCGATTTAATAAATAATGCACAGCCATGTAGGTGGGAAGTTGAAATATCTCGAAAATGATTAAAAACACGGTTGTTTATAAATATTTCCAAGAGAAAATACGTGTATCTAATAATTAATATGTGAAGAGTAACATGAATATTTATAAAAAATAATAAGTACGGGTCGTTTCGGAGAATTTTAATATTTCATTAAATTACAAATTTCATTTGTTGCCAATGTTAAAATTGATAATATTTTCTGGTATTTCAACGGATTGGTTAAAGTATATCACTACATTAAAATATTTCATCAAATTCTGTTAGAAAATGCATTATTTTATTACTGGTCTCTCTGAGAGGCTTAAATTTGCGTTAAACATCTTCATCGAGAAAATTATTTTGTCGCTTGCAACCTTTTAAACGGAAGATTTGAAAATTATCGTCTAATTGCAGAAATTAATGTCATCTATTCATGAACTTTAAACTAAAATTCGATAGGCTGTCGTTGATTTTATGTTCGCAAATGAATGGTCGTTATACTGGAGTAGTAGAGTAGGTATATTGGAAAACTATGTGCTAACAATTTGAGTTACATAAATTACATGTTTTTGATGACGCCGTCGATAAGGGGGCTACGCTATATTCCGATTTCCTTAAAACATATAAATAATTTGCACTCGAAACAATCGTGCAGTACAACCAAAAAAACTGTTGGTCATCAGATGTGGGCAGGGTCCGAAAGGCATTCTACCAGTTTTCCTGGACGGGAAATTCTGAAAGTAATTTCAGGGGCACATTACCAACATGAAAGACGATGACATCGACAGACAAAGAAGAGTGATCCCGTTTTATTTATTCTGTTTATACATTAATCCTAAAATATAAAACTAGTGCTTATCAATACCATTATACTAATCAGAGTATATTTATCTAATGCGTTTCAGAAAAAAAAAACTAAAACATATATAAAGCTTTCAAATCTCATATCAGACCATTTTTAAATAAACTCAGCTGTATCGAACGTCATCATCATCATCAATATAACATGTACATCAAATATAACAAACACAACAAAATGCCGTCATATTTACCACTATCGAAAACTATGTAAAACCTTCCATAAAACTAATGTTGATAAACCTGCCATACCCATAGGTAACTCATGTTTAAAAACCTGCCCTGCCGTTTAACGGTAAAATTTATCACAACAATTGGAAGAGCAGTTGTCTCGCCTTAACGCAAGCAACTATCTTGCTCTCGCGAAGGAAACGCTCATTGGCTGAACGAAAAAACCCGCTCTCCCGTCAACAGGCAATGAGAGATTTAGAAAAAATACTAGAATTTGCAAGCCTTTTCTATAATAATAGGAGACAATGTTAAATAAATAGTTTATAAAAAGATACTTACATGTTAATTAAATAAACTCGAATAGAAATAAAATATGTTACTATTGTTTTATCAAAACGACAGCGGTAGACAAGGACTAATATTATAAAATATTCCCTTATTTCTGAGATAAACAGATTTAATCTTATAATGTGGCGAGCTTCATAGCAAAAAATGCAAAGCTCGTTAAGGGAATATGATATTACAAACAGGGATCGGTTATGCGGTCCAGAAGAATCTTATAAATACGCCGCAAAAACCGGTCCCTACACCCACGTAATTTAAATTCCCAAACCAGGCAAGGACCCATTATTAAAGGAGAATCATCGGCCTATTAGCCTCCTTCTTTGCCTGGAAAAAGTTATACTATCAAGATTAAACTTCTTGACTCAGGACAGTAAATTCTTGCCAGACTTCCGACATGGTTTCAGAGCAGATCATTCCACCTCTCACCAACTCCTGTGTGTTGTGGAACACATGACGGAGGGATTCGATACTAAGGAAAAAACAGTAATCCTCTCACTCAACGTAAGCAAAGCCTTCGATAAAGTCTGGCACAACGGCCTTTTATATAAAATGAACGCTTTCAGGTATCCAGATTTACGCAATTAATAGCTAGCTACCTGAAAGATAGATGCTTTAAAGTAAAGTCAGAAAACGTCTTCTCTACAACCCGCCCCTTATCATCTGGGGTCCTTCAAGGCAGTCAACTCTCTCCATCCTTATATAACATCTACTCTAGTGACATTCCTAAACCCATTGACCATAACGTTAAAATTACTCAATTTGCGGATGTCACTAACATCATGTCTAGTTCAACAGTCGAGAGCATCGCCTCAAAGCGTGTTCAGAGACAGGCCACTCTAACTGAAGAGTGGTGCAAAAAGTGGAGAATATCAATTAACTCGACTAAAAGCGCCGCGACCGTTTTCTCAAAGACACGGCCTAAACCGCTCCCATTCATTAGACTGTTTGAGGAAAAGGTTCCATGGGAAAAGTCAATTAAATACCTAGGTGTAACGCTTGAATCCAAGTTTACCTGGAAAAAACATATAACTGGAAAAATAACAGCAGCAAATAAATGTCTAGCATCACTTTATCCAATGATGTGAAAGAAAGGTCGTTTCATCAGCGGATAATAAATTCCTTTTTTATAAAACAACAATAAGACCAGATTTCACGTACGGATGCCCCATTTGGGGGCACGCCGCTCCAAGTCTCTTACAAAAGATTCAACTCTTTCAAAACAAAGCCATTAGACTTGCTTTAAACGCACCTAAATGGATTAATTTTTACCATCCATAATGACACCAACATTCCTTTGATAAAGGACTTAATTGTTTCCCAAGCAACCAATTTTTATGCCGGCCTTCCCAGCCATAATAATCCTACAATAAATTCCCTTTCAAAATATGGCGGAAACGATAAATTTAATTTTTCATGTTTAGGAACTTTGTAAATTTAGTTAATCAAAAGTCCCTGCACCCATTCGCTTCAAACCTTAGACAGGGCAACACCTACCGCTGCTCGCTCTGCCTATACTCGCTTTGCTACCTGGGAATCAACTCGCTGTGTTTGATTTCAAGCCGGTTTCCCCTCCCCCCCGCTCTACTTTCACTGTCTACTGAACCCGCCTGCTAGCCAGCCTCGGAGAGGGGATCTAGTGTTGCCTACTAAGCTGGCCTGGTAACTGGCCCCGATGTCACAGAGTCGTTACCGACTGAGCATTCCCAACAGCCAGCCTCAGAGAGGGGATCTACCGTTGCCCACTGAACCAGCCCGCCAGCCAGAGCCCCGCAGAGCCGGATACAAGAAGTTGCACCCGCAATAAAAACCAACCGTCTTTATAACGGCGTTCTTTTAAAAATGCAGATTAAAATGTCGAATATATCGTCTTTCTCAAGACGCATTCATTTATGCAAAACATATTACAAGAGTCGATATTCCCTGCATTTTTATGGTATTTTAAATAACTCTGTATAATGTAATAATTCAAATGAAATACCTCAAGTGCTTCATTTGTTTCATTATAAAGGACAAAGGTAAATGTGTGCCGGTGCTTATATTTTACATTTTTTTCTTGTGTAGGCAAACACGTCCCGTACACTTAACAGTAATCAAACGTTTGAATTTCACTCGATAAATTTTTCACATATTTGATTATATTAGCCTGTTTTTATCTTGATTAATAAAATTTTTGTTATTTTTATTTTTATTGTGAAAAACAGTTTACATATAAAACCAATTACATTCCACAATGTGTCGTGAATAGCTTAATTATAGTAACATTAATTATATAATATAATAGGTACATTAATATTGGCAGGTGCTAAAGAATAACATTATTTCGCTCTTGAAATGATAGAGATTCGATTGAAAAATGTCAATTTTGGAAGAAAGGTTTAATAGTGAGGTCATTCTCCCCAGAGGCATGATCATTGGTAGGTTTGTCCTGCCTCTAGGAAAAATAAATAGTCTGTGTTGCCTCGCTCTGGTGAAGTTATCGGGTACATAAAGTGACAATTTTTTCAGAACATATGGATTGCAAATCTGCCCGTTTAGCAGCTTGTGTGCTACTAATACCAATGCAATTTTTCTCCTAACGTCAGGACCATTTATTCCCAGCATTCCCGCGAGAAAATCCGAGGGATACAACAAAGGATAGTAACCAAACTCTCGCATGTACAGGAATTGAACTTTTTACATTAACTTTTTTGCACCTTTTCTACATCATTTGAGTAGAAGGCATCATCGGGTCCCCATATTACTGATCCACTCTCGAGAATACTGCGAACCAGAGTGAAGTAGACCATTTTTATGACTGGTGTATTGGATAAAGATTTTGCGTTGCCGATTACAAAACCTAGCATTCGCATCGCAGAGTTGCACACCGAATGGATATGAGAACGGAATGTCAGGCGTGTGTCAAAAGTGATTCTTAAATCCTTCATTAGTGAAATATGTTTTTACGAGGTACCAGACATTTTATAGTTATAATATGGAGTACTCCTAGCCCTTGTATAGCACATAATTGTACACTTTCCGCTGTTAAAAAAAAGTTTATTTCGATTACTCCATTCTACGATACCGTCGATATCGGTTTGTAAATGAGTAGAATCCACTTTTGACGTTATATTGGTATAAAGTTTAATGTCGTCAGCAAATAACAAAAAATTTACAAATTTTATTAACTGAGCTATATCTTTTATAAACTAACACGAAAATAAGAATATAACAGAGTTACTAAATTAGATCCTTGAGGGACCCCAGAGTTTATGAAATATGGTTTTGAAGCAAACTGCCCATAAACAACGTATTGTTTTCTGTTAGTTAAATAATTGTGGAAGAACAAAAACATTCTATATGAGAAACCAAAGTTTTCAAGCTTTTTTAGTAATATGAGGTGATATACTTTATCAAAAGCTTTTGCAAAATCATTAATAATAATAATAATAATGATTTACTGTCTTCTTTCTTAGTAAAATATAGAGATAATGATTTTTTTTTATTTTTTTTTTATTATTTTAATATAGATCATAGTTACATTAATACATACATTTTTTTGCAAAATATAATATTTAGGTACATAATTGGTCATGTATACCTTATCAGAAAAGAGGAGCTCTTGTGCCTGATAAGGGAGCCACGATTGTTACTTCAGTGATTCAATGTTATGTGTAAAATATAAATATAATATATCCATATATTTTTTTTAATATAAGTTTTTTTTGAAAAAAAGTTTGATTTTATTGATTTGTTCTTGTTGGTTCGTAATACAGCGCAATTCTGAAGGGAGATTATTGTAGTTTTTTATGGCTTGGTAAATATAATGGTTTTGCATTTGAGTTGTTTTAAAGATTGGCGTAATAAATTGATTTCCATTTCTCATCAGTTTGTAAATTTCTTGATATTCTGTGTTATTTTTTTCTTTACACATTTTTATAATTGAAGTTTGCTTAAATATATCATCAATATTTGGTACTGGAAACATTTTAAAAAGCAATTTTGTTGGGAAAGTAGAGTTTTTTTTAAGTATTACCTTTATAATAATTTTTTGCGAGACTTTTACTGAGTTTAGGTTGTTTTTATAAGATCCTCCCCAACCTATGATTCCGTAAATAAGCAGGGAGTGGACAAGAGCATAATATACATTTTTTAGTATTTTCACATTTAAAATATTTCTTAACCTAACAAATATATATATATACATTTCCTTATTCTCTTTACTAACTCCGTAATATGGCTTTTCCATTTCAAATTTTCATCGATGATCACACCAAGATATTTAATTTCAGAAGAAGAGTTGATTACAGTACAAATAGGATTAAGTAGTTTACAGTTGACATTGTCACAATTTTCATCATGGATTATGATATTTACTTTGTGTTTAGGTATTTTTTGTAGTGAAAATAATACATATGTTGTTTTTTTGGCATTAAGTGTGAGTAGGTTATTATCAAACCATGATTTTAAGATATTAATACATTCATTTGCAAGTTTGTTAACTAGTTCCCATGTTTGACCTTTTATTAATAAAACAGTATCATCAGCATAAGAGATTAATTCACCTTTGATTTTCTGTTGGAAAATGTCATTTACATACATTAGAAATAGTAATGGTCCGAGGACCGTGCCTTGAGGAATGCCAAATGTACTTGTTAGTGGTGTACTAAAGGTTTGGTTTAATTTTACAATTTGAGGTCTCTCTGTTAAGTAGCTTTCTATCCATTTAAGAGCTATGTGGTCAATGCCATTTTCTTTTAATTTTAATATAAGTCTTTCATGGGAAATGCTGTCAAATGCTTTCTTTAAGTCAATAAAAATTCCTATACATTTATTTGATTTGTCCAGGGCACTCTGAATACTAGATGAAATTTTTGCAATGGCATCTTGGGTACTTTTTCCCTCTTTGAAACCGAATTGATTTTCATTTATAATCGAGTTTTTTTTTAAGAATGCAGTTAGTTTTTTTTTAACAATTTTTTCAAAAATTTTCGATATATTAGATAAGAGTGAAATGGGTCTATAATTAGAAATGTCCTCCGGGCTACCGGACTTAAATATCCTCACTCTTTCCGATTTCATTTACATATTATAATTTAATTATTAGAAGATTAATATTGCAACAAAGTTACATATGAATTTAACTATGAACATATATCATGTAGTATAATTTTTTTTTTTAATAATTTTAAAATAAATAATATAGTGTTTTTTTGTATAGTTCCGTTTATTAGATTCTGTTTTAGTCTGTGTTTGATATCTAGATGCGCGTGAGGTTTTATAATTGAATAGCCTTAAAATGTGTATCCTTCACCCCCCCCTTTGCCCCCTGTCACCTTTCCTTGACCCGGGCCAAACGACAGGGAGGATTATTATCGTTGCATCTTGGTCATCGCGAACATTCGTGTCATTTTGTGAATACCCGCATATGTTGAACTCTGCTGTGATTATTTTGGAGCATCACAATCGTCCAGTAAAACGTTTTTACCCGCCGCAGTGAATTTCACTGTTTTTTTTGTGTTGAGTGAGTGAGTGTTAAAGGGAATTGCCCTTAATTGTATGTAAGCTGATAAGTGTAAAGGAACCAGCGACTACGGAGGACGAGACCCAGGGGTAAGTCTTTGGCCTTTCCCACTCATTTCCTCTTATAAACAAACACTAAGGCAAATTCAATTCGTTTTTGTTTTGTCTAAGTCATTATCGCACTTACCGCAACCCTCCGCACAGTAAGGAAGTTGAGTGAAAAATATTTTGACTTATAAAAAATATGTTCATGTAGATCAAAAAATATCGATTCTAAATATATAAATATATTTCTATATTATTATTCTTAGAATTAGTTAAACGTTCTTGAAAAAGCATTCAATAGCAATAGACTGTATACGCTCCACGATTGGTCGAAAGAATTCTCACGTCACATGTATCGTGACTTGTACGTACAACGGATCACCTATGGTGCATTTCTTTCTATTACATGAGAGATGGTCGGTTTAGATGAGAGAGGTGTATAGGCCAAACGATTATTTGGGTTTGTCAAATATATGTACGTATTTGTTGTTATTATTATATGAAATGGATTTCTAAAGATACATATTCGTATAGTCCTTTATAATAATATGTTGTTTATTGTAAAGTTGTTAATTGTTTATAATATGTTGTTTATTTGTAGGAAGTAACCCGCGAAGTCTATATAAAACACCAGTTATAGGAGTAATTTTGGATAGAACATGTTTAAATTGGTGATTCCATGTGAGTTGTGAATCAATGAAAAGGCCAAGATATTTTGTAACATCAGCCCTTTCAAGGCGGTTATTATCAAGACTTATATTAAGACTTACATTTTTTTTATTTGCAAACAGTATGTAATGTGTTTTTTTATGTTAAGGCTAAGTTTGTTTAATCGCAGCCAGTTTGCCAGGAAAGCTACATCCCTTTCCATTTCCTTTTCAAGTTCGTTTAAATCATTATTGTGATAAAGAATCACTGTGTCATCTGCATAGAGTTGTATTGTACCCTTAAGTCCCCATTTAGCAATATCATTTATATATATTAAAAATAGAAATGGTCCAAGTACGGAGCCCTGAGGCACGCCACATTTTATCGTTCCCATGCTGCTTGTCCCTTTTCCAACAAAGGTCTGACAGTGTCGGTTAGAGAGGTAGCTACACAGTAACTTCAGGGGAGTGCCTACTATGCCTAGGTGTTCTAGCTTCTTTAGTAGTATCCCATGGTCAACCGTATCGAAAGCCTTTTTTAAATCTATAAATAAGCCTGCAGCATGCTTACCCTGGTCTATATGCTTTTGGAGGGCGTATACAAAATCGAAGGCAGCACATTTTGTGTTAGATTGGTTTCTGAATCCATACTGTTGGGATGCGAGTAAATTGTTTGATAGGAGATATTTAGTGAGCCTAAGCTTAATAACTTTTTCAAAAACTTAAGAGACAACAGAGAGGATGGATATAGGACGGTAATTAGAAGGATTTTTTTCGCAATCATCTTTGTAAATCGGAATTATTTTTGCTATCTTTAGTTGATCTGGGAAGATTCCACTATCCAGGGATTGATTAATAAGAAAAACAAGGTGGTCAGCTAATATATCTTTGCAAAAGTTCAGGTACACTGGTGTAATTCCATCTAAACCTGGAGATGCAATAGCCTTTAGTTGAGATATGATACTGAGAACTTCTGTTTTATTTGTTTTGGCCATGTATAAGGACTGGATTGCTTTTTGATCCGTGTTTATAGTGATAGAATCATCTGGATATGATGCAATTGTAGCTGCTAAGTTTTCCCCAACTGATATAAAGAAGTTGTTAAAAGTTGAAGTTATCTGTGTTGGGCATGTTATTTCTTCATTCTTAATGAGAAGACATTCAATTTTATCTTTCTGGGGTGTCGAGCTATTTGTTAGAGTTGCATTTATTATTTTCCATGTCTGTCGCGGATTACGCAGGTTTTCTTTAAATATAGTCGTGTAGTATTTGGTTTTAGCATATCTTCTATAGTTGGTAACTTGATTTCTTTTTTTATTTCTCAGTGCTGTGAATATATCACTTTGCTGATTTTTTTTCCAGATTTTAAACGCATTGTTGCGCTGTTTGATAAGTGCATTTAATTTTGCATCAAACCATGGAGTATTACCCTCCGTTGGTCTCCTATGCTTAACTCAGATTTATGTTGGGATGATTTTATTGCTGTTTTGATGTATTCATTGAAATTATTATAGTTTTCATTGGCATTACTGGTGGTTTCGTGTGGAAAGTTGTGGGATTCGACATATGCTTTTAACATGTTTTTATCGGTTTTGGTGTTGTTTGAAAAAGAATGTATTATTTTATTAGTGTGATGTTTCAAGCTGTTTTGGTAATCTAATATCAAAATGTTATGATCACTTAGGTAGGCAACTATATTTGCAGTAGTTGAGGAAATATTTTGTCTGTTTGAGATGATATGGTCTATAAGAGAAGTAGAGGTATCTGTTACTCGTGTAGGATAGGATGTGTTACATACGAAACAGTTGTATGAGTCTAGCGTGTTGATGTACTTAAGAGATTTATTATTTTTTTGAAGAATGTCAATGTTGAAATCACCAAAGATAAGGGTATCATTTCTACAGTTATTTAAAATTGATTCAAGATACATTAAGAATTCATTAATGTTTGAGGTAGGCTTTCTGTATATAACATAAATATTTAACGGTTTAAAATTTCTATTACGGATATTAATTCCTAAGAAAGAATTTTCACTACAATGTTTTTCGGTAGTTGTAGCATTTAATGAATGGTGCGTGTAGAGAATCACCCCTCCTCCTCTTTCATTGGTGCGAGACGCAAATGTACTTTGGTAGCCGTCGATGTTGAAGAAGCACTCCTCACCATCTTCCAACCAGGTTTCGGATATTGCAAGTACGGGTACAGTGGGTTTGATGCTCTTTAAAGTTTCTTCAATCTCGTCAATTTTATTTTTGATACTTCTCGCGTTAAGATACATTATTCGAAGGCTATTTTTTATTGGCTTATAGTCTTCAATTTTCTCATATTTGTATTCATTTATACTGGCCTGGGTCCCGGGTGCTGTAGTTACAGTTGAGTTAGCCAAAGTCAACTCTCTCCATTGTGCGTGACATCATTATGGTACGGTAGGGGCAGTCCCCATCGTTTGATCTGTGTTTTGGTGCCTCAATTTTGCTTTTGGCCATTTTAAAGCAGTTCCAGCAACGGAATTCTTCTTTTTGTTCCTTTTTTGTGCAGTCAGATGATTTGTATTCACCAGCACAGTGTAGACAACGATCTTTTGATTCAGTACATCTTGCGGCGGAGTGACCGTATCCCATGCATTTATAGCACTGCATGATTGGGCAGCTGTCTTCGACTCGGACTCGCTGGAAACCGATATTTATTTTTTCTTGTTTTAACATAGCTGAATGTACTTCTTTTTTGACGATCAGAATAACATTTCGTAGGCTATTATTTTTCCTGTTGTTTGTGAATCTTAGAATTTTAATAGCTTCCTTATCATTTCCAGTGGCTTCGTAGATAGTATCATTTTGTTGGAAGATCATGTGTAATATTTCAGAATCTTGTGTTTCTCTTTCGATCCCCTTCAAGATAACATTAGGTCTAAGACGTTTGCTCTCATGAGCAACCAAGTTACCATTGGTCAGCCCTGAAATTTCTGTTAGGATCTTCTGTGCATCTGACTTTTTAGGGCAGGTAATTATGACCTTGTTATTTTTGGCCTTTGACATACCACTGACACCCACTCTGAGGTCGGCTGGCTTGATAATATCCTTTATTGTTGAGGTGATGGATTCTGACGTCGCTTCTTGGTCTGATGACGACATTATTACTGCATGTCTGGTGCGATCTCCTCGATTCCCTACTGCCAAGGCGTAACTGAGTACGGGCTCTTTTTGAGCGTTGGCGCAGAAAGCTGACATTTCCCTGCAGTGTCTTTCTTCCATCTTCAGTTGACATTCTGCATTCTGCACCTTGGTTTCAAGTAATTCGACTTCCAGAGCATGAAGTTGTTTTCCCAGTGTGGCTCCTTTCTCAATTATCTCCAGTAAAGATGAGATTATTGTGTCGCGGACTTCTTTGGTTATGTTATTTTTGAGAGGCTCGGCTGCTTTCAGTGCCAGAGTGGCAATTTGGACAATATTCATGGCTGTCTCGGACTGTTTCGTTTTCTGGAGAGAAGAATATTGGGGGATTTCAGCAGAAGTCAGAATCGGTTTGGTTTTGAGAGGAGGAATTTTGTCTTCGTTGATAGATGGAATCGCTGGACTGGACTCGTGTGTTATTGGTGAGGATCTTGTAGTAGAGGAGAATGTTGTTGCGGTGGTGGTAGAAAGAGCAGAGTTGGTGTTAGTGGGGATTGACGCTTATTTATTAGTCTTAATTTCCTTCTTTTGTCGTTTATCCACAACTTTTCTGCTTTCGGCTCGGGTTTGTCTTGGGAACTTAACTAGTTCTGGACTGCTACTGCTCCGGATTATCGGTGACCTCGGCGTGGTTCCCGATTTTTTAAAAGGATCTTTAGCCCCTGGGGGGGGGTACACGGGGGATCTGCCATTTAAAGTTTATTTTAATGTTTACATGTCACTAAGACTTGTATTGTATTTATTGTAATGTCCTGTTTTTTTTTCACTTGTATATTTATTTTTATATTTATTAATATTTATGGAAAAAAAGGGTAATTATTTATTTGGAGTTAATGGGGTTCGAACTGTCGTTCTTCGAAACTCGGCGCTAACGCGTTCGCCTCTAGTCCAAAATTCCACTGTTGTTATACCGTCAAATAATAAATTATTATAATAATAGTGTCAGCACTTGGGATTTTTAAGAATTTATTTAAAATTACTTAAATATGTGTTGAGAAAAAAAAAAAAAAAAAAAAAAAAGAGTTTTTTTTTTTTTAGAATGGGTGAGATTCGAACTGGTTCTCTCCGAATGTCAAGCGAGCACTCTCACCACAGGACCACCGCTCCTGTGAGACTAAGGGGGTTTTTCACTATCTCTGATTATGTTCTGACCAAGCACTAATCCGCGGATTAGTCATTTTTTCGTTTTCACTATATCTGAATAACGCTAACGCTCGGGTTAAAGTTAGATTTGACTAATCAGTGCTCGAACCTCACGTTAGGCGCTATTCCTCGAATCAAAGATGGCGTCAAAACATTCCGAGTTTAACAGCTGAGAAGTGAGTCGAATTTTGTAGAATGAATTTGAATGCTTGTATGATCCATCCTGAATTATTTGATTGTGTTCAAAATAAGAAACAATGTATTAATACGACACGAATCTATCTAAAATGACCTGATAATCAACATAACCAAAAAAATGCACACTTCGCGGTGTGCGGACTGTGACGCATGACAGCCGTGGCAGTAGATGGAGAAACAGCAAACATTTTGCGATGTTGCCAGACTATTTCGAGTGTTATCTATCCGGCAGCTCGAAACAATGGTGAAACGGTCGCCGTTGAATAACGAAGTTATTCTGAACTTTAAAGCCAGCCAACAGATAGCTATTCAGATATTTAGCCCGACATAGTGAAATAATTTTATTATTACTTGTCTGCGAACATTATAATATTAATTGTCTTAGAACAGGTACGTTTATTCTTACTGTAGTAAATTGTTAGATTGAATTTGCGACACCAATCACTATCACTTCACAGATTTTTATCACTTAAAATTACCATAACCAGGTCGTTTACACTTGACTTAATTAGATAGTTTATTTAAACATCTATCAGGTAAACACAAACCGAAGAATTTTTTGATTTTATGTATTATTAGCAACGTATTTAGATGATTTTTGTGGAGCGATTTTTGACGTGCGATTTATGATATGATATACATTGAATATTTGTATTACTTTCGTTCGCAATTGCAATCTATTATCAATATTTGTACCAAAGTCATGGCATTTGCATTATAAATGGGTTAAAATTTAGTCCGTCAAATAGCTATATTAAAAACGGATTACATTTAATTCCTCATTGCAAATTATAGGTTGACAATAATTTAATCGTGTAAGTAGGTACCTGGTTTAACGCAAGGAATCGTATTGTCTAAATAGGTACTTGTATTCAATACTCAATTCTAATAATACGAGTACATAATTCGCTAGCGTTAAGTAGGTAGCCCGATGTATTTACGACCACTATAATAATAGCTGGTAAACAAGAAATAATAATTCAGTTGTAATTGAGTTTAATTTGGTAACACTTTTCAGGAAAATGTTTACTTTAATCAATTACGCTAGCGTTAATTAAATTATAATTAATTATTTGGGTTAATTATTTATTGCTAAAATTATGACTACTAAAGAAAAAAGTTGAAATTACTGACGTCTCAACGAGATGCGTTAGATGCACGTCTTACTAAGTTATTTGAACTATCAAATAAAATTTCCGATCTGAGTATTCTAGAGGAGTTTCTTTCGTTAGTTGAAACTCTAGACTTGACTAGAAGTAAGTATGAGGACATATCTCAACAAATAAATATATTAAATTTGGAAATCGATTCTAACTTTGAACCTGATTTTGAAAGATGGTTCAAGTTCGACGATATGTACGGACATATCAAAATAAAAATATCATTATATCGGGAAAACACTTCACGGGTGGCTTGTGTTATGAAATGAACTTTCTTAAAATTAAAACATTCAACCCCGTAATATTTTCTTAAAATTAAGTACTTTGTATTTTTAAATTCTTTCATATGGCCACCCCGTGGCTGCGTTTAAAGTGGGTGTGACCATTTCCGGGGGGGGCGGGGCGAAGCCGCGGGTCCCCAAAAGTCCAGGCGGGTAGAGCTCTCTTGGATTTTAGCGCTGGTTGCGAGAGGGTGTTACGTGATCAGCTTTGAATTCGAGACTTGCTTTGCTAAACAGTGTTTGTCAATTAATTACTAGTATATTTCGACTCATTTTTTCTACTGCCTGCCCCCTGGACGTCTACAAAACTACCTGCGGTATCGTTCCATGCTTTATTTTATTAATTTGTCTCTGCTTTCTTCCCATTAATATAACATCATTTTTTTTTTCATTCTTTTAACCGTCCACAAAGAGATTTAAGCTTTTCCTACGCGTAGATTCCAGTGCTGTAATATAAGTCTTTTTGAAGGCATTTAAAAGCACCACAATAATAGTGTTTTATTTCCAAGATATCCCTTTGTTCTGTCCACTCCTAGAAGGCGTCTGATCTCTCTTAACTTAAACGAACTAAAAACACGGTACCTGCTTGAGCTAGCCAGGTATTCTTGAATATATATTACATTTCTATACGCGGTTCAATTCCGTGGTAACGCATTATCTGACACTGGCGCCCAACGTGGGGCCTTATTTGAGAGAAAAATCGCTTTCCTGTTGTAACTTTTTATTGTTGTCGTGATGTGCATATATGTGTGTAAATAATTGTTTTTCCTACATCTAGGTACCCCTGTGTTTGAAGGCCACGTGTGTTCTGTAATTACCGCCATTTAATAAACGTTTGCGAACTGGTGTTTAAATTCAACGCGTGTTTTGCATTCTTCGCTATTTTAAACTCATAGCTTCAGTGTGTTTAAAGGCCACGTGTGTTCCGTAATTACAGCCATTTTATAAACGTTCGCAAACTGTTGGGTTAAATTCAACGCGTGTTTCTCAATCGCCACCATTTTGGGGTCCCGGTGGTATTTCAAGCCCACATGTGGTTCGCAGTCGCCATTTTATCGCGCCGTTCCGTTTAGTCCCACACGTGTTTGGCACGCATCGCCATTTTAGAATCATAGTGTCCTTTAAAAAAAAATAAGAACAGTTTCGACAAATACTTAAATCTTGCGACGGTTTGCGTTCAAAAATAAAATAAATTTCGCGTGTCTTCCTAACAATTTATAATTTCCTTCCTACACTTCTGTGTTTATTTTTGGAGCGTAGTTGCGGATTCATTCAAGTAATATAAAGTTAATGAAATAAAAACAATATTTTTTGTTTAAAACCACGAATTTTTATTAATTTTAAGACCGACCGGTTTCGCTACACTCGAGCATCGTCAGGGTACAAAATTAAACTAATCAATAATACAAAATGTGTCATTATATATACATACAGAGGGAGATAGAAAGTAAAACCAAAATGAAACAACAATATATTAAAAGAAAACAATTAGTCTATATAAATATTATAATAATAGAGAATAGGCATTAATAATTGTAAGGTGATTAAGGGATACTGGGAATTTTACAGTTTACAGGGAATATTCCCAGAATTGGGCTTTTTGACAAATCTAATTGATTATTCAGAATTAAACTTTTGGTTTTAATGGCTTTCTTAATTTCTAGTGCTTCTAGGTTATTCAATTTGTTACTATGGTCTTTTCTATGGAGAACCTTAGCACCGGTGCTTTTGTTGAATGTATGATCTTTTTCAATAAGATGATTGGCAAACTCTGAAAAGCCATTGCTATTTAGGCATCTAAGATGTTCTTTAATCCTAATGTTGACATTGCGCGTTGTCTTCCCGATATAAAACGCTGGACAAGTGTTACAATTTAATTTATAAATTCCTGCATGACTAAGTGTGTCATCTTTATCTTTAGAATTGACTAAAAATTTACCTAGATTGTTGTTAGTATAAAACGCCGGTTTGACTTCAGAAGGAAGGTTAACTATACTGCAGGAAGAAAAATTATTGATGAATAGAATACGGCGCCATTGGAAAGGAAGATTATTATTATTAATATTATGTGGACTCGCGAATAAGAAGTTTTTAACTGCTAATTGTTTTAGTTTTTTACTTAAAATTCTATCAATAAAATCTGGATCGTATCCATTATTAGACGCTATTTTTTTAATTATTGATAATTCGTTAGAGAAATTAATATTAGTTAATGGAATCGTGACCAAGCGATGGACCATTGAGTGAAATGCTGAGTGTTTGTGTGAAAAAGGATGATTGGATGTATTATGTATGACAATATCGGTGTAGGTAGGTTTCCGAAAGATGTTAAAATCGATTTTATTATTTATGAGAGATAAGGATAGGTCTAGGAAGTTTAAGGATGAATTAATGCCGATCTCTAATGTAAATTTAATATTTTTATGATAAGAATTTATAAGGTTGAGGAAGGAATTTAGTTGCCGTTCCGTGCCTGTCCATATACAAAATATGTCATCGACATATCTTTTCCACAGAAAGACGTTTTTTATAAGTGGTGAGTTACTGGTAAGTATTTTACTCTCCAAGTTATTCATGAATATATCGGCAATCAAAGGGCTAGTGGGAGCACCCATAGGTAAACCTTCTTTTTGTTGATATATTACATTATTAAATTGGAAATAGTTTTGACTTAGGCACATATTAAATAACGACGTGAGATCATTTATAAAGTCTTTAGATAAATTAGAAGTATTTAATAAGTCTGATATCAAACATTTACTTTCCCCAATGGGAACATTAGGGAACAAATTAACCACGTCAAACGAAATGAGTTTACAATTATTAGGGAGAGCAATTGGGATTGAAATTGAAATTGAGCTTTACATAATCATCCACAAAAATTCTTCTACAAGAGCGCTGAAACAATAAAAGAACTCATACCCAAATTCAAACCTATGCCAAATCCTGAGACAACTATATTGAAAAATATTCGTAAAAAATTAGCCGATGAAGATTTGATACTGACGAAAGCTGAGTGCTTAAAAAGGAAAGTTTTTCCGAACTACTTAAATGTCCATTTTAATAATGCCACAAGTAGTACTTCAATCCATAAAACGTCCATTCATCAAGCGAAGCTTGCATGGTTAAAAGAGGATTTAAAATATACATACAAACAACGTAACAATATAAAATTAAATTTAAAACTTTTACACACAGAACTTGTATACGAGTTGCACCCTATCGAATGGGACTTATTTGATGACAAAGTGAGATACTTGGTTTCTGTTAAAGCTTTTAATAAGCTTAATACAATTAATAAAAAACTTGAAAATTTGTGTTCCTCAAACAAAACCAACAATAAGAGTGATAACCTACAACCAGCCCATACATTTTTCGAACGTGTACAGAACCTGTCAAATGTACATTTTCTACCTGAAGAAACAACCCTACTATCCAAAGGATTAAAATATAACCTGAAGTATTCTAATAATCAGTTTAATGCTGCAATAGAACAAGTTGCAGTGGATATAGATTCAGCTTTACATAATCATCCACAAAAATTCTTCTACAAGAGCGCTGAAACAATAAAAGAACTCATACCCAAATTCAAACCTATGCCAAATCCTAAGACAACTATATTGAAAAATATTCTTAAAAAATTAGCCGATGAAGATTTGATACTGACGAAAGCTGACAAGGGTAATACAGTTTTAATCATCCCACGAAATGTATATAATGAAAAAGTGAAAGACTTCATTAATAGTGATAATTTTGTAATTCTGAATAAAGACCCCACTAACAAGTACCTAGAAAATGTTAAACAAACACTTAAGGCATGTAAAACTAAAAAATTCCAAGATGATTCATATCACCAAGTAAAATTTTTAACTAAAAACCCCAAATCTCCAAAATTATATGGTTTTATTAAAATTCATAAAATTGACAACCCAATTAGACCAGTAGTATCATGTTGTAATGCCCCAAATTTTATAATATCGTCATTTATCACTAAAGTGTTTAATAATACCAATGTTGTCACTCCTAAATACACAATTAAAAATTCATTTACATTAGTGGAAGAATTGAAAGATTTGGTTCTCCCTAATAATTGTAAACTCATTTCGTTTGACGTGGTTAATTTGTTCCCTAATGTTCCCATTGGGGAAAGTAAATGTTTGATATCAGACTTATTAAATACTTCTAATTTATCTAAAGACTTTATAAATGATCTCACGTCGTTATTTAATATGTGCCTAAGTCAAAACTATTTCCAATTTAATAATGTAATATATCAACAAAAAGAAGGTTTACCTATGGGTGCTCCCACTAGCCCTTTGATTGCCGATATATTCATGAATAACTTGGAGAGTAAAATACTTACCGGTAACTCACCACTTATAAAAAACGTCTTTCTGTGGAAAAAATATGTCGATGACATATTTTGTATATGGACAGGCACGGAACGGCAACTAAATTCCTTCCTCAACCTTATAAATTCTTATCTTAACCACTGGAACGATTTCGGTCGAAAAATCGACCACTTTTATTTTTATGCGATTGATATCGGTCCAAAAATGGACCGATTTTTCTACCATTCGTAAAATATTTATTGTAATTATTTAAAACGCTTCCTTGGCCAGCTACTTGTTTTATCGAATAGCTGATAATATATTCTCTTTGTCTATGAACTTATCCGTTGTCTTTGAAGTGTTATTTAACGAGTTTTCGCGGTTTTATAAGGCGTCCTGTCAAAAAAAAAAATCATAAATTTTCAACATTCACGAAATTTTGGACTCTTCCTAAAATGCCGTAAGTAATTAATTTATTGGGTTTTTAACGCATAATTATATATCTGTGTAATCATGATTGACTTATCTATCTTTGAAATGCGTTTTTAATTAGTTTGTTTCTAATATATTGTTTTGGTTGAAGTTTTTGTGTAAGAATACGTCAACTGAAGACGTCATCTGTTTTTGATTTACAATAATGTCTTATATACTGCACTCGCGCATTTTAAATATAGATATTCCATCACAGTGATTCAAAACAAAGAGATACATATAAGTTTTATTTGAATTGGTTCATTATTAATACAGATATTTGCTAACCAATTATTTTAAGTCATATGTCAAAAAGTTGACTCTTTTTTACATGTAAAATGGTGTAAAGCCTTCGTCACACAATAAAAATTTAGTAATTTAGTTGTATAATTAATTAATTTGTTTACTTTTACCAAATTTGTGCAGAAACAGTTGTCGTCCAGGGAAAGGGAGCACTCCACGACCCAATAATTATTTTCAAATTTTATATTAGTGCAATATTTAACAAAATTTAAACATTTAAGTACTTACATTAAGTGTTTTCAATTTAAAATATATAGAGTGGTGCTGACTGCAAGAGGAGGCAGAGGAAGAGGGAGAGATGGGGTACGAGCTGGTGCCGAACTAGTGGACGTCAACGCAGAGCTGCAATTGCAGCCTCGTCTGGAGTGTTAGTATTTTTTAATGTTTTTTTATGAAAGTACTTTTCTGTGGCCGTTGAACTCATCATATATTTGTATTTATTTAAACAGCGACCCTGCTTTGCTACTGGTGCGAGAGGATCGCGTCAAGGCCCTAAAGGCTGTTAGGGCCCTGCCTGCTTCCTTCCGGCTAGAGCTGGAAAGCCGAAAATTCAAGAAGCAGGCGGCGCGCATTTTGCTCCCTACCGCACCTCCAAGAAAAACTAAACAAAAGTAAGCAATCGTATTTAGATGCTTGATACAATATTATTGTTTTTTCCTGACAGCGTTCCACTCTTACAGTGATAGTTGGTAAGATCAGCGCTCTGTGCATTTGGCACATTCAGTGCATATTTTACAGAGTTCTAATTTTATTGTTTATTTACATACTGTACTTACTGTTTCACACGTGAATGAGAACAATTTATATGATTTATGTAAATGTTTTCAGAATTCCATCTCCGGAGAGAACAACGTGTCCCTTTTCACAAGGGACGCCTTCACCGTTGCCACGACCCGTACCACCACCGTGGATGTCCACTCCCGCACAGACCCAATCAACGGCTCCCAATGCACCAATTATGCCTATCCGTGCAGCATCTCCCGAGCCGTTACCTGGGACATCACGGAGTGTTGAACTCTTCTCTCCGGAGGCCGGCTATCACAGCGAGCTGTGGGTGGACTTGCCATTCTACGAATAATTGTCGGCGTTTGGGAACGGTGAGTTTATTTTTTGAAATGTCATACCAGGGGCTCAATATAAAATCAATTATCTATATTTTATATTGATATCCCTAGCACAGTTTCACTGTTGGTATATTGGCAGGAAATAAGCATAGTACTTAAAAATTCCACATAACAAACATACAAAATGTATTGTTGTTATGACGTGGATGCATCATTACACATCTTTTTTTTTCTGTAACGGGTATTGCAGAGTGAGAAATAAGACATGCCGAACTTCTTTGCGAGGATTACATTTGATTCACCGGCTTCTAAACGGTGTAATACAGCATTTTTTTCTTAAATTGAAAAAACACTTTCGCTTCACGGGACTCATTGTGTCGAGCTTCCTAGTCAAAAGCGAGGCTGTATTGGTAGGTGGGTTTTGTAACCGGACAAATTATCATTAAAATAGGTCGCTTTACGTAGTTGGTCACTTTAAACGGATACGTTTTCCTACTAAAAGCTATGAAACCTTACTAGAGTTTACATTATCGTCACTTAAAACAGTAGACCGTTAAATGCAAAGTCATTATATCCAAATTCTACTGTAAATTTGTGTTTTCTTTTATTTCAGAGTCAGACATGGGCAGTAACGTGGACGAGGCAGCTGTACTAGAAGAGTCTGTACTTGGAAACCGTGAGTTATAAAACTAACTAACTTACCTTCACGCCATTTCGGTAGGCAGAGAGGATGAACCACCATGCAACTCGATCTTGGCACACACACTCTTTTCTTCATTCCATACCTACCTGACTGTGCTATTCTGACTCCTGACATTGCCCGCCTCAAGTATTTGATTAACTTTTTATTTATTTTTTTATATGAATACCTCACAAGAGCCTCAGCTAGAGCCAGTGAGACTATGACATCCTCAATCGGGGTATGTTGTGAGGCTGAAGGTAGCGGGGAGGGGAAGGAGGTGTGGAAGAGGGAGGTGGAAAAGTACCTGGCTATTCAGAACTGGTCACCAAACACGGCTAAAGCCATTTCAAGCAACGTTTCAATTCTGAATGGGGTCTTACACCAGGGCGATACTATGGGTATCTTCCACTCTGGAACGTGCCGCAAATATAATATATATTATTTTAAATGAATTTTGTGTGAAAATAACACTAATTATTCAAATATAATTTATTTGATTTGATCCCGCGACCATCGTATTGCGAGTCATAAGCCGTACCAGAGGCAGTGGGTTATCGTAATATAGACACATTAAATTAATTTGGGTTTTCTGTTGTTTCAGAAATGGACAGATCGAGCGACGAGGATGATGAAGCGAGTGACGTCGACCACGAAGAGAGCGATGAGGATACCTTCTGCATGCCACCAATACCTTATCATAATATTATCAACGTTTCACCTAACTCCGCTATGGCCATAGACTTTAGTAGACAAGACCAGGTAGATAGTGAGGCAATGCGTTCGATTCTGCCGCCTGAAGGTTACTCTTTCGATTGGTCTAAAGATATCTTACGTTTTACTGGGATAAGGGAGACTTTCACAGGCACGCCGGGACCAACTTTCAATACCGACGAAATGGGCAAACCTGTGGATGCCTTTCTTAAAATCTTTGATGCAGATTTCGTTGAACTGATCGCGAGAGAGACCAACAGGTATGCAGATCAATGGATTGCGAAAAAACAATTTAAGCGTCATGCGCGTACCAATAAATGTGCTCCCACGAATAAAGAGGAAATGTATGTATTCTTGGCAATTTTAATGTATCAAGGTATTAGTCCCCTTCCTGTTGAAAAAGACTACTTCTATTCAAAAAAACTCACCGCCATGCCTTATTTCAGTCGAGCCATGGATTATAATCGTTTTCTTCTAATTAAAAAGTTCCTTCACTTCACCAACAATGAAAGTCTTTCTTCTGATGCACCATTATCTGTGCGAAGGTTACAAAAGATTCAGCCCGTCTTGGACCACCTCTCAAATAAGTTTGAGACTTTATACCTGCCCGAGCAAGACATCTCTCTGGATGAATCCTTACTCTGCTATAAAGGCCGTTTGGGATTCGTCCAGATGATCAAAACCAAAGCGGCCAGTGCGGGTATAAAGTCTTACGAGCTTTGTGAGTCCAAGTCTGGCTATCTTTGGAAATTCCAAATTTATACGGGGAAGACCATTTCCAGACAGGCTGAATCGACAAATCCAGACCAGGAAGATATGACGGAAGACATAACGGAAGATATGACGGACGACATGACACAGGCCAACTTTTTGGGTGCTCACAATATCTGCCCAGTTGGGGCCACTGCAAAGATAGTATACGACCTGGCCAGCCCTCTGTTTAACAAGGGGTATACATTAATAATGGACAATTTTTCTGGCTATCTTTGGAAATTCCAAATTTATACGGGGAAGACCATTTCCAGACAGGCTGAATCGACAAATCCAGACCAGGAAGATATGACGGAAGACATAACGGAAGATATGACGGACGACATGACACAGGCCAACTTTTTGGGTGCTCACAATATCTGCCCAGTTGGGGCCACTGCAAAGATAGTATACGACCTGGCCAGCCCTCTGTTTAACAAGGGGTATACATTAATAATGGACAATTTTTATAATACTCCATTATTGGCACGATGCCTCTAAAGAAATGGGATGGACTGCATGGGCACATTGCGGTTAAACCGAGAATTTGTGCCCTCTGCATTTAAGTCCCATCTCCGGACCAAACTGAGGGAAGGTGAGCTTGTATACTCGAACTGCGGGGACCTCAATGTAATGGTTTGGTTGGACAAAAACCTGGTAAGTATGTTGTCCACCTACCATAAGGCAGAAATCGGGGCAGTTGAAAAGTTTGGTACCTGGACTTACAAACCTCAACTCGTACTAGACTATAACAAGGTAATGGGGGGGGTTGACCGAAAAGATCAGCTTTTGTCAGGCTTCCCCATTGAACGACAGCGAAACCTGGTCTGGTACAAGAAGCTTTTCAGGAGACTACTAAGCGTTTCGGTGCAGAATGCGTATATATTGTACGGCTCAAAGCTCCGCAAGGAAAATAAACGCATTTTGTACCGAAACTTCAGGAGTGAGGTTGCGGATGAACTCCTTCTGCTGTTCTGTCTTAGTCAAATTGACACGACTGTGCGGACCATTGGCCTAATAGCTGAAGGAAAGACTCTGCGACCTATCCTGAAAGGCAACCACTTCGTGGTCCGTAGCGGGAAAAAGGTGAAATGTGCGTGGTGCAACATAAATAACATTTTCAAAAGGACCCTTACAAAGTGTGATGTGTGTGATGTGGCATTATGCTATGATTGCATGAAGCCATATCACACTACAATATAGATTTGCTGAGGGTTTTTTTTATTTCATTTTTTTCTTTTTTGGTTTTTTAGTTATGAAATTCTAATTTATAAATTTAATTAAATTTGTTTGAACATCAATTATGATGGCCTGGATGGCTGGACTTATAATCATTTCTTTCCGCATACTCACGTCTCATGTTATGTTGTCCTCAAAGGTTCTATATGATAAGGTTCGGTGGACATTTAATATGTATATTTCAATTCTGATCATTGAAATATGCATGTTAACAAATGCACAGGTATTCTCATTTTTCCCTGTTTATTGTACACATTAAATAACTCGTTTTATTTTTATGTCTTAATTATATTTTGTCAATTTTTCTGTAAAGATGCTTTTCCAGATCTAGTCACTGAACATAACTAAGCCAATTCAAGCAATGTTCAATTCTGAATGGTGGTCCCTCACCAGAGCGATACTCAGAATCTCACTCTATAGCGAGGCACAATGATATTATTATGTATTGATTTTCTTAAATTATGAATTAACCAATAAACTGAATACATTTTTATTATGACAAAGTGTGTAAACAATGTTTAAATCAATATACTGCTCTTTCATTGTAACCATACAACTGTAATATTGATTTAAAAGGATATTAGGGCTTAATAAATAAATCAATTATTGGTTCCATCAATTATTTTCCATCCCCCATTTTTTTCGATACCTTTGCGTTTAGATATAAAATTATCACTATGATTTTATTTGCCATTCTACGGTCATACAAAGGTTTGATATATATATACAAATTTATCATCATTTTACATATTCCGATTTAACCTATGTAGATTGACCTTAAGGTAGCTGTCAGAAGTGATTTTTCGTCAAATATTGGTGATTTTCATCAACTTTCAAAGTATCCCCCTGAAATATTGGCAATGTTTATATCTATGATATATATCTCACTTTAAGCCTTATTTCCTCGTTTTGCACGTAATATAAAAACATGGTTACAAATCTCCAGTTCTAATTTACAATTATTTAAAAAGTAGCACCATGATTTTGACATCGTGAAATAGGCTCTCTGTATAATTCATCAAATGAATAAAATAAAGCCAACACGGCGACTATGCTTATTAATAATTGTAGACAGTTAATGTATCTTCCTAACGTTATACCAGTTTTTGTGGTAAATTTATTATATAGTATAATACAGTGATTTCAATTTTGACGCGTCACGCACTCAAATTTTACAAAATTATTTTCTGACCAAACTTTTGAAGAGATCTTAACATGCGAAAAAATATTTTTCTATTACATTCTTGCATCTGTGATTATCAAATAGGCCATAGAGAACACAAAAATGTAGAAAATATTCTATAAAGATTTTTAAAACTGCCACTGGCGGCAATTTCAAATCACAAAAACGCAAATTTCGCGCATTTATAAAGTTTAAGATTTTTTAATAATTTATCTATCAATTCTAAAAATATAGAATAATTATTAAAATATAGGTGAATTCATTGGCTATATAGCACTACAATCAGTTTTATGTCTCCGTATTAAAATTCGGAGGTTTGATTTTTTTAATGTTGGCGGAAAATATTCAAAATCGTCGCCAAAAAACCGCGAGCAATCGGAGAAAAAAGTTTTTTGACGCGCGATCGTTCGAGTGGTTAAAAATATTAAATTTACATTAGAGATAGGCATTAATTCATCCTTAAACTTCCTAGACCTATCCTTATCTCTCATAAATAATAAAATCGATTTTAACATCTTTCGGAAACCTACCTACACCGATATTGTCATACATAATACATCCAATCATCCTTTTTCACACAAACACTCAGCATTTCACTCAATGGTCCATCGCTTGGTCACGATTCCATTAACTAATATTAATTTCTCTAACGAATTATCAATAATTAAAAAAATAGCGTCTAATAATGGATACGATCCAGATTTTATTGATAGAATTTTAAGTAAAAAACTAAAACAATTAGCAGTTAAAAACTTCTTATTCGCGAGTCCACATAATATTAATAATAATAATCTTCCTTTCCAATGGCGCCGTATTCTATTCATCAATAATTTTTCTTCCTGCAGTATAGTTAACCTTCCTTCTGAAGTCAAACCGGCGTTTTATACTAACAACAATCTAGGTAAATTTTTTGTCAATTCTAAAGATAAAGATGACACACTTAGTCATGCAGGAATTTATAAATTAAATTGTAACAATTGTCCAGCGTTTTATATCGGGAAGACAACGCGCAATGTCAACATTAGGATTAAAGAACATCTTAGATGCCTAAATAGCAATGGCTTTTCAGAGTTTGCCAATCATCTTATTGAAAAAGATCATACATTCAACAAAAGCACCGGTGCTAAGGTTCTCCATAGAAAAGACCATAGTAACAAATTGAATAACCTAGAAGCACTAGAAATTAAGAAAGCCATTACAACCAAAAGTTTAATTCTGAATAATAAATTAGATTTGTCAAAAAGCCCAATTCTGGGAATATTCCCTGTAAACTGTAAAATTCCCAGTATCCCTTAATCACCTTACAATTATTAATGCCTATTCTCTATTATTATAATATTTATATACACTAATTGTTTTCTTTTAATATATTGTTGTTTCATTTTGGTTTTACTTTCTATCTCCCTCTGTATGTATATATAATGACACATTTTGTATTATTGATTAGTTTAATTTTGTACCCTGACGATGCTCGAGTGTAGCGAAACCGGTCGGTCTTAAAATTAATAAAAATTCGTGGTTTTAAACAAAAAATATTGTTTTTATTTCATTAAAATGTTAAACCACAAAGTGATTGCTTTCTACGAAAAAAAAAAAAATAAAAATAAAGAAATAAAAATAATAATATAAAGTTAGGTTATAGAATAAACTCAAAGCGTAATAATACAGGTACCTACTTGTGCGGTTATATTTGTGTTAAATTTAAAGACAAAAGATTTTAAAGGTTTCTTTCTCATTTTAATATTGCAAAAATTGGGTTTTGGAAAAAATAATTACTTCCCAGAAATACGTCCAGGGTGGGCCGGTAGCCTTTTATTTTACCTGGAAAAACCTGAAATACGTTAGTAACAGATTTTATAGATCGTGTTCATTTTAATATTGCAAATTTGGGTTTTGGTAAAAAAAATTACTTCCCAGAAATACGTCTTGAACCAGTAGCCTTTAATGATTACTGGAAAAACCGCGGACAATAAAAAAGGGGAAAGCGCGTACCTGGAATCTATTCACTTCTTAATTTTGTCTCACTAGTACACAAGTAATTTTAAGAAATTAAGTCGGCTAATTTAAATAAAATTAATAAAATGGACGCCTTTATTCGCTTTAAGGAAGGCATTATCGTCCACGTTGATTCTTCAAGCGTTCCGCAACTAAAAAGGGCATTGAGAAAACGTGGTATTGTCGGGAGTAAAGATTTGCCAGCTTTGCAAAAACAAGCCCACCAGTTTAACAAGGCTTTCGTTCGGCGTATAAAACCCGCAGACGACAAGGTTGATCTTATTCCGTGCGCTGATACGGAAGTCCTGGAACGGCTAGTAGAGATTAGGTATATTTTGAAGGAAACAAAGGTGACGAATTTTGCTTCATGGAATCTTAAATTTAACGGAAAGACCGATGTCAGGGAATTCGTAAGCCGGATGGAGTTGTTAACCATATCCCGGGGTGTTAATTTCGAGGAATTTTCTAAATGTTTCAATGAACTTTTAACGGGAATGGCGCTGCTATGGTTTCTCTCCTTACCGAGAGAGAGTTTATCCTGGTCCGATCTTAAAAAGCTGCTTCTCAGCAAATTTGAACCGCCCAATTCTAAATGGGAACGTAAACTCGAAGTTTACGTATCCAAACAAGCGCACGGGAAGACGGCTAGAGATTTTTTTTATTGAAACGCGTCATAAATACCACATGTTAGAATCGCCCATGTCGGAAGAGGAGCTAGTGGAAACTCTCACACGTGGCCTCCTCCCACAATACGCTAGTATGTTGACCATGCATAGCAGTAGCTCTATCAAAGATTTAGAAATCGCGTGCACAATATTCGAGAGCTACCAGAAACAAGCATCGCGCCCGCCCCGTGAAGTGAGATCGGAAGGAAATAGTTACCTCAATAGCGTGGCTTCACCGAGCCCTGCAGCTCCACCGGCAGACCCCGGGAAAAATAGCTCAGACAGCGGTTTTCGCAATACTCGCGAACAATATAAATATATGAGGGCGGGCGGTGGCCGCCGTTACGAAAATAAGCGTAATAACATAACCTTAACATTGTTAAGGTTTGAGTTGAAAGGTGGACTATGTTGAGAGTCGATGTCATTTAGACTAAACTCAATCAATTTAGTTCGGTCGAGTGTACTGCTCCTGATCCCCCCGGTTTCTGATTTTTGTACTTTTCTTTCATTTACACTATCGCCCTTATTTTATGTTTATCTATTTTTCTGTTTTAATATATATGTTTCTCGGTTATATCTTACCTTATCTTATTTATGTATTGCTATACTGTTCTTGTACTTGTAATCTTTATATTATTTTGTATTCTTTTGCTCATTTCTTCCATGTTTCATGTCTCTATTTCAGGTAGGAACTGATCTCACTTTGTGTTCTGTTTTGTCCTAGCCCTCTTCTTGGGCGAGGCATAAAGACCCCTGTCCCTGCACAAAGCCCGTAGTTTCCAGATCTCCGAATAATGACATGCTAGTTGATCGGCTTCCCCCCATTTGTGGTGCTCTGGCTCGTCGTGACGTCCGCAATGAATTGCATCACCTTCCCCACCCCCCGCTGACGTCTGACGCTATTCACTTTCAGTTACTCCTCTTCGGTTGTTTAAAACCCAGCTTCTCTCTTAGGGTCTTCGAGCATAATCAGGCTTCGGCGTGGGGTGGGCGGTGACGGAAGTCCATCTGTGGGCTGATTGGCGACCGGCTGCACCCCTTTGGGACTGCCGAGGACCTGAGCACTCCTAATGTATCTTAGTTTATTTATATTTTGTTTTGTGCTACTAACACACCATGTGCATGTCTAATATTATTAACATGAGCATCCTGCATAGTGCTCGCTAACTCCTCATGCAGGGATATTTAAAGGTCTAGAGTCTTTTATTGAAAATTCGAATCTTTTAATATAAAAAATTAGCTTCTTGCGAGAGTCCCGAAGGGGTGACAATAAGTCACCTATACCGGGATGGGACAGTGGTGGGTGCCTTTAAATACCGTCATTATCACCTAAATTTATCCTTGGTACCGATTTTTGGAGATCCTTCAACGTGGCCCCGAAGATCATCACTCCGACGGCGAATAGAGTTCTTTTATCACCTCCGAAAATAGACGAGATCAGAACCCTTATCCCAGTTGAAAATCTTACTGCCTCGCAGGCCGATAGCTTACAAAATATCACGAATAAATTTCATGATATCTCCTTTGAAAAATGCGGCCTCGGGCTGACTCACCTTGTCGAACATAGCATCGAAACCACGGGACCGCCAATCAAACAAAGGTACTATCCTCTTTCACCCATCAGGCAGCAGCAATTGGAGCGAAAACTAGACGAAATGTTAGCACTAGGCGTCGTGCGTCCGAGTCGTAGCCCCTGGACGAACCCTACTCTGATTGTGACCAAAAAGAACGGCTCGGCCCGCTTTTGCCTCGACAGCCGCAAGCTCAACTCGGTGACATAGGCCGATGCTTATCCTCTGCCATTCATTCACCGCATTTTAGACCGATTGAGAAATGCGTGGTACATCTCCTCAGTAGATTTAAGTAAGGCTTTTTGGCAGATACCGTTGGCTAAAGCTTCGTGCGAAAAGACAGCGTTCGTGATACCAAACCGCGGAATGTTTGAATTTACCCGCCTACCCTTCGGGTTGCGTAACGCGCCGGCCGAGCTTCAGAGATTAGCCGATAAACTTTTTGGACCCGAGTTAGACGAGCAAGTTTTTTGCTACTTGGACGACCTTATAATAGTGAGCGATACCTTTGAAAAGCATATAGCCACTCTCCACTTAGTGCAGGAACGATTACAGTCGGCCGGGTTAACGATAAATTACGAAAAATCTGAATTTTGTCAATTTTGAAATCAGTCTCGCCTCTGCTACTAAGGGTTTGTCATAGACAACGCAGGGCTTCGCACCGACTTAGCCAAAGAAGAAGCAATAGAGAATTTTCCCCGTCCTGTAAATTTCAAGCAAATCAAATCATTCATTGGGTTGGCTGGATATTACCGGCGCTTCATAAAAGGTTTCTCTGACATAGCCGAACCCCTGACTAAACTCACCGGTTATAGAAAAGGCATAAGCAACTTTAAGTGGTCCGATGAAGCCGAGCGGGCCTTTGTAACTCTCAAAGCCGCCTTAGTATCAGCACCGGTGCTAAACTGTCTGGATTTCAATCTCGATTTCTGTGTACAAACAGACGCTTCAAATGTAGGCATTGGGGGAGTACTTACGCAAAATTTTACGATGGCGAGCACCCCGTTGCATATTTTTCCCGTTGCTTAAATAAAAATGAACGAAACTATGGTGTCACGGAAAAAGAACATTTGGCGGTTCTGGAGTCGGAGCGTTATTTACGCGGATACATAGAAGGCGGAAAATTTACTATAATAACGGACCACTTGAGATTAAAATGGTTACACTCTCTAGATAACTCTTCTGGGAGACTGGCCCGCTGGGCCACACGTCTTTCGCAATACTCTTTCGATATTTTTCACCGACGAGGAGCACTTAACGTGGTACCGGACGTCCTTTCCCGCGTAGAACACGGAAAAATATCAGCTGTCAGCACGCCACCGGCTACCACCGATACCTGGTACCTAAGCACTTATAACAACTGCCTAGAATCCCCGCTGAAATACGCGAACTACATTATCCGCGAAGGGCAGCTATTTCGACACTGCCCTGCCGCGCTCTCTGTACGGGAGGATTATTCGTGGAAACTCGTTGTACCATCCGAACAGCGGCAAGCTCTAATAGTAGAAAATCACAACTCTGATAAAGCTATTCACCCCGGAATATATCGCACTTATAAAAGGCTTAGCCTAAGACACTTTTGGCCGGGACTGTATCGCCAGGTGAGCGAATACATATCGAAGTGCGGGATATGCAAAGCATACAAGCATAGCACGTCCGCCCCTCTGGGACATATGAGCACCCAGAAACGTGCGGACAGACCTCTACAGGTGTTATCCATGGATCTGATGGCCCTTTTCCGAAAAGTTTCGCCGGGAATATGCATATTCTTAGTGTCGTAGATACGTTCACCAAATTTTGTTGGATATTTCCGTTAAAAGTCGCCAAGGCCACAGCTTTAATCAAACTTTTAGAAACACGAATTTTTTTACTGCATGGTGTGCCTCGTACCGTGATATTAGATAACGGGAAAGTATTTATTTCACGAATATTTAAGAACTTTTTGAGTAGTTACGGAGTGCCCGACATATTTTACAACAGCTATTATACCCCGATGAATAACGTTGTAGAACGGTATAACCAAACGATTGGCACGGCCTTGGCCATAGTAGTAGAGAAAAATCAACGACAATGGTGTAAACATCTGGATAAAATTCAGGCGGCTTTAAATAATTCCGTAAATCTAACAACAGGATACACGCCGTTATTCTTGGATCACGGCTATGAGCAGGTACCCCTCGGTGGCCTACATAAAACTCCATTCCCCAGAACCGCGCTAACAACGAACGAATACCACGACCGGCTAGAAGAACTATCCGCCGTTTACGGCAATGTCGGTGACGCCTTGTTCCTGGCGTATCAAAAGAGCTCCGAAAGATACAATCTTAGAAAAAAACGCGTGACGTATTCCGTCGGTGATACGGTTTGGAGGAAAAATTTC
Source organism: Hesperophylax magnus (assembly GCA_026573805.1). Lineage (NCBI taxonomy): Eukaryota > Metazoa > Arthropoda > Insecta > Trichoptera > Limnephilidae > Hesperophylax > Hesperophylax magnus. Next base: position 621,315 of record JAIUSX010000180.1, on the reverse strand, counting down.
GCTGAGTCAAATTCCGCTGCTTACTTTTCTACAAAACTCGCCCCGCGCTTTGTGAAGACCAAGGTGATTAAAAAGGTTTCCGACGTCATATATGTGTTGGCAGATGAGTCAGGAAAGATCTTGGGTAGATACCATGTAAAAGATATGGTTAAATTAGGTAGCTCCGCGGAGAACCAGACCGATTCTCCTATACCCTAACTGTGACTCCTTAGGAATTTAAAAACAACAATTGGCAACCTACCACAATTGGATTCTTGGAAAAATCTATTTGAAATCTGGTTAATGCGATTAATATTGGAAAGCCAGTTTTGTTGACTGCCCGGATGGGAAAATATTCTATTTTAAAATTCGCAAGGAAAGATAAATAAGGTACAAGTACTCATTGAACATGCACATCTACACAATACTTGGCACTGTCTTCGAGGGGGCCCCTTCAAAGGCAGTGTATACAGACTCCAACATCACAGTCACTCCGGAGTAATTAACCGGGGGCGGCTAAATACACGACACTATCTCGAAATATTCCTACACACAGTACGACATTCACATTGTGTCTGATTCGTACCCAGTTCCTACTTGCTATTAATGTGACTTCGATCCTAGGGTTGCTTGTTAGCCATAAACAAGATGGCGCCCATATCGGTATATATATTATTATGTAATAAATTCTAACCCATTATAATCCATTGTATATGAAAACTAAGTGCAATGACTTTAATTTAATTTAAATATTTTTAATTTGTTTCCTTGTTCTTGTGTTGTTCATTTTAAGAGGTTTTTCTTTTGTATGGATGCAATGATTTTCCACACAAATAAATAAGGTCCACAGCACTAAGTATTTGAAAGATACGTCTCGTATTATACCTATGTCAGCAATTCTTACAAGATTTCTGGCGATATGTAGGTCACTAAAGGAGGACGATTTTGATTTTACTCGTATGTTGTGCTATTCTTCAAACAGCTATCTGGACCATTAAAAGGTAGATATGCTGATTAAAAAAAAAAAAAACTAAAACGTTGAAGCCGATTGCACCGAAACAAATCCGTACCATTAAAAGGTGGATATTGATTTTCGCGTGTGTTTTTCAGCTTATATTTTTTATTTTGTGTTATTTCTTTTCAGCTATTCTTCAAATAGCTATCTGGACCATTAAACGGTAGATATGCTGATTAAAAAAAAAAAAAAAAAAAAAAACCACTAAAGGGTAGACGCCGATTGCACCGAAACAAATCCGTACCATTAAAAGGTGGATATTGATTCTCGTGTGTGTTTTTCAATGTTTATTGTTGATTTTGTTTTATTTCTTTTCAGCAATGACCATACGGAAGCATATCCGAACCATTAAAAGGTGGATACTGATTCTCGTGTGTGTTTTTCAGCATATATTGATTATTTAGTGCTAATTAATGATTTTAGTATGTTTTTCACCTTATGTATAAAACATAAACATATATGTGTGCGTCACGATATACAATGGGAAGTTCTGCCTATATACTGCTCCCTTGTGCAAATATATTTACTATTCAATATTAGTTTCTCACTCCTTATGTGAACTCGATTTTTTATTTTGATTTTTTTTCGTTCATTGTCCACTGCTTATTTACATTTTTTTTAATATTTACTTATGTTTCGCTTTCATGTTAACGCTTCTCCTTGAATCGTTCCCGCCGGGGATCGAGACATCTACGCCATGACGAACGAGTTTACGCTACTGCTCGCGGCCTTTTGCAGAGAGAGCCGATGCCATCACTTGCTGCTGTTGCTCTTACGATTGATACAATCACTTGCTGCTGTTGCTCTTACGATTATGTGCACCGTATTACAAAAAAAAAAATATAAATATTAATAATAATTTGAAATGTCGTGCACAAATTTCACAATGTAAAATATGTAACTTTTGGGCGTAGGTTTTTAATGCTGAATCTCTATGTGGATGACTTCTTTTGTAGCTTTTGTCAAAGGGGTCTTGAGCGATTTAGAGTCAAAAAACTTTCATTCCCACGGCAGTTTTTTCGTTGTGTTTTCGGGGAAGTGTTATGAAATGAACTTTCTTAAAATTAAAACATTCAACCCCGTAATATTTTCTTAAAATCAAGTACTTTGTATTTTTAAATTCTTTCATATGGCCACCCCGTGGCTGCGTTTAAAGTGGGTGTGACCATTTCCGGGGGGGGGGGGCGGGGCGAAGCCGCGGGTCCCCAAAAGTCCAGGCGGGTAGAGCTCTCTTGGAGTTTAGCGCTAGTTGCGAGAGGGTGTTACGTGCTCCGCTTTGAATTCGAGACTTGCTTTGCTAAACAGTGTTTGTCAATTAATTACTAGTATATTTCGACTCATTTTTTCTACTGCCTGCCCCCTGGACGTTTACAAAACTACCTGCGGTATCGTTTCATGCTTTATTTTATTAATTTGTCTATGCTTTCTTCCCATTAATAAAACATCATTTTTTTTCATTCTTTTAACCGTCCACAAAGAGATTTAAGCTTTTCCTACGCGTAGATTCCAGTGCTGTAATATAGGTCTTTTTGAAGGCATTTAAAAGCACCACAATAAAAGTGTTTTATTTTCAAGATTTCCCTTTGTTCTGTCCACTCCTAGAAGGCGTCTGATATCTCTTAACTTAAACGAACTAAAAACACGGTACCTGCTTGAGCTAGCCAGGTATTCTTGAATATATATTACATTTCTATACGCGGTTCGATTCCGTGGTAACGCATTTTCTGACACTAGTGAACCGAAAAAATGTAGTGTAAAACTCCCACCGATTTAATTGGCATATTTCGATGGGGAAATAAAAAACTGGCCCATATTTTATTCAAGTTTTATTAACACCGTACACAATAACGATACACTTTCGAATTCAGAAAAGTTATATTATTTGTTGGGAAAAATCAATAACCATGTTAAATCAACGTTTGCCGGGATCATTTTATCGCCGGAAAATTACGAAATTATTTTTATCTCGTTGATCGATAAATATAACGACAAAAGAGTAATATCTTCTGCATACATCATCATAGTCAGACTCTCAAAATGCCCAAAAATTGAAAACCAGAAAGCTGATCAATCGAATGATTCAAAACAGGGCTGCTCCAATTCTGATGTAGCTTTATGTACTTTTTCAACTGTTCTATCTCATAATCTATAGACTCATTGTACTGTATTGCTGGCTACCGCACGAGTGGGAATAATAGACGCACAAGGAAATGAACATCTTTTTAGGTGTTTATTGGACAGCGCATCTCAGAGCAATTTCATTACTCGGGATTGTTGTAGAAAATTAGGATTTTTAACGCCCGTCTTGTTCCACCGTTAAGGGTATTGGAGGATCATCTAAGCCCATTACAGGCTCCATACAAACCGAAATTTACTCTCGTTTCAATCGAGCAATAAATTATAATATTACTTCATTGATAGTGAATATAGTTACAGAGCGCTTACCTACCGCCAAAGTTGATGTACCTTCATTGTCATATTTGAATAACTTACCGTTGGCGGATGAGTCATATGGAGAAATTGAAATGAGAAAAAGAATACCAGGATAAATTGACATGTTGATAGGAGCCCAGCTCTTCCCGCATCTCCTGTTGTCAAAAAGGGTTCAAGACCCTTTTCAGAGGCATAATCTGCATGCTTTAGAAACAGTTCTAGGATACGTTATTTTGGGATCAGCACCAACTCGGGTTGAGGATAATGTTAGCGTATCTTGTTGTGCCATGCTAGAAGAACCAGATGAAATTTTTCTCAAAAGATTTTGGAAATTAGAAGAGGTAAACGTACCGTCTATTAAAAGTCATGTAGATCGTGAATGTGAGGAAATATATCAAAGAACAACCACAAGAGATCCTGAAAATGGAAGATATATAGTAGCTTTGTAATTTAAAGGGGATGTTTCAACCCTTGGGGATTCATTTGCAATGGCAAAGAAACGTTTTTTATGCCTTGAACGTAAATTGGAAAAAAATTAAGAGAAGCTTATAATAATATTATCAATGAATATTTAGAGAAGGATTATTTGACTCTCAGCACTCCAAATAAAGGAAATGAGATGTCTTTATACATAATTCCGCACTATGGAGTTGTACTAGAGGATAAAATCACGATCAGTTTGATAATAGTCCTGGACGCTAGTGCAAAAACAAGCACTTCCGTGTCATTGAAAAATATTTTATATAGTGAGGAAAATTTACAGGGAAATTTATTTAATATAATAATGGATTTTCGTGTATTCCCAATAGCCCTCTCGGCTGATATACGAAAAATGTTTTTGTGTATAGGAGTGAAAGATAGTGATCGGAGATATCAACGAATCTTGTATCGCTTCTCGCCCAACGAAGATATTAAAACTTATGAGTTTAACCGCGTTTGTTTTGGTCTTACATCCAGCCCATTTCAAGCTTTACGCACTATCAGCCAATTGGCCTCCGATGACGGAGAAGCTTTTCCTGAGGCAAAGAAAATTATTGAAGAATTTTTATATATGGATGATTTTGTATATAGCATGGAAAATGAAGAGGGTGCAAAGGAAACGTCCTCTCAGTTAATCGCATTATTGAAGACTGGCCAATTTGACCTTGTCGAGTGGACCAGCAATTCGCAAGATGTTCTGGAATCTATTCCAGATTCGCATCGCTTATCAGCGATAAAGGAATTTGATGAAGTGTGCATGCATAAAATATTGGGCTTATACTGGTCACCAAATTCCGATTTATTCTCGTTCATCACTTCTACACCTAAAACAGGTTGTACGAAACGAAATATATTGTCTTGAGTCGCAAAAATATGGGATATTATGGGCTTCATCGCGTCTGTCGTTTTATATGCCAAGCTTTTAATTAAGAAATCGTGGTTACACAAATGCAATTGGGATGATGAGCCTCCCGACAATATTGTAAGGATATGGACGCAATTCTGTGAGGAACTTTCCTCACTGAATAGAATATAAATTCCGCGCCATACTGGCATCACGTCCAGTAGCATCGTAACCATTGTTGGTTTCGCAGATGCCAGCAAAAAGGCATATGGAGGTAAAGTGTATTTCCATGTCAAAAATTATTAAGCAATTTGAATACATATTGTGCTATGATGTGGTTAAAACCCATCTGGAATCGAACCAGGTTATAAAATTGGCTAGCTCAGTAAAAGGGTAAGCAGATAAAACTCGTATACGATCAGGGGTGAGGAACTTCTTTGTTCATTACTTCGTCCATCGGTCAGGAGATTGGAAGGGCCAGCACAATAATAACACATTAGTAAAAGGCACAGGTATATTTAACATCTTCTAAAGAAACACATGGTTGAATTGAAATTTCTACTCTCTCTCTAGGACGACCGGGTGAAACGGAGATTTTACATGAAGTTAACGATTTGAACACAATAAAAGGGTATGCCGAAGTAGCTTTCATGGTTTCCAGGGTTCTGATGAGGGGTGGCATGACGTGTCGAGCTGGAAATAGCCCGCGCTCGAAAGGGCGGTGGTACTATTGAGGTGATGTTAGGCACTTGAGGATTCGACGGTAAGACAAACGACTCCCAACGGGCCGAGTATATAGCGGATCCAGAACATGTTTAGGAATGATGCGGCAAACTGTTGATTACAATAATTGAGTTGGTTTAAATACGCGAGATCTACGCAAGGTTCGGGCGTATTAATATTTGCCAAACTGGGACGCAGAAAGCGTGACTGTCCGAGGCCCGAGTGGAATTGTGACTGGGTTGAAGCGCGCTGCTTACAGCGGTCGTGGCTCGCTATGTTCACATGATTTGACCATTTGGTCGCGTGGTCTGCCTGGCAGAGTGGGGTGACCGAGCCCTTTTTAATGAAGGGTGACCATATTACGTAACACATTCCCCCTCCGCCAGTAAAAGGCGACGTGGTAATGAAGCTTTAGGCGCTAAAAATCCTCTTCACCTTGTCGTGAGGGAAGTAGAGAGAGAAAAACAGTGTTGATTTGAGAGAAAAAATTACATGGTTATGCAATGATGAAAAGACAACATACAAGGTTATTCAGTGATGAAAAAAACAACATACAAGGTTATGCAGTGATGAAAAGAACAACATACAAGGTTATGCAGTGATGAAAAGAACAAACATACAAGGTTATGCAGTGATGAAAAGAACAACATACAAGGTTATGCAGTGATGAAAAGAACAACAAACAAGGTTATGCAGTGATGAAAAGAACAACCATGAAAAAGAGTACCAAGTAGACGTAATTTCACTGAAGTTATAAAGTTACACTTTCACTGTAACTTGACCCGTTTGAGATTGCACTCAAGTATCACTAGGGCCTTAGAAATTGAACTGTGCTTCTTGGTTGTGGTTGAGAGATGATGATGCGGAGGGCAAGAAGTATCCGGGTTCTGTTGTCGTACCAGCGTGAATTCCACTATGCTGATGTGGTGGATCAGTGGTTGTCAAGGTGAAATGAAGTTGGTAATAACACGGAGTAATACCAGTAAGTTGATTGATGGTTGATGCGTGTAATGGCTATTATGTTGAGTTTGCGCATCGGCAAGTGGTTGATTTGTACAAATGGTAAGTGGTTGATTTGTACAACGGCAAGTGGTTGATTTGTACAAACGGCAAGTAGTTGATTTGCACAAACGGCAAGTGGTCGATTGCACAACGGCAAGTGGTTGATTTGCACAAACGGCAAGTGGTTGATTTGTACAACGGCTAGTAGTTAATTTGCACAACGGCCAGTAGTTGATTTGCAACAAACGGCAAGTGGTTGATTGCACAATGGCAAGTAGTTGATTGCACAACGGCAAGTGGTTGATTTGCAGGAACATAACTAACCTTGAGCTGGCATGCTCTGAGGTTGGTTCTTTTGAATGTGGTTTGAATGATGAGACAACTTGATTTGCAACTGCACGCACGACTCACACCTAATTTGGGTGCGGTCGGGTGTTTTTGGTACGCAGAGATTGGAGAGATGTGAATGATGGAAGTGAAGGCGGCAATGAAGAGAAGCTCAGCTTGCAGGTGATGAGAAGGGCTGCTGGTCTTCTTTTTAATCCAGGGACAGGTTATTATTAGAGCCAAAATTCTTGAAGTTTACCTGCCTGGTAGACCAATGATGAAAAAAACGTTTGGAGAGAAACAAATTGTGTTCAAGAGAAAAGACGAAAAGACAAAAAAAACGTAGTTGGTTAGAGAGGAGAGAGAGTAGAGAGAGATTCCCTATGCTGACTATGCCATGAGTATCCCGAGATTGGGGAGACAAAAAGTATCACGACTGGCGTGAGGTTACCTATTTGATATACAAGGTATAGGTAGGTGGTTGTACAGTAGTAACACCAAGTTTCTGAAAGAAGTTGGCCTTCCATGGCCGGTGTTAGCGCTTGAGCGATAACAACTTACGACTTTCAAAATTACAAGAAATGTGTTGATTACCTATGAATGGGGTGAAAATGAGATTATTTTGAAGCAAATTTCATGGATAAAGATTGTCTTATAGACAGACGATACGCTATGTGCGTATGGTACACCTTCCAGATTCATGAAATTAACCTCAAGGATAATAAGGGATGACAAAAAAAAATACATGGGTTTGAAGGAAGGGTGAAGGATGGAGGGTTGAGTAGCGAAAATTGATAGTGACTGAGCTAATTCTCAATTCGATCTCTATGTGAGGACGAAATATATCAACCAGCAAATTTCCTAACTCTTTACAAATGTACATGAGTTTGATGGAAAGGTGAAGGAGAATACACAGTAATAACAATCTAATCTTTCACGTGTATTTGGTGAAAGATTAGGGGTCGTATTTAATCTTCTACAGTTTGTGAGAACATGACAGACCCTTGCTCAAATTTCACAAACCTGGGAGTTTTTCTTATTCGTCTCCCAGACAACGATTTAGGTGGTTTTGTGTCACTGTCTCGATTAACTCCCACGACACAATACCTCATAACCAAAAGTGGAGCTGATGGCTAGTCCATGGTCAATGGATAGTGGATGGTTCTTGGGTCCGCTGACAAGAAGTCCACAGGTATCAGTTACCGAAAAAATTTGCTGAATGCACAGCTTCATGTTTGTTTGAATAGAACAAAAAATTCTCACTACAGTGAAGGACATTTCCCTCAGTGTCATGAGTTATACAAAAGGGTCCCAACTAAGGGCGACAAGTCAGGGTATAATGATCTACGTCCAGTAGAATAAGTACATAGTGTCAACTTATTTAAAGAAAACAACAACAAGATATTGTATCGTTCGCACGAATCATGGTAAGTATTATAACGTCTCCACGTCTCATGTAGAAATTGAACGAATTACGAAAGAACCCAAGTATTGAAAGGACGGTAAAACATAGATATTTATAACCATTTAAAGGAACAAATTATCTCTTTGGCCACAGTGTATGTAAGCCAGTAAAAAAAGTAATTATAACGAACTTCTCGTATCATGGTAGATATTATAACATTCTCATGTATAGTTTTAGATTTTATAACGATCCCTTGTTTCATGGTGGATATTGTAACATTCTCATGTATCATGAAAATAACATATCAACGTTCAATAATAAAAAAGTACCATTTCAATACCGGAAAAAGATACATACACAATGTCAAAAACAATCAAGTAGTGGCTATTGGTATTATCAAAAAAGGACGACGGCATAACCTTTGGTTGGGTTTATGCGTTAAGTTGGCAATAATACAAGACATATGCCTAAGGATGTCTTGAACAAGACACAAATATAGCAAAAGAGACCTATTTGGTTTTACTTACTCTTTGCTTACAAAAAAGGTTTGTAGTGGTTTATTTAAGACCTGATAGGGTTTTACTTACTTAAAATGACCAAACAAAACGGGAAACACACTTGGTGTTGCCAAAATTGCCACAAACACGAATGTTGTGAACTTTATGTTATAAATTTAATACAAAAGGCACCTGGAGACACAGGATGATTTAATATTAGTGACCTGGCTCGGTGTATTTGACAAGGCAAATTAATGCTTATTTAAGTCAAAATATAGTACATAATATAACAAATTGGGGTCAGGAAGTTGAGATCTTAAGATTTTACATACTCAATGTGACCGAAAGGTGTTATGTATTATACAATGTTATTGATGAGGAGGACAAATCGGCGTTTGTTCTCCTTTACAACAACCTTTTTCAGAATTGACGTGTCAATATCAAATTCTGAAAAAACAAAATTAGAGCAAATGGGAATGTTGAGCGCCATTCAATTTTTGAAAAAAATGAAAAAACTTTAAACAAAGGTAATTGTAACTTTTATTTGTTACACCAATGTAATTTGAATCAAATGACGATACCGAACTGGAATTTACACACGCATTATGATTACAAATTACAGGGGTAGAATATTCACCTCAATTTATTCCTCAACCTCAATTTATTTATTATTTTTATTTATTTCTTTTTTCATTTTATTTTTATGTATTAACTTAAATTTAAACTTTTATGGCAGGCAGAGCATTGCACACACCGCTCTGTCCAGCTGAAATAAACATTATTATTATTTTTATTATTAATTGGGTGTATGTTGCAAAAGGGCCATTGTTTTATGTACGATGGAACCCATTGGAACAAATGTGATGAACAAATGTGAAAGAACAATGTGAAGAACAAATGTGAAGAACAAATGTGAAGAACAAATGTGAAGAACAAATGTGAAGAACAAATGTGAAGAACAAATGTGAAGAACATGAGAGAAAAAAAAATTTGCAAAACAATGTTGTACGTGACTTTTTGTGGTAGTTATGACAAAAAATAGTTATGTATTTAGTGTCGTAAGTGTCAGAATGGTAACGACTAATAATTAATGTCCAGAGTCGTGACTCCGGGAGCATAAATTGTTTTTGGGAGGCAGAAAAAGTCTCTTGACTAGAATGATATCAGTTCCAGAGAAGATACGTACAAAATATGAGTACAAATTATAGATATTACACGGTGAGGTGTGACAAAGAAACAAAAATAACAAAGGGTTTATACAAAAGAGCATAGTTGTACAAGTATGGGTGAGAAATGATTTAAAACCACAGTTAACACTTCTGTGTTTTAGAAAAAAAAAATGTTACCTTGCAGAGGTCGAAAATGCGAGTTTTTATATGAAACAAACGCGTTAAGACATGCTGTTTGTCTGCACGAGGGCCAAATCTCGTGGGACAAAGGTAGAGCCAAAAGTTTGTTAGTTGTGTGTGGTGACCTAGTGAAGGTGGTGTCCATTGTGTCCACACTTCCTAGTTTGACAATATCTTTCACGTGATAGTTGCCGATTTGTTTACCAGAGGCATCCGATAGGGTGTATACTACATCGGAGATTTTTCTCAGGACTTTTGCTTTAACAAAGCGAGGAGCTGGTTTTGCAGAGAAATACAGAGCACCTTGTGAGAGTGTGTTGTTGCGTCTCCAAACTATGTCGTTTTCCTTAAAGGTAACATGTTTCCTGCGTAAATTGTATCTGTTTGTGTCAGAGATTGTTATACTGCCGGGTTGAAATTGCAGCCCTTTTATGTATTTCCTGTTGTAATATGTTGTGTATTTAATCAGGACGTTTTTAGTTTTGTTGAAAGGAGAAATATTCCTGGCTTTTAATTCTTTTTCTAGGCTTTTAGAACTTTTAGAGCAGATGTTGGCTATTATGCCTAAGGTGTTGTTTTGAGAATTCATTTTGTGGCTAGTTGAGTTAGACATTGTGAGAAGAAAAAAGATTTGTCAGAGTGTTGTGGCTGAGTTATTTAAAAAAAAAAGGAATTTGCTTGAGATGATGGGTGAAGAATTTTGTGAAATTTTTCAAAGTCCCAATATGGAAAAAAAAATGGCCAGCGGTTTCCTTGTATTTTTAATGGAAAAGTCCTTGATTTGTGAAAAAAAAATGGCCAGGGGTTATCCTGGATTTTTAGTGAAAAAGTCCCTGAGATGTGTGTTTTTGAAAAAAAAATTTCAAAGTCCTTGATTTGTGAAAAAATGGCCAGGGGTTACCCTGGGTTTTTGATGAAAAAGTCCCTGAGATGTGCGTTTTTGAAGTCCTTGATTTGTGAAGAAAATTTCCGAAAAACTTTAAAAGTCCTTGATTTGTGAAAAAAACGGCCAGGGGTTATCCTGCATTTTTGGTGAAAAAGTCCCTGAATACCTATGCATTTTTTAAAATGTATATTTCAATGATCGAAATTGAAATATACATATTAAACGTCCACCAAACCTTCTAAAAAAGGGTGAACCTGGAAAGAATGCGAAAAGATCTGGTCACCAAGCATAAGTGAATAGCCAAGAACTTCGGCACCTTCCTCTTCCCCATCTCCTTCCATAACTTCAGTCTCACAACATACCCCCAATGGGATGCTATCACACAAAAAACCATCAGCCGGCAGAATCGATCGACCGCATTGCCTGCCTATTATCCTGGTCTTGTCTCCTAAGTTCTATGGCCAAAGCGGGGTCAATTTGAGATGGTTCTGGTAACATGCAAAAAGTATCCTCGTTGCTCACTCCGTGGTCGACGTCGCTTGTTTCATCGTCCACGTCGCTCGCTTCGTCGTTCACGTTGCTCGCTCGGCTATCCTCCATGTCCGTTTCTGAAACAACAGAAATCATGAGCCAAGACGGAGTTGGTTAGCGGTCCATAATTTCTGCCTACCCCTGCGGGGAAATGATATGGTGGATTTGATGGTTAATTATTTAGTTTTTTAACTCACGGTTCTTAAGTGCCGACTTTTCTTGATAGCGAACTGCTGCGTCCACGTCGCTCGCTTCGTCGTCCACGTCGCTCACGCGGTTATCCTCCATATCCGTTTCTGAAACAACAGAAATCACAAATTTATTTAATGCGTCTATTTTTCAATTATGGTCCGCATCCGGTAGAATGTTTTAAAAAATAAACTCACCGTTTCCAAACGCAGACACTTCTTGGTAGAGTGGGACGACTACCCACAGCTCGCTATCATCACCCCACCGCGGTTCATCCCGTGATGTCCCAGGTAAGGAAGTGAAGGTAGCGGGAGATGTCAGCCATGGTGGGGGAACTGGTGAAGGTAATGTTGCTGGTGTCCCTAGTGAAAAAGGACACTCTATTCTTTCCGGAGATGGACTTCTAAAAACATATACACTAATCACATTAACGGATTGTTCTCATTCACGCGTGAACTGAATCTGTAAATAGCCAGTAGGTAAAATAAATAAAAAATCAACATCAGTGTCATGGACAGCTCCGATTCTACCTTATGTGTACAATGCACATATAACCAACTCTAATCCAACTCACTCTCACTGTTGCAGAACACACAGGAAATAATAATATAATATAATATCATGCGTACCTACAGTCGTCCTCAAAAAACGGTTTGTGGCATCCCACAAGATAGCATCTTAGGACCCTCATTACTCGTAATAAATATTAATGATCTATGCAACCTACAAATTTGTGGACAAATCACAACTTTTGCCGATGGTACTGTTTTGCTATTTTACGCTTAACTTGGGATTAAGTCTGTAAAACGGCAGAAAATGCCTTTCGCTGTGTTAAAAATTGGCTTGATGCTCACATATCAACCCTGAATACAGACAAAACAAAATTTTTAACATTTCGAATATCAAATAAGCTCTTACCGTCTCAACAAAGCCTCAAACTGCACAGTTGCAACCCCGTAATAACCCCATGTACTTGTCCTTCTATAAGTAGAATTGATACTATTAAATATCTTGGTATTCAAATAGACGATCTTCTTAAATGGAATGTACATGTCGCAAACCTAAAGACAAAACTGAGGAAACTCATCTATTTCTTTAAAAATGTTAGGGATATTTTAAATAGAAAACAATTGAAACAAGTTTACTGTGCTCTTATTCAATTTTCTCTTGAATATGGTATTATGAGTTGGGGTTGTGCCACACATACTTGCCTGGCGCCATTAGTTAAGATTAATAAAATAATTCTGATGGTTATTCTAAAAGTCCCATTAAGAACGAATACTAATTTTATTTTTAAGACACTAAATGTTCCAAACCTGATAAAATATATTCAAAAAATATCCTGCTCATCAATTTAAAAATACCCATATGTATGAAGAACGAACAAGCACTAGAGCCTTGAGACATTTACATGTAAAATCTTTTAATATCCCAGTTTGTCAAACCTCCTATGGACAAAAAAGCTTTAAATACAATGCTATTAAGTTATTCAATTCTCTACCTATTGAGATTAGAAACACACAAACCAAAACTTTCTTTGAAAATAAAATCATTGATTGCCTCCAATAAAAATATACATTAGAAGTATTTCATAACATACTAAAAATTGTGCCTACTGTGTATATAGATGTATAAAATGCCTTTTGGTCAAACTGAAACTATATTAATTAATTACTTAAAATTATTATCGCTTCGCCTTCATCTTCTACATTCATTCTTGAATTGTATAATTTAAAAAAAAAAAACTAAAAAATACTGATTTTATTTTATCTGACATTTTCACAATATTGTATAAACTAAAACCTAGTTAAACAACCACTTTGTAAATTGCCATCTCAACGCAGTCGTTAGGGGAGAGTATGGTATATCGTACCGGTCGGTAAATCGTACCACCTCGATATTTTTGCTACGGGTCACTATTTTTTAATACTGATAATATTCTGCCAACCGTTAGAAGCGTCATAGTTGTCTCGCCATTTTTATTTAGTGTTGGATCATGCGTGCGCTGACAGTAGAGTATTTTTGTTTTTTCACAATTTTCATCTAATTTATTCGGCTCCTGCGGAAGGTTATTTCCTGTTCAAAGGTAGGTATGTTAGTTCTTTCTCAAATTAAGTTCACTTAGCATGTTTGTATTCTGCAAATTACGATTGCAAAATAATATTGTCACCTGTCTTTTACATGTTTTGTTGTCATTTTTTCATAAAAACTCAGAGTTTGTTAAATTGTACCACAAGTGGTTTGGTAAATCGTACCTGTACGATTTACCGTAATTTGTTAGTTGTTTTTTAAGTAAATTATTTTCTAGTTTTAAATTAAAGAGTTCAGTACAACAAACACTAGAGATCCCGTCAGAGCCTTTGTTGCGACCACCACCACCAGTGACCTCGTCAGTCTTCCTTTTCACCACCAGATGCAGCTCATAAAGTTGAATTGGGGCAAACGAATTCAAACACGTCGACATCTTTTCAACTATCAATTCTTGAGATTTCTCCAATACCAAAGAACCAAGGAAAAAGAACACGCGCACGGCACAAAAGGCTGCTGAAATAACAGCAGGTCCGTATAAAAAAGGACGAGAAGTTGCTGCTGGTAGACGCTTAGCTGTCAAAATGCCCAAATTAAAAATTGAAAAAAAGAAAAATAAGATTATTAAAACTGATAAAAAGCCCATTAAGGGTAAGAAGTGTGCTTGACAAAAGAAGGCCAATTGCAGAAGTAGTGATAGTGAAGATGCTGACAGTATTGTCGTTTTGAATGATTCGGATACGGATATTGATGATGACGATAAAGAAAACGTATGCCACCAATGCTTTGGAAATTATTTTGAAAAGGCAGGACCCAAAGAAGACTGGATCCAGTGCGGTAGTTGCCATAAATGGATGCATGAAGCTTGCACCTGTAACCCAGACATTCGCGACACATTCATGCCTAAAAAATGTCCATGTTTTCTTCGATGTAAATTGGAATAATGGTCTAGGTACGATTTACCATACCGGTGGTACGATTAACCGTACCGGTTCGTTAAATCGTACCGAAAACCATTTTTTATAAAACGTTTAATTTGAAAACATTCCAGATGCCTGTAAAATATGATTTAAATAAACATCGTACCCAATAAAATAAGTATTTATTTGAACCTAAATCCAATTTTCTAACCCATTTTAATAATACAGTATTGAGAGTTAAGTGCGAAGTGGTACGATATACCATACTCTCCCCTACACACCTAGTAAAATGGGAAATATGTCACTATTGTAACTAAATGTAATATTAAAATAAAATAAAATAAATAAATTTAAACACGTTCACTTCCTTTTTTTTTGTTTTTCTCGAGGGCGCAGTGGGGAGAAGGATCCGCGCCGCCTGCTTCTGGAACTTTCTGCATTCAAATTCCAGTTGGACGGAAGCAGACTGGCCCTTACTGCCTTTTGGGCCCTGGCGCGATCTCCTCTCACCATTAGTAAAACTGGATCACTGTAAAAAATATATGATAACACAGATCCACAGTGAAATAGCGACTTTAAAAATATTAAAAAATACTAACACTCCACAGTCCACTGTATATTTTATATTCAGAATACTTAATGTAAATACTTATATTTTCTAAGATACTACATACAAATATATATTTATATTGTATGTAGTATTGCTTATTATTTATATTTATATATATATATTGTCCTCTTCCCGTAGTATGTTGATCCAGTAAGAAGTTGTTAGACTAAGTTGATCCACCTTTAACACCAAATAACTTGGCTATTTTGGAAAACATCTGTATGAATTGGCAACAGTGGTGCAATAATTATCAATGTTGCCAGTTTGCCAGAAAAACCATTTGATATACTGTTCCTTAAATTTTCTAAATTTGTATGGAAATCGGATGCATAATTTATGTTGATCTACCCAAATTGGCATACTTATGTTGATCTCATATATATTGATCTATTCCCGTTGTATGTTGATCCAGGTAAGAAGTTATTAGACAAAGTTGATCTGTGTCCCTATATATGGTTTTACTAAATGAACCAATCAAGGGGCAATCGGTGGACTGTTCATCACAAGGTTTTATGTGATTCCGTAATCTTTTGTGATATTGAACTCAAAGTATTAGTCTCTAGAGTCGAATATCGCATGAAATGACTGTGAGATGGTACCGTTTCAAATCAAAATGACGTGTGTTGCTTCAATTGTTTATAAGAAATGTATACGTATTTAGATTGAAACGAAAATTTCGCAAAAACAAATCCATAAAAAAATCATAATTTAGCAGGGGTACACGGGTTCATAGGGTGAGGTTTGTCTAAGTCCTGGCGGCGGATGCGTTTGCCCATCTACTGCGTGGCGGGCCGGATCGAAAAAGAAACTGGTTGAGGGATACCTTTCGACCATAACAATCTAAAATGGCGGCAAAAGGAATAATGTTACGTAGGAAATTTTGAACCTGTATCTTTTACCATCTCTCCTGATTACGCTTCGTGACTTAGTAGGGGAGGCCGGGTTCTTGGTTATAATGGGTAATTAATGGATGATTGGACGCGGTTGGAGCTAACTAAAAACTGTCCAAAGAAGCGAAGCTAGCAGTCCACAATGGAGTTGTGGAAAAAGAGAACACCCCCACCACACAAAGAGGCGCACACTTTACCAATGTTGCAGGTGGCTGTGAATTATTATTTGATTTGTTGATACTTTGTACATATGATTTGTTAAAAGTAACAAAATAGAATAGATCTTACTAACAAGTTACTAATACGCAGCACTTGCATACTGCGAATAACATTGTATGCATGGACATTTTGGAGGTCTTGTTTTGAAATTTTAAATGTAGACTCGCTATATCAAAAAAATTAGCGTCCTTGCGAGAGCTCTGAAGGGGTACCATCAGTACCTAAAACAGGGCGGGGAAGTGGTGGGCCTCCTCCAGTCCACAATGGAGTGCTGGTACCTACCCTAATATATGGAAATGAGGCATGGAATTGGCAGAAGAAGGCTGAAAGTAGACAGAATACTGTAGAAATGAGATCCCTGAGGCATATGTGCGGTAAAATCATGTATGAAGAAATGTGCGTATGCTGTGTCTATTCTACAGGTATTTTATTAGAACCTGTTAAAAGGAGAAGCAGCATTGATCCCCGGTGCATCGTGCACGTGCTTGATACCCGACGGACACGAGCGGAACACAGGTTCACAGTAAAGTTGATGTTATCTATATATGAACGGGTCGTTTCTCCGACTCGTTTTACCGTAAGTCGGCTCGCATGTGGAAGGAGCTATCAGCATCTGTTTTTCCTCCTCCATATAATTCGCGCCTCTTTAAGACCAGCATTAATAAATTCATTCCTACAGCCCCTACCTTAACCCGCCTCATAACGCTGCCCAACAATGATCATTTTGTATTCTAATTCGCAAATATGATTTTTTTATGTGACACCTATCACAAGAGCGCCCCTGTCTTTACACTTTAAATACAGAGAAACTATGTGGCCACCCAGTTAGGCAGCGTTATAAAGCGGGTTAAGGTAGGGGCTGTAGGGATGAATTTATTAATGCGGATCTGAAAGAGGCGCGAATTATATGGAGGAGTAAAAACAGATGCTGATAGCTCGTTTCACATGCGAGCCGACTTACGGTAAAACGAGTCGGAGAAACGACCCGTTCATATATAGATAACATCAACTTTACTGTGAACCTGTGTTCCGCTCGTGTCCGTCGGGTATCAAGCACGTGCACGATGCACCGGGGATCAATGCTGCTTCTCCTTTTAACAGGCTCTAATAAAATACCTGTAGAATAGATTTCGTCATACATGATTTTACCGCACATATGCCTCAGGGATCTCATTTCTACAGTATTCAGTGTACTTTCAGCCTTCTTCTGCCAGTTCCATGCCTCACTTCCATATATTAGGGTAGGTACCAGCACTCCATTGTGGAGTTTCGCTTCTTTGGACAGTTTTTTGCTATCTCCAACCGCGTTCAATCATCCATTAATTACCCATTATAATCAAGAACCCGGCCACCCCCACTAAGTCACGAAGCGTAATCAGGAGAGGTGGTAAGAAGTTCAAAATATACCATATAACATTATTCCTTTTGCCACCATTTTAGATTTTTATGGCCAAAAGGTATCCCTCAACCAGTCTCTTTCGATCCGGCAAGTCCACAATGGAGTGCTGGTACCTACCCTAATATATGGAAGTGAGCATGAAACTGGCAGAAGAAGGCTGAAAGTAGACTGAATACTGTAGAAATGAGATCCCTGAGGCATATGTGCGGTAAAATCATGTATGACCAAATGTGCGTATGCTGTGTCTATTCTAGGGGTATTTTATTAGAGCCTGTTAAAAGGAGCTAGCAGCATTGATCCCCGGTGCACCGTGCACGTGCTTGATACTCGACGAACACGAGCGGAACACACGTTCACAGTAATGTTGATGTTATCTATATATGAACGGGTCGTTTCTCCAACTCGTTTTATCGTAAGTCGGCTCGCATGTGGAACGAGCTATCGGCATCTGTTTTTCCTCCTCCATATAATCCGGGCCTCTTTAAGACCCGCATTAATAAATTCATTCCTACAGACCCTACCTTAACCCGCCCCATAACGCTGCCCAACTGGGTGGCGACATAGTTTCTCTGTATTTAACGTGTAAAGACAGGGGCGCTCTAGTGAGATGTGTCACATAAAAAAGTCATACCTCCGAATTTGAATATGGAGAAATACAAAATGATCTATATTTTAAGTTATAACCAATGAATTCACCCAATTTTTATCGATTATCACTTTTTATTAGGATTTAAAAAAAATCGTAAACTTTATAATCGCATAACTTTTGAAAAGAAAGTCCCGATGATTGGCATAAATCATTCAAATCGAATAAATAATATTATTTTTTAAATATTAATATTCTGTATAAATTATTGTCACATCTTACCGGAAATCGTTATATTTTAAAGTTCTCTAAATAAAATTAAATCTTCTTATTTAAAAAAATTATCTCACATTTAATATTGTAAAACAATATGACCGGAAGTCGGCATCTTTCAGTGAAATAAAATAATGCAAAAAAAAAAAACACCACAAGGTGGTTACAAATGCAATTATATTTAATCAATTTTTTCGATTATATTTTATGTGAAGAATTTTTCACAGAGGCCCAATGAATATTATACAATGAAATCACTTGCTTCATCGGTAGAGGAGACCAAAGCCAATTGAACCAATTTGACTTTAACATTTTCTACGTCTTGCATATAAAGTTTACGATAAAAATACTTATAATCAACGTCAGACAATTTAACTGCCCACCAAATTCGTATATGATTTTTTTTTAATCTCATATAAATTAAGCTATATACTCATAAACCAATTGAGTGAAATGCTGCAATGACCCCGACCCCGGGGTCATTGCAGCATTAACGGAATGTTGATTGAAATGTAGAATTTAGGCACATAGTTGTCCAATTTCAATAACTTCGATGACGAAAAGCAGTTTTTATAATTAGTTTAAACTTACTCTTCAAAATTTCAATTATTTTTAACGTAATACACTATATATTCAAGAAAATCTGTTTAATCACGAACCGTAACTACTTGATGTAATAAAAAAAGAAAAACAAATATATGTTAATATCATAGTTTGCTTTAATCTTGATAAAAACAGAAGAAGAAAAAGTTTTTTTTATGAATGAGATAAAACTTTACCCCAAACAACGTGTAAATATATTAATTAAAATAAAAATATAAACTTCACATTAGGAAAGAGAGGACAACGAAAAAATAAGTACATTGACTAAATGTTACGGACGGACATGCACTTGAGCAAGACTTGGGAGCTGTACTCACAGAAACTTAAAAAAAAACTTGGGTTTAGTTGTAGTACGGGGTCAATTATACTGGTATAATTATCCCCCGAAAACATTAAAACGGAAACAATATAAACTACTTTTTTAAAAGAAAGACAAACATTCCCGGGTTACGAATAACCTGGCAATATTTGAAAATCTCCTAGTACCACCACAGTCAGCTGAAAATGTTACTTGTGTTGTGATGGAGGACTTAGCTAGCCCAGGAATTGAACACACTACGCCGCGCCTGGGTGGGACCCAAACGCGATGTCAACTCGGCAGAAATCGCTCCAGTGGATAAGTAATAAAACGTAGTTTATAGGCACTTTATAAAAAAAAATTGTCTAAAGAAACAGATAAATTTTTAAAAATTTGACGGCCGGCATAGTCCAGTGGTAACGCATTGGACTGCCATTCCGAAGGTCGCGGGTTCGAACCCGGCGTGCGCAAATAAATTTTATTTGATTAATTTGTGTTATTTCACAATTAATTAATTAAAATTAATTAAAATTATATTTAGTATATTTGCGGCACGTTCCAGAGTGGAAGATACTACCAGTATCGCCCTGGTGTAAGACCACCATTCAGAATTGAAACGTTGCTCCAAATGGCTTTAGCCGTGTTTAGTGACTAGATCTGAATAGCCAGGTACTTCCCCACCTTCCTCTTTCCCTTCCCCACTTACCTTCAGCCTCACAACATCCCCCAATTGAGGATGCCATAGTCTCACTGGCTCCAGACGGGAGCAGTTGGGACTCTTGTGAGGTTTTCACTATAAAAAAAAAAAAAAAAAAAAAAAAAAAAACAGTAAATAATAAAATATATTCTGGAATCGTTAATAAGTCGTTTTGAAATATTTAGCCGTGTTAAGTAATCAATAGTATCCGGAAACGCGGTGGCAAAACGTGGAATTCCATAGCCGTTTTTAATTTATTAAAAATATTTATAAAATCAAAGACAAAACAATTAAATGTATTCTAATCAGGGTGTTGTTATAACAAAAGAACGCCGGCAGGGATATATCCCGGCCGGACGCCACGCAGCTGCATTATCTTAACAACGAAGTTTAGGTCTGATCAAATTCACAATAAAGTATTATTTTTTAACGAAATTAGTTTTAATACAGAGAATATCCAAATAAACCTTTTTTGTGTATAAAAACATATCGGCTTCTTTGTCTGGATGTGGTGTGATTTGATTTATATTTTTTTATGAAACATTAATATGAAGCATCGAGGAAATATCGAAGTTTTACGCTGTCCTCTAGCTGGTATTAGTATAACTCGCACGTGTTTGGTTCTACACAAACTGTGAAAAAAATCAGCTTCTCATTGGGTGGTCATGTAAAATGAATGTTATTCATTGATGTATTAATGTCTAATATTAGTCTATAATATTGCTATTGTTACAATAATATTGCAATTTTGCCATTTTGCCGTGCTAAAAACACTTTATTCAACTTCTCGAAATTAGATGTATATTTGTAGGAAATATAATTGGCATCTGATTATAATATTTACAATATTGTTTTCATTTAAAAAAAAATTTTGAATACCAAACCAGAGTCCCAACTGCTCCCGTCTGGAGCCAGTGAGACTATGGCATCCCCAATTTGGGATGTTGTGAGACTGAAGGTATTGTGGACCTCGAAGGAGATGACGTAGTGGGAAAGTACCTGGCTATTCAGATCTGGTTACCAAACACTAATTGTAAAATAGTACAAATTAATTTTAGTAAAATTTATTTGAGCCCGTGACCTTCGGATTGCTAGTCGAGAGCCTTACCCCTCGATAACGGAGGCCGAGATTTAGGTACGTTTTAAATTATGTTTTGCATTTGAAAGTAGACGTTTATTACAATTTGGGAGGAGGGTATGTGTACCGCCGCCCCGGGAACCATTTATTGGATAACCCACACTTCTGCCATAGGTCACCCCAAGTTGTTGGATATGTTTGGTGACTTAGCAGGAGTGCCCGAGTTTATGGGGTGAGGTGTGTTGGGAGCTTGGCGGCGGATGCGCCTGCCTAATAACTGCGTGGTGGGCCGGATCGATTATTCCTCTTCCAACGAATGGCCTTGCAACGCAGTAGGAGAGTTAGATTCTTATGTATATTACTCGAACACACTGAACCCCAGATTACTACCCACCCATCAAACCTATTTACTTCCCAGAACTCACTCTCCTTCCTTTCCTTCAAAATTCCCTCAACACAGCATTCACAAAGATGACATAGGCCCTGAGGGTTACGATTTTCCTCAGGGCCTCCTGTGTGATGTATATGATGTAAAAATATACAAGAGATAAACAACAATCTCGCTAAACGTTGGCGGTGACCTATGGTAGGGTTATTGGTTATCTAATAAATGGTTCCCGGGGCGGCGGTACACATAATTGTAATAATTCTCAAGGGCTCTGATGTACAGACATTATGGCTCCTGTTGATTGACGAAGATATACTAAAACATCGTTGGTTGGAATCGTAGCTTGAAATGACTTTAGCCATGTTTAGTAATAAACAAATTAGAATAAATTTTTTAGCAATCATAATTTAATATAGGAAAAATTTAATTCTCACCAATCTAATCGCCGCAATTTTAATAGGCATATATTATGGATATTACGCTTTGTTTCAACTTAATCATTACAAGAAACTTACGTCGGGAGAGATGGTAAAAGATACATTAAAATAAAATTTTATTCAATCAAAGTTTAAAATTTCTCTTATAAAATGACCCAGACAAACCTCACCCCATGAACCCGGGCAACCCTTCTAAGTCACGAAACGTAGTAAATGATGTATTAAATTTACAATTTTTGTTTAATCAAGTTGAAAAGATTTTTTTAGCATGGATTTGACGTTTGCGAAAGTTCCATTTCAATATAAATACTCGTGAGGCAGTCTATCCTCTGTAAGTATAAAGTCATTTTCATAGAATATGGATGTACTAACAGTATCTAAAAAGTACGACAACGCGCGCGAAATTGGCGGTTAAGTTACAACGCATGCAAGCCGTCAAGTTTGTCAGAAATATATAGATCAACAAAATAAATCGTGTAAAATGTATATGCGACCGAAAAATGGGCGTGGCTTACAGCTAAATCTCGATGACACAAGTTGATCTGTAGGGATTTACATATGTATGCCAGCTTGGGTAATGGATCAACATATCCGGGGTGGATCAACAAATGTAAACGGATCAACATATACCTGGCGTTCCGTCGCGCGAGATCAACATAGTACGAGAGGGGATAAATATATTTATATATAATTGAAGTTTGTTGAATTTGTTCAAATTTGAAATAAATAAATTAATTATAAAACGAAATAATCGAAAACGTATGCTGTAGTGGGACTTTAATTCAATAAATGGCCTAAAATGGCAAATTTTTATACTTAAATTACTACAGATTTCAAATGAAAATAACTTGTTTAAAAATTGCCCAATCTATATAAAAATTAAATTTTTCTCTTTGTTACGAATCACTATAATGGAATAACTTTATTTCAAATGCACACGTGAATTAATTAAATCGATATTTGTAAAAACAATACACATTCTGTAATGGCGTCGCAAAAATTCACATTTGGTTTTGGAAATGTATTAAAAACAACAATATTTTTATATAATACAGTTGAAAACACGTTGAATAGTTGTACAAATGATTAGCAGATACACTGGTACAATAATATTAAATTAAAATGATATACTTACGACATTTCAATGATTTATGTATCTGACAGTTGTAAAACGCACGCGACACAATCTGAGTAGATTTTGGAATAAAAAAGACGAATTGAAACTTCCATAGAAGACCTATCAACCCTAGGATTTGCAACTTCTATGTTTTAACGGATAAAGCATTTTAATAGCTTCCTTTTAAGTGCAAAATTTTAAAATAAATATTTTTCCAAATCACGAGGTAATTTGCAAATTTTTTCAATAAAGCAATCGGAGGCATTTAAATTGGCGCATTTATATTACCGAAAGCAATCATGTGGTTATGCTGGGGTTGTAGGGTAGGTATATTGCAAAACAGTTTTCTAACAATTTGAGTTACATAAATGACATGTTTTTGACGACACCGTCGATAAGGGGGCTACGCTATATTCCGATTTCCTTAACCCATTACCTCCATGATTTTTTTTTAATGTTTATAAACTTGAATCATCATTATAACCCGATAGTATAGACTTCAAGGAGAACCCATAATCAGTTTTAGAATATTCCGCCCGCCCACCCTCTCACCGGAGCGTCTAGAAAATTGATGCCTAAACGCAACGCTTGGAGGTAACCCCCCTAAGCAAAATTTACGTCAAGTATGGGTAAAATGCAGTAAACTGTATGATTTATATTGATAATTTAAAATAAATAATTGCCATTGTTTATAATTCAATGAAAATAAAATTTATTAATGAAAAATACACAAAAAACAAAAAATTCAATATTAGAAAAAACCTTCTAGAATGAGGAAAACTAACCAAATCTAACCAAATTATTCTCTAAGTGATACCGTTCGAAGCAGTCAAAATGAAGGGCGCGGTTGCAGGCCCGGCATCGATAGACTGCTGGATTTTTTTACATAGAGCACAACGAATTCGAGATTCGCCACGATATGTCAAATGAAATTCTCGCATTCGACGCACACGATTCCCACCTTCCTTCACACGAGAATCTCCGAATTCGGCATTGACCTGATTTGGAAAAGACAATAAAAGAGTACGGGTAACCTCCACACGGAATGCCTTCCGGGAAGGTTTTCTCTGTCGCCTAGTCATCTGGTTTCCCATATCATGGTCGTACTTCCTAAAGAAGCATAGCAACTTCCATCCATTTAAAAGAGTGCTGCTCAGGCAAGATGCAAATAAAGGCCAGTACCACTTCTTTGACCGAATGTTGACCCGATAATTTTGTATACCATTATCATGGAGGTCAACCCCACCCATTCCCAAATTATAATTTCGTGTTGGCACGCTGGGCAACCGATTTTTTTTGCATGCTTCCTTCAAAACCTTGCCTTTTTTGTCTTTCTTCAATTTCTGCCAACTCTGCACTTGATTTACTGGCTCCATTCGATCATAGTTCGTGGCCACTGTTACTTTACGGTTGTCCTAACTAACGGTATACGAGGATTTGGCTTTCTACGTCTACCACCGCATCAAATTCACCTGCTAGGTAAATGTTCGCTATGCGCAAGGGAAATATAGAAGAAAATGTTACCTTTAGGCAATTACTTTCCTGTCTTCAACTTGCCTGAAGCTTTAAGGTTAGGGAAGCGAACTGGCTTACATATGCCAGTAGCGCACATTCTTTTATCTTTCAGGATACACATCAAATGGTGAGATGTGAAGAAATTGTCCATAAATAACTCATGGCGTGCGGGGAACTCTATATATTCCATCATAGACAGTACGAAGGATAATCTTTGACCTAATATGGAGTCATATGTATCAGATGCTCAGGAATATGGCATTGCTTGGAAACAGGTAGCCTTCGGAGGAAGCAAGACACTAAATCTCGTAGCCAACTTTGATTGGCTTATTCTTAATGTACATCTTGCAATAATGTCGACCGAAATATGGCACCATTTGCTCGTCGATGGAAAGTTTGTGAAAAAACATCAAATACAAATAAAGATGGAACGTTAGTCATTATTATACCTTAGCCATTCTGTCGGTTATATCTAGATTGATTAAAAATGTATATAGCGCTTTAAAAGCTCGAAATGTGGACGTTGGTTCCTTTTTTGATGACGCTTACACCCAAGGTCGGGTCAGACGAATAATAATCTGTGGTAGATGGCAATGTATTGTAGCCGGTCAACACAGAAACCAAGAAAACGCTTCAATTCGTATATATCTTACTAGAATTCGGTATTGGTTTTAAATCGAGCGTATTTGATCATCCTCTCAAGAATAAACTGAATCACTTCGTCATCAAAGAATAATGAAAACACTTGAAAAGCATTATAAGACTTCAGCTTTTCGTACATATCTTTATGCACCACATTCAGCGGTTCAGGAACGCAACAGTTTACTGTAGTTTTAATTTTTTGGCTGGTGGTGCATTTTAATTAGATATTCGCAAGGTATTACGACTCGCACCAGAGGATGTCGAAGGCTGATTCCAGTCAAGTCGTGATTTGCCATCAAATCATCGTCAATCAGCTCTTCGTCCGTCTGTTCATCAACATTCTATGTTTAAAAATATCCAAAAACTGCAGACTAACTATTATTTTTAATGAAAATCACCCAAAACCGTATTATTTGAAGGCAAGCTAACCAAAAACATATGAAAACACTGTCACAGCTAACCTCCAAACGTTGCGCGCAGGCATCACCTGATTTCAGTGACATCCAGCGGTCATCTTATGCATATAATACTATGTTGAAACAGTGTTGTCGACTATTTCATCTTTTGATAACAATATGTGATTCACGCATGTTTTTTTTTTTTCCGTTTTAATTTTTATTTTTTTTTCAAAATGGGTCTATTTTCAGGGCTTTAGTAAAAAAAATATTTAAAATAGAATAATTAATAAAATTTATTAAATTATATTAATTATTGAAAGCTAACATACCAATCTGTAAATGCTGCATAACAACATGGTGGGATTTAGCTTTATTCACAGTGAAAAAAATCATACTTTTCATCTATTTTTTAATGCCTATAGGCATCGTCGTGGAGGTAATGGGTTAAAACGTATAAATAATTTGCACTCGAAACAAACATGCAGTACAACCAAAAAAAAACTGTTGCTCATCACATGTGGGCAGGGTCCGAAAAGCATTCTACCAGTTTTCCTGAACGGGAACTTCTGAAAATAATAGAAGAAACAAAGTTTCCGGGGCACATCACCAACAATAATCAAAAAAATGAATTTCACTCGATAAATTTCACATATTTGATTTTACGAGCCTGTTTTTAATTTGATTAATTGAATACCTTAAGGTAATTTATAAATTATTCAATAAGTAATTTAAAAATATAAACTTTATATAATTATAAAAAAAAGGTATTTACTTATTTACATATCCTCCAAAATGATTATATGAGCTACGAAATATTTGTATTGTGTCCCAGGAGTGTGATTGATTTTATTAGTATAAGTATATTGTTGTTGCATTTTCTTAAGAGCCAGCCTTCCGTGTAAAAAAATTAATTTAAAAAGAATCCGACGGAGGTGTCACTGTCTGAATTCGTATTAGGAATAATTTTGGTATTTTTTAATAATTAAAATGACGGAATTAAATTACCTTCATCATTAATTCGTCGACAGATTTAATTAATTATTTTTTTTTTTTTTAATTTACCTAAAATGTACTGAAAGTAATTTGTATAGGTATACAAATAACTTTTCTTTACTAAAATACTTCTATAACTTTTATAGAAGTAAATTTATAACTTTTATAAAAACAAAAAATATTTACATATCAATAAGGTTTTTCTTATATGGTTATCTTTAAAGGGTGTCCGGGGGTAAAGTGCTCAAACTTCAGGAGTTGATTCTAAATGCTAGTAGAAGTAAAAAAGATGAATAAATTTTTCGAATTTCCATTTTTTTTCCACAAAAATCTATTTTCCGTAGAAGAAATTGCTTTTTCTAAACAAAAAATTAAACTTTTTTACTCGAAAACTATCTTAAAACGTTGGAATTCCAAAAAAGTTTTTAAACTTTTTTACTTGTACTATCATGTAGAATCACCACTCGAAGTTTGTGCACTTTACCCCCTACATCTTGTATAATATGCGCAATATAATATTTATACACATGTTATATCTACTATTGTATTTTTATATAAATTATATACACGTTTACATTTTTATGCTTATCAAATTTATTATAGTCTAAAGATAGATAGAAAGACCCCAAGTGCCCCCTAAGATCCTACAAATCAGAAGACTTTTTTTGTAATTATTTTTTTATTCATTTAAACAATTCAAAAACTATAAAGATTAATAAAACATGCAAGCAACATAAAATTATATTCTAAAATGTATTTTTTTATAATTTCCTCTCATAAAAAAGCAGTGTCTGTATGTTTGTGTGAAAGGGGCTTTATTTATTTACATTTTTAAGAAATTACTACTTTTAATAGTTTAGGCTTTCAGTGAACTTTCAATTTTATTGTTAACTTCTCTAAATATTATTTGTTTAAATTGTCAAATATAATTTAAGCACAAACATAATACAAGATTCACTCAAAATGAAATATTGGTGCTTCCGAAATGTCCCAATAAAAGTAAGTCTGTCGAAAACTATAATTCACCCCTTTCCCCCAACAAATTTTGCTATTATATTGTTAAAGAATTCAATTCATTGATCAAACTTCTAGCGTTTGATGCAACGATCCCAACAATAAACTGGGCTATACACCATAAGATAGAAGCAACAACTTGTTTAACATTTTATCATTCTTTTTACCACTCTGACAATAATCACTTTTGCAATTGTCATGTTCACTGAACGCGTGATTGCAACTGTTGCTGACGTCTACGTACAAGTTATTAATTCTGTTGTCAGTCGCAACGCAAGGAAACGGATTCCAGAAGATTTTTATCAGTAAAATCCTCGGTCCCTACTTCAAAGATCTGCTGTGGAGGGCTAAGATAAAGGCAAAAGAAAGGGGATTCAGATACGTGTGGTACAAAGACTGCAAAATAATGGTTAAAAAAATGAAGGCGATAGATTAATACATTACATCAAACATTGCGATGATCTTAAAAAAATTGATTAGTTTTTTTGGCTGAGAGCTCCTATCTGGTCATTCACTGGGTCGATTCCCTTTATATGGGAGAGTCATATTTTAAACTTACTTTCATACTGAAACAATAATTATTCACCTCCTCCACTTTCAATCAAAGGTTGAAATCGACGACACGGCAATAATAGTGAATGGTAATAATTGGACAGAAACTTTTTCGAAAGCAACTGTATGTATTTTACTTGTTTCAAAATGGTTAAAATACAACAAACTTGTCTTAAACTACAGCAAAACATTTTACTTACCTTTTTATAAAAACATAAGAAACAATCCAAAAGACAACCTTAAGAGGAATCCCGGTAATTCAGAAACTTATTTAATAGGTATTTAGCCCAATTATTGCTATTCCGCTCTGTGCTACGGTCAGTCATCGTGCTGTAGATGTGTGAGTGTGCGAAGAAAAACTCCGCCGAGAAAGCCCGCCAAATAATTATTCCTTTGGCGCTTTGCTTTGTAGTATCATATTACATCGATGTTTGCCATCGAAGTCGCTACAGGATTATCTGCATGTGTGTGGAGTGGAGACAAGAATAAACAATCAATTTCTTGTGCCGGGACGTTCCATCCTTAGCCACCTAAATAAGCTATTATATACATACTAGCAGTTCAAAACCCGCTCCGCGGGTTTTGAACTGCTAGGCCCTGCGGGCGGCTCTTAGTTGGGCTTCGCCCATTTTAAGTGATATTAACAACAGTTACATTTAATAGATAGATATTAGGACATTCACAGAGAGAGGGTGAGTATATATATTGTTAAAACACGGAACAGGAAGGAGTTAATTAATAATCACATGCTAAATTTACGCATAATAAGAATGACAGTTGTTTGAATAAATGAAATTTTACGTAATTGTGATGGATTATTTCAAATGAAACACTATTATTGACTACATGTCTTCAACTGATATTAACTGTTATCGTACCTAATATAATTAGCTCATAGGAGACTTGCAGTGCTTAAATATGTGTTACAACCGTCAATGTCTATAAGTTTAATCAATATCGTTTAGTTTGTCACAATTAAAGATAGTTATAACAAAGTTGACTTAAATAATAGATTATTACATATTGATTAATTGTACCCGTGTTTATGAATAAAAGGAGGGTAATCATTTTCAGTAATCATTTGGTAATTCTTTACCTACAACTGTTACTGTATCTAATAAAGCTTAAAGTTAGATTATATATACACCTTCATCAGGAGAGAAAAAATCTATATATAAAGGTAGATTATTACAATATAGCGCCCCTGAGATGATATCTCACAAAAGCGGCGCTATGCAAATTGTCCAATAAATAAATAAATATAATGTTTACATTTTATTGTGTATACACCGAAGTCAAAAATTAAATACAGATTGCAATTGGGAAAGAAGAAGTGGAAGGAGGGGGGAGGGGTAAGAGTAGGCTGGGTTTATAATAATTAGGAATTACAATATTGTTAGACGGGAAAGACCAGTTAAGTGGGAAAATATTTAAAAGAGAGTTTATAAAAAAATTCTTGTTAATTATATCTGCTTTTATATAAACATGTTTCCTCATTTCTAAAATTTCAAAATTATTTATAGTGAAATATTTTAAGACCTGAAAAAAACAAATAGAATATAACCATAAAACAATATATTCATAAGACAAATAGCATTTAATTAGGGTTATTCTAATAAATTGAAAGTTGAAATACTAAATAAAAAAAATTAAACATATTCTCTTCAAACGGTCTTTTTAAAGATAAAAATAAACAATGGCGTAGAATTCTGCTTGTGGATAACGATACTTCTAAAATTATATATAAAAACAATTCTGGTACTATTCAACTGGCGTTTTACATGTCAATATAAAATCAGATATAATTAATAAGCAAAAAAAATATAAATAATAATGAAAAATGCCATTACAAAGTGATAAGCTTCCAGAAGAAATCTTCTTATTATGCTTGTTAATCGTAAGTAGTCAAATATTGTGAGCTGCATATTTAAATATTCGCGCCATTCATTTGGTTCGTTTTTAAACCGCCAGAGGTGCGCTCTGTCGGCCATCTATAGCCGCGCGTATCGGCCATATTGAATAAGGAACGCGTGATTTTTTATAAACGTCAAACATAATCACGTAACTGTGGATAATTTTCATTGTAATGTAATTAATCCAATGGATTATGAACTTTCTAAAACATATTTTCTTCGATATTATCCAAAAATTATATGAGCAGAAACGATGCTTTTGAAGAAATCTCGTATTATTATGAGGCGATCCTATTTTAGTATGAAATCGTGTCTTAATTTTCAAGTTAGCTGAATTTACCCGAAACAGACAATTTTAATTCGACCAATCAGAGGTCCTAGATCGTCCAGAAGCTGGCGTAATAATACTATCATATTGTCTTTGCACGCACAAAATATCACGCAAGAAATAAAAGCGGAGATACATGAGCCTCACATGACATGTTTTAATAATTGTTCCAAATCTATTCTGCCTAATCTAAAAACCAGTTTTAGACTGAAGGAACTAAATAGGTACATTTTCGTAATAAAATAGGAGGCCTAGGTACATTATTTCATAATTTATTGTATTGCTCTTACTTACTTGAACGGTCAGTGGCTGAGTGGGCATCGCGTTTGGGTCCCACCCGGGCGTCCCATGTTCGATTCCTCGGCTGGCTAAGTTCTCCATCACAACACAAGCAATATCTTCCGCTTAGTGTGGTGGTAGTAGGAGTTTTTCAAAAGTTAGGTTATTCGTAACCCGGGAATGTTTGTCTTTCTTTTAAAAATTAAAAAAATCTTACTACCCATATAATAAAATAAAATATGTAGGTGCGTACATTTGAACTGCCTCCGTGGTTGAAGGGTTAGGCTCTTGGCTACGAATCCGCAGGTCGCGGCGTGCGCAAGTAAATTTTATTAAATTAATTTGTGTCGTTTTGCTAAATTAATCAATTAAAAATAATATTAAATACTTGTTTGGACAGATAGTTATCTTTTTTGTTTATCAAAACTTAACTAAACCATTCAAGTTGTTTGAGACAGGGAAAAGTATAAATATAAAATATTTATTTTTTATTTTAGTAAAATTCCTGAAATTAACAGGTTTTAATTCCCTTGCGATGTTTATTTGGCCAAAATGATCAATTTTTACCACATAAACATCGCAAGTGACCAATTTTCGATATAATATTGCAATTTTTTGTTCACTATTTTGTTTTACTATTTTTGTTACTATTTTTTTTTATTATTGTGTTTTGTTAATAGAGCCAACGCCAATGCCATTCGTTGAAATTTTGAAAATGACACGAAATCCATAACACCCTTGCCAATCACCACACTGCAAATCGGATTATTTTATTATTTATTATTATTATTTTATCCGTATAAACATTGTAATTATTATAATAAAACAAATAATTTATTTATTTATTTGTTAAGACATACACAGTACAATAAGATACAGTTAGATATTTTTAGTTATTACATAGTTGTAGTACCTATTACGTATGTCTATAAAATATCATTACGTAATTTCGCCTGAGATTGTTATAAAAGAAAGGAAGTGTATGGATAGATAATAATAAATGAATTGAAAACAAGAATTATAATAAGCTCACGAATTGTAATTGACTGTTAATACATAGGAGTTTTGAAAAATGATGTGAAATTATTTTTGAAATATGTTGCTAAGAAATTTAATAAGTTAGTTTTGTATATTAGAAAGGAATCATGAAAGATGTCTAAGGGCGAGTTGTTTCGGAAAAAATCACGTGTGAGAAAGTCATCACAACGTCAATCCACTCAATTTTCCATAAATGTTGCATTTCCATAAGGGTTGTTTCATCGTCCGTCAAGAGAAAATTCAACGAAATATTCATAAAATGTGATCACCCGAAATCGGCCGGTTAACGCGATCCGCCATTTTGAAAAAGATTGACGCATGCGCAAACGTCACAATTGCGATCTGACATATCGTATGTGCCAATTACTGGTGATAACGACCCTCACTATTTTGGCAAATAACGCAAAGAAAACCCAACGAATAAAATTTATGAAGTTAAAGGTTTTGTGGGAAGAAGTTTAGATACCTTTTCTAGATAAAATATTGTCGAAATTCGTTTTTATATCGTTGGTTTCCGTGATTTAAAATGACGAAAAAACTGGTAAAAATATTGAAAAACTACAAGTTTGTTTCTTTTGTCGACCAATATATCACAAATTATGACCAACATAGTAGCCAGGTGGCCTGGAGATACCCATCTTTTTAATAGAAGCAGCATCAAAGTAAGGTTGTAATGCGGTGAGTTTGGAGATGAAGTGATTGTTGGAGATGGTGGTTATGGAATAAAGCCATATTTACCAACACCCTTAAGGAATTCCGTTTCTCGAGAACAACATTTATATAAAGAAAGTCAGATCAGGACCAGAAATGTTGTTGAAAGAACTTTTGGAGTTGTTAAAAGATGGCTTCCAGTCCTTTCTTCATAAATTAAAATGCATGTAGGTACAAGGGATCATTGTAACAAGATCAACCACCTGTATTCATAGACCCCTTGGACGAGGTTAACGAAGTACTGGTGCAAGCACCAATCTTTAACAGGGGAGATGACCACGTTCGTCAAACCCTCATATTTTGCCAGATTGATGGACTAATAAATAGTAAAATACTACCCAGCACAAAACGCCCTATCTTACCTCCTTCTGTACCATTAAGCCTGTCGTCCCACGTGTCGGTAAGGAATCCACATAAGCCGAGTGCTGTAAAACCCTGCATTGCAAGAGAGGTTCCACAGTAGACCGCCTTATAAACTGTTTTCTTACTTTACTTCTCTGTGCAGAACTCGGTTTATATTGATTCTTTACCAACCCATGGGGCAACACTTTCTGTAACATCTTCCGCCTGGAGACTCGAACACATGTGTACAATCTCTTGGTACATGAGCGAAGATAATAAAAGTCTTTTGAATTTCAAAACAATAATGTCTTTATTCAAAAATAGCTGTACCCCGCCACGTGTTGCTGTGGCTCAGTCTGTTTTACCTGTAACAGGTGTCATCTAAATAATGTAGGTATATAAAAACACACGCATATTTGAATGCAACATTGTGTCTAAATTTCAAAGCAATCAGTGAAGAACTTTCAGAGATTTTCAACAAACGACCATTTACATATATTCAGAGATAGATAGTTAACATGTACAAAATAATTAATGTAACGATAAATCTTCTATTTATTTTATACTTTAATGTTTATAAACTTAGTAAATTACTTTGTTTAATAATAGAGAATACATACTATTAGAAATGTTTTGAACAACTATCTCACATATACATATATTATGTAATATGCATTGGATCGTTATTGAATGTGAATAACTTAAGTGTAACTGCATACTCTTACCTAATTTCATAAAATAAATAGAGTACCAAGATGTAGTATATTCTTTTATTTGTATTTTACATAAGTGAGGAACAAAATATATCAAAATAATATAACAAATTAAAATAAAAGATAAAATAAGTAAGGCACCTACCCAGTAGAAATTGAAAAAAAAAAGATAAATGGACAAATAGAAAAAAAATGAATAAATCGGAAGGTTGCGGCTTCAATTTCCATCAGAGGCATTTATTTTTTCTCAGAGTTTGTTTATTTTGAAATATGTATGGGTGTTTCAGACTAATATTTATTGATTATAATAATTTGTTAATATAAATTCAGTTAAAAATAAGAAAATAAAGGTTTAAAATAATATTTATGGTATTTTCCAATTATGTTCTAAATCCTGTATTAACAATTAGTTAATGTTAATTAAGTATTAATCTTAAGTGTACCGTACCATACCGTCTACAGTACCATACTTATCTACCAGGTAACTATGGTACTCTATATTATCTCCATATATAGTTAGTAATAACATAGATCATTCTAGAAATGTATTACATAGTAAATCACATCAAGGTCGCTGTAGCGACTTGATTAGCGATTGATTAGCGATTGTGATTATTTATTTTTTATTAATGCCCTGAAAAAAGTAAAATTATACCAGAATACTCTCTCGGAAGAAAGAATAATTTACAGCAAAAATACATACTTATACAATGGGAAAGAAACATTTAAGAACATAATATAATGGACTAGTTAATTGTGTGCGAATGCATTCATTCATCTTGTTCTAACAATAATTGACAATAATTGAAAAACATTAGAAAGAACACAAAAGATTATACGGCCCATAAAGTAAAGGTCACACAGCATTAAAAATATGCATAATATAAAAACCTGGACATGCCGTGCATAATATTGCATAAAATGCATTTTTTTAAATTTACAGTTGTAAAAGGAAAGAAAAGAAAAATGCAGTCTTACTGGAGTACCCCGTCATAAGTACACAATGTACATTTGTTAGTATTATCATGTAATATAATGTAGGTAATTGTGAAGCCAGAAAATACTTCATAAGAATTGTGTACATAAAAAAGAGAAAAATTATTAAAATTAATATTAGTACATTAAAGAATTCACCCAGTAGATAGTGAACAGAGGGAATAAACTGCTTTCATCTCAGTTTAGTTTTAGCATGACTCCGATATTACTCGTTCTTGTCTCAATAATCCAATTTTTTTTTGAACCGGAAATCGGTATGTATAATAATAATAGGGGGCGCTTCTGTCAAAAGGGTTGGATTTGGATGCTTCAACAACATGAGAATACATTAACTAATCAGATTATTATCTTAAATAAAGCAACGATAGTGAAATACAAATATTTTGTACTAAAATCTACTAATAGTTTGTTTGAAAACTTGTATTAAGTCAGTCAACAAATTCGTTTACATTTAAAGGAGATGAAATTGCTCTTAGGATTGAGGTTTCTGGGGCGCTGCTATCAAAACGGTTGGATTTGGATGCATTAACAACATAAGAATACATTAATTAATCAGATTAATTTCTTAAATAAAGCAACGATAATGTAAAATAATTGCTTTACACTACACTCTACTAACATCTTATATAAAATCATTCGACAAATTCGCTTACATTTAAAAGGAGAGGAAATAGGTTTTTAGTTCGTTGGTTCTGGGGCGCTGTTGTCAAAGGGGTAGGAGTTGGAAGCTTAAAAAAATGTGAAAATGCATTAATTAACCAGATTATCTTAAATGAAGAACTAATATAAAAGTAGGAAACATTGTAGTAGTAGTTAGTAAACTGCAATCAACACCATAATAAACCTCAGCTGTGGCGCTAACCAAACTCCCACCTTCTTCCACCACCAGCTAGCTCCTGCAGCACCAAAGTGCTGATGTCATCGTCAAACACGCTGGAGTCCGTCAATCGAAGTAGCCACTATGCTCTGCATAAAATTTGTGTCCACCGCCAGTCCTCTCCTGAATTTCTCTGCTACCGTCCTTGAAGCATTATTAAAAGTCAATTAATAAACATATATACCAGCATGAATTAAACAAAGCATCAGGGCAACCAATTACTAAATATAACAGTTCATTTAACAGCATTATGGCGTTAAGATTAATACCAATTAATAAATATATTCCAACCTGCTTTGCCCGACGCTTCATATTTTCAAACCGAGCTCGGAGCTGTTTGACAGAATCCATCGCCATTGAAATCGGATACAAGAGTAAGCCATGTCGCCTCTCGTTGTTTGAAGATGACTGCGTCGGTCTTTTTATTGGTGAGAATATGGCTATACTTCCTCACCAACATTGCATTGTTTCCTGAAAACACATTTCATATTTATAAGTAACAAGATCGTACAAGGAATTGCTGATATAAAATTAAATATGCACTTGAAATATTATATTTAATAGGTCAAAATACACAAATCCATCTTCACGTTTCTTACGGATATTTTTTTGAACGTTATTTATAATATTCCTCGGTAACACATTATTAAAGTGTGGCGGAATGCAACATAATATATAAAAATAAACAAAAAATTTGATAAAAATTTGAAATTTGGATAAAACGCGATGCTTTTAGAGAGTTCCGCCTGTCTCATTGCACAGAAACACCGGATAATATTACAAGCGATAATTATATAGAGGTATCGCAAATGTTTTCATTATGATCGTTTATGTTGTTTAGAAGACGAAACTCTACATAATATTATCAAGCTTTACATTGGGATTTAGGAAAACAAAATGCTTACTCACCTATACGGTTACAAACATGTGTATTATTTATTCATAAAGTTCATATTTATTATGGAAAAAGGGTATAATTTACAATACTTACAGTAAGTTTGGATCCATTTTAAGTTTTCAACAATTGAGACAATAAACAATCACAAAATACAAGCAGTCCAACAACGCGACGGCGGGAAAAAGTTTTGACAGATTGATAAAAATACGAGGTGTTGCCAGCGTAAAAATAATTCCTGTCTCGCAAAAAAATTATTCTCTGCAATAATTGCCCGATTCGGCGGGGAACACTGGAACGGATTATTCAAATATAACGGAAGCTTTTTCGGAGTTGAAACAACCCAATTTGTATTTGAATAAAATCGACATGAAGATTTTCTTACATTTGAATAGAACTCGGGAATCTGAATAATTGTTCAGCTTTTCCGAAACAACTCGCCCTTAATGTAGTAATTTTTCGTAATGGGTGTATGTTGTGATTGCTCGAGTAATTACTGAGTTGTTTGCTGCATTGGTATTGTTGGCTTCAATGTGAAATAGTATAGTGTGCCTGGTACGCCTCGTTGGAACATTTAAACCAATGACGGATAGCAATTCGGGACTATCTATTTTATTATTTAGCAGATTATGTAGAAACAACAGGTCTGACAATGTGCGTCTTTTTTGTAAAGTTAACATATTATTTGTAGTTTTGTTTTATTTCTTGAGTAAATGTTTCGAAAATTTATTCTGTATACTTTCCACTAAATCTATGTATACCTTATATTGAGGATTCCATATTGTGGAAGCATACTCCAGTGGACTTCTGACCAATGAACAAAACAAAATTTTCCGAGTCTTAGCACTTTTGAAAACTTTGCATATTCTTAATAAGAAACCTAGCATTCTGTAGGATTTTGAAATAATGTGTTCAATGTGCTTTTCAAAAATTAATTTGCTATCTAAGTAAACACCTAGATCTTTACACGTAGACATAGGTTGTAAAGGTTTGTTATTCAAGTTGTATGGATAGATGATTTTGTTTTTATTTCTACTAAATGTAATCGAGTGACACTTAGATATGTTTAAGGACAATAAATTTGATTCACAATATACGCACAAATTATCAAGATCGCTTTGCAATTCCATGCAATCGGGTAAACACTGTATAGCTTTATAAATTTTCATGTCATCCGCGTATAAAACAAAGTAACTATTTTTAAAGCATACGTAAATGTCATTTATATAAATATTAAATAAGAGTGGTCCAAGATGAGACCCCTGGGGCACACCTGAGACGATTTCCGTTAAGCAAGATGCAAAACCATTGACAACCGTGATTTGGTGCCGATTATTGACGTATGATGCGATCCATCTATAGAGGTCACCGTGAATTCCTAGACCTAATAACTTTTGTAAAAGAATATAATGATTAACACGGTCAAATGCTTTAGAATAATCCGTATAAATGGCATCTACCTGGCATCGCATATCCATTTGAGCATGAAGAAAATTGGTAAAAAATTCAAGATTTGAAGTTGTAGAGCGATTTTTCATGAAGCCGTGTTGATTATTTAAGAGTGAGGGTGAGATAGTAGAATATAATTTATTTATTTATTTATTTATTTATTTATTTATTTATTTTTCCATGTTCTCCGCAAAAAGGGTTATTCACCAATACATTATGGAGAAGATTACAAATTAGACAAAAAGTATAGCAAAACACATAAAAAGGTCAGTTTCACTACTTTGTGACATACGTCAAAAGATAATTGTTAAACTGCCTGTAGGTTACGTTAAAAATGTCGATGGTCAATGCAGACTCGTTGAGCAGTTCAGTCGCTCTGTTGACTGGGGCGTTCTGATAGGCAGAAGTCCTCGCTTTTGGAGCATAAAAAAGGGTATGGGACCTTCCACGAGTATACTTGTCTGGGACATATAAGTTAATCTCTTTCAAAATAGGTGGATTATGTATAGTTCCAGAGATTATCTTAAAAAAATGTTTTCCTAAAAATATTTTTCGGCGGGCTTCTAATGTATTAAGATCGAGCATTCCTGCTAAGAATAAGGATGGATACAGGAAAGGGTAGTACATATATTCCCTCATATATAGGTAACGCATGAATCTCTTTTGTACTTTTTCTATTTCGAGAATATGGTTTTGCTCAGAAGGGGCCCAAATAATGGAACTATATTCCAAGATACTGCGAACAAGTGCTTCATACGTTCTTCGGATTGCGATTCCGTTGGTAAATGATCTTGAATTACGAAGAACAAATCCAAGCATTTTGTTGGCACGGGAGACAATATCAGATATATGGGATTTGAAAGAGAGATTTGCTTCAAAAATTACGCCAAGGTCTCGAATCTCATTTTTACGTGTTAATTCATGTTTATTAATGTGGTAGGGGAACAGGAATGTATCTTTGGACCTTGTAAATGTAACGATACTGCATTTCTGAATACTGAAGGGTAAGTTGTTCAGTTCCGACCATTTGACAAGAGAATCAAGATCGTTCTGCAGAAGAATGGAATCGATGTAACTTTTGATTGCTTTGAAAAGTTTTATATCGTCAGCAAAAAGGAGATATTTTGAGTGGTTTATAGTGTTGCCAATGTCATTGATGAATAAGAGAAAGAGAAGGGGTCCTAGATTCGATCCCTGGGGAATCCCGGAGTTAGTTTTGTATTCGTGAGAGATATGGTGTCCGTAACTGACATACTGACGACGATTGCGTAAGTAGCTAGCCACAAAAGCGAGGAAATTCTGAGAGAATCCGATGTCACTTAATTTTTTTAATAAAATATCATGGTCGACTTTATCAAATGCTTTCTCGAAGTCTGTATAAATCACATCAACAGGTACAAAATTTTCAAATGAATTATTAATATAGGTAATGAGATTCATAAGATTCGTTGAAGGTGACAGTGTGGGACGAAATCCGTGCTGATTTTCGGTGAGTGCGTGTTTTGTTTGGTTATATATCTGTGAATAAATTATGGTTTCTAAAAGTTTTGCGGGTGCTGACAACACAGCTACAGGTCTGTAATTATCTATTTCTGACTTTTTTCCTTTTTTATGTATAGGCGTTACTTTCGTTAGTTTCCACATTTCCGGAAAGATATTTTTGCGAAGTGATAGGTTAAAAATATGTTTTAGAGGTTGAACAAAATAACTTGCATATCTTTTGAGGATTATAGGTGGAATACAATCTGGGCCGACGGAGTATTTAGGTTTTAGCTTATGGAAAGCTGTAATAATATCGTCATCGTTAATTTCATGAATTTGTACAGGTAAAGAGTTAAATGACGATGAAGCTATAGAGGATATGTCAAGTTTGGGGATATTGTCGCTAAATACTGATTGAAAATAGTGTGCGAAACCTGCGGCGATCTCAGACGATCCATTATATTTATTGTCTTTGTAGTCCATGTGGTTAAGTTTGTCACAGCCGCGGTGTTTATCGTTAGTGTAAGACCAAAATCGAGTTGGGTCTGTTATTATACTGTTCTCGGCCTCACGTGTAAAGTCAGTGTAGGCCTGACCAATTAACCGTTTGATTGATTTTCGCAAAGTTTTAAAGTTAGCTAAGGCATGTTCGGATTTTGTTTTTTTCCAAAGATAGTGCATTTTAGTTTTTTCTCGTATGAGGTGAATGATTTCCCCATTAAACCATTTCGGATATTGTCTAACATCTTTGAGCATACGTGTAGATCTTTTCTTAAAACAAATGTTGAAAATATTATTGAGCTGTTCATAAAACATTTCGACAGCTAGATTTACGTCAAGGCAATCGTAATGATTCCAGTGATGTTGTTCTAAGGCATTCTTAAGTGTGTTATCTGAGCTTTCGTGGAAAATCCAACCCATGTTTATGTCTGGAGGCAATGTGTCTGTTTGTATATGTGATTGAGTTGTGTAATCGAATGTGAATGAAAGTGAAGGGTGATGAATATCCTCTCTGACTAATGGGGAGTCATGACGGCAGATAACAGCATTTTTAGAATTTACATTACTTAATACTAGGTCTAACATGTGTGCATTTATGTTATAAACAGTGTTGAATTGTGTTAAATTATAAAAAGAACAAAAGTAATCGAAAACGTCAATTGGGTTTTTCCCTGAGGGGAAGTTAAAGTCACCGAAAATAATAATATTTTTTGATTGTAACTTTACACTTTCACTTATAGTTTTGTCGTAAAATAATTGATACTGTTCAGATGTTGTATTTGGAGGAAAATATACAACACATATATAAATGATGATATTTCTATGCGATACTTTCACCCACAAGTCTTCACCTTGGGTTTCTATGCAGTCCATTCTTTCCGCGTGTGAGTGGCTGTCAGCTCGGAGGGCTAGGAGAGTCCCTCCTCCGCGACTGCCTCTATCCTTCCTGTAGACGTGGTATAGGTTTTCGAATAGCTCCGACGAAAAGGTGCTTGAAGTTAGCCAAGTTTCGGTAAGAGCAATCAGAAGTGGTTTCTGGTACATTACGTTTGTCATGAAGTCGATAATTTTATTATTCAGACTTCGAACGTTCTGGTATACTCCACTAATGTCTATCTTTTTCGGACGTCGTATCGACCGTCCTAGTTTGGGGTCGTGGTCTCCGAAATGACCATTCGTTGAAGGCCACGTTTTCAGGCCAGATCGTGGGGTCCAGGAAAAAGTGGAAGTAATTTTCCGGTATGCCTATTTTGAAGGCAGCATAACGTTCATGCCTCGTAACCAGTTTTTCGACAGTGTAAATTAAATCCGGCTTCTTCTTTTTTAAGAATGAAGATATATTTTCTTCTGTGGTATTCGGGTGAAACATGAATACATGCAGATGTAGGTTTTTGGGAATAGTGACCAAGCTGTCGTCGATAGACCCTGTCCCTTTACAGATTGGCCGAGATCGTCGTCTACCGTTGACGAGGGCATCGCTATACGATGTTATTGGCTGGGTTAGCAGCTTGGGCACAACAGGCTGTATTGTACTCTGTGGTTGTGGAGGAGAAGACGCCGCTGCAGCAGATGTGGAAGCGGAATGTAGATCTTCCTCCGGTTTTCCTTTTTTAGCAGTGGATCTTGTGGTCATTTTGCGGGTAGTGAGCGGCTGGACGCCGCTAACGGGAAGGTGAGTCTGGCCGGCTAGAGCGGCTAAGGTAATAGCAGGAGCGGGGGCGGGGCCGGGGGGGCCGGGCGGTGGAGGTGTCCTAGACGGCTGCTTAGTGATATCGCCGTACGCTGAGCGCACACACACATTTAAGTCTGGCGCCGGCGCTAGTACCTGGGGAGTACCTGCAGTTACGTTGTACGAGTACTTGCATGAAGGGCACACAATTTTAGCACTACCGTCACTTAAAATTGAACGAATCGTGGTCAGTTCGCTACCGAAACCCTCGATTTTGCCACTCAAAACATCGACCGTTTTAATCAGGGACTGAATGATATCACCAAACTCTTCCATTTTGTAAATAGACTAGAACGAACGATTAAAATGAATACTATCG
The DNA here is from genome assembly GCA_026573805.1 of Hesperophylax magnus. Lineage (NCBI taxonomy): Eukaryota > Metazoa > Arthropoda > Insecta > Trichoptera > Limnephilidae > Hesperophylax > Hesperophylax magnus. The sequence goes on along the minus strand of JAIUSX010000180.1, from coordinate 579,426 downwards.
AGAGCCGATGACAGAAGACGTGCGTCGCGTGTTGCGTGAGGTATTCACTATAATTGATCATAAACAATTTTTTCCAATACTTTACTTAGTATCGGTAATTTGGATATAGGTCGATAATTCGAGACATCATTTTTGCTGCCATTTTTATATATTGGGGTAATCAAGGCTGTTTTCCACTTGTCGGGAAATGTTCCTTCAGATAACGATAGTTTGAAAATAGCAAAAATGGGGGGTGTCAAATGTTTACTACAATAATTTATGAAGATTCCTGGAAGTTGATCATCCCTTGGTCCCTTTTTTATATCAATGGACTTAAGGTATTTGAATGTGATGTCTTCATTGATCTCGATTGAGTTGATTATGCTATTTAAATTAGAGCAAAGACTGGCATTGCTTGCATGTGCAGGTTGAGCATTCGAAAATACAGATCCAAAATACTCAGAAAATAAGTTGGCAGTTCCTCTACTGTCATTAGCAGTTTTTTCACCGTAAATCATATGATCAGGGATGGCAGGAGATTTTCTTTGAGAATTGACGTAGGACCATATTTTTTTAACATTATGCTGTATACCGGGTTCTATCGTAGAAATGTAGGTTTTGTAAGCTGCTGAAGCGACTGTTTTTTGCCTTTTGCGAAGCAATGAAAATGAAAGATAATCAAGGGGGTTCCGATGGCGCTTCCATTTTCTAAAGAATTTTAATTTTTCGTTTGTTATTTTTATTAAGGCTGCCGTGTACCATAGTGGGTATTTTCCAGATTTCACAACTTTCTTAGGAATAAACGCTTCGATAATCTGTTCAATTATAACATAAAACGAATTTAATGCTGTATTTACATCCAGTGCATTTATAACGGTTGACCAGTCGGTTTCTTTCAGTCTCTCATTGATCTCTGCATAATCTGCTTTATGGAATAATTTTATTGTTCGAGGAGTTGAGAGGGTTGCAATAGTGGATGGAAATTCTAGTTCTACAATCAATGATTTATGATGAGCATCTTCTTTAACTAATGGGTGGTCGGCAAGCGACACATTAACTGAAGTGTTACAGAAGACGAGGTCCAGAATTCGACCGAATTTGTTAGGTAAATGGTTAAATTGGGTTAAATTTGCAGAAGATAAGCAGTTAAGTAACGCGAGTGTGCATTGATTTCTATTACTTGGCATTTGTTGATTATTCCATTCAATATTGGGCATGTTATAGTCGCCAATGATTAAAAACTTGTCATTGGGAAAACGGATTGTTAAGTCAGAAATAGTATTGGTATGACTAGTAAATAATGCTCATCTTTCTGATGATGTTAATTTTGGACCGACGCTAGGTAAATACACGCAACACATATGAATATTATAACAATGACGATTCGATTTTGATGTATTGACAGTTATCCAGATATCCTCAGCGTCTGATTTCCAAGAGCGAGGGGTAACAAAAAATTCTTTTTTAATTCCTATGAGTACGCCTCCGCCAGTTGATTTACTAGTGCGGTGTATATCCCTATTATTTCTGTAAACAGAATAGCGATTATCAAATAATTCCTCGTCTCGGATACTATCTACCAACCAACTTTCGGTAATGAAGATCATGTCATAATTATTGAGCAGTATATTTTGATGAAATTCCTGTGTTTTCGAGCGCAAACCTCTTGAATTTTGATAAAAAATTATTAATGAATCATGCATTGCGATATTTCGGTAATTTTTTTTTATTTTTTTTTTATTAAATATCAAAATAATATACAAAAATCAAAAAGTCCCAATAAACTACTTTAAAGTAGTTTGTCATTGGGTGCTTTTAACCCTAACAGATTATATCAAATGTATACATTCATATCATGAGAGGTGTAATACAATAAAAATAAAAACAAAAAACAATTAAAGCGTATGCAGTTAGAAATAGTTTGTATTAGAGTCTAGTACAAACTATTTCTTTCAGCTAGCCAATTTTTCAACAAAAAATTTCTTTTTATATTTGTACATTTTTTGATTTCTGCAGGTAACATATTTAAACAATTTGGTATCATGTAGTCTAGCGTTCTTTGTCCATATTTGTTTACATGCTTTGGTACGATTAGTCCTTCATTTAATGTAAAACGAGTATTGTAAGTGTGTTCCAGTCTATTTATGTACATAGGGCTATTTATGTGCTGAAAAATTATTTTATACCACATAATTGCTCTTACCGAGAGGATTTTCAGATTTTGATAAATGTATGGAACATTATGCCTTTGTTCATATAAACTTTTATGAGCTAATAATTTAACAAGAGAATTTTGAACTGATTGAACATGATTTATATTTGTTTTAGAGGAAAATTCCCAAGCTGTAATTCCATACCTTATGATAGATTCAGCTAGTGATAAATAAATTATTCGAAGTGTGCATATTGGAACATAAAATTTTAATTTATATAATCTACTAATAATAGATCTCAGTCGTTCACAGACTTTATTTATCTGTAAATCCCATTTGAAAAAACAATCAATAATAACACCTAAATAAACATATTTTTTAACCAGTTCAATATTTTCACATGTACACAGCGCAGGGATACCAACATGTAGGCAATCTGAATTGTGTGTTTTAATTTCGGGTATAATAGTATTTACCTTGGCATTTGGTGATCTAATGTGTATCAATTTAGTTTTTTTTTGCATTTATGATTAGACCAGAGTCGTGAGACCATTTTAAAAGTTCAATGTAATCTTTTTGTAAAAGTTCAATACATAATTGCAAATTACTGCAAGAAAACACCAATGCAATTACATTATTATGTTCGGTTTCTGTAGAATATATTTGAAGAATATTATATTCTAGAGTTATGTTATTATTCATGAGTCCACTGGGCTTAGCAAAGCACAACATACTATTATTATCAATTAAAGTGAGTAAGTATATTATAGAATGCAGTAGTGAGCAGTTAGTGTAATTATTAGCATGTGGGGTTAATGTAAAAAGGGTGATATTGAAAAAATTATGAAAAAAAATAGTAGTTATGAGAGGATAGGTGGTTTAACATTGCAATGGTAGTTAGATGAGGTTTTTTTAGCTGTAATTCGCATGAGACGTGTATGAGCGGTGATGTTTCGTTTTTCCGTAGGTAAATTTTTGCACTTTTTATCCATAAAAACTGATAGTTGTGTTCGTTTTTAAATGCTTTAGCGCACCTCAATATAGATTTATTCTTCCGCGTGAGATGGTCGTTGACGAAGATCCTCTGGTCAGCTCCAACCATCCCGATGGCCTTGGTAGTGATTCCTTTTCTTTTTTTGATGGCTGTGACAAATTCGTCCTTCTTCTTGCGGGAGGTGAATTTGGCGATTATGTTATAGGTAACGCAACGAAAGAAGGAAGCAATAAAAATGCTTAGAATTGATGTATTGGTCTATCTGTGTGAACGTCAAGCGCCGCCCACTAACGCGATAAGGCTCTCTGTCTTGCTTACGCTCACTTATTGTAACTAGTTAGAAGAGAGGCAAGTTTTAACAATACCGTTACGGGGTATACTTACGGGGTGTCCTATTCATTCAGTTCGTAATTTGATTTAAACATACGTGCACCTACATATCGCAAGTGAAATAATTACCAATTTTTGAATTTGAAATAATAAATAGTTTTCATCATTTTTAATTCGAATTAGTAGATTTACAAAGTGTTTTTAAAGTGTGCAAGTGAATATTTATTACGACATCATGGAGTCCTGTTACAAAACGGGACGTGGCAAATCACTGAACGGACAAAGTCGTGAAATTTTATTCCGCGTGTTTAATTATTTTATGCATAATATAAAAAACGGTGGTCAATTTTTAAGCATGACTGACTTATATGATTTGACGTCTAAGGCAACTGGAGTATCGCAGACTAGTATTCGACGTATCGTAACTGGAGTGGCAAAGGAAGCAGAAACACAACCGTCATCATCGTCAACTCAACGACCAACCTTCAGCACACCAGGGAAGAAACGACGCAGACTATCAACCAAATCAGATGTAGATGATTTCGATAAGGAAGTTATTAGAAGATGTGTGTATGATTTTCATTTAGTTCATAAGTCTTTGCCAACGATGAAAAAGATTTATAGAGTTCTGAAAGGGGACATCGACTACGCAGGGTGTATAACTACATTAAGGAAAGTTGTTCACAATTTGGGTTTTCGATGGAGAAAAACAGAAACAAACCGAAAGTTGCTTATTGAAAAAAATGATATCCGACTTAAACGTACCACATATCTCACTAAATTAGAAGAATATAGGAATGACGGACGTCCAATTGTGTATTCTGATGAAACATACATTCATAGTACACATACAACACCGCGTGCGTGGACTGACAACTCCAATAAAGGAGCTAAAGTTTCTGTGTCTAAAGGCAAACGTCTAATAATACTTCATGCATGCAGTGAAAATGGTTTTGTACCCAACGCACTGTTAACATTTAAATCTGATCAGAGGACTGGCGACTACCATGGTGCTATGAATTCTGCCAATTACAGAAAATGGATCACGGAAAAGGTTTTGCCAAATCTGGAACCAAAATCTGTGCTTGTTATAGACAATGCGTCATACCACAATGAAGAATGCGAAAGGATCCCGACATCAAGTTCAAGAAAAGGAGTTATGCTGACCTGGTTGGAAAAGCATGGAATACCGTATCCGATTAAAAACACAATACCAATATTGTATGATATTATTAAGCTCCACAAGATACGAGTCAAGAAATACATTCTGGACCAATTGCTGGAAAAGCATGGTCACTCAGTATTGCGTCTGCCACCATACCACCCGGAGCTGAACCCAATCGAACTCTGTTGGGGAATAATAAAAGGACGCGTAGCTGTCAGGAATGTTACTTTTACGATGGATTCCGTCCAGACTTTACTTGGAGAAGAAGTTGTCGCAATTAATGCCCAGACATTCAAAGACATTTTTAGAAAGGTCAAGGAACAAGAGGATAAATACGAAAAATTAGAACCCAAGATCGATACTTACACTGATGAATTCACAATACATCTTGGGGAATCAGATGAAGATACCTCCGTTGGATCATCTTTGGGATCTTCAATCAGTGGGGAAATAAGTGGTATAGGTGAACTTTTAGATGATTCTGACTAATGTGCTAAAGGTCCAGTGGGATAGTTTTTATCGTAAATTATTGATATTATCTCACTGTTCTTAAAAATTTTGTTGCCTATATTTTCATTTCATTTATATACTTTTTATCTCCATCATAACTTTATTTATACTATTTTTTTCTCATGTTAAAGTATTTTATCATGCTAATATGTACTGCCTTTATTATTTATGTAAAAGCCCTCTGGGCGCAAAACAAAATAAATAAAGAAACAACTAACAAATTAATGTTCTCCAAAACGAGCTTGAAAAAAAAATCATTTGTCATATACTTGGTTTATAAATGTGTAAAATCTACTACTTAAGAAATTCTAAAAATTATAGTATTTTATTTAAAATTAAATATCTAGTCATATAAACATTGGGAACTCATATGTCATAAATATATTGGTTTATAAATGTGTACATTCTAATTATACAATTATAAATGTTCTCCAAAAAATGGTATGGAAAGAATCTCCTACTTATGATCTCACTGAAGAAACCACTCATTCACTCTGAATGCAATTATTGATGTTTTCCGAAATGACCCTTTAAAAAAAATCACATCTTTGCGATTCTTTCAAAGACATAAAGAAACCATCCCTTCGTTAAAATAGATAAATAAATATTCTAGGAAACGATAAAATTTTGGAAATGTGGGTTAATTATACTTCTAGGAAATATATCAAATTAACATTAAACATGCTTTGTAAAATAAATATTTCTGGTCAGAATAATAACTATTCCCCGAAAAACAATTAGGTATAAATTCCAATTGCCGTAATTTCCGTGAATTAGGGTCATTATCGATGGAAGTTTGTTATGTACAGCATTCTTACATAAATGACTAAGAATTGTTAGCAATACCATTGTCTTTTTTAAGAATACCTACCCATTTGAATTCAATCCTGAAAATTATCACATTAGTTTAGAAAAAAAAATGATAAACTTCAATATTTCAATAACGATGTCGTAAAACAAGATAAGTTTTATGTGACCGACTTCAACACGCTTTGGCTTAGAGTTATCAATTGTGAAATAATCATCAATTGTGTTTTTTTTCAATCTTAAATCGAAACACGCTGTATGTAAGTTTTGCATCTGTGTGAGTACTGTGATGAAGCCAACTTAACTTGCGAGACCTATACCCGGACGTCCATCTGTCGTGTCTTGTGTACGATGGCGCTTACTGATTCTGCTAACGTATTGAATGTCGCTTTGATTATATAAACATTGTAATTAAATAAATGTGGTAAGCTGGAAGAAATGGGGTCCACCCATAAGCTACACCTTTTGTAATTTTTATTTTACAATAAATAATTTTTGATTTGATTTGATGGTGTGGAGGAAACCTCCATTTTTTTCCACTCTACCTCCAGACATGTCGGGGTTCTGAAAATCGGATCATGAGTAAAAATGAACTAGTATTTAAATATCCATGTACCACGAAAATAATAGAAAATGTCATGACTAAACAGCGCAACTTTTCCTACTGTGTTTTGTTATAACAGATCACCACGCAAATGGCATCTTTCAAAAAATATATATTTAAAAAAAAAAAAAGTAACGAATCACTTGGGGTGACCTATGACAGAGGTTATCCAATAAATAGTTCCCGGGGCGGCGGTACTCATAACCACCTCCCAAATTGAAAATTATTATAGTACTTGACGTATACAAATTGAATTTGGTCCAATTTTAGTAAGATCGGCAAGTATGGTATACTCGAAATAAGTCACTAAACCAAAAAAAAAACTAATAAAATATATCAATAACTCGGGAAAAGACAACACTAGTGCACCGACACAATTCGATATACTACGCTACATCACTTTGCTGTATATTTATTTGTCGAAATAGAAGTTAAATAAATAAAATAACAATATACATTATAGGTTATTGAAGAATTATAATATTATGCTAGTTACCCAAAAGTTATTTTTAAAAAAATTATCCATTTGAGTGTTTTGTATCCATATTGGCAATACGGAACGAAATCACCTCGGAGTTGGTCTGGCCGTAACGGATGTTTTTTTTACAGATATTATTTTAACGTATGAAATTAAAGTAAGAATATCGGAATACTTCACCAAACAAACACAAAAGTGACCAAACGGAAAAAATAATAAAAAAAAACATCGATTACTCGGGACAACACAACACTAGAATATCGAATATCTTTTTATGACTACGTGACATCACTTCGCACAAATACATACGTATTTATCTAAACCCTGTCCCCCCGACCATTACCTCCCGAATACTGAGCGAAAGGGACACATGCAGCTCGGGCTACAAATACCTAAATGAAATCTTCAAAATCGAGGTTTTGTATTCCCCATTTTTCTCCTCCAAAAGTTAACTGATTTTCAATTTTTTTTACCTACTACATAAGAAGAAACTATTCTATGTCGGACCGTTTTGCTTTTTTTCAAAATATATTGTCTAGTTTGTAGACTGAACGTCTTTTGACTGCGTTTAAATCATGCAATTTTATTGATTTTTGGAAGGTCATAACTTCTATAAGAAGCAATTTATCAAAAAAAAACAAAACGTACCGACACGCAAGTCGCCGATATCTATTTTATGTTAAAAAAATATTTGTTCTAGGGTTAAAATCCAGAAAGATAAATGGGGACTACGTTTGTATGGAAAAATCAACGCCCGATTACGTCTTAAAATTAGAATCCATAATACAACTTGCAATCAAGAAATGTGCTTCCTGTGCAACGAACTCGCTAATGTCAAAAATATAAAATATTTAGGAGTATCAATAGATATTAATCTTAATTGGAAATCACATATTAATCAAACCACTTCTAAACTAAGATATCTTACCTACATATTTTATAGACTCAAGGAAATTTTAAACGCTGAAAAATTGAAAATGATCTACTTCTCCCTGGTGCAATCTGCAATCACTTATTATAATAGGATGGGGTGGTGCACCTGATACATTTATTAAGCCTCTACAAATAATTCAAAAACACATAATTAAAGTCATATATAACAAAATTAAACATTCTCGACCGACCTATTATACAAGGAATCTAATATATTTAACATTCGTAAATTATTTATATTACAAACTATGAAATATTTATTTAAAAACAAAAATAATTTCAAAATAAATGAAAACAGAATGAGCAAAAGAAAAAATAATATATTTAACACCCCCCAAACCAATACTTAATTAATGCAGACACATGGCAGTTTCATTGGTCCTCGTACATTTAACCTTCTACCACTACAAACTCAAATGATAAATAAAAAGATAGAATATATTAAAGAGGTAAAATTATGGCTGAATGACGCAGATATTGAAACGCTTTTACTATAAATTTATTGATCCTCTCTACAACTCACTTGCTGAAACGTTATAAACTATTGTACATAATGTTTTCTCTTTACTTTTTATAATAACTTTAAACAAAAAAAAACTTTTTCTACTAATGTATATTATACTTTAGGTACTTGAAATATAGTAATCGTTTTAAATTACCCACACTCAGGCAGTGCCTTAGTGGGTTTTCATTTCTTGTGTATACTATTTGGTATTATATATTATGTTATTATATACTATCTATTAATATGTGTAAAGAAATGAAAATAAATAAAGTAAAAAAAATAAAATAATAATAATAATAATAATAAAAAATCCCCAGTGATGGCTGCAGATTAATGGAGCTCTCACTCAAAGGAATTAAACTGTTTTTTTTCTGTAATTTAAATTATAATATGGCTACTACTATAAATAACATGTATGAAGAACTAAGTGATCAAGACAATTTTTATACAACATCAGATGCTAAATTGTGTAAATATCTGATATCCGTACCAAAAAACATTACTATTTTTTATTTATTTATTTATTTTATTTATTTATTAGATACAAATAATTACATACATATTAAGGAAGCTTTGGCTGTCCAACTAGGAAATTTTCCCGTTTTAGGACAGCCAAATTGCCTGGTTTAGTTAACATTTGTACACGCTGCTGTTATGAATTATATTTCCATACTTTACATTAATAGTTAAGCTAGTAATATATAGTAATAATATACATATATATTTTTCAAAGTAATCAAATAAAAACTTTTTCAGACATATTTGTACACCCGAATATTAGTTTTTTTTATGAAAACACCTGATAAATGTTATCAAGGTACATGTAATAATATGCATAATTAAGGAACACTGTATCAGGGTACATGATAACATATTGGATTAATTCAATTTATAGTTACAATATAAGAAAAAATGTTAGGTGGGTTTCTTAATTTGTTCGCTGTTACTATGCTGTGTATTAATTTACATAATCAAGGTACATATAATATAATATACATAATCAAGAAAAATGTAAACAAGGTACATGAAAACATATTGTATAAACATTATCAATCACAAAAATTATCAATCGCATTGTATCAATCAGATGCATGGTAGGAATTTTTTATTTAACTGCCAATAACAATGAATAAATGTGAGTACAGAAAATTTTTGTTTATCTGTTGGTCATCATAAGTTCGCTTTCGACTCTACCTAAGTCTAGAAGCCAAACATTAACTAGTTTACGCAGAATGCTTATGCTTTTCGATTTCCATAAATCGGGTAAGAGGTTGAATAATTTTGGACCAAGGTAATAGAATTGTCTTTGGGCTAAGGATGTCATAGTAGTAGGTGGAACAACTGGATTCCTCCTTGAATGTCTAGTGTCGTGATAATGATCAATGGAAGGGTAGTGGTGACGTTGTTTTTGAGTGTGTAATATAATTTTTTTTATGTATAGTTGCCTTACATCAAGAACTCGTATCTCTTCGAATAATACATCACTGGGGTATCTAAATGGTTTTTTTAGGATGACCCTTAGTAGTGATTTCTGTGCTTTTGCTAAGGGATCCAGTATTGTTTTGGTACATCCGCCCCATCCCAAAGATGCATATTCAAGTAATGAGTTACACAGAGCATAATATAAACATTTCAGATCTTTTATGCAGAGAATAGTTCTAATGCCCAGGAAAAGATGAGTAAGTTTTCTGACTTTTGTGGAAATTGAGTCTATATGTAGGTCCCATCTCAGAAATTTGTCTATCATTCCTAGATATTTTATACTATCTACGCATTCTAGGGTGTTACAATTACAAGTAGTTAGGTTATTACGCATCAAAATATTAGGTCGATAAATAAAAACTTTAATGAGCTCCAGATACAGCTTAGCCACCTAAATATAGACTTTGATGTAATCATTCTTACTGAATGTTGGTTGACAAATACTTACAATCCAAAATTTATAAATTACTACTCTTCTTTCAATTCGACAATACACAACGGTCAGAACGATGGGATTGTGGTATACACAAAAAATGACCTAAACTCCATTGTAACCGAAATAAACATAAATCGACGCGTGCTGTATGAAAATAATGTACAATAATGATACTAGCATTCAAGCAATATACCGCTCTCCATCGATCCGTAATATTACACCTTTTCTTAATAGTCTCAATAGCATAATCTCTAATCTTTCATATGTTAAAAACCTTATAATTATGGGAGATTTAAATATCAACATACTCCCAAAAAATCCACACCACCAATGTCACGACTACCTTAACATGTTAGCGTTCCGTGGATTAATTAGTACCATCAATACACCAACAAGAATTGCTAATGACTCAACATCATGCATTGATCACATAATGGTCAAAACTAATAAACAAAATAAAAGCATCGTTTACAAATCGACAATTACAGACCATTACACAACTATTTTTACATTGCAATCTAAAATCACTAAAAATAGAAGATATCAGTCAATCGTTTACAATAACATTAATTTTGAAAATTTAAAAAACATAATTAAAAATAAATCTTGGCAAGAACTCTTCCAAATAACAAACTCAGATGATGCATGGAGATATTTTGTGGACTTTTTGAAAAACGAATTAATTAATAATACCACAACTCTGACAAAAAAATATTCCAAACAAAATTAAACCCTTGAAATCATGGATAAACTATTCAATCATAAACTGCATTCGTAGAAGAAACGCACTACACAAAAAAGTGAAAGAAAATCTATATGACATAATAGCAATAAACATCTACAAAAGATACAGAAATACGTGCGGAGACGTCATTAGAAAGGCAAAAGAAATCTACTACGGAGTCAAAATCAAAGAAAGCAATAACGATCCCAAAAAAATTTGGCAAATTTTAAGAGAAGCCACAAATACACAAAACATCAAAGACGAACAGGACATAAGTAAACTCTGCATTGAGGGAGAAATTATTGACACCTCAAAAAACTAAAAGCTCGTTGCGGACCACATCAATAATTTTTTGATTAATATTGGGTCACATCTTGCTTCTCGTCTACCAAATTGTGGGAATGTTCAACCTACTGAAATAGGACTCCGATTTTCTCAAAGAAGATTTAACTCTCAAACAGTGTCTGGGGAAAAGATTTTTAAAATAATTAATTCCCTAAAAAACATGTCCAGTGCCGGAGTTGATGGGTTATCAACCAAGATTTTAAAAACGCTGTCTACGGAAATTGCATTGCCCCTAGAACACTAAATAAACTCTAGTATCACTCAGGGCCACTTCCCCTCAAACCTGAAACAAAGTATTGTTATTCCTACACATAAAACAGGTAACAAGACAGACATAAACAACTACAGACCAATAACTCTACTAACTAGTCTATCTAAAGTATTTGAAAAGGTTATCAATGCGCAGTTGCTAAAATTTCTCGTGAGCCATAAATTGATCTCGGAAAATCAATACGGGTTTCAAGAAAACAAGAGTACCTCAGACGCTATTGCTGCTGTCACTGATTTCATTGTTAAAAACCTTGATAAAAGCAAAAAATGTATTTCAATCTTCTTAGACCTTTCTAAAGCCTTTGATACAATATGGCACAGTAAATTAACAAATAAACTTGAAAAAATCGGTATTGCGGACAACAAACTTAAATTCTTTAAAAGCTACCTTAATGGACGTAAGCAACAAGTTAAAATAAATAACATACTAAGCAACACCTGCTCAACTAATTATGGTATACAACAAGGACCGATTTTGTTCCTGGTGTATATTAACGACTTATCGCTGTCCTAGTTCTTGTATGTTCAATAGACCTTTTTTTGCAAAACTGAGTTATGTATGCCAATATGTACATCAGCCTATTGCGCATTAATGAAGTTTTAAAAAACCATATTTTTTGGTTTTTAAGTGATATTTTAAGCATTTTTCGAGTGCCAATATCCACTCACGGAATAATGTTTCAGTTCTTATTTGTTCAATCTCCTGGATATTGAACATTCAAACACGCAAAGTTATGAATATAATATTTTTTAAAAGTTCATAGATATTTGTTCAACATCCCGCAGAAGGTTGAGGTCTTGAATGTTCAATTTCCACTGTCAACCAATCAGGAGCCGGATAGTTAAAATGTGTGGCCATGTTGATTTTTAGCTGTTTTCTAACAACGAAATTGTTCCACTAAAAATACGTTTAATTGCGAATATATACTGTTATTGAACTAAAAATTGACTTCAATATAAATTGAGTTTGTTTATATTGCACTTCGCTTATAAACCATAAGTAAACTTTAATATAAATCTATGGTTACTATAAAACACTTTTACAGTAATAGAAACAGTTTTTGTAATTTTTGTTTAAAACATTCATTCTTCCATTGAGGTATGATATTCAATGCATTTTTCACATTTTCGGACAACCATAAAACACAAAAAACATCAAGTCGGCTTCCCACCCCTCCCCAAGTCCCCACCACGGCTTATATCCCGCGCCGAACGGCTCGCTTGCCCCCCGTGCGACTAGCCCCACCCCTCCCCTTACCCCGCGGGCTCCCGTTCATCCAAAAATCACGCGAAATGAGCGTGCGTTCGAAATTAATTTTAAAAAATAGGTTGCCGTTCAAAATTTTGTTGGATCTTTGCAGAAATCGTTTTTAAATAGCTATCCCATCAACTTGGCGTAAAAAAATTGGACGGAGAATTTATTCGGAGCGATATTTTTGACTGATATCAAAAAAGCATGTTCCAAAAGAAAAAAATGTTGGATCTCTTGATTAAATAAAGCAAACACCAATATAAAGACACTCCGTGATCAAAAATTGGAGGGAGGAATTTTCCCGGCAACAATAGAATTAAAAAAACAAATCTCTTTAAAAAAAAACACTTTCCCTACAAACATATTGTTGGATTTCTATTTAATCAGGTGGATATTAATTAATACTAAATATGTGAAGAGTTCTCGAAAGAAGTACTTTTCCAGCGAGAGTTATAATTTTTTTTCAGTTTTTGATAAAAATAACTAACTTCCCGTTAAATATTTTGTTGGATCTCTTGTCATTCGTCATCCCTAAATGATACTCCACGTGACTGCAAAAATTTCATCGATGGACGAATTAATGTTTGGGTTAGCCTCATTTTGAGCCTTTATTGACTGGCCTATATGTAACATTAATATTCAGGGGAAAATTGTTAGTTTTGCCGATGACACTGTTCTTCTAGTTGAAGCTGACACTTGGCCAGCTGTCTACAAAAAATCTGAAACGGACATAAGCATTGTAAAAAAGTGGTTGGATACAAATACGCTCACACTGAATGCCGAGAAAACCAAATACATCACATCAAGCATTAATATTACAGGTCAACCTCATGACGATGCCTCTATTAGAATACACACATGTTTGAATTCTGAAGAATGTTGTCAGTGTCTCTACATTGAGCGCACTGCTCAGATAAAGTACCTCGGCCTCACCATTGATCCATACCTTAAATGGAATCTTCACACTCAAATAATTGCAAACAAGATAAGAAAAACCATGCACTTCTTCAAAACGATACGAAACTTCCTCAACTCACAACACTTGAAAATGGTTTATTTTGCACTCTGTCAATCTATTATTGAGTATGGTATCATAGCGTGGGGAGGTGGAACTTCATCTGCACTTGACCCAATCATAAAGGCACAGAAAACTATTATAAAAATAATTCTTAGGCTTCCTCTAATTACTGACTAGAACTTAATCTTTAATATTATGAATGTGTTTGATGTTCGGCAAACCTACGCAAAAACAATACTCACTCACCTTTACACAAATATACATACATATTACGAAAAAAGATATAATACTCGCTGTATTCGAAGCAATAACAAAGACTTACTTCAAATTCCTGTAACGCACACTACTTTTGGTCAACGAAACTTTATATATCTTGTGACAAGACTTTACAACATTCTTCCTGATAAAATAAAAACATGTCATTCACAAAAAACTTTCAAGGATAGCGTAAAAATTTGGATTAAAAGTAATGATAGGGCCTTTACCGGTGCATTCATCCAAATTCGCAGTTATTGATGCAACCAAATTATTGTATGTTTTTTCATATAATTAATTGTAGGTATATTATTAGGACTATAAACGAACTTGGTAAATGATGTATTTATATTGATGCTACCTAACTATTGAGTGTTCGTATTTTTATATAATTGTAGGTACGTTATAGTACTATAAATAAACTTGGTAGATAGCTGCCTCAACACAGGCTAAGCCTAGTGAGGCGGGCTATGATAAACCTTAACACATAACTACATTAACATTTCTATTATTTACATTTATTTTACCTACTTTTTATATATTACTTTCCGTTGATAAAATTATATACTCATCTAATTTATAAACCAATGTACACAAAACAGTCTTTCATGTATTTCTATAGTTATAGTTTGAAAACTTTTCACAATAAAGATTTTATATTATTATTGTTTGATAAGTTCTCAGATCCTATTAATAAATTAGGGTCCTTTTAATTAAACTCCGTTGTTGAGAGCAACTGAATTATTTTATTCACAAATGAATATACACTTTCACATGATACGATTAGGCACTTTTTACAGTAAATAATCTAGATACAGGCTAGTTCTTGTGGTTCTTTAGGAAAGGTGAAACCTTTGATAGTTTTTGAGCAAGAGAGAGTTCTTAACCAAACCCAACCTTTTATATGACAAAAGACTGTTGACAACCTTCAAATTCAAAAGGCCGCAAAACAGGAATCGTCTTTGCCGACACAATTTAATCACAAACAAATAGCAGAGGCGAGAGCCTTTCATAAACAATATAATCTAACCTTCATAGGTGTCACTAGTAATCAGTGGCGGTTCGTGGTATTTTTAACAGGGGGTTCAGAAATTCAAGAGAAGATAAACATATCTAATTAAAATTTACTTACTGTTGTCCTTCGTCAAATAGTCGAATACGGCAGCAGTCACACAACTTAAATAACACAAGTTAGTGGGAGGGGTACCTACATATTATTGTTTTTAAATCACTTTACACTAGACACAATTATTAGATAATGAGAAAAGTTTTATAGGAATTAAATTATATTTATAATTATTAATAAAGGAAAGATCGTTTACTCCAATTTTACACCACGATGGGTCGCCTCCAAAAACTAAACAGGGGAAGCAAAATAACCGATTGGTTTCCTCGCAACCACATAACCAAGTACACCTCGCGTACCACTCACGTTTAAAAACTCTTAATGAGAGGTCAGGACGCGGAGGCCCTTTATTTTTAATTTACAACCTTTTTTCATAAGTATTGGCATTATTTTTTTATATAGACAACACTGTATTCCGCCATTGTATAAAAAAATTATGACAAAATATTCGCGACAATCAATAAACGCAAACGCATAAATAAACATATACGCAAACGCTTTCAATTTGAAATCCGAAAGAATGCGTTTAGGGCGTTTGCCGAAACTTTCGCAAATATAATTAAGGAATATAACGACTTATCTAAAAAAAAAAAATACGAAAATGAAATCAAAATCGGTCTACTTCAATAGGTAATAGATGTACAAATGCCATAAGCAAACGGTTGGAGAAATGCAGAAACAAGAAAACAAATATATGTACAAAAATGACTACAAAGTTAAATACCATAATATAACATAAAAAATAACACTTGCTTCCCTATGGTTCAAAGGTCAAACGTCGGCCTGTCAGTCCGCGAAGTGCTCGGGTTTCTTCGGTTACATTCGTCAATGTTCGGAGGTCACGTGATATCATACCGCGTGATCGACGCACACAATTTGTCTTAGTTTTGCAAAGAAAGACCAAATTTTGTATAAGTCACCGTCATAGGGTCTGTACCGGCTAAAATTCTGTTGTATGAAGAGTTTGGCGCGGATTTTAACTCGCACAAACTTGGAATATGTATCGTATTTTTCGGTGGCGCGGGTTTTGAAGGCGAAATTTTAATAGCGTGCTATCTATAATGTGCTTATATTATTATAAAACAAGTTTTTTTTATTTTCTCATCTTTTTAATGGGGGTTCGCCGCACAAACGCACTTTAGAGAAAACCGCCACTGCTAGTAATACATCATTGGCGTGGCAAATCACCTTTCTTATGGTCAGTATCCGTTGTGTGGTGATCATCTTTCGCTGATATAAAGGATACTTTGTGTCTTTCTGTAGAGCGGATAATTTGTTGCACAGCAATGCCTAACAAAGGTTATCCCGTTTTCCACGGAAAGTAAAATTTGTAAAAGGATATCCAATCAATATGAGAGTTGTACAAATAGTTGATCCAAGAATACACCCATTAAAGTAATGGGTAAATAAGGGTATTTAATTGAAGTAAGAATGCACCCTTTAAAGTGAAGTGTAAAAATGGGTATCTAGTGGAAATAAGAATGCATCGATTAAATTGAAATGTAAAAAAAGGTACACAAATAATATGAAAATTCGCCCAGAAAGGTAGAGTCTGTCAAAGTGTCATTAAGAATATGCCCAGAATAGAATAATAATAACACCTGATATATACGTACACTGGAGTGGTGTGGTTTAATCAACTAACGACAGAGATGAGATTAGAACCGGATTATAATAAATTTAAAAATAAAATAAACTTCACTATCTTAAATGATTTAACGAATTAGAATGACGATGATATTATTTTATAAATTATTGTATAAAAAAACTAAAATCTCTTCACTTTATATGTTTTTATGATTCTTTTTTTCTTCTATTTACATATGTATGTTAAGTTTTTATTTCTTTTTCCCTTTACACACGAGTTTTAGACTCTTGTAAAGGTAAACATGTTAATTTTTAATGAAAAATATGTTCTTACTATGCAAATTTAAATAATTATAGTTCAGTTTTTGATGGTTCATATAAAGTGCATCGAAAGGCGATTTAATTAAAAGGGTATCCAGTAGTAGTAAGTACTAACCCAAAAGTTTGTGAAAGGGTATCTAGTTATAGTAAGTACTAACCCAAAAGTTTGTGAAAGGGTATCTAGTTGTAGTAAGTACTAACGCAGACATACAAACCCAAATATTTATGAAAGGGTATCTAGTTGTAGTAAGTACTAAACTTACATTATTGTGAATCGTGGCCAGCGTAGTCAACAACTGTGTGTAGGAAATTTAATAGATTGCAGTAATGGCAATTCTTTTTCAAACTATCGCCAAAACGTGACAACGGTGGAGTATTGTCCCAATCCAGATTGTATTCCCAAACAGACTTCATTATAAGCAAAGCTCATAATACAACTGGTGTAACGAAACCCATCAAATCCCAAAGACTAGCAATTGTCGAGAGAATGTTTCGTTCAGTACAAGTTCTTTCGTTGGAGTGTACAACAAATACGAAATTACCGGAAGCGGGTATCCAATGAAGTCCTAGTATTTTTAGGTTTTCATCAGGATTTAATTCCACATGTTCCTTAACAACGATGAGCTGAAAGAATCGTCGACAAAAGATTAGGAGCATTAGGAGCAGAGAAATTTACAAGATCAAATCCTCTATCAGTGAACAGCTGAATTAATTCCGTCGATAACTCAGAAGCTTAATCGACCGACGACTAAATGGTAACGAAATCGTCCATGTAGAATGAACCATTTTCCACCAAGTGGAAAACGAGGTAATTCATGCGACGCGAGTTGGCCAAAAATGGGCTACAAGACATGCCGAATGCGAAGGGATTAAATTCGAATAATTTTAAAGGGTCGCTATTGTTAAATCTATACAGTATTCGCTGATAACGGCGGCATTTTTCTTGTACTACAATTTGTTGATACATTTGATTTATGTCAGCGGTTATAGATACTGCAAAAAATCTGATCTTGAGTATAATCCGAAACAAATCACCTTGTAAATTCTTAGGGGTATGTAGAATGTCGTTGAGCGAGTGGCCTGAATCACATTTCATGCTCGCGTCTCCAAGACCATGCGTATTTTAGTAGTCAATTTTTCCTCGCGAACTACATACAATATGATGCGGAATGACGTAATGGGGTAAGTCAGAATTATCGACCAGCAAAATGTAAATTTTCTTTAGGTATTCGCGCAATATTTTGTAATACTCTAATTTTATAGCGGGTCGAGCTATTGATAGGCGTTCGAGATATCGAAACCTGCGCTCAGCGGCGGGCAACGATTCACCGAGGACAGAAGGACTGTTACGAAATAGCAAGGCAACAATGTAACGACCTGTCGTATTACGTATTTTCTTTGGCAAATGGCTGGCCGGGATAACCTGATATTTTGTTTGCCTTAAAATGCGAGCAAACATGTCACATCCCAAGATAATATCAATCTTACCGGGAGTATAGAAAGTATTGTCCACTAAGGGAAAATTTTCGAGATACGACAACGAGGAGCGGTTGATGTCAACAGAAGGCAACTCACTAGTTATATTTTCTACTACATAAGGTGAAGAAGCAGTAGACTTAAAATTAAAAATAGTCGGCAGTATAGACATCTCTGGTCAGTTACTGAATAGATTTTGCTCTGCAGGTAAGTGACAATGAAATACAATCATCTGTGAATTAAGCATCTGGATTCAACTGAATTATATTGTTTGATAAAAGAGGGCACCACTATTCCTGTTTGGTCGATTTAAGACTAAAAGATTTAAATATTTTTGTCACAAGAAAGTGACAGTACTTTTTGAATTACAATGTGTTAGGTAAATTTTTAGATTTTCACGGCCAAAAGCATTTTTGTTGTTTGTTTTTGGGGTTTTATGCCGTGTTGCGCTAAGTCCTTCTTTAGCCGACGTTTCGGATATCGTTGCAGTGTCCATCATCAGGGCAGATCCGGTAGATCCGAAGATGTAAACGTAAAGATGAAAACACATCTTCGGATCTACCGGATCTGCCCTGATGATGGACACTGCAACGATGTCCGAAACGTCGGCTAAAGAAAGAGTTAGCGCAACACGGCATAACACCCCAAAAACAAACAACAAAAGTACAATGTGTAAATTCAAATTTATTCTAAATTCTACTCTCTTGAGAGCTTTTCGTGACAGATAATTATTTCATCGTGTGAATGCAAGTTTTATTGTGCTGATTGCCGTCCGCTGCCGAATTTGGAGATTAACCTTGAGGTCCAATCTCAATGCGATTGATATATTTGGTGAGTTCTCTGTTTTATGTATTTGGTGGGTGGATGATAATTTGTTATGCCTGCAGAGTGAATTTTGTAATCAACCCATCTTTTTCATCGAGAATTATTTGTTCCCTGATGGTCTGTGCTCGGGCCAGTTATAATTGTTGCATGAAATTTTTTGGTTCTGTTGTTTCCCGCCCGCGTTCCGCGCGTTTACCTACATCAAGTCAGTTGTATTAAAAGTATCGCGCCGCCCGCAAGGTTCAACCGACCTATCGCTTCCGCATAACCTATCTTGAGTTATTAAAACCACCGCGCCGCGCTGTAAACGGCAAATGTTACATCGCAAAATATCGCCGGGAGAAAGTGCATAAAAATAGCAATCTATAACGCATTGACCATTTCGCAAATCCAATATCACTATTCCCTTTCCTGACCTCCTCCAATACTAACAATTACCCTACCAGTGATTACCGCAGAGCAAAGTGGAAAGTGCCGACAGCTTGGAGATAAAGGTAAGTCAAATCAAACAATATCACAAAAAAATACCGCAAATTACATTCCATTCACGCCGCAACAGTCTGTGTGGCTTACAATCCAGACCAACACCATAATTTTGGTCCTACGTAGCTCGGATATATTTCTAGCGAAGATTAATTAATGTTTAGTTATTTTAGATTTAGAAAAATGATAAATGGAAGTTCTATTCACGTAATGTTTTGGTGATTTAAGTAGTACCTATCAGTACCAATTTCCCGCATACGTAAATAATTTTTCTAGCATAAGAAATTTGCTTATTTTTTGGTAAATTTCATTAAACTTCAAATTACTTAATATTATTTAGGTATTGTGAATTTAGTTTTGTTTTTTTCGTATTCTTTGGTAAATTCGAAAAATATAATACATTGGAATTGTCGTTTTTTTTTTTGGAGAATTCTAATTTACAATAGTTACAACATTATTGTATACATTTTTTTTGGAAATAATTTTGTCACATCATTAAAAATGCCGAGGATTGCTGAGGTAGTTTCGGGAGATATTCAGGATAGAACGTTGACACTTTTGATTGCAAAAAAGAAGAATCTTTTTTTGCGTATGAATGATTTGTATAATTTATCTTATTTTGAATCAAGGAAGAGTGAGGATTTCATGGCAAAGTTGGATATGATCGATAACATGAGGATTCTGTTTGAAACTGTTATTGATCAGCTTAATGATCGTCAGTTAACTTTGGACGCCTCATTTAAACCGGATTTTAAACAATAAAATGCCTATGATGATATTTATTTGAAGGTCAAACGAATTCGATTTATAATTCAAAACACGTCACGCAATTATTCACGGGATCATTGCATTATTAAACTGCTACCATTGGAATTACCATCTTTTGATGGTTAACGGGAAAATTGGCCGACTTTCTATGAATCTTTCAAACTAATGTACATAATAATAAGCAGCTAACCGACGCCCAGCGTTTTCAGTATTTAATTGATAAATTGACACACGGCACCTTAAAAGTTACTTTGGGCATTGTGCCTGGAGGCGACACATATATAATTTGGGATGCTTTGGTAAACAAATTTCAAAATAAACGTGCACTAGGCACACATTATTTAAACAATATTCTTGATGCAAAAAATTGTACAAATACATTTGGCAGTCTTCGACGGCCGGCATAGTCCAGTGGTAACGCATTGGACTGCCATTCCGAAGGTTGCGGGTTCGAACCCGGCGTGCGCAAATAAATTTTATTTGATTAATTTGTGTTATTTCACAATTAATTAATTAAAATAATATATAGTATATTTGCGGCACGTTCCAGAGTGGAAGATACTACCAGTATCGCCCTGGTGTAAGACCACCATTCAGAATTGAAACGTTGCTCCAAATGGCTTTAGCCGTGTTTAGTGACTAGATCTGAATAGCCAGGTACTTCCCCACCTTCCTCTTTCCCTTCCGCCTCACAACATCCCCCAATTGGGGATGCCATAGTCTCACTGGCTCCAGACGGGAGCAGTTGGGACTCTTGTGAGGTATTCACTATAAAAAAAAAAAAAAAAAAGTCTTGACTCATTTATTGAAAAATTTTCTGCATCAGTAGCAGCGTTAAAACAATTAGAGATTGAAAATATAACTGATTTTTTTTTATTTCATTGCGCATTTAGAAAAATTGGTTCGCGAATCGCACAGATTTTCGAGCTGTCAGTTAGGAATAAAGAGATTCCGACATATATGACAATTTAGTCTCGTTTGTACAAGATCAGGTGAAGATTTTGGGACGTTTAGGTAATTCAAATGAAGCTGTTAAAAAACTGCCCACCACGTCGTCATTTAGTTCTAATTAGAATTGTAAATTGTTCGTTGCTAGCAACGGTACTCTACCTCGGGGACGGCTTCGCGCACAAATTGTTGTCTTATTTGTAATAAAACTGATCATACAATTAAGGATTGCGTTAAATTAAAAAAATATGAGTTCCTCACAAGCGCGTTTCGAATTAATAAAGTCAAAACATGTAAGTTTTTAGATTCTCACGGCCAAAAGCATTTTTGTTGTTTGTTTTAGGGGTGTTATGCCGTGTCGCGCTAACTCCTTCTTTAGCCGACGTTTCGGACAGCGTTGCAGTGTCCATCATCAGGGCAGATCCGGTAGATCCGAAGATGACACATCTTCGGAACAAACAACAAAAAATTCAAAACATGCTTGCGTAAATTGCCTTAGTGAAGGGCATACAAAAAACGCGTGTCTGGTTGTGGCTTTTGCCGATAAGTTTGTTGGAAATGCAACAAACTATGATGGTTCATAGTGCGTGATTTGCACGTACTATTTGATTTGCAAGCTTTTGTGCCGTGCCTAGTACTAGGGCAGTTCACAAAAACTGGTATATTAGATGAGTTAATTAAATTAAATCGATCGCGTGGTTCTAAGCCAGTAAATTTAGGGCATTGATACAAAGGGTGCGATAACATTTGGTAAGAAATAAAAATTTCGATAGAGTGATTGTTGCCCTTTTTGACATTAATAAATGTCTTTGCAGAAGTATTATTATTTGAGCCTCGACGGCTCGATGTAGGTTGTGTGATTTGCGCGCGATTAAGAATTCGTTTTGGTCCTCTTACAAACTCAATTAATTCTAAGCTGGACGAGAAATTTTCATCGTTTTGAATAGACGATTCGAAAGCCTTTACTATCTCTATGTCAAGCCCAGTTGTAGCAATATGAATTCTGTGAGATCCTTGATTCGTAACTGCTCAGTGCGGCGATGTTAGTCGGGTATGTATCTGCAAATTTTTCTAAAGAAGCGGGCGTAACCGATGTAACTGCAGGTATTTTAGATTGCTAACGCTTTCAGAAGCCTTCCTCATCTTGTTGAAGACCGATTGTAGACATGCAAAACTATCCGCAAGTTTTGCATTCAAACGTTTCAGAAGTCTTTCTTCACGAGACGACCCGGACGCGCTTGTAGCCATTTTCTAATTCCGGTTTTTTGATTGAATATGAACCTTTAGAAATAATTATGCTGTAAAATATTATAGTAATAATATTTATACGAAATAAATAAATTAATATTTAATTTTATTCAATAAATTACCTTTGATGCCGGTAGGGTTAACACAACGCGGGTGCTGTAAAGGGTTAAGTATCGATAATGCGGGTAGAAGAAATTTATTACTTTACGTCTTATTAACGTATTATTCTCTTTATGCATAATACATCCAGTACTGGGATGTATTACAATATTCGAATTATTTATAATGAAATGCTGTTGATATATGAACATAAGTATAATATTATAAAGAATAGTTTTTAAATAGCGGCATTGGCCTGTATAAAATCTATTCTATTTGCGGGTAAATATGTTATTTCCATTCAAACCACTAATGTGGGATAGGTATATGTAAATATACCTATCCAACGTAAAGTATAGGTAAAATGCGGATAATAATTAATTAACTACGCGGGTATGTAAAATGCAATAACAATCTTCTGGCTTATTACCGAAATAACGGTTCAATATCAGGCTTGTTTAGACCAACTATGGTGTGTAAAAGGTGTTGTGTTATGTTTTTTAAGGATTTGTAAAAAAGTATTATTGAAGGACGTTGAATGTTAGCGTAAATAACACTGCACATAATATAATAATATGTTTTACGGAAAAGGAAGGACTCGATTGCAATGCGCACAGAAATGTTCAGGAATAGATAGGAAGGTAGGACAATGGACAACAATATTATCTCAGTACAGTGGTCGCATGTATGTATATATATGTGGATAAGGTTTATGGGTAAATTAATGTATAATGCAAATTGGCGAAACCAATTATGTTTTATTTTACAAATTCCTATGTTTTTGGCTTTAATTTTCAAAAACTCTGTTCTCAAAATGGAAGAATGTTAAGAAGGGAAGGGATGTCAATGTATACGACCTATTTTTTTAATATTCGGGTGCGAAATTCTCAATCTTTGTCGATTATATTAAAATTTTATAAAATAGAACTCCTTTAATATCAATCACACTTCCTTTCCTTTTATTATTAATTAAAACACAATGACGCTTAGTCACAAGCTGTTTATTACAGTTAGAAAATTTGAAAATAAATAATGATAACAAAAAACAAAAGAAACACGGTAACACGGGAATCTATTAAATTGAAATCTAAATTAATTAAAATTTATTCAAGTGACATCTGTTGACAATATTATATATATATAAATATATATGTCATTAAAATTAAACTTGCACATATAAAGTTATTAATGTGTACCACATTTTAGTTCTAACGAGATGTCTGTAAATGTATTGATGTGTAAATTCCCGATAATAAAAGAATATTATTGGTTCCAAGAGAATAGAAGTGATTGATTCCACAATTGCACAAAGCTAATTACGCCACAGTTATACAAAAACAATTGAAACGCTGTCAAGTGTGATGTCAAGAGTGAGAATCTTGGGGTAATTGTCGCACAAGTTATTGTTGTTAAAGAATGGGATACAAAGCATATTGTGTAATTCCGCAGTCGGGTTGCTTATTCCTGGCCATCTTGATGTAACCATTGAGACCCCAATCCTTTCCCCAGGAGTTCTTCACGAGGTAGTAATCCATGCCAGATGCTTTGTCAGTGCCGTAGCCCACGACGGCGACCTGCAAAGTATGGTACAATTACAAATCGGCACTGTGGCAATAGGGTAAAGATATTATTTTCTTACGATGAATGCCATATGTATTGATAAACCCCAGTCTAATTGTATTCATTAATTTTGCTAAAAAAACTGCTCCAATGTAGGTTCACCTAGTGAGGCTGGATGTGTCCAGCTTAAATATGCTGTATTATCATATTATCTCTGTATTACACTGTATCTCAATAATTCTGTGTTCTTCTGTGATTTTGAATCACTGGCGGGCCACTGAATACCTGTCGGTTCCTATTTCCATGGAAGGTGGGGTTGTTAGAGAATTTCTACAAAACATAATTACCCACAACAAAAATTCAAAATCAGTGCTCCCCACACAATATTTGAAATCCATAGGGGGGGGGTTGTTACGGAACTTTGCTGAGAAAAAATTCTGCGCACCCAAAAACATCATATGTGATTCCCCACAACAATTTTTCGAATTCCATGGGGGGGGGGGGGTGGCTACAAGTTTCCATTTCAGACGCAAAAAATATTAATCAAAAACCGGTGTATTTTTGTGTAAAAAGTAAGTTCAACAGGTTAGATTTTTTCGTCGCTGATTCTCGTTCTGAGTAGCCTAAATAGCGATAAATCGCCTTCGTTGGCAACACTGGTGACCGCGCGCAAGCTGCATTGTTTGTTTTACCGCGGACCCGCGACACTTTTTCAAATTGGCGGATTGGCGGGTTTTTTGAAAAAGGTTCACGCGGGCCTGGGGTTGGGCAGCCTTGTTCTACAACATAATTTTTCCTTGGTCGTGTATTGATTTATATTTCCGTTCGGTTTATAAACAAAAAAATATACAAATAAAAGAAATATAATAACAGCGTTCTTCCAAAAAAGGAAATTCTTTGGGATAAAAAACGAACAGCCGATACCGTTACTATAAAAGCGTACAATAAACACTATTTCATCAACAAACCATACAACCGACACCGTTACATCAACAAAGTAACTATAAAATTATTCTAATCTCTCCCTATTGTCTATTTCAATCTCATTTTTTAATACGTTGGTACCTTACATGTGACAATAATTACTGAAAGAGACTCCACACTTACACATCCGAAGATGTGTGATCTTCTGATCTACCGGATCTGCCCTGATGATGGACACTGCAACGCTGTCCGAAACGTCGGCTAAAGAAGGAGTTAGCGCAACACGGCATAACACCCCCAAAACAAACAACAAAAATGCTTTTGGCCGTGAGAATCTAAAAACTTACCTGATCTGGTAGATTGCAAATAAATTTATTTATTAACCTTATTAATCAGTAATTTCAAGATGCTTATATACCAATATGCTGGTGTACTCACTCCATGGTTGAGGTCCGCTTTATTTTCACTGCACTTTGGCTCGTAGTACACTCCGGATTGGTAGTTTGGAAAGGAACCCAAGACTTGAATGCCGACCGCGATGGGCCCTATGTTGGCTACGGCTTCCGTCAGACTCTTCTCATTGTCCTGAATGAACGTGTAGTTGCTGACGGTAGCTCCTGAGTCCTTGGGGTTGTACCTGTACAAATGATGAACTAGAGTGAGTCGTTTCAATGAAGAATTAAACCAATATTGATACTTTCAACTTGTGACATTTTCAGTAAAATCCTGTAAAATTTAATATTCCATATGGAAATGATAAAAGCACATCTGTTCTTTGATAACAAATGGAAACAGAGTTTGAAAATAAAATATGGGCGAATGATATCGACGTAATTACTTGCACTTTCCTTGTATTCCTGTGTAGGGGTAGGATGCTTCAGTGCTGATTCCTCCTATCTTCATGATGTCTTTATACGCATCATCCATTAAACCTCCATCGCAGCCTGAGTTGCTTGTGGAACAGTCCACCAGGAACTGCTCCGAGAGTGAGACGAGTTTCCCTTTCTTCAGGAAAACCTGACCTTCCAATGATGCAACCTGCAAAATACATTTTTTTATTTATTTTCCATAGAAAAAAATCAAATTAACTTGCACGTTCTATTTCTAAAATATTCATATGTTTCACTAACCATTTTAAAATAATTAATAATAAACAATGCAATAAATTGAAAATGAAAAAATTGCTGCTTATTCACTGTTTAAAATATTTTCTTAGTGATTATTAGCAAGACTGGATGATAGACATAAGCGAAGAGGATTAATTAATTAAATAATCCTGAAGGAGCAAAGATATTTGAAGAACGAGATGTGCTATGAGCAGTTCATACTGTGTGGAATTGTTTTGCCCAGTGTCGCCGGTTTTGTTCACCAATACTACTGCACACCTTCGCTTACGCTAAGGCATCCGCACTAATACATAGAACAGATTTCTGTGCGTACACGTCCCGACAGTATTCAAAGTACCCTAATTAGGTAGTACTCCGCCTACGGTCCGTCGGCCAACATAGCATAATCTCGTTTTTCTAATATCTTTGTGAAGGAGTATAGGCAGTTTAAAACTCGAGGTGACTGCGACCAGTGAAGGCAAACACAGTGGTCTTTTGCAGCGTATGCGCTTGCGAGCTTAAGCGCGAGCCAAACCACGAACTATGGAAAATAACCTACTCCCAAACAAAGCCGTTGCCGGTTGATTTGGCTCGCAAGTGTCTACGACGAATTAAATGTGTTCAACTGCATAAATATAATTCCAAGAAGGCTATAATAGCATACCCCTTAAATAATTACTAATTTAAACATTGTATTATTCTTCTGCTTTACTTATAGGTTCAACATATTAGCTAAATTTAATCCACAATTAGTTGCACTAAATAATTATGTGTGTAAATGGTCTTATAGGCGTTTAACATTATAAACAAATTAAACAAGATTAAAAAAATAAATAAGCAGCTGGAAGCAAACAATAGGAATAAAGAAATTTCGTAGAGCGGCCAGGACTGTTCAGTTTTTAAGGCCTGTAGCACCGATAATTAAATAGAATTACTCACGGCACTGAATGCCCAGCATGATCCGCAACCCCCCTGATCTTTAACTCCCGTCACGGCACCTTGAGCTGTCCAGTTAACGCTGTCGGGAATCTTGAGATTGGCCGGTGGGATGAAAGTGGCTCCCTTCAAGTTGTCGGGGCTGGAAGAAAGAATTACAAAAAGACCATTTATATTATCATCGACAATGAGGCGGCCTGCATAGCTCTCGTTCGCACTCAGCCATAGGCACTATTGTTCTACCTGTTTTATTCCTTTGACAGTAGCCCAGTCTCCATATTGAAGATCACCGAAGTTGTCAATAGGTGTCAGTGATGAATTATTAGTTCATCAAAGCTTGATTCACGCATATTTTGTAAAAACCAATTCATATAATAAATTAAATTGGATGATTTGAAGTATTAAAAACTCGGATTTCTAACAAAAAAAAATAAATCCATACAAATTTTTTTATGAGAATACCGCATAAGAGTCCCAATCGTCTGGTAAGACTATGGCATCTTCAATTGGGGTACGCTATGAGGCTGAAGGTGGTGGGAAAGGGAAGGAAATGGGAGAAGAAGATGGGGAAATACCTGGCGATTCAGATCTAGTCACATGTATAATACAATTTCAAGAAACGTTTCAATTCTGAATGGTGGTCTTTCTCACCGGGACGATAATAAGAGTATCCCCTAATCTGGAACGTGCCACAAATAAACTATATTTTATTTTTAATTAATAAATGGGGAAATATTACATACTAAAAGTTCCATTGATCTAAATACATACACATACACTTCGTTTTTACCAGCGAGTTTTCTTCGACCGGTGCTTATGTGTATGGTAATATAGGTAGGTGACACCCCAAAAATGTAAGAATGTAGCGAGGTGAAAGACAATGAGAAGATGGTGAGTTAAAACATCACATAGCAGTTGTCCATCGTGTAGTTCTAGTCGATCATCGTGATGGTTGGATAGTTATATGAAGTTAGTACCTACCTGGTATACTTGAATCCGGTGTGGGTGGCGATGAACTCACTGTGGAGCATGTCCGAGTACTTGTTGATGCCCTGACTGTAGGAAACTAGACCCTTCTCGAATTTCTGGTTGTGCGTGTCTATCTTGAGCTTATTGTCCATGAAGATCATCTTCCTGAACTTATCCTCAATAGGGTTATTATACTCCTTGTCGTACTGGGCCTGCAAAAAGCCAAACCATTTTTTCTCTGTCTATTGCAATTTCGTTCAAATTTTTTCAATGGATATAAGGATGGTTCTACGTAAAATTGAAAAAAATAATAAGTGAAAAAATCCTCATGTTCCGAACGTATTCTCATATTTGTATTATTTGATGTGCATACCTTGAAGGCGTTCCATGCATGGTCCACATTTGTTGTATCTGCGATGGACGCGCACTGTGCTGCCGCAAACACAACAAACAACAAAAAGATGAACTTCATTTTTTACCTGTAAAAAGAAAAAGCCAAAATTATATTCAGTTTAAACATCAGTTACAAAGGGTTACATGATAACTCAACACAGTGACAATTCAACACACTTTTAAAAAGTGATAACCTGACAATATTAGAAAATCTCCTACTACCACCACAGTAAGCTGAAAATGTTGCTTGTGTTGTGATGGAGGACTTAGCCAACCGAGGAATTGAACACACTACGCCTGGGTGGGACCAAGCGCGATGTCTACTCTATAACTTATATTGTGAATTATAACTTATAAAAAATGAATTTAACTACGTAATATTTGGCAAAACAGCTCTTTCGTGGCATGGCTCAAGCGCCATGCGTCAGCTTTGTTTTGTGATTTGTAATGTGTCATTTACAACATGTCTTTTTTATAATTACCAATTCACTATTATATTAGTATAATTCAATATATTTACTATTTTTTGCGTTGATTTTCATCAGATTCAAACCATTAATAATGTCATATTGTGAACATTGTCTCATGTTACCGGAAAAGATAGGTTATTTTGTAAATACTATTTTTTTCTGACTTTTGCCACGTGAATTTAATAAAATAATATTTTTAAATAACGTAGTATACTTTCTGCATGTTTTGGTTAATACAAATTCATATAATTCACGTTCATATTGGGGTAAAATAAATCCAAAATGACGATGTTTTGACATTTTTTGTTTGACGATGACGATCCTCTGGGAATAATAATAATATATTTTTTTTTATTTTATGAACTAGATAAAAAGGGAAAAGACGTCATGTATTTTGAATTCTTTGAAATTTTTTGTCGTTTGGATTAAGGAATTTTATGAAAGCATATTTAAAATAGGTAAATCTAATAGGTAATTTTAATTGATTTATAAAACGATATTTTTTTATGACATCTTCAAGATGAAAAAAAAAAAATAGAACATTTGAAATTCTCTAAGAAAATTCCTAAATTCGATGAGAAATTATTACTATTTGATAATTACACAACAGATAAACAACCCTCTGTGACTGAAAAAGCAATGTATAAATCTTAAGCATTTTTACAATAACTATTTTAGGCAAATATGATTTAAGATTTTCACGGCCAAAAGTATTTTTGTTATTTGTTTTTGGGGTGTTATGCCGTGTTTCGCTAACTGCTTCTTTAGCCAACGTTTCGGACAGCATTGCAGTGTCCATCATCAGGGCAGATGTTTTATTTGAGGTTGATTTTTTTTTTTTTTTGATTTTCTAGATTCTTATATTCCATGAAGTGGTGAATCATTTAAATTAACTGAATTTAAAGTTAATGTTCTTTATACAAATAGAACGGCGTCCTATGCGCCTCACAATTTTTACCTCATATGGGTGTTTCAAATATTACTTGGCTTTTATAGACTTAGAGGTCTTGTATTTTCTCGGTAGGGAAAAAATTTGTTACCTAAAAACCCTACTAAAATTGCATGTATTTTCCAGCATCAGCATCACCAGCACCAACGGCGGCCATATACTACATACGTATCTGTTTGTGTTGTGTTGGGATCGGGGGGAAATTCGGCTGCGTCCTTTTGTGGGAATCCTTCCGCATTTGCCTGTTGGAGTAAGGGAAACTGCAGAAAACCTTACCCAGGAAGGAGCGGCCGATAGTCAACTTGAAACGTATGCGGCCTTCAGTAACATCGGTATATGATGTCCTGCATTTTGTGGTGTGTGTGTGTGTGTCTGTTTCTATGTTAATATATACTTATGGGAAGATAGAGAATAAACATACATATACATACAAATTATAAAATATTATATAAATAGATATATATGTTGCGTGTCGTATCTATTATTTTCCTGTTTTATTTAACTTCTGTCAAGCCTAAATTCTTTCACTTTTTCATTTTATAATCTCGATGTGTAGAGCCCTTTTCATTATCTTTTTCTTTCTGTGCCACCTTTTATATTAAATCTTTTTGTCTATGGCACGTCATAGTGTATTCACGTCAAATATTGGTGTTTTGTTTTATATAGTTTGTTGTGATCGAGATCTTTTGTTTTTTTTCTTATTAGCATTCAATTTTACATAACCAGTATCATCCAACGCTCGCTTCTCTATCTCGGTTTAATGTCTACCCTCTTCTGTGTTAAATATTAAACATATCAACAAAAACACAAGTGTTTTTAATGAAAAGCGAACCTCCATCTATCTATTCGGCAAGCCGAAGAGAACAAGAAATCAAATCAAAAGCCAGCAAGACGCTGCTCATGGTCCTTCGAGCCGGATTGCACCAGCAATCATCACCCAGGCCACCACAGGAGAAATCAGCAATCATCACAGCAAGCACCAAATTAAGTCAATCCTTTTAACTTTCCCTCCTTACTGTGTTAATACTTTTGCTGTTTCTCAATCATAACAGGCACGGATCTCTAATCATCTGACAATGGCGGACAACCTGAAGGCTCTCATAGCCAGAAGGGGTCAGATCAAAGGGCTGATAACGAAGTTTCAGTCATTGTTAGATGAAGACCAAACGGATCCGTCAATCATCCAAGTCCGATTGGCAAAAATCGAACCTTTGCATGACTTATTCATGGAAATTCAACTTAAAATCAGTATGTGTGATGAAAGTTTGAATTTCGATTCGGATGATGAAACCGATCGCTTTGAAACAATGTATTTCAAGGCCATCTCCGAAGCAAAATCGCGTCTGACGAGCGATTCCAAACTTAATTCACATCAATCACAATTAAATATAAATTCCAAAATTCAATTACCAATTTTGAAACTACCTACTTTCTCCGGAACATTCTCTGAGTGGACTTGTTTCGAAGAATCTTTTCAATCATTAATTGAAACAAACCATGAATTATCTGCAATTCAGAAATTTCACTATCTTAAATCGTGCTTAACAGGAAACGCTTCCAAATTATTAACATCTCTGGAAATCTCATCAAATTGCATGGAATTTATTAACAGATCGATACGCAAATAAACGCTTAATAATTCAAAACCACATCCAAGCTATATACAATATTGCAAACATTAAATTTGAATCTTCCAAAGAAATTCAAGCCTTTTTAGATCAAATTTTAATTAATTTACGGGCTTTGAAAAATTTAAACCTACCTACAGAACATTGGGATGCCTTACTAATTCATCATTTATCAAAAAAACTTGATCCAATAACATCTCGCGAGTGGGAACGAATTCCCATTCCTGAACCAAATACTTACGTTCATTCTATGGAAACATTCATAAAGTTTTTAACCGATAAATCTATTATGCTTCAATCTATTCCAAAGTCATCTGCAACAGCTCATAAATCTGATAACATTAATAGCAAAAAACCAAATTTCACTTTTGTAACATCTCCAAATTATTGTTGCAATGTCTGTTCTGAAAATCATACTATCTATCAATGCCCTAAACTTCAGAAAATGACTCTTCAAGACAGAATAAATGCATCTAAGACTTTTAAATTATGTTACAACTGTCTAGGAAAGGGTCATTCTTATGAACAATGTCAAAGCAAATTCCGTTGCAAAACATGTAACAAAAAACATCACACTCTGTTTCACAAAGAACTTCAAACTGAATCTAAACAAGGTCCAATCATCTCCGCTACATCCATGGCGAACGAATCTCATGCCTTACTATCTACTGTTATTCTCAATGTGAAGAATGCGCAAGGACATTTCATCCAGGCCAGAGCTTTACTCGATTCTGGCAGTCAAAGCAACTTCATTACCACAAAATTAGCTACGCATCTAGGTGTTCAGCTAATAAAGTCAGATAGCCCAATTACTGGAATAACCGGCGCATCATTCAACAGTAATTTCAAAACTAATATAACCATTGCTTCACAATATAAAAAGCGTTTTGTAAAACAATTATCTTGCATCTGTTTAAATGAAATTACTCCAAACATTCCAGTACACAAAATCACCAGCAACGCAACAGCTACGCTACCATCTCACATGAAGCTAGCAGACCCAACCTATCATGAACCTGCATCAATCGACATCCTTCTTGGCTGCGACATGTTCTGGAGTTGCCTAGAACAAAGGCGAACAAACATCTCAGGAATGCAACTTCAACAAACCGCTTTCGGCTGGGTAATTACACACACCGACACACCAGCTGACGAAGGTATTTCTTTATTTTCCATTAAAGACAACAATGCCCTTCATGATCTCATGACTAAATTCTGGCATATGGAAGAAAACCTTTCTCATCCACCTCAGTCCTTGGAAGAAAAGGCTGTCGAATCACACTTCATTGACACACATTACAGAAATGAAGATGGTAGATTCATCGTGGAGCTTCCGCTCAAGGGAAACCCACAAGACTTGGGTTCTTCGCTAAACGCAGCTACAAAACGATGGCTCTCCGTTGAACGGAAACTCTCACCTCCACTACAATTGCAATACTCTGAATTCATGAATGAATATATTCACCTAAACCATATGTCTGAAATATCTATTAAGGACAACACTTCATCCTCTAACCATCATTTCTACTTACCTCACCATTCTATTCTACGTGAATCCAGCGAAACCACCAAACTGAGGGTCGTGTTTGACGGATCTGCGAAAACCTCCTCAGGGCTCTCTCTAAATAACATCCTCATGGTTGGACCGACCGTTCAAGATGATCTCCTTTCAATAATCCTACGTTTCAGAACTTACAGATATGTAATATCTGCGGACATAGAAAAAATGTACCGTCAGATCTTAATAACTCCCAAACATCGTGATTTACAAAGAATTGTTTGGTCAAACCCATCGTCAAACAAATTGTCTCATTTCAGACTCAACACAGTTACGTACGGTACGGCATCTGCTCCGTATTTAGCGACAAGATGTCTACGGCAACTAGCACTGGATTCACAAGAATCGTCGCCAGACGCAAGTCAGCGCATCCTACATGACTTTTACGTCGACGATCTCCTTACAGGAAGTAATGATTTTGAGACAACGCTAAAACTCAAGTATAGTATAAATTCTATATTAAGTTCTGCATGTATGAATCTACGAAAATGGAAATCCAATGACGAAAATCTCATCGCAGACGAAAAATCCTTCAATCAGTCTGTCGATTCGACATTACTGGGAAAATCTGAAACCTCCAAAACACTCGGTCTGAGTTGGAATTCTACTCTGGATACACTTAGATATCAACCTGCTACGTCATCTGTAAATTTATTTATAACTAAAAGAAATCTTTTGTCACAAATCGCGAAACTATTCGACCCTCTCGGTCTAATTGCTCCAATAAATATCACTGCAAAATTATTCATCCAGGATTTATGGCAATTAAAAATTGACTGGGATTCAGACGTTCCAAGTCATATTCAAACTTCATGGCTCAACTTTCAACATCAGTTGAAAGACATTAATCTAATATCTATACCTAGACATGTACCTACAATTAAGGAATATTCTGAATTACACGGATTCTGCGATTCATCAGAACGCGCATATGGAGCATGTATTTACATACGGACATTCGAAAACGGCATCTGGATCTGCAGATTGCTATGCGCTCGCTCAAGAGTGGCGCCTCTGAAAAAAATCTCCTTGCCTAGATTAGAACTATCAGGAGCTCTTTTATTATCTCAACTCATGAAGAAGGTAACAGACTCATTAACATTTCAAGGATCCACCTCTTACTGGTGCGATTCTACGATAACTCTCGCGTGGATCGCCGCATCGCCTGCACGATGGAAAACCTTTGTCGCCAATCGTGTATCGGAGATTCAAGACACAACCTCTCATGGACAATGGAGACATGTTTCAACCAAACTAAACCCTGCTGATCTCATATCTAGAGGCGTTTCTCCAATGGATCTTGCATCTTGCAACCTCTGGTGGAATGGTCCTCTATGGCTATCTCAAAATGAAACACCTTGGCCAACTACCGTCATCCCAGATTTACCAGAACTTCCGGAACAGAAAACCACTACTCAAGCATTCATAACACAAATACATAACACTGACATCTTTGATCGTTATTCTACTTTACATAAATTGCAAAGAGTAGTAGCTTATTGTATTCGTTTCAAAACTAATGCTCTCCGCAAGTTTGAATCTCAAACAACCGCACTAACTGTACTTGAACTAACTACTGCAATGACAACGCTTGTTAAAATAGTTCAAAGGCAATGCTTTGCATCAGATATAAAGGCATTACAGTCAAAATCAAAATGTCTTTTGTCAAATAGTAAACTTCTCTCATTGAACCCATTTTTAGACTCGGAGAACGTACTGCGCGTTGGCGGACGTCTATCAAATGCAAACCTCACCTATAATCAAAAACATCCTGTAGTTTTACCTTCCAATCACCAGTTTACTAACCTAATTATAAATCATTTTCATCGTCAATTATTACATGCTGGACCGCAAGCGTTACTCGCATCCATTCGTTTACAATTTTGGCCACTCTGTGGAAGACGCACCATACGCAGTGTTCTTCGTAAATGTATAGTTTGTTTCAGGTCAAAACCTACAACGATTCAACCATTAATGGGGAACCAACCGCAGTCTAGACTGCAACCAACACGCCCGTTTCTTACGTGTGGTGTTGATTACGCAGGACCTTATTACATTAAATCTGGAAATATTCGTAGTAAAACAACTCTCAAGGTTTATTTGTGTATCTTTGTCTGCTTTTCTACCAAGGCAGTTCATCTTGAGCTTGCTACTGATTTATCTACTACGGGTTTCCTCAAATGTTTCAATCGCTTTATCGCACGACGTGGAAAATGTGCTCATATCTACTCAGACAATGCTGGGAATTTTGCAGGAGCTTCAAATGATCTCAAGTCCTTAACCTCTTTTTTGCAGAACTCTTCGACTCAGAATGAATTTTCGGATTTTTTTGGTTCTCATTCTATTCAATGGCACTTTATTCCAGCTAGATCTCCTCATTTTGGCGGATTATGGGAAAGCGCAGTGAAGTCAGCCAAGCATCATTTGACTAGAGTTCTCCGTAACTTGTCATTGACCTTTGAGGAACTGTATACTGTTTTAACGCAGGTCGAGGCATGCCTTAATTCTCGTCCGCTCACCCCCCTTTCCACCGATCCATCTGACCTCACTCCTCTCACCCCGGGTCACTTCCTTATTGGCGAATCTTTGGTTGCTGCACCTCAACTGGACCTGACCGCTACAAATTCTGGAAGGCTCTCCAGATTTGAACGAACCACTCAGCTCGTTCAACATTTTTGGCAAAGGTGGTCTAAGGAGTATCTCACTCTCTTGCAGGAACGAGCTAAATGGAGGACCAAAACCCCAGACGTGCTGCAACCAGGCTCCTTGGTACTGCTCTTTGAGGATAACTTACCTCCTACCAAGTGGGCTCTTGGTCGCATTCTGACACTACACCCTGGCACTGATGGCATCATACGAGCAGCTACTGTCGCTACCTCTAAATCGACAGTAACAAGGGCTGTCAACCGGCTCTGTCTACTACCCGTTGACCAGACAACATCATCATCGTCATCAGCATCATCATCATCTCTGTCACCTTAGTGACTTTCCTACAATAACTTCTCCAGTGAATTCCTATAAAAACTTTCTCCAGTGAAATTTATGCAATGACTCTCCAGTGACATTCTCCACAGTGAAACCCAGTGAACTTTACTTTCATCGACTTCATCATGATTTTGTTAACAGACTTAGTTTGTCAAAGCCGGGAGTATGTTGCGTGTCGTATCTATTATTTTCCTGTTTTATTTAACTTCTGTCAAGCCTAAATTCTTTCACTTTTTCATTTTATAATCTCGATGTGTAGAGCCCTTTTCATTATCTTTTTCTTTCTGTGCCACCTTTTATATTAAATCTTTTTGTCTATGGCACGTCATAGTGTATTCACGTCAAATATTGGTGTTTTGTTTTATATAGTTTGTTGTGATCGAGATCTTTTGTTTTTTTTCTTATTAGCATTCAATTTTACATAACCAGTATCATCCAACGCTCGCTTCTCTATCTCGGTTTAATGTCTACCCTCTTCTGTGTTAAATATTAAACATATCAACAAAAACACAAGTGTTTTTAATGAAAAGCGAACCTCCATCTATCTATTCGGCAAGCCGAAGAGAACAAGAAATCAAATCAAAAGCCAGCAAGACGCTGCTCAATATAAACATTATATATTTAGGAAGGAAGACGGGAGTTTAGGAAATACCTACTGCTCGCTGCTTATTCGTCCGCGTCTGAGTCTGGTTCGAACCAGATATGATAGTGGTCCATAAGGATGTGTTTGGGTAGTCTGTGTGAGTATCTGAATGTCAGGTCGCTCGGTGCATTGTATTGTCCTATGTCTCGTATGAGTGTGTTTTTGCTAAGTCTGAGTGATTTGTAAAAGCGTTCAGTCAGTCTGTGTGTGAATTCGTATAGAGTTAGAATTTTTTCTCGTTCGTGTAATCTCTTCAGGTTTGTTCTGAGTCTCGTGTTGTATGTGATTTTAATACAGAGATTTTGAAGTGTCTGTAGTTTCGGGTCTGAGTGTGAGATACTGCTCCATACGGGAATCGCATAAGACAGTACCGGGCGAATAACCCATTTGCCTCCGAATTGTTTAGCTAAAAAATTGTCCTTCACATCCGAATTGATTTTGTTCCAAAGTTTTAAATCTTCAGTGGTGTACTAAATCTTACATAACTTTTAAACTAAACATGCAAACGAAACATTTTTTTTAATTTACTTGTGCGTTAAATGAAAGTATGTAAAAAATATATGCAGTTTTTAAAATAATATGATTAAACGAGGATTTAAAAATATTTTTTTTATAAAAACCAATTTTTTATAATTTTTTTATAATGGATTAAGAAAAGTTTTACATTTATCATACTTAGGTATTACCATAATATATATTTTTTCAACTTGGGCTGATGTAAGCCGCCCACCACGCATTTTACGAACAAGCTTGTCAATTCCCGAACCACACGCCATTTTGAAAAAATTCAATGACACTGAAATATAACAAAATTTCAATCGTAAATATCAGGAAAAAACTGTATCAACGGAGTCCTGCCAATTACTACGAAATGAATGCTTAATTATCTACAGAGCGATTGGCACTTAAAATTTTAAACACAGATGTCAATAATGTATCCCTTTTTCGTTTTTAAGCCGACAGACATCAGACCCGCCGGGACGGGGTCGTTTGATTTTAAGACACATCGCCGTACACACGCCGGGACGGCGTCGTTTGAGGCCAATGGGATAAGCGAGTAGTAGATCAGGAGTTTGGTTTTGGGAAGTAGCGGGCTTCATCTGTTGAAAATTGGCTTCATCATGCCGATCGCTTATCGCGTGCGCGTGTGCATCTTTGCTTGGTGAGATTTCCAGTTGAGGCGGGAGTCCATGGTCAGGCCCAGATATGTCACTTCATCTTTCCATTCAATGCTGTGTCCTCCCATTTCGATGTTAAAGTCAGGTGTTCTATTTACACGTTTTCTAGTGAACATGATGGCTTCGGTTTTCGCCTCGTTCAGTTTCAGGCGCCATTTTTTGTAGTACTATATTCGCTTTCAGCGAGGAAACGTATAGTTTGACGTCATCTGCATAGATAGACAGATTGCATCTCTCGTCTCGGGGGATGTCATAGGTGAACAGAATGAAGAGGAATAGTCCCAGTAAACTTCCTTGCGGCACGCTTTTTCGAATCTCACGCGTTGCAGATAGCACGTTCCTTATGAACACTCTGAAGGATCTATTCTTTAGGTATTCCTGTACCAGCCTCGTTAGGTGTATGGGCGTGTTAGTGCGGAGCAGCTTGTGCACGAGCCCGTCTATCCAAACGGTGTCGAATGCCTTCTCTA
Organism: Hesperophylax magnus; assembly: GCA_026573805.1. NCBI lineage: Eukaryota > Metazoa > Arthropoda > Insecta > Trichoptera > Limnephilidae > Hesperophylax > Hesperophylax magnus. The sequence continues at coordinate 540,536 of JAIUSX010000180.1, read as the reverse complement.
GGTCGATGAGAGCAGCGGCGGTGAAGCGATGTTCGTTGAATTTTCTTGCGATGAATTCCGCTTCTGGTTAATTGGTGGATCGTGGAGTGCCTCTTTCTGAAGCCGAACTGCTCGTCTGGCAAAGTCTTGTTGTCGTCGTGGTGTGGAACAAGCCTGTTGAGTATAATTTGTTCAAATACCTTTTTTTTTTTTTTTTTAATTTTTTTATTCTTAAATATATTTGTTATACAATGGTATAGTATATATATATATACTATACCATTGCGATTGCCCTCCTCTAGAAAAAACAGAACAAATAAAGTATCTAGGAATCGTAATTGACCATAACCTTAGATGGATACCTCACATCAAACAAATCACAAATAAACTTCTCAAAACAATACACATTTTCCTTAACATAAGAAACATATATAAAATAAAACAATTGAAAACAATATATTTTGCACTCTGCCAATCAATAATAGAATATGGAATTATTGCTTGGGGAGGAGCAACAAACTCGGCTATCAATTACATAGAAACCGCACAGAAAACGATCTTAAAGGTAATACTAAAAAAACATAGACTGACCGATACAGACCAAATATTCAACAGCTGTGACGTACTAGATATACGCCAATTATACGTTAAAACACTACTAAACTACATTTTTAACAAAAAAATAAATTTCAACATACACAAAATAACACTAACAGACCAGTTAGACAAGCGTACAAAGAAAACATTAAAACTCCAACAGTAAATTCAACCTTTGGACAAAGACACTACCAATACCATGCTATAAAAGCTTTCAACAGTCTAAAAATTGAAATTAAAATTGAGGAAAATAAAAATAAATTCACACACAAAATTACAAAATGGATTAAACAACAAAAAAGACAATATTACCAAAATGTCATAGCATAAAATAAAAATAAAACCTACACGTAACACACAAAACCAACATAAACACACATCACTCACAAACACACAAGATTATTTTCATTGTATTATTTTTTAATTTTAAATGTATTATTATGTATTTTTATTTTTAATTTTAAATTTATAATTTTTTTTTCAAATTTACTATCATCTCTTTAAATGTAATATGTAGACTAGATTTTCATATTATAAAATGAAGGCCTCAGCACGAGCAAGCCACCCAGTGAGGCCTACATTACTGGAAAACATAAATTGTAACAAAATAATGTACCAAATAAAATAAAATAAAATAAATATTTTTTATATGTGTTTATTCAGTTTTTTTTATTTGTACATTATTTTCTCTTATTTAGATCTTACAAAGCTGATCAATCAGTTTAATTGTAAGAAATCTCTCACTTTTTCTATTTATTAGCTTATAATAATATATTTAATTTCAACTTGATATCTTGGTACCACAATATTAATTGTTTTTATGTTTGACGGAGGTAGAACGATCTAATTTTGGTTTTTATTTTTGAATGACATGTCTCATTTTTAATATCTTCTGGTAATGAGTTAAACAATTCCGGAATTTTATGTCTTTTTGTTCTATCTCCGTATCTCCGTATCTCCTTCCTCTCCACAAAAAGACCCTCCACACAGCATCCCCAAAGATGACATAGGCCCTGAGGGAAATTATTTTCTTCAGGGCCTCCTGTGTGGAGTAAATATAAAAAAAAAAAAAAAAAAAAATACATTTTGCGATATTTTAATAACAAACATTTGTGCTTCTCTATGCCTAGTAGGGTAGTTATGGTTTACAGGTTTTTTGAATTCTGTGTTCCAGAATTCATCTAGCGTTAGTTGGTAATCTTTCCTACTATGTATAGAGAGCACATTACACAAAGAAAACATTTTTTTAATGAAATAAAAACAATATTTTTTGTTTAAAACCACGATTTTTTATTAATTTTAAGACCGACCGGTTTCGCTACACTCGAGCATCGTCAGGGTACAAAATTAAACTGTTGTCTAATTTTGTTGTCAATAATTTATTTCTGTCAATAATGTAATTCTGTTGTCAGTTTAATTTTGTACCCTGACGATGCTCGAGTGTACCGAAACCGGTCGGTCTTAAAATTAATAAAAATTCGTGGTTTTAAACAAAAAAAATATTGTTTTTATTTCATTAAAATGTTAAACCACAAAGTGATTGCTTTCTACGAAAATATAAAACATTTTTTTATAATCGCCTTCACTTAATTGTATTTTTTTTTTTGCCTGATATCAATTTTAGGAAACGGATTTGTAATTGTTCTATTTTATTTAAGTACGTTTTATACGTTAATCCGTAACTATTTACTCCGTATCCTATAATTGATTCCGCTAATGCATTATATATACAGTATAATATATTTTTATTAACAAAGTTTTTTAGGTGATAAAATTTCCCTTATATGGATCTTAATCTATTACATACATTTTCAATGTGATTTGACCAGTTAAAATTGACATCTATTGTAAGACCAAGGTATGTATATTGATAAACTTTTTCTATGTTTGGGCATTTACATGGCAGAGATTGGTTTTTTGTGTGAAAACAATCGTATGAATGACTTTTTATATGCAGTTCTTTATCCTGACAACTTGCATATGGAGAGTGTTTAAGCATATATTTTGTTTTTTTTGCGTTAATAATAATTCCATTGTCGTGGGACCATTTTTTATTTTTTTTTTTATTTGGTACATTATTTTGTTACAATTTATGTTTTCCAGTAATGTAGGCCTCACTGGGTGGCTTGCCCGTGCTGAGGCCTTCATTTTATAATTTGAAAATCTAATCTACATATTACATTTAAAGAGAAGATAGTAAATTTGAAAAGAAAATAATAAATTTAAAATTAAAAATAAAAATACATAATAATACATTTAAAATTAAAAAAAAATACAATGAAAATAATCTTGTGTGTTTGTGAGTGATGTGTGTTTATGTTGGTTTTGTGTGTTACGTGTAGGTTTTATTTTTATTTTATGCTATGACATTTTGGTAATTTTGTCTTTTTTGTTGTTTAATCCATTTTGTAATTTTGTGTGTGAATTTATTTTTATTTTCCTCAATTTTAATTTCAATTTTTAGACTGTTGAAAGCTTTTATAGCATGGTATTGGTAGTTTCTTTGTCCAAAGGTTGAATTTACTGTTGGAGTTTTAATGTTTTCTTTGTACGCTTGTCTAACTGATCTGTTAGTGTTATTTTGTGTATGTTGAAATTTATTTTTTTTGTTAAAAATGTAGTTTAGTAGTGTTTTAACGTATAATTGGCGTATATCTAGTACGTCACAGCTGTTGAATATTTGGTCTGTATCGGTCAGTCGATGTTTTTTTAGTATTATCTTTAAGATCGTTTTCTGTGCGGTTTCTATGTAATTGATAGCCGAGTTTGTTGCTCCTCCCCAAGCAATAACTCCATATTCTATTATTGATTGGCAGAGTGCAAAATATATTGTTTTCAATTGTTTTATTTTATATATGTTTCTTATGTTAAGGAAAATGTGTATTGTTTTGAGAAGTTTATTTGTGATTTGTTTGATGTGAGGTATCCATCTAAGGTTATGGTCAATTACGATTCCTAGATACTTTATGTGTTCTGTTTTTTCTAGAGGAGGGCAATCGCAGATGTTGGTGTTTAAACATTCGTGTATTTTTATGGTGTTTGTATTGTTTTTTGGCTGTCCCGTGCTATTTATGCTGTATGTTGTGAATTTTGTCTTTGATATGTTAAGTGGAAGTATGTTTGAGTCTAGCCATGTTTTGACTTGCGAGATTCCCAAATTCGCTATGTTATATACATTATTCCAATCCTTAGATTTGAAAAGTAAAACTGTGTCATCAGCATAGCTAACTATTTCACCGTCTATTTTCATGCTGCAAAGTTCATTTATGTAAATAGTAAAAAAAACGGGCCCTAGTATGCTTCCTTGTGGAACTCCATATGTAATCGGCAGTGGTTTACTAGTATGGTTGTTAATTTTGACTTGTTGAGTTCTGTTACTCATATAACTTTTAAATAGTTGAAGTTCCTTGCCTTTGATACCCATGTTTTCTAATTTTTTAAATAGTGAATTGTGGCAGATTGAGTCAAAGGCTTTAGCTAAATCTAGATATATCGCTATGCATTTGTACCCTTGATCTAAGTTGCTATGTATATAATCTACTGTACATGCCAAAGTTCGCCCGTTCAGTTCGCCCGGCCGAACCGGGCAGTTGATATACCTACCTTCGTGCGCCGGTTTGTTTACTTTTGAAACGAAACGGTGTTAATCTTAATTATAATCACATTTAATCGCATTTCTGGCGGTTATTTACCGTATTTCTATTCTTCAGCAATAAAATAGTACATAATAAGTGTTAAAAATAGTTTTTTTTTTAGTTAATTTTCGGGTCGGATTACCGAAAATTGTAGTGACGTTTAAATGTGTTTTGAGTTAATCTGAATTGTATAAACACAGCAGAAACTATTATCAGTACTGTGTTAATCTTCAATTACATAATTAAATTCGGATTTTGTGAAATTCTGGTGAGTTAGCAGATTTTGTAAATAACATCTGTATTTGCATTCTACCCACAGCGGTTAGTTCCAGCATTTTGTCTGGATTTTTTGTTTTTGTTAATTTTTAGGTTGGTTTCTTTTTAATTTATTTGTATTATATGTAATATGTCCTCCGTGGACTCCTCCGACGAGGAGGAAGTTGCCCTCCATGAGCTTTCAAAGGAGGAAGTTATTAAAATAGCGCAGGCAAGAGGGAAGGAGATATCCTCACAAAGGAGACGACCTTCTCCCAGATCCTATGTGCTCATGGAGAGTATTCAAGCCCACAAGGAGCCTGGTAGTCCTAGACGGCCCACTTCACCGTTTACCAGTATCCATGGCAGCTTACTCCGTGAAGAGGGAGCAGCATCAATTTTGGCCGCCCCGAAGGATGTAGCGAACGCTCCTTCTGGAATTATTTCCACTGGTACTGGTGACGTGGCCAAAAACCCGTCGCCTAACCCAGCAAAAAAGAAGCGTGGCAGAATTGAGGAACAGTTAATTTCAGGTGACAACTACGATATGCCAGTCGAGGAGGATTATCTCGCCCCATTTTGGAGCCCTCTTTCGACGATCTCTGCAAAGGTAAATGAGATGAAAAATAAAATGAAAAAGGAGGACCGCTCAGTTATAGAGGTAAGTATAGATCTAATTCGTAATGAGCTCGCGAACCTGGAAAATACCTGTGCCGCCGCCAACGCGAGAGCTGGCGCCTTTGCCGAGGTTATTAAATCACAGAAGGGATTATCGGAAAAAATAGATTTACTCATTAAACGTCCGTCCCATGTGCCACCAGTTATTGAAAAAGTGGTAGGTAAAAAAACATATGCGGGTGCAGCTTCCGGAGCGCCTCCCAGTAGTTCCATCTTATTCGAGGGACAGGAGCGTGAGCTGCCTTCTCTGAGGCCCACTATTCTATTCTACCCCACTGCCCCTGAAGGCAAAACATCTGAGGAGACCCAGAATGTACTTACATCGGTTCTGGATCCCAAAACCGACGGTTTTAAAGTGGTTAGGACACGTAAGATCAAGGGTGGAGGCGTTCTTCTGCAAACTGATAGCCCGGGGGGTGTCAAAAACATTCAGAAGGCGGCGGAAAAATTAACCCTCAAAGGTTTGAAAATGGTTAACCCACAGGGACGACTACCCAAGATAGTCATTTATGACGTCCCCAGAGGAGACGCAGCTGCTGACACGGCTCTTTTCAAGGAAATTTTTGATAATAACGTCGCAGAAAAATCAACTCTCTCCAGGGAAGACCATTTAAGGACAATGCGGAGGGTATCCCTCTTTGGGAAACGTGAAGGCGGGACTATGAATATGATTGTCACGTGTCATCCGGATTGCCGGAAGGTACTAATAGATAGCGGTCTTTGCTACCTTGGGTGGAATGCCTGTCGGGTTCGTGACTACCTGGGAGCTACCCGTTGCTTCAAATGCCACATGTACGGCCATGTAAGCAAATCTTGTACTCAGGAGTTTATTTCTTGCCGCCACTGCGCCGCAGCCGGTCATGATTTCGAGGAGTGCCCCAAGAAGGCACAGGCCGCTATTTGCGCAACTTGTACCAAGTTTCAGAAATCAGCCGATCATTGTACTGGTGACCGAGCCTGCCCCGCAAACAGAGCTGCGATCGAGGCTCAAGTTCGCATGACCGATTATGGCCGTCGCTAATCCCCTCTCCATAGGCCAGATCAACCTGCAGCGGTCTCGGATAGCCACCCTTGAGGCCCAGCGGGTCATGACCGACCTTGGGATCGACATTCTGCTCATTCAGGAACAATACGTTTGGCAAGGGAAAACACCTGGTATCATTAGTCCAGGGGTGGTACTTGAAGTAGGCAGCTCTCCCGGGGCGGGTGTTCTGGTCAATACTTCGTTGATTAGCCCCCTCCTTCTCGAGGGACTGTCGAACGAATACCAAACCTGTGTTTCCTTTAAATTTGGCGATACTGAGATCATCGTGATATCAGTATATTTTAAATATGGTAATTTAGTTGAACCGCATATTTTGAGCCTCACGCGTGCCTTGCATAAATTAAAAGGCCGAAACATAATTATTGGAGGTGACTTCAATGCGCGCTCGCCTCTCTGGTTTGACTTTAACGGAAATCGAACGGAAAGATCCTATGCCGTCGAAGATCTTATCTCAGCGCAAGGTCTGTTCATCCTCAATGAACCAAGTACGTTTTCAACATTTTCAGGAACTGGTGGCGAAAGCAACATTGATCTCACTCTCTGCTCTGGATCTGTTGCGTCAAAAATATCAAAGTGGACGGTTCATGAGTGTGCGATAGTTTCTGATCATAGATTGATAACTTTTTCAGTGGGAATTACAAAGACAGAAGCTCCACAATCATCTTGGAACTTCAGAACCACTAGGGCGAATTGGGATAGCTTTGGGGATGCGCTGCGTCAATCTTTAAGGGGTTTTCATGACGTAGCCGCTAGGGAACCGGACAACTTGGGGAATTTCTTCAACGCGGCGGTGGTATCAGCCGCTGAAACTTCTTTGGGCAGATCAAACCCAAAGAAGTTAATTAGGACGCCGTGGTGGACACAAGAGCTGACTTTGCTGAAAGGGGCCTACAAAAGAGCCTATAGGGGCCTGGTAGTGGTTAGGCGGAGTATATGCTCGCCTGAAGAAGCGGCTGCACTTCAGGCCCGTTTTAGGGCTTCCCGTGGCGCCTATCGTTCGGCCGTCCTCTCAGCAAAACGAGCTGCATGGCATAGTTGGGTAGATGAAGTGGGTAACGCCAACCCGTGGGAAATCCACAGCGCTCTTGAAAACTCGGGAAAAGGATCAGAACGATACTTATCGAGCGTTGTGCTCGGTAATAGCGAAGGGAACGCAGAGAGTGTTGACATAGTCTCCACTCTTGAGACACTTCTGGGCAAGTTAGTTCCTCTAGACTCAGTTAATGGGGAAAGTGTTCACCATCAACAGGTTAGAAACCTGTCACGGCTTCCACCTAGAGACCTCGCCCAGGGGGACGGCGTACCACCATTAAGTCGAGCAGAGGTTGAAATCATAATTAAGGGTTTGGGTCCGAAGAAGGCACCGGGATTTGACAGATTGAACGGCATAATAGCGAAGAATGTTTGGATCCACGCTAAAGAGGAGCTTTATCAAGTGTTGGAAACGTGCTTGCGTAGAGGAGTATTCCCTACAGAATGGAAGAAAGGCGTGCTCCGGATTATACCAAAGGGGAACAACAAGCCGAGAACAGATATCGGAGCCTACAGACCCATCACTTTACTTCCAATCTTAGGTAAAATACTGGAAAAAATCATCAAACATAGGCTACGTCTCACCCTGTCTCCACCCTGCGACCGCCAATTTGGGTTCGTCCTCGGTAAGTCCACTGAGCACGCCATTAAGTATGCGCTTGAATGGGTGAGGGTTTGTACTAAGAAGTATGTAATTGGAATATTTTTGGACATCTCGGGTGCCTTCGATCATGCGTGGTGGCCGATGATTTTAACTAAGTTGAAAAGTCGTAATTGCCCGCCTTTACTGTTCAATATTATTAGTGATTATTTACGTAACAGAAAGGTTATTGTGATGTATGGTGATTTTTTCATCATACGTGACGTTAACATGGGCTGTCCACAAGGGTCAGTCCTCGGGCCTGACCTGTGGAACATCCTTTTTGACGACTCCTCTAGGTTACCCTTGCCTGAAGGATGCATATCGGCCGACTACGCAGATGATAAGTTTCTTTTGGTCTCAGGGGACAGCAGAAAGGAAGTGGAGAGTAAAGCAGAAGAGTGTCTACGTGAAATTCTTGAATGGGGTAAGAGAAACAGGCTGAACTTCGCTCCCCATAAGACCGTGGGACTCTTGATGAAGGGTATGCTCAGTCGTGCCAGAAACCCTACCATCAGAATGGGAGGCTCCACTATTCGATTCGTTGAAAGCACCAGGTATTTAGGCGTCACTTTAGATAGATCTTCTTCGTTCCTAGCGCACGTCAAGAGCGTTTCTAGCAGGGCCCAGGCCCTATTCTTGAAATTGAGAAGGCTCTCAACGGCTGAGTGGGGATTGCGGACTCCGGCACTTCGCCTCATATATAGGGGTGTTTACGTGACGCATGTCTCGTATGCAGCTTCTGTGTGGGAGCACCGGCTGGATAATGCATTGATCCACTTGGCCCTCAAGCGGGGCCAACGGACTCCCCTGTTGGCTCTTTCGGGCGCATATAGAACTGTGGCTAATGATGCATTACAGGTTCTGGCTGGTACACTGCCGATTGACTTGGAAATTAGGGAAGTTTTGACAAAAAAGGCATTGACAAGAGGTAAGGCCGCTGTCCACCTGGGAGTCGAACTGACACCCGGTGGAGCGGTGTCCCTTCCTGGCTTATTGAAAGCCATGCGAGATAGAACGCTGAGTGTATGGCAAGAGCGATGGGATAGGTCGACGAAGGGTAGATTGACTTTCTCTTTCTTCCCTTCAGTTAAAAGCAGAATGGAAGGGGCGCACATAAAACTGGATCACTATATGACGCAATTGGTGTCCGGTCATGGGGAGCTCAGGGGGCGGTTACATAGTCTCGCCTTGTCTCCTCATCCGAACTGTTCATGTGGTGACACTAACCAGACAGCCGAGCACATTCTGTGGCACTGCGAGTTGATGAAGGATGCCCGAGAGGAAATGTTGGATGGTTTGAGAGGGATTACAAGACCGGCATGGAATGCCGATCTCGTGTTGAACAGAGAGAATTTTGAATGCTTCAAAAAGTTTGTAAAGTCCTGGGTAGAGAGATGGCCTGTGCTTAGAGTCGCTGATTTAGATTAAAATCATCTTTGTTTCAGGTGCCAAGCGTATTGTTCCTGTCACTCCACGGTTACTCCTCTATAACAACTTTAATATTGTTTATGCGCGATTGCTTTATGTTTTATTTTTATATACTCATTGGTTTTACTTTCTTTGTCTTATGGCATGATCGCAATGCATTTATTATTTTATTTGTTTGTTTTATTATTTCTTATTCATTTACTGTGTATATTGGCTTTTTACACCGTTTTTGCCAGTTCTTTACACTGTTTTTTATTTTTTATGCACATTCTTCCTTTTACTTTTGAATTTGGGCCTTATTTATTAGGAACGCGTTGATAATGATAATACTGTTTCTTTTTGTGTTTTAGCTCTTTAATACTATGTTAATCTTTTGTTTTCCCTTCTTTTTTTTCTATTATGAACAGTCAATTTGTTGTTGATCACAACTTATTTTCTACATTTGTTATTTGCCTTTTTATTTGTTACTAACAAATTGGTTTATGAATAGGTTGTCGAACTGAACTCTATCGTACTGTATTGTTCATTTCCCCACCACGGAGGCGGATAGACCCTGTTCCTGCATCCAGTAAGGTGACATTAATCCGGGGCGGCTGTCCCACGAACCACGGGTGCCTCCCCCGGCATCATGAGCGGGCCTGGGGAATGTTTGCGCGGGCCCGGTCCCCTTCCGTCCTGCCTCCGGTGACCTGAGGCTCACTTCATTCCCTAGGGTCTTTGGGAGTATCTCCCCCCCCCTTCCCCCCATTTACATTTCTTCGAGGGTACTCTCGGAAAACTGGCTAAGGGACGCGGGTGCTTGGGATCGTTGTGGCCAGGCCGCTTGCCACGCTCATTCTTGCCGGGACCGCCCCGTGATAGTGGGGTAAACTGCCCTCGATACGCGGCTTGTATATTTTTATGTTTCAATCATACTTCCACTTATAAAATTTGTGCTCCTTATTTATTATTTAATTTTAGATGCCAAACTACCAGGCGAACACATTTCATATGTGTTCTTATTTTGTGTTACTATTAATGTAAGTATGCATACATTATTTCGTACTAACAATCATGCATGCAGGGACATTGGAGGGTCTAGAATCGTTTTAAAATAAATGTAGCTTCTTTTTACAAAAAAAATTAGAGTCCTGACGTGTGCGGCTAAGGAGGTTAAACAATCAGTTTCCTCACACAGCCGTCGGGAAAGGGTGGGTCCCCTCCAATGTACATGCCAAAGCTTCTTTTGTGCCTATTTTGTCTCTAAATCCATATTGGTTATCCGAGATTAATTTGTTTTCTTCAAGGTATTTTATAATTTGGTTTTTTAATACTCTTTCGAAAATCTTTGATAGCGAGTTTAACAGAGTGATTGGTCTATAATTAGTTATTTCCATTTTGTCTCCGGATTTATAAATGGGGATAACTAGTCCTTTTTTAAGAGTACTAGGAAAGCAGGAGTGTGTTATACTAAGGTTGATTAAGTGTGTTATAGGTTTCAAAATTTCATTTTTTAATATCTTAATGCAATCCGTTGTTATCTCATCTAATCCAGGAGCAATTCGGTTTTTTAATGTGTTTATTATTTTGTCAATTTCCTCTTCCGAGGTTGTTTTTATTGTAAATCTGTGTTGTGTCGGTTTTTCATTGATATTTGATCTATTTGTTTGTGTTAGTGTGTTTGTGTTATGCAATTTACGGTTCGCTAAAACTTTTCCTATATTTGCAAAGAAGTTATTCACATGATTTGCTATAGTTTCTGTATTTGTATTGACATCTAACTTTTTGGAGTTAATATTTAGATTTTCAATAGTATTTTTCTGTTTGTATTTTTGTGTGTATGTGACTTCTTTTAATATTTTCCATAATTCCTTTGAGTTATTTTTTTCTTTTTTAAGTTTTTCGCTATAGTATAATTCCTTAGCCACTCTAATAATTTTGGTGCAGATGTTTCTATATCTTTTATAGTAGTTAAGTTGTTCCATGTCGTAGGGTGTATATTTAATTTGTTTGTGAATTTTGTCTCGTTTACGAATACAGTTTAATATTCCCTGTGTTATCCATAGTTTAATTTTTTTTGCTTTGTGTGTGAGTTTTACTTGTTTTATGATAGTGTTTTTATTTATTTCTTGTCCTAACATGTTATTAAATTTATCCCAGGCCTCCTCCACGTTCTCTATTTGGTATATTGTACTCCAGTCTATTTGTTTGAGTTTTTCTTTCAAGTTTGAGTAGTTAATTATTTTTTTTGTGAATATTTTGTCTTGGTTGGGTTTTGTGTTTTCGGTGTCTATTGCTATCATATTCATGTAGTGATCTGTGATAGTGCTTTCAAGTACTACGGTTTTGGTTTTTAGTTTTGTTTTGATCATTATATGATCTATACAAGTTTTTGTGTTTTGTGTGACTCGTGTTGGAATCTTTATCGTTGGCTCCAGTCCATGCTGTGCTAGTAGTGTTAGGTATTCTATGTTTTGTGGGTGTCCGTTTTGTAATATGTTTATGTTTAGGTCTCCAATGATGATGATATTTTTATTTTTGTTAATTTCTTTTAAAGTATTGTTAAGTGCAGTTAGGAAATGTGTGATGTCGTTTTTGGATGGAGATCTGTACATCGCAAGAATACACGTTTCTTTATCATATGCTATGTGTATGCAGTTGGAGTCTATTATGTGTATTTCTTTGACGATTGTATTTATTTTATCATTGATGTATATAACTATGCCATCATTTTGATTTTTGTGTATTTTTGTGTGGTGTGTGTTATAGTTTTCGATTGTTTTTGGTACATATTTATCGTTCAACCAGCATTCTGTCAGCACAATTATATCAAAATTATTATCAAGCTGTTGTAGGTATATCGTAAATTCATTATGTTATTTAGGTCTGTTTGTAAAAATTCCTCAATTTTCTGTAGATTTCTGTCAGCACATATGATGCAAGTATCATCTGCAAACATGTAACATTTACAACGTTTTATTACGTTAGGTAAACTGTTTACTTGCATTATATAACACGTAGGTCCCGATATCGACCCTGTTGCTACTCCAGTGTCTGTTAACATTTCATCACTGAAAATTCCGTCAATTATAACTTTAATTTTTCTATTTAACAGACAATTTTTAAACATTTTATTTAAAGGACCTCTAATACCACATTCTTCCATTGCCTTTAGAAATGTTTGATGGTCCAATGTGTCAAAGGCCTTTTTAAAGTCTATAAAAATTATACCAACGTAGTATTTTTCATTTAAATGACAATTTATGTGGTCAGTGAAATTAGAAAGTAATTGTGTATATTGTCCTCCACGCTAGGAGTTCACCTGTGTTGTGGAGGACTGTTTCGATTGTAAAGTTATATAATTCTAAAACAATACAGTGGAGTTGGTTACACAGAGAAACATTAAAAATTAAAATATAAAATATAAAATCGATTTTTCCATAGTTATAACAATAGTTTTTCCATAGTTATTCCAAAAAAAGTGAAATATAAAAAATTAAATATTAAAAGGATTGTAGCCAGTTCCATATGTGTTTTTTGTATTCTGTAAGATAAGATGTTTTATATTGTGTTGGAAGTGAATTGTATAGTTTTATAGCCTGGAATCTGTAGTGTTTTTGTCCAAAGGACATCCTTTGGAGCTCCACGAGCGGCAGGCCCTACAGGGCCTGCCGCTCGTGGAAGTGGAAGACATCGCGGTGGATCTGGAATCACAGGGATTCCTAGCTGTGAAGGTGGTTAAAATGACCGCCTCAATTGAGTACCCATTGTACCTCGCACACCTCTCAAGGAAGTAAACATGGGACAGCTGCGCGCGGCCGTCAAATACCTGTGCCACTGCCGCATTCGACTTCAGAAGCACAGGAGCAACCATCTTCAGCACGGCACCCAGTGCTACAGGTGCCAAGACTTCGGGCATGGGTCCCGAAACTGTTCTCACACAGCAAGGTGTGTTAAATGCTTACTGGAGCATGCTTTGGCAGAATGCCCCAAAAAGACGAGAGACGAGCCCGCCGCATGCTGCAACTGCTCAGGCCCGCATCCCGCCAACTACCGAGGCTGCCCCAAGCGGGTAGCGTACGTCGCCTTCATTCAACAGCGACCTGCCAGAAGGGCCCAACGCCCGCTGGCAGAACAGAACCCCAGCAGGCCACCTCCTCAGCCGAGGACGGATGGACGCACATGGGCCGACGTAGCCGGAGGCACCGCCCCGCCCAACAGCAGCGAGCCCGCGCCACCCCCACAGCTCCGCCCCCAGCTTCGCCCACAACAGGAGCCCGTGCGCGCGTCCACCTCCTCAGAGGACGACCTGGAAATCATGGCCGTGCTCCAAGGCCTCCTGAGGATGCGATAGCAGCTCGCTCGCTGCACATCAAGGGCAGAGAAGCTCGTCGTCCTGATGGAGCTTCTAGAGACCCTCGATGTCTAATACCGAGAAGGTGAGAGTCCTTGTATGGAACGCAAGGCAAACGAATTAAACACCGACATTATTCTCTTATCAGAATCCCACTTGAATCCAAGCGTACTGCTGAGAGTGCCAGGCTTTGAGATTTATCGAGACGACCGACAGGAAAGATTAGGCGCAGGAACCGCAATATTCGTTCGACAATCTATGACATTCATAAGAATCCCCACTCCAAAGTTGAAACACGCCGAAGCCACGATTATCGAAGTCACCATAGAGGGTAGAGCGCATACCATCATCGCCGTCTACTGCACTCAAAGAAACCTAGTGAGAGAAGACCTTAATAAATTGCTCAATCTGGGACCAATTGTTGTGATCGGAGGCGATTTGAACGCCAAACACAACTACTGGAATAACTACAGAGGTAATGCGCACGGAAATACGCTCTTTACACACATGCAGACAAATACCTATTCGATAATGGCGCCCGACAGACCTACGCACTACTCGCAGCGCTCTAGATATCCGAGTACATTGGATATCGTACTCGAGAAAAATGTAAAGACAATATCTCCACTGCGCACGCTAGACGAGCTGTCATCGGACCCTGCCCGTGAGCTTCACTATAGGAGGCACAACTTCAAGAAGCCCCAGAAAACAACGCAATTATAAGAATGCGGACTGGGAAGGATTCAAAAGAGAAGTCAACGAACGAATACATATCACTTCGGAAACTCTGTGCTCGCCACAAGAAATCGACGCAGCTACAAGCACTCTCACAGAGATTCTTCAAAAAGCACAAGACGCACACATACCTCTCAAAGAAGTTCATTCATACACGATCAAGCTTCCCGAGTATGTCTTATCGCTCATCAATGACAAAAATCGCCTGCCACGCATGTTTCACCGCACGCGCGACGAATATTTCAAGACAGCGTACAACTGCCTGCAGAGGGAAATCGTTAGCCAAATAATACGTCACTTTGTGACAGGTTGTGGTGCCCCGCAAATCAACTTTGACTCCCGTCCAGGGAAGTCTTGGACGCCAAACTTTGACTAAATCAGAGTATGTTAAAATGCGGAGAGCACGAATACCCAGTCTCAGAGCATGGGCAATTGATTAACATGACATTCCTAAAACGGTTTTGATTAGGGTTTCTCTACAAATAAAAACCAGAGGTAGGTAGATAATTTTGAATATTCTATTGTGCTGATAAGTATTTATACAAATTTATAAAGGTAGGACTCACCTCGGGACCATTAGTACACTTTCCCTACTCTAAACTAACTATGAATCATCCACGGCGGTAAATCTGCAGTGAAAGAGGCCCAGCTCGCCTCCTCGTGGTGATTTTGACGCCTTGTCCTCCGCGGCATCAAATTATTCCCTCTTCCGTGACAACCAGCTGGTGGGAAGAGACCCTTAGACCTTTTGTGGGCGTGATGATCATCCAGACTTCCAGCCGTTATGATTGAGAGCCCCGTATCGTGTTGGTGGCGCAACCGTTTTAAAAATATTCCCGACAGGAAATCTCTTGCTGCAGTTATCTATGATCGCGGGCGTAACGCCTTCTTAAGTAGAACGATTCTTTTGATTAATCCGGAGCATTATTTTAAACATTCGAGCCGGGCCGGCACTGACCTCGTGTTTTAAATCCCAGTCCAAAAAAACTCGCTTTTTACGCGGATAAATACAGAAATACTTTTTTATTAATAACTTTTATTTTATTTATTAAGTTAAAAGAAATTTACATTTCGCTTTCTTAACTTAAATATGTAACATTAAATAAATAGTTTTCTAATTATTGTTCTAATAACTTAAGATTAAAAAGTTTTTTTTTAAACACATTTATACTCTCAGTTTTAAGTTTATCTGGAAGGAGATTGTATATCTGTACACCCTCGTGGCCAATGCCTCTTTTGCCACTTTCAGTTCTTACAGTATGTGTGTACAATTTGTTATGTTGCCTAGTATAATGTTCGTGTACTTGTGACGTTTGTTTAAATGTTGTGTTTGTGTGTATAAGTCCATTTTGGATTTTGTAGATTAGGAGGCATGTGTTGTATTCGTACAATTTTCTTATTTTCAAGAGTTTCATTTCCTGATACAGTTTTTTTGTGGGAGTGTCCGGGTTATAATTGAAGAGTTTTTTAATAACTTTGTTCTGTATTGTTTGTAAATCATTTAGGTATGTAATGTATGTGTTTCCCCATATTTCTATTAAATAATTCAGATGGGACTGGATTAGACTGAAGTATAAGCCCCTCTTTACCTCCGTTGGTAGGAGATGGGCAATTCTACCAAATACACCAATTAGTGGGATGATTTTTGCTTTTAATTTTTCTACGTGTTGTTTAAATGTCAGATGTTTATCAATATGTAAGCCAAGGTATTTTTCGCTGTCTAGAATAAGCAAGTCCCTTTCTTCTATTTGTAGAGGTTTATGTGACGGTATTATTATTTTTGGTGAGCTTAGGATCATGTAGCCATATTTATTAATATTTATTGTTAATATATTTTTTATTAGCCAACTGCTTAGAATATTAAGATCCTCTTGAGATTGTTCTAATAGAGTTTCTAAGTTTTTTCCGAAGTAAAATATTGCAGTGTCATCTGCGTATAGAAATATTTCACCATGTAGTTTCAACTGGCAGATGTCATTTATGTATATTTGGAATAGGAGGGGCCCCAGTATAGATCCTTGCGGAACTCCATAGTTTATACTCTATAACTGACTGTTATTATCTTCTATGCTAACATATTGTTTTCTGTTTGATAGATATGATTTAATTAATTTGATAGCTGGACCGGTTACTCCTGTTTTTTCTATTTTTTTAATCAGTATTTCATGACTTACGGTGTCGAAGGCTTTTTGAAGGTCTACAAGAATTGCTATGACATAGTTTCTATTATCTATGCTAGTTCTAAGTTTATTTATAAGATCATTAGTTGCAGAAAGAGTGTTAGACTTTTTTCTGAAACCGTATTGTTTGGCATATAGAAATGATTTTTTTTTCAGAAAGTTGTTTAGCCTATCGTATATTACTCTTTCGTATATTTTTGATAGAATTGGTAGGACAGAAATAGGCCTATAGTTTTATGTTTGAGTTTTCGAGCTCCCTTTATATATTGGGATAACTCTTGCGATTTTACAACTGTTCGGAAATTGACCTTCTTTTAGGCTCAGGTTAATCAGTTTAGTTAGTATAGGTGTTAATAGCGGGGCAAGTTTTTGTACTGTTACACATTTTAATTGGTCATGACCAGCAGTCGCATTTGATTTTAGGGACTGTATAATAGCTAATATTTCGGGTTCAGTTGCGGGTTGTAGGTATATTGACTCCGTACTTTCATACTTTAATGTAATTTTTTCATCCAGTTCATGGGTGTATTTGTTAATTATATTACCAGCTAAAGAGGCGCCAACATTACAAAAGTAGTTATTAAAGCATTCGCATATCTTGATCTCTTCTGTGATAATTTCATTATCTCTCTTTAGTTTTTTACATGGTTTGCTTTTCGTGTTTCTTTGATTCTTGATGATGTTATTAATTAGGTTCCAAGTTTTTTTGGTATTATTTTCACATTTTTTAAATAGTCTGCTATAGTGTTGTTTTTTAGAGTTTTGTTTTTGTATAGTTATTTGGTTACGTATTTTAGTAAATTCTGTTTTCAGTAATGGGTTACAGGGTTCTTTTTTTATTTTTAAGTGTAGTTTATTTCTTTTATTAATCATTTTTAATAAGTCTTTTGTTATCCAACCAGGAAGACAGGTTTTATTTGTTTTTATTATTGTTGAACTGTAAAAAGTAATTTTGTTTATTAGATAGTTTACAAAGTTATTGTAGTTCAGTTCCGAGTCCTCGTTATTATTTATAGAAAAGGGGTTTTGTCGAATATCCTCCTCTAGTTTATCATAGTCAATTTTCGTATATTTATAGGAGGGTTTTTGTGAATTCTTTTTAGTGTAGGTGTGCAGTATGTCAAGAATCAGTAGGTTGTGATCAGATATTGAAGTGTCACAGTTTGTTATAGAATAAGAAAGATTTATGTCTGAGATGATGTGATCGATAATGGTGTTGGTGCTTTCTGTGATACGTGTCGCATGTTTTTTGTTTATTTTGTTTATTATATTGAAATTGTTTGACTTGATGATTTCTGTGTATTTACAAGTGTGTGTGTTTGTGGACTCAAGTAAGTTGATATTAAAGTCCCCTAGTATTATGGACCTTTTGTGAGTTTTCAGCTGTGTGTTTAACTTATCTAGAAAATCTTGGAAATTGGTGTTTGGTTTTTTATATATCACTCCAATGTTTAAGTTAAGTTTATTTAATTGTATCCAGAGGAAATTGTTGTCTGGATCTACTATATTGTCGATTAAATTATATTCTAAGTTTTCTTCAATAAATATGGATACTCCACCACCGATGCCCTCAGGTCGGCAGGATGCCTCGTGTTTGTAGCCTTCAATATTGATGTATGGTACGTCCGTTTCTTTGAGCCAAGTTTCTGTTAAAAGTATGATGTTGATTTTGTAGTTAATGGTTTTTAATAAGCACAGGATCTCATCGACTTTTCCTTTCAGGCTTCTAATATTTAGATATAGGAATGAGATTGAAGTTTGGTTTTTGTTTGTTCCCAACTGTTTGTAGAGAGTTACATCATCTACCCGTGTATGTAGTTTATTTGTTTCTAAATAGTAAGTTTCGATATGACTGGTGGTCGTCGATTGACTATTTTGTTTTTTTTTTATTATAAGATTCCATTTTGTCCATTAAATTGGTGATTTTTCCGGCATTATCGGGATCCAGTTTTTTGGAGTTTGCGTGTAGGTAGATTTGGGTTCATGTTTGTTTATTTCCTTCTCGATATTATAGAACATTTTCCGGTGGTTATTCTTAATTATTTCAATTATATTTATTCTTGCCAAACTCATCAATTTCGAGATATCGTATTCATTCATTCGGTCGTGGAAAATTGGTCCGATGAATTGACAATGATTTTTGAATAGAGTAGCGTGAGACCTTATTTCGTGGTTGAGTTTGGAAACATTCAAATGATTATTTTTAGGTACCGAGTGCACTATAACATTGGTGTGGTGAAGATTATTCACAATGTAGTACAAGTGACTAATTATATTTTTCGGTGATTTTTCATTTGTCCCAGTAAGAATGATGACAAAATCATTTTTTGTAAGGATTTCACATGACTGTAATATTGTTGCACTAAATTTGTCTACGGTGGCACCGGGATAAATATAACTCCGGCATTCTATTGTTTTTGAATTTTTTTCAATATTTCGTCTAATTTTTCTTCCATCCTCATCTCCAAAAATGAGTACTTTAGGTTTGTTTTCTTGCGGCGGCATTACGAGATCTGCTAGTTGATGTAAAGAAATGTTATTTTCCACCATGGGAAGTTGCTTTGTTTCGGCTTTATTAGTCAAGAGCGATTGATTACTGTTTGAAGGTGTTAAATTTGTTAAGGAATTCTCCACTTTTTTTGTTACATGCTTTAGTTCATTAATGTTTTTATCTATGTTTGTAATTTGACTTTTAATTTCTTGTTGAAAATTTTCTAGTAGTGAATATATTTTTAGAGACATCTCTTGGAAGCTTTTGAAGTTTTTGTTTAATTGGTTAATTATTGAATTAATTTTATCGTTATCTCCCGGTGTTTCATTATGTTGTAGGGTTTCGTTCACGGATGTCTCCGTCAGCTCATCTTCATTCTGTTGTGGGGCTTCATTCACAGATGTCTCTGTCAGCTCATTTGTTTGTTGAGAAATTTTATTAGTTTCTTTGCAAGATGGGCACTTGAAACTTTGTTTATAGTTTTTATTCATCTTTCGAAAATTAATTTCAGTTATATGACAACAAAAGAAATGAAAATTATGCTTACATGTCTTGCAGTACAAATTTTCGTTGTCATGTATTTGGGTTTTGCATGATTTGCATTCCATCATTGCGGATGATTTCCACAGTGTTTTTGTATAATTATTTACGCTAAGATATGAACAAGTAATGGCAAAGGATTATATTGTTTGATTCCTTTTCACAGTATAAAGTTTCTAGTGTTTATTTATTTAGAGCAAATGACAATAACACCGTTTGACGTTTGACATTCCCGGTAATATCACACTTTTTATATTAGATTCACTAAGATTGTCTTTCTATTTTGTGAGCAATCAAGAAGTAATTACTTGGGTAAATATGTGGAATTAGTTTGATTTCACAGATTTCACACTTATCACGCTTTACACATATTTTTCTAGGTTTTTTATAGGAGCAAAGATTTGGGCTTGTTCACTGTTTGACGTTTGTATTGATTTACTCTTGAAGACGTTTGACGTTTGTATTGATTTGAACTTGACATTTTCTTCGCCCGAATGTCGTCAATTCCGAACTTCTAATTACATTAGCACATTTGCAATTTAAAATTCTGTCACTGTTTTTTTAACAGCGGGCCGCACAAATCCGCTGCCAAAACCAGAGTGAGGAAACGGAACCAAAACAGGCCGGCCACGCTGGCGCCCAGCAAAATTAACCAGTACCGCCAACATATACGACTAATACATTGAAATAGTACCTAACTACTTTTTTTTTTTATTTGGTACATTATTTTGTTACAATTTATGTTTTCCAGTAATGTAGGCCTCACTGGGTGGCTTGCCCGTGCTGAGGCCTTCATTTTATAATATGAAAATCTAATCTACATATCGTCGGTATACTGATAAAACCCACTAAGTGCATGATTGACGATTTTGAGAAAAATCAATTTGAAAGTTTGACTGTGTAAAAGTCATATTCGCATTCTAAGTTTTCAATTCTGTAAAATGCTGTTATATTAAGAGTTTAATTAACTTATAATTTTCATGAATTATTTCAACTTAATTAATTGTTTTACCCCAAAAAAAAATTTTTAAAGATAAAATGGTGGGATTTTAACTGGTTTTATCAGTACACGATATAAGCCAGTACTTTGAATTTAATGCTCAAGAAAACGTTAAATAGCTTCAGAGGATTTAATTTGTAGAGGAATTAAACCATTTTTAGAGAATTTTATTGTGTATTAAAACAAAATGTTAAAATAAATACAAAATGACATTTTTAATTATGTAAATCATAAAAAGCTTTCAAAGAAAAAATAAAATAATGAAACTGTTCCGATATTTAAAGGTAACATTAATTAAGGCAAGAATGAATTATTCTTGAGTACCATTATCTTCAAGCTCACATTCATCATTAGCGGGCTCCGGAACTCGATCCTTCAGATCGATATTAGTGCGGAGTCCATTGTACCATCCATGTAATTCTTCAGGACACTTCAGGATTCCCTTTTGACACAGTTTCAGTAGGTCATTTTTCTTGGCCTGACTTATCGCCAGTGGTTCAGCATAGAGTGGTTTTAAGTCTCGGAGATTAACTTTGGAAACATTATTTTTAATTTGTGGGCCAGGTGAATTAAGAGAAGATCTTAATTAATTTTCTCTTAGGTGCTTTAAAAATTTCTGCAATATTTATGTGATGAAATGTGTTAGACATGTCATAATTGAAGAAGATTTTTTCCGTTTCTCCTTTCACATACCTCAATCTTTTTATTTTTAACCATCTAACTTGGTTGCCTTGGTCATCCTTCGTTCTGTTTATCATAACCTTGTCAGCGAGGTCTTTCAAGTCGATGAATTCATCATGTTTGAACTCTTTAACTTTGTATGGCTTGACGGCAGAAATTTTTTTTGGTCAATTTTGCGCTTTTTTGTGATATAGCTCGTTTGAAGATATCAACCCAATCATGCATAGTATACACAGAAGTGTTTTTATTAACATGTTCTATGCTACTATGCATTGAATCTGCTTCCATATGTATGTGACCAGGTTCTAGAAATTTCTGCTCAATTATGTTGATGTGCTCAATGTGTTGAACGGCCCAAAGTAGTATTACTGCTACATATTGGTTTCGATTCTGCCCTCCGCATGTGTCAGAGAACAAGCTTATTTCATTAATATTGTCCGGTAAGTAATTTTTGAGGTAGTAGTACAGGATAGAGCCTATTTCCCAACTCCCACGCTTTCCATTTATTTCGGACCATGGAAAACAGTACGCATTGTTGGGGGCAGGTGCCTCATATAATGTAAGATTATACATACATAATTTTCTTACATAGTAGAGAAGTCGACTTTTCCACTTGGGATTTGTAAAACTGCCTGTAGATCGAATGTTAGCAACATGAAGTTGTTTTCATTGTTAGACCTCTCATTATCTTTTTCCTTCTCCGTATTGCAAACATCTTTTCTTTCCATGTCTTCTTTTAGTTTTCTTTTAATTTGCTTTTATCACTAGCCTTTACATAGTTTGAACAAATTAGGCACTGATCCTTCTTTGGTACGAAGAAACTTAGATTGTAATTCTTTGAAAATATTCGTCGGTATGTTATTTCTGTAACAGGTTCGGTAATATCCGTTTCTTTGCAATGCTCCACGTATAAAGCATGCATTTTTTTTATGGACAGAAGTCTGTCCAAAAACTTACGATTTGACGATTTTCTCACGTAGTGAGTCTCCATGCTTGGAAATGATTCAATGTGTGATTTCACATGATTAAAGATGTCCACGTTAGTTTTATGTGGAGGCTCTTTTTGACCTCTCTTCTCATCTTGAGTGTAAAATCCCTGTGCATTTTTATTCTTGGTTGCAAGTTTTATAACGTCTGGTGATATGCAGAGAGTTTTGGTCGTGAAATTTTGGCAAAATGCTATCTTGTCATTCCCTTTGGGAAAAAAACATACAATCTTTGTTTTTTGGGTGTGATAGCCAGAATGCGCTTTGGTTCTTGAATGTGCAAATTTGTTGACAAGAAATTTTTCTTGCCTTTGAAGTCAAGCTGCTAGTAGTGCCTACAAGGTATATTACGTTCATCCGAAGTAAAGTTATTGTTGCATCTGTGCTGGCATTTATCACAATTAGCTGGCTTGGGCACCTTAGAAGGTCTTAATTTTTTTTGTGTCACATATGTTAAACGTTCATCCCTTCTCATTTTAGATTTATAACATATCAACATTTCTTGCTACAATAATATTGCAGAAATTATTGCTGAATAATTTAAAAAATAACTCTGTTTCACATAAGTTGGTTAGAGAGAAACCTAAAAGTAAATCAAAACATAGTAAGTTCACTGACCTTGTCAATATGTTGCCCTGCCGCTTAATAAGCTCCTGCCTTCGTTTTAATAATGACTGAATGTGCTCCAGATTATCCATAATTGTAATTTATTGCACTCACTAATTAAGTCGGAGAAACAAACAGATGCACACGCAAGCCACAGTGGACTGACACTCACTGGGAGCATCTTAGCTCTGGTGTGTTAATTTACGGCGGTGCGGTCAGTACGCGTTATGTCTCGTTCACGCACGATAGATATTCCATAAAAGTGAACAAGAAGGTACGAAACCTAAGTAAACGTGGCAAATTTAGAACTTTACCGTCATTACTGATATTCCGTTAAATCACAAACCCAGATAGTTTCGCGTGAATACTACTAATCAAAGCACATAATGCCCTTTAGCTTATTTCAATAGTCAATGCTTAACTATCTAAACGTCGCTATAACAGTCTGTTGAAATCACTTATTTGCATTTAACGTATTTTAACTGTCAGCACTCTTCATTTTAACATCACCAACATGGTCCGTTCAAAACACCTATAAGACTTTAACTGGTTTCAACTGTTAACAAAAATCATTTCGTTCATCCGTGTTAACATATCATACCGGTTATAGTAATTTAGGGTTTTTTAATTGAAATTTTTTCCCGTGAACGTGCATGTAATGAATAAATCAATAACGCTAAAGTCATTTAAATGGTTTTACGTCATATAATATTATTCGTTCGGCAAAGTGAAACATACCCATAAAAAAAAATTAAAGTGTTATAAATTGTTTTCATAGAAGATATTTGAAAAAAGTTTCCACTAAAGGGATTTAGTTGTTTTCAACGGAATACATTTTTAGGTAACAAGAGGGTTAGAGTTTTTTAGAAAATTCTAACTTTAAAACGAACCATCGAAGGATGTTGTGGGTTTCAATTATCGATAGAGCTCATAAAACTGAACAAAACGGCATTTTTAACTCATTTCGGCAAGTTTTGTCATTAAGCTGGTTTTACCAGTATACCGACGATATTACATTTAAAGAGAAGGTAGTAAATTTGAAAAGAAAATAATAAATTTAAAATTAAAAATAAAAATACATAATAATAATACATTTAAAATTAAAAAATAATACAATGAAAATAATCTTGTGTGTTTGTGAGTGATGTGTGTTTATGTTGGTTTTGTGTGTTACGTGTAGGTTTTATTTTTTTTTTATCCTTTAAAATCGCTTCATAACAATACCCCCCTTCCCAGAAAAATATTTGCTCTCAAACAAAACTATCAAAAACTTTAACAAGCCCTGAACTGGCTAGGTTGGTCCCGAGGAGTATCTAGTAACAAAAACACAAATAAAATAAACAGTAGATGTAAAACACATAATGCAATTATCAGAGGTAGAGAAAAAAAGTAATAATCCTTATACAATACTCTTATGACGAATTAGTGCATCGCAACCCCAATCGCGCTTATCCAACGTGTAGGGCCAGACAGTAGGCTCGAAATGCAACCATTCTCAACCTTAAAACTAGAAAACCCATTTAACTTAAAAACAACTTCCTGTAAGATGATACGTGAATGGACAGCAAGCACCCTAACCACAGAAAAAAACTGGGTGATTGTAATATTGTCTCTTACCGAACCTTGCCATTGACGTGTCATCTGGAACAGAACACTTAAATTAACTTAAAAGATAAATCTTAAATCACTCCCCCAAATACGACAAGTTAAACTCTATGCACTAGGCATCACTGTTCCGAAAAAATTCACTGAATTTAAATAGCCTCTCGTGGGCCGAAAATAATTGATGGGTTCACCATCTACACTTCACTGACTCTACATCCTTTAGGATAAAATACTAATCTTCTTTAATCAACTTTTTTAGAAGGTGCGCTTTGTTAATGAGATGTGCAGCTATAATTTAGTGCAGTCATATAGGTATACGTCCAACTCTATAGAAGGCGTAAGCAGTAAGTAAATAACAACTTTATGGTTTTCACTGTAAACCGTTGTTCAACCACGGAGTATATAGTAACAATGTTATAAGTCTCTCAGGACAAAAATAACAGTATACATCCAAAATCTTATACAAACAAAAATAAACCTAATTCCAATGTTGGCTTAAAATGTGGAAGGATATGTGATACCACATCGTCCCACATTATAAGATCTCTAAAATCTTATAAATTAGGTGGATATAACAGTAATTCTTCATTTATAATTCACTTAGAAAACAAAGAGATACAATCCTTGCATCTCTGTGCTCTCCAAGTAATCCACAACAAACAATGATACATAATAAAAAACATGAACGTAACCTAAAAAAGGTATGCCTGAAACACACAGAGATAGAGTGCGGACATGTCCGTGTATTTCAGAAACAAAACTTATAACTAATAATCCTAGCTTATTCATCTGTTCAGCCGACGTCCAAATTTACGTCTGTTTTAGCGTTAATACTATGTATAATTTATACTTATATTTGCACATATGTATTTTTAAATATTTTCTCAACTCGAGCATTGCCAACAGAGTTGAGGTTGTTATTGTAATTAAACAACCCACCATCCTCAACAATCTTACAAAAAAAAAAAAACCCGCCAAGTAAATAACCCATTTTCTTAAAGATGAATCTAAGACAGGACTAATGACTGTGAGAACGCATGGAATCACCATCTCGGTTGATCAGGCCGGATGAAATTCCGTGCATTGAAAAAAAAGTAAAAAAATTATGAATAATATAAAATTCATCAAAACCCAACAGTCCCCGAAAAAGATGGCCAGACTTTCCGAGGTACTGAAGCGGAGGGACTACATAGGAATGTTGTCCAGTTTTACTATATCCTTTACGTGGAAGTCGCCGGACACTATGCCATTCAAGTCTGCTAAAGTATAAACGAGGTCTGATTTTTTCTCTACCACGACATTCTGCACGAAGCATGGGGATAATTTTTTTGAGAAATAATTCAACGCATTTGATTGTACGAAGTTTCGTTTCCACACTATATCACCTACGTGATAAGTGACGTTTTTCCTACGCAAATTGTAAGGGTTAGCCCCTTTTTTGTACGCATTAAGCAGAGCATCTGAGACTTGCTCATAGACGTCGGCCGAACCTTGTAACTTTTGCGCATATGTGGTAAGCGAAGCTTCCCTTTGAGCGTTGCTATCCCCCTCACGAATAGGGTTACGGTGCAAATCTCCATCGAGAATCTGCTCACGGCCGTGCATTAGAAAATACGGAGTAAAGTTTGTCGCGCAATTGACGGTGTTATTCATAGCGGACTGAACTTGTGGCAAAAATTTTGACCAGTTACGATGGTCTGATTCGACAAGAATTGATAAGGCAGTACCTAATGTCTGATTGTATCTCTCAACCACATTATTTTGTGGGGTATAAAGAGAGTTGTAAAACGGTAAAGGAAAATTGTAATTTTTAAGGAGTTCTTTGAACTCTTTCGAAATAAATTGAAGACCATTATCACAAACAATGGTCCTCGGTACACCATGTACCAGGAAAATGTTTTCCTCTAAGTTTTTTACAATGCTACCCGCGGTGCCTTTGCGCAGCGGGAATAACCATTTGAACTTTGAGAAAACATCTACACAAGACAAAATAACTGTATTTCCGGAGTAGCTATAAGGCAACGGACCCACTAAGTCTAAGGAAAGCATTTGCATAGGCCTGTTAACCTTCTTAGGGTTTGTAGACATACCGTTCGGTGGTGCCGTACTGATCTTATGCGCCTTAAAAATAGTACATTGACTAATATAATTTTTGACGTCTTTGTACATGCTAGGCCAATAATACCTAAGTTATAGCTTTTTATAGGTTTTGAAGACTCCTGGGTGACAGGCTTGAACGGAGTCATGGGAGTCAGAAATAATATTTTACCTATCCTCTTGAGGAATGACCCTTTTCCATGCGGTGTCCTCACATAAGTCCAAACGGGTTTTCGAATGACGATACAACTCGTTGTCTTTAATTTGGAAATTCAAAAATCTTTGAGGAGAAATTTGGCACCCCTGAAATACATTTAGGAACCATTTGTCTGACGTAGAACTATAGTCTATTCCTGATATTAATGCAAAATCCTTACGAGAAAGGACATCTGGTACAGTATGTTGTGTACCTTTACGATGAATGACGTCGAAAGTAAATTGAGACAGTCGAGTACTCCAACGCGCTAGGCGACCACTTGGGTTCGATAGGGACCCCAGCCATTTTAGACTAGAATGGTCTGTTACTACCGTATAGTGTGCTCCTTCTATGTAAGGCCAAAAATGAGTTACGGAATCCAATACCGCTAGGAGTTCCCTTTCAGTGACACCATAGTTACGTTCGTGATTATTGAGGCATCGCGAGTAATATGCAATCGGGTGTTCCGCACCGTCTACGGTTTAGATCAAAACCCCACCGATTCCTGCAGAGCTCGCGTCGCAGTGGATAGAGAAAGGCTTGGTGAAATCCGGGCAGCATAAAACTGGAGCCGTAGTTAACGCGCGTTTTAAATCATTAAAAGCAGTTTCAGATTCCTGGGACCACTTGAAATTGCTGATACCATTTCTAGAGCCTGTGAGTTTAGTAAGAGGGGCAGCTATTCCCGAAAATCCTTTAATGAATCTCCTAAAGTAACCGCATAGACCAATGAATGCCCGGATTTGTTTTGCATTTTTCGGGACTGGGAAACTTTTGATGCTTTCTATCTTTATTGGATCCGTACGGAGACCCTGCGAATCTACTAAATACCCTAAATATTTAAGTTCAGATTTGCATAACTCGGATTTTTTAAAGTTTATTGTAAGACCTGCGTCTCGCAAACGTTCAAATACACGATTTAACAGATTAAGATGTGATTCCAAGTCTTCGGATATCAAGATCAAATCATCTAAATAACAAAAAGCACTATCGTTGAATTCCGGACCAAAAAGGAAATCTGCCAATCTTTGCAACTCACTAGGTGCATTTTTCAGTCCAAAAGGCATACGGGTGAACTCAAACAAACCCCGGCCAGGGACGACGAAAGCTGTTTTCTCGCAAGATTCTTTGTCTAAGGCAATCTGCCAAAAGGCCTTTGAGAGGTCAATCGAAGAGACGTACCTGGCTCCACCTAGCTTGTCTAGGATCTGCGATATATATGACAGAGGGTACGTGTCGCGAATCGTGACATTATTAATTTTGCGAGAGTCTAAACAAAGACGACCTGAACCGTCCTTTTTTGTAACTATCAATACCGGACTCGACCATGGAGAACGAGACGGGCGTATTACCCCTAACTTAAGCATTTCGTCTACCTCGGCATCAAGTTGACGTTGTCTTGCCGGAGACAGTGGGTAGTACCGTTGTTTAATAAGCGGGCCTGTTATATGAATCGTATTTTTTTTTATTATTTTTATAGTGAATACCTCACAAGAGTCCCAACTGCTCCCGTCTGGAGCCAGTGAGACTATGGCATCCCCAATCGGGGGATGTTGTGAGGCTGAAGGTAAGTGGGGAAGGGAAAGAGGAAGGTGGGGAAGTTGGACTAGATGAGTCAACCCTAGTCCTTTGTTTTCATAAGAGATTGATTCAAATTTTTTAATAACGTCTGTAAGAGCTTTATTTTCCGATGCTGTGAGAGATGAGGCAGGCCGAATTGCTCGTAACTAATTGACTTGTCTTTTTTGTTGAGGTCTACGAACCTCTGAGAATAGTTCCGGCGCGATCCGAAACTGTCTCCACAAGTTAACGCCTAAAATGAAATTAAGAGTCAACGATGGGATGACGTAAAAAATAATCTCTTTCGTGATTGAATTGTACGTCACCGGCAAAGTTAAGAAACCTAAAACAGGTTGACAGGTACCGTCTGCTGTAGTAACCTTAAAATCTACTTTAACTAAATCTACCCCTAAATCTAAAAATATCTTATAACTATTGTATCATACGTATCCAGACCTCCAGAATTTTGCAAGAGAATTCATATTTACGCCAAAATCACAAAAACACTCAAACCCCGAAACCGCTTGATACCGTGTCGCCGACACAATTGAAAATCTTTACATCACGATTACTAAATCAAATGATGTGCTATATGTGATTAATCAAGATAATTACATAGCAATATAATAGCAGAACCTGAAACACATCTGAAAATAACCATCCACCACCTCACTCGGATACACCAACCCACGAAGTGACCACAGCTAGGAAGGCGACTCAGTATTTACGTAGGACCCCCTCCACTACTCCCCGGATGGAATTCCATGATGGCCGCCGTCTCCAACCAATCACAGCCCAGCATGTCACCTTGAATTTCTTATCAAACACTGATAACAGATTCAAAGGTGATTAATTGTGATATCATCAGACTGGATTTACGGGAAAATGATCCAAGATATAACTACGAAATAAATGTCAACATCAAGAAATGATTATATACTAATATAATAACATGATAAATTAAATCTAAATATATTTGTTACTCTTTGGGAAATGTTCAAACCAAAGATATTTAACTTCAAACCCAATATGAAAGTTTGTATAATTATTTATAAAATAAATAAACGGGACTGGGGGAGATGGTTTTGGTAGATTGAACTGACTTGGTTAAAGGTATCATATTAAAATATAACTTTCCTCTCAACAAGATAATTGCAGAGAGGAAAAATACCTAACCATTTTACTCCTCACGAAAGAGGATAGAACACCTCCGAGAGGGCTCGATTTGAAAACGTTCTATAAATAGAGAATCGAATCCCATACAAAGTCAGTTCAACAACTACCTCTAAAAGAGAATCCTCTCTCCTGAAGAACCATCTCCAAGTCTCCAAAGTCTCAAGAAATATTTTCAAGTGTTTTATTCAGTAGTAAATTCAGTTTTTGCCAGTAATAAACTCTTTTCGTCAGTTCAGATCTGGAATAAATTCCTCTCTGATCGTGGCATTAAACTCCACCACAAAAGCTCTACAACATCTACCAAGACTGAAAACGCTGAAAAGTGTACCCAGCTACCTTCGTATCTACAGTTATTGTACGGACAGTATATTGTCTCGTACATTTATCACCCCCTAAACAAGACATGGAAGCACCACTGTCCAGCAGTGCTTTATAATTATTATTTAAGACATAAATATTTGAATAAGGACGCTCATCCTTAATATTAACCTTCTCCTGCGGCATCAAGATAGTGCGTCCTCCGTGACGACCAGCTGGTGGGAAGGGACCCTTAGACCTTCTGTGTGCGTGATGATCATCCAGATTTCCAGCCGTTATGATTGAGAGCCCCGTATCGTGTTGGCGGCGCAACCGTTTTAAAAATATTCCCGACAGGAAATCTCTTGCTGCAGTTATCTATGATCGCGGGCGTAACGCCTACTTAAGTAGAATGATTCTTTTGATTAATCCGGAACATTATTTAAAAACATTCGAGCCGGGCCGGCACTGACTTCGTGTTTTAAATCCCAGTCCAAAAAAACTCGCTTTTTACGCGGATGAAAACAGAAATACTTTTTAATTAATAACTTGACATTTTCTTCGCCCGAATGTCGTCAATTCCGAACTTCTTATTACATTAGCACATTTGCAATTTAAAATTCTGTCACTGTCGTTTTAACAGCGAGCCGCACAAATCCGCTGCCAAAACCATAGTGAGGAAACGGAACCAAAACAGGCCGGCCACGCTCGCGCTCAGCGAAATAAACCAGTACCGCCAACATATACGACTAATACATTGAAATAGTACCTATATACTTTAAAATCGCTTCATAACAAAATCAAGACCGAAATCGCAGAACTCAAGCGCGAATTTCTCAACCAAAAAAGTCGCATCGCTCACGCCGAAGGATAATTCCCTATGGAAAATGGCAAATGCGCTAAACATAAAGATTTCACGATCCCACCTCTAGCGAAATTGAACTGCTCAGGGACGGCGTTGTCGCTACAAGAAAAAGCAGACACACTCGCCGACGGGTTCGAGAGAGCCTACGCCGCTACAGACGGCCTTTCCGACCTGGTTACGGACCGGATCGTAGCTGATTCTCTACGAGACTTGAGCGAAGCAGAGCAGACAAACGCATAAGATATTCATTTTGATACGCCGAGCGAGATTGCAGTCACAATCAAGCGATTAAGAACGAACAAGGCGCCGGGAAGCGATCAAATTCACGACATTCTACTCAAACATCTCCCTCATAAAGCCATCATCTACACAACAAAATTGTTCAATGTCTGCCTCATGACCGGGCATTTTCCCCAAATTTGGAAATCGGCCGGCGCGCAAAGCCGAATAAAGATAGAACGCAGTCGATAAGTTACCGGCCGATCATCCCATTATCTACGTTGAGCAAGGTATTTGAACAAATTATACTCAACAGGCTTGTCCCACACCACGACGACAACAAGACTTTTCCAGACGAGCATTTCGGCTTCAGAAAGAGGCACTCAACGACCCACCAACTAACCAGAGTAGCGGAATTCATCGCAAGAAAATTCAACGAACATCGCTTCACCGCCGCTGCGCTCATCGACCTAGAGAAGGCATTCGACACCGTTTGGATAGACGGGCTCGTGCACAAGCTGCACCGCACTAACACGCCCATATACTTAACCAGGCTGGTACAGGAATACCTAAAAAACCTAACCTTTAAAGTGTTCATATGGAAGTGCTATCTTCAACGCGTGAGACTCCAAAAGGCGTGCCGCAAGGAAGTTTACTGGGACCATTACTCTTCATTCTATTCACCTATGACATCTCCCGAGACGAGAGATGCAATCTGTCTATCTACGCAGGTGACGTCAAACTTTACGTTTCCTCGCTGAAAGCGAATATGGCCGCCATTTACCTTCAGAGAGCGCTCGACGCGCTCGTAGAGTATTACAAAATGGCGCCTGAAACTGAACGAGGCGAAAACTGAAGCCATCATGTTCACTAGAAAACTTGTAAATAGAACACCTGACTTTAACTTCGAAATGGGAGGACACAGCATTGAATGGAAAGATGAAGTGATATATCTGGGCCTGACCATGGACTCCCGCCTCAACTGGAAACTCACCAAGCCAAGATGCACACTCGCACGCGACAAGCGATCGGCATGATGAAGCCAATTTTCAATAGACGAAGCCCGCTACTTCCCAAAACCAAACTCCTGATCTACTACTCGCTTATTCGCCCGGTATTGTCTTATGCGATTCCCGTATGGAGCAGTATCTCACACTCAGACCACACGAAACTACAGACACTTCAAAATCTCTGTATAAAAATCACATACAACACGATACTCAGAACAAACCTGAAGAGATTACACGAACGAGAAAAAATTCCAACTCTATACGAATTCACACACAAACTGACTGAACGCTTTTACAAATCACTCAGACTTAGCAAAAACACACTCATACGAGACATAGGACAATACAATGCACCGAGCGACCTGACATTCAGATACTCACACAGACTACCCAAACACATCCTCATTTTTTTTTTTTTTTTTTTTTTTTTATATTAACTCCACACAGGAGGCCCTGAAGAAAATAATTTCCCTCAGGGCCTATGTCATCTTTGGGGATGCTGTGTGGAGGGTCTTTTTGTGGAGAGGAAGGAGTGAACATGGGTCTTGAAGAGTCCCATGTTGTAGGAGGGAGGAAACACAGAGGCCGGCAGTTCGTTCCACAGCCGAGCTGTTGAACTTAAGAACGAATCGTAGAAGCGACCCGTTCTCATGTGACAAATGTCAACCGTGTACAAATGTTGGGCGCGCGTTTGGCGTGTATCCCGACTACGCACCGGTGCCGAAGGGATCAATGACGCTAGTTCCTCAGAGCATCTTCCATTGTAATACCGATAGAACAAGGACAGCATACCTACCTGACGCCTGTGCTCTAAAGATTGCAGTCCGTTTGTTAAGATTGGGGAATCTATCAAACGGACCGCCCGTTTCTGCACAGAGTCAAGGGTTTTTTTCAGGTATTTAGGGGCTCCGGACCAGAGATGGCTGCCAAATTCGACAGTAGGGCGCACTTGCGATTTGTACAGGGTCAGCAGTTGTGTACTATTAAAGTATCTGCGGGCCCTGTACAGTACGCCCAGCTTCTGAGAGGCCAGCTTTACTCTGGCTTCGATGGAGCCCCCATACCTGAGCTGGTCACTTATAGTTACACCAAGCATATCAATGGAAGGCCTGTTCGGAAGATTGCTTCCGTTGAAGGAGACTAGGTTATCATTTAGATCCCTTTTAGACGTAATCAGACAGGATTGGGTCTTTGAAACATTAAATTCGACGAGATTATTTTTACCCCAGGAGGAAATACTCTCGAGATAACCGTCCATTCTCTGCTTCAAAGCCCTCCGAGCCGTTGGAGTTTGTGTGCCCTTTGGGGGCTTGTCAAACAAAAAGCTATCATGAACTGTACTGTCATCCGCGTAACAATGAATCGGTGCACATGTCAAAAGGTCATTGATGTGCAACAAAAACAAAGTCGGAGACAGAACCGATCCCTGTGGGACGCCAGCATTTATAGAGTGTGAGGATGAGGTGAAACCGTCAGCAACAGCCTGAATCGACCTATCCCTTAAAAAATCAGCAATCCACGTACACAGGGATGCGGGAAGTCCGTAAGAAGGCAATTTGTTGACAAGTCCTCGGTGCCAGACCCGGTCAAAGGCCTTGGATATGTCTAGTGCGACCGTTTGGGTCTCACCGTGACGTTCCAGGCACCGCCCCCAAACATGCGACACATACGCGAGAAGATCACCGCACGAGCGGTTCCGCCGGAATCCGTATTGACGGTCGTTGATAATTTTGTTCTTCTCGAGGTATGTGAGCAGTTTGTCGTTGATCACACGTTCCATCACTTTGGACAGAACTGATGTGATCGCTATGGGGCGGTAGTTGGCCGGGTTGGAGCGGTCACCTTTCTTGGGAATAGGGTGAATGACCGCTTTTTTCCAACCAGAGGGCACAGTGCCACACTTCAGGGACATTTTGAAGAGCTTTGTCAAAACTGGAACTATTTCCGCAGCACACCTCTGCAATACCAGGGCAGGTATTCCATCAGGTCCACTAGCTTTGTTAACATCGAGCCCCCGTATAACGTGGAGTACATCCCGATGCCGGATCCTCAGCTTTTTCATATAGAAGCCGCAGTGAGGAACCGACGGCGGAACAGCACCTCCGTCATCGAGGGTCGAGTTTTCCGCAAACATTTTCCCTAATAAGTTAGCCTTTTCGGTGGCGGTGTTTGCTAGTGAGCCGTCAGGTCTGGTAAGAGGTGGCAAACTGGGTTTGCAAAAATTCCGACCTATTGAGCCTGCAAGGGACCAGAATGCTCTGCTGCCATGCGGGCAGGCAGCCAGCTTTTTGCTGATCTGCAGGTCGTGTTCGAATTTTGACCTATTAATGATTCTCTTGCATTCCTTTGCCGATTTGTTGTATGCTGATCTGCTTTCGGGCGTTCGAGATGTGTTGTAGGCTCGGTAAGCCGCGTTTTTTCGTCGAACTGCTTCGGAGCATTGTCGACTGAACCACGGCTTTGAGCCCACACCAGTTTCTTTAGTAGTCGATTGTATGAAGCCATCCATCGCCGATTTGATGACTTCACCAATCTCCTGGGCACATCTTGAAGGGTCCGAAGTCCGAAAACAAACAGCTGACCACGGAAAAGCGTTGAAATGGGCCCGCATACCGAACCAATCTGCTGACCTATAGTGCCACACTTTTCTCCTCAGCCTCTCATTGGTTGGTCTGAGGCTAACGGGGATTGATGTCGTCACTAGGCAGTGGTCAGATGATCCCAGAGGCGCTGTGACGTCAATCTTATAACCGTGTGGCACAGTAGTTAAAAATAGGTCTAACAGATTGGAACGGTGAGTCTGGACATCAGGAACCCTTGTAGGCTCCTGAACCAGTTGCTCTAATCCGTAGCAAATGGCAAAGGATTCCGCCTGTCGGCCAGCCGAGTCCGTTGGGCCTGAGAACTTCAACCATGGTTCGTTATGAACATTGAAGTCCCCCAGAACAATAAACTCGGCCGAAGGGTAGCGGGGCAAGAGATCATCAATAGTTTCTCTCAAATGTTTGAAGAGCTCGGAAGTGTCTGATTCGCTGTGGTTCGGTGAGCGGTATAGACATGCGTAGAATCTTGCCGTACTGGCAAGATTGACGCGCACCCACATTACGTCGAATCTGGAGTTTTCCAGACTCAATAATCGTACACAGTTGACGTCAGCTCGACTATAGAGGCAGACTCCTCCTTTGAGTCGGAACTTGCTTGCAAGGGTAAAGCCCGGGCAGTCCAGATAGGAGGAGTCTGGCGGCTCGGCTATCTGAGTTTCGGATAGGAAAAGAAGGTTGGGACGTTGGGACAAAAGATGGTGATGAACAGAATTTAAATTAGTATGCAGACCGCGAATGTTGGCAAAATTTACCAACAGTTTTGGCCCGCACCGGGGACGCCTGCTACTCGCCGCTGTAATGACGTTAAGTTTGTTTTTATGTATATTCATGATTTTACTTTTTTTTTTTTTTTAAATGGTATGAAGTGAAAGGAAGGTCTGGAATGGAAAGGTATGAGGAGTGGGTAGGAATATGGGGTTCAGGCTGTCCAGGAGTGATGAGCGTTTGGTTCCAGCCCACTCACTGCGGTGCTAGGCGATAGGCTGGGAGAGTCCGGCTGGAGAGGGCATCCAATGCGCCCCAAACGCTGCTGCTGGGTCCCCTCCGGTCACGAACCGGCACAACAGCAGTGGCAGGGTTTTTTCAATCGCTGATGGGGCAGCCCACCCTTAGTCGTGAGCCTGAGGGTCGGGCCCCTGTACTATCGAGCGGCCCGGACAGCGGTAACCGGTTGTAAAGGGTCTCCCTCAACCAGCATCTCCCAACCGGCCCGCCACGCAGAAGGTGGGCCGACGCACCCGCCACCAAGACCTGGGCAAACCTTAACCCATGAACCCGGGCACCCCTGCTAAGTCACCAAACGTAGCGAACCACTTGGGGTGACCTGTGGCAGAGGTGTTGGTCATCCAATAAATGGTTCCCAGGGCGGCGGTACCCATTTCCGCCTACCAAATTGTAAATTCATGGACCACGATCATATCTGGTTCGAACCAGACTCAGACGCGGACGAATAAGCAGCGAGCAGTAGGTATTTTCTAAACTCCCGACTTCCTTCCTAAATATATAATTTTTATATATCTATTTATATAATATTTTATAATTTGTATGTATATGTATGTTTATTCTCTATCTTCCCATAAGTATATATTAACATAGAAACAGACACACACACACACACACACCACAAAATGCAGGACATCATATACCGATGTTACTGAAGGCCGCATACGTTTCAAGTTGACTATCGGCCGCTCCTTCCTGGGTAAGGTTTTCTGCGGTTTCCCTTACTCCAACAAGCGAATGCGGAAAGATTCCCACAAAAGGACGCAGCCGAATTTCCCCCCGATCCCAACACAACAAAAACAGACATATGGCTGCCGTTGGTCGCTGGTGGTGCTGATGCTTGATAATACATGCAATTTTAGTTGGGTTTTTAGGTAACAAATTTTTTCCCTACCGAGAAAATACAAGGCCTCTAAGTCTATAAAAGCCAGGCAATATTTGAATAAACACATATGAGGTAAAAATTATGAGGCGCTTATGACGCCGTTCTATTTGTATAAAAAACATTAACTTTAAATTCAGTAAATTTAAATGATTCACCACTTCATGGAATATAAGAATCTAGAAAATGAATAAAAAAACAACAACCTCAAATAACATATTTGCCCGGATGATGGACACTGCAATGCTGTCCGAAACGTTGGCTTAAGATGAGTAAAGAAGAAGTTAGCGAAACACGTCATAACACCCCAAAAACAAATAACAAAAATATTTTAGGCATGTTTCTATTTAACGTTTCAATTACTAAGGTTTTCAAAAACACGGTCGTTTATGAATTGTATTAAATTTTAACCGCGTTTTTTAGTTTTATACTGGTTTGAATATTTAAAAAAACTTATTATTCGTTATTTCAATATAAGAAAGTAATACGAGAAGAATCGTTAATTGTTTATATTGCATTGTTGTACCATGTTTGAAACTTAAATGTCGTCTTAAATGTATTATTAACAATTGAAAATCATTTAAATGTTTTCTTGAAGAAGCCTTAGACAAGCGGACCGGTTGATTAATAAAAATAATATAGTCGTTTAAAATAAAGTGCTTAGGATAACAGCCACAACAACCGACAGTCCGCCTCGGAACAGGAATCTCTGGTGAGGAGGACTCGCAGTATAAAGAACCGTTTCTATAATTCTCATTTTTAAAAAACAAAAATAAATTACAGTTGAAACACATAAATTTATTTCAGGTCGTTTAAAAGTATATACTTAACCGGTTTAGGAAGAACCCTTCCTTCATCGGGAGAATATTAAGACTACACTGTATTATTATTTCGAGCGATTTTTTTAATTTTTGAAATTAACAGATTTTTGAGGATATTTTTATAGCCGCACTGAATTATAGGAAAAATATTTGTTTTTAACCTATTTTAATAAATCAGAAATTCCACAGACATATGAATATTAATAGACGAGAAGTTAAGGACGAGGGGTTAAAACAAGAGTTGTGGGACGCAGAGAGGATAGCTGACTGTGATTCGTCAATAAATCAATCTGACAGTAAATAGGCATCTCGCATTATAATATCACCATTTAGTTCTTAAAAGTAAAATCTGCTTTTGAATGAATAGACATTTTTACATGGGAGCGCAAATTACTCGCCACGTTATGTACAAATTTGCGAAGTCCAAATTCGGCAAAATAAATTTCTTCTATTTTCACAGTCGAATATTTCGTTTACGTATTTAGTTTAGACACTTT
Source organism: Hesperophylax magnus (assembly GCA_026573805.1). Taxonomy (NCBI): domain Eukaryota; kingdom Metazoa; phylum Arthropoda; class Insecta; order Trichoptera; family Limnephilidae; genus Hesperophylax; species Hesperophylax magnus. The sequence goes on along the minus strand of JAIUSX010000180.1, from coordinate 502,861 downwards.
TATAAATGTTCATAATTTACTTCCCAGCAACCAACCAGCTTTGTTTTCAGACGTATCTCGATGTGATAGTATATGTTTCTACAACTGATCCATATTATACGATGTGAATATGCTTAAAATAAAGTAAAATAATGCTTATATATGGAATGTAATACGACAATTGGGTTTATTCTCTTTTTCACATCTATTTTTACAAGTTTTCATAGCACAAGTCACCATTTTGCCGTGTTATTTCGTAAAATGAACCGATGATGCCTCGACCATAGTTCGCAAAAGAATGATGACGTCACGTTTTCTTAATTCACTTGAGACCATACGCAAGCCCAGCCGGCTCCAATGGAACCGGTATGGGGAGTGGGGAATAATACGCTTTTAATCACTTCAGGTCTACTAATATTCATATGTCTATGAGAAATTCGCATTTATCTCCGTGTGCATACAAACTGTTAAATATAATATATATAATGGAAAAAATATTGAATAAATAAATATATTTAATTTTAAATAAATAAAAAGAACCTTACAAAGACTAATGCACGGGGACTAGTTTCATACAAAAAAAACTTTGCATTAAACATTTTAATATAAAGGTCTGTAAAAGTTTTAAAATCTTGTGAATTTAAAGTAATTTTTGGCAATATTAGTAACTATTAAATAGATTTTGTTTTTAAATTTCAGCTACCTGGCAACTTGATTAAAAGTTAAGTAAAGCTAAGCTCAAATTGTGTACTGACAAAAAATTAATAATTACAATTAAAAAAAAAAATAACCCACCACTTCCAGTGAAAAGGTTCTGACTGGAGTATCTTCGAGTGACTGGCGAATTTCGCAAAGATGAAAGAACGTCCAACCAAAGGAAGGTGATTCGATTGTTGTTGGTGATGTTTGAAATTGTGCTTTTATAACGATTTGATTCACGAGGCCCATGAAAACTACGAAAGATTAAAATAATATTTCTTTTTTACTACAGGCTATAAAAAAATATTATGTTTATGACATGACAAGTCATATATTTCACTCGTGGCGATTTACCGCGGGAACAGAGGTGCCAGTTATAGAGGAATACCTTAAAACGATAGTCTCTACCGAATTTGAGGTAGTTAAATTAAACGCTCGAGGAAACTACAGCTCATTTAAGATAGGCGTCCCGGAAGAGAACCGAGAAATCTTTCTTGACCCATCAGTCTGGCCAACAGGTATTGCTGTAAGTAAATATAAATTTTTACAAGCAGCTAATAAGGAACGTATCTAATTAAATGGCAAGCTTAGATATACTTTACCAAAATGTTCGTGGACTAAATACCAAGACGGAAGAATTTTCGAGGAATTTACTACTACAAAACTACGAAATTATCTGCCTGACGGAAACATGGTTGACCTCCTCTGTCTTCGACTCGGAATTATTCGACAAGCGCTATACAGTCTACAGGCGGGACAGAGATAACGATGCACGCGGAGGCGGTGTATGCATAGCGGTTAATAATACACTAACGTCCCAGAGAATGCAAATCCTAGAAACGGAAGGCGAACACATCTGGCTGAAGGTGACAAAAAATAAATTTACAGCGTACATATGTGTTGTATATTTCTATTGCACGGATGATTCAGAGAATCGAATAAAATTCTACGATTATATTGATCAAGAATATCAATCGAAAATATTAAAGGATAGAAACGTCATTATAATGGGCGACTTCAATTTCACTAACAAATCCGATGAGGTTATGTTAGAGCATTTATATTTTTTGAATACTAATGATCTTAAACAACAAAATGTGATAAAAAATCATTTTGGCAATATGCTTGATTTAGTATTGAGTAACACGAATAGATGTGACGTCAGTCGATGTGATGAACCCTTGGTCCTTGAAGATAAATTTCATCCGACCTTATCAATTCTTATGAAGTTATTCAGGACAAAGTGCAACCGACGTCAGTTGCGAAATAGTACTAAACGCCCGGCACTATCTACCTACAACCATCAGTTCCAGTACAAACGAGCAAACATGCCGTTAATAAATGACATACTCTCGGAATTCAACTGGAACTACCAAAGATATTAGAAGAACGAGATGTGCTATGCGCAGTTCGTACTGAGTGGAATTGTTTTGCCGAGTGTCGCCGGTTTTGTTCACCAATACTACTGCACACTTTCGCTTACGCTAAGTCATCGCTAAGGTATCCGCACTAATACATAGAACAGATTTCTGTGCGTACACGTCCCGATACCGTTCAAAGTACCCTAATTAGGTAGTACTCCGGCTACGGTCCGGCGGCCAACATAGCATATCTCGTTCTTCTAATATCTTTGGGAACTACCTATACACGATATCGGATGCAAATGACGCAGTCAAGTACTTAAACAATGTTTTTTTCAGTGTTTATGAAATTTGTATCCCTACTAGAAAATATGTATGTAAAAATGTTAATTATCCAGCGTGGTTCTCTAAAACAATTAAGATAAATTAAAAAGCAACGAATCGCATCAAAGAAGGTACAAACTGCGTGGGGATCACTCAGATTACTTGTTATTTTCTGCGATGCGATCCGAGCTTAAAAAAGATATTGCAATTGCAAAACACCAATATTTAGAAAAAGTTCAGTTTGGGATCAAAGATGATGTCAAATATTTTTGGGATTTTATTAAATCTCAAAAAGCAAATCCTCATACCCAAATAAACTTAAGCGACGGAACGGCGACTATTTCCGATCCCGAAATAGTTAGCCAAAAATTTGCTGACTATTTCAAATCAGTGTACAGCCAGACAGCCCCTCTACTAAATCTAGACTTTACTCGAACAGAGAAGCCCTGGAATATCGGAAAAATCAGTCTTGGGCTAACCTGTGCAGAGGAAGTAGATGCCTGTACTCGGACTTTAAAGCTCGATAAGGCGGCAGGCCCAGACGGAATACCCCCTAATACAATTGCTTATATGTCAAAAATCATAAGTCATCCACTGAGTTATATATATAATCTAAGCATTTCTACTGGTTGTTTCCCCCATTCCTGGAAACTCACGCGTGTGAGCCCAATTTTCAAAGCTGGAGACAAGGCTGATATTAAGAATTACAGACCTGTTGCCATTCTGTCAACTATACCCAAAATATTTGAAATGATTATTTATAAGAAATAACATCACCAAATTATGCCGTTTCTAGGAGAAAACCAACACGGTTTCATGCCAAGAAAATCCACGGTATCAAATTTGTTAACATTTTCGCGATTGGTGGCCGTCGGACTGGACTCGAGACACCAAACCGATGTAGTGTATACGGATTTTGCCAAGGCTTTTGATCGAGTTGATCATGATATTTTATTACTTAAAATGTTTAAACTTGGCTTCGATCAACTGACACTTATCTTCTTCGCGTCATATCTAAAATCCAGAAGACAATATGTATCAATAAATGGACAGGAATCTAAACAATTCCCCGCCTTGTCAGGTATTCCCCAAGGGTCAAACCTTGGTCCTCTGTTGTTCCTAATACTTATAGACGACATCCAGGTCTGTGTAAAATATAGCAGATGTCTTTTATTTGCGGATGATCTCAAACTTTTAATGTAAATAATATTTTACGAAGACTGCTTGAAAATGCAATCTGACCTTGATGCTATAGCAGAATGGTCAGATAAAAACAAATTAGAATTAAATATAAAAAAATGCGTAACAATGACATATACCCGCTCTCAGAAGCCCGTAGTTTTTGATTACACCATTAAAGAGAAAAAAATTAGGCCGAGTCAATAGCTATAAAGATCTCGGTATCGTCTTTGATCCCAAACTAACATTCTCGGACCACATATCACGACTTACTACAGCATGCTACAAACTCCTGGGGTTTATCACCAGAACATGTAAACAATTTCACGACCCAGATGCAATGATAGCCATGTTTGATGGCGTCATACGAAGTAAGCTGGAGTATGCTAGTGGTGTGTGGACTCCGCACCAAACTAAGTATATTAATATGCTGGAACAAATCCAGAAAAAAATCCTCAGGTATGTCTATATGCGGATGCGTGGAACTTATCCAAGGTTCATGCACCATGTGGACTTACTTGAGGCAACAAATAGATTTAGCTTGGAAACTAGACGTCATGCAAATCTTGCAATACTTAGTTTTATCATAATCCATAACTATATTGATAGCCCCTTCCTCTTTGAATGCTATGGTTTATACGTGCCCGAAAACTTCAGCCGTAGTCGTCGACACGACTTATTCAAAATACCATACGGCAAAACAGATATTCTAGCACAACATAGCATGACAAGAGGAATGGTGCTATTGAATGAAATCTCAGAAGCACTAGATATATATAATTCTTCTTTAAATAGCCTAAAGTTTTTTTTTGTATAATAATTTTCTTCATAGGTGTTAAGATTGTCAAATTGAGAATTGTACAGTAATTGGATAATCTATCTGTTGTGCAATAAATAAAAATAAAAATAAAATAAAAAAATATCATCTGAAACAGTTTATTCAATGTTTTGAGGTTGTGAATTCTGGAGTACCTGACAACTGGATGCATTTCAAAGGTGAAAATAATATTATTGCATCATAATAAGTACTTTTTGTTTCAATTGATAGTGCCATGTCTTCTTCGGGCTCCTCGACCTTTTCAACTATACACTTCCATATTAATTGTTTTTTTTGTTGAATTCCTAGAAATCCATTTAAATTTAATTAAAATCAAATTTAATAATATAATGCAAGTATTTTTTTGGTTTTTGTTATTGTTACAGCTGATTCGGTTTCAAGGCCATTTTCAAACTGTCGTTTTAACCACGTTTAGACGACTTATTTATACGATTCTATTTCACCCCTTCAATTTAATATCCTCACACATCTTTCTTCGTTCATCACTTGCCTCTCATCTCAACACAAATAATTATTTGATTCATATCTTCCTCGGGCATTCCTGACTTTTAAAACAATTTATTTCAATTAGTATTTAATGCAATCTGCATTGTAACTTCATGTAGTATTATGCAATTCGTATTGTTACTTCAAGTAGTATCATGCAATCCGCATTGTTACTTCAAGTAGTATCATGCAGTCCGCATTGTTACATAACATTTTACTCATTATGTTTTGTTTATATAAATATATATTTTTAAATGCGACCGAATCTTTTTCTAATTTATATGTTTCAAATTTTTGTTTGATAGTCGCAAATATTGTCTTCAATAATTAAATCACACAAATTTAAGATTTAACTCATAAAGTTATATATATACAAACGAAAATTTTAAAACATAAAAATAATAAAAAGATTCTGTCGCATCTACAAATAATTTTTGCATATAGGACCTCAGCCTTGCCGGGTTTTAGATAGCAGCTAATAAAAAAATATGCATTAATATCGTTTTATGTTTTTCTTTAAAAGTAATAATAGAATCGTTCATATATTTTGAAATATTGCAGACTTTGATTGCATTTCTTATCACATGTAATGTCTTCCGGTACTTTGTGTTCATACATTTTTTTTTTATTATTGGTTTTCAAGCTACAATCCCGTTAAACTGCAATAAAGCAGTTTGTCAACAGGATGTTTATGATCAATTACATACATACACATAATATTATTACTATAACTTTACAATTAACACACCTAAATTAATATAAACTATCTCTTTTTAGTAATCATTGTTTCAGCATATATCTCAATCTATTTGTAGAATCGCAATTTTTTATATTAATGGGTAACATGTTAAGCATTTTTGGCACGTTAAATTCTAGGGTTCGCCGTCCGTATTTATTATTATATTTTGGAACAAGCATTCCTTCATTCTTTGTAAACCTTGTATTATAATTATGTTCCACTTACCTTTTATAATCAGACTCAGATATATGTTGAATCAATATTTTGTACCATAATAAGGCCTGCACCGGTAATATTGTTAAATTCCGATACAACAATGATATGTTTCGTCTCTGTGAAAAAATATGTTTTTGAGCTAATAACTTAACCATAGAATTCATATAATTAAAATATTAAAAGAAAGCAATTAAAACCCTTAAATGCATACTGTTGTAAAACTGCAACATACCGTTCAAACCACCTTTAAGTCTTTGGTGTATACTTAATGCATGCCGTTTTAGAATTATCAAGTTCACGGTAATATATTTTATCGAGTGGCATCACCTTTTTTTTCTTTCGCGAATGTCAAATGTCACTTTTTCTTTAACAAAGTGAAGATTCTCGAAAATTGGTTGGAGGTTAGAATTACAGTTTGGTTTTGCTGTTATTATTTTGATTTTCTTAGGTAAGTAGATACAATAATACAATACTTATATGTAATAACTCGTATTTTTCCGGTAAACTTATTAGTTTTGAGAATTTTTTTTAGGTTCTTTATTTTTTTTTTCATACGTAAATTGTTCATATTATTTTTTATTAAAAACATGGTGTTGTAAATTTGCAACAATTGTTTTTTAATCAAATATCATTAAAAAATTACAAATAAAATAAATTCTTTATATTTCCTTGCATATGCATGTAAATATCTACAAAATATATTTTTTTCCAGAAAATTTAATAAATCATGCATTTAAGGGAATAAAACCACCACATAATTAAAAGAAAGCAATTAATAAGCTTAAGATTTGTTAGAATTATATTTTTTCTTCGATGATATATTACATTGATGGGTATAAAATTAAAAAATAACGAATAATTGTTCCAACAATAATTTATTATTAATTTAGACTTTAAAAAAAAAATCAATAGGTATCCCCAATAAATAAAATCGCACATGTTTATACGAGACACTATCTAGTTATTAATTCAGTAGAGACTTGTGACCATTAAAAAATATGGGAAAAATTAGGTGCAAGTAAATATTTTTAATTCTGAATTTGAAGATGACGTTTAATAAGTTGGTCCCAATGCTCGAGTGGTTAAGACGTTGTACCAGTTCGACAAGAGATCGTGGGTTCGATTCCTGTTGTGACCGATATCTTTTTATTTTCCGTTTCTTGTTCTGTTTCATGTTTCGTTTTAATTTTTGAGTATTATCTTCTTCCTCGATAATCAATTTAGTTAGCAGTACCTCGATAAGTACTTTATGTCAAGTAATACGGTATGTCTAATACCATTTAATAAAAATATTTTTCTTTTCGTCAATTTCTTATCACAGATGATTTCTTTACATATAAAGTTAGTGACAGACCACGTTATATGCTTTTCTATGGCATGGCCTATAGAGATTTTATGTTTAGGTGTCTCACAACGCTATAATCTCCCTCAGGAGGGCCAGAACAACTGGGGAACTGCCGCGGTATATCATTTCTTTGTATGGGATCTGTCACATTACAGATGACAGCCGCGTGATTAAGGTGCCCCGTAAATTGATCTGACCACCTCTCCTACCTATTTAAGCATAGATATGCCAAATATATGGTGATCTATCACAGGCATTTTTTTAATGCTATTGTAATATCGACGTATTACTTGTTTATTTTTATTTTGTTTGTAACATACTATTTATAAACTGCCTAATTAATGGGAACTTAATTGTTTTGTCTTATTTTCTTTCACAATTTAAGTAATATAAAACTGTTTCCTGGATTTAATAAATAATGTTACAGTTAAATTCTACGGACTGTGAACTCTGAGTGATTTCATTAAGTGATTTCAAGTGATTCCAAGTGATCAATCTCTACAAAGTGACAGTGATTATTGTCGAAAAAATCCATCAGCTTATTTCATAAAAGTTCTCTACCGAGAAATTTCATATTGCACCTATTTCACAATACGTCATAAGCGGCCAATAGCGCAGTGGCGTGAACAGTCACGAAAGCGGCACTCTAGACAGGAGAGAGATATCTGAACCAAGTGAGTTCGAATCGTACTTTTTCAAAAAGTTTTTTTTTTCTGTTTCTTTCTCTACACAAATAATAAATTAGCTTAATAACCTAAACTACTTGAAAATATATTACAGTGACTACTTAAATAATTGGAACTGAAGGCAATATAACTAAATTTAACTTAATTAAAGTGACATCTATCGATCAAATCATAAGCACATATTTAAAAATGTCGAAATCACGTAAAAACACCAGTGCATCTCCTACTCCTCATTCAGCCGAATTACTCGAAGACCTAACACATCGACTAATGTCGCACCTAGACACAAATATAGACGAATTAAAAAAAGAACTCTTCAAAAAAATGAACCTTGAAGCAGCAGAAAGACAAAAAACCATAGACTTTCTTTGTAATAAATATGATGAATTAATAGGAAAAATAGACCAATCCATTCTCTCGGAAAAAACAATGATGACAGATATCGAAACATTAAAAAAAACATTAAACGAAAAAAGTATTCTACTAAAGAATCTGGAATTACGGGCTGCCGAAAGCGACCATAGAATGCTGGCAGACTCGTTAGAAATATCCGGAGTACCTCTTAAAGCGGATGAATCTATATTTGAAATAGTGAGGTCAATAACCGAAACAGCGGACATTCTGATCCTTCCGGAAGACATTCTACAGGCCGTCAGACTACATCCAACTACTACCAAGGCTCAGCCAGGGGGACCGTCTGCAGCGTCAAAGTCAACAAAACAAAGGGACCATCCGAAAATCAAAATTAGATTCCATAATCCTAAATTACGTGAGCTTCTGCTCTCTAAGAAAAGAGAAGTCAAATACAAAACATCCCCAGGGCTAAACTCAAAAATCTACATCAGTGAAATCCTGTCACCATATCTAAAGGAACTACTATGGAAAACAAAACAACAAGCCATCACAAAGGGATATTCATTTGTATGGACCAAAGATGGAAAGGTTATGGCGCGGAAAGCCGAAAAAGATAAAATAATTTATATTAAACACTCCGACGATATAATAAAGATGATCTGAATTACTATCCCAAAATCGTACACACCCATCCGATAATTTTAATCTTACCATGGCTAAACAATTAAAAATATTACACCAAAACATACGCAGTATCTCAAAAAATTTTGACAATTTCACTGTCGTACTTCAACAATTGGAGACAGAATTTGACGTGATAATCCTCTCAGAATGTTGGCTAGATAAAATCTTCACACCAATACAATTACCTAATTATACTGTCACTCACTCAAAAAATATTAAAAATCAAAATGACGGTATTGTAATTTACTGCAAAAAACATCTACATTCAACTATAACGGAGCTAGATATCACAGACGCAAACGGCTTTGAAATAATCATAAATAATGACATATGTATTTTAGCTATGTATCGATCACCTTCTATAAAAAACATATTTCCCTTTCTGAGGTCCCTAGACAGTCAACTTATCAAAATGAAAAAACAAAAAAATATCTGCTTAATAGGAAATATGAATATAAACATTTTAGAAAATAAAAAACATCCACAAAGTGACGATTACTTAAACCTTTTGTTGTTCCATGGACTCTTTAGCACCATAAATAAACCCACAAGAGTCAACTTTAAACAAAATAACCTATTACCCACCCAAACTTGTATTGACCACATTATGTTAAAAACAAAAAGATCATACAAATCCACAATCCATCACTCGACAATTACAGACCACTATACACTTATCCTGAAAATAAACACTACAAACAATTCACAAGAAATACACTCCAAAACCACAAAAACCCACATACAACTGATATTTTAAAACTAAATGACATACTACTTAATAAAAAATGGAAAGAACTCGTAGAAAATAATAAAATTAATGAAGCATGGTCACTTTTTATAGAATGTATTCAAGACGAATTTTAAAAAAATACCATCACGTCCGAAAAAAGTTCTCCAACTAAACATAAACATCTAAAACCGTGGATATCAAAAGGACTCATAACAAGTTTCAGTAAAAGAGACAAACTCCACAAACAATGCAAATCTAACCCATATGACATCTATCTCATAAATTTCTATAAACGATATCGAAACTTATGCACACGACTTGCACGTATATCGAAAGAAATATATTATAAAAATAAATTAGATAAATGCAACAAGGACCCCAAAAAAATTTGGCAAATTCTAAAAGAAATATCCCACACATCTTCAAAGAAAAGCGATTCCATAACCGAGATCAAAATAGATAACGAGATTATTAAGACATCAGAACAACCACTAAAAGTATGTAATTTTGTGAATAACTATTTCGCTAACGTCGGCAAGGTATTAGCAAACAGAATCACTACAAATGACGATATCCCAGACTTCTCAACCCACTATACACACACTTGTGTTTCTTCCTTTAAAATTCCATACATTACCCAAATACAAACACTAAAACTTATAAACGAACTAAAAAATACAAACTCTCAGGGTAGCGACAAAATATCACCGATGACACTAAAAATAATAAAGTCAGCACTTCTTATCCCACTTACCATACTTATAAATCGGTCCATTAAAGAAGGAGTGTTCCCAACTATTTTGAAAACGGGCAAAGTAATTCCAATCCACAATAAAGGAAACAAGGAAGAAATTAATAATTACAGTCCAATTACAATTCTAAACACGCTTTCAAAAATTCTCGAGAAACATATCAAAAACCACCTTTCAATTTTTCTTAACAAAAAAAATATACTATCACCAAACCAATTTGGATTCAGGGAAAATATGAGTACCTCACATACCATAGCCTCAGTAACAGACTTCCTCAAAACAAATATAGATCAGGGTAAAAAATGCCTTGGAATATTCCTAGACCTGGCAAAAGCGTTTGACACAATTCACCACCAAAACCTGTTCAATAAACTTAAATTTTTCGGAATCACGGGAACAGAACTCAAATTAATTGAAAACTACATGGAAAATCGCACCCAATATACCTCAATAGAAAACACATGTAGTGACAAGGAACAAGTATCCTACGGAGTACCACAAGGCAGCGTACTTGGCCCAATCCTATTCCTTATTTATATTAACGATCTATGTCACCTCCAAATAGACGGGGAAATTATAAGCTTTGCTGATGATACTGTGTTACTTTTTAAGGCCACTGACTGGAACACACTAATCACAAAAGCTGAAGTTGGCCTAAATATTACAAAAAAATGGCTTGACTCTAACTTATTAACTTTAAATATAGATAAGACTAAATTCATAACCTTTAGCATAAACTCGAGAGGCCAACCCTCCAAAAACATCTACCTTAAAATACATTCCTGTCACTCAGCGAGCATCCCATGCAATTGTCCTCCAATCACACAAACCGAAAATATCAAATATCTTGGTATATACTTAGACCGTTATTTAAAATGGGACAGACATATTGAGTCGGTTAAAGTAAAGATAAACAAGTTGATTTACTTTTTCAAAAACTTGAGAAATATACTAAACATATTTGATATTAAGAATATATACCTCGCAATAGCACAATCTATAATGGAATACGGCATTATTGCCTGGGGCTATGCCAGTAAAAAATACATAGACACACTGTATAAATCTCAGAAAACCTTAATAAAAGTAATACTTAAAGTACCAATACTAACACCCACTTCAACCATATTTAAAAAATTCCCAGTGTTGAAGATTCAAAAATTATATTCTAAACAAATACTTACTTTCCTATACAAGAACCTAAACACATTTAAAACTTCACAAACTTCTCGCAATACCAGAACAAGACATGCACACCAACTACTAATACCAAAAACCAACACATCCTTTGGACAAAAACACTACAGATTCCAGGCTATAAAACTTTACAATTCACTTCCAACATAATAAAAAACATCTAATCTTACAGAATACAAAAAACACATATGTAACTGGCTGCAATCCTTTTAATATTTAATTTTTTATATTTCACTTTTTTGGAATAACTATGGAAAAACTATTGTTATAACTATGGAAAAATCGATTTTATATTTTAATTTTTAATGTTTCTCTGTGTAACCAAATCCACTGTATTGTTTTAGAATTATATAACTTTACAATTAAAAAAGTCCTCCACAACACAGGTGAACTCCTATCGTGGAGGAAAATATACTATACCATTGTATAACAAATATATTAAAGAATAAATAAAAAAATTAAAAAAAAATGCACAGCCATGTTGCATGGTGAGTTGAAATGTCTCGAAAATGATTAAAAACGCGGTTATGTATAAATATTTCCAAGAGAGAACACGTGTATCTAATAATTAATATGTGAAGAGTAACATTAATATTTGTAAAAATTAATAAGTACGGGTCGTTTTGGAGAATTTAAATAATTCATTAAATTAAAAATATTTCCTGGAATTTCAACGGATTGGATAAATTATATCACTACATTCAAATATTTCATCAAATTCTGTTAAAAATTGCATTATTTAATTTCTGGTTTCTCTGGAAAGGCTTAAATTTGCGTTGAACATCTTCATCGAGAAAATTATTTTGTCGCTTGCAACCTTTTAAACGGAAGAATTGGAAATTCTCGTCTAATAGACATTCACGTAAAATTAATGTCATCCTTTCGGAGCTCAAGATAATTTAAACATAAACTTTAAACCAAAATTCTATACGTTGTCATTGATTTTATGTTCGCAAATTAATGATCGTTATGCAGGGGTAGTAGGGTAGGTATATTTTAAAACAGTTTTCTAACAATTTGAGTTACATAAATGACATGTTTTTGACGACGCCGTCGATACGGTGGCTACGCTATATTCCGATTTCCTTAAAACATATAAATAATTTGCACTCGAAACAAACATTAAGTACAACCAAAGAAAACTGTTGGTCATCAGATGTGGACAAGGTCCGAAAAGCATTCTACTAGTTTTCCTGGACGGGAACTTCTGAAAATAATAGAAGAAACAAAGTTTCCGGGGCACATCACCAATAATAAATTGACGGAAGACGATGACATCGACAGACAAAGAAGAGTGCTTCCGTTTTTTTTTTATTCTGTGCTCACATTAATCCTTAATATAGTGCTTATCAATACCATTATACTTATCAGAGTATATATTTTTTAATGCGTTTCCAGAAAAAAAATCGAAAAAAAATTATAAGGCTTTCAAATCTCATATAAAACAGCTTTTAAATAAATCCAACAGTAATCGAATGTTGATTTTCACTCGATAAATTATGTACACATTTGATTATAATAGCATATGATTAATTGAATACCTTAATGTAATTAATAAATTAATCCGTTAGTTAATATTAACATTATAAAATATTTGTTGTACTTTCTGATGTCGTGTGACAACAAAAAAAAATCCACCGATTCATTATATGGCTGCGCCAGCTGATTTTTTTCCACACACAGTTCTCCAACTCGTCGTGGATGGAGATTTAAAATAATAGGTTCTTTGTGTTAAATCAGGTATTTATTAATACTTCGCGTTTCACAATGGTGACTCGATAGTCGACCTAACTAGGAGCTGGCTAAATGAGATCTGAAAAACGCCAATTCTGTCTGGGAGCATTCTAACTGATCCTGGCGACTACTGGCTACTAGCTGCCATCCTGCGGACTTCCTTTGAAGCTCTTTGCACTGCCCTCTATGAGTGCATCTGTGAAGCTCTTACTTCCCTACAATATTGAATAAAGGTATTTACTTTTTTACATATCCTCCAAAATGATTATATGAGCTACGAAATATTTGTATTGTGTCCCAGGAGTGTGATTGATTTTATTATTATAAGTTTATTTTTGTTGCATTTTCTTAAGTACCCATTTCTTACCATATTGCCAGCTCTGTCTTTGAATAATCTACAACCAGCTCCGTACCTACTTTCTATTATTACCTTTCCTGATATAAAATTTATTTTTATTTATATTTCATGTGTTTTCTTAGTTTAATAACTATTATTTTATTTAAGTTAAATTATGTTATATGTATTCGTTATGTTTTCTAAGTTAAATAACTATGATATTATTTGAGTTATGTTTTTTAAGTTTGTAATTATCTTTCTCATCTGATAGTATTATTACCCTAGCGTCTGGACGATGTAGGCCTCCCTTGGTCAAATTCAAATTGTGTGTTTCTGTTAAATCCCGAATAGGGGGTCTACAGGCAAAATTCGACCACTCTGCCTCTCTGGCTGTATTAGGTGGAACCAAATGACTGACGCGAATATTTAAATATGCAACTAACAACTCGCAAAATTACTTGACCATTAACAAGCGTTTAATAAGAAGATTTCTTCTGGAAGCTTATCACTTTGTGATGGCATTATTTATTTTATTAAAACATAAATAACTTTGTTTACATTACTTAATTACATATAACCTCTACAAGTTACATGAACGAAGTTCACCTCATCAGGAGTAAGTATACATTGAAGTCAAAAATTAAATATAGATTACAATTGGAAAGAAGAAGTGATAGTAGGGGGAGGGGTAAGAGTGGGTGGAGTTTATCAAAATTAGGAATTACAATATTGTTAGACGGGAACCAGTTGAGTAGGAAAATATTTAAAAGAGGGTTTGTATTTTTTTTTGCTTATTAATTATATCTGATTTTATATTGACATGTTTTCTTATTTATAAAATTTCAAAATTATTTATTTGCGATGCTTTAAATCCTGAGTGAAGTATTTTAAGAACTGAATTTTTATCAAGTGTGATCATTATTCAAAAGATGATCAAACTCAGATTCACTATTTCCATTTAGAGCTCGGAGGTGTTCTTTAGTTCTGACTTCAAAGTTTCTATTGGTTCTACCTTTGTAAAAGAAATTACAATCATCTAAATTGAGTTTATACACTACCGATTTTTTTGTTCGATTATCGCTATCTTTATTACTAAGAATATATTTCTTCATTTTGTTAGTAGTGTAAAACGCCGGTTAAATAGTACCAGTAATGTTTTTATTTACAATTTTCAAAATATCGTTATACACAAATAGAATTCTACGCCATTGTTCATTTCTATGTTTAGAAATAGGCAAAATATACCATTTGAAGAAATCAAGTTTAATTTTTTTATTTAGTATTTCAACTATCAATTTATTAGAATAACCGTTATTAAGTGCTATTTGTTTTATGAATATAGTGTTTTATGGTTATATGCTATTTGTGTTTTCAGGTCTTAAAATACTTCACATAGGAAATAATGCATCGCAAATAAATAATTTATATTTTTAGAAATTAGAAAACACGTTAATATAAAATCAGATGTAATTAACAAGTTTTTTTTTTGTAAACTCTCTTTTAAATATTTTCCCACCGAACTGGTCTTTCCCGTCTAAAGATATTGTAATTCCTAATTCTGATAAACCCCTCCCACTCTAACCCCTCCACCCTCCTTCCACTTCTTCTATCCAATTGTAATCTATATTTAATTTTTGACTTCAATGTATACTTACTCCTGATGAGGTGAACTTCGTTCATGCATGTAGTGGTTGTATATAATAAAGTGATGTAAACAAAGTTATTTGGGTTTGAAATTAAGTTTAATAAGATTACATTATTTTATCTTTTTCCGTTTTATATCAATGCATATGTACTCATACTCGCTCTTTCATACTCGCTCTACATCGAAAGAGTACAGTCGCGTAATTTTGTGACAAGTAAATCAAGTAATATAGTTTACATTAATAACTCGCCCACCTGGGCGCTCCATTCCATCCAATATGGAAACTCAAGAAATTATTAAAAATTATTATTTTTTTGGTAAACTAATGTTTTTAAGACAAGATTTTTTATGCATAGCACAAAGGGTAACAATTATTTTACAAGCAATAATTGTTCGCCTGAAACACTCATCCACATTGAAAAAATCTCCTGATAAAAGATACATGACGCCAACGGGACTCGAACCCGTGTCCCTTCGATTTCCGGTCGACAGCTCTGACCACTGAGCTATGGCGGCTTATCTCTTACCCGCGAAATTATTCAATATATACTAGTGTTTCATTCAACAATTACTGCTTGTTACATTTTTCACCTGAAAACAACCAACTTTATTTTATATGAGAAAGGCATTGTAAGTGCTAACTCTCTCACTAGATGGCGTCGAGACAAATTGTCTACATTTTTAGGCGAAATACTTGAACTTGTCAAATATTAATTATTATTTTTTTGGTAAACTAATGTTTTTAAGACAAGATTTTTTATGCATAGCACAAAGGGTAACAATTATTTTACAAGCAATAATTGTTCGCCTGAAACACTCATCCACATTGAAAAAATCTCCTGATAAAAGATACATGACGCCAACGGGACTCGAACCCGTGTCCCTTCGATTTCCGGTCGACAGCTCTGACCACTGAGCTATGGCGGCTTATCTCTTACCCGCGAAATTATTCAATATATACTAGTGTTTCATTCAACAATTACTGCTTGTTACATTTTTCACCTGAAAACAACCAACTTTATTTTATATGAGAAAGGCATTGTAAGTGCTAACTCTCTCACTAGATGGCGTCGAGACAAATTGTCTACATTTTTAGGCGAAATACTTGAACTTGTCAAATATTAATTATTATTTTTTTGGTAAACTAATGTTTTTAAGACAAGATTTTTTATGCATAGCACAAAGGGTAACAATTATTTTACAAGCAATAATTGTTCGCCTGAAACACTCATCCACATTGAAAAAATCTCCTGATAAAAGATACATGACGCCAACGGGACTCGAACCCGTGTCCCTTCGATTTCCGGTCGACAGCTCTGACCACTGAGCTATGGCGGCTTATCTCTTACCCGCGAAATTATTCAATATATACTAGTGTTTCATTCAACAATTACTGCTTGTTACATTTTTCACCTGAAAACAACCAACTTTATTTTATATGAGAAAGGCATTGTAAGTGCTAACTCTCTCACTAGATGGCGTCGAGACAAATTGTCTACATTTTTAGGCGAAATACTTGAACTTGTCAAATATTAATTATTATTTTTTTGGTAAACTAATGTTTTTAAGACAAGATTTTTTATGCATAGCACAAAGGGTAACAATTATTTTACAAGCAATAATTGTTCGCCTGAAACACTCATCCACATTGAAAAAATCTCCTGATAAAAGATACATGACGCCAACGGGACTCGAACCCGTGTCCCTTCGATTTCCGGTCGACAGCTCTGACCACTGAGCTATGGCGGCTTATCTCTTACCCGCGAAATTATTCAATATATACTAGTGTTTCATTCAACAATTACTGCTTGTTACATTTTTCACCTGAAAACAACCAACTTTATTTTATATGAGAAAGGCATTGTAAGTGCTAACTCTCTCACTAGATGGCGTCGAGACAAATTGTCTACATTTTTAGGCGAAATACTTGAACTTGTCAAATATTAATTATTATTTTTTTGGTAAACTAATGTTTTTAAGACAAGATTTTTTATGCATAGCACAAAGGGTAACAATTATTTTACAAGCAATAATTGTTCGCCTGAAACACTCATCCACATTGAAAAAAAAAAAGTTGGTTGTTTTCAGGTGAAAAATGTAACAAGCAGTAATTGTTGAATGAAACACTAGTATATATTGAATAATTTCGCGGGTAAGAGATAAGCCGCCATAGCTCAGTGGTCAGAGCTGTCGACCGGAAATCGAAGGGACACGGGTTCGAGTCCCGTTGGCGTCATGTATCTTTTATCAGGAGATTTTTTCAATGTGGATGAGTGTTTCAGGCGAACAATTATTGCTTGTAAAATAATTGTTACCCTTTGTGCTATGCATAAAAAATCTTGTCTTAAAAACATTAGTTTACCAAAAAAATAATAATTAATATTTGACAAGTTCAAGTATTTCGCCTAAAAATGTAGACAATTTGTCTCGACGCCATCTAGTGAGAGAGTTAGCACTTACAATGCCTTTCTCATATAAAATAAAGTTGGTTGTTTTCAGGTGAAAAATGTAACAAGCAGTAATTGTTGAATGAAACACTAGTATATATTGAATAATTTCGCGGGTAAGAGATAAGCCGCCATAGCTCAGTGGTCAGAGCTGTCGACCGGAAATCGAAGGGACACGGGTTCGAGTCCCGTTGGCGTCATGTATCTTTTATCAGGAGATTTTTTCAATGTGGATGAGTGTTTCAGGCGAACAATTATTGCTTGTAAAATAATTGTTACCCTTTGTGCTATGCATAAAAAATCTTGTCTTAAAAACATTAGTTTACCAAAAAAATAATAATTAATATTTGACAAGTTCAAGTATTTCGCCTAAAAATGTAGACAATTTGTCTCGACGCCATCTAGTGAGAGAGTTAGCACTTACAATGCCTTTCTCATATAAAATAAAGTTGGTTGTTTTCAGGTGAAAAATGTAACAAGCAGTAATTGTTGAATGAAACACTAGTATATATTGAATAATTTCGCGGGTAAGAGATAAGCCGCCATAGCTCAGTGGTCAGAGCTGTCGACCGGAAATCGAAGGGACACGGGTTCGAGTCCCGTTGGCGTCATGTATCTTTTATCAGGAGATTTTTTCAATGTGGATGAGTGTTTCAGGCGAACAATTATTGCTTGTAAAATAATTGTTACCCTTTGTGCTATGCATAAAAAATCTTGTCTTAAAAACATTAGTTTACCAAAAAAATAATAATTAATATTTGACAAGTTCAAGTATTTCGCCTAAAAATGTAGACAATTTGTCTCGACGCCATCTAGTGAGAGAGTTAGCACTTACAATGCCTTTCTCATATAAAATAAAGTTGGTTGTTTTCAGGTGAAAAATGTAACAAGCAGTAATTGTTGAATGAAACACTAGTATATATTGAATAATTTCGCGGGTAAGAGATAAGCCGCCATAGCTCAGTGGTCAGAGCTGTCGACCGGAAATCGAAGGGACACGGGTTCGAGTCCCGTTGGCGTCATGTATCTTTTATCAGGAGATTTTTTCAATGTGGATGAGTGTTTCAGGCGAACAATTATTGCTTGTAAAATAATTGTTACCCTTTGTGCTATGCATAAAAAATCTTGTCTTAAAAACATTAGTTTACCAAAAAAATAATAATTAATATTTGACAAGTTCAAGTATTTCGCCTAAAAATGTAGACAATTTGTCTCGACGCCATCTAGTGAGAGAGTTAGCACTTACAATGCCTTTCTCATATAAAATAAAGTTGGTTGTTTTCAGGTGAAAAATGTAACAAGCAGTAATTGTTGAATGAAACACTAGTATATATTGAATAATTTCGCGGGTAAGAGATAAGCCGCCATAGCTCAGTGGTCAGAGCTGTCGACCGGAAATCGAAGGGACACGGGTTCGAGTCCCGTTGGCGTCATGTATCTTTTATCAGGAGATTTTTTCAATGTGGATGAGTGTTTCAGGCGAACAATTATTGCTTGTAAAATAATTGTTACCCTTTGTGCTATGCATAAAAAATCTTGTCTTAAAAACATTAGTTTACCAAAAAAATAATAATTAATATTTGACAAGTTCAAGTATTTCGCCTAAAAATGTAGACAATTTGTCTCGACGCCATCTAGTGAGAGAGTTAGCACTTACAATGCCTTTCTCATATAAAATAAAGTTGGTTGTTTTCAGGTGAAAAATGTAACAAGCAGTAATTGTTGAATGAAACACTAGTATATATTGAATAATTTCGCGGGTAAGAGATAAGCCGCCATAGCTCAGTGGTCAGAGCTGTCGACCGGAAATCGAAGGGACACGGGTTCGAGTCCCGTTGGCGTCATGTATCTTTTATCAGGAGATTTTTTCAATGTGGATGAGTGTTTCAGGCGAACAATTATTGCTTGTAAAATAATTGTTACCCTTTGTGCTATGCATAAAAAATCTTGTCTTAAAAACATTAGTTTACCAAAAAAATAATAATTAATATTTGACAAGTTCAAGTATTTCGCCTAAAAATGTAGACAATTTGTCTCGACGCCATCTAGTGAGAGAGTTAGCACTTACAATGCCTTTCTCATATAAAATAAAGTTGGTTGTTTTCAGGTGAAAAATGTAACAAGCAGTAATTGTTGAATGAAACACTAGTATATATTGAATAATTTCGCGGGTAAGAGATAAGCCGCCATAGCTCAGTGGTCAGAGCTGTCGACCGGAAATCGAAGGGACACGGGTTCGAGTCCCGTTGGCGTCATGTATCTTTTATCAGGAGATTTTTTCAATGTGGATGAGTGTTTCAGGCGAACAATTATTGCTTGTAAAATAATAATTATTAAAAACATTAAAGATTTAATAAACAAGATCACCTCAGTGAAGGACTCAAAAATAAAATTAACACTGGAACAGAACATTATATCACTGGAAGAAAAAATTCAACATGAACTAATAAACCTACGAAAAAAGATTATAGAATTACAAGAATCTAATATTAAAAACAATCATCACTACGCACAGAAACTAGAAGAAATTCATAATAATAACAAAAGGACATATGCAAATGTATTAGGTGACAATAAAAACTTAGTGAATAGAGGTGCACACATCCCAGAACAGAAGCACGCCATCATAATTACATCTAAAAACAACTTGAAGGCCGAAGACATAAAAATAAAAAATCAAAAAAACATTAATTTAACTAAAATAAAAGTTGGAGTAAATGGAGTCAAAAAAATCGGAGAACAAAAATTACTGATCTCATGTCAAAAAAAAAGAAGATGCAGAAAAGTTAACCGAAGAAATTAATAAGGTAATTGGAAAAGAAATATTGGCCGAAGAAATAAAAAAAAAGAAACCGTGTTTAATGTTGAAAAGGCTGCAATGCCAATTGACTGAAGAGGAAATTATTTTTTTATTTATTTATTGACGCCCTATTGGGCTTTTAAGTACATAAAAAATTACAAATTTTAAATTACAACAGTATAAAACAAACAATAGAAAATCGAAATAAAATATTATGATTTCTCATACATTATTTACATTTAAAAAGTGGTGGACTAATTTGGCTTTAAATGTATTGAAATTTAAATTAAATATGTCAGCGACATCACTAAGTTCATTGCCCAACCTATGTATTCTTTCTAACACAGAATTCGTAGCGAAGTTATTGTTGTAGAATAAAATATTCCGTCTAGTATATTTTGGAGGTATATGTAAAGATAGCAAGTTTATAGTGTCAGGGCAGTCTAACCTTGAATGAACAATTGTATATAATAAAAGGAGATCAAATATTTTTCGCCTTTCAGATAATTTCGATAAGTTAAGTTTACTGCGTAAATTGACATAATTGATTTCAATAATAGGAATACCAATTTTGAAATTAATAAAACGTAAAAATTTATTTTGAATTTTTTCAATTTGTAAACAATGAGAGTTGAAATGAGGACACCAAATGGTTGCATTGTATTCAACCTGACTTCTAACCAGAGACGTGTATAATAATTTTATAGTTTTTATCTTATTAAAGTCTTTAGCGATTCTGAGAATAAATCCAAGCATTTGTAATCCCTTACTGGTAATGCTATTAATGTGATTCAAGAAGCGTAATTTGGAGTCAAAGATAACTCCAAGGTCATTGAATTCAAAAACTCTTTTTAGATTGGCATTGTTAATTGAGTAGTCGAATAATAAAGGGGTTTTAGATCTATGGAAACTGATCGTTTGGCATTTGTTGATATTAAGATGTTGATATTATAGATGGGATTGTATAACAAAATGAAGGATTAACCCTGGAAGACAAAAACAACATAAAGCTTATCAAAGAATTAAAAAACAAATACAATGAAAGAAAAGAAAATGACACCACTAACTACATTATTAAAACAACCGGTAAATTAAGAAAAACGCTACTAGAAAAAAACTAAATAAACATCAAATTCCAAAGAGTATACATAGGAGATTGTAACCCGCTTACTCAATGCTACCACTGCCTTAAGTTCGGCCACACAGCGCAAAGATGTCTCGCCAGGACGCAGCCCCCCATTTGCCCTCATTGCACAAAGGAGCACATTCTGTCTAAATGTGAAAATAAAGAACAACCTCCAACATGCAACAATTGCTGTGTTCAAAACAAAAGATTTAATATGAATTATTCTACAGAACACAGAGTTGATAGTATGAAATGTCTCTATCGGCAAAAAATGCTTCAACTAGCTAGAGAGCGCATCGACTATGAATAATTCGGTAAATTTCATTTCTTTAAACTCTAATCTAAAACTTAAAAAATGAATGATTTTTTATGTAACGCATTAGATAAAAAAATGTATATTGAAGAAAATTTATGTCAATCTATAAAAGATTTTAACTTAATTTGCACTGAAAAAGGATTTACCCTATTTCATGTAAATATTAGAAGTTTAGAACGAAACATGGATGAATTAGTTATAACATTAAAAGAATTAAATTTTTTCCCGGGCCTGATTGTCTTAACAGAGACACACTCTGCAGGCGAAATCAATTACACTATTCCAGGCTACACATACCATGCGACAATAAACAAAATAAACAAAAACTCAGGTATCGGATTATTTATTTCTAACCAGTATAATGTTCTCAATATTAAAGAAATAATTAATGTTAGTAATGTTAACATATTAAATATAGAATTTAAAGACGTAAATAAACAACATTATTGCTATTTATCGTACGCATACATCGATAGTACCTCAATTTATAGATGAATTAAAAAATATTCTGTTAAATTTTAGTAATAAAAACACTATTATTGTTGGAGATATGAATTTAAATATTGCAAATGACTATTCTAGTAAAGATAAAGACACATAATATGTGTCTTATATTTAGATATTATCTAAATATGTTAGCAGAACTCAATTATTTATCGTGCATAAATTCTTATACTAGAAATGTTAAAGGTCAACGCCCCTCATGCTTAGATCACATTTTTACAAATATTCCTGATATCCAAAATATAAAATCAGCTGTCATTCATACAACTATCACTGATCCATTATTCATTTATTTTTAACTATAAATTAAGCAATCCAACTTTGCCATTATTTAAACAAAATAATTACTCAAAAAAGTACTTAATATGGATACATTAAAACACCAATTAGAATCAGAAAATTGGAATAAATTATTACAATGTAATGATGTCAATATATGTTGTAAAATGTTTGAAGAAAAAATATCTAAATGCATAAATGACTCGACAAATAATAATATAATAACCAAATCCAAAGTGTCGAACTTGAAACCTATTAAACCATGGATTACTCATGGTTTAGTAGTATCTGTACGACATAAACAAGCTCTTTACAAATGAACTACTACAACCAAATAATAAAAATTTACTTAATCATTTTAAAGCATATAAAAACAAAATTTCATATATTATAAAAAATACAAAACAAAAGTATTATAAACAAAAGTTGAATCAGGCTGAAAATGATAGTAAAAGAGTGTGGACAGTTATAAATGAAATAATTGATAAGAAAAAAACAAGAATAACGACATCGCTACTATATTTCATGACAACATGAAAACATGTTGTAAAGAAAATCCCTCAAAAGCTGCAAACATATTTAACACCTTCTTTGCGAACGTAGGGGAAAATCTTGCCAATCTCATTCATACTGACCCAAATATAACATTTCCAGACTGTGGTATTGATACTGACAATAATATAGCAACATTCCAAGTCACCACAGAGAACGAAATAATATCAATTATAAACGGTATGCAAGCAGGTTCTGCCCCGGGTTTTGATGGAATAACAGTTAATATTTTAAAAAATATTAAAAATCAAATTTCTAAACCGTTAAAACACATAATAAATGTAAGTTTCCAAAGCGGAGTGTTTCCATCAATCTACAAACAAACTACCATTACTCCAATATTTAAATCTGGTAACCCAGAAGAAGTTAGCAATTACCGACCCATATCAGTAATCTCGAACATGGCAAAATTTTTTGAAAAGATAGTTAAAAAAAGGATAAACCAATTTGTAAAATGTAATATATTAATTAATGAAAATCAGTTCGGTTTTATGGAAGGCAGAAGCACTCAGGATGCAATTGCAAAATTAACTAGTCTTGTTCATAATTCATTAGATAAATCATTAAAATGCATGGGAATTTTCATAGATCTGAAAAAAGCTTTCGATAGCATATCACACGACAAACTTATAAGTAAATTAAGAAACATTGGATTAAGTGGTACAGCTATAGAATGGATAAAGAGCTACCTTTTCAAACGCCCACAATTCGTAAAAATCAACGATGTACTTAGTCAACAAAAAACAAGTCACTTCGGCATACCTCAAGGTACAGTGGTGGGACCGTTACTGTTTATCATTTATGTAAATGACATATTTAATCAAAGATTAAATGGAAAAATAATATCTTATGCTGATGACACTGTCATAATAATTGAAGGTACTGATTGGAATAATGTTAATAACTTAGCAAATACTGATATTAATATACTGAAAAATTGGTTCGATAAAAACCTCCTCTCATTAAATACTGAAAAAACAAAATGTATCCCATTCTCTATCAACAAATTAAAAGTAATACCAGAATTAAAAATTATAATACATCATCTTAAATGTAACAGAACTAATTTCAATCAAGAATGTTCTATACTTAGTCTAACTTCTGAAATTAAATATCTTGGTATATATATAGATCAACATTTTAAATGGAAAAAACAAATTTGTGAACTTGTCAAAAGAATTAGAAAATGTATTTATATATTTATAAGACTTAGAAATATTCTTAGACTAGAAAACCTAAAAAGAGTGTACTATGCAATTGTACAATCTATATTACAATATGGTATTATTGGCTGGGGAGGAACTTATAACAATATATTAAATCCTCTTAAAATAGTTCAAAGATTGATAATTAAAGTAATATTGAAAAAACCATCCAAATTTTCTACTGAGATTCTCTTTTCATTATTCAATGTACCCACAATAGACAATATATATAAAAAAATATTCAATTCAACAAATTTATAAAGAAATACAGTTAAATAACTTACAATTCAATTCATCAGCAAGATATCAAAAAACTATCAAAATCCCAAAACTTAATACAAAGCACACACAAAATACCTATCTCTATCTAGGTATAACATATTTTAACATCCTTCCATTATATCTAAAAAATATTGAAGATATTCAGGAATTTAAAATAAAATTAAAAATTACCTAAAACTACTTTAAAAGTCCATATCTTACTCTTATTATTATTTCCTTCAAATCTTGAAACTGTATTACTGATAAATCTTGCCTATTTCTTACTTATCCCCTTGGTTTTGCAAATATATTATTTACTTACTTACATGATTCCATATAATTGAGCTAGGATTCACTCACCAAACACAAGAGCCTCGTCTCTTTATGGTGAGGAAAAGCTATTATTATTTACCTTTATAACACTGTATAATATGTATAAATTGTATATTTATTGTAAAAAACATACAAATATTAAATAAATTAAAAAAAAAAAAATGTACGCAATAAAATGTAAACATTATATGTATTGGACAATTTGTATAGCGCCGCTTTTGTGAGATATCACCTCAGGGGCGATAAATTGTAATAATCTATTTACAATATATACTCACCCTCTCTCTGTGAATGACCTAATATGTACCTATTAAATGTAACTCTTGTTAGTATCAGTTAAACTGGGCCAAACTCAACCATGTGCCGCCCGCAGGGCTTAGCAGCAAAAAACCCGGGGAGCGGGTTTTTAACTGCTAGTTTTATTAATTATGTTATTTATTTTTCACGAACAGATGGAATTTGTAAAATTTTGGACAGATTATAAAAGACTAATCGCTCCAAAATGAAACTTGCTATGTTGATTGTTTTCCAATGGCACCTAGTGTGCTTTATATCAGAGTTTCCCTCTCTACTACTATTTTGTCACAAGGGGGTGGGTTGAGATGAGCAGTTTGTTATCAGTAAAATTTCATGGGAGATTATCCGCTCCGTTCTGTCTCTACCCCTAACTTGACAGCTCGCGGCACGGGGGGCTTCAGGGGATGTTCTAGGAAAACCTGCCAAAGGTATAGCTATTTCAAATATGCATATTTATTGATTTTCTGCATCTTGTGTCTACCGTCTTGTATTTTTCCTGTACAAATAGTATAAAACTCGCTCTCCGCGTTTGTATGTTTGTGCGCTTAGTTCTTCTAAGCTACGTATTGGATTTTGATGGAATGTTCATTATAATTTAGAGAATATCTTTCGAAAGATTTCTATATATAATTTTTTTTTTTTTATTAGGCACAATATTTTTTACAATTCAAGTTTTCCAGTATTGTAGGCCTCACTGGGTGGCTTGCCCGTGCTGTGGTCTTCATTTTATAATATGAAAATATTAAATAACTACATAATACATTTAAAGAGAAAAATTGTACATTTAAAATTAAAAATACATAATAATATATTTAAAATTAAAAAATAGTACATTGAAAATAATCTTGTGTGTTTGTGAGTGATGTGTGTTTATATTGGTTTTGTGTGTTACGTGTAGGTTTTATTTTTATTTTAATGAAATTTTGGTAATATTGTCTTTTTTGTTCTTTAATACATTTTGTAATTTTGTGTGTGAATTTATTTTTATTTTCCTCAATTTTAATTTCAAGTTTTACACTGTTGAAAGCTTTTATTGCATGGTATTGGTAGTATCTTTGTCCAAAGCTTGAATTTATTGTCGGAGTTTTTATGTTTTCTTTGTACGCTTGTCTAACTGGTCTGTTAGTGTTATTTTGTGTGTGTTGAAAATTTTTTTTTTTTGTGAAAAATGTAGTTTGGAAGTGTTTTAACGTATAATTGGCATATATCTAGTACGTCACAGCTGTTGAATATTTGGTCTGTATCAGTCAGTCTATGTTTTTTTAGTATTACCTTTACGATCGTTTTCTGTGCGGTTTCTATGTAATTGATAGCCGAGTTTGTTGCTCCTCCCCAAGCAATAATTCCATATTCTATTATTGATTGGCAAAGTGCAAAATATATTGTTTTCAATTGTTTTATTTTATATATGTTTCTTTTGTTTAGGAAAATGTGTATTATTTTGAGAAGTTTATTTGTGATTTGTTTGATGTGAGGTATCCATCTAAGGTTATGGTCAATTACGATTCCTAGATACTTTATGTGTTCTGTTTTTTCTAGAGGAGGGCAATCGCAGATGTTGGTGTTTAAACATTCGTGTATTTTTATGGTGTTGGTGTTGTTTTTTGGCTGTCCCGTGCTATTTATACTGAATGTTGTTAATTTTGTCTTTGATATGTTAAGTGTAAGTATGTTTGAGTCTAGCCATGTTTTCACTTGCGAGATTCCCAAATTCGCTATGTTATATACATTATTCCAATCCTTAGATTTGAAGAGTAAAACTGTGTCATCAGCATAGCTAACTATTTCACCGTCTATTTTCATGCTGCAAAGTTCTTTTATGTAAATAGTAAAAAGAACGGGCCCTAGTGTGCTTTCTTGTGGAACTCCATATGTAATCGGCAGTGGTTTACTAGTATGGTTGTGAATTTTGGCTTGTTGTGTTCTGTTACTCGTATAACTTTTTAATAGTTGAAGTTTTTTGCCTTTGATACCCATGTTTTCTAATTTTTTAAAAAGTGAATTGTGGCAGATTGAGTCAAAGGCTTTAGCTAAATCTAGATATATTGCTATGCATTTGTACCCTTGATCTAAGTTGCTATGTATATAATCTATTGTACATGCCAAAAGCTTATTTTGTGCCTATTTTGTCTCGAAATCCATATTGGTTATCCGAGATTAATTTGTTTTCTTCTAGGTATTTTATAATTTGGTTTTTTAATACTCTTTCGAAAATCTTTGAAAGCGAGTTTAACAGAGTGATTGGTCTATAGTTAGTTATTTCCATTTTGTCTCCGGATTTATAAATGGGGATCACTAGTTCTTTTTTAAGAGTACTAGGAAAGCAGGAGTGTGTTATACTAAGGTTGATTAAGTGTGTTATAGGTTTTAAAATTTAATTTTTTAATATCTTAATGCAATCCGTTGTTATCTCATCTAATCCAGGAGCAATTCGGTTTTTCAATGTGTTTATTATTTTGTCAATTTCCTCTTCCGAGGTTGTTTTTATTGTAAATCTGTGTTGTGTCGGGTTTTTATTGATATTCGATCTATTTGTTTGTGGTAGTGTGTTTGCGTTATGCAATTTGCGGTTTGCTTAAACTTTTCCTATGATTTGCTATAGTTTCTGTATTTGTATTGACATCTAATTTTTTTGAGTTAATATTTAGATTTTCAATAGTATTTTTCTGTTTGTATTTTTGTGTGTATGTAACTACTTTTAATATTTTCCATTTTTCCTTTGGGTTATTTTTTTCTTTTTTAAGTTTTACTCTGTAGTACAATTCCTTAGCCACTCTAATCGTGCAGATATTTATATATCTTTTATAGTAGTTAAGTTGTTCCATGTCGTAGGGTGTATATTTAATTTGTTTGTGAATTTTGTCGCGTTTACGAATACAGTTTAATATTCCCTGTGTTATCAATAGTTTAATTTTTTTTGCTTTGTGTGTGAGTTTTACTTGTTTTATAATAGTGTTATTATTTATTTCTTGTGCGTACATGTTATTAAATTTATCCCAGGCCTCTTTCACGTTCTCTATTTGGTATATTGTACTCCAGTATACATACATATTACCGGTCGGTGGCTGAGTTGACATCGCGTTTGCGTCCCACCCAGGCATAGTGCGTTAAATACCTCGGCTGGGTTCTCCATCACAACACAAGCAATATTTTCGGTTTACTGTGGTGGTAGTAGGAGATTTTCAAATATTGTCAGGTTATTTGTAACTCGGGAATGTTTGTTTTTCTTAAAAAAAAAATATTATGTTTTTAAAAAATAGAGAAAAGTCGAGCAACGCCAGGTACACAACGGTCAGCTACTATTTATATGTATATTTATATATGTATAAAAATGATTTGTTCCTTGTTTGTGACCTGTAGACTCCATTGGATCGATTTCGTTAAAAAATTTCAAAGTTTGTTCTTATCAATTTTTTTATTTTTTTATTTATTCACATTTAAACCCGCTAAACTACTTATGTAGTTTGTCAGCAGGGACATAGAGACAACATTTATACACTCATAAGATACAATTTGAACGGTTCATAATTACATAAATTGGTTACATTGCAGAAAAGTTTAAGTAGCAGCATAAAAGCCTTATATAATAAGCAAGTAAAAATAAATGTATGAACAAATTAGTATTATCAACAAGTACATCAATAGTTTCATAAATAGAGTCAGGTATTACAAAATAATTGTTTTTCCATTTTCTTAGAATATGAATTACATTTCAGGGGCATCAGTATAGATCATTATTATCCAATAACCATTTCCTTAGATTATATTTAACATTAGCAGTATACATGTTATTATTTTTAATTGTCATTGGTAATTGGTTAAAAATTTTGGGTACTATATAGTTCAAAGTTCTTTCACCATATTTATTAGTACATTTCGGAACTACCAGTCCTTCATTTTGAGTGAATCTTGTGTTATGTTTATGGCAAACTCTTTCCCTATACAATGAATCAGACAATATAACATGTTGACTTACAATATTATAAAACAATAATCCTCTGACAGGTAAAATATTCAGAGACTTGTATATTAATTTAATGTTACTTCTGTGTTGATTGTCATATTTATGGATTAACAATTTTATAATGAAGTTTTGTAATGTTTGTATATAGCTTATATTAGTTTTACAAGAATGTCCCCAAGAAGTAATTCCATAACGTATAGTGGATTCA
This sequence comes from Hesperophylax magnus, assembly GCA_026573805.1. NCBI lineage: Eukaryota > Metazoa > Arthropoda > Insecta > Trichoptera > Limnephilidae > Hesperophylax > Hesperophylax magnus. Next base: position 473,284 of record JAIUSX010000180.1, on the reverse strand, counting down.
GCCAGAGATAAGTAGATTAACTTTAAAGTACTTATAGGCACGAAATATTTTATTTTATAAATCCTACCCACAATAGCTCGTAGACGTTTACAAACATTAGCAATGTGTACATCCCATTTCATGTAGCAGTCAATAGTAACACCCAAATATACATAGCTTTTGACAAAATCAATGGTTTCACATGTACAGGGCTGTGCAACATTTTTATGTATGCAGTCAAATGTGTGTGTATATAATGAAGGAATTACATTACATTTGGCGTGTTGAGATCTGATGTGTATAATTTTAGTTTTTTTGGCGTTTATAAAGAGGCCTGCATCATGCGACCATTTCAGTAGGGCAATAAAATCATGTTGCATAAGGTTCATTGCAGTAACCAGATCTTCGTGCGATATTACGAGCGCCGTATCGTATGCATATACAAAATTTGGTATATGCAGACGATAGACGATTTCTGCATATATGTACAAAGATTTCGTCGAAACCGATCGTGTGGCGATCTACTCGGATATGTGACATATTTGGGGGCGGTACATGGAACGTTTTGGTGAAACTCAAACCGTTGGGTTGGATATCTCCAAAGCCTTTGACAGAGTCTGGCACCGGGCGCTTATCGGGAAGTTATCATCGTATGGGATCCACCCAACCCTGCATAGTTGGATTGCGGACTTTCTGAGGGGAAGAACAATTCAAACCGTGGTTGACGGCTCTTCTTCCTCACCGTACCAAATCAATGCGGGGGTGCCACAAGGATCTGTGCTGTCTCCGACGCTGTTTTTATTGCACATCAACGATCTCGTTGAATGTGCACCAATTCACTGCTATGCTGATGACAGCACCATTCACGAGGGTTATCTTTTTGACAGGCCCCCTTCCACCTTTGATGTCCGAACAGCTCGGGAAGTTTTGAAGCAAAAAAATTGACCACCACCTCGAGATGGTTCGTGCCTGGGGCAAGGCCAACTTGGTCAGTTTCAACGTCTCAAAAACCCAAGCGTGTTTGATTTCGGCAAAAAGGGAGATCAATGACTGTCTGATGCAATTTGATGGGAGCACTCTCCCCAATAAAGACTCCATTGAAATGCTTGGAGTTACTATATCAGACCAGCTCAAGTATCGGAGATCCATAGAAGCCCGAGTAAATCAGGCCTCCAAAAAGTTGGGCGTCTTGTACAGGGCTAGGAGATTCTTCAACAGTGACCAGCTGCTGACCCTGTACAAGTTTCAAGTCCGCCCAACTATTGAATTTGGGAGCCACCTTTGGGCTGGTGCCCCAAAATACTTAATAAACCTACTTGAATCTGTGCAAAGGAGAGCAATCCGTCTGATTGACAATCCGTTGTTAACAGACTGATTGCCTTCTCTAATGCATAGACGCAATGTAGGCATGCTGTGTCTGTTCTACAGGTATTTCAATGGAGCCTGCTCCAAGGAGCTAGCAGCATTGATTCCTGATGCACCGGTGCACGTGCGCAAAACTCGACGGACACGAACTGAACACCCGTTCACGGTTGACGTTGGCTTCATGAGAACGGGCCGTTTTTACGACTCGTTTTTGTGTAAGTCGGCTCGTATGTGGAACGAGCTACCGGCATCTGCTTTTCCTCCATCCTATAATCCGAGCCTCTTCAAGGCCCGCATTAACAAATCCCTTCCTACAGCCCCTACCTTATTCCGCCTCACAACGCCGCCCAACCGGGTGGTGACATAGTTCCCCTGTCTGTACACTGCACAGGCAGGGACACTCTTGTGAGGTGTCTAAAAAAAAAATAAAAAAAATGTTTAACGAATGAAAACAATTTTCTCGTAATTGAGACATAAATAATATAAAGGGTTGGCCCTAGAATTGACCCCTGTGCAACACCTGTTGAGATATATTTTCTTTTGCTAAATTTTTTAAGAATTTTTACTCTTATTTATCGATCAGTTAGTAAATTTTTTAATAAAACTAGCAGCTTTCCTCTAATTCCTATTGTCTCCAGTGTTTCTTATAATTTATTTGTATCAATGGTATCAAATGCCTTAGAGTTATCTATGAATAAAACCAACACTTGTTTTTTTAGATTTAATTCATAACTTATGTGATTTGAAAATTCCTGAAGCAGCATTTCCGTACTTTTTTTCTTTTGAAATCCATATTGGTTGGGATCCAACAAAGACAAAGATTCTAGATATTTATTAAGTTTTATGGAAATGTATTTTTCAAGTATTTTTTCTAGGGCTGGCAATATGCTTATTGGCCTATAATTTTGAATATCTGTATGTTTGCCCCCTTTGTAAATTGGCCTAATGATGCTACTTTTTAGTTCATCTGGTATTACTGCTTGCGATAAAATTACTAATGCCAGGAGAGTTGTTAGTGTAAGTTTTTTTATCGATGTAATATTTCAGAAAAACCAATATCATCAAAGATAATAAAGGATATTCTATTTTCAAGGTCGGTGCATGTTTCGTTTAGATAAATGAATATTATCTTCTTTAATTATTTGATAAAATTTGTTAACATGTATGTAATGAAGTTGTATCTAACAATCTGGTTCAGGTGAAATGTAAATAAATTCATTCATCACGACTTCCGAAATGGTCAATGTAGATAGGCAAGAATCAAAAAAAAAAAAACAATACTCCAGTGCTGACGAGAAAGGCCGAAGGTGCGGCGGACCTTGAAGGCGGTTGAGCGGGAGCTGTGTAGACCAGTGAGGATGCTGCGTGTCCTCGTGGTGGTCATGGTGGCGTGGAAGAAGCGCTGGTCAGAGACGCTGGAACCAGGGCGCTTGTAATCCGAGTAGCGCTTGCCAGGGACGGCGATCTGGACAAGGCGCTATGATGATGTCCCGATAGAGCCCATGATGGTACGGGCGAAGCCGGGTAAAAAGTCCTTTGCGCTAGTAAGAGGAGCGCGGGTATTCACTCGTTGATTCTTGTTAAATGACGGAGGACTGATGACTGACTGACTGACTTGCTGCGTCAGGCTTATTTATACTGTTCGGCCGGTAGCAACAGTAGATAAATGAACTGCAACTAAATTCGAGGCACTCGCACAGTCTGGGCCTTTCGCGAATGTTCGACAGCGCGGCAATTAAGCATAGGTGGTAGACTCGAACCTTCTGGCGAGTTGTCGTAGTGTGGCAGACCGACTGCGACGTAGGTAGGTTGCTTTGTTTACGATACGATTTCGGCTGCAGGTACGTACCTCGGGAATAGGTACTAAGTAGGTCGAGCGGTTTATTATTAATTATTCAATGGATTCTTCTCGACGCCACATATATATAAGTTACTTTGAATAATATATACATATATAGATTAATTTGAAAAAAATACATTTATTACTAGGAAAAATGTATACAGATCACATTGAAAAATATTGACCATAAACTTTTTTATTGTATTTCATTTTTTTTTTATTTTTTTTTTATTAGATACAATATTTTTTACAATTCAAGGTTTTCAGTAATGTAGGCCTCACTGGGTGGCTTGCCCGTGCTGAGGCCTTCATTTTATAATATAAAAAAACTACATAATACATTTAATGAGAAAAATTATACATTTAAAATTAAAAATACATAATAATATATTTAAAATTTAAAAAAAAAAAAATAAAAAAAAATTATTAAATTATTAAATTATTACCATTATTTTATTTTTTTATCCATATAATTTTATATCTAGTTAATACCTTTTTTGTTGTTTGTTTTTGGGGTGTTATGCCGTGTTGCGCTAACTCCTTCTGTAGCCGACGTTTCGGACAGCGTTGCAGTGTCCATCATCAGGGCAGATCCGGTAGATCCGAAGATGTGTTAGGAGTTAGCGCAACATGGCATAACACCTCAAAAATAAACAACAAAAATGCTTTTGGCCGTGAGAATCTAAAAACTTACTAGTTAATACCTATTCTAAAAGTGCTTTAATCATGTTCTGTTACCTACGTACTAATATTTGGACTTCACAGCATAAAGAAATAATATGCGAAAAGCGGCAAGACTTTTAGCTTCTGGTGATTATCTGGCGTGTAAATAGCACAGACCATCAGGGAATATTTTAAATCCCTATGAAGAAAATGGATTGATCAATGAATTCACTCTGCAGGAGAAGACAACTTAAACCAGCCACCAAAATACATATGAACAGAAATACTCACCAGAAAATAGCACTTGCAATTAAGTTTTGCTCCTTGATCTTCAATCAGCACAAAATATATTTGAGTTCGCACTAGGAGATTATAATGTGTCACCAGCTCTCAAGAGAGTAGAATTATTAATTATGAATCAGCACATTGTAATAATACGCACAGCCGAGATTTGTGACATTTATTGTCAAAAAATATTTCACACATTTTAGTCTTCAATAGACCTCTTTTGACAAATGATACGAACTGGATGAATCCATCTGATCAATACTAAAGGTGTCGGTAATCCGTTACCATTCACCTGCAGAGCAAAATCCATCCAAAAATGACCAGAGATGTCTCTTTTGTCCATTATATATATTAAAAATTAATTAATTCATTTATGTATTTTAAAAATTAATTCACACTAATTTTAAATTAAATTTTAAATCGACTGCTTCTCCATACTCCCCGCCTTGGAAGTTCTCAGAACTTGCAAAGAAGTAAGAGAACAACGTACAAATAAATAAACGTCAAATAATTTCAAGTGACTCTATTCACATATAATATCCAAGAATTACGTCGGAATGTCACCAAAAAAAAAAACTTTCAACAGAACGAAAAGTATAAACTTAATAAAGTTCAACTGACGAGATTACAATTAACTGTAACGGAATATCATGGCATAGTCGGAGATAATTCGAACTACCAAAAAAATTAACAAAAAATAAAAAGAAAAAATAGAAATAAGCAAATTATTGAGTAGGAAGGGGATATAACTTGATAATCGGTCGTTTTAAGAACCCAAACCGTGTCTTCACCGTCGCAACGCGAACAATTTTGTCCAATCCGGGATGGACCTCAGTGATTACACCCAAAGGCCAGTTCAAAGGAGGGGAATCTTCCTGTCCCACTAGAACGACAGTTCCGATCTAGGGGTAGCCCACTTCTGCCTGACTTGCAAGGTGTGCAGATACTCCACACGCCATTTTTTCCAGAAAGACTGAACCATACTATCCAATAATTGTTTGCGCTGAGCGAAATTAATTTTACTGCCTGTCTGGATAGATGCAGGTTAGTATTGTAATGGTGTAGTCATTAAAAAATGCGCAGGTGTTATGATTTCCGGATCAGGGTCGGAAGATACGACTGTGGGCGGGCGAGAGTTCATTATGCACTCTATTTGCACCAACACAGTCTGAAGCTCCTCATAAGTGAGAAGCTAGGTTCCAATCACTCGGTATAAGTGAGTCTTCATGCTTTTTACGTTAGACTCCCACATACCCCCGAAATGGGTATCATTTTCCACTCGATACGACGCTTGGCGAGTTCTCGTTTTAACGCGGGCTCATATTCCGATTCAACCAAAAACTTGTAAAGGTCATCCAATTGTGCCTTTGCACCCACAAAATTGGTACCATTATCCGAATACAAGCACGACACAGGGCCACGCCGTGAAATAAAACGGCTAAAAGCAGCCAGGAAAGCATTTGAAGTTAAGTCAGAGACCAACTCAATATGAATAGCCTTAGTCACAAGGCATACAAACAGACAAATATATGCCTTCTGCGAATGTCGTCCTCACCGACGAGCAAGCGTAATACGTAGAGGACCCGCGTAATCAACACCGGTATGAACGAAGGCTTTTGCTTCAGTAATTTGATATGAAGGTATATCTGCCATCTTTGGCGTAGGATGTGATGGATTTGAGTGGAAGCAGCAGTTGCATTTCCGTACCTTTGCCCTAATAACCGTCCTAGCATCTTATATCCAATAGCGCTGACATAATATAGACATAAGAAGTCCTCGACCGGTATGACAGTTCATGACATGAAAGTGATCTATGATCAGATTTACAACACAGTCATGTTTAGGTAGTAATAAAAATTGAAATTAAAATTGAGGAAAATAAAAATAAATTCACACACAAAATTACAAAATGGATTGAACAACAAAAAAGACAATATTACCAAAATGTCATAGCATAAAATAAAAATAAAACCTACACGTAACACACAAAACCAACATAAACACACATCACTCACAAACACACAAGATTATTTTCATTGTATTATTTTTTAATTTTAAATGTATTATTATGTATTTTTATTTTTAATTTTAAATTTATTATTTTCTTTTCAAATTTACTATCTTCTCTTTAAATGTAATATGTAGATTAGATTTTCATATTATAAAATGAAGGCCTCAGCACGGGCAAGCCACCCAGTGAGGCCTACATTACTGGAAAACATAAATTGTAACAAAATAATGTACCAAATAAAATAAAATAAATAAATACCGGATGTTTAGCCTCAAAAGGTAAGTCCGATTTAGAAAGGCGTCCCCCAATACGTAACAAATTATCCTCATCAAGAAATAAAGACAAACCCTGAAGCCTTTTGGAGTGGAATTTGCCTTTCTGAAGTGCAGCAATATCATTTGAAAAATGAGCATTTTGCACGGAACGAAGTAAAGCCTTTTCAGCAGTCACAAGATTATTGACAATTCCAGAGGAAGGTGATATCTTTTTTATGAATTGGAGGATATAAACGACACTCCTTAGTAGTTTATCCCTAGTGGAATACGCTGGGCCAGTTCACCCAGAACCGATTGTTCACCCAGAACCATTGCAGTGAGCACATTAACTTTGTTCAGGCATTTCACCGGTATTGGTGGGGCGAAACGGTTTTACTGGCCATTCCAAAGGTGGGTGGCGAATCCAAGGTGGGCCGTTCCACCATAAATCATGTGAAACAAGTTGAGAGGGTAGCATGCCACGAGAAAGGCAATAGTTCGGGTTTTCACTACCGGCGACATGGTAAAAATTCTCCGGAGACAAATTTTCCTGGCACTGAGCTACACGATTGCTAACAAACACCGACCAATGATGCGGTGAGGAATGTATCCAGGAGAGCGCAATGGTAGAATCTGAAAACGCGTATGTTCCTGCAATAGAAAGACGCGCACGATAATTATATTGAACCGTCCGTATTAATTTTGACATCAAAACTGCGGCACAAAGCTCCAAACGAGCGAGAGTTGTCACTCTCGTGGGAGAAACCTTTGATTTTGCACACAATAACCTCACTGAAATATTTCCAGAGAGATCAGTGGTGTGAAAATAAATCACGCAACCATAACCATTCATGTTTGCATCGCAGAAAGCGACAACGAGCACTGAACTGTCCTTTAGGACGCCAACATGGAGGGGAATTTTTACAGTCGAAATTAAAGGAAATTTCTGTGTAAGAGCCGAAAACCTTTGAATAACGCTCTCAGGGGGTATATCATCCCAACCAATGTTGCACAGCCATAGCTCTTTAATAAGTAATTTTGCATATAGAATGACAGGGGCGACCAAGCCGAGAACATCGAATAAGCGGGCTACTATGGAGAGTATGTTCCGCTTCGTGCACTTCTTCTGAACATAAGAAGACGCAAAGAAGAAGCTGTCATCAGCAGGTTCCCACGAAAGGCCTAACACCTTAGCGGCATTGTTAGAACCAACAGTTAAGTCCACTGGGCTTCGGTGAGAATCTGGAAGATTCTCAAGTACCACTGAAGAATTACTAGTCCATTTTACCAAATCAAAGGCAACGGACTTGAACAACTAGATCAATTCTCGAGACAGACGTACGGCACTGGGTTCATCTACAATAGAATATAACAGGTCATCCATATACAACTTAGACTCTGCCACATTTATTTATTTATTAACGCCGATTATAGCGGCTTTTACAAAAGAATAACATTTTTTTTACTTATTATAAATACAGATATACATAGATAAAAAAAAATATAAATACAAAATACATAAAAGAGAACAATAGAAATGGTTATTATAAATACAATGCAACAATGTGTATATATAAATATATAAACAATTAATTTACAATAAATCCCGGATAAACTAATAATTTAAAACTGTATTTGGTTATATTCAATCAGAGAAGCGCTGACATACAGTTTTAATTAGGTGGTGTTTGTATGAGGATAAACTAGCAATGTTTATAGATTCATCCAAAACATATTTATTACCAAGTACATGTAGGCGATTCATTATGGAATTGAGTTCAGCGTTAGATCCTGTATTGTTGCAGTGATAAGGTAATTTGAAACGAACTGATCGACTAGGTACACGGAAACATATTAGCGAAAGAAGTTCAGGGGAGTTCAACAGGTTGGAAATGATTTTAAATAAATAAAATAGGTCAAAACAAATTCTTCTTTCTTTTAATGTATCGAGTCCCAATAAATGTAACAGAGAGGGGTAATTAATGTTTTCGATGAGTATTCCCAATTTAAAATTAATATAACGTAAAAATTTATGTTGGACGCGCTCAAGGGAATTCTCATGTACACTGTAATAAGGACTCCAAATGGTGGTGTTAAATTCACATTGGCAGCGTCCGGAAAATTTTGTCTCATATCCTGGGCCAACTGTCGAACAGTACGCATTGCCAAGTATGGACTAGCTGTTAGTCCGAAAGGGACCCGATTGAATTGAATGGTTTTTATGGGATCGTTGTCCGCGAATCGAAATAGGATTTTCAAATATTTGCGATGCTTGCTTGGAACCTTAATCTGTAAATACATCTGCTTTATGTCTGCAGTAATAGCGATGGGAAAAAGACGAAAGTGTAACAGAAGCAAAAACAGATCGACTTGCAAATTCGGGCTAGTATAAATAACGTCATTTAATGACAATCCTGTATGTGTCTTAGCGCTAGCATTGAGCACAATCCGAGGCATAGGTTTATCCGGGCGAGTGACAGCGTGATGCGGAATGTAATATCCGTCATCGGTAATATCCGACTTTGAAACTTTTGCTAAATAACCGTTTTCAATGTAATCATGAATAACTTTATTATAATTCTCCCGCAAAGCCGGTGAATGTTTAAATTTTCGCTCCAAAGCCATAAATTGGCGCTGAGCAGTAGAGAATTACCCAATTGCTTCGGGTCTTTACAGAAAAGTAAAGCAACAGAATACCTTCCGTCGACGGTGCGAGAAATGGATGCTATAAATAAATTATCACATTCCGTCTCTTCCGGACTTAGAAATTGCATGTTGGGTATTTCCTCTAACAGCCAAAATTTTTGTACTAAGTCATTAAGCGCGAGTGCCGAAAATGACGTACTTGTATTAAGCACATCACTAGGGTAATCACCCATTAACACAAAACCGAACGCTGTCGCTAATGCCGGAGGTTCACCGTTACCAGATTCAACCCGGTTCCCTAAATAAATATATGGGAACAGTTGTGCACCTAATACAATGCACCTAATATAACCACGCATCCAGAAATATTCCAAGTTAAGTCAGCGAGAGGTATAATAATAATAATAATAATAATTGGATAATTTGTAGAGCGCCGTTTTTGTGAAAAATCACCTCAAGGGCGCTGTACAATTAGTTTCCTAGGATCTACATTTGTTATTTAGACCAACTGTGCCAACACGAGGTTCGTCATCCGTTAAGGTATGTGTCTGCCGCCAATATAGCGCTGACATGTGTCTGCTGCTAATAAAGAGCGCTGACACAACATTCTCACATAGATAACAGACCTTGGTAGCACCGCTGTGACGCTCGACGAAGATAGGAGATGGAGACTCTGCTGCAAGAATCCTAGGTAGCGAAGGAACTGTACCAGCTGCTGCAGCGAGAGAGACTACCCCGTCCACCAACTGTGCCAGCTCGAGGTTCGTCATCCGTTCAGGTATGTGTCTGCTGCTAATATAGTGCTGACATGTGTCTGCTGCTAATAAAGAGCGCTGACACAATATCCTCACATAGATAACAGACCTTGGCAGCACCGCTGTGCAAAATCACCTCATCCTAGTCTATTTTAGACTCTCTAGTCACTTCCTAGCCATTCATGCCACTTAGTGTATCCTCTCGACCCTTTTAATTCTTTCCTGGCTACCAAATATTATATAGTAGGCTTTTAACCAATGAGTTGACAGATTTCCTAACAAAGCATCAGTAAAACGCGAATGTATTCCGAGGACTGCGGAACACGTGTTCATAAAAATACTTATATTATCGCAAGTCATTGTCATTATATTTATCAGGAAAAGTGCATGAACAAGTGTTTTAGTACTATTTTATCAGGAAATGGATTGCCATCACATCTTTAACCGCCCTTTAAGTAACTCATATCACCCTTGGTTATATAGTGATTAGGTAGCTGATCTGTAATACTGTCGATGACAAGCGCATAAATGTTGTATTTATTATTCGGGTACACGCGGGACTCAATGTCCAAATAAACGTAACCCAAAATTGGTTTGGATGCTGAGCCGATTCCTTTTACAAAGGAATTGTTCAACGGAATTATTGATAAGTTGAGGATCTTGCAACAATCAACGGTAATTAGATTGTTCTGTGAACCGTTATCCATTAAGCACCGAATAATAACTTTATTTCCATTTTTACTCTTTGCGAATACTTGCGCGGTTGATAATAGAATCGTATTATGTGCCCCTTTCACAGAAAGGGAACATGAGTTATTTATGTTTAGCGGAGGTTCTTCTTATTGTGTATCACAATTTCCGGATGTCCCTGTAGATGCTCGCGACGTGTGTGCGTGGGTACTTGATTGAGTATTGGCATTTTTATCCGCACTGCCAAAATGTAAGAAAGTGTGATGACTTTTTTTACAAAATTCTTCTTGATGTGCCGTATCAGGTCCCCCCGACGTTGGCGATCACTCTGGAAAATGTCTCTTTGTCTTGCGCTGCCCGGAATAGCTCCTCCACACTTCTAATGCCGGTCCACTCTCGTATATTTCGCAGCCAAGACATTTGTCTCCTACCAGGCCCTCTGCGACCCTCTATCTTGCCTTTCAATATTAACTGGAGCAAGTGATACTTCTCCCCTCGAAGTACATGACCCAGATATGAAATTTTCCTGATTTTTATTAATCTAAGCAGTTCTCTCTCTGCTCTAGCCCGCCTGAGAATTTCTGTGTTGGTGATCATGTCGGTCCATGGGACTTTGAGTATTCTCCGGTGAAGCCACATTTCAAAAGCCTCTAACCTGTTCATGGTATTTACTTTCAAGGTCCATGTTTCACATCCATACAACAAGACCGACCACACATAACATTTTAGCATTCTCTGCCTTAGTTTTAAGCTGATATTATCATTGCAGAAGAGGGATTTCATTTTAATGAACGCAGTTCTTGCTGTTTCAATTCTGCACCTGACCTCTACATCTGGGTCAAGAGTCTCCGTGAGAATACTGCCGAGGTATTTAAATCTTTCGACCTTTTCGACATTGCAACCATTTAACTGTATCACTGATTCAGAGTGATCTAGTCGTCCAAATGTCATCCATTTTGTTTTATTGACGTTGATTGTTAGGCCCAGTTGCTCACCAGCATTATTGACAAGATTTAATAGGTCTTGGAGGTCATCGATACAGTCAGCTAGTAATACAGTATCATCTGCGTATCTTATGTTGTTAATGACAACTCCGTTGATCTTAAGACCCTTCTCAGTATTACTTAGGGCTCTTTTAAAGACATAGTTGGAATAGAGATTAAACAATAGTGGCGACAGGATACAGCCTTGTCGTACTCCACGCTGAATGGCAATTGCATTAGATCTCTCATTCCCATGTCTTATTTCTGCTGTTTGGAACCAATACAGGTTTTTTATGAAATTCTGGTCTTTGGTGTCAACGTTACAATCCGAATTTACAAAATACGCAAGTTAAAACCGATTTACACGCGTTTATTGTATGTCCTCCACTAAGGCAATTTACGCAAGCATGTTTTGACTTTATTAATTCGAAACGCGCCTGTGAGGAGTTCATATTTTTAAATTTAACGCAATCCTTAATTGTATAATCTGTTTTATTACAAACAAGACAACAATTTGTGCGCGAAGCCGTAACCCGAGGTACATTCTCGTTGCTAGCAACGAACGATTTAAAAATTTTATTAGAACGAAATGACGACGTGGTGGGCAGTTTTTTACCGGCTTCATTTAAATTACCCAAACGTTCTAAAATCTTGACCTGATCTTGTACAAACGAGACTAAATCGTCATATGTCGGAATCTCTTTATTCCTAACTGACAGCTCGAAAATCTGTGCAATTTGAGAATCAATTTTTCTAAATGCACAATGAAATAAAATAAAATCAGTTAAATTTTCAATCTCTAATTGTTTTAACGCTGCTACTGATGCAGAAAAATTTTCAATAAAAAAGTCAAGACTGCCAGATGTATTTGTACAATTTTTTGCATCGAGAATATTATTTAAATAATGTGTGCCTAGTGCACGTTTATTTTGAAATTTGTTTACCAAAGCATTCCAGATTATATTGTATGTGTCACCTCCAGGTACAATGCCTGAAGTAACCTTTAAAGCGCCGTGTGTCAATTTACCAATTAAATATTGAACACGCTGGGCGTCGGTTAATTGTCTATTATTATGTACATTAGATTTGAAAGCTTGGTAGAAAGTAGGCCAATTTTCCATTTTATCATCAAATGATGGTAATTCCAAAGGTGGCAATTTAATAATACAATGATCCCGCGAATCGTTGCGTGACGCGTTTTGAAGGTTAAATCGACTTCGTTTGACCTTCAAATAAATATCATCAAATGCATTTAATTGTTGGAAATCCGGTTTAAATCAGTCGTCCAAAGTCAACTGACGGTCGTTAAGTTTATCAATAACAGTTTCAAACTGAACCCTCATGTCTTCAATCATATCCGACTTTGCCATGAAATCTTCATTTTTTCTTGACTCGAAGGTAGATAAATTATTTGATAAATTATACAATTCATTCATCCGCAAAAAAAGATTTTCCTTTTTTGCCGTCAAAAGTGTCAACGTTCTATCCTGAATATCTCCAGAAACTTCTTCAGCAATTCTCGGCATTTTTAATGAGATAACAAATTATTCTTAACCAAAAAAAGTATACAATAATGTTGTAAGTATTGTAAATTAGAATTCTCCAAAAATTACGACAATTCCAATATATTATATGTTTCGAATCTACCAAAGAATACGTAAAAAACGAAACTAAATTGACAATACCTAAATAATATTATGTAATTTGAGCTTTAATGAAATTTACCAAAAAAAATACGCAAATTTCTAATGCTAGAAAAATTATTTATGTATGCTAGAAATTGGTACTGATAGGTACTTCTTAAATCACCAAAAAAATTACGTGAATAGAATTTCCATTTATCATGTTTCCAAATCTAAATCACTAAATATTAATTAATCTTCGCTAGCAATATATTCGAGCTACGTAGGACCAAAATTATGGATGATGATCTGGCGTGTAGATAGCACAGATCATCTAGGGAATATTATATTTCCCTATGAAAAATAATTGTTGATTAATAAATTATCTCTGCAGGGAGAAAAACAATTCAAGCCCAGTCACCAAAATACAAATGAACAGAAAAACTCACCCAAAACAATGGCATTCACAATTGAGGTCTTCTATTTTGTCATCAGATTCGGTTTCAGGCAGCAATCAGCAATCACTTTGCATTTGCACTATATAAGGTTATAAAAACAACCAGCTCACAAGAGAGAAGAATTATTAATGTATAAGATGAATCAGCACATTCATTGTAATAATACACACTGCCGATTTTGTGACATTTTATTGTGTCAAAATATATATTTTAATTATTTTTGTCTTAAATAGACCTCTTTTGACGAAATAACACAATCTCAGATGAATCCACTGATCAGATGTAAAAGGTGACTGCAATTTGCTTATCATTCACCTGCAAAGAAAATACTATCCGAAATTGACAAGAGATGTCTCTTTCTGTCCATTCTATATATTAAAAATTAATTAATTAATTTATGTTTATATATTAAAAATTAGTTCACACTAATTTTAAAATAAGTTTTAAATCTAATGCTTCTCCATGTGGCATTATGCTATGATTGCATGAAGCCATATCACACTACAATATAGAATTGCTGAGGGTTTTTTTTATTTCATTTTTTGGTTTTTTAGTTATGAAATTCTAATTTATAAATTTAATTAAATTTGTTTGAACATCAATTATGATGGCCTGGATGGCTGGACTTAATCATTTCTTTCCGCATACTCACGTCTCATGTTATGTTGTCCTCAAAGGTTCTATATGATAAGGTTAGGTGGACATTTAATATGTATATTTCAATTCTGATCATTGAAATATGCATGTTAACAAATGCACAGATATTCTCATTTTCCACTGTTTATTGTACACATTAAATAACTCGTTTTATTTTTATGTCTTAATTATATTTTGTCAATTTTTCTGTAAAGAGGCTTTTCCAGATCTAGTCACTAAACATAACTAAGCCAATTCAAGCAATGTTCAATTCTGAATGGTGACTATGCTTATTAATAATTGTAGACAGTTAATGTATCTTCCTAACGTTATACCAGTTTTTGTGGTAAATTTATTATATAGTATAATACAGTGATTTCAATTTTGACGCGTCACGCACTCAAATTTTACAAAATTATTTTCTGACCAAAGTTTTGAAGAGATCTTATCATGCAAAAAAATATTTTTCTATTATATTCTTGAGTCTGTGGTTATCAAACAGAAGTTTTTTGACGCGCGATCATTCGAGTGGTTAATAGCGGTATTGGCCTATATAAAATCTATTCTATTTGCGAGTAAATATGTTATGTCCATTCAAACCAGTAATGTGGGATAGGTTTATCCAGAAATAAAATGCGTATAAAAATTAATTAACTACGCGGGTATATAAAATGCAATAACACTCTTCTGGCTTATTACCGAAATAACGGTTCAATATCAGGCTTGTTTGGACCATTTATGGTGTGTAAAAGGTGTTGTGTTATGTTTTTTAAGGATTTGTAAAAAAGTATTATTGAAGGACGTTGAATGTTAGCGTAAATAACACTGCACATAATATAATAATATGTTTTACGGAAAAGGAAGGACTCGATTGCAATGCGCACAGAAATGTTCAGGAATAGATAGGAAGGTAGGACAACGGACAACAATATTATCTCAGTACAGTGGTCGCATGTATGTATGTATATATATATGTGGATAAGATTTAAGGGTAAATTAATGTATAATGCATATTGGCGAAACCAATTATGTTTTATTTTACAAATTCCTATGTTTCTGGCTCTAATTTTCAAAAACTCTGTTATCAAAATGGAAGAACTATAAGAAGGGAAGGGATGTCAATATATACGACCTATTTTTTATATATTCGGGTTCGAAATTCTCGATATTTGTCGATTATATTAAAATTTTATAAAATAGAACTCCTTTAATATCAATCACACTTCCATTCCTTTTATTATTAATTAAAACACAATGACGCTTAGTCACAAGCTGTTTATTACAGTTAGAAAATTTGAAAAGAAATAATAATAACAATTAACAAAAGAAACATGGTAACACAGGAATCTATTAAATTGAAATCTAAATTAATAAAATTTATAAATTCAAGTGACATCTGTTGACAATATTATATATATATATATATAATAATATAATATTGTCAACAGATGATATAAATTAAACATGCAGGTATAAAGTTATTAATGTGTACCATATTTTAGTTCTAACGAAGATGTCTGCAGATGTATTGTGTAAATTCCCGATGATAACAGAACAGAATAGAAGTGATTGATTGCAAAATTCCTAAAAGCTAATTACGCTACAGTTATACAAAAACCATCGAAACGCTGTCAAGTGTAATGTCAAGAGTGAGAATCTTAGGGTAATAGTCGCATTGTTGTTAAAGAATGGGATACAAAGAATATTGTGTGATTCCGCAGTCGGGTTGCTTATTCCTGGCCATCTTGATGTAACCATTGAGACCCCAATCAGCTCCCCAGGAGTTCTTCACAAGGTAGTAATCCATGCCAGATGCTTTGTCAGTTCCGTAGCCAACGACGGTGACCTGCAAAGTATGGTACGATTACAAATCGGCACTGTGGCAATAGGGTAAAGATATTATTTTTTACGATTAATGCCATACGTATTGATAAACGCTAGTCTAAGTGTACTAATTAATTTTGCTAAAAAAATCAGCTACAATTTAGGTACGCCTAGTGAGGCTGGTTTACTAACACTTCTGGTAGATTGCAAATAAATTTATTTATCAACTTTATTAATCAGTCATTTCAAGATGCTTATATACCAATATGCCGGTGTACTCACTCCATGGTTGAGGTCGTCACTATTTCCACTACAATTTGGCTCGTAGTAGACTCCGGATTGGTAGTTTTCAAAGGAATCCAAGACTTCGATGGCGACCGCGATGGGCCCTATGTTGGCTACGGCTTCCGTCAAACTCTTTTCATTGTCCTGAATGAACGTGTAGTTGCTGACGGTAGCTCCTGAGTCCTTGGGGTTGTACCTGAACAAATGATGAACTAGAGAGAGTCGTTTAAATGAAGACTTAAACCCATATTGATTCTTTCAACTTATTTGACATTTTCAGTAAAATCCTGAAGACTTTAATAGTCCATATGGAAATGATAAAAACACATCTGTTCTTTGATAACAAATGGAGACAGAGATTGAAAATAAAATAAGGGCGAATGATATCGACGTAATTACGTGCAGTTTCCATCCATTCCTGTGTAGGGGTAGGATGCCTCAGTACTGATTCCTCCTATCTTCATGATGTCTTGATACGCATCCCCCATCCATCCTCCATTGCAGCCGTCGTTGCTTGTGGAACAGTCCACCAGGAACTGCTCCGAGAGGGAGACAAGTGTCCCTTTCTTCAGGAAAACCTGACCTTCCAATGATCCAACCTGCAAAATAATTTTTTTGTTTATTTTCTATAGAGAAAATCAAAGAAACTAGCACGCTCTATGTCCAAAAGATTTCAAATATTTCATTAAACATTTTTAAATAATTAATAATAAATAATGCAAAAATTGAATTTTAAAAAATTGCAGCTTATTCGCTGTTTCAAAATATTTTCTTAATGATTATTAGCAAGACTGGAGGATTAATTGATTATAAGCGAAGAGGATTAATTAATTAAATAATCCTGAAGGAGTATAGGCAGTTTAAAACTCGAGGTGACTGCGACCAGTGAAGGCAAACACAGCGGTCTTTAAGCGCGAGCCAAACCAAGAATTATGGAAAATAACCAACCCCCAAACAAAGCCGTTTGCGGTTGATTTGGCTCGCAAGTATCTACGCCGATTTAAATGTGTTAAACTGCAAGAAATATAGTTCCAAGAAGGCTATAATAGCAAACCCCCTTAAATAATTACCAATTTAAACATTACATTATTCATCTGCTTCACTTATAGGTTCAACATATTATCTAAATTTACTCCACAATTAGTTGCACTAAATTATTTTGTATGTAAATGGTCTTATAGGAGTTTAACATTATAAACAAATTAAATAAGATTAAAAAGATAAATAAGCAGCTAGAAGCAAACAATAGGAATAAAGAAATTTCGTAGAGCGGCCAGGACTGTTCAGTTTTTAAGGCCTGTAGCACCGATAATTAAATAGAATTACTCACGGCACTGAATGCCCAGCATGATCCGCAACCCCCCTGATCTTTAACTCCCGTCACGGCACCTTGAGCTGTCCAGTTAACGCTGTCGGGAATCTTCAGATTGGCCGTTGAGATGAAGGTGGCTCCCTTCAAGTTGTCGGGGCTGGAAGAAAGAATTACAAAAACACCATTTATATTATCATCGACAATGAGGCGGCCTGCATAGCTCTCGTTCGCACTCAGCCGTAGGCACAATTGTTCTACCTGTCTTATTCCTTTGACAGTAGCCCAGTCACCATATTGAAGTTCACCGAAGTTGTCAATAGGTGTCAGCGATGAATTATTAGTGCAGCAAAACATGATTCACGCATATTATGTAAAAACAAATTAAAATAATAAATTAAATTGGATGATTTGAAGGATTAAAAACTCGGATTTCTAACTGAAAAAATAAATACATACATATGTTTTTATGAAAATACCGCACAAGAGTCCCAACCGTCTGGTGAGACTATGGCATCTCCAATTGGGGTACGCTATGAGGCTAAAGGTGGTGGGAAAGGGAAGGATATGGGGAAATACCTGGCAATTCAGATCACATGGCTAGTACAATTTGGAGAAACGTTCATTTCTGAATGGTAGTCTTTCACCAGCACGATAAAAAGAGTATCTCCTACTCTGGAACGTGCCACAAATAAATTATATTTTATTCTTAATGAATAAATGGGGAAATATCACATAATAAAAGTTCCAGTGATCTAAGTACATCCTACACATACACTTGTGATCTAAATACTTACATACACATACACTTCGTTTTTACCAGCGAGTTTTATTAGACCGGTGCTTATGTGTATGGTAATATAGGTAGGTTCCTACTCAAGATATATCTGAAGAAGTGACACCCCAATAATGTAAGAATGTAGCGAGGTGAAAGACAGTGAAAAGATGGTGAGTTAAAACTTCACATAGCAGTTGTCCATCGTGTAGTTCTAGTCGATCATCGTGATGGTTGGATAGTGATATGAAGTTAGTACCTACCTGGTATACTTGAATCCGGTGTGGGTGGCGATGAACTCACTGTGGAGCATGTCCGAGTACTTGTTGATGCCCTGACTGTAGGAAACTAGACCCTTCTCGAATTTCTGGTTGTGCGTGTCTATCTTGAGCTTATTGTTCATGAAGATCATCATCCTGAAATTCTCCTCAATAGGGTTATTATACTCCTTGTCGAACTGGGCCTGCAAAAAGCCAAACCATTTTTTCTCTGTCTATTGCAATTTCGTTCAAATTTTTTCAATGGATATAAGGATGGTTCTACGTAAAATTGCAAAAAATAATAAGTGAAAAAATCCTCATGTTCCGAACGTATTCTCATATTTGTATTATTTGATGTGGATACCTTGAAGGCGTTCCATGCATCGTCCACATTTGTTGTATCTGCGATGGACTCGCTCTGTGCTGCCGCAAACACAACAAACAACAAAAAGATGAACTTCATTTTTAATCTGTTAAAAGAAAAATACAAAATTATATTCAGTTTAAACATCAGTTACAAAGGGTTCCATGATAACTCAACACAGTGAAAATTCAACATACTTTTTAAAAGTGATATTAAGTCATATATAACCTAACCTACTTAACCCATTTAATAAAGTTTTTGTTTCATCACTTTCAATGACTTTATATAACTTTTTAAAGATGTGATGAATTATCATTGTGATGATTTATCCGGTCACCGTTACAAAATTATATTCAGTTTAAACATCAGTTACAAAGGTATGTAGATAGAAAACTTGTTAGATTAAGTAATAATCAATCAAAAATAATTCACCAAAGCAAATTCTAATGCTACTTTATTTATTGTTATTAAGTTTAATTTGTAGAACTCGATTTTAATTTTATTTTTTTATATATTCAATAATATTGTTATTGGGTTTATAAAAACAGTTTATTTTTAAACAAGTTCTGCTGTGTAATTATTATTACGCGTGACAGCTGTTTCGCCCTCTGAAGGCATTATCAAACTGTGGTTAAAAATCCGGGTTTGCAGGCCCAACGAATGAATTAATAGGTTCCTTAACCTTCAGTAAAACATGAGTTCGTTTTCTCGATTTCGTTATTGTTTGTAATCAGGACAAATGCAGGTGCGTGAACATTTTCCGATATATTGGGAATAAACTAAAAGTTTAATAGGAAACGGCCTGCATTCCTGACTTTAACCTATTTAAATAAATCACAAATATTCATATCTCTCCGTGTACAAGCAAACTGTTAACCATAATATATTATTGAAAAAATATCACGTTAATAATAAATATAATACGTTTCATTTAAAATAAACAAAAATAACCTTACTATAAAGACTGCACTGGGTTTCATACCAAAAAAATGATTTGCATTTAAGGTTTAACCAAATTGACAATAAACATTATAATGTAAAGGAATGTAAAGGTTTTCAAATTTTGTGACTTTTTAGTAATTTTTGGCAATAATATTAATTATTTAATAGATTTTGTTTTCAAATTTCAGCTATATGGAAACATAATTAAAAGTTAAGTAAAGCAAATCTGAAATTGTGTAATGACATAAAATTAATGATTAAATTAAAACTATATGGGACGTGTGGGATTCCACTAACCTCCCCACATTCTGGAATAAAATATTATTATTATAAAACAAAAAATAACTCACCACTTCCAGTGAAAAGGTTCGGACTGGAGTATCTTCGAGTGACTGGCGAATTTCGCAAAGATGATAGAACGTCCGACCAAAGGAAGGTGATTCGATTGTTGCTGGTGATGGTTGATATTGTGCTTTTATAACGATTTGATTCACAAGGCCCATGACAACTACGAAATATTGAAATAATATTTCTTTTTTACTACAGGCTATAAAAAAAACATTATATTTCAACATTAAGTCATATATCATCTTCAACTGATTATTCAATAATACATTATATTCTAGCAGAGAGGATTTTTTTTGAAGTAGCTGACGTGTACCCAGAGTTGCTCGGGGACTTATAAATGGTTTCAGGTAAAGTTTTGAGGTTGTGAATTCTGGAGTACCTGACAACTGGGTGCATTATAAGGTGGAAATAATATTATTGCATCATAATAAATACTTTTTGTTTCAATTGATCGTGCCATGTCTTCTTTGGGCTCCTCGACCTTTTCATCTATACAATTCCATATTTATTGTTTTTGTGTTTAATTCGTAGAATTTTTTTTTAATCTAATTAAAGAGAAATTTTAAATACTATGATTATTATTTAATAAACTTTTAAATACTTTTTGTTATTGTTACAACTGTTTCGGTTTTAAGGCAATTTTCAAACTGTTTTAGACGACTTATTTATTCGATTCTATTTCACCCCCTCCCAATTTAATACCCTTACACATCTTTCTTCGTTCATCACTTACTTCTCATCTCAACACAAATAATTATTTAATTCATATCTTCCTCGGACATCCCTGACTTTTTATACAATTTACTTCAATTAGTATTTAATGCAATCTGCATTGTAACTTCGTGTAGTATCATGCAATCCGTATTGTTACTTGAAGTAGTATCATGCGATCTGAATTGTTACTTCAAGTAATTTTATGCAATCCGCATTGTTACTTCAAGAAGTGTTATGCAATCCACATTGTTACATAACATTTTACTCATTAAGTTTTGTTTATATAAATATATATCTAGATACGACCGAATCTTTTTCTAATTTATATATTTCAAATTTTCGTTTGAGAGTCGCAAATATTATCTTCAATAATTAAATCACACAATTTAAGATAATACTCAGTAAGTAAGATATATACAAACGAAAATTTTCGCATCTACAAATAATAATTGCACACAGGACCTCATCTTTGCCGGGTTTTAGATAGCAGCTAATAAAAAAATGCATTAATATAGTTTTATGTTTCTCTTTAAATGTAATAATAGAGTCGTTAATATCTTTTGAAATATTGCAGACTTTGATTGCATTTCTTATCACATTTAATGCCTTCCTGTACTTTGTGTTCACAGAAAATTCAAAGTAAGCAATTAATAAGTTTAAGAATTGTTAGAATTAAATTTTTCTTCTTAATGATATATTACATTGATGGTTATAAAATAAAAGAATGAACGAAAAATTGTTCAATCAATAATTTATTATTAATTTATACTTTTAGAAAAAATTCAATATGTATTGTATCGATCATGAACAATTATTTTATTGCATTTAATTTTAATTGCGGGTAAAACCTGTAAGTTTGATGGCCTCCTATTCAAAATCATAATATTTACCAGTTGAAAAATATATCAATCTGTTACCAGGCGGCTAAAAGACTGAATCTAACATGAAACAGTTCGATAACCCAATTTTCTAAAACGAAATTAAAAGATTGACAAAACCAGTCGCCGCGCCGGCCGAAATATTATTCGCACCTAAAAACACCTGCGTCTGAAACGGTAAAAAAGTTGCTGTGATGATATTGACGTCACAAGAAAGCTTGTTAAAGAAATTATAAATAGTACAAAACAACACAATATGGGGCATTCAAGTTTCAAAAATTACCACGAGTGGACGGAACACCTCCAGTTAAAACGCGATCTGTTAATTATAATTTAAAATGATCTCACTTGTTAATATGATCTCACTTGTAAAAGCTCAAGTTTAAATGAGGCCTTAGAATACTTTTACAATGTAATTTATTAAGCAATCGATAGCTTTGTACCCCTACAAAAATATTACACTTCAAAATTCTCTAAGTGGTTCGATTCTGAACTAATTAATCTAACGTACGATAAAAAAATTGCCCATAAACGATATAAAATAAATAGAACGCTAGATAATTATATCGCATTCTCCATTCTGCGTAAAGATTGTCCTAGGAAATCGAAAGTATGTTTCAAGAAATACACCAACAATGTTGAAAATTCTATAATAACAAATTTTAATAAATTTTGGAATTACGCTAACTCCTTTTGGAAAAATAACTCTAAATTTCCCCGTACAATGTTTTACGGGAGAAAAGTGGGTCATGACAAAAACGATATTGTAAATTTATTTGCAGATGTCTTCAAGAGTGTATATGAAGACAATGACAACATATTATCTGATAAACCCCAATTTGCCGAAAGCTCACTCAACTTGCATATCATCCATGTGGTAGTAAATGATGTTGTGACTTTAATCAAACAGCTGGATATCAGGTCGAATTCGGGGCCAGATATGATTCCCTCAATATTACTTAAAAACTGTATTCTTGTTCTAGCTCTTCCTATTACTATAATTTTCAATGTATCCTTTTCCTGAAATTTGGAAAATTAGCTTTATAACACCTTTTTTAAAAAAAGGAGATAAATGTCAAATTGAAAATTATAGACCCATAAGTATTATGTCATCACTAACTAAACTTTAAAAAAAGATTATATTTAGTAAAATCATGCATCAAATTAAACCAATTATATCAAAATTTCAACATGGTTTTATGCCAGAAAATTTTATTTCTAATGCACTGTCCAAGGGTCTTCAAGTGGATACAATTTATACTGACTTTAGCAAAGCCTTCGATACTGTTTCTCATCGCATTTTAATGGAAAAATTAGAACACTTGGAAATAAGCGGCAACTTTCTCGAATGGCTTAGAAGTTATTTATCATACAGAAAATTATCTGTAAAAATTACCTTCACAACTTCTTACACTTTTTTTGCCTTAAGTGGGGTCCCCCAAGGTTCCCACCTAGGACCAATTCTTTTCCTACTATTTATTAATGACATTTCATTAATTTTCAATAATATTCATTTTCTTCTATTCGCCGACTATCTAAATTAATTAATTACGTGACGTAATTCTTCTGATTGTTTAACTCTACAAATGAACTAAAATAAACTTTATGAATGGTGCATCGTAAAAAAATTAATATCAACAAATGCCAAAGATCAGTTTCCATAGATCTAAAACCCCTTTATTATTCGACTACTCAATTAACAATACCAATCTAAAAAGATTCTTTGAATTCAATGACCTTAGAGTTATCTTTGACTCCAAATTACGCTTCTTGAATCACAGTAATAGCATTACCAGTAAGGGATTACAAATGCTTGGATTTATTCTCAGAATCGCTTAAGACTTTAATAACATAAAAACTATAAAATTACTATACACGTCTCTGTTTAGATGTCAGGTTGAATACAATTCAACCATTTGGTGTCATCATTCCAACTCTCATTGTTTACAAATTGAAAAAATTCAAAATACATTTTTACGTTTTATTAATTTCAAAATTGGTATTCTTATTATTTTTATTTTTTATTATTTATAACCGCTGAACTGCCCAAGCAGTTTTTCAGCAGGTCAGTTTAACATAATATATTACCAAAGCATATAAATAGCGAGAAATCACAATATTTAAAATAGAAACAGAAGAATTTAAATAAGAACTTAAATAACCACAAAACAGAGCCATATATAAAAAAGAAACAATAGAATAACTTTTAACTTACTACAATACAAAATAGTAAAATACAAAGACAGTCAGTTGTAACACAGGCAAATTAGTCATATTCATATATATATATATATATGTATAAGATTATAAACAATATCAGTATAATGGGGCGTCTCCGTGTGCCGGCTCTTACAATCAAATGACCATGCCGCCGCTGAATACCTGCGACTGAACTGCCTACTGCTGATCACCTAGAGGCTGGCCAATTCTTGCTGCATTGATGCTGACAACCTAAATGCTGAGAATACCTGCTGTCTACCGAATGAACTGCCCACTGCCGCTGATCACCTAGAGGCTGGCCAATCCCTGCTACATTGATGCTGACAACCTAGAGGCTGATGAATTCCTCCTGGCTACCGACTGAACCAGCCACAGATGCTGACAACCTAAAGGCTGACGAATACCTGCTGGCTACCGACTGAACTTCCCACGGCCGCTGATCACCTAGAGGCTAGCCAATCCCTGTTGCATTGATGCTGACAACCTAGAGGCTGATGAATTCCTCCTGGCTACCGACTGAACCAGCCACAGATGCTGACAACCTAAAGGCTGACGAATACCTGCTGGCTACCGACTGAACTTCCCACTGCCGCTGATCACCTAGAAGCTAGCCAATACCTGCTGCATTGATGCTGACAAGCTATAGGCCGGCCAATTCTTCCTGGCTACCAACTGAATTAGCCATTGATTCTGAAAACCTAGAGGCTGGCCAATTCTTTCTGGCTACTGACTGAATTAGTCATTGATGCTGACAACTTAGAGGACGGCCAATTCTTCCTGGCTACCAACTGAATTAGCCATTGATGCCGAAAACCTAGAGGCTGGCCAATTCTTCCTGGCTACCGACTGACTTAGCCATTGATGCTGACAACCTAGAGGCTGGCCAATTCTTCCTGGCTACCGACTGAACTAGCCATTGATGCTGACAACTTAGAGGCCGGCCAATTCTTCCTGGTTACCAACTAAATTAGCCATTTATGCTGAAGCCTAGAGAAACAAAGTTTTTAAAACCCAGTTGTATTGAAATACATATAACTATTTCTTGTGAATTGGGTTGGCTGTAAAAAATAGGAAGTACTTTAAGCTACCCCCCTTTGTACGTTCTGTATATCAGTACAATACTTGTAAATAAAAGGTAAATTTTGATTTGAATCGTCTTTTTTTATGATGATTTGGATAGAATACCTCACGGTGTTTTATTTAAATCATTACCCAGGTTGAGGGCTGATGTGTGCCAGTGCTTATTACTTACAATATTTTCTTCTGCAGGCAAACACGTCTTGTATAGGTATCCCCAAAAGATAAAATCGCATTTGTTTATCCGAGACACTATCTAGGTTATAAACCAATTCAGTAGAGACTTGTGACCATTAAAAAATATGGGAAAAATTAGTTGCAAGTTTATATTTTTAATTCTGAATTTGAAGATGACTTTTAACAACTAGGACTCTTTGGTCGAGTGGTTAAGACGTTGTACCACTCCGAATAAAAGACCACGTTATATGCAACTAAGTTTTTTTTGGGCATGGCCTATATATGTATGATTATGTTGTTTAGGTGTCACACAACGCTATAATCTCCCTAAGGAGGGCCAGAACAACTGGGGAACTGCCGCGGTATATAATTTATTTTTATGGGATCTGTCACATAACAGATGACAGTCGCGTGATCAAGGCGCCCCGTAAATTAATCTGATCCCCTCTCCTGCCTATTTTAGAATAGATATGCCAAATATATGGTGATCTGTCACAGGCATTTTTTTAAAGCTTTTATAATATCGACGTGTTACTAGTTTTTTTTTGTTTTTTTTTGTAACATACTATTTATAAACTGAATAAATAATGGGAACTTAATTGCTTTTTCTTATTTTTTTTTTCAAATTTTAAGTATTATAAAACTATTTCCTCGATTTAATAAATAATGCACAGCCATGTAGGTGGGAAGATGAAATATCTCGAAAATGATTAAAAACAAGGTTGTTTATAAATATTTCCAAGAGAAAATACGTGTATCTAATAATTAATATGTGAAGAGTAACATGAATATTTATAAAAAATAATAAGTACGGGTCGTTTCGGAGAATTTTAATATTTCATTAAATTACAAAGTTCATTTGTTGCCAA
This sequence comes from Hesperophylax magnus, assembly GCA_026573805.1. Taxonomy (NCBI): domain Eukaryota; kingdom Metazoa; phylum Arthropoda; class Insecta; order Trichoptera; family Limnephilidae; genus Hesperophylax; species Hesperophylax magnus. The sequence goes on along the minus strand of JAIUSX010000180.1, from coordinate 447,052 downwards.
AGTTAAAATTGATAATATTTTCTGGTATTTCAACGGATTGGATAAAGTATATCACTTCATTAAAATATTTCATCAAATTCTGTTAGAAAATGCATTATTTAATTACTGGTCTCTCTGAGAGGCTTAAATTTGCGTTAAACATCTTCATCGAGAAAATTATTTTGTCGCTTGCAACCTTTTAAACGGAAGATTTGAAAATTATCGTCTAATTGCAGAAATTAATGTCATCTATTCATGAACTTTAAAAAAAAATTCGATAGTTATATTGGAGTAGTAGAGTAGGTATATTGGAAAACTATTTGCTAACAATTTGAGTTACATAAATTACATGTTTTTGATGACGCCGTCGATAAGGGGGCTACGCTATATTCCGATTTCCTTAAAACATATAAATAATTTGCACTCGAAACAATCGTGCAGTACAACCAAAAAATCTGTTGGTCATCAGATGTGGGCAGGGTCCGAAAGGCATTCTACCAGTTTTCCTGGACGGGAAATTCTGAAAGTAATTTCAGGGGCACATTACCAACATGAAAGACGATGACATCGACAGACAAAGAAGAGTGATCCCGTTTTATTTATTCTGTTTATACATTAATCCTAAAATATAAAACTAGTGCTTATTAATACCATTATACTAATCAGAGTATATTTTTCTAATGTGTTTCAGAAAAAAAAACTAAAACATATATAAAGCTTTCAAATCTCATATCAAACCATTTTTAAATAAACTCAACTGTATCGAACGTCATCATCATCATCAATATAACATGTACATCAAATATAACAAACACAACAAAATGCCGTCATATTTACCACTATCGAAAACTATGTAAAACCTTCCATAAAACTAATGTTGATAAACCTGCTATACCCATAGGTAACTCATGTTCAAAAACCTGCCCTGCCGTTTAACGGTAAAATTTATCACAACAATTGGAAGAGCAGTTGTCTCGCCTTAACGCAAGCAACTATCTTGCTCTCGCGAAGGAAACGCTCATTGGCTGAACGAAAAAACCCGCTCTCCCGTCAACAGGCAATGAGAGATTTAGAAAAAATACTAGAATTTGCAAGCCTTTTCTATAATAATAGGAGACAATGTTAAGTAAATAGTTTATTAAAAGATGCTTACATGTTAATTAAATAAACTCGAATAGAAATAAAATATGTTACACGTAAGATAATTGTGTACTAAGCGAAACTCTGAAAATGTTACAGAGATTTGACCACTTATATTGTAGAATATGTCTTATTATAACCAAATAAAAAATATTGCGACGACGTGGTTTTAGCAAAACGACAGCGGTAGACAAGGACTAATATTATAAAATATTCCCTTATTTCTGAGATAAACAGATTTAATCCTATAATGTGGCGAGCTTCATAGCAAAAATTGCAAAGCTCGTTAAGGGAATATGATATTACAAACAGGGATCGGTTATGCGGTCCGGAAGAATCTTATAAATACGCCGCAAAAACCGGTCCCTGCACCCACGTAATTTAAATTCCCAAACCAGGCAAGGACCCATTATTAAAGGAGAATCATCGGCCTATTAGCCTCCTTCTTTGCCTAGGTAAAATCCTGGAAAAAGTTATACTATCAAGATTAAACTTCTTCACTCAGGACAGTAAATTCTTGCCAGACTTCCGACATGGTTTCAGAGCAGGTCATTCCACCTCTCACCAACTCTTGTGTGTTGTGGAACACATGACGGAGGGATTTGATACTAAGGAAAAAAACAGTAATCCTCTCACTCAACGTAAGCAAAGCCTTCGATAAAGTCTGGCACAACGGCCTTTTATATAAAATGAACGCTTTCAGGTATCCAGACTTACGCAATTAATAGCTAGCTACCTGAAAGATAGATGCTTTAAAGTAAAGTCAGAAAACGTCTTCTCCACAACCAGCCCCTTATCATCTGGGGTCCCTCAAGGCAGTCAACTCTCTCCATCCTTATATAACATCTTCTCTAGTGACATTCCTAAACCCATTGACCATAACGTTAAAATTACTCAATTTGCGGATGTCACTAACATCATGTCTAGTTCAACAGTCGAGAGCATCGCCTCAAAGCGTGTTCAGAGACAGACCACTCTAACTGAAGAGTGGTGCAAAAAGTGGAGAATATCAATTAACCCTACTAAAAGCGCCGCGACCGTTTTCTCAAAGATACGGCCTAAACGGCTTCCATTCATTAGACTGTTTGAGGAAAAGGTTCCATGGGAAAAGTCAATTAAATACCTAGGTGTAACGCTTGAATCCAAGTTTACCTGGAAGAAACATATAACTGGAAAAATAACAGCAGCAAATAAATGTCTAGCATCACTTTATCCAATGATGTGAAAGAAAAGTCGTTTTTCAGCGGATAATAAATTACTTCTTTATAAAACAACAATAAGACCAGATTTCACGTACGGATGCCCCATTTGGGGGCACGCCGCTCCAAGTCTCTTACAAAAGATTCAACTCTTTCAAAACAAAGCCATTAGACTTGCTTTAAACGCACCTAAATGGATTAATTTTTACCATCCATAATGACACCAACATTCCTTTGATAAAGGACTTAATTGTTTCCCAAGCAACCAATTTTTATGCCGGCCTTCCCAGCCATAATAATCCTACAATAAATTCCCTTTCAAAATATAGCGGAAACGATAAATTTAAATATAAAAAACCCAAGATAGTCCTCCGAAAGGAATAATAACCTGCTTACAGCCGCAGTATAGTTTTTAAGCTCTTGTTCAACACCAATATAATGATAATAATAATGTAAAGAATCTATAGATAATCAAATATAATTATGTTGAGAGTCAGAAAATTCATGTTTAGGAACTTTGTAAAATTAGTAAATCAAAAGTCCCTGCACCCATTTGCTTCAAACCTTGGACAGGGCAACACCTACCGCTGCTCGCTCTGCCTATTCAATTCAATTCAATTCAATTCAATTTGTTTATTCCTTTAAAAACATTACAAAGTTAAATTTTATTTCGTTTTTAAGTACATTAGTAAAATGGTATTACATAATAGTTAGCGGTGTATAAACTATACCAGCATCAATAGAGCTTGCCTTTTAAAGACAGCTTCACCGATGCTAAATATGTCGATATCCGAATTAATTTTGTCCAACAGCAAGACTGCTCTCCCCACCGGCATGACCATTGGCAAGTTGGTCCTGCAGGCCGGGAGATAAAACAGTCTATGCTGTCGGTGACAGAGATAACCATCAGGAACATAGAGACTAATACTCTCCATGATAGTCGGATTTTCAAACCATCCACGAATCAGTTTTAAGAAGTGTGATACAATATGCACATCTCTTCTGACCCGTAGATGGTTCATACCGAGCATGCCCAAGAGAAAGTCAGTAGGATAGAGCCACGGGTAGTAGCCATACTCCCTCAGGTAGAGGAATCTCAGAAATTTCTTCTGCACTCTCTCCAACATAAGGGAATACTTCACCTGATGTGGGCTCCAAACCACCGACCCACTCTCAAGCCTACTCCTAACCAACGCAATGTATAGCACTTGGAGAACCCGGGTGTCTCTAAAATTCCTCGCAGTGCGTAGAACGAAGCCCAGCATTTTCAGTGAAGCACTACACGTCATTTCGATATGAGTATGAAATGTCAGCCTACTATCAAACATGTATATACTCGCTTACACTCCTATACTCGCTTCGCTACCTGGGAACCAACTCGCTGTGTTTGATTTCAACCCGGTTTCCCCTCCCCCCGCTCTACTTCCGCTGTCTACTGAACCCGCCTGCTAGCCAGCCTCGGAGAGGGGATCTACTGTTGCCTACTATGCTGGCCTGGTAACTGGCCCCGATGTCACAGAGTCGTTACCGACTGAGCATTCCCAACAGCCAGCCTCGGAGAGGGGATCTACCGTTGCCTACTGAACCAGCCCGCCAGCCAGCGCCCCGCAGAGCCGGATACAAGAAGTTGCACCCGCAATAAAAACCAACCGTCTTTATAACGGAGTTCTTTTAAAAATGCAGATTAAAATGTCGAATATTTCGTCTTTCTCAAGACGCATTCATTTATGCAAAACATATTACAAGAGTCGATATTCCCTGCATTTTTATGGTATTTTAAATAACTCTGTATAATGTTATAATTCAAATGAAATACCTCAAGTGCTTCATTTGTATCATTATAAAGGACAAAGGTAAATGTGTGCCGGTGCTTATATTTTACATTTTTTTCTTGTGTAGGCAAACACGTCCCGTACACTCAACAGTAATCAAACGTTTGAATTTCACTCGATAAATTTTTCACATATTTGATTATATTAGCCTGTTTTTAACTTGATTAATAAAATTTTTGTTATTTTTATTGTGAAAAACAGTTTACATAAAAAACCAATTACATTCCACAATTTGTCGTGAATAGCTTAATTATAGTAACATTAATTATTTAATATAATAGGTACATTAATATTGGCAGGTGCTAAAGAATAACATTATTTCGCTCTTGAAATGATTGAAATTCGATTGAAAAATGTCAATTTTGGAAGAAAGGTTTAATAGTGAGGTCATTCTCCCCAGAGGCATGATCATTGGTAGGTTGGTCCTGCCTCTAGGAAAAATAAATAGTCTGTGTTGCCTCGCTCTGGTGAAGTTATCGGGGACATAAAGTGACAATTTTTTCAGAACACATGGATTGCAAATCTGCCCGTTTAGCAGCTTTTGTGCTACTAATACCAATGCAATTTTTCTCCTAACGTCAGGACCATTTAGTCCCAGCATTCCCGCGAGGAAATCCGAGGGATACAACAAAGGGTAGTAACCAAACTCTCGCATGTACAGGTATTGAACTTCTTACATTAACTTTTTTGCACCTTTTCTACATCATTTGAGTAGAAGGCATCATCGGGTCCCCATATTACTGATCCACTCTCGAGAATACTGCGAACCAGAGTAAAGTAGAGAATTTTTATGACTGGTGTATTGGATAAAGATTTTGCGTTACAGATTACAAAATCTAGCATTCGCATCGCAGAGTTGCACACCGAATGGATATGAGTACGGAATGTCAGGCGTGTGTCAAAAGTGATTCTTAAATCCTTCATTAGTGAAATATGTTTTTACGAGGTACCAGACATTTTATAGTTATAATATGGAGTACTCCTAGCCCTTGTATAGCACATAATTGTACACTTTCCGCTGTGAAAATAGAGTTTATTTCGATTACTCCATTCTACGATACCGTCGATATCGGTTTGTAAATGAGTAGAATCCACTTTTGACGTTATATTGGTATAAAGTTTAATGTCGTCAGCAAATAACAAAAAAATTACAAATTTTATTAACTGAGCTATATCGTTTATAAACTAACACGAAAATAAGAAAATAACAGAATTACTAAATTAGATCCTTGAGGGACCCCAGAGTTTATGAATTATGGTTTTGAAGCAAACTGCCCATAAACAACGTATTGTTTTCTGTTAGTTAAATAATTGTGGAAGAACAGAAACATTCTATATGAGAAACCAAAGTTTTCAAGCTTTTTTAGTAATATGAGGTGATATACTTTATCAAAAGCTTTTGCAAAATCATTAATAATAATAATAATAATGATTTACTGTCTTCTTTCTTAGTAAAATATAGAGATAATGATATCCTCACTCTTTCCGATTTCATTTACATATTATAATTTAATTATTAGAAGATTAATATTGCAACAAAGTTACATATGAATTTAACTATGAACATATATCATGTAGTATAATTTTTTTTTTTAATAATTTAAAAAAAAATAAGATAGTGTTTTTTTGTATAGTTCCGTTTATTAGATTCTGTTTTAGTCTGTGTTTGATATCTAGATGCGTGTGAGGTTTTATAATTGAATAGCCTTAAAATGTGTATCCTTCACCCCCCCCTTTGCCCCCTGTCCCCTTTCCTTGACCCGAGCCAAACGACAGGGAGGATTATTATCGTTGCATCTTGGTCATCGCGAACATTCGTGTCATTTTGTGAATACCCGCATATGTTGAACTCGGCTGTGATTGTTTTGGAGCATCACAATCGTCCAGTGAAACGTTTTTACCCGCCGCAGTGAATTTCACCGTTTTTTTTGTGTTGAGTGAGTGAGTTTTAAAGGGAATCGCCCTTAATTGTATGTAAGCTGATAAGTGTAAAGGAACCAGCGGCTACGGAGGACGAGACCCAGGGGTAAGTCTTTGGCCTTTCCCACTCATTTCCTCTTATAAAAAAACACTAAGGCAAATTCAATTCGTTTTTGTTTTGTCTAAGTCATTATCGCACTTACCGCAACCCTCCGCACAATAAGGAAGTTGAGTGAAAAATATTTTGACTTATAAAAAATATGTTCATGTAGATCAAAAAATATCGATTCTAAATATATAGATATATTTCTATATTATTATTCTTAGAATTAGTTAAACGTTCTTGAAAAAGCATTCAATAGCAATAGACTGTATACGCTCCACGATTGGTCGAAAGAATTCTCACGTCACATGTGTCGTGACTTGTACGTACAACGGATCACCTATGGTGCATCTCTTTCTATTACATGAGAGATGGTCGGTTTAGATGAGAGAGGTGTATAGGCCAAACGATTATTTGGGTTTGTCAAATATATGTACGTATTTGTTGTTATTATTATATGAAATGGATTTCTAAAGATACATATTCGTATAGTGCTTTATAATAATATGTTATTTATTGCATAACTTAGAAGTTTTTATTATTATACATGTCACATAACATGTGATACACTTCAGGCCGCCGGCCGCCCAGAAAAGTCTCACAGTGAACTGGGCTGTAAACCGTTATTTTACTTTTGGTCTTTACTTTTCTGCGCGGTGGTCCTGAATTCGCGCGGGGCACGTCAACAAATAGCGACGGCAATACCGTACAAGTACCGTACCGGGCGGGAAAAGCAAATATTCTAACTTAAAATATTAATTTAACTATAAAATCTTAATCAATTTTCTTTTTTTTTAATAACAACAATTCTAATAGACGTTTAACATTGGTAAAAAAATTACTGGAATTCCTTGTTGAAGAATTATTTTTTTTTCCATACAAAATGCTTAAGCGACGTGGTTTTCACAGATAGAATGACGTCACACCCACACCCCGCCTCTTACCGCTCGGATTCCGCTCGTTTTGGCGGGCTTGATAAAATTTAAACTTCGAGAATTAATTTAATTATGAAAACAAACTTAAAAAAAAAAAAAAACAGTATTTAAAATTGAATGCGAACATTGATAAAAAAAAATTAAAAAATGGACTCAACTTCCTTATTGCAAACGAAAGATTTGCGCACCACCATCAATTTGGTCCCATTTCAAAACGGATTGTACGGGACGTGTTTGCCTCCACAAGAAAAGACTGTAAATAATAAGCACCGGCACACATCAGTCCTCAACCTGGGTAATGATTTAAGTAAAACACCGTGAGGTGTTTTATCCAAACCATCATAAAAGAAAGACGATTCGAATCAAATTTCACATTTTAATTGCAAGTATTGTACTAGTATACAGAACGTACAAAGGGGTGTAGCTTATAAGTATTTACTATTTTTTACAGCCAACCCAATTCACAAGAAATAGTTATATGTATTTCAATACAACTGGGATTTAAAACACAGATAGAAAACTGATACAATCGGAAACTTTTCAGCGATAATTTCAGATTGGAGCACATTGTGCATCATCGCGCCATACGATACAGCAAATGGCGTAGGCGACTGCTGAAGCAGTGGCCAGTTCAATTGGTAGCCAGCAAGAATCGGCCAGCCTCTAGGTTTCAGCATTAATGGCTAATTCAGTCGGTAGCCATGAAGAATTGGCCAGCCTCTAGGTTTTCAGCATCAATGGCTTATTCAGTTGGTAGCCAGGAAGAATTGTCCGGCTTCTAGGTTTTCAGCATCAATGGCTAATTCAGTTGGTAGCCAGGAAGAATTGGCCGGCTTCTAGGTTTTCAGCATCAATGGCTAATTCAGTTGGTAGCCAGGAAGAATTGGTCGGCTTCCAGGTTTTCAGCATCAATGGCTAATTCAGTTGGTAGCCAGGAAGAATTGGCCGGCTTTCAGGTTTTCAGCATCAATGGCTAATTCAGTTGGTAGCCAGGAAGAATTGGCCGGCTTCCAGGTTTTCAGCATCAATGGCTAATTCAGTTGGTAGCCAGGAAGAATTGGCCGGCTTCCGGGTTTTCAGCATCAATGGCTAATTCAGTCGGTAGACATGAAGAATTGGCCAGCTTCCAGGTTTTCAGCATCAATGGCTAATTCAATCGGTAGCCATGAAGAATTGGCCAGCTTCCAGGTTTTCAGCATCAATGGCTAATTCAGTTGGTGGCCAGGAAGAATTGGCCGGCTTCCAGGTTTTCAGCATCAATGGCTAATTCAGTTGGTAGCCAGGAAGAATTGGCCGGCTTCCAGGTTTTCAGCATCAATGGCTAATTCAGTTAGTAGCCAGGAAGAATTGGCCGGCTTCCAGTTTGTCAGCATCAATGCAGCAGGGATTGGCCAGCCTCTAGGTGATCACCGGAAGTGGGCAGTTCAGTCGGTTGTCAGCAGGTATTCGTCAGCCTTTAGGTTTTCAGCATCTGTGTCTGGTTCCGTCGGTAGCCAGGAGGAATTGATTAGCCTCTAGTTTGTCAGCATCAATGCAGCAGGGATTGGCCAGCCTCTTGGTGATCACCGGCAGTGGGCAGTTCAGTCGGTTGTCAGCAGGTATTCGTCAGCCTTTAGGTTTTCAGCATCTGTGTCTGGTTCCGTCGGTAGCCAGGAGGAATTCATCAGCCTCTAGGTTGTCAGCATCAATGCAGCAGGGATTGGCCAGCCTTTAGGTGATCACTGGCAGTGGGCAGTTTAGTCGGTTGATTATAAGAGCCGGCACACGGAGACGCCCCATTATTTTAATGATGACAGGTGCGTCTGACTCAGCTGATAAAGTGCCGGCCGTAAAGAGCTCGTTAGAAATAGTTGTAATCTTTAAAATGATTGTGCCGTGATGGAGGAACAGAAGCGACTACCGATTTCAGTTGACACTCAGGAATTTATAATTATAATTAACAGGTCACTTTTTAGGTGTTCCGTCCACTCGTGTTGATTTTTGAAATTTGACTGCGCCAATATTTAGTTTTGACTGGGTATTTATAATGTCTCTAGCAAGCCCTCTTGTGACGTCAATATCGTTACCACAACTTGTTTTCGTTTCAGACGCAGGTGTTTTTAGGTGAGAATAATAATTTCGCACAGCGACTGGTTTGTCAATATTTTGATTTTTCTCCGGCCCGATTCGCTTAGTAACCGATAATTGTGGTGCATTTTTCAACTCGTAAACATTATTTCTTGGAAAAAGGGGTCATCAAACTTGCCAGGTGTTCAACCTTAGTTGCAATAGAGTCAAATGCAATAAATCTTGTTTTCACGTTCGATACACTCCTTCCCGTGCAGTTGTGGCTGCACCCAGCTATTTCGTCGAACATGTTAACCTCTGCAGTAGTTTTTTCGTATAAACCAGCAGTTCGTAAGGTCGAACTGGCCTGTGTTACCGTTGTGGTAATGGGGGTGGGTCGAATGACGGCGATGTATTTTATTTTTTGTAGTTGGATGATTCCATTTTGTTGGGCTGCCATGCTGGGAGGGTACCCGCGCAGCCAGAGCATGTCTGTGAGCTGTTGACTGATTTGCTATTGGCGACGAAGTAACACCTCTGTCTTGTCTTTGTGATAAAAAGCTTCTAGAGTTAAGTGATTGGACGTCTTGCACCTCTTGTCACTTGTCACTTGTCTTGGGCCGTTATCACGTGGGTCTATTGATATATGCGTGAGTGGTCTGTTGTTTACAACAGATTCAGCTTCTGCCAGCGCCGTGAGTCAGGTTTCTTTCCTGGGAGCTCTTTGCTCGAGTAGTTTGTTAAGAGCTAATTTTTCTGAACCAACATATCTCATGCTCCTCCCGTGTAAGGTGATATATCGTTACGGGCTGCTTTGTTTGCGTTTCATAGGTTCAGCCAATCTTTGGGCGTGTTTGTGAACATGTGGGTCCCTCAGTCTGAGCGATGGTTGCGAATTCCAATGATTTTATCGATAGGTGTGGGGTTCATCAGCAGCGGATGGACGTTCTACTACGCCTTTCTGGTAGTACCCGCTGTAACTGATACGTATGAGGCCTTTCACTCCTTGCATCAGGGGATGTAGACTATTGTGTACGCTGGGTATGCATTCGATGTGTACCCGCACTGCTATGAAGTTGAGAGTATGGCTAACATCCGAGGCAGGCCGCGCTCCGGATGTTATGTGGGCTTGAGTTGCTGCGTATCCGGGACCGGCTATCAAGGCCGAGACGGTCACTGCAAACTCTCAGATTGACTGGCTAGTTATTGTCAAAGAGGGCTGATCTACAGTTAGTGTCCGCTCTGGGGGGGGTCGGCTTTCGAGGTTGGGCCGGTCACTTCAAGCTCTTGGGCAGACTGGGTGACCGTCGTCAATCATGGTTTGCCTCATATCCGGTTCCAGCATTCGAGGCCGGGACGGTCGCTGCAAACTTGTCGGTGACTGCCTGGCCGCTGTTAATGGTGAGCTGAGCTCCAGATGGTTTCCGCTCACGAGTTGTTGCATATCCGGGGGCCGGCTTTCGAGGTCGGGCCGGTCGCTTCAGGATCGTGGGCAGACTGGCTGGCCGTCGTCAATCATGTGCCGCATATCCGGGACCAGCATTCGAGGCCGGGACGGTTGCTGCAAACTCATCAGTGACTGCCTGGCCGCTGTTAATGGTGAGCTGAGCTCCAGATGGTTTCCGCTCACGAGTTGTCGCATATCCGGGAGCCGGCTTTCAAGGTCGGGCCGGTCGCTTCAGGCTCGTGAGCAGACTAGCTGGCCGTCGTCAATCATTTTGCCACATATCCGGGACCAGCATTCGAGGCCGGGACGGTCGTTGCAAACTCATCGGTAACTGGCTGGCCGCTTTCAAAGGGGGGCTGAGCTACAAAAGTTTCTGCTCACGAGTTGTCGCATATCCGGGGGCCGGCTTTCGAGGTCGGGCCGGTCGCTTAAGGCTCGTAGGCAAACTGGCCGTCCGTTGTCAATCATAGTTTGCCGCATATCCGGGACCAGCATTCGAGGCCAGAACGGTCGTTGCAAACTCATCGGTGACTGGCTGGCTGCTGTTAATGGGCGTCTGAGCTCTAGATAGTTTCCGTTCACGATATGTCGCATATCCGGGGGCCGGCTTTCGAGGTCGGGCCGGTCGCTTCAAGCTCGTGGGCAAACTGGGTGGCCGTTGTCAATCATGGTTTTCCGCATATCCGGGACTGGCATTCGAGGCCGGGACGGTCGCTGAAAACTCATCGGTGACTGGCTGGCCACTGTCAAAGGGTTGAGCTCTTGATGGTGTCCGCTCACGAGTTGTCGCATATCCGGGAGCCGGTTTTCGAGGTCAGCCCGGTCGCTTCAATCTTGTGGGCAGACTGGCTGGCCGTTCATTATTTTGGTTGACAGGCAGCAGCTCATCGCACGGGGTGGCAAGGTCCCCTGTCGCTTGTAGTCGCATATCAGGGTCTGGGTCCAGCTGTGTGGGCGCTTGCTTTGTTGGTCACTGGCGTGGTGACTGCGTTTAACACCACAGCCGGCGAAGTTACAAGTTGAGCAGGCCTCAGGGTCACTAGCGTGCTCAGGGTATATGTTATATAGCCCAGCTGAGTATGCATCCGGGTCTGGATGGAGAGGTGTCTACTGTATTTTTTGACAGGCAGCGGCTCATTACATGAAGTGGCGAGATACCCCGTCGCTTTAAATCGCGTATCAGGGTCCGGGGCAAGTAGTGTGGGCGCTGCTTAGTTGCGCACTCGCGTGGTGACTACGTTTAACACCACATCCGGTGAAGTAACTAGTTGCGCAGGCCTCAGGGCCATTAGCGCGCTCACGGTATATGTTATGCACCGGCTCAGTAGGCATCTGCGTCTGTCGGAAAGCTATCCACTGTATAGGTTGACAGGGAGCGGCTCATCGCATGGGGTGGCAAGGTACCCCGTTGCTTGTAATCACATATCAGGGTCCGGGGCAAGTAGTGTGGGCGCTTGTTTGGTTGCTCACTGGCGTGGTGACTGCGTTTAACACCAAGGCCGGGATAATCACCGTCGATTTTACTAATTTCGCAGGCCTCAGGGCCAGTAGCGCGCTCGGGGTGTGTGTTATACACCAGCTGAGTGGGCATATGCGTTTGTCGAAAGGCTGTCTACTGTATAGGTTGACAGGCAGCGGCTCATCGCATGGGTGGCAAGGTACCCCGTCGCTTATAATCACATATCAATGTTCAGTGCAAGCGGTGTGGGCGTTGCTTAGTTGCGCACTCGAGCGGGGACTGCGTAGGACACAGCCGGAATATCACTGGTTTTCACCGGCAATGTTACTGGTGATGTCATTGGTTGCGCAGGCCTTTGGCGCACTATACCTAGGATGAGTTGGTATACTGACTGGTTGCTGGGCCGTCCACTGTAGAGTTTGACTTTGACAGGCAGCGGCTTATCTCTCGGCTCTACAGGGGCGGTGCAAGCAGTGTGGGCGTTACTTAGTTGTTCACCCGAGCCATGACTGCATAGGACACCGCAGTTGACTTTGACAGGCAGCGGCTTATCTCTCGGCTCTGCGGGGCTGGTGCAAGCAGTGTGGGCGTTGCTTAGTTTTTTTTATTTTTTTTTATTTATTTATTCAGTGAATTTTATGAATTACAATTTTAGTGTACTTAATAACTCCCACACTAGGCTTATGCCCGTGTTGTGGTAGTCATAATACTATAAATTACAATAAAACCATATGTTGTAGTAATAAAAAATAAAACATAATATAGAAGAAAAAAAAATTAAAAAATAAACATATTTAAGGAAAATATAAAACAAAATATATGTTTTTTATACATGCAAACATACATACATACACATATATAGATGCTCAGATATATATACATATACATACATACATAGACATACATACATACATACATAAATACATTCATATACAAAAAAAAATATATATATAAAAAATATATAAATATAAAATACATATACATACATATACAGACATACATGCATGCATATATAAATACATTCATACACATCTATATATGAACACACACAAACGTTATGTGTATTCACATATATACATAAATATACAGATACATGGTTAATTTTATTATAATGGTTTAAAAGTTAGGAACTCATGTATTCTTTAAAAAAGGCTCGTCCCTTTTCAAATATCCAGTTTTGGACACGTATAATAAAAAGGGATATAGTATTAGTTGATTGTATGTCCCTGTCCAACGCGTTGTATATTTTAGGGGCGATAAACCAGAATTGTCGTTGAGCGAATGTGGTTCTAGTTTTTGGGACCACGCATCCCAGATTTGATGAAAAGCGGGTGTTTACTTGGTGTTGAGGAGCCACTAGCAAGTCATTTTTTCGTATGTAGCATAAGCTTGTCTTAATGAATAGCTGGCGAATATCTAAGACCTTAATTTTAGTAAATAGTATTTTGGAGGGAAAGGTAGGATGACATTTAAATATAATTCTGAGAACTAGTTTTTGTACTGTATTTATTGGATTAATGACGGATTCTGCACAGCCACCCCATCCCAGAATACCATATGTTGCTATCGATTGAAAAAGGGCAAAATATACACATTTTAGAGTCGTTAGGTCTAAGATGGATCTAAGAGAGCAGAATATGTGGGAGAGTTTACGAAGTCTTTTTGTTGTTTCTTTTATATGGGTTTCCCAGCGTAGTTGGTCATCGATTATTATTCCCAAGTATTTAACTTCCTTTGAAGATTTAAGAGTTTAACACGTGCATTGAATATTAGGTGAGGTTTCAGGAGTCTGTATGTTGAGTGAACACGAGTGGATGGTAGGTTTGGGGCAGTTATTGGGAAAGCTATGTTTGGGTATGGAAACGTCATGTATTGTGTCTTGTCGATATTAAGTGTGAGGAGGTTTGTGTCTAGCCAATGTTTAACTTTTGTTAGGCCAATATTAGTTTTGTTTGTAACTGATTCCCACGTTTCATCATCAAATATTAGGACTGTATCATCGGCAAATGAAATTATCTTGCCTCCAATATTCATAGTGCATAGTGTGTTGATATATATGAGAAATAGAATTGGCCCTAGTACACTACCTTGAGAATATAGTATATTATATATTATATAGTTGCTCACCCGAGCCATGACTGCGTAGGACACCGCAGCCGGGATGTCACTGGTTGTGACCAGTGATGTCACCGGTGTTGTCACTGGTAGCGCAGGCATTGGGCGCATTATACCTCGGCTGAGTTGCAGCAAACTCAGAGAAACCAAAGGCAAGTGAGGCCCGGGGCAGAAGTTCAGGGACATCGGGGTCTCAGAGAACAGCAAGCTCAGGGTAGTCCGAGGCAAGTAGGCCCGGGTGGAGGCCAGCGACATCGGGGCTCCTCCCGTGCGATTGGGGCAGAGGCACTGTGACATCGGGGCCACGGTAGAAGCTCGAGGCAAGTGGGCCCTGGGCGTAGGCTGGCCGCCCAATGGAGCCTGACTGAGGAGACTCAGAACTCGGGGAGATGGTGCCCATGGACTGCCCTAACATCAGCTATTGTTGGAGCTGGCAGGTGTTCTGCGGGGTGCCAGCGTGTGACAGGGCGGGACCAGCGTCCTGGATGACTCGGAATCTCTCGGCCGCTGCACAGCGATGGCATCTCCAACGGGGCAGGACTGAAGGCGTGATGTGTGGATCCGGCTCGAAGGACCATTTGTACGGAACGTGTTTGCCTGCACAAGAAAAGACTGTAAATAATAAGCACCGGCACACATCAGTCCTCAACCTGGGTAATGATTTAAGTAAAACACCGTGAGGTGTTTTATCCAAACCATCATAAAAGAAAGACGATTCGAATCAAAATTCACATTTTAATTGCAAGTATTGTACTAGTATACAGAACGTACAAAGGGGTGTAGCTTATAGGTATTTACTATTTTTTACAGCCAACCCAATTCACAAGAAATAGTTATATGTATTTCAATACAACTGGGATTTAAAACACAGATAGAAAACTGATACAATCGGAATCTTTTCAGCGATAATTTCAGATTGGAGCACATTGTGCATCATCGCGCCATACGATACAGCAAATGGCGTAGGCGACTGCTGAAGCAGTGGCCAGTTCAATTGGTAGCCAGCAAGAATCGGCCAGCCTCTAGGTTTCAGCATTAATGGCTAATTCAGTCGGTAGCCATGAAGAATTGGCCAGCCTTTAGGTTTTCAGCATCAATGGCTTATTCAGTTGGTAGCCAGGAAGAATTGTCCGGCTTCTAGGTTTTCAGCATCAATGGCTAATTCAGTTGGTAGCCAGGAAGAATTGTCCGGCTTCTAGGTTTTCAGCATCAATGGCTAATTCAGTTGGTAGCCAGGAAGAATTGGCCGGCTTTTAGGTTTTCAGCATCAATGGCTAATTCAGTTGGTAGCCAGGAAGAATTGGTCGGCTTCCAGGTTTTCAGCATCAATGGCTAATTCAGTTGGTAGCCAGAAAGAATTGGCCGGCTTCCAGGTTTTCAGCATCAATGGCTATTTCAGTTAGTAGCCAGGAAGAATTGGCCGGCTTCCAGTTTGTCAGCATCAATGCAGCAGGGATTGGCCAGCCTCTAGGTGATCACCGGAAGTGGGCAGTTCAGTCGGTTGTCAGCAGGTATTCGTCAGCCTTTAGGTTTTCAGCATCTGTGTCTGGTTCCGTCGGTAGCCAGGAGGAATTGATTAGCCTCTAGTTTGTCAGCATCAATGCAGCAGGGATTGGCCAGCCTCTAGGTGATCACCGGCAGTGGGCAGTTCAGTCGGTTGTCAGCAGGTATTCGTCAGCCTTTAGGTTTTCAGCATCTGTGTCTGGTTCCGTCGGTAGCCAGGAGGAATTCATCAGCCTCTAGGTTGTCAGCATCAATGCAGCAGGGATTGGCCAGCCTTTAGGTGATCACTGACAGTGGGCAGTTTAGTCGGTTGATTATAAGAGCCGGCACACGGAGACGCCCCATTATTTTAATGATGACAGGTGCGTCTGACTCAGCTGATAAAGTGCCGGCCTTAAGAGCTCGTTAGAAATAGTTGTAATCTTTAAAATGATTGTGCCGTGATGGAGGAACAGAAGCGACTACCGATTTCAGTTGACACTCAGGAATTTATAATTATAATTAACAGGTCACTTTTTAGGTGTTCCGTCCACTCGTGTTGATTTTTGAAATTTGACTGCGCCAATATTTAGTTTTGACTGGGTATTTATAATGTCTCTAGCAAGCCCTCTTGTGACGTCAATATCGTTACCACAACTTGTTTTCGTTTCAGACGCAGGTGTTTTTAGGTGAGAATAATAATTTCGCACAGCGACTGGTTTGTCAGATTCGCTTAGTAACCGATAATTGTGGTGCATTTTTCAACTCGTAAACATTATTTCTTGGAAAAAGGGGTCATCAAACTTGCCAGGTGTTCAACCTTAGTTGCAATAGAGTCAAATGCAATAAATCTTGTTTTCACGTTCGATACACGGATTATATTGTTATTTTTTATTTTTTTATTTTTTTTTATTTTATTTAAAGTATACAATACAGAATATAGTATATTATATAAAGCATTGTACTCCCAGGAGTTAATAAACTCATTGCGGGAATGATACGCATTACATGAAACATATAGCTGTATGTATTAAATGGACATATGATGGGACATACACAACATTATTATTTCAGAAAGTCATAAATAAGATGAAGTTTGAGCATGTTAGTTTGGGTCTTTTTACATTGACTTGCACATTTGATCTCGTTGGGTAGTTGATTATATTTTGTGTGAGCTATGTATTCTAGGGATATTAGTCCATATTTTGTTGATTTGATTTTTGGTATATGTAGTTTGTTGTGATTTCTTGTGTTGTGTTGGTGTACGTCGTAATTGTAATAGAGTGTAGTGTTGGAATGTGCCGAGTGTTGAATTACTTGTAATATAGTTTTCGTTATTTCATAAGTGGGAATGGTATTAAAAGGAAGTATTTGGGTGTTTCTGTAGATGTCTTTGACATGTGTGTCCCAGGGTTAACTGAAAATATTTCGCAGGGCTCTATTTTGGACGACTTGGACTTCTGAAATCATTTTTTTTGTAGCAAATCCCCAGATTCCGGCGAGATATATTAGATGTGAGTGAATCATAGCGTGGTTAATCGATTTTAATAGAGAGGGAGGAAGTAACCCGCGAAGTCTATATAAAACACCAGTTATAGGAGTAATTTTGGATAGAACATGTTTAAATTGGTGATTCCATGTGAGTTGTGAATCAATGAAAAGGCCAAGATATTTTGTAACATCAGCCCTTTCAAGGCGGTTATTATCAAGACTTATATTAAGACTTACATTTTTTTTATTTGCAAACAGTATGTAATGTGTTTTTTTTTATGTTTAGGCTAAGTTTGTTTAATCGCAGCCAGTTTGCCAGGCAAGCTACATCCCTTTTCATTTTCTTTTCAAGTTCGTTTAAATCATTATTGTGATAAAGAATCACTGTGTCATCTGCATAGAGTTGTATTGTACCCTTTAGTCCCCATTTAGCAATATCATTTATATATATTAAAAATAGCAATGGTCCAAGTACGGAGCCCTGAGGAACGCCACATTTTATCGTTCCCATGCTGCTTGTCCCTTTTCCAACAAAGGTCTGACAGTGTCGGTTAGAGAGGTAGCTACACAGTAACTTTAGGGGAGTGCCTACTATGCCTAGGTGTTCTAGCTTCTTTTGTAATATCCCATGGTCAACCGTATCGAAAGCCTCTTTTAAATCTATAAATAAGCCTGCAGCATGCTTACCCTGGTCTATATGCTTTTGGAGGGCGTATACAAAATCGAAAGCAGCACATTTTGTGTTAGATTGGTTTCTGAATCCATACTGTTGGGATGCGAGTAAATTGTTTGATAGGAGATATTTAGTGAGCCTAAGCTTAATAACCTTTTCAAAAACTTTAGAGACAACAGAGAGGATGGATATAGGACGGTAATTAGAAGAATTTTTTTTGCAATCATCTTTGTAAATCGGAATTATTTTTGATATCTTTAGTTGATCTGGAAGATTCCACTATCCAGGGATTGATTAATAAGAAAAACAAGGTGGTCAGCTAATATATCTTTGCAAAAGTTCAGGTACACTGGTGTAATTCCATCTAAACCTGGAGATGCAATAGCCTTTAGTTGAGAGATGATACTGAGAACTTCTGTTTTATTTGTTTTGGCCATGTATAAGGACTGGATTGCTTTTTGATCCGTGTTTATAGTGATAGAATCATCTGGATATGATGCAATTGTAGCTGCTAAGTTTTCCCCAACTGATATAAAGAAGTTGTTAAAAGTTGAAGCTATCTGTGTTGGGCATGTTATTTCTTCATTTTTAATGAGAAGACATTCAATTTTATCTTTCTCGGGTGTCGAGCGATTTGTTAGAATTGCATTTATTATTTTTCATGTCTATCGCGGATTACGTTTTTTTTTAATATAGTCGTGTAGTATTTGGTTTTAGCATATCTTCTATAGTTGGTAACTTGATTTCTTGTTTTATTTCTCAGTGCTGTGAATATATCACTTTGCTATTTTTTTTTTCCAGATTTTAAACGCATTGCTGCGCTGTTTGATTAGTGCATTTAATTTTGCATGAAACCATGGAGTATTACCCCTCCGTTGGTCTCCTATGCGTAACTCAGATTTATGTTGGGATGATTTTATTGCTGTTTTGATGTATTCATTAAAATTATTATAGTTTTCATTGGCATTACTGGTGGTTTCGTGTGGAAAGTTGTGGGATTCTACATATGTTTTTAACATGTTTTTATCGGTTTTGGTGTTGTTTGAAAAATAATGTATTCTATTATTAGTGTGATGTTTCAAGCTGTTTTGGTAATCTAATATCAAAATGTTATGATCACTTAGGTAGACATCTATATTTGCAGTAGTTGAGGGAATATTTTGTCTGTTTGAGATGATATGGTCTATTAGAGAAGTAGAGGTATCTGTTACTCGTGTAGGATAGGATGTGTTACATATGAAACAGTTGTATGAGTCTAGCGTGTTGATGTACTTAAGAGATGTATTATTTTTTTGAAGAATGTCAATGTTGAAATCACCAAAGATAAGGATATCATTTCTACAGTTGAAGACCCCAAGGCAAGAAGTTGTTAACTTACATTGAAGGCATTCTGAGATATTTAGACTTTTGCGTTTTGCCTTATAATTTTTTATTTAAATGTCATAAACAATGTACTGATCCTTCATGGTGTAGTAAACAAACCAAATTTACATTACATCTAGTAATATTAAGTAGTTTTGCAGTCTAAAAGTTAAAATAAACATGTTTTCCACAAAAAAATGTAGTTAACATGTTCATGCCATCTTCAGGGATAGGTGAGGAAGATACAGAATTGAAAGGCAAGAACATGTTAAATTCTTGTTGTTTTATTTAATCAAACAAATTTATCATTTTTTTTAATATAAAGTAACTAAATAATAATTATTATTGAAAAGAAAAGGTAGCAGAGCATGTGTCAATTTTTTTTTGAGACTTTTAAAAAATCCACGAAAAACCTCATCCAGGTATGGTAACAATTTTTGGATATCATTCCATTTGGCCGCATCGATTTCTTTGTTATCTCTCACTTTTGATGACAGCATTGGCGGGGAAGATAATGTTTCACACCTTTTTTTTAAGATCCACTTCTTTCCAAGGCTCTTCTTCGGAGAGTGATTCGCGATATTTATAAATCCCGGATTCCTCCACTCTTATCCAGCGAATTCCTTTTTGAAAGTTAACCTTTTTTCCGATAGTGTTTTTTGTATTGTGTATAAAGTTCAATTGCTGCCCTAATTCTTTAATATTAACAAACTTATCGGCCATCATTGTCACGATGGGTATATTTTTTGTGTTAGCCGACATCATTAAATTTACTTATTGGTCCACTGATTGAATGGACTGGCATCTATTAATTTTTTTTTCTACCAATGCAAAATCTCTATCAGAGTCCATATATGAGTGAACAACCTCAGGAAATTTATGGTCAATTATTTTGATTTTTTTGCTAGAATTAAACATTGCCAGAACATAATCAAATATATATTTTGTTTTGACCGACACAAGAGTCACTCCAAGCAATAAGGTGAGACTTGTTGCTCTGAAGTTGCGTGGTGTTGAAAAAGGCCACTAAACAACTGGCAATTTCTTCGCTCCCTCTGCCCCCTTCGTTTTCACTCCAAACATGGAAATATGCCCTATTTAACTCCTTTGTCACACAATGTACTCCCAAATTATAGAGCCACAGTTTTCTTAAATAGAAAGCCACGTTCGTGGATATCTTTAGGAGAGGTAGCGTCTTTTCCAAATCAAATGTGATGAAACTTGTTTCATCACATTCAAATGCCTTTTTCTTATCATGTTTTTGCATTTCAAATGCAGCTTTATACATATTTACATGAATATGGTCAGATTTTTTGCTATCGCAAGTCCCACAAGTGTCTGTCTTAGGCACACCAAACGACAAGTTGAAATCCTCTGTAAGAGATCCTAGTGTGACGATTCAACGAAACAGGGGCATACTCTTTTTCGCCATAAAACATATTATAGAGCTCATACAGTTTTGGGATTGACAAATCGGATGCGAGGTACAATTTATGGGGATTTTTGTTCCTGGAATAATGCGAAGCTTCTGCAGGGAATATATTGATGTGTTCTCTTACTTCTTTAAGCTGGTTATCTGGTGTTTTGTTAGGCCTCGTGCAGTGGCGACCTCTGTGACTTACTGCTGGTGATGAAACTCCTGCAGCTACTTTTCTCCTCAAAATATTTAATCTGCCTCTACCTATTTGGTAAATGGATTGTAAGGCTGGTTTGCAAACTTGTTCATTATTTCCTTGTATTGAAACAGAGTACGTAATATTGCAGGATCGTTTGGCCGAAGTGATCCTGGTTATATTTTTAATATTCATCGATCTCAATAACAAAGTTGATTGGGCTTCTGAATGTAGTGCATAAAACTCTAGAAAGAGTTTTTGCCTAACTTCGGCATTAAATCTTGAATTACATTTTAATCTGCAGTTGCTACCACAAAGATTTTCTTCCAGTTTTGGTGTTTTAGCAGGTTTAAGGCTTTTTTATAATTAACATAAGAATGACCTCTCATCATAGCGTCCCGCGCTATTTCTCTTGCTCGCCCTAGCTTGGGCCTCTTCCTACTCTATTTAGTGCCTGAAAATAATACACATATTCATATCAGTTAGCGAACAGTCAAAAATGATTTTTTTTTAAAGTTAATCTAAAATTGTATACCTAGTTACAGCAAGACAAATTACCTTCTAAATGACTGTTTTCTATATTAGAAACGTTTAAATTGTTTTCAATTTCGCTTTCAGCGTCCTCAGTATATTGTCCTACACTGCTTTCCACAGCAAGAGCTGCATTTGAAAATAATAATTTAATCTTCATTACATGCAAACCAGTAAAATAAAATTCAGTTCATGTTATAAAGCCTTATCCTCACCAGTTTGATTTAAAGTATTGAGTACCTCATTTTGTTGTACGCATTCCAAAATTATATCTCCTATACCAGTGGTAGTAGCGATATACTCTAGTCTACTATGATTATCTTCTGAAAATACAAAGTACAATAAAATAATCATTTTTAGTTCAATGTTCAAAAGAATTTAGTGTCACAATAAAGTATTTTTAAGTTTGCCTTCCATTAACATGACATCATGTTGAGGTGTTCCTAATAATATTCCAAACTCAACACCAGTCAAAGAGTCTTGAACACTTTCTGAAACGAAATATTGTAAAGCATTAATGAAGGAATTCAAAACATAAGAAAACATAAAAGAATATTCAGAGTCACAGAGTAAAACATTTTTTTTTGCATTTACCATCCATTAAAATTACATTATTTTGAGGTATTTCTAAATGATTCTCAGGTTGTACTGAATTAGTGGACTCTTGAACACTTCCTGAAAAAAATTAATAAGCATTACAATAAAAAATTGTTGACTTTTAGACAGAAAAATACCAAAACAAAAATGATTCACCCATTTTCAAACTACTTTAAGGATAAATTAAGATGAACGATAATGTTTTATACAGCTTACCTGATTCCTTGATCAATTTTTGACACATCTTCACCATTTTTTCACCTCTGGAACTCATTTTCGATGATTTTTAAATAAAAAAACACGCACTGCAAAACTTTTTAAAACCACCAAGGTAAACGTCAAAGTGAGTGAATAACATGTTAACCATAAAAATCTAAATCAATGTGGATGGGAAGAAGTTGTTAATTACATAATTACGGCAAGAACTTGCTAACTTAGTAGTTAACAAGTTCTTGCCCTGATTTTATCAACTTGATGTCACAGAAACACGTAGTTAACATGTTCATCACATTGATTTAAGCATGTTCCTTCCGTTTTTAAGCTCTGGCATGGTGTTCATTGGAAAGAGCGTATGCGAATTAGTTTAGAGAGCATTCTAACTCATTTTTTACGAAAATGTAAGTTAACAACTTCTTGCCTTGGGGTCTTCAGTTATTTAAAATTGATTCAAGATACATTAAGAATTCGTTAATGTTTGAGGTAGGCTTTCTGTATATAACATAAATATTTAACGGTTTAAAATTTCTATTACGGATATTAATTCCTAAGAAAGAATTTTCACTACAATGTTTTTCGATAGTTGTAGCATTTAGTGAATGGTGCGTGTAGAGAATCACCCCTCCTCCTCTTTCATTGGTGCGAGACGCAAATGTACTTTGGTAGCCGTCGATGTTGAAGAAGCACTCCTCACCATCTTCCAACCAGGTTTCGGATATTGCAAGTACGTGTACAGTGGGTTTGATGCTCTTTAAAGTTTCTTCAATCTCGTCAATTTTATTTTTGATACTTCTCGCGTTAAGATACATTATTCGAAGGCTATTTTTTATTGGCTTATAGTCTTCAATTTTCTCATATTTGTATTCATTTATACTGGCCTGGGTCCCGGATGCTGTAGTTACAGTTGAGTTAGCCATAGTCAACTCTCTCCATTGTGCGTGACATCATTATGGTACGGTAGGGGCAGTCCCTATCGTTTGATCTGTGTTTTGGTGCCTCAATTTTGCCTTTGGCCATTTTAAAGCAGTTCAAGCAACGGAATTCTTCTTTTTGTTCCTTTTTTGTGCAGTCAGATGATTTGTGTTCACCAGCACAGTGTAGACAACAATCTTTTGATTCAGTACATCTCTCGGCGGAGTGACCGTATCCCATGCATTTATAGCACTGCATGATTGGGCAGCTCTCTTCGACTCGGACTCGCTGGAAACCTATATTTATTCTTTCTTGTTTTAAAATAGCTGAATGTACTTCTTTTTTGACGATCAGAATAACATTTCGTAGCATATTATTTTTCCTGTTGTTTGTGAATCTTAGAATTTTAATAGCTTCCTTATCATTTCCAGTGACTTCGTAGATAGTATCATTTTGTTGGAAGATCATGTCTAATATTTCAGAATCTTGTGTTTCTCTTTCGATCCCCTTCAAGATAACATTAGGTCTAAGACGTTTGCTCTCATGAGCAACCAAGTTACCATTGGTCAGCCCTGAAATTTCTGTTAGGATCTTCTGTGCATCTGACTTTTTAGGGCAGGTAATTATGACCTTGTTATTTTTGGCCTTTGACATACCACTGACACCCACTCTGAGGTCGGCTGGCTTGATAATATCCTTTATTGTTGAGGTGATGGATTCTGACGTCGCTTCTTGGTCTGATGACGACACTATTACTGCATGTCTGATGCGATCTCCTCGATTCCCTACTGCCGAGGCGTAACTGAGTACGGGTTCTTTTTGAGCGTTGGCGCAGAAAGCTGACATTTTCCTGCAGTGTCTTTCTTCCATCTTCAGTTGACATTCTGCATTCTGCACCTTGGTTTCAAGTAATTCGACTTCCAGAGCATGAAGTTGTTTTCCCAGTGTGGCTCCTTTCTCAATTATCTCCAGTAAAGATGAGATTATTGTGTCGCGGACTTCTTTGGTTATGTTATTTTTGAGAGGCTCGGCTGCTTTCAGTGCCAGAGTGGCAATTTGGACAATATTCATGGCTGTCTCGGACTGTTTCGTTTTCTGGAGAGAAGTATATTGGTGGATTTCAGCAGAAGTCAGAATCGGTTTGGTTTTGAGAGGAGGAATTTTGTCTTCGTTAATAGATGGAAGCGCTGGACTGGACTCGTGTGTTATTGGTGAGGATCTTGTAGTAGAGGAGAATGTTGTTGCGGTGGTGGTAGAAAGAGCAGAGTTGGTGTTAGTGGGGATTGACGCTTGTTTATTAGTCTTAATTTCCTTCTTTTGTCGTTTATCCACAACTTTTCTGCTTTCGGCTCGGGTTTGTCTTGGGAACTTAACTAGTTCTGGACTGCTACTGCTCCGGATTATCGGTGACCTCGGCGTGGTCCCCAATTTTTTAAAAGGATCTTTAGCCCCTGGGGGGGTACACGGGGGATCTGTCATTTAAAGTTTATTTTAATGTTTACATGTCACTAAGACTTGTATTGTATTTATTGTAATGTCCTGTTTTTTTTTTCACTTGTATATTTATTTTTATATTTATTAATATTTATGGAAAAAAAAGGGTAATTATTTATTTGGAGTTAATGGGGTTCGAACTGTCGTTCTTCGAAACTCGGCGCTAACGCGTTCGCCTCTAGTCCAAAATTCCACTGTTGTTATACCGTCAAATAATAAATTATTATAATAATAGTGTCAGCACTTGGGATTTTTAAGAATTTATTTAAAATTACTTTAATATGTGTTGAGAAAAAAAAAAAAGAGTTTTTTTTTTTTTTTTTAGAATGGGTGAGATTCGAACTGGTTCTCTCCGAATGTCAAGCGAGCACTCTCACCACAGGACCACCGCTCCTGTGAGACTAAGTGTCAAATAATTTTATTATTACTTGTCTGCGAACATTATAATATTAATTGTCTGAGAACAGGTACGTTTATTCTTATTGTAGTAAATTGTTAGATTGAATTTGCGACACCAATCACTATCACTTCACAGATTTTTATCACTTAAAATGACCATAACCAGGTCGTTTAAACTTGACTTAATTTGATAGTTTATTTAAACATCTATCAGGTAAACACAAACCGAAGAATTTTTTGATTTTATGTATTATTTGCAACGTATTTAGATGATTTTTGGGGAGCGATTTTTGACGTGCGATTTATGATATGATATACATTGAATATTTGTATTACTTTCGTTCGCAATTGCAATCTATAATCAATATTTGTACCAAAGTCATGGCATTTGCATTATAAATGGGTTAAAATTTAGTCCGTCAAATAGCTATATTAAAAACGGATTACATTTAATTCCTCATTGCAAATTATAGGTTGACAATAATTTAATCGTGTAAGTAGGTACCTGGTTTAACGCAAGGAATCGTATTGTCTAAATAGGTACTTGTATTCAATACTCAATTCTAATAATACGAGTACATAATTTGCTAGCGTTAAGTAGGTAGCCCGATGTATTTACGACCACTATAATAATAGCTGGTAAACAAGAAATAATAATTCAGTTGTAATTGAGTTTAATTTGGAAACACTTTTCAGGAAAATTGTTTACTTTAATCAATTACGCTAGCGTTAATTAAATTATAATTAATTATTTGGGTTAATTATTTATTGCTAAAATTATGACTATTAAAGAAAAAAAGTTGAAATTACTGACGTCTCAACGAGATGCGTTAGATGCACGTCTTACTAAGTTATTTGAACTATCAAATAAAATTTCCGATCTGAGTATTCTAGAGGAGTTTCATTCGTTAGTTGAAACTCTAGACTTGACTAGAAGTAAGTATGAGGACATATCTCAACAAATTAATATAATAAATTCGGAAATCAATTCTAACTTTGAACCTGATTTTGAAAGATGGTTCAAGTTCGACGATATGTACGGACATATCAAAATAAAAATATCATTAAATCGGGAAAACACTTCACGGGTGGCTAGTGTTATGAAATGAACTTTCTTAAAATTAAAACATTCAACCCCGTAATAATAATAATTAATTAATTAATTTACCACAATAATTCTAATGACAGAATATTTCATTCAATTTCAAATCAATTTTCAATATTTTCAGCCGAGTGCATTGCAATAATAGAATCTCTCAAATATATAATCAAAAATAATTTTGAACATTCCCTCGTTCTCTCTGACTCTCTCAGTTCCCTACAAAAACTTAAATCCAGTCCTCTTCTTCATCCTGATGATCACTTTGTATGCCTTATTCGAGAGATGATAGCCTCCATTCAAAGCTCTGGTAAAACTGTAACTCTGATTTGGATTCCTGGACATGTTGGTGTCATGGGTAATGATATTGCGGATGCCTTGGCAAAACAAGGAGCGTCCAACCCTGTTGTTACCCTCGTAAACCACATTCCCCTATCTGACATTTTTTCCATCATCAAAGATAGATCCCGCAATGTTTGGTTGGAGTATTGGCACATTGCTAGTCAATCCAAGGACGCTTGCTATGCCTCAATACAAAGGACTATCACATCAAAACCGTGGTTTCAGCAATTCCCTCATTTTTCCAATAAAGAAATTTCTTCACTCATTCGAATGAGGATCAGACATTGTTCTGTTCCTTCCCATCTTTTTAAAATTCACATCCTTGACTCCCCAGATTGTACATTCTGTGGTCTAGAAGTGGGAACTTTAGATCACATATTTTTTGGTTGTCCCTCTCTAAACAAATATCCTCTCTTCTATCAAGCCTTATCTAAAATTGCCTCCCCTCCATTCAACATCTCATCTCTTCTAAGTCTGAACTCGACTCCGATTTTCATTATTATTTTGAAATTTGCCTATTTAAATAAAATTAATATTTAAATTCACCTTTCATTTCTCAATAATTTTAAATGATGGCCAAGAACACCCTTGAAGGGTGAAAGCCAGAAATAATGGAAAAAAAAAACCCGTAATATTTTCTTAAAATCAAGTACTTTGTATTTTTAAATTCTTTCATATGGCCACCCCGTGGCTTCGTTTAAAGTGGGTGTGATCATTTCCGGGGGAGGGGGCGGGGCGAAGCCGCGGGTCCCCAAAAGTCCAGGCGGGTAGAGCTCTCTTGGATTTTAGCGCTGGTTGCGAGTTACGTGCTCAGCTTTGAATTCGAGACTTGCTTTGCTAAACAGTGTTTGTCAATTAATTACTAGTATATTTCGACTCATTTTATATACTGCCTGCCCCCTGGACGTCTACAAAACTACCTGCGGTATCGTTCCATGCTTTATTTTATTAATTTGTCTCTGCTTTCTTCCCATTAATATAACATCTTTTTTTTCATTCTTTTAACCGTCCACAAAGCGATTTAAGCTTTTCCTACGCGTAGATTCCAGTGCTGTAATATAGGTCTTTTTGAAGGCATTTAAAAGCACCTCAATAAAAGTGTTTTATTTCCAAGATATCCCTTTGTTCTGTCCACTCCTAGAAGACGTCTGATCTCTCTTAACTTAAACGAACTAAAAACACGGTACCTGCTTAAGCTAGCCAGGTATTCTTGTATATTTATTACATTTCTTTACGCGGTTCGATTCCGTGGTAACGCATTATCTGACACTGGCTCCCAACGTGGGGCCTTATTTGAGAGAAAAATCGCTTTCCTGTTGTAACATTTATTGTTGTCGTGATGTGCATATATGTGTGTAAATAATTGTTTTTCCTACATCTAGAAACCCCTGTGTTTGAAAGCAACGTGTGTTCTGTAATAACCGCCATTTAATAAACGTTCGCGAACTGGTGTTTAAATTCAACGCGTGTTTCGCATTCTTCGCTATTTTAAACTCATAGCTTCAGTGTGTTTAAAGGCCACGTGTGTTACGTAATTACAACCATTTTATAAACGTTCGCAAACTGTTGGTTAAATTCAACGCGTGTTTCTCAATCGCCACCATTTTTGGGTCCCGGTGGTATTTCAAGCCCACATGTGGTTCGCAGTCGCCATTTTATCGCGCCGTTCCGTTTAGTCCCACACGTGTTTGGCATGCATCGCCATTTTAGAATCATAGTGTCCTTTAAAAAAAAATAAGAAGAGTTTCGACAAATACTTAAATCTTGCGACGGTTTGCGTTCAAAAATAAAATAAATTTCGCGTCTTCCTAACAATTTATAATTTCCTTCCTACACTTCTGTGTTTATTTTTGGAGCGTAGTTGCGGATTCATTCAAGTAATATAAGGTTAGGTTATAGAATAAACTCAAAGCGTAATAATACAGGTACCTACTTGTGTGGTTATATTTGTGTTAAATTTAAAGACAAAAGATTTTAAAGGTTTCTTTCTCATTTTAATATTGCAAAAATTGGGTTTGGAAAAAATAATTACTTCCCAGAAATACGTCCAGGGTGGGCCGGTAGCCTTTTATGATACCTGGAAAAACCTGAAATACGTTAGTAACAGATTTTATAGATCGTGTTCATTTTAATATTGCAAAATTGGGTTTTGGTAAAAATAATTACTTCCCAGAAATACGTCTTGAGCCAGTAGCCTTTAATGATAACTGGAAAAACCGCGGACAATAAAAAAGGGGAAAGCGCGTACCTGGAATCTATTCACTACTTAATTTTGTCTCACTAGTACACAAGTAATTTTAAGAAATTAAGTCGGCTAATTTAAATAAAATTAATAAAATGGACGCCTTAATTCGCTTTAAGGAAGGCATTATCGTCCACGTTGATTCTTCAAGCGTTCCGCAACTAAAAAGGGCATTGAGAAAACGTGGTATTGTCGGGAGTAAAGATTTGCCAGCTTTGCAAAAACAAGCCCGCCATTTTAACAAGGCTTTCGTTCGGCGTATAAAACCCGCAGACGACAAGGTTGATCTTATTCCGTGCGCTGATACGGAAGTCCTGGAACGGCCAGTAGGGATTAGGTATATTTTGAAGGAAACAAAGGTGACGAATTTCGCTTCATGGAATCTTAAATTTAACGGAAAGACCGATGTCAGGGAATTCGTAAGCTGGGTGGAGTTGTTAACTATATCCCGGGGTGTTAATTCCGAGGAAGTTTCTAAATGTTTCAACAAACTTTTCACGGGAATGGCGCTGCTATGGTTTCTCTCCTTACCGAGAGAGAGTTTATCCTGGTCCGATCTTAAAAAGCTGCTTCTCAGCAAATTTGAACCGCCCAATTCTAAATGGGAACGTAAACTCGAAGTTTACGTATCCAAACAAGCGCACGGGAAGACGGTTAGAGATTTTTTTATTGAAACGCGTCATAAAAACCACATGTTAGAATCGCCCATGTCGGAAGAGGAGCTAGTGGAAACTCTCACACGTGGCCTCCTCCCACAATACGCTAGTATGTTGACCATGCATAGCAGTAGCTCTATCGAAGGTAATAAAAACCGCGTGCACAATATTCGAGAGCTACCAGAAACAAGCATCGCGCCCGTCCCGTGAAGTGAGATCGGGAGGAAATAGTTACCTCAATAGCGTGGCTTCATCGAGCCCTGCAGCTCCACCGGCAGACCCCGGGAAAAATAGCTCAGACAGCGGTTTTCGCAATACTCGCGAACAATATAAATATATGAGGGCGGGCGGTGGCCGCCGTTACGAAAATAAGCGTAATAACATATCCTCCCATCCGTCACCTCAGTCAAGTTTTCTCCCCGCGGGAATAGATTTAACCCGACCACCGCCCAGAATACCGAATTCAAAAACTAATTTCCAGCCACTCAAATAACCAACTTCCACGGCAAGGTGACGCTGGCCGTGGATATATTGAGTGGCTAGATGACCCGAAATTCTTAGAAGAAACGGCACATCTTATGAAAATTGAATGCATTGAAGCCGTAGACGGTCGCCCTTACGCGCAGTTTACTATAAATAATGTGCTCTTTACGGGATTATTAGACTCGGGGGCAAATATTAGTTGCCTAGGAGGAAATTTATACGCGTCATTCATTAGTATGGGAGTACCAATGAAACCGTATAGGTCTCCGGTGATCACGGCTGATGCAAGTCACCAAACCGTGTTAGGTGTGTTATCTCTGCCCGTCACCTGCAGTGGATACACCGCTACTATAGATTTTTTAGTCATACCGTCATCATCACCTAAATTTATCCTTGGTACCGATTTTTGGAGATCCTTCAACGTGGCCCCGAAGATCATCACTCCGACGGCGAAAAGAGTTCTTTTATCACCTCCGAAAATAGACGAGATCAGAACCCTTATCCCAGTTGAAAATCTTACTGCCTCGCAGGCCGATAGCTTACAAATTAAGAAACCCCTCAATCAAAATGGGCAACTCCAGCATCAAGTTTGCGGAGAACACCAAGTACCTAGGCGTTACTTTGGACCGCTCATCATCTTTCCTGGCACACGTGAAAAATGTGTCCAGCAAGGCCCAGGCCCTTTTTATGAAGTTGAGGCGTATCTCAACTGCGGAGTGGGGAATACGTTCTCCAGCTCTACGTGTTCTGTACAGAGGAGTGTACGTGTCACAGGTGGCTTATGCCGCATCTGTTTGGGAGCACAGACTGAATAACGTTTTGATCCACGCCGCGCTTAAAAGGAGCCAGCGAATTCCCTTGCTGGCACTTTCGGGAGCCTACCGCACGGTAGCCTCGGACGCGTTGCCTGTTTTGGCGGGCATTTTGCCCATTGATCTTGAATTAAGGGAAATTTTGACTAAAAAGAAGCTGACCAGAGGAAGACCAGCCAACCACTTAGGGGTTGAACTAACCCCGGGTGCTGCTGTGTCTCTCCAAAGCCTTCTTCGAGCGATGCGAGAAAGGACACTGAGTGAATGGCAACAGCGATGGGATAGTTCGAGAATGGGAAGATGGACTCACTCCTTCTTCCCATCGGTTAAAGTCAGAATGGAAGGGGCACATTTAAGGTTGGACCACCACACAACTCAGATCTTATCCGGACACGGCGAATTCAGAGGAAAGCTGCACAGCCTAACCTTGTCCCCACACCCTACCTGTGCGTGTGGTGATCCTAACCAATCCGCCGAGCACATTCTGTGGCATTGCAAGATATTGAAGGATGCAAGAGAGGAAATGCTTAATGGTTTGAATGTTTCTACGAGACCGATCTTGAATGTAGATCTCGTATCGGACCAGAGGAACTTTGAATGTCTGAAGAAGTTCGTTAAGGTTTGGGTTGAAAGGTGGCCTGTGTTGAGAGTCGATATTATTTAGAATAAATTCAAATAATTTAGTTCGGCCGAGTGTACTGCTCCTGTCTCCCCTGGTTCATGATTCTTATAATTCTCTCTCACTCATAATCTCGCCAATTTATGTCGTATGTTTATCTCTTTATTGATTATTTATTTTTGCTACCCTGTTATATCTTACACTATATTATTTATGTATCGCTATATTGTTGCTTGTAATCCTTATATTATTTTGTATTTTGTGCTCTCTCTTCTTGTAACATTGTTTATATTCCAGATGGGAACTGAACTCCTTTTGTGTTTTGTCTTGTCCTAGCCCTCTTCTTGGGCGAGGCATAAAGACCGCAGTCCCTGCATTAAGCCAGAAGTTTCCAGACCCCCGAATAAGACATGAGTTAGACAATCGGCTTTCCCCCAATTGCGGTGCTCTGGCTCGTCGTGACGTCCGCAGTGAGCTACATCACCTTCCCCACCCCCCGTTGACGTGTGACGCTCTTCTTTTTAGTTTATTTCTCTTCGGGTAGATCACAACCCATCTCTTCTCCTAGAGTCTTCGAGCACAATCACGCCCTGGCGTGGGGTGGGCGGTGATGGAAGCTCACCTGTGGGCTGATCGGCGACCGGCCGCACGCCTTTGGGACTGCTGAGGACCTAATTACTCATAATATATCTTCGTCTATATATATTTTGTTTTGTGCTACTAACACGCATGTGCATGTCTAACTCAACTAACTCGAGCATCCACTGCATAGTGCTCGCTAACACAACATGCAGGGACATTTAAAGGTCTAGAGTCTTTTATCGAAAATTCGAATCTTTTAATATAAAAAATTAGCTTCTTGCGAGAGTCCCGAAGGGGTGACAATAAGTCACCTATACCGGGATGGGACAGTGGTGGGTGCCTTTAAAGCTTACAAAATATCACGAATAAATTTCAAGATATCTCCTTTGAAAAATGCGGCCTCGGGCTGACTCACCTTGTCGAACATAGCATCGAAACCACGGGACCGCCAATCAAACAAAGGTACTATCCTCTTTCACCGATCAGGCAGCAGCAATTGGAGCGAGAACTAGACGAAATGTAAGCACTAGGCGTCGTGCGTCCGAGTCGTAGCCCCTGGACGAACCCTACTCTGATTGTGACCAAAAAGAACGGCTCGGCCCGCTTTGCCTCGACAGCCGCAAGCTCAACTCGGTGACCAAGGCCGACGCTTATCTTCTGCCATTCATTCACCGCATTTTAGACCGATTGAGAAATGCGCGGTACATCTCCTCAGTAGATTTAAGTAAGGCTTTTTGGCAGATACCGTTGGCTAAAGCTTCGTGCGAAAAGACAGCGTTCGTGATACCAAACCGCGGAATGTTTGAATTTACCCGCCTACCCTTCGGGTTGCGTAACGCGCCGGCCGAGCTTCAGAGATTAGCCGACAAACTTTTTGGATCCGAGTTAGACGAGCAACTTTTTTGCTACTTGGACGACCTTATAATAGTGAGCGATACCTTTGAAAAGCATATAGCCACTCTCCACTTAGTGCAGGAACGATTAAAGTCGGCCGGGTTAACGATAAATTACGAAAAATCTGAATTTTGTAAGTCTCGCCTCTGCTACTTAGGGTTTGTCATAGACAACGCAAGGCCCCGCACCGACCCAGCCAAAGTAAAAGCAATAGAGAATTTTCCCCGTCCTGTAAATTCCAAGCAAATCAAATAATTCATTGGGTTGGCTGGATATTACCGGCCCTTCATAAAAGGTTTCTCTGACATAGCCGAACCACTGACTAAACTCACCGGTTATAGAAAAGGCATAAGCAACTTTAAGTGGTCCGATGAAGCCGAGCGGGCCTTTGTAACTCTCAAAGCCGCCTTCGTATCAGCACTGGTGCTAAACTGTCCGGATTTCAATCTCGATTTCTGTGTACACACAGACGCTTCAAATGTAGGCATTGGGGGAGTACTTACGCAAAATTTTTCCGATGGCGAGCACCCCGTTGCATATTTTTCCCGTTGCTTAAATAAAAATGAACGAAACTATGGTGTCACGGAAAAAGAACTTTTGGCGGTACTGGAGTCGGTACGTTATTTCCGCGGATACATAGAAGGCGGAAAATTTACTATAATAACGGACCACTCGAGCTTAAAATGGTTACACTCTCTAGATAACCCTTCTGGGAGACTGGCCCGCTGGGCCACACGTCTTTCGCAATACTCTTTCGATATTGTTCACCGACGAGGAGCACTTAACGTGGTACCGGACGTCCTTTCCCGCGTAGAACACGTAAAAATATCAGCTGTCAGCACGCCACCGGCTACCACCGATTCCTGGAACCTAAGCACTTATAACAACTGCCTAGAATCCACGCAGAAATACGCAAACTACACTATCCGCGAAGGGCAGCTAGTACGGGAGGATTATTCGTGGAAACTCGTTGTACCATCCGAACAGCGGCAAGCTCTAATAGTAGAAAATCACAACTCTGATAAAGCTATTCACCCCGGAATATATCGCACTTATAAAAGGCTTAGCCTAAGACACTTTTGGCCGGGACTATATCGCCAGGTGAGCGAATACATATCTGCGAACGTATGAAGCACTTGTTCGCAGTATCTTGGAATATAGCTCCATTATTTGGGCCCCTTCTGAGCAAAACCATATTCTCGAAATAGAAAAAGTACAAAAGAGATTCATGCGTTACCTATATATGAGGGAATATATGTACTACCCTTTCCTGTATCCATCCTTATTCTTAGCAGGAATGCTCGATCTTAATACATTAGAAGCCCGCCGAAAAATATTTTTAGGAAAACATTTTTTTGAGATAATCTCTGGAACTATACATAATCCACCTATTTTGAAAGAGATTAACTTATATGTTCCAGACAAGTATACTCATGGAAGGTCCCATACCCTTTTTTATGCTCCAAAAGCGAGGAATTCTGCCTATCAGAACGCCCCAGTCAACAGAGCGACTGAACTGCTCAACGAGTCTGCATTGACCATCGACATTTTTAACGTAACCTACAGGCAGTTTAACAATTATCTTTTGACGTATGTCACAAAGTAGTGAAACTGACCTTTTTATGTGTTTTGCTATACTTTTTGTCTAATTTGTAATCTTCTCCATAATGTATTGGTGAATAACCGTTTTACGGAGAACATGAAAAAAAATAAAATAATAATAATAAATAAATATCGAAGTGCGGGATATGCAAAGCATACAAGCATAGCACGTCCGCCCATCTGGGACATATGAGCACCCAGAAACGCGTGGACAGACCTCTACAGGTGTTATCCATGGATCTGATAGGCCCTTTTCCGAAAAGTTTCGCCGGGAATATGCATATTCTTATTGTCGTAGATACGTTCACCAAATTTTGTTGGATATTTCCGTTAAAAGTCGCCAAGGCCACAGCTATAATCAAACTTTTAGAAACACGTATTTTTTTACTGCATGGTGTGCCTTGTACCGTGATATTAGATAACGGGAAAGTATTTATTTCACGAATATTTAAGAACTTTTTGAGTAGTTACGGAGTGCCCGACATATTTTACAACAGCTATTATACCCCGATGAATAACGTTGTAGAACGGTATAACCAAAAGATTGGCACGGCCCTGGCCATAGTAGTAGAGAAAAATCAACGGACATGGTGTAAACATCTGGATAAAATTCAGGCGGCTATAAATAATTCCGTAAATCTAACCACAGGATACACACCGTTTTTCTTGGATCACGGCTATGAGCAGGTACCCCTCGGTGGCCTTCATAAAATTCTATTCCCCAGAACCGCGCTAACAACGAACGAATACGCCGAGCGGCTAAAAGAACTATCCGCCGTTTACGGCAATGTCGGTGATGCCTTGTTCCTGGCGTATCAAAAGAGCTCCGAAAGATACAATCTTAGAAAAAAACGCGTGACGTATTCCGTCGGTGATACGGTTTGGAGGAAAAATTTCGCTGAGTCAAATTCCGCTGCTTACTTTTCTACCAAACTCGCCCCGCGCTTTGTGAAGACCAAGGTGATTAAAAAGGTTTCCGACGTCATATAGGTGTTGGCAGATGAGTCAGGAAAGATCTTGGGTAGATACCATGTAAAAGATAAGGTTAAATTAGGTAGCTCCGCGGAGAACCAGACCGATTCTCCTATACCCTAACTGTGACCCCTTAGGAATTTAAAAACAACAATTGGCAACCTACCCCAATTGGATTCTTGGAAAAATCTGTTTGAAATCTGTTTAATGCAATTAATATTGGAAAGCCAGTTTTGTTGACTGCCCGGATGGGAAAATATTCTATTTTAAAATTCGCAAGGAAAGATAAATAAGGTACAAGTACTCATTGAACATGCACATCTACACAATACTTGGCACTGTCTTCGAGGGGGCCCCTTCGAAGGCAGTGTATACAGACTCCAACATCACAGTCACTCCGGAGTAATTAACCGGAGGCGGCTAAATACACGACACTATCTCGAAATATTCCTACACACAGTACGACATTCACATTGTGTCTGATTCGTACCCAGTTCCTACTTGCTATTAATGTGACTTCGATCCTAGGGTTGCTTGTTAGCGATAAACAAGATGGCGCC
Organism: Hesperophylax magnus; assembly: GCA_026573805.1. Classification (NCBI taxonomy): domain Eukaryota; kingdom Metazoa; phylum Arthropoda; class Insecta; order Trichoptera; family Limnephilidae; genus Hesperophylax; species Hesperophylax magnus. The sequence goes on along the minus strand of JAIUSX010000180.1, from coordinate 411,244 downwards.
CATATCGGTATATATATTATTATGTAATAAATTCTAACCCATTTTAATCCATTGTATACGAAAACTAAGTGCAATGACTTGCGAAAAAATATTTTTAATTTGTTTTCTTGTTCTTGTGTTGTTCATTTTGGGAGGTTGTCACGTCTGATGAGCATGGACCCTTGTCAATCACCAGGGCTATTATGGGGCTAAGACAAGGAGACATAATGTATAAAAACATTGAAGAACCTTGATCATGTTTGAAGGTGTTTGGAGAGTCCGCCAGCGGTGAGCAGATTGCGCCGGGTGCCGAAGAGTGCGCGAAGCCATCCTCAATTATCATCCATTGAACGTTTTAAGGGACAATGATGCTTCATCTTTGCGTCACCTCGACAGCATGCTTGGCAATCCTGTGCAGTCTCCAAGGAATTACCCCTCAAAACCACTCACAAATAAAACCATTTTTACTTTCAAACAAACGATTGTATATTTTCATCTCTTCAAGCCACAACACTCGAACAAGCACAGGCCGATCTCACACAGGAGTCGAAACGTTGGTTTTATGTTTTGTAAATTTAATAAGGATAAGTTCAAGGTATCGGCGCGATCTTTTTCATTATTTTCGATATCACTTCTTTCTCGCCCAAAAACCACGCGCACCGCGGAATCGTCGTCTCGCGTATTGTCCCCGATCTAGCTACTCGCGTTCTTTTTTTTTTGCTCGTCCCGTCAAACCGATCGCAGGGCAGCCACCTGAAAAAACTCTTGACAAAACAATAATCGGGCACTACCCTGGCAATCCAAACTTGCACAATTCTTTGACGTTACAAGGTTTTTCGTTTGTATGGATGCAATGATTTTCCAAACAAATAAATAAGGCCCACAGCACTAAGTATTTGAAAGATACGTCTCGTATTATACCTATGTCAGCAATTCTTACAAGATTTCTGGCGATATGTAGGTCACTAAAGGAGGACGATTTTAATTTTACTCGTATGTTGTGCTATTCTTCAAACAGCTATCTGGACCATTAAAATGCAGATATGCTGATTAAAAAAAAAAAACTAAAACGTTGAAGCCGATTGCACCGAAACAAATCCGTACCATTAAAAGGTGGATATTGATTCTCGTGTGTGTTTTTCAATGTATATTGTTCATTTTGTTTTATTTCTTTTCAGCAATGACCATACGGAAGCATATCCGAACCATTAAAAGGTGGATACTGATTCTCGTGTGTGTTTTTCAGCATAAATTGATTATTTAGTGCTAATTAATGATTTTAGTATGTTTTTCGCCTTATGTATAAAACATAAACATATGTGAGTGCGTCACGATATACAATGGGAAGTTCTGCCTATATACTGCTCCCTTGTGCAAATATATTTACTATTCAATATTAGTTTCTCACTCCTTATGTGAACTCGAATTTTTATTTTGATTTTTTTTCGTTCATTGTCCACTGCTTATTTGCATTTTTTTAATATTTACTTATGTTTCGCTTTCATGTTAACGCTTCTCCTTGAATCGTTCCCGCCGGGGATCGAGACATCTACGCCATGACGAACGAGTTTACGCTACTGCTCGCGGCCCTTTGCAGAGAGAGCCGATGCCATCACTTGCTGCTGTTGCTCTTACGATTGATACAATCACTTGCTGCTGTTGCGATTATGTGCACCGTATTACAAAAAAAAAAAAAATATAAATATTAATAATAATTTGAAATATCGTGCACAAATTTCACAATGTAAAATATGTTACTTTTGGGCGTAGGTTTTTAATGCTGAATCTCTATGTGGATGACTTCTTTTGTAGCTTTTGTCAAAGGGGTCTTGAGCGATTTAGAGTCAAAAAAACTTTCATTCCCACGGCAGTTTTTTCGTTGTGTTTTCGGGGAAGTGTTATGAAATGAACTTTCTTAAAATTAAAACATTCAACCCCGTAATATTTTCTTAAAATCAAGTACTTTGTATTTTTAAATTCTTTCATATGGCCACCCCGTGGCTGCGTTTAAAGTGGGTGTGACCATTTCCGGTGGGGGGAGCGGGGCGAAGCCGCGGGTCCCCAAAAGTCCAGGCGGGTAGAGCTCTCTTGGATTTTAGCGCTGGTTGCGAGAGGGTGTTACGTGCTCCGCTTTGAATTCGAGACTTGCTTTGCTAAATAGTGTTTGTCAATTAATTACTAGTATATTTCGACTCATTTTTTCTACTGCCTGCCCCCTGGACGTCTACAAAACTACCTGCGGTATCGTTCCATGCTTTATTTTATTAATTTGTTTCTGCTTTCTTCCCATTAATATAACATAATTTTTTTTCATTCTTTTAACCGTCCACAAAGAGATTTAAGCTTTTCCTACGCGTAGATTCCAGTGCTGTAATATAGGTCTTTTTGAAGGCATTTAAAAGCACCACAATAATAGTGTTTTATTTCCAAGATATCCCTTTGTTCTGTCCACTCCTAGAATGCGTCTGATCTCTCTTAACTTAAACGAACTAAAAACACGGTACCTGCTTGAGCTAGCCAGGTATTCTTGAATATATATTACATTTCTATACGCGGTTCGATTCCGTGGTAACGCATTATCTGACACTAGTGAACCGAAAAAATGTAGTGTAAAACTCCCACCGATTTAATTGGCATATTTCGATGCTGAAATAAAAAACTGGCCCATATTTTATTCAAGTTTTATTAACACCGTACACAATAACGATACACTTTCGAATTCAGAAAAGTTATATTATTTGTTGGGAAAAATCAATAACCATGTTAAATCAACGTTTGCCGGGATCATTTTATCGCCGGAAAATTACGAAATTATTTTTAACTCGTTGATCGATAAATATAACGACAAAAGAGTAATATCATCTGCATACATCCATCAAATTTTGGATTTTAAATCCCTTGCTGTTGCCAATATCAATAATCTGGAATCATTCATTGATGATTTTGCGTCGGCTGTGGCAGCCGTTAAAAATATAAATTTAGATAATTTGTGTGACTTTATTTTCTTACACATTGCATTGAAAAAAACTGGAAAATGAATTCCCCTCGTTTGAAGACTTGGTGAAATTTGTGCGGGAACAAGTTAAGATCTTGCAAAGAACCTGTTCTTCAAGGAAATCGATGGAAAATAAAAGTGAAACGTTAAAACGGTCACAAAGATCGACGCAAGCCTATATGAGCGCTGTTAGTGAGGAAAATCGTCAACCTATTAAATGTTTACTTTGCAAAAATCCATCGCACGGAAATTTGTTTAAATGTTCAGAATTTAAAAAATTGAATGTAAGGGAACAGTTCAATTTTATCATAGCAAGGGATTCTGTTTTAGATGCCTTAGTGATAGACATAAGGCTAGGGCTTGCAATGCAAATCAAAATTGTCATTAGTGTAATGACAAGTTTCATCATTCAATGTTACATTTTGAAGAACAGGATGCATCACACAAGGGGCAGTCAGACTCTCAAAATGCCCAAAGAATTGAAAATCAGAAAGCTGATCAATCGAATGATTCAAAACAGGGCTGCTCCAATTCTGATGTAGCTTTGTGTACTTTTTCAACTGTTCGATCTCATAATCTAAAGACTCATTGTACTGTATTGCTGGCTACCGCACGAGTGGGAATAAGAGACGCACAAGGAAATGAACATCTTTTTAGGTTTTTTTTGTTGTTTGTTTTTGGGGTGTTATGCCGTGTTGCGCTAACTCCTTCTTTAGCTGACGTTTCGGACAGCGTTGCAGTGTCCATCATCAGGGCAGATCCGGTAGATCCGAAGATGTGAATCTTTTTAGGTGTTTATTGGACAGCGAATCTCAGAGCAATTTCATTACTCGGGATTTTTGTAGAAAATTAGGATCTTTTTAATATCAACGCCCGTCTTGTTCCACCGTTAAGGGTATTGGAGGATCATCTAAGCCCATTACAGGCTCCATACAAACCGAAATTTACTCTCGTTTCAATCGAGCAATAAATTATAATATTACTTCATTGATAGTGAATAAACTTACAGAGCGCTTACCTACCGCCAAAGTTGATGTACCTTCATTGTCATATTTGAATAACTTACCGTTGGCGGATGAGTCATATGGAGAAATTGAAATGAGAAAAAGAAAACCAGGATAAATTGACATGTTGATAGGAGCCCAGCTCTTCCCGCATCTCCTGTTGTCAAAAAGGGTTCACGACCCTTTTCAGAGGCATAATCTGCATGCTTTAGAAACAGTTCTAGGATACGTTATTTTGGGATCAGCACCAACTCGGGTTGAAGGTAATGTTAGCGTATCTTGTTGTGCCATGCTAGAAGAACCAGATGAAATTTGTCTCAAAAGATTTTGGGAATTAGAAGAGGTAAACGTACCGTCTATTAAAAGTCATGAAGATCGTGAATGTGAGGAAATATATCAAAGAACAACCACAAGAGATCCTGAAAATGGAAGATATATAGTAGCTTTGTAATTTAAAGGGGATGTTTCAACCCTTGGGGATTCATTTGCAATGGCAAAGAAACGTTTTTTATGCCTTGAACGTAAATTGGAAGCCTCTCCAAAATTAAGAGAAGCTTATAATAATATTATCAATGAATATTTAGAGAAGGATTATTTGACTCTCAGCACTCCAAATAAAGGAAATGAGATGCCTTTATACATAATTCCGCACTATGGAGTTGTACGAGAGGATCAAATCACGACCAGTTTGATAATAGTCCTGGACGCTAGTGCAAAAACAAGCACTTCCGTGTCATTGAAAAATATTTTATATAGTGAGAAAAATTTACAGGGAAATTTATTTAATATAATAATGGATTTTCGTGTATTCCCAATAGCCCTCTCGGCTGATATACGAAAAATGTTTTTGTGTATAGGAGTGAAAGATAGTGATCGGAGATATCAACGAATCTTGTATCGCTTCTCGCCCAACGAAGATATTAAAACTTATGAGTTTAACCGCGTTTGTTTAGGTCTTACATCCAGCCCATTTCAAGCTTTACGCACTATCAGCCAATTGGTAAGGTTGTCCGATGAAGGAGAAGCTTTTCCTGAGGCAAAGAAAATTATTGAAGAATTTTTATATATGGATGATTTTGTATATAGCATGGAAACTGAAGAGGGTGCAAATTAAACATCCTCTCAGTTAATCGCATTATTGAAGACTGGCCAATTTGACCTTGTCAAGTGGACCAGCAATTCGCAAGATGTTCTGGAATCTATTCCAGATTCGCATCGCTTATCAGTGATAAAGGAATTTGATGAAGTGTGCATGCATAAAATATTGGGCTTATACTGGTCACCAAATTCCGATTTATTCTCGTTCATCACTTCTACACCTAAAACAGGTTGTACGAAACGAAATATATTGTCTTGAGTCGCAAAAATATGGGATATTATGGGCTTCATCGCGCCTGTCGTTTTATATGCCAAGCTTTTAATTAAGCACATTGGGATGATGAGCCTCCCGACGATATTGTAAGGATATGGACGCAATTCTGTGAGGAACTTTCCTCACTGAATAGAATATAAATTCCGCACCATACTGGCATCACGTCCAGTAACATCGTAACCATTGTTGGTTTCGCAGATGCCAGCAAAAAGGCATATGGAGGTAAAGTGTATTTCCATGTCAAAAATCATGAAGCAATTTGAATACATATTGTGCTATGATGTGGTTAAAACCCATCTGGAATCGAACTAGGTTATAAAATTGGCTAGCTCAGTAAAAGGGTAAGCAGATAAAACTCGTATACGATCAGGGGTGAGCAACTTCTTTGTTCATTACTTCGTCCATCGGTCAGGAGATTGGAAGGTCCAGCACAATAATAACACATTATTAAAAGGCACAGGTATATTTAACATCTTCTTAAGAAACACATGGTTGAATTGAAATCTGTACTCTCTCTCTCTAGGACGACCGGGTGAAACGGAGATTTTACATGAAGTTAACGATTTGAACACAAAAAAGGGTATGCCGAAGTAGCTTACATGGTTTCCAGGGTTCTGATGAGGGGTGGCATGACGTGTCGAGCTGGAAATAGCCCGCGCTCGAAAGGGCGGCGGTACTATTGAGGTGATGTTAGGCACTTGAGGATTCGACGGTAAGACAAACGACTCCCAACGGGCCGAGTATATAGCGGATTCAGAACATGTTTAAGAATGATGCGGCAAACTGTTGATTACAATAATTGAGTTGGTTTAAATACGCGAGATCTACGCAAGGTTCGGGCGTATTAATATTTGCCAAACTGGGACGCAGAAAGCGTGACTGTCCGAGGCCCGAGTGGAATTGTGACTGGGTTGAAGCGCGCTGCTTACAGCGGTCGTGGCTCGCTATGTTCACGTGATTTGACCATCTGGTCGCGTGGTCTGCCTGCCAGAGTGGGGTGACCAAGCCCTTTTTAATGTAGGGTGACCATATTACGTAACACATTCCCCCTCCGCCAGTAAAAGGCGATGTGGTAATGAAGCTTTAGGCGCTAAAAATCCCCTTCACCTTGTCGTGAGGGAAGTAGAGAGAGAAAAACAGTGTTGATTTGAGAGAAAAAATTACATGGTTATGCAATGATGAAAAGACAACATACAAGGTTATGCAGTGATGAAAAAAACAACATACAAGTTTATGCAGTGATGAAAAGAACAACATACAAGGTTATGCAGTGATGAAAAGAACAACATACAAGGTTATGCAGTGATGAAAAGAACAACCATGAAAAAGAGTACCAAGTAGACGTTATTTCACTGAAGTTATAAAGTTACACTTTCACTGTAACTTGACCCATTTGAGATTGCACTCAAGTATCACTAGGGCCTTAGAAATTGAACTGTGCTTCTTGGTTGTGGTTGAGAGATGATGATGCGGAGGGAAAGAAGTATCCGGGTTCTGTTGTCGTACCAGCGTGAATTCCACTATGCTGATGTGGTGGATCAGTGGTTGTCAAGGTGAAATGAAGTTGGTAATAATACGGAGTAATACCAGTAAGTTGATTGATGGTTGATGCGTGTAATGGCTATTATGTTGAGTTTGCGCATCGGCAAGTGGTTGATTTGTACAAATGGCAAGTGGTTGATTTGTACAACGGCAAGTGGTTGATTTTTACAAACGGCAAGTAATTGATTTGCACAAACGGCAAGTGGTTGATTGCACAACGGCAAGTGGTTGATTTGCACAAACGGCAAGTGGTTGATTGCACAACGGCCAGTAGTTAATTTGCACAACGGCCAGTAGTTGATTTGCAACAAACGGCAAGTGGTTGATTGCACAATGGCAAGTAGTTGATTGCACAACGGCAAGTGGTTGATTTGCAGGAACATAACTAACCTTGAGCTGGCATGCTCTGAGGTTGGTTCTTTTGAATGTGGTTTGAATGATGAGACAACTTGATTTGCAACTGCACGCACGACTCACACCTAATTTGGGTGCGGTCGGGTGTTTTTGGTACGCAGAGATTGGAGAGATGTGAATGATGGAAGTGAAGGCGGCAATGAAGTGAAGCTCAGCTTGCAGGTGATGAGGAGGGCTGCTGGTCTTCTTTTTAATCCAGGGACAGGTTATTATTAGAGCCAAAATTCTTGAAGTTTACCTGCCTGGTAGACCAATGATGAAAAAAACGTTTGGAGAGAAACAAATTGTGTTAAAGAAAAAAGACGAAAAGACAAAAAAAACGTAGTTGGTTAGAGAGGAGAGAGAGTAGAGAGAGATTCCCTATGCTGACTATGCCATGAGTATCCCGAGATTGGGGAGACAAAAAGTATCACGACTGGCGTGAGGTTACCTATTTGATATACAAGGTATAGGTAGGTGGTTGTACAGTAGTAACACCAAGTTTCTGAAAGAAGTTGGCCTTCCATGGCCGGTGTTAGCGCTTGAGCGATAACAACTTACGACTTTCAAAATTACAAGAAATGTGTTGATTACCTATGAATGGGGTGAAAATGAGATTATTTTGAAGCAAATTTCATGGATAAAGATTGTCTTATAGACAGACGATACGCTATGTGCGTATGGTACACCTTCCAGATTCATGAAATTAACCTCAAGGATAATGAGGGATGACAAAAAAAATACATGGGTTTGAAGGAAGGGTGAAGGATGGAGGTTTGAGTAGCGAAAATTGATAGTGACTGAGCTAATTCTCATTTCGATCTCTATGTGAGGACGAAATATATCAACCAGCAAATTTCCTAACTCTTTACAAATGTACATGAGTTTGATGGAAAGGTGAAGGAGAATACACAGTTATAACAATCTAATCTTTCACGTGTATTTGGTGAAAGATTAGGGGTCGTATTTAATCTTCTACAGTTTGTGAGAACATGACAGACCCTTGCTCAAATTTCACAAACCTGGGAGTTTTTCTTATTCGTCTCCCAGACAACGATTTAGGTGGTTTTGTGTCACTGTCTCGATTAACTCCCACGACACAATACCTCATAACCAAAAGTGGAGCTGATGGCTAGTCCATGGTCAATGGATAGTGGATGGTTCTCGGGTCCGCTGACAAGAAGTCCACAGGTATCAGTTACCGAAAAAATTTGCTGAATGCACAGCTTCATGTTTGTTTGAATAGAACAAAAAATTCTCACTACAGTGAAGGACATTTCCCTCATTGTCATGAGTTATACAAAAGGGTCCCAACTAAGGGCGACAAGTCAGGGTAAAATGATCTACGTCCGGTAGAACAAGTACATAGTGTCAACTAATTTAAAGAAAACAACAACAAGATATTGTATCGTTCGCACGAATTATGGTAAGTATTATAACGTCTCCACGTCTCATGTAGAAATTGAACGAATTACGAAAGAACCCAAGTATTGAAAGGACGGTACAACATAGATATTTATAACCATTTAAAGGAACAAATTATCTCTTTGGCCACAGTGTATGTAAGCCAGTAAAAAAGTAATTATAACGAACTTCTCGTATCATGGTAGATATTATAACATTCTCATGTATAGTTTTAGATTTTATAACGATCCCTCGTCTCATGGTGGATATTGTAACATTCTCATGTATCATGAAAATAACATATCAACGTTCAATAATAAAAAAGTACCATTTCAATACCGGAAAAAGATACATACACAATGTCAAAAACAATCAAGTAGTGGCTATTGGTATTATCAAAAAAGGACGACGGCATAACCTTTGGTTGGGTTTATGCGTTAAGTTGGCAATAATACAAGACATATGCCTAAGGATGTGTTAGATAATGCGTTTCCACGGAATCGAACCGCGTATAGAAATGTAATATTAAGGATACCTGGCTAGCTCAAGCAGGGTTCCGTGTTTTCAGTTCTTTGGTTTTAAGAGAGAACATACGCCTTCTAGAAGTTTGTAGAACAAAAGGGCTTCTTTGAAATAAAACACTATTATTGTGGTGCTGGTAAATGTCTTCATGAAGACCTATATTACAGCATTTTGAATCTACGCGTAAGAAAAGCTTAAATCTCTTTGTGGACGGTAAAAAGAATGAAAAAATGAAGTTAAATTACTGGGAAGAAAGGATATACAGAAATTAATAGAATAAAGCATGGAACGATACCGCCGGTAGTTTTGTAGACGTCCAGGGGGCAGGCAGTAGAAAAAATGAACCGAAATATACTAGTAATGAATTGACAAACACTGTAGAAAGAATGAATCGAAATATACTAGTAATGAATTGACAAACACTGTAGAAAGAATGAATCGAAATGTACTAGTAATTAATTGACAAACACTGTTTTAGCAAAGCAAGTCTCGAATTCAAAGCGGAGCACGTAACAACCTCTCACAACCAGAGCTGAAATTCAAGAGAGCGGTGTCTCTTCCAACCGAGCGGAGGACCGCTCGTTGCCCCCGCCTCTCCCGATAATGGTCAACGCCCCCAAGGGGTTACGATATGAAAGAATTTAAAAATACAAAGTACTTGATTTTAAGAAAATATTACGGGGTTGAATGTTTTAATTTTAAGAAAGTTCGTTTCATAACAGATCTCTTGAACAAGACACAAATATAGCAAAAGAGACCTATTTGGTTTTACTTACTCTTTGCTTACAAAAAAGGTTTGTAGTGGTTTATTTAAGACCTGATAGGGTTTTACTTACTTAAAATGACCAAACAAAACGGGAAACACACTTGGTGTTGCCAAAATTGCCACAAACACGAATGTTGTGAACTTTATGTTATAAATTTAATACAAAAGGCACCTGGAGACACAGGATGATTTAATATTAGTGACCTGGCTCGGTGTATTTGGCAAGGCAAATTAATGCTTATTTAAGTCAAAATATAGTACATAATATAACAAATTGGGGTCAGGAAGTTGAGATCTTAAGATTTTACATACTCAATGTGACCGAAAGGTGTTATGTATTATACAATGTTATTGATGAGGAGGACAAATCGGCGTTTGTTCTCCTTTACAACAACCTTTTTCAGAATTGACGTGTCAATATCAAATTCTGAAAAAACAAAATTAGAGTAAATGAGAATGTTGAGCGCCATTCAATTTTTTAAAAAAACTGAAAAAACTTTAAACAAAGGTAATTGTAACTTTTATTTGTTACACCGATGTAATTTGAATCAAATGACGATACCGAACTGGAATTTACACACGCATTATGATTACAAATTACAGGGGTAGAATATTCACCTCAATTTATTCCTCAACCTCAATTTATTTATTATTTTTATTTATTTTTTTATTCATTTTATTTTTATGTATTAACTTAAATGTTAACTTTTATGGCAGGCAGAGCACTGCACACACCGCTCTGTCCAGCTGAAATAAACATTTTTATTATTATTATTAATTGGGTGTGTGTTGCAAAAGGGCCATTGTTTTATGTACGATGGAACCCATTGGAACAAATGTGATGAACAAATGTGAAAGAACAATGTGAAGAACAAAGGTGAAGAACAAATGTGAAGAACAAATGTGAAGAACAAATGTGAAGAACATGAGAGAAAAAAAATTTGCAAAACAATGTTGTACGTGACTTTTTGTGGTAGTTATGACAAAAAATAGTCATGTATTTAGTGTCTTAAGTGTCAGAATGGTAACGACTAATAATTAATGTCCAAGGTCGTGACTCCGGGAGCATAAATTGTTTTTGGGAGGCAGAAAAAGTCTCTTGACTAGAATGATATAAAATACGTACAAAATATGAGTACAAATTATAGACATTACACGGTGAGGTGTGACAAAGAAACAAAAATAACAAAGGGTTTATACAAAAGAGCATAGTTGTACAAGTATGGGTGAGAAATGATTTAAAACCATAGTTGACACTTCTGTGTTTTAGAAAAAAAAAGGTTACCTTGCAGAGGTCGAAAATGCGAGTTTTTATATGAAACAAACGCGTTAAGACATGCTGTTTGTCTGCACGATGGCCAAATCTCGTGGGACAAAGGTAGAGCCAAAAGTTTGTAGCAGTGCGTACTTCTGGACGGGCAGTTCCTACCCGATTAAGATAATCATTGGTCAACATTCTTCAATTGGCACGACTGTTTCGAGCTATGAGTGCGGAGTGCACTTCGTTGAGCTCAGTTGCTTGCTGGACTCGGTTTCATACGGTGTGTTTGTGCGACGCTAGAACAATGAGGGTCTACTGTGCAAACTACGGAAGGTCTTTTTCACTTATAACTTTTTAACAATGTACTTATAATTCAATTAGGGATTACTCATTTTAACTTCTTGCGTAGTTATTTTTATAACTCGCTGGCGCCCGCTCAGACATTCCTTACAAGATTTTAATGTTTTAATTTATTAATGTTACATGTTCGTTAGTCAAAATCTTATCAAGATGGCGTTAAACACACGTTTATTCTTGACACGCCCGGAGATAGTTGTTTGATAGAGTCTCATGTTTATTATATTTGATTAATTATTTTAATAATGGTTTTAATAAATAGAGTCTGTTGATATTTAAAATATTCTTTAATTAATCTTCCTTATCAGTTCTCATCACTACCTACCTACATTGAGTTAGTGCGTGTGCGTAGATGTCTAGATAATTGTATTCGGTAATTTACCTATTAATGTCACAATTGAAAGATCCATCATTAATTAATACAATTATCCTTTCATCACCCATCCACGATTTAATGTTACAAGTTTGTTAGTTATGTGTGTGGTGACCTAGTGAAGGTGGTGTCCATTGTGTCCACACTTCCTAGTTTGACAATATCTTTCACGTGATAGTTGCCGATGTGTTTACCAGAGGCATCCGATAGGGTGTATACTACATCGAAGATTTTTCTCAGGACTTTTGCTTTAACAAAGCGAGGAGCTAGTTTTGCAGAGAAATACAGAGCACCTTGTGATAGTGTGTTGTTGCGTCTCCAAACTATGTCGTTTTCCTTAAAGGTAACATGTTTCCTGCGTAAATTGTTTGATCTGTTTGTGTCAGAGATTGTTATACTGCCGGGTTGAAATTGCAGCCTTTTTATGTATTTCCTGTTGTAATATGTTGTGTTTTTAATCAGGACGTTTTTGGTTTTGTTGAAAGGAGAAATATTCCTGTCTTTTAATTCTTTTTCTAGGCTTTGAGAACTTTGAGAGCAGATGTTGGCTATTATGCCTAAGGTGTTGTTTTGAAAATTCATTTTGTGGCTAGTTGAGTTAGACATTGTGAGAAGAAAAAAGAATTGTAAGAGTGTTGTGGCTGAGTTATTTAAAAAAAAAGGAATTTGCTTGAGATGATGGGTGAAGAATTTTGTGAAATTTTTCAAAGTCCCAATATGGAAAAAAAAATGGCCAGCGGTTTCCTTGTATTTTTAATGAAGAAGTCCCTGAGATGAGAGTTTTTGATAAAATTTCAAAGTCCTTGATTTGTGAAGAAAATTTCCGAAAAAATTTCAAAGTCCTTGATTTGTGAAAAAAAACGGCCAGGGGTTATCCTGGGTTTTTAGTGAAAAAGTCCTTGAGATGTGTGTTTTTGAAAAAAAAATTTCCGAAAAAATTTCAAAGTCCTTGATTTGTGAAAAAATGGCCAGGGGTTACCCTGGGTTTTTGATGAAAAAGTCCCTGAGATGTGCGTTTTTGAAAAAAAAAAATTTTCCGAAAAAATTTCAAAGTCCTTGATTTGTGAAGAAAATTTCCGAAAAACTTTAAAAGTCCTTGATTTGTGAAAAAAACGGCCAGGGGTTATCCTGCATTTTTGGTGAAAAAGTCCCTGAGATGTGCGTTATTGAAAAAAATTTTCCGAAAAAAATTTCCGAAAAAAAATTTTACGAAAAATTTTCAAATACAGATTTCGAGGGAGTATTGTTTGTTCTTTCAACAATTTGGGAGGTTTGTGGTGTTTCGTGACAAATTTGTCTGAGTTTAGGCAGAACCAGTTTTTGGTTATTTATCCGCAAGCTTCCCTTCACTTGACAACGACATGTTTTTAGGCGAAGAAGTGCCAAGAGTCGGGGATTTACGTCAACGCGAATCTTGATTATATGTAAGGAGTAGGTCGGCTTTCTATTTATTAAGAAAAAACTCGACCCACCTTCATTACATATAAAACGGATTGTCAAATGGCAGAAGGGCTTTAATTTTCCTTGGTTGTGTTCATGTGCAGACAAGCTGACTTATAACTTCCACAAACAAGAAATTTTATTTGTATCATGTACAAGATTTGAAATTGTTGAATTGTAGTTTATTGAAAATTGGAGCCAAAAAAAAATTGAATAAATTGCACGCATTTTCGTTATCTTCACATTTTGGTGAAGAATTCGCAAGTATTTTGGCCAATAATAGAATAAGCTGGCATCTGAATGCGCCAATAGCACCCCACTTTGGAGGAAATTGGGAATCCAATATCAAAAGCATGAAGACTCATATTTTTCGAGTAATAGGAGATCAGATTCTATCGTTTGAAGAGGCAACTACAGTACTTGCACAAGTAGAAACCATTCTGAATACGAGGCCATTGTGTAGAACGCTCTTTTCGGACCCCTCCGAGCCCTTTGCGTTAATGCCAGCTCATTTCTTGACGGCAACTCCCTTAAAACACCCGCCCGCCATGGAAATCGAGAAGGATAATTTAAACCTTCTATCGCGTCATGATTTATTCTAAAAATTGATTCAATCATTCTGGAAGCGATGGAGGTTAGATTATTTACATACCTTGCAAGTACGTCCGAAATGGAACACTCCTACTAATCCAGTAAAGGTCGGCTTAGTATTAATTGTGGGAACTAAAAACGCCCCACCATTAAATTGGCCGTTAGGTGTTATTGATGAAGTTTTCCCCGCAAAGGATGGAGTAATTCGGGTTGCTTGTGTCAGAACAGTGCTGGGATCTTATATTCGCCCAGTAGTACGGCTATACCCTTTGCCAACTCAATAGTAGTCTAGTGGCATTAGGTTTAGTCAATGTAGGTTAGGAAATTTAGGATAACTGTAGGTTATGTTAATTTGTTTATATGATAAATGCCATGACAATGCGGTTTTAAAAGGGGTGATTTCGCACCCTTTCAAGGCGGGGGGGATAGTTGCGCGTGAGGTTTTAAAATTGAATAGCCTTAAAATGTGTTTCCTTCACCCCCCTTTGCCCTTTGTCCCCTTTCCTTGACCCGGGCCAAACGACAGGGATCATTATTATCGTTGCATCTTGGTCACCGCCAACATTCGTGTCATTTTGTGAATACCATAATATAATATGTTAAACTCGGCTGTGATTGTTTTGGAGCATCACAATCGTCCAGTGAAACGTTTTTACCCTCCGCAGTAAATGTCACTGTTTTTTTTTTGTGTTGAGTGAGCGAGTGTTAAAGGGAATTGCCCTTAATCGTATGCAAGCTAGTAAAGAAACCAGCGGCTACGGAGAACGAGACCCAGGGGTAAGTCTTTGGCCTTTCCCAAACATTTCCTCTTGTAAACAAACACTAAGGCAAATTCAATTCGTTTTTGTTTTGTCTAAGTCATTATCATTATCGCACTTACAGCAACCCTCCGCACAATTGCGAACAAAAAATTTGAGCACCACCATATCAGTATATTTTCCATTTCAGATCTCCCTACATTAAGTATCCAGCTTTTTATTTGAGATTAAAATGTTGTAATGATGAGGTTTTGGAGTGAGAGTGGTATTTTACTGTAGAGTTTAATTATATGATATATATATTTTTTTTTTATTGCCGGTAACCCGGGCGTTTATTGACATCAATATTTGTTTACAAATTATGTGCGCTACCCGACTCACTAGACAATTTCTGTTCTGAGCCGGGTAGCAGTATCTACTATTACATATATCAATAATAATAAAAGTGAATAAAAATACAAAGTAAATAAATAAAAATACAAAGTAAATAAATAAAAATACAAAGTAAATAAATAAAAATACAAAGTAAATAAATAAAAATACAAAGTAAATAAATAAAAATACAAAATACGGGAAAAAGAAACGTAATTAAAAATAAAAGATTAAAGATAAAATAATCTAATCTAAATATAAATTATTACATTCATATGTAACAGTAATTGAACATTTTAATATGTCATATAAAAATTAGCATGGAAGGTTTGCGAGTAACTTGTTAATGCAATTTCTTTTTTTGTTCATTAGCCACGTATTAAAGTATTTATATGTACATTTTCTGTTTATTTGAGTTGTATGTTGTGTTTCTTTTAAGAAAATATTGAATATGGAAGGTGCGAGGTAAGATTCATGTTTTTTAGCAAGAGTGGATTTAATTATTGGCACTTGTAAATGATTGTTAGATTTAGCTCTAGTGTTCTGGGAGTGAGATATGTGTGAAGGTGACGATTTTATGCAATTTGTATGGATAATTTTTTTTATGAATAGCTTCCTGATATCAAGTATTTTATTTTTAATTAAAAGATTTTCAGTGGGATAAAGATATGGTTTTTTGAACATAGTTCTAATAAGTGCTTTATGAGCTGTATTAAGTAGCTTGATGTATGTGTCTGCGGCACCACCCCATGCCGATATACCATAAATTAAAATGCTTTGACAAAGGGAAAAGTAGACATTTTTTAGTAGTTTAAGTGACATAATGTTTCTAATCGTTTTAAAAATGTATATTTGTTTCCGGATTCTCATTGCAAGTGAAATTATGTGAAGTTCCCATTTTAGTTTGCAATCCACTGTTAAACCAAGATACTTAATATTATCCGAATGTTCAATTTTTTCGCAGTCGCAGTTTTTGGTTTGTGATGTAGTACATGGATACAGGTGTAAAAGCGGGACGGTTTTTGGTTGCCCAATATTTGTTTTACTGAATGTTAGAAATTTGTTTTTCGAGGTGTTTAAGGTAAGAAGATTTTTGTCGAGCCATTTTTTTATCTCCCTCATACCAAATTCGGCGCTCTTAAATGCCTTTTCCCAAGATTGCTCTTTAAAAAGAAGTACAGTATCATCTGCGTAGCTGATCACATTATAGCAGAGTGTTGGAATTTTAATATCAGTGAGACCATTAATATAGATAAGAAAAAGAATAGGGCCTAAGACACTACCCTGAGGCACTCCGTACTTTATTTCTGCTGTGTCACTCAAGCATTTATTAAGTTCAACTATTTGTTTCCTATTTTTTGTATAACTGATGAACCATTTGAGCGGTTTTCCATTGATGCCAATATTTTTAAGTGTTTCGTATAGCATATCATGAGAGATGGTGTCAAAGGCTTTAGCCAGATCTAGAAAAACTCCAATTACTTTAGATCCCTTATCTACATGTTTTACAATGAAGTTGGTTAATTCAGAAATTGCCTGTTCTGTGCCCATTTTTGCCCGAAAACCGAATTGATGACTTGATAGTAAGTTGTGTTTATCGAGGTAGGATAGCAGTCTTTTTTTCATTGCTTTTTCTAGGAGTTTTGATAGAGAGTTAAGTAGTGAAATAGGTCTGTAGTTGGAGATTAACGTTTTGTCTCCAGATTTATGGATCGGGGTAATACTGGCAATTTTAAGTTTGTCAGGTACAACACATTGGAAGAAACTTTGATTAAATATATGTAGGAGAGGTATACCGATATATTCTCGTAAATTAATCAGGATTTGGTTAGATATGTTGTCCGGACCAGGTGCACAATGAGTGTTGAGAGAAAGAATGAGTTCGTTAAGTTCTTTTTTATTTATTTTATAAATGTTAAAGGAATGATTTGGTCGCAAGGAGGAACTTTCTTTGACAAGTAGCTCTTCTGTCGTGTTTTTCTTTGTAAGTATTTTTTCCGCTAAATCTAAGCCAACGTTGGAAAAATGATAATTAATGTGATTTGCAATTTTTTTGGGTTCGTTTTGTGTTAAACAGATTTCCCCATCGACTAACAATTTATTAACCCTTGGGACCTTCTAAGACCCAAATAGTCCCAAATGCCGTGCGCGCATTATACTCTCCTAAGACCATATTTGTCCCAGAACGACCGCACATTATTAAAATGCATATATCTCTCTTCCTCTCATCTTAAAATTAATTATTTCTTTTATGTCAGAAAGAGAACAAAATAGTGCCTGTTATTGTCTTTGAAATATTGAGGCTATTTTACATAGATATTTTACAATCTTCAATCAAAGTGACCGTTTTGTTTCCCGCCCTTTATTGACAAGTACAATCGTGAAGTGTGTGCGTCTGAATTTACAAAAAACCGTTTTTAACAAAAAATACGACGAAATGTCTAGGTAAGTAAACTTGTATTTGTTAATCAATATATTATATACGTGTTTATGTTATATTTGATAGGTTTTGATGATTTAAAATGCAATAATTATCCTATAGAAAATTAAAAAAATGCTAAAATCGCCGCAAACGCATTTTTAAATCCATTTTTAGTAATTGAGTTCCCTGTATTTTATGAATATTTTTATGTAAAAAGTGGAAGCATATATTTACATTTAATATTCACGAAACACTGTAATGACTTTTTATATAATTACAAAGTATTGTTCTAAAATGTCAACTCGAATGTCGAAATATGTTTTATGTATCAAATTTCTGAATTGCATAATTTAGTGATGGGGCCAACCAAAATTGAATCGATAATTTATTCGAAGATTTGTGGGTATTAATTATTTATTTTGTAACTGTAATTTTAATTATATTTTTTATAAAGTAGGTATATTATCGTTATTGTGCATAATCTTTATCTAAAATTTCTTTAAATTTAAAATTTAATAATAATCTTTTTTTTTAAATATCAAACTAAAGTTTATAAGACAAAATTTTTATGCGTAGCACAAAGGATAACAAATTATTATATGCTATATTTAAACGTGTTCGATTCTTGTCAGTTTTAATGGATATTTCAGGCTAATAATGATTGCTTATAATCATTTTTTTATGTACTATCGTAATAATATTAAATATTGATAATGAATTGGAGAAAAAAAATAACATACAGAAATAATAAATAGGTATCTAACTGTAAAGATTTTTGGTTACCAAAATTCAGCGATAGAATAATACATAAAACTCATTATTGTGACAATTACATTAGGAAATTATGGAATTGCGCAACGGAGGAAGAGCCACCAACCGAGTTGCTGGAATTTCTCGAAACAGAAATGATAAGTACCAGCAGCGAAGAAGATGACGAAGAGACGAGTGAGAAAGAAATCCTCAACCCGGTTGATGATTTCGAAGAGGTATTCATTATTTATTTTATTTCACACTGCACTTGAAATAATGCGGTGAATAATTATATAATAATATATTTGCTTTATTTACAGGCGTCATCATTTTACGCAAGAAATATGGATGTGGGGATGATGGAAGTAGTTTTCCAGACCACGGACGATGGTATGAGTGCTAGTAAAAATATTGCAGTAATAAATACGTAACATAAAGCACAGTTTTTCTTATGAAAATATCGAGAAATGTACTTGCATTCTAATAGTTTGATATATTTTCAGAATTGATGACAGATATCAGTGGCGGCGGTACTAGCCAGGCGGGAGGCAGCCATGCAGAACGTAAATTCATTTATATTTATTTTTTAAGATATGTATATATCGATTTATGTACTTGCATTCTAATAATTTGTTATATTTTCAGAATTGATGACAGACGTCGGTGGCGGTAATGCTGGCCAAGTGGATGGCAGCTACGCAGAAGGTACATTTTATATACTTTTTATCTATTTATTATTATTTTACATAAACTTTTACAAAATATGACAAAAAGTAATAATTTCTATAACTTCTACCATTATTTTTAGATTTCGAGCTCCTTGTTCCACTGGAGGCGTCACGGGGGGGTAGACGCGGCCGCGGAAACAGACGCACCCGCGGAAACGGTGTTGGGACCGAAGGCAGCAACATCGTCCGGGCTGCTGTCCAGCAACGCCGCCGGAGGGCACGTCCTGTTGGAGCGGGAGATACCTAGGTATCCGGGAATTTACCAACTGAGGTTTATGCGACGGATGACCAGGTACCTCCCGAGCTCTCGGCTTTATCTCGGGCACAAATGACCCGTATGGCTCGCGGTGGGCGCATTCGCCAAGCGCGAGGTGCACCGTTGCCAGCACGTTCTGATCATCGGCCAACACTTGAGGCAGATGGTGAAGAAGTGGATGACCCCATTTCGGATACCGGTGATCATTTGTTGACCGATAGTGAGAACGCATCGGAGTTCTTTTGGGCTGGCATAAGTACATATGCCGGTCAAAAGGAAACATTTGTGCCCCAGATGTCAGGGCCTACCTCTAAGTATGATACCATCTATGACGCATTTCGAGCTATATGGACTGATGAGATTCTTGATTTTATTGTAGCAGAGACGAACAAATATGCGATGGACGCTCGGCGTCATGACAATCTAAGCCTTACATGGAGGAACACTGACAGACATGAAATTTTAATTTTGTTTTCATTTTTCATGATGCTAGGAATTATTCGCATGCCAACAATAAATTCTTGTTTCTCAACTCATTGGTTGATGAAAACTAATGTGTTTAGAAAATTAATTACTTACAAGCGGTACGGTGAGTTGGTGAGGTGTTTACACTACAACGACAACGATCGTAGGTACACTTGTCCTGAAGACATGCGGCTTTCGAAAATATTGCCTATAATAAATCATTTGAATACCAAATTTCAAGAACTTTATGTTCCAGGCCAAAATATTTCAATTGACGAGTCGTTAACATTATGGAAAGGTCAATTGGGTATGAAGCAATACATTAAAACAAAGGCTGCTAAATTCGGATTGAAGAGTTTTGAACTTTGTGATTCCGTGACTAGCTATCTGTGGTCGTTCTTTGTTTATTCGGGAAAAACAACTGCTGTAGATTCAACACCTGGGGTTTTGAAATCCACATCCACAGTGCTTAGGCTTATAAAACAGCTAGGTTCCTCAAGCGAAATAAGACAGACTGCGCTGGGACATTGCGCACTAATAGGGCCAATGTTCCACCAGAATTCAGTCGTATCGACATGGCTGACGGACATTATTTCGGTCGCCACGCTGGTGATGTCGCCGTACTATCGTGGCAAGACAAGAAGAAGGTGACGACTATATCGACCTACCATGGCGCAGAAATGGAACTTGGACCTTCCAGGGGTAGGTCGAATATATATAAACCAAAAGTTGTCAGAGACTACAATAAATACATGGGAGGTGTTGACAAAAAAGATCAGATGCTGGAACCCTACTTAATTGAACGCAAGAGGTGCCAGAAATGGTACCACAAGATGTTCAAGCGTCTGCTCAATGTGAGTATTCACAATTCTATGGTGATGTATCGGCAATCGTCTTCATTGAAGGTGACTACTTTGATGCTCAGGACGTCGCTTGTGTCGCAGTTGACGGAAAAGCACCTCCTGTTGGCACAGCTAAGGACGCCGGCAAGACGAGTAGTAGTGAACGACAAGATTGCCAACCCTTCCCGCCTCCGCCCTGGTAACCACTTCCCAAAGACTAATTTCATGACCACTGACTTACAGACTGAAACAAACGACATACAACCTCCACCAGTAAATAAAAAACGGCGCCTCCGGTGCATTTGGTGTGCCGACCGCAACAGGGTTGAAAAGAGAACAATTTTTATTTGTGAAACCTGTGAGGTACCACTCTGCGTAGAACCATGCTTTAAATATTATCATACCTGCCTTTAGTTTCGCAGGTATGGTGTATTTAGAGCGGCGACCTTGTTGTGCGCAGAAAGGAATCTTATTAGTTTATCAAATATAAATAAATCTGACTGAATACTCATATTGTGTCGACAGGGTTACAGTGTTTTCTGCTTGTCGTGACTGATCATCTATTGTTGATTGTTATCATCTGGATGGCTAATTGTGCATATATTTCCCTCCCCCAGGCGGCCCAGTACCTGCTTTGCACATTATAATGCTATGTTTTCGTCACTCGACCGCCCGTCGTGGTTCTCTTGAGGAAAACTTTGCTACTGCGGAGATTTGAATTACTTAGTCTGTTTAATGCGTGTTTCTTATCAACGTTGTATTCAATTATCTTTAGCACTGCTGCCTGCAATTCACCTGCTATCAACTCTCAAGTAGTTTTGTTTGACGTATGTACATTAGAACGATCACGGTCCTTAGCATGGTCACGGTTTCACTAGTTACTTTTCCGAATCTAGCGACATAATGTTTATATATTTCTGAAAACCAATAATTCGTTTCATCTTGTTACAAGCTTGTTTTTTAAATTTTTGGTTTAGTATTTTTTAGTATTCAGGAATTTGTTGTGGGTTCGCTTTTATAAGTTTCTTCTTTTGATGGCAAGTGTTTTTCAGTCAAGTATTTTTCCTAACGCAATATGTGTCAAAACTTTTGGGATTAAACATGTCTTAGTTGTCGGCTGCTTTTGGTGTCCTATGTTCTTGTCACAAAATACGAACTCAATCAATTTTTTTATTACTGTTGTGATCATTCATGTAGGCTAAGATGATGGAGACACGATCCTTTTTTGATCTGCTACGATAACATTTTTTTTTTCTTTTCTTATGGCTCGAATAAGTCATACTTTTTAAATTCTGGTATCCTTCGCACAGGACGTCCCGATGGTTATGTTAGCTATTTCGTTGTGGTCTTATTATTATTAATGTACCTATTTTTAACGTGTTTATTTTCTTGTTGTTTTATCTCCATTTTTTTTTTAAATTAAGCTTGGCTATAATATGGCATTAACGAAGATTTAACTGTTCTAAAATGGGGAATGTCTTCACATTTAATTTATTTTATGTTTGTTTTATCATTATTTAAAATCATCAACAAACATTGCCATTGCATAGTGAGTATCATAATTACAATGTACCCAATAAATACAATACTAGACTCCATGCTCCATTCAATGTAGTTGCTTCTCGCACTAATTTTTAAATACAGTTCTTAGATATTGTATCGTGTGGGGAATGAAACTTGCTCTGTCGATATATTTCACTCTAAAACATTGCTTCCAAAGCAAATATATATGAAGATATGCGATAATTCTTAAGTTTTTCCGATTGTTTTTACATATTATGTTATTACATATTTTGTTATTTACAAGATTATTATTCGTTCTACTTATATTCTTTATAAAAAATAATTTAATATATATTAAAGTAATAATAAATTACTAGTGGGCATAAATATTTTTATTAGAAGTTTAATTTTGTACCCCAATAAACAAAGCGAAACCGGTATGTCATGTAAATAAATTCCATGGTTTTTATATTGTTTTATTTAATTGTAAAAAACGAACGCGGGACAAAAAGAATCGATTCGAATCGATCCGTAAATCGATCTGTGTCTTGTAAACTGCACATCACTAATAATTCAAAATGGCAGTTATATTAGCGTGCGAAACGTCTAGGAAATCGAGTTTTTTGCGTGTTCTAATTTGAATATTTATAGTATAAATTGGTGGTTATACCGTTTTGTTTTAACAATTTGATCAATTATGTTATATTAACCAGTGAATGTAAAGTTCTGCGTTGATTTTATCGTCACGATTTTGAAGAAACAGAATTTTTCAGTGGAGTATTTTTTTTGAGGTTATATGCGTAAGTTTTCGTATATGTGATAAATATTCTTTAAATTTTACAGGAAATAAACAGAAGTGATATTAATTTATTATATAAATGCTTTAGGCATATGTGCATCGTAAATATATTTAGAATCAGATTATTCAATCAATGGTTTATGGAAGTTAAAGTTTTCAATAATTTAAACATGTTGAATAAAAATATCAAAGTTCAACCCTCAATTTTAAAAGATAATTATATGAAAGCTATAAAAAGTGAAGTGGTACTTTAATTTTAAAAAGTGTTGAGTGATGGAAGGTGTTTTCAAAATTCCGAGTTTCGTAAATTTTAATACATTTTTTAATTAAAATACACGGGTAAGTTTTTTTTAAGCCTATGGGCATTTTTGATATCAAAATTTATTTATTTAGAAATAAATATGTTGAATTGTAATACACACATCTCAAAGAGTATTTTATTTAGTTTTCAGAACAGTTTTTGTTTTGGCAAAGAGTTACCAAATAACAGTTTTATCTGAATGATTGTAAAATTCAGTAAAATATTGAATCTACGGAAAAAAATGGAAGATTGGAGAAGCTTCTATACGTGCAAATCAACAACGTCTCAAGGGTTAATAGAAGTACTGTTCTTAGGTTTTGAATAAGCGGCATCTTTGATAACTCTCCATATCTTTTTTGTGTCTCCTCCGGCATTATCTATTTCTTTCCTGTAGAACTCATGTTTCGCCTGCTTTACTAGTCTATTACATAGGTTTCTGTATAATAAATAATTGTGTTTTAGTTTACTGTCCATTGGGTTTTTGTTTACTCTTGCATGCATTATATTCCGTTTGTGTATACTTTTTACTAGCCCTGCTGTAATCCATGGTTTAATTTGAAGTGTTTTGTGAGTAGTGTTTTTACGTGTTTTTATTATAGTGTGTTTAGTGGTAATTTTGTTTTAACAAAAATATGATCAATACAGGATTTTGACTCTAGTGAGGTTCTTGTCGAAGAATTTATAGTTGACTGAAGGCCATAGTGAGCTAGTAGACTTAGATATTCGTTAGTTTTGGGTTTACAGTTAAGAAGGTTTATATTTATGTCTCCTGCTAAGATGAGTTTTTGAGTATTTTTATTGTTTTCCATGAGTTGTTGTAAAGAGTTTAGGAAAGGTGATATATTTTTGTAGCGTGGGGGCCTATAAATAGCCAAAATAGATAAATCTGATCCTAGAGATATTTTGACGCAATTTGCTTCTGTTAATTTTATTTCCGATAGAGAAGAGTTCAGCGAGTCCTTAATAAAGATAACGATCCCATCATTTTGGTTCAGTTTAGTAGTTGTGTGGAAAGTCGTATATCCTAATATGTTAATGTCAGTGAAAGTTTCGTCTATCCAACATTCGCTTAAAATGATAATATCGAAATGAGTGTTAAGATCTTGTAAAAATACTGCAAAATTGTGAAAGTTTTTTTGAATGCTTCTAATATTTTGAGAAATTATGTTTAGGGAGTTATTTTCGGCGACGATTGCTTTAAAATCTGTAGTATTGGTGAAAGTGTGTTCTACATTACATGATATTTCAAAATCAATATTCAGTGTTGAGGCCATTTTAGAGGATGAATATTGCGTTCTATTATCTCTGTCGCAATTTTAGATGGAGTAGCCATATAATGCAAGTATATCCACAATGATAAGATTTGTAAATGTACAGATGTGTGTGTGGTGTTTGAGTAAAATATTATGTGTATGCTTGTATTGGTGAGTCATAGTGTGAGAAGAATATTTTCAGATGTAATGTGTATAGCTCGCGATTCTGATGTTTGGCGTACGTAGACCCTTCCCGCTTTAACCCATATGTAAGCTAGCTTTTTTTCCGTAGCCGTCTTCTTCGCCAGGTAGAGTAAGCGTTTATTTGTCGACGTTAGGTGTTCCGATATATAAACTGGAGTGCGCGGTCCGGAGAGGCCTAAGGAGCTCGTGTTGAGTTTGTCTTCGTTCGTGGTAGCGTTCAAATTGTATTTTTTTACACAATTTAAGAATTCATCTCTTAAGAGAATGTCTTTAAACCGCACAATTATTGGCCGGGTTTTTGTTGGAGCTTGCCTACCAGGAGCTCTAAAGGTTGTTTCGATGTCATTTTTAGTGGTGGTTGTGCGTATTTCTTGATTTATGTTGTAAATAATGTTTTGTAACTTTTCACCTTCAGCCTCAGGTATTCCTCTTATTTCGGCACCGAAATTTTTTTGTTGGCGTTCTTGATCGTCTAGTTTAAACTCGAGCATTGTAACTTTTGCTTCAAGTTCCATGTTTTTCTTTTGGACTGAATCTATTGTTTTCATTTTGAGGATTGTCTTTTTCAATTCATCCTCAAATCCCTCCATTTTTGAGTTAAAAAAGGTTAATGAATTCTTGAATTCTTTGAATTCATCATATAATACTGCCACTTTTGTTTGGATGCCCTTGAAATCTTGGAGTTCCATCTTGATTTGTCGGAGCTCCTCCATTAGAAGAGTTTCCCCTGGACTTAGTCCTGGTTTGCTGACGTTGGAAGGAGGTGGTGCGATCTCTTTACTCGATGTAGAAGTTGATCGCGCCGTTCGACGAGGTTCCGTCTTGCATCCACTGCATTTGGTGTTGGCTCGTTTTTCTTGGGAGAGCTTCCGGTACTGACCCTCAGTTATGCCGCCGCAGGCAAAGTGAAGACTCTCTTCACAGGAAGAGCACCGAAACATCGATTCCTTTGTAATTATAGGTTCTGGACACTTGCTGCAGGTGAAGTTCTCCATATTTATTTTTGTGCTGATAGGTGTTAAATTTATTAAAATAAATTTATTTTTATGAAAATAGCTTGTTATTATCAAAAAATAATAGTAAAAATTAGATTTATAAAAAATAAAAATAAAAAGTTCTTTTATAATTTCGCCGGTGTGAGGATCGAACCATGGGCGTCGCCTCGGGATATGGTGCTTTAGACCACGGAGCTATTCGCCTTTTTCGAACGACGGTGGATATTACTTTTATATTTCTAGGTTGGTGACACAGGTTGTTGTTGTTATGTTTTTTTTTTTTTCACTATTATTTTTTTTCACTATAGATCACTATATTTTGCACTGTGATTTTAACTAGTTGAATGGTGAGATTCGCAAAGAATTGTGTTGTATGCAGCACGAGATTAGTTTTTTTGTTGTTGTTTTGTTTAAGTTTTAAGCTATCACGATGACAAGCGTATTTCACATTCGCGATATTTTTAGATTGAGGGGAATGTTCACAGAGCTAGTTAGTTAGTGCCGAAGGGCAATGTTGTTTAATCACTTTACACAATAGTTTACTACGATAAAAGATATTATATTAGCAAAAACTATATTTATTTACGGATAACGTCAACAATGCGTTACGTACGTTAGCGGTGACACAAACCTCAATACGATATAAGAAGCTTTTTTACCGAAAAGTTTTATTAGTAGTTATTTGTTGGATAAGTTTATTGCCTATTATACTGTTACGTTATACGAACACTCGGTAGCAACACGTGTTTACTCCCACTCTACTCATGCCAGATGGCCACAGCCATGTTAATTACACGTGGACCACCTACGGCGACCGCTCGGCGACGATCTTATCGCAGCTCACCGCGTGCCTAGTTCTAGTCCTACCTCGGTCGCGCAAACAGTGTCCTGCGCCGGAGCAACTGTAACGCTCGCAACAATGATGCGAAAATTACGCATTATTAGAAACGGACTCGTTTTTGAATATAACTGAATATTACGCGTAGCTAATTCATCATCATGTTTCGAAATTTTAAGTTAAACTTTGCTCGATGGAACCACGCTTCCGTCGAATTCTCAAGAACAAAAACGTCCTGATTAAATACGCAACATATTATGACAGGAAATATATAAGGAGACTGCAATTTCAGCCCGGCAGTATAACAATCTCTGACACAAGCATACCTACTTGCACAGAAATTAAACCACCAGTTATACCCATCAAGGAAACCACAAAACCCTTCGACCTAACCGGATGGAAAATCAAGTACAACTGCAGTACCAACGTAGAAGACTTCATCGACAGAATTGAAGAAACAGCCGCGATACGCAACATTCCCACTGAGATACTACACCATAACTTCATAGATCTCATCTCGCACGAGCTACTCTCCTGGCACAGAATCCACAAGAAAAATGTAAACTCCTGGCCCAAACTCAAGGCTGCACTCCTGAAAAGTTTCACACCAAAAGAAACACAGCATAGGATTAAGTCTACTCTGTTTTCCATCAAACAATTCACCAACGAAACAGTAGCACAATACACCCAGAGAGCAGATCTTCTAAACATCAAACTGACAACCCCAGTCCCTGAATCAGAGCTAGTCCCTATCTTGACAGATGGCCTCCTAGCAAGATATGAGAACATAATAACCTCTCAAAAAATATCCTCAGTAGAACAACTCAAAGATGTCTGTCTACTACTAGAAATCTATCAAGATAAAAGAAGAAACGCCAAGCCTTCTAACGAGCCTCTTCTGCCAAGCCTCGCCTCTCGGTCAACCAATCAAATGAAACCAGAGTTTAGCGAAAAGAAATTTTGCACCTTCTGCAAAAGAACCGGCCACTCTCAATCAACTTACTACAGACAAGCCAAACTTTCGTATACCCAAGATAACATAGATCACCAAAAACGCCCCAGTGACCATTCTCCTAAACAGGATAATTTAAGAGAAATCTTCAAAAGATCAAGAAATAATCTTGAAAGAATACACCCTTCTAACAATGTAATTGCAAGACCACCCACAGATTTCTCTAAACCTCCGCCGAATTGGTCCAAGAGAACTCCAAAAAAAACTAAGACTCAACCCCTCGAGAGTTCATTCAATATCCAGGCCTACTGAATGGACCGAGTGGTTGAAACACATTGCATATTTCAAAGAGGCCTTACAACTTTCTACGGTGAGTTGCACTCAAGCTAAGGATGGCCGCCCATACGCGCATTTTTCTGTTAATGACCACTGCAGTCACCACTGCAGATAACAACACACAAAAAGTCACAGGAGCAATTGTCCTACCTGTCAAGTGTGGAAACAAATCATTTCCAATAAATTTTCTAATCGTACCAACCATCACCCAGAAATTTATTCTTGGAGTCGATTTTTGGAAAGCCTTCAACATTTCACCTCAGGTTTTCAACCCAAGCAACAACACCACACCCACCACCTCAATCTACGAAATCCACACAATAAGTTCCCTACGAGAACCTTTGCCCACCACAGGTCGAACAACTGGAAGACATGATCAAGAAATTTGAGTCAATCTCGTTCGAAAAATGTGGACTTGGATTGACAAATTTAGTCAAACATCACATCAAGACAAATGGCCCACCAATCAAACAAAGATACAACAATTTGGCTCCCCAGAAACTAAAACTGTTGGAGAAGGAACTGGATGATATGCATCAAGTATGGGCATCGTGGTTCCCAGCAGAAGCGCCTGGACCAACCCCACACTCTTGGTATCCAAAAAAGACGGTTCCGCCCGATTCTGCCTCGACAGCAGAAGACTTAATGCCTGTACTGAGGCTGACGCGTACCCACTTCCCCTTGTACACGCAATCCTGGATAAGCTACGCAACGCAAATTCATCTCTTCAATAGATCTGTCCAAAGCATTCTGGCAAATACCTCTGGATGATGTTTCATGTGAAAAAACAGCATTTGTAGTGCCCGGCAGAGGAATGTTCCACTTTAAGAGACTCCCTTTCGGTTTAAAAAACAGCCCTGCTGAGCTACAAAGACTGATGGATAGACTGTTTGGCCCCGAATCTGATAATATATTGTTCTGCTACCTGGACGACCTAATAATCATCAGCGACACGTTTGAAAAACACATCGCCACCCTAGAAAAAGTATTCCAACAAATCAAGTTTGCCGGATTAACCATTAACCTAAAGAAATCCGAATTTTGCAAATCACGTCTATGCTACCTCGGCTTTTTAATGGACGAAAAAGGTCTAAGGACCGACCCTGCCAAAATCAAAGCTATGACAAACTTTCCCAGGCCAAAGAACGCTAAAGAAGTTAAAGGTTTCCTTGGTCTCGCTGGATACTACAGAAGATTCATAAGGGATTTCTCCACAATAGCGGCCCCTCTTAATAAAATAACCGGTACCCGAAAAGGTGTCAGTAACTTCGCTTGGTCTACCGAAAATGAAAAGGCTTTCACCTCCCTAAAAACAACACTGCAATCTGCACCGGTACTTAATTGTCCAGATTTCAATCTGCCTTTCACCCTGCATACAGACGCCTCCAATGTTGGAATCGGCGGAGTCCTAACGCAAGAATTCCCCGACGGCGAACACCCAGTGGCATACTTCTCTCGTAGTCAAAACAAACACGAAAAAAACTATGGGATAACAGAAAAAGAACTACTCGCAGTCATGGACTCTATCCACCATTTCCGCGGCTATATCGAAGGCAGTAAGTTCTCAGTCATCACCGATCACAGCAGCCTAAAATGGTTGATTTCATTAAGCAACCCATCTGCCAGATTGGCCCGCTGGTCGTCTCGCCTATCCCATTACACCTTTGATGTCATCCATCGTAAAGGCGCAGACAATATCGTCCCAGACGCCCTCTCAAGAATAGAACTCGCCACTCTGACCTCCGAAGAAGCAACACCAACTCTTACCACCAAAGACACTTGGTATTTAAAAACCTACGAGGAATGCAGGAACAACCCGCAAAAATTTCCCAACTTTATTATAAAAGAAGGTCGGTTATATCGTAACTGCAAACCACTGTCTATACTCGAGGACTATGCTTGGAAGCTAGTCATTCCCTCAGAAGACACACAGAAAATTATCATCGACAATCACAGCGGCCCCGGATCCATACACCCAGGAACTTTTAAAACTTATAAGAAAATAGCCTTAAGGTATTACTGGCCAGGCCTGTTTAAACAAGTCCGCAACTACATCTCTAAGTGCGACACTTGCAAAGCATACAAACATAGTACTGCACCCCCATCTGGTCTCATGAATAACCCCAAACGAGCAGACAGGCCATTACAATCACTCTATGGATCTCATCGGCCCTTTCCACAGAAGCTACGCCGGAAACATGCATATACTTAGCATAGTGGATATATTCACCAAGTTCTGTTGGATCTTCCCATTAAAAAGAGCCACAGCATCTGCAATCATAAACCTTAAAACAGTTTGGAGACGCAACAACACACTCTCACAAGGTGCTCTGTATTTCTCTGCAAAACTAGCTCCTCGCTTTGTTAAAGCAAAAGTGCTAAGAAAAATCTCAGATGTAGTATACACCCTATCGGACGCCTCTGGTAAACACATCGGTAACTACCACGTGAAAGATATTGTCAAACTTGGAAGTGTGGACACAATAGACACCACCTTCACTAGGTTACTACACCCATAACTAACAAACTTATGGCTCTACCTTTGTCCCTCGAGATTTGGCCCTCGTGCAGACAAACAGCACGGCTTAACGCGTTAGTTTCATATAAAAAATCGCATTTCAACCTCTGCAAGGTAACCCTCACTTTTTTTTCTAAAACACAGAAGTGTCAACTGTGGTTTTAAATCATTTCTCACCCATAATTGTAGGGTCAAGTGGTGTACCTTTGGACAATTTTTTATTTTCAATCTTATATAATTTTTTTCTTTAAATTGACGAACGACAGAACCTTACTTTTTTTAAAATCTTATGATATGGTCAATTATTCAACTTACAATTTTTTTCATTTAATTTCCTTTAATGGTTTTTGATTTATTAGAATTTTAAAAAAAGTGCATTTTTGTCCAGAGGTACAGTAAGTGTTTGTACCTTTGGACAGGGGTTACTGTACCTTTGGACAGTACATTGTACCTTTGGACCAACTGGATTTTTGCGAAGAAAACACAAACTCGTATTAAAGACATCTTTATTTATTATTGTATTAAACAGCTGTTCTATCTACTGTTTAGTGAATTCTAAGTATAAATTGTACAAGTCTTCAGAATTAATAGAATCGTCCAAGCCTTCAGAGAGTACAAAACATTTATGACAGAGAAAGTTGTCATCGTCTCGTTGATCTGGTATATTTTCCGGAAGACTTTTTGGTATGCACTGCTTATGAACATATTTCTTGCAAGAATCGCAGAAAAGTGCCCGGTCCTTGTTTGAAATGCGTCCACAGATAAAGCAATTACTACTACTACATTTGAGATAATTTTCATCTTTTTCGAAGCACTTGGTGCGACTTCATTTTTTAAAACAGGTTTCATAGGAACTTTTCTTTTCTCTTCTTTGATTATAAACTTTTCGGCAATTTCATTTTTCTCGGGCGTATCTGTCAAAATCCTCGATTTTCCCTTCCTCCTTCCATGATTTGTTACTTTTCTTTCAGGTGCTTTAGGGAAGGGAAGGATAAATTCGGGATTTATATTAACAATTTGCACTGCAGATGATGTCGATGGAAATTGGTTGTCTTCTATATTGTTAGTGGTTTTTAAAGGTGGTGATGTCAATGTATCTGGAATGACTGTAGTTTCTCCCGACGTCTTATCAAACTTTTGTAGTGTAGTTTCTTCTCTTGGCTCAAGAATTTCGGATTGCATGGGTCTGTCCGTTATAAAGAACTGAAGAAAATCTTCCTCTTTAAATATATTTTCATCTATGGGCCATATTCCACAAGATTTGAAACCACCTGTAATGTTTAGTGAAAATTTGTAACGGCTCATCACGTCTTTGTAATTGCTAAAAAAGACGTAACATTTGCTTTATTAAAGCTTGAAGCTCTAGCCAAGCTCGTTGCTTCCGGATTGCTTAATGATAAATCAGGCCATCTTTTTTTGAATCCACGTATCCATTCAAGACCTGTTTTTCATGCTGAATCCAAGATTCGGGAATAATTATCTTGTTGGCTATTGCAAATTGAAAAGCAAGCTTTCTAGTTGTAAGCTTGCTAAGACCAGACCAAAGTGAAGATACGCTGCTTTTCCAGGTAAACGTGTAGTTGTGATTCTTCTACCTGGGTAAATACCTTCTTAACTGAATAATTTGGAGGACGGATATCAAAAACTGCTTAAGGAGAACTTCTAACCTTGAAGACATAATTAAATAGTGTTGACTTTGTGATCTTCCATTTCGTAGCTGTCACTCTGATAGATGTTCCATTTTAAACCTCTTGCACAGCTTTCTTCAGACTTTCTGGGCAAACATCAGCTCTTTTGCAACCTGACTTGCTTCTCGACACTGAAAAAAATACTTTCATACTTTATACTATAACACTTTTATATACACACGTATATAAACACACGTTTGGACGCGTCCAAAGGTACACGCAAAGCGCTGTCCATAGGTACAACAACCAATGATTTACCAAAAAATAAAATTTGAAGTTATGCATACAAGAAGAGTGTAATAACGTGGTTTCTGAGTAGATTCTGAGCTATATGTTACATTAGCCCACTCGGTAGAAAACATAATTACATATTCACAAAAACGAAAACAAAAACTGTAAAATACTTACTGTTTTCTTCAAAAAATACTCAAATTGTCACTAAAATTACACTAAAAAGAATTGGAGAGTTTTGACACATTAGTATTGCCAGTTTATAAATGTACTATCCCGATTATTTTTATAGAGATTTTTAGAAGATTTCTTGCCATAGAAATCAGAAGTGTCCAAAGGTACATGCGTCCATAGGTACAACACTTGACCCTACTACTATGATCGTTTGTATAAACCCTTTGTTATTTTTGTTTCTTTGTCGCACCTCACCGTGTAATGTATATAAATTGTACTCATATTTTGTACGTATCTTCTCTGGAACTGATATCATTCCAGTCAAGAGACTTTTTCCGCCTCCCAAACAATTTATGCTCCCGGAGTCATGACCCTGGACATTGATTGTTAGTCTTACCATTCTGACACTTACGACACTAAATACATAACTATTTTTTGTCATAACTACCACCAAAAGTCACGTACAACATTATTTTGTAAATATTTTTTTTTCTCTCATGTTCTTCACATTGTTCTTCACATTGTCTTTCACATTTTTTCTTTCACATTTATTCTTTCACATTTGTTCTTTCATTTTTGTTTGTCACATTTGTTCCAATGGGTTCCATCGTACATAAAACAATGTCCCTTTGCAACATACACCCAATTGAGTTGAATGTTCTACCCCTGTAATTTGTAATCATAATGCGGGTATAAATTCCAGTTCGGTATCGTCATTTGATTCAAGATACACAGGTGTAACAGGTAAAAGTTACAATTACCTTGTTTAAAGTTTTTTCAGTTTTCCTAAAAAATTGAATGGCGCTCAACATTCCCATTTGCTCTAATTTGTTTTTTCAGAATTTTATATAGACTCTAATCTAACTCTAATCAGTTCTAATCCTACCTCGGTCGCGCAAACAGTGTCTTGCGCCGGAGCATTCTGGAGGAGGCCCACCACTTCCCCGCCCTGTTTTAGGTACTGATGGTACCCCTTAAGAGCTCTCGCAAGGACGCAAATTTTTTTTGATACAACGAGTCTTCATTTAAAATTTCAAAACAAGACCTCCAAAATGTCCATGCATACAATGTTATTTGCAGTATGCAAGTGCTGCGTATTAGTAACTTGTTAATAAGATCTATTCTATTTTGTTAGTTTAAACAAATCATATGTACAAAGTATCAACAAATCAAATAATAATTCACAGCCACCTGCAACATTGGTAAAGTGTGCGCCTCTTTGTGTGGTGGGGGGTGTCGTCGCCCGCTCACAAGCAGACCTAGGGAGAGAAAACAGGGCATTGGATAGGTTTCACGGGGACCAGGTTCCGCGCCCTTGAGCCAGGAAACCGGTTGTGCCTCGACGAAAAATGTGAGTTGGGGTTGGGAAAAAAAATCCCAAGGACCCTGAGGAGAAAGCGTCGGAGTACCTGGAGGCAGGGTGGAAGGTCACCAATCGACGTTCAGCCCATCCTCAGTCCAGTTCCTGACCCCATGGGAGGCGCAGTGGGCAGACGACGACACTAGTCCTTCATCGTGATTTGGATATCATCCAAGATGTGTATACACAGACGAGGTCTTATTCCACCCCAGAGTTGGGGTAAGCCGGGACAGAACAAAAAGAAAACAGGTCTGTACTGCTACCAGCAAGCACGTCACTCTGTGAAACATAGAAACAGAAAAAGAAAAGAAAGAAAATTGCAAAGAAATTTATAATAATCCGGTTTTGTACATGTCGACCTAGAAGAGAGATGGATCAATAAAGAATAGGAACAATAACTATATACATGAGAAAATTTACAACATCTAATAAAATACTACGCAAATATATACAGGAAGATTAAAACAATAACTATATACATGAAAAAGAAAAAAAAAGAAAAAATACAGCCAGCGACATGTAAAATGAGGTAATCTCGTCGTCCGTTAAGGCCAGGAGCAACACCTGGCATTATAAAGCTATTGAGTTTAATCTAATTCTCGACTCTAAGATCAGACCATCTCTCAACCCAGATCTTTGTGTACTTCCTCAGACACTCGAAATTCACCTTATTCGAAACGAGATCCGAATTACAAACCGGTCTCGTTGATACATTTAAACCAGCCAATAATTCATCTCTTGCATCCGTCATTATCTCACAGTGCCACAGAATGTGCTCGGCTGTTTGGTCAGAATTGCCACAAGCGCAGTTTGGATGTGGTGACAAGGAGAGTCTATGTAATCTCCCTCTGAACTCTCCGTGTCCTGAGAGTAGTTATGTAATATGGTGATCCAAATTGATGTGAGCCCCTTCCATTCTGATCTAAACTGATGGGAAGAAGGAGAAAGTCCGTCTTCCCATATTCGATCTATCCCACCGAGTTTGCCACTCCTTGAGTGATAACTCACGCATTTGTTTAAGTAGACCAGGTAGAGTCCCGGCTCCACCCGGCGTAAGAGTTACAACAAGATGGGTGGCAGGAAGTCCCCTGGTCATCTTCTTTTTAGTTAGAACCTCCCTGATCTCTAGATCGATTGACAATATGCCGGCCAAAACAGGCAAAGCGTCCAAAGCTACGGTTCTATAAGCGCCGGAGAGCGCCAACAAGGGGGTTCGCTGACCCCTCTTGAGTGCCGAGAGTATGAGTGAATTCCCCAGACGGTGCTCTCACACAGAGGCAGCATATGAGACTTGAGCCACGTATACTCCCTTGTAAAGTAGTCGCAGCGCAGGGGAACGCAAACCCCACTCGACTGTTGAGATTCTTCTCAACTTCAAGAAGAGGGCCTGGGCCTTGTTGGAGACCTCTTTAACATGTGTTAAAAAACTGGACGATCGATCTAGTGTTACACCAAGATATTTAACGGATTCAGCAAATCGAATGGTGGAGACTCCCATTTTGATGGATGGGTTTCTTGCTCTACTGAGGTAACCCTTCATTAAGAGTCCCACGGTCTTTTGGGGGGCGAAGTTCATCTTATTTCTCTCTACCCAGCTGAGTATTACTCGTAAACCTTCTTCAGCCTTCCCTTCCACTTCCCTTCTGCTGTCCCCCGAGACCAAATACAATTTGTCATCAGCGTAGTCCACCGATGTGCATCCTTCAGGCAAGGGCAACCTGGAGGAATCATCAAAGTTAATGTTCCAATATTTAGGTGCCAAAATGGAGCCTTGTGGGCATCCCTTGTCCACCTTACGGACTATTTTTTGATCTCCAAAAGTGATTTCAATTGTCCTTTCATTTAGATAGTCACAGTTAATTTTGAAAAGATTAGCTGGACATCCTCTATTTTTAACTTTGGTGAGCAACATCGGCCACCACGCATGATCGAAGGCACCAGTGATATCTAAAAAGATTCCAATGACATACCTCTTGGGACAGACCTTCACCCACTCAAGCGCATACATGATGGCGTGCTCCGTAGATTTCCCAGGGACGAAGCCAAATTGCCGCTCAGACGCCGGAGATAGAGTTTGCTGCAGTCTATTACTTATCAAAGCCTCTAAAACTTTGGTGAAAACAGGTAACAATGTTATTGGACGAAAAACCTTTACATCCGTCTTTGGTTTGTCGTTTCCCTTTGGGATTATCTTGAGCACGCCTCTCTTCCATTCTGTGGGGAAAATTCCTCTACGCAAGCATGTCTCCATAACCTGGAACAACTCTTCCTTGGCATGGATCCAGACATTCTTCGCTATTATTCCATTAAGCCGATCGTGCCCTGGTGCCTTCTTTGGACCTAAACCCTTAATTATAACATCAATTTCAGCTTTGGTTACAGTTAATATACTATCCTCCTGGGCAAGAATTCTAGGTGGGAGCCGTGACAGAGCTCTTATCTGTTTATGGTGGTCGTTTTCCCCGTTGACTGAATCTAGCGGAACTAATTTACCCAGAAAAGTGTTAAGAGTGGTAGTCACATCAGTACTCTCAGAGTTCCCATTGGGATTATCCGATATAATACTAGTCAAATACCGGTCAGATCCTTTCCCCGTTTTTTCAATAGCGCTGTGGATTTCCCACGGGTTGGCGTTACCCACTTGGTTTACCCAATTATGCCATGCAGTTCATTTTGCCGAGAGGATAGCATGCTTGAAGGCTCTCCTGGCTCCAGAGACACGACCCTTAAGAAGAGTGATCATATCTTGCGTACCATCACTCCTCTTAAGGGAGCCAAGTGCCCTGAAAGCCCACTTATATTCACCCTTCAGCAAAGTCAACTCACTCGACCACCACGGCGTCCTAATAACAGTTTTCGGGTTTGTATGCGCCGGAGCAATTGTAATGCTCGCAACAATGACGCGCAAAAAACGCATTATTAGAAGCGGACTCGTTCTTGAATATAACTAAATATTACGCGCAGCCAATTCACCATCATGTTTCAAAATTTTAAGTTAAACTTTGCTCGATGGAACCACGCTTCCGTCGAATTCCCAAGTGTCTCACATAACAACAACAGTACCGCCGCCCTTTGGGGCGCGGGCAAAACCAGCTCGGCGTGATGTTCTCTACCTCATGACAAGGCGAACCAGTAAGCACCTTCGTTATAATCCACTTCCGTTGTTCAAGACAGTAAATTCCGTGTTATAATTCCCCGTTTCACCCGGTCGTCCTAGAGAGAGGAAGAGAGAGTTAGATTCTGTTCTACCATGAGTTTCTTTAAAAAATGTTAAATAATAATATTAATAATACAAGGGAGAGTAGTACAATTTCGCATTTATTATATATGGATGACATAAAATTATTTTCGAATTCTGAACAAAATTTAGAGAAAATGATCGAGGTAGTTAAAAACTTTTCAGATGATATCAAAATGACTTTTGGTTTAGATAAATGTAGAACGATCCATATAGAGAAAGGCAAAATTGTAGATGGGGACGAGAGTATATTTAGAAATTTCCAAATTACTAGTATGAAAAGGGATGAGGTTTATAAGTATTTAGGATACCCACAATCAAATAGATTAGACCATACTAGTATTAAAAATGATATAAGGATTAAATTTCAAACTAGGATCAGGAAAATTTTAAAATGCAATCTATCTGCTAAAAATTTAGTAAAAGCAATAAATAATTGGGCAATACCTCTATTAACGTACTCATTTGGCATAATTAAATGGTCTAATACAGATTTAGATAACTTAGAAAGATTAATTAGAACTACACTAACAAAATTTAATTGCCATCATCCAAATTCAGCTATAGAACGAGTTAATTTACCTAGAAATTTAGGAGGTAGAGGCATAGTCAAAATAAATTCTTTGAAAAATAATCAGGTAGAAATGCTAAGAACTTTTTTCCATAGGAAAGCTCATAGCTCAGAAATGCACAAAATAATTTGCAAGGCAGATAGAAATATTACACCTTTAAATTTATACGATGAGAATGCCAACATTTTTATAAATCCCAACCAGGAACTATTAGATTCCTGGTCAAATAAAATTTTACACGCAAAACACTTCAATTATCTCAACCAAACGTATGTTGACAAATTTTCGTCAAACAAATGGTTGAGTATTGGAGAGTTGAGCGCAGAAATAGAAGGATTTATGCTTGCCATTCAGGATAGAGTCATTAATACTAAAAATTATAGAAAGCATATAATCAAAGATAGAAATCAAATTGATGATTTGTGTAGAAAATGTTTGGCTTTTCCGGAAACTATAGAACATATTATATCGGGATGTTCTATATTAGCACCGTCCGAGTATACATTTAGGCACAATCAAGTTTTAAAAATAATTCACCAAAATTTGGTAATTAAACATAACTTGATTGACTGCCGTAATATAGTACCATATTATGAATACGAACCAAATTCATTTTTAGAAAACGAATTTTATAAAATATATTATGATAAAACTATACTGACAGATCGAACGATTAGTCATAATAGACCCGATATAGTTTTACATGACAAAATTAAAAAAATAACTTATATCATTGATGTCGCTATTCCAAATTCCTGTAACATTCAAAAATCTGTTAATGAAAAAATAAGAAAATACACAGATTTAGGAAACGAAATAAAAAAAATTTGGCATTCTCAGACTATAAAAATATTACCATTCGTTATTTCGGCTACTGGCATTATACCTAGCTGTCTCATTAAAAATTTAGGCGTATTAGATCTATCAAAAAATTTATATATAAAGATGCAAAAGTCGGTCATTTTGAATACATGTAGGATAACGAAAGATTTTTTAAATATTTATGTTGAGGGATCAGTAGGATTTATAGGCCCTGTTAGAAGTTCTACCGAGCCGAACCCTCTGATATGAAAATATCTGGAGTCGGTGAATTTTTTTTTCCCATTTGATCTCTGGTGAGTTGACATGTTGTTGTTCTTGTATTGTTTTGTATTTATTTTACTTATGTAATGCACTTGCATAGTGTTGATTGACTAGCTGATCATTTGTGGAAAAGTGAGTGGAAGGGTTTAGTTTTTCCTATGGGGAAGATTTAACCCGGACAACAAAATCGGAAGCATAAAAATAAATATCTTTATTGTGACAAATTTTCAAACTATAACTATGGAAATACATGTAAGACTGTTTTGTGTACATTGGTTTATAAATTAGAAGAGTATATAATTTTATCAATGGAAATTAATATATAAACAGTAGGTAAAATAAATGTAAATAATAGAAATGTTAATGTAGTTATAGGTGGTGATGTCAATGTATCTGGAATGACTGTAGTTTCTCCCGACGTCTTATCAAACTTTTGTAGTGTAGTTTCTTCTCTTGGCTCAAGAATTTCGGATTGCATGGGTCTGTCCGTTATAAAGAACTGAAGAAAATCTTCCTCTTTAAATATATTTTCATCTATGGGCCATATTCCACAAGATTTGAAACCACCTGTAATGTTTAGTGAAAATTTGTAACGGCTCATCACGTCTTTGTAATTGCTAAAAAAGACGTAACATTTGCTTTATTAAAGCTTGAAGCTCTAGCCAAGCTCGTTGCTTCCGGATTGCTTAATGATAAATCAGGCCATCTTTTTTTGAATCCACGTATCCATTCAAGACCTGTTTTTCATGCTGAATCCAAGATTCGGGAATAATTATCTTGTTGGCTATTGCAAATTGAAAAGCAAGCTTTCTAGTTGTAAGCTTGCTAAGACCAGACCAAAGTGAAGATACGCTGCTTTTCCAGGTAAACGTGTAGTTGTGATTCTTCTACCTGGGTAAATACCTTCTTAACTGAATAATTTGGAGGACGGATATCAAAAACTGCTTAAGGAGAACTTCTAACCTTGAAGACATAATTAAATAGTGTTGACTTTGTGATCTTCCATTTCGTAGCTGTCACTCTGATAGATGTTCCATTTTAAACCTCTTGCACAGCTTTCTTCAGACTTTCTGGGCAAACATCAGCTCTTTTGCAACCTGACTTGCTTCTCGACACTGAAAAAAATACTTTCATACTTTATACTATAACACTTTTATATACACACGTATATAAACACACGTTTGGACGCGTCCAAAGGTACACGCAAAGCGCTGTCCATAGGTACAACAACCAATGATTTACCAAAAAATAAAATTTGAAGTTATGCATACAAGAAGAGTGTAATAACGTGGTTTCTGAGTAGATTCTGAGCTATATGTTACATTAGCCCACTCGGTAGAAAACATAATTACATATTCACAAAAACGAAAACAAAAACTGTAAAATACTTACTGTTTTCTTCAAAAAATACTCAAATTGTCACTAAAATTACACTAAAAAGAATTGGAGAGTTTTGACACATTAGTATTGCCAGTTTATAAATGTACTATCCCGATTATTTTTATAGAGATTTTTAGAAGATTTCTTGCCATAGAAATCAGAAGTGTCCAAAGGTACATGCGTCCATAGGTACAACACTTGACCCTACTACTATGATCGTTTGTATAAACCCTTTGTTATTTTTGTTTCTTTGTCGCACCTCACCGTGTAATGTATATAAATTGTACTCATATTTTGTACGTATCTTCTCTGGAACTGATATCATTCCAGTCAAGAGACTTTTTCCGCCTCCCAAACAATTTATGCTCCCGGAGTCATGACCCTGGACATTGATTGTTAGTCTTACCATTCTGACACTTACGACACTAAATACATAACTATTTTTTGTCATAACTACCACCAAAAGTCACGTACAACATTATTTTGTAAATATTTTTTTTTCTCTCATGTTCTTCACATTGTTCTTCACATTGTCTTTCACATTTTTTCTTTCACATTTATTCTTTCACATTTGTTCTTTCATTTTTGTTTGTCACATTTGTTCCAATGGGTTCCATCGTACATAAAACAATGTCCCTTTGCAACATACACCCAATTGAGTTGAATGTTCTACCCCTGTAATTTGTAATCATAATGCGGGTATAAATTCCAGTTCGGTATCGTCATTTGATTCAAGATACACAGGTGTAACAGGTAAAAGTTACAATTACCTTGTTTAAAGTTTTTTCAGTTTTCCTAAAAAATTGAATGGCGCTCAACATTCCCATTTGCTCTAATTTGTTTTTTCAGAATTTTATATAGACTCTAATCTAACTCTAATCAGTTCTAATCCTACCTCGGTCGCGCAAACAGTGTCTTGCGCCGGAGCATTCTGGAGGAGGCCCACCACTTCCCCGCCCTGTTTTAGGTACTGATGGTACCCCTTAAGAGCTCTCGCAAGGACGCAAATTTTTTTTGATACAACGAGTCTTCATTTAAAATTTCAAAACAAGACCTCCAAAATGTCCATGCATACAATGTTATTTGCAGTATGCAAGTGCTGCGTATTAGTAACTTGTTAATAAGATCTATTCTATTTTGTTAGTTTAAACAAATCATATGTACAAAGTATCAACAAATCAAATAATAATTCACAGCCACCTGCAACATTGGTAAAGTGTGCGCCTCTTTGTGTGGTGGGGGGTGTCGTCGCCCGCTCACAAGCAGACCTAGGGAGAGAAAACAGGGCATTGGATAGGTTTCACGGGGACCAGGTTCCGCGCCCTTGAGCCAGGAAACCGGTTGTGCCTCGACGAAAAATGTGAGTTGGGGTTGGGAAAAAAAATCCCAAGGACCCTGAGGAGAAAGCGTCGGAGTACCTGGAGGCAGGGTGGAAGGTCACCAATCGACGTTCAGCCCATCCTCAGTCCAGTTCCTGACCCCATGGGAGGCGCAGTGGGCAGACGACGACACTAGTCCTTCATCGTGATTTGGATATCATCCAAGATGTGTATACACAGACGAGGTCTTATTCCACCCCAGAGTTGGGGTAAGCCGGGACAGAACAAAAAGAAAACAGGTCTGTACTGCTACCAGCAAGCACGTCACTCTGTGAAACATAGAAACAGAAAAAGAAAAGAAAGAAAATTGCAAAGAAATTTATAATAATCCGGTTTTGTACATGTCGACCTAGAAGAGAGATGGATCAATAAAGAATAGGAACAATAACTATATACATGAGAAAATTTACAACATCTAATAAAATACTACGCAAATATATACAGGAAGATTAAAACAATAACTATATACATGAAAAAGAAAAAAAAAGAAAAAATACAGCCAGCGACATGTAAAATGAGGTAATCTCGTCGTCCGTTAAGGCCAGGAGCAACACCTGGCATTATAAAGCTATTGAGTTTAATCTAATTCTCGACTCTAAGATCAGACCATCTCTCAACCCAGATCTTTGTGTACTTCCTCAGACACTCGAAATTCACCTTATTCGAAACGAGATCCGAATTACAAACCGGTCTCGTTGATACATTTAAACCAGCCAATAATTCATCTCTTGCATCCGTCATTATCTCACAGTGCCACAGAATGTGCTCGGCTGTTTGGTCAGAATTGCCACAAGCGCAGTTTGGATGTGGTGACAAGGAGAGTCTATGTAATCTCCCTCTGAACTCTCCGTGTCCTGAGAGTAGTTATGTAATATGGTGATCCAAATTGATGTGAGCCCCTTCCA
This sequence comes from Hesperophylax magnus, assembly GCA_026573805.1. Taxonomy (NCBI): domain Eukaryota; kingdom Metazoa; phylum Arthropoda; class Insecta; order Trichoptera; family Limnephilidae; genus Hesperophylax; species Hesperophylax magnus. The sequence goes on along the minus strand of JAIUSX010000180.1, from coordinate 368,943 downwards.
TTCTGATCTAAACTGATGGGAAGAAGGAGAAAGTCCGTCTTCCCATATTCGATCTATCCCACCGAGTTTGCCACTCCTTGAGTGATAACTCACGCATTTGTTTAAGTAGACCAGGTAGAGTCCCGGCTCCACCCGGCGTAAGAGTTACAACAAGATGGGTGGCAGGAAGTCCCCTGGTCATCTTCTTTTTAGTTAGAACCTCCCTGATCTCTAGATCGATTGACAATATGCCGGCCAAAACAGGCAAAGCGTCCAAAGCTACGGTTCTATAAGCGCCGGAGAGCGCCAACAAGGGGGTTCGCTGACCCCTCTTGAGTGCCGAGAGTATGAGTGAATTCCCCAGACGGTGCTCTCACACAGAGGCAGCATATGAGACTTGAGCCACGTATACTCCCTTGTAAAGTAGTCGCAGCGCAGGGGAACGCAAACCCCACTCGACTGTTGAGATTCTTCTCAACTTCAAGAAGAGGGCCTGGGCCTTGTTGGAGACCTCTTTAACATGTGTTAAAAAACTGGACGATCGATCTAGTGTTACACCAAGATATTTAACGGATTCAGCAAATCGAATGGTGGAGACTCCCATTTTGATGGATGGGTTTCTTGCTCTACTGAGGTAACCCTTCATTAAGAGTCCCACGGTCTTTTGGGGGGCGAAGTTCATCTTATTTCTCTCTACCCAGCTGAGTATTACTCGTAAACCTTCTTCAGCCTTCCCTTCCACTTCCCTTCTGCTGTCCCCCGAGACCAAATACAATTTGTCATCAGCGTAGTCCACCGATGTGCATCCTTCAGGCAAGGGCAACCTGGAGGAATCATCAAAGTTAATGTTCCAATATTTAGGTGCCAAAATGGAGCCTTGTGGGCATCCCTTGTCCACCTTACGGACTATTTTTTGATCTCCAAAAGTGATTTCAATTGTCCTTTCATTTAGATAGTCACAGTTAATTTTGAAAAGATTAGCTGGACATCCTCTATTTTTAACTTTGGTGAGCAACATCGGCCACCACGCATGATCGAAGGCACCAGTGATATCTAAAAAGATTCCAATGACATACCTCTTGGGACAGACCTTCACCCACTCAAGCGCATACATGATGGCGTGCTCCGTAGATTTCCCAGGGACGAAGCCAAATTGCCGCTCAGACGCCGGAGATAGAGTTTGCTGCAGTCTATTACTTATCAAAGCCTCTAAAACTTTGGTGAAAACAGGTAACAATGTTATTGGACGAAAAACCTTTACATCCGTCTTTGGTTTGTCGTTTCCCTTTGGGATTATCTTGAGCACGCCTCTCTTCCATTCTGTGGGGAAAATTCCTCTACGCAAGCATGTCTCCATAACCTGGAACAACTCTTCCTTGGCATGGATCCAGACATTCTTCGCTATTATTCCATTAAGCCGATCGTGCCCTGGTGCCTTCTTTGGACCTAAACCCTTAATTATAACATCAATTTCAGCTTTGGTTACAGTTAATATACTATCCTCCTGGGCAAGAATTCTAGGTGGGAGCCGTGACAGAGCTCTTATCTGTTTATGGTGGTCGTTTTCCCCGTTGACTGAATCTAGCGGAACTAATTTACCCAGAAAAGTGTTAAGAGTGGTAGTCACATCAGTACTCTCAGAGTTCCCATTGGGATTATCCGATATAATACTAGTCAAATACCGGTCAGATCCTTTCCCCGTTTTTTCAATAGCGCTGTGGATTTCCCACGGGTTGGCGTTACCCACTTGGTTTACCCAATTATGCCATGCAGTTCATTTTGCCGAGAGGATAGCATGCTTGAAGGCTCTCCTGGCTCCAGAGACACGACCCTTAAGAAGAGTGATCATATCTTGCGTACCATCACTCCTCTTAAGGGAGCCAAGTGCCCTGAAAGCCCACTTATATTCACCCTTCAGCAAAGTCAACTCACTCGACCACCACGGCGTCCTAATAACAGTTTTCGGGTTTGTATGCGCCGGAGCAATTGTAATGCTCGCAACAATGACGCGCAAAAAACGCATTATTAGAAGCGGACTCGTTCTTGAATATAACTAAATATTACGCGCAGCCAATTCACCATCATGTTTCAAAATTTTAAGTTAAACTTTGCTCGATGGAACCACGCTTCCGTCGAATTCCCAAGTGTCTCACATAACAACAACAGTACCGCCGCCCTTTGGGGCGCGGGCAAAACCAGCTCGGCGTGATGTTCTCTACCTCATGACAAGGCGAACCAGTAAGCACCTTCGTTATAATCCACTTCCGTTGTTCAAGACAGTAAATTCCGTGTTATAATTCCCCGTTTCACCCGGTCGTCCTAGAGAGAGGAAGAGAGAGTTAGATTCTGTTCTACCATGAGTTTCTTTAAAAAATGTTAAATAATAATATTAATAATACAAGGGAGAGTAGTACAATTTCGCATTTATTATATATGGATGACATAAAATTATTTTCGAATTCTGAACAAAATTTAGAGAAAATGATCGAGGTAGTTAAAAACTTTTCAGATGATATCAAAATGACTTTTGGTTTAGATAAATGTAGAACGATCCATATAGAGAAAGGCAAAATTGTAGATGGGGACGAGAGTATATTTAGAAATTTCCAAATTACTAGTATGAAAAGGGATGAGGTTTATAAGTATTTAGGATACCCACAATCAAATAGATTAGACCATACTAGTATTAAAAATGATATAAGGATTAAATTTCAAACTAGGATCAGGAAAATTTTAAAATGCAATCTATCTGCTAAAAATTTAGTAAAAGCAATAAATAATTGGGCAATACCTCTATTAACGTACTCATTTGGCATAATTAAATGGTCTAATACAGATTTAGATAACTTAGAAAGATTAATTAGAACTACACTAACAAAATTTAATTGCCATCATCCAAATTCAGCTATAGAACGAGTTAATTTACCTAGAAATTTAGGAGGTAGAGGCATAGTCAAAATAAATTCTTTGAAAAATAATCAGGTAGAAATGCTAAGAACTTTTTTCCATAGGAAAGCTCATAGCTCAGAAATGCACAAAATAATTTGCAAGGCAGATAGAAATATTACACCTTTAAATTTATACGATGAGAATGCCAACATTTTTATAAATCCCAACCAGGAACTATTAGATTCCTGGTCAAATAAAATTTTACACGCAAAACACTTCAATTATCTCAACCAAACGTATGTTGACAAATTTTCGTCAAACAAATGGTTGAGTATTGGAGAGTTGAGCGCAGAAATAGAAGGATTTATGCTTGCCATTCAGGATAGAGTCATTAATACTAAAAATTATAGAAAGCATATAATCAAAGATAGAAATCAAATTGATGATTTGTGTAGAAAATGTTTGGCTTTTCCGGAAACTATAGAACATATTATATCGGGATGTTCTATATTAGCACCGTCCGAGTATACATTTAGGCACAATCAAGTTTTAAAAATAATTCACCAAAATTTGGTAATTAAACATAACTTGATTGACTGCCGTAATATAGTACCATATTATGAATACGAACCAAATTCATTTTTAGAAAACGAATTTTATAAAATATATTATGATAAAACTATACTGACAGATCGAACGATTAGTCATAATAGACCCGATATAGTTTTACATGACAAAATTAAAAAAATAACTTATATCATTGATGTCGCTATTCCAAATTCCTGTAACATTCAAAAATCTGTTAATGAAAAAATAAGAAAATACACAGATTTAGGAAACGAAATAAAAAAAATTTGGCATTCTCAGACTATAAAAATATTACCATTCGTTATTTCGGCTACTGGCATTATACCTAGCTGTCTCATTAAAAATTTAGGCGTATTAGATCTATCAAAAAATTTATATATAAAGATGCAAAAGTCGGTCATTTTGAATACATGTAGGATAACGAAAGATTTTTTAAATATTTATGTTGAGGGATCAGTAGGATTTATAGGCCCTGTTAGAAGTTCTACCGAGCCGAACCCTCTGATATGAAAATATCTGGAGTCGGTGAATTTTTTTTTCCCATTTGATCTCTGGTGAGTTGACATGTTGTTGTTCTTGTATTGTTTTGTATTTATTTTACTTATGTAATGCACTTGCATAGTGTTGATTGACTAGCTGATCATTTGTGGAAAAGTGAGTGGAAGGGTTTAGTTTTTCCTATGGGGAAGATTTAACCCGGACAACAAAATCGGAAGCATAAAAATAAATATCTTTATTGTGACAAATTTTCAAACTATAACTATGGAAATACATGTAAGACTGTTTTGTGTACATTGGTTTATAAATTAGAAGAGTATATAATTTTATCAATGGAAATTAATATATAAACAGTAGGTAAAATAAATGTAAATAATAGAAATGTTAATGTAGTTATATGTTAAGGTTTATCATAGCCCGCCTCACTAGGCTTAGCCTGTGTTGAGGCAGCTATCTACCAAGTTTATTTATAGTACTATAACGTACCTACAATTATATAAAAATATGAACACTGAATAGTTAGGTAGCATCAATATCAATACATCATATACCAAGTTCGTTTCTAGTCCTAATAATATACCTACAATTATATGAAAATACATACAATAATTAGGTTGCATCAATGACTTCGAATTTGGATGAGTGCACCGGTAAAGGCCCTATCATTACTTTTAATCCAAATTTTTACGCTATCTTTGAAATTTTTTTGTGAATGACATGTTTTTGTTTTATCAGGAAGAATGTTATAAAGTCTAGTCGCAAGATATCTAAAATTTCGTTGTCCAAAAGTAGTGTGCGTTACAGGAATTTGAAGTAAGTTTTTGTTATTGCTTCGAGTACAGCGAGTATTAGATCTTTTTTAGTAGTATGTATGTTTATTTGTGTATAGGTGAGTGAGTATTGTTTTTGCGTATGTCTGCCGAACATCAAACACATTCATAATTTTGAAGATCAAGTTCGAGTCAGTAATTAGAGGAAGCCTAAGAATTATTTTTATAATAGTTTTCTGTGCCCTTATGATTGGGTCTAGTGCAGATGAAGTTCCACCTCCCCACGCTATGATACCATACTCAATAATAGATTGACAGAGTGCAAAATGAAACATTTTCAGGTGTTGTAAGTTGAGGAAGTTTCGTATCGTTCTGAAGAAGTGAATGGTTTTTCTTATTTTGTTTGCAATACTTTGAGTGTGAAGATTCCATTTGAAGTATGGATCAATGGTGAGGCCGAGGTACTTTATCTGAGCAGTGCGCTCAATGTAGAGACACTGACAACATTCTTCAGAATTCAAACATGTGTGTATTCTAATAGAGGCATCGTCATGAGGTTGACCTGTAATATTAATGCTTGATTCGATGTATTTGGTTTTCTCGGCATTCAGTGTGAGCGTATTTGTATCCAACCACTTTTTTACAATGCTTATGTCCGTTTCAGCTTTTTTGTAGACAGCTGGCCAAGTGTCAGCTTCAAACAGAAGAACAGTGTCATCGGCAAAACTAACTATTTTCCCCTGAATATTAATGTTACATAAGTCGTTAATATACACCAGGAACAAAATCGGTCCTTATACGCTTCCTTGTGGTATACCATAATTAGTTGAGCAGGTGTTGCTTAATATAATATTTATTTTAACTTGTTGCTTACGCCCATTAAGGTAGCTTTTAAAGAAGTTCGTTGTCCGCAATACCGATTTTTTCAAGTTTATTTGTTAATTTACTGTGCGATATGGTATCAAAGGCTTTAGATAGGTCTAAGAAGATTGAAATACATTTTTTGCTTTTATCAAGGTTTTTAACCATGAAATCAGTGACAGCAGCAATAGCGTCTGAGGTACTCTTGTTTTCTTGAAACCCATATTGATTTTCTGAAATCAGTTTATGGCTCACGAGAAATTTTACCAACTGTGCATTGATAACCTTTTCAAATACTTTAGATAGACTAGTTAGTAGAGTTATTGGTCTGTAGTTGTTTATGTCTGTCTTGTTACCTGTTTTATGTATAGGAATAACAATACCTTGTTTCAGGTTTGAGGGGAAGTGGCCCTGAGTGATACTAGAGTTTATTAAGTGTTCAAGGGGCAATGCAATTTTTGTAGACAGCGTTTTTAAAATCTTGGTTGATAATCCATCAACTCCGGCACTAGACGTGTTTTTTAGGGAATTAATTATTTTTAGAATCTCTTCCCCAGACACTTTTTGAAAGTTAAATCTTCTTTGAGAAAATTGAAGTCCTATTTCAGAAGTTTGAGCATTCCCACAATTTGGTAGACGAGAAGCAAGATGTGATCCAATATTAATAAAAAAATTATTGATGTGATCCGCAACGAGCTTTGGGTTTTTTAAGGTATCAATAATTTCTCCATCAATGCAGAGTTTACTTATGTCTTGTTTGTCTTAAGTGTTTTGTGTATTTGTGGCTTCTCTTAAAATTTGCCATATTTTTTTGGGATCGTTGTTGCTTTCTTTGATTTTGACTCCGTAATAGATTTCTTTTGCCTTTCTGATGACGTCACCGCACGTATTTCTGTATCTTTTGTAGATGTTTATTGCTATTATGTCATATGGATTTTCTTTCACTTTTTTGTGTAGTGCGTTTCTTCTACGAATGCAGTTGATGATTGAATGACTTATCCATGATTTCAAGGGTTTAATTTTGTTTGGAATTTTTTTTGACAAAATTGTGGTATTATTACCTAATTCATTTTTCAGAAAGTCAACAAAATATATCCATGCATCATCTGAGTTTTTTATTTGGAAAAGCTCTTGCCAAGATTTATTTTTAATTGAGGCTTTTAAATTTTCAAAGTTAATATTATTGTATATAAGAGACTGATCTCGTCTATTTTTTGTGGTGTCGGATTGCAAAGTAAAGATTGTTGTGTGGTGATCTGTAATTGTTGATTTGTAAATGATGCTTTTGTTTTGTTTATTAGTTTTGACCATTATGTGATCAATACATGAAGTTGATTCATTGACTATTCTTGTTGGTGTATTGATGGTACTAATTAATCCACGGAATTCTAACATGTTCAGGTAGTCATGACATTGGTGATGTGAAATGTTTGGGAGTATGTTGATATTTAAATCTCCCATAATTATCATTTTTTTAGTATGGGAAAGATTGGATAATATGTTATTAAGACTATTTAGAAATGGTGTAATATTACGATTCGAAGGAGAGCGGTATATTGCTAGAATGCAAGTGTCATTATTGTTTGTTATTTGCAAACAGTTCGCGCCAATAATGTCTATTTCCGTTAAAATGGGGTTAAGATCATTTTTTGTGTATATCACGACTCCATCGTTCTGGCTATCATGTTTTGTCGAATTGAAGGAAGAGTAGTGATTTTTTAATTTTGGAGTATAAATGTTTGACAACCAACATTCCGTGAGAATAATTATATCAAAGTCTATATTAAGGTGGTTAAGCTGTATCTGGAGTTCGTTAAAGTTTTTATTAATTGACCTAATATTTTGGTGCATAATTGTAGTGTTTTTTACCTCTGCTATAAGATATTTGCAAATTTTGGCATCTGAAGTAGTAAAAGGGTTGATTTGATCACCATGTTCTGCATACATGCGATTAAAGTTAATAGCCAATATAAAATTTATACTAAACAAAAAAAAGAATTGTTTAATTCCCTTGAATGAGAGCTCCACTAATCCGTGGCCATCACTGGGGGTTTCAACCTTTCATTGCTTGTGCAGGAGTTCATTATTGTTACAGTGCAAAAATAAGCATAAAAGATATGACTCACCAATATTGGGGGAATCGACCCAGTGAATGACCGGTAAAAGTGGGACTCTCAATCAAAGAAACTAATCAATTTTTTTAAGATCATCCGAATGTTTGATGTAGTGTATTTGTCTATCGCCGTCATTTTTCCTAATCATTATTTTACAGTCTTTGTACCAGACATATTTGAAGCCCATTTCTTTTGCCCTTGTTTTAGACCTCCGCAGAAGATCTTTGAAATAGGGACCATGGATTTCACCAACAAAAATCTTCTGGAATCCGTCTCCTTGTGCTGTAATTGTATTAAGTTGCCTTTTGTTCAGTAGAATTTGTCGTCTTTTTTGGGGGTTAGTAAATCTGACGTGGAGTTTTGGGGGGACTCCAGGTCGTCGGTCCGGAATTTTCTTAATGTCGAGGATGTCATCGCCTTTTAATTCGATTCCTGAGACTGCGGCCACCCGTTTAATCATTTCTGCAGGCTGCTCACCCTCTTTTACTTCGATCCCTGTAAATTCAAGGGTGTCTTCATGAGTTACTTGCTCCACTTCTGCCAGTCTGACTTCCAGGCTCTTTATTATTCTGTCCTTTTCCGTTAGCTCTTTTCTCATTAATTCAACTTCCGAAACCAGTTTGATAATGGTCTCCATCTTAAGATGAATGTCATCGTACTGACGGCTGATGAAGTCCCTTGTGTTTCTGGTTTCTTGATTTTCTTCATCTATTTTCTTTATTATTGCTTGTTTAAATAATTCCAATTTTTTTTCCATTTTCATCTCAATTTTTTCCAGCAGATTGTCGAAGTTTAAAACGTAGGGCTCAGATGAAAGGTTAGCAGCTGTCGTTTGTCCTTTGCTTCTCAGATTTTTTTCTGAATTTGCCATTTTGGTAGACACTGTAGGTCAAACACTGCCTCTATTACCCTTTTGGTTGACTTGAGATGTACTGTTAATTTTTCGATTTTAAAATACTGATAATTATTTATTCACTGGTCAATCACTGACAAATCGAACACTGACTTAGTAAAACTAACAATTCTCATCGGATTTGACACATCCACGGGGAAATTTTCTCGCTGTACCAGATTGTTAACTATTTATTTCGGGAGCAGATCAGAACACAGCTGTCACTCGATTATAGGTATTGTTGTATGATAAATATACCTGTGTTCTTCATATTCATGAGTAATTATTGCTTTTACCTTTCCAATCCCTGACCGATGGACGAAGAAATGAACTGGAAAGTTCCTCACCCCTGATGGATTCTAGTTCTCATCTGCCTACCTTTTTACACTGAGCTAGCAAATTACATTACACCCTGGTTCAATTCCAAGAGGGGTATAACCGACACTTAGCAATACATTATACGATACGTCTACTTGTTCGTTGTTATCCAATATATTTGCGACATAATCCGTGAACACCATTAAGTTCGTTGTTGTAGATCTGCCTTCCCTTAACCCATGCTGCTGATTTATGAGAAAAGGTTTTACTTTACTATAGATATGTTTTTGTATAATAAGTTCGAATAATTTGGCCGGTGCCGAAAGGATCGCCATAGGTTTATAGTTCGATACATTTGATTAATCGCCGCTTTTGTGTAGGGGCGTGACCTTTGATATTTTCCAACGGTCGGGGAATTTACCAGAATTTAGAGAAATATTAAATAAATGTAAGAGAGGTGACATTAACGGGTCAGCATATCCTTTCAGAAGAATTGTATTAATAAAGTCTGGTCCGACAGATTTTTTTGGTTTAAGTTTATTTCCTACCGCTAGGAAATCGTTTTTATCTACATGTACAATGTCAACATTTTGAGTTAATGAAGAGTAACCTTCGGGAGTATAGGAGTCAAATTCAGCACTTTGATCACCATATACTGACTTAAAGTATTTTTGAAATGCTTCCGGAATATCGGGCCCTGTATGTGTCTGTCCGTTCCATAATACTTGCTTTAAAAACCCGCCGTCTTTCCTCTTTCCGGAAACAAAATTTCCAGAAGGATTTTGGATCACTTTTAAAGTTGATTTCGATATTTTTAATGTATTCCTTGTATGCAATATTTATACAACATTTGATTTTAGATCTTAGAACGCAAAACTTTTCCCGATCTCCTACCGAACCGGTGCGCTTCCAGTTTCTGTGACGTTTGTCTTTCTTTTTCAAGTCCCTAAGAATCTCACCATTCAACCACTTTGGGTGATTGCAACAATAAAATTTGGTTGTCATCAGTTGTTTTGTTTTGCTCTATCTAAAAATAAATTTTTACCATTCTTTTTTGTTTTCTGGCAAAAAAAAGTAGAGTGTGTTGTGCCTTGAGGTGTCTTCTCCCTCCTGATCTTCCAGGAGTCACTTTTCGCTGCTGATTTCCAGATATTTATAAATTTTTTTTACTTCTGTCATTTTCCATACTATTATTGTAGTTGTTTACTGTTGTGAATAATGGAGGAGGATTTCCCTCCTGGACCCCCTACAAAGCCCCCAGATCCCTCTCCGGACCCCTCAGATGGGGAAAATGTAGAAATTTTTTGACAGTGATTCTGTCATTTTGACTTCTACCAAAAAAAGGAAATTTACTCTTACTTCCCCAATAAAACTTGACTCGCCTTAGACTTCACAGTTCCCACCAGCTCTTTCTCAACTACCTCTAACAAAATTTTATCCTCCTCATTCCCGTGGCTCATTCATAGTATACGCCCAAAAAACGGAGCAAGTAAAACCATCCACCCTCTTGAATTTGGCAAATTCCTATCAAATAGCAAGAACCTTTCAATCAAGCCTGGAGGTGTAAAAGCCGAGGGTCGCTTCCGAATCTCCGTCGAATTCCTCCCAGGGTCAGCTGTCAACAGTTTCATCAAAAGTATCTTCATTTCATCTAATTCAAAGTTCAAGGCATATATCCCTCTTTTCAATGTCACTCGCATGGGCCTGGTCAGAGGTATCTCGACCGATCTGTCCATCGAAGAAATTTTCTCTTCACTTTCAATCCCCCAACACATTGGCAATCCCATAAAAGCTAGGAGGCTCAATTACAAGGACTCCTCTGAGGGTATAATTTCCTGGAAGCCCTCCTAATCTGTCGTTATTACCTTTGAAGGTCAATCTCTTCCCTCCCATATATATTTATTCTTCAATTCATTACCAGTTGAAATGTATACTTATCCCACCACTCAATGTTTCAATTGCTGCCGTTTCGGTCATACCAAAGCTGCATGCAGATCTCAACCCAGATGTTTTAAATATGGAAAAAACCACGCAGCTGACCAATGTCTTTCTTCCACCTCACCCAAATGTTTTAACTGCTCAGGCTCACATACAGCTTCTTTCCAAGAACAATCTCGCCAAAAAAATATTAAATTTTCTATGGCCTCTCAGAACTTGTCTTTTTTGCAAGCTTCTAAACTATTCCCGCCTGTCAAAAAATCATTTGCTGAGGCTTAATCCAGCAACTCCTCATCCAACCCTCTTCCCTCCTCTACAAAAACTTTTTCTCGTTAATACTAAATTCACATACAAAAACGCTATCTCTAAACCGGCTCCTGGATACGATCAGCAACAAAACAACTCACTGCTCTTAAATCCCAATGGTTCATCTCTTTCAAATGCCACAAATGGGTGTGCAAATAATTATAATCCGTCCTCAATGAACTCTCTAAAACTTTCAGAAAAACTATCCCAAGACAATTCTTCATTTATCCAAAATCTTATTATGCTTCTAATTGACCTTATTTCTTCTCAAACTAATCTACTTTCCAACGCTGCTACTATTATTTCCACATTAAAATCATTTATTCAAAATGACTCTTCAGGAAGTCAGAATACTTCAGTGGAATAGCCAAAGTGCTATTCCTAACAAATCTGATCTCCTTAATCTATTAAATTCCAACTTTATTTCTTTGGCTGCTATCTCGGAGACTTGGTTTACTCCATCCACCCACTTTAATGTGGGAGGGTATTCCTGTCTCCGCGACGACCGCCCGGGAGGTTCGGGAGGAGGTGCTGCCCTTTTTATTAAAAAATCCCTATCATTTTCCCCAATAAATAATATCAAACCCCCAACGCTGACTTCCAAATGGTTGCAGCTAAAATAAAAGACACATCCTTTATTTAAGTCTATCTTCCCCCAACAGCCCACTTCAATCAACAAACTTGGTTCCAAATTGTAAGTCAACTAAGCCCTCCATTCTTTATATTAGGCGATTTTAATGCCCATTCCCCCGTCTGGGGTTCTGCTTTCTCCGACCGAGATGGTCGAAGTGTGATGTATTTCCTAGATCAATCCAACCTTTTCCTTTTGAATGACGAATCTCCTACTAGGATCTCACGCCCCAGCACAAACCCCAGTGCAGTGAATCTCTCGATATGTTCTACTAGTCTGGCTTCTCTCTCCTCGTGGGTGGTGTCCCCCGACCCTTGCTCCAGTGATCATTTCCCGATCACCATTACTTATCAAACTTCTTTCCAATCGGACAAGTCTCATAATTTGACAAAGATTAAAACAAAACACACCAAATGGGATGAATTTAACTCTATGGACAAGTTCCTACTAAATTTAGCCGCCACCGATATATTTTCCGTCAAAGATGACTATAATAACTTCAAATCAATCCTCATAACTGCAATAAATAAATCAAATCCTCCCCCTAAAACTAAATCTCTCAAAAAACTCCCTCCAACTCCCTGGTGGGATGAGGAATGTTCCAAAATAGTAAGAATTCGGAAAGCTAAATCTCTTTCCTATCGTTACAATATGACTATGGAGAACTATCTTATATACAAAAATGCTGAATCCAATGCCAAAAGGGTATTGAGGTCAAAAAAAGATTCGGATTCAGTTCATCTCCTCGGGCCTCTCATTCTAAATGGTGTCACGTAACAAATCAACACGTTTAAAAACTCCCGCGAATTCAAATTAGTTAGCTGTCAGTTGTCACCATTGTTCGCTGTGCGCATGCGTTCGCATTGCACACGGTCAAGTTGGTAAAACTGTACAATGCTCGCGCACGCTGGCTGACGAAATCATCAACGGCCCCACTTAAAATCTAACCTCGGCCTTGACAACATGTGTGCTTTGCAATTAACAAAGATGCTCTCGTAGCGCGCCCAAATAACGGCTATTTTTGTGCAAGTACTTTAAAAACCGGTATCTAATTTTGTACCAATTTGCGATGGAGAATTGCACGCGCAATGGCGCGTACAAAACAGAAGATATCCCGCCATATTAGTGATTCAACATGTACGTGTTGTTCCTCCTGCAATTCATGTAAGCTGATTAATCACCATTTCTCCACATGTGCCTTTATGATTAGAATCGTGTCAACATCCAGGCTTGCCAGCCAGAACACTTAACTATAGAGAGAGATTGTTCCTAACAAACAGCTAGAAATATTTAGGATGTTAATAACCCTTCTCATTTGTGTATCTGTAATGTAATTGTGCTTGTGAATATACTTTCATACTCCCATTTTGTGTTTCTTTTGACGAATATGGAGTGGTCTACTTGGCATTTGTTCCCCGTGTAAAAGCCCGTTGGCTGACCTGAAACCTGAAGATATGGAACTCTATTCTCTACCACCTGAGCTAATGCCGAAATGTACGCTGGGTAAGACTCCTTACATTGGCACCTGTACAAAGGCACCTTTTTTACACTGTCGCGCAACATGGGGCTAAAAAATTTTTTTTCTTGTCATCCCTTCATAAGCCAACAATAGACTACCTTATGTTCGTCGAATGAAATTCTATTCATGTACATTATTCATATAACAACATGTGATTTCCATCTCAGCAAATGTCCACAAACTGTTCCGCAAACCATTCTGCGAACCGTTCCACAAACCGTTTTTTTTGGCGCGCTCGCAAAAACTCGCTTCACAAAATGGTGGCCCCGCGTGTTCACACTTTGCCGCGTCACGTGAACAGACACGACAACCGCAAACGAACACAACAGAGTTGTTTTTGTTTCTCAACAAACATAAACATCACGAATTCGTGTTTGTTTATTTTTTTCAAAGCTCATTTCAAAATCGTAATGTCTCCTCTCGTACAGTGAACATTACCAACAAACAAATCACCTTCCTTCAACGAGTTTAAATAAAACACTGGTTTGTCTCAACACTGATTATACATTTATTCCTAATAAATTATAGGTACAACTGTTTTTCCCTCTAGTGTGCAAATCCAAGTGTTAACCTTACAACAGTGTTAACCTTACAACAAGTGTTAACCTTACAACAAGTGAAGTGAAGTGAAAAAGTGAAATTAAATTCATTCCTTTTCTTCAAAATTCTCAATTTCAAATCAGTAAGTACTGGCCAATTTTTTCTCAACAAGTGAATAGTGACTAGTGAAACTAAAAAACACAGTTTTACAAAGCAAAGTCCTGGCCAATTTTTTTTCTCTCAACAAGTGAATAGTGACTAGTGAAACTAAAAAACACAGTCTTACAAAGCAAAGTCCTGGCCAATTTTTTTTCTCACCAAGTGAATAGTGACTAGTGAAACTAAAAAACACAGTTTTACAAAGTCCTGGCCAAATTTTCAAAAAATTCAAATACTTCAAAAATTCCGGAACACAATCGTCTTCTATCTTTTCAAACATCAAGCAAACCTTCAAAATGGACTCACCCACTGTACCTACAGGAATTACATTTGGTGTAATCACCAACATTTTCCAATCAAAAAGAAAAATATTACTCCAAGCTCTTCGTAAAAGGGACCTGTCTCCAACTGACAAATCAAGAAAGTCGCTAATAAATTACGCCTTGTACTTCAACAAGAAATACATCAGGAATTTACGTTTCAATTGCCCCGAACCAGTGGCAGCAAAAATAATTACACCAGTACCACCTGAGTCAAAAAACATACCAGCACCGGTCATTCCACAAAATAAAAGTTACGACCTAACTTCCCGGAAAATTAAATTCAACGGTCGCACCAATGTGGAAAATTTTATTGACAGAATAGAAGAAACTGCCCAAGTCAGAGGAATTCCCATAGAGATCCTACATCGCAACTTTATCGATCTCATTACACCCGAATTACTCTCGTGGCATAAATTACAGAAAAAAAGGGCAGATTCTTGGTTCAAACTAAAATCAGCTCTCATCAGCAGTTTTGGAAAAAAGGAAGCACAGCATAAAATAAAACTATCGCTGTTTGCAATCAAGCAACTTTCGAATGAATCAGTTGCCAACTATATACAAAGAGCTGAATTCACAAACGCCAGGCTGTTTCGGACGACGAACTTTTGCCAGTTATAATTGATGGTCTCCTCCAAAAATATGAGAACATCATTACATCACAAAAAATCCTAAGCATAAACCAACTTAACGACGTATGCCTTTTATTGGAAACATACCAAAACAGAAGAAAAGACTCTAATGATGCGCACGAAATCATCAAACCAAGCAGATCCTCTGGTATCAAACCAGAATATAATGAATGAAAAATCTGCTCATTCTGCAAGAAAACCGGTCATTCTCAAACTACTTGTTTTAAGCAAGCTAATCTCCAAGAACCCCGGGACACCAGAGCATCTAAGAGGCATTCTTCCCAAAACCGCTCTCCACCTCGTGACAATCTACGAGAAATTTTCAAAAAATCAAGACACAATTACGAGAGACTACACGCTCCCAATAAAGTTGTCAAACCTCCACCGGACTTTTCGAAACCCCCTCCAAATTGGGTAAACAAGAAACAAAAAACTAATACCCAACCTCTCTGGAATCCATTTCACTCCAAGGCCTAAAGAATGGATAAAGTGGTTGAGACACGTAAAATACTTCAACCAGGCCTTACATCTTTCAACTGTCAGTTGCAAAGAAGCTCAAGACGGAAGACCCTACGCTCAATTCTCCGTCAATAATGTCATCTTTTCGGGACTTATGGATAGTGGCACATCTATTAGTTGCCTCGGCAATAATTTTTTTTATTATTTTTTTTAAATTTATTTATTTCATCAAAAAATTACAGAATATATATAATATATCATAAGAAAGTTGTATAATTATATGTCAGTTAGAAACAATGAAATTTTTGAAAGAATAATGTTACAATAATACGGCAGTTTCTAATATAAGAAAAAATATATATGAATGTAAGAGTGTTATACAGAAATGGCATAATATACTATATTTTAGGTTGTGCATAACCTGCCTCACTAGGCGAACCTGTATTGAGGCAGAAATTTTAGTTAATTATTTCTCCATTTTGTCTATGGTTTGCTAATATGTAAATGTTAAATATGGGTTCCCATACAGCAATCCATTATTTTAGGTTACATTATTGTTTACATATTGAAGATACAGATAGAATAAGTTTAAACACAATACATACTATAATAACTCAGTGTGACAAGGCATTCGGTTACTTTTCATTATTGTTTGCATTTACACAATACGTATATAGTAAGTTTTAGCACCGTACATACTGCAATAACTGTCAATGACAAGGCGTTTGGGTGAGGGCACCAGTGTAGGCTCGATCATTTGAATAAATCCAAATTTTAACATTTTTTCAAACTCTTTCCGTGTTTGACTCTCTTTAATATTTTCCGGGAGCATGTTGAAGATCTTTGTGGCAAAGTAGCCAAAGCTACGTTGACCAAAGGTGAAAGAATGTGCTGGAACTTGCAACATGTCTTTGTTCGAATTACGCGTAAATCTAAAGTTAGTTTTTTTTTCGTAAAGCACGTGTTTGTTTTTGAACAGATGCATGAGGACAGTTTTTACATAGATCTGTCGAACATCAAATACTCTCATTATGTTGAAAATGAAGTTACTGTTTGCAGTTTGAGGAAGTTTGAGAATAATTTTCATAATTGTTTTCTGCGCCTTTTCAACAGGATCTAGAGCTGATGAAGTACCCCCTCCCCATGCAATGATACCATACTCAATGATAGATTGGGTTAATGCAAAATAAATGGTTTTTAGAATTTTTAAGTTAAGGAAGTTCCTTACGGATCTGAAGAAATGTATTGTTTTCCTAATTTTATTCGCAATGATCTGAGTATGTATATTCCATTTGAGGTATGGGTCAATGGTGAGGCCGAGGTACTTCATCTGTGGAGTTTGCTCTATACAGGGGCACTCATTGCATACATTGGAATTCGTACAGTTATGTATTTTTATGGAGTAATCATCATTAGGTTGGCCTGCAGTATTGATGCTTGAAGTGATATATTTTGTTTTTTTCGTGTTAAGGGTAAGCGTGTTTATATCTAACCATTTTTTTAACTAAGTTAATATTTTTTTCAGCTTTTTTAAATACAGCTGACCAATTGTTGCCTTCAAACAGTAAGACAGTATCGTCAGCAAAGCTAACAATGCTTCCCTCAATTTCAAGGATGCAAAAGTTGTTTATACACAGTAAGAACAGAGTTGGTCCCAATAATAGAATTCCATAGTAAGTTGAGCACTGGTTACTGAGGGTATTATGTATTTTAACCTGTTGTTTGCGTACATTTAGGTAGCTTTTAAAGAAGTTTAGCTCTTTGTCCGTGATGCCGATTTTTTCAAGTTTTTTAATTAGTTTAAAGTGTGATATTGTATCAAAAGCCGTAGAGAGGTATAAAAAGATTGAAATACATTTATTTCCTTTATCAAGGCTTTAACAATGAAGTATGTCACCCTGGCAATGGCATCTGAGGTACTTTTGTTTTTTTGAAAACCATATTGATTTTTTGAAAGTATTTTATGGCTCTCGATGAATTTTAAAAGTTGTGTATTAATAAGGTTTTCAAAAACTTTAGACAAGCTATTCAGTAAAGTAATTGGTCTATAGTTAGTGATATCTGACTTGTTTCCAGATTTGTAGATGGGAATTACGATACTTTGTTTTAGGTTAGAGGGGAAGTAGCCCTGTGTAATACTTAGGTTTATAAGGTATTCTAGTGGCAATGTAATCTCCGAAGACAGCGTTTTAAGGATTTTGGTTGAAATTTCGTCTGATCGAGCAGAAAAAGTGTTTTTTAGAGAATTAATTGTTTTGAGAATTTCTTTCTGTGACACAGTTTGGAATAGAAATTTTGTATTTATGTTATTTGTTTGAACCACTGTATCGGTAGATTGGGTGATTCCGCTCTGGGCAATTTGAGAAGCAAGATTTGGACCGATATTAATAAAAAATTTGTTTACATGATTTGCAACGAGCTTAGGATTTTTTGTGGTTTCAACAATATGTCCATCAATAGAAAGTTTATTTTTGCTCTGTTTCTCTTTTGTAGTTTGCGAGTTTGTGGCTTCTCTAAGTATTTCCCATAATTTTTTGGGATTATTGTTACTTTCTTTAATTCTTTCTGAGTAGTAAATTTCTTTTGCTTTTCTGATGATGTTACAGCACATGTTTCTATATTTTTTATTATAGTTGAATGTTAGTTGGTCATACGGATTTTCTTTGGTTTTTTTGTGTAGCGTGTTTCTTTTGTGAATGCAATTTATAATGGAGTGGTTAATCCATGGTTTCAAGGGTTTCAATTTGTTACTTATATTTTTGGTCATCGTCAGGGTATGGTGGTGTAATTCGTTTTTCAAATAGTTAATAAAGTATATCCATGCGTCCTCACATTGTTTAATTTGGAAGAGTTCTTGCCATGATTTGTTCTTTAAATTGGTTATTATATTTTGAAAGTTGATTTTATTGTATGCTAAAGGCAGACTACATTAATTTATTTGGATAGCTGTTTGTAGTGCGAAGATAGTTGAATAATGGTCCGTGATAGTTGATTTGTAGACGATACTTTTAGATGGTTTTTTTGACTTTACCATAATGTGGTCAATGCATGATATAGATCCATTTGTCGTTCTTGTTGGTGAGTTAACGGTACTCACTAAACCATGAAATTCTAGCATGTTAATATAGTCTTGGCTTTGGTGGTGTTGGTTGCTCGGTATTATGTTAATATTTAGATCGCCCATTATTATGATATTTTTGGTATTGGAAAGATTTGAAAGTGTGCAACTAAGACTGTTTAGAAATGGCGTGATGTTACGAGTCGATGGCGAGCGGTATATAGCGAGGATAACTGTATCATTGTTGTAATCTATTTGTGTGCAACTTGCATCCTGAATTTTTAGTTCGGTGACTGTGAAGTTTTGATTATTTTTTGTGAAAACAACAATCCCATCGTTCTGATTATCAAACGTAGTTGAATTGTGTGATGTGTATTTTTTTATGATTTTAGGTTTATATCGTCGCATTAATTCGTAGAATGCGTAACTCCTAAATGTAAAATTTTACAGGAGGCACAAAAAACCTCGTAGTGAAAAAAAATGAAAGACGGTTTATTCTTTTTATTTATGTTTCGAACATATAATATATTTGGAAATTTATTTTCAATCATTAAACTTTTGTAAGTTAAGGCTTTCTATTCCAAATCGGAGTTAGGAAGTTTACGTAAAAACCGGGAATGGAGATACGCATTTTACGAAAGATACATACTTTTCTGCGAACAGTTTTATGAACAACCTAGCGGAAAATTTGGGAGATAGGAATTTTACATTTACAAAATAAAACACAACAATGTATGTGTATGTCGAGGCCGTCTATTTAGATGCATTTTAATGATTTTAATGATGCGGAAGGTTATCGTTAAAGGAGTGGTAATTCTTTTCTAATGTCTGTTTTAAGTCTTGTAAATGCTGGTACTTTTCCTTCCTTAAGGGATTTAATCTGACTCTCAAGTGAAATCTTCAAACTCTGGAGATCATTACAGATTCGGCGACGGTTTTGTGCTGGGTGAGATCTACACTGACCGGGAGTAGTCGTGTCAGAGATGATCGTTAAGTGACGCTTGGAGTTGATGAAGGAGATTGTAGAAGAATTTGATCTGACATTGTCGATCACCCTTGTTGTCCTGTAGAAATAAAACTGATGTACTTACTAGGGTTTGCAAGACCCGGGCAAAGAGTAGCCATGACAGGAAACGTTGTGAAAGAGACTCCTCAGAGTGTGAAGATAGGTGGGAGAGACTTGAAAGTGGAACTGGTGAGCAAACATGTGCTTTAAGCGTAGAAACTCTTCATGCTCAGCATCACTTTGGAGTAAAGTGAACGCTTCATCTTGCCCGGCTGGTCGATCCCGAGGCGAGAAGAAAGGACGTCGATAGATGCGTGCGTTCCTGCGTACAATGCAGGACAATTGACCCTCCACCATCATCCCATGAAGCGGGTAATCTTAATGTTGTGACAACCTGAAGTCGCTTGGCAGTTGATGTTACTCATTTCGGTAGGAAATGTTTACTCACATTTATCGATTGCGGTCCAAGTAGATTTGCCGTGTGGCGGGAAATCGAGTCAGATAATGCAGCTTTGATTATCAGACTTTACTTACTCTTATTTGGAAGAAGTGTTTCGGGAAAGAGGCCCGCCCAAAGTAGTTCTCATGGACAATGGTACTGCATTTTGTTCCTACAGTGTTACAGATAAGTGTAAGAGATGGAATATTCGTCAAAGATTTTGCGCGGCATACCGACCAGCTGGAAACGGTATGGTTAAACGACATCATCAAACAATAAAGAGAACTGCAGCCAGAAGTGGAAGCGATCCCCTGCAGGCAGTGTTTCGGTACAATCTTTGGCTGCAAAAAGTCAGGATGATCGAGGTATTGCGCTGTCTAGTATAGTTCACACTTCACACTCGTGGAGACACCCTTCTGCGCAAGTGAATATAGAAGAGGAAGTATTGACTGAGCTCTAAGTGGGCGATCTTCTTGCGGTTTAGCATCTGACTGCTGCAACCCGTGCGCTCTTCAAGTCAGTGAGAGACTTAAGCAAGGATAAAAACTTTAATGAAATAAAAAACAATATTTTTTGTTTAAAACCACGAATTTTTATTAATTTTAAGACCGACCGGTTTCGCTACACTCGAGCATCGTCAGGGTACAAAATTAAACTAATCAATAATACAAAATGTGTCATTATATATACATACAGAGGGAGATAGAAAGTAAAACAAAAATGAAACAACAATATATTAAAAGAAAACAATTAGTGTATATAAATATTATAATAATAGAGAATAGGCATTAATAATTGTAAGGTGATTAAGGGATACTGGGAATTTTACAGTTTACAGGGAATATTCCCAGTATTGGGCTTTTTGACAAATCTAATTGATTATTCAGAATTAAACTTTTGGTTTTAATGGCTTTCTTAATTTCTAGTGCTTCTAGGTTATTCAATGTGTTACTATGGTCTTTTCTATGGAGAATCTTAGCACCGGTGCTTTTATTGAATGTATGATCTTTTTCAATAAGATGATTGGCAAACTCTGAAAAGCCATTGCTATTTAGGCATCTAAGATGTTCTTTAATCCTAATGTTGACATTGCGCGTTGTCTTCCCGATATAAAACGCTGGACAATTGTTACAATTTAATTTATAAATTCCTGCATGACTAAGTGTGTCATCTTTATCTTTAGAATTGACTAAAAATTTACCTAAATTGTTGTTGGTATAAAACGCCGGTTTGACTTCAGAAGGAAGGTTAACTATACTGCAGGAAGAAAAATTATTGATGAATAGAATACGGCGCCATTGGAAAGGAAGATTATTATTATTAATATTATGTGGACTCGCGAATAAGAAGTTTTTTACTGCTAATTGTTTTAGTTTTTTACTTAAAATTCTATCAATAAAATCTGGATCGTATCCATTATTAGACGCAATTTTTTTAATAATTGATAATTCGTTAGAGAAATTAATATTAGTTAATGGAATCGTGACCAAGCGATGGACCATTGAGTGAAATGCTGAGTGTTTGTGTGAAAACGGATGATTGGATGTATTATGTATGACAATATCGGTGTAGGTAGGTTTCCGAAAGATGTTAAAATCGATTTTATTATTTATGAGAGATAAGGATAGGTCTAGGAAGTTTAAGGATGAATTAATGCACACAAACACTCAGCATTTCACTCAATGGTCCATCGCTTGGTCACGATTCCATTAACTAATATTAATTTCTCTAACGAATTATCAATTATTAAAAAAATTGCGTCTAATAATGGATACGGTCCAGATTTTATTGATAGAATTTTAAGTAAAAAACTAAAACAATTAGCAGTAAAAAACTTCTTATTCGCGAGTCCACATAATATTAATAATAATAATCTTCCTTTCCAATGGCGCCGTATTCTATTCATCAATAATTTTTCTTCCTGCAGTATAGTTAACCTTCCTTCTGAAGTCAAACCGGCGTTTTATACCAACAACAATTTAGGTAAATTTTTAGTCAATTCTAAAGATAAAGATGACACACTTAGTCATGCAGGAATTTATAAATTAAATTGTAACAATTGTCCAGCGTTTTATATCGGGAAGACAACGCGCAATGTCAACATTAGGATTAAAGAACATCTTAGATGCCTAAATAGCAATGGCTTTTCAGAGTTTGCCAATCATCTTATTGAAAAAGATCATACATTCAATAAAAGCACCGGTGCTAAGATTCTCCATAGAAAAGACCATAGTAACACATTGAATAACCTAGAAGCACTAGAAATTAAGAAAGCCATTAAAACCAAAAGTTTAATTCTGAATAATCAATTAGATTTGTCAAAAAGCCCAATACTGGGAATATTCCCTGTAAACTGTAAAATTCCCAGTATCCCTTAATCACCTTACAATTATTAATGCCTATTCTCTATTATTATAATATTTATATACACTAATTGTTTTCTTTTAATATATTGTTGTTTCATTTTTGTTTTACTTTCTATCTCCCTCTGTATGTATATATAATGACACATTTTGTATTATTGATTAGTTTAATTTTGTACCCTGACGATGCTCGAGTGTAGCGAAACCGGTCGGTCTTAAAATTAATAAAAATTCGTGGTTTTAAACAAAAAATATTGTTTTTTATTTCATTAAAATGTTAAACCACAAAGTGATTGCTTTCTACGAAAATATAAAAACTTTAAATTCAGATGGATCAAATACGGAAAAATATTTATTCGCAAAAATGAAACTAGTCCCATTATTCAGGTGACATTGGAATCTGACGTGACTCAGGTTTTTTGCTGATAATCGTCTTAGATTTAGCATCGTCTCGTGTGACTATAAGCTATTATCAATTTATTTTTCCTATCTACCTTATCTTTTTTCCTACTTTAAAATATCATCCTTTGTACTGGTTTTTCTTTATTTGTATAATATAAAATAACTAACTCTTTTAATACTACCAACTTTAATCCAAATTATCCTACAATTACTCTGCTTGCGTTACTACAACACCACTCTAATATTTATAATTTATTAGAACATGCTTACAACTATTTTATCAGTCTTATATTTTATATATTTTATCAACTAAATGTACTAAAATGTTGAATGTATATTATCAAAATGTGACTGGACTGCGTTCTAAAACTGATAGATTTTATTTTAATGTTACCAATAACAACTATGATATTATTATGATAACTGAAACTTGGCTTGTAGACAGTATTGCTAGTGAAGAGCTATTTGACAACCGTTACCTGGTATTTAGGCGCGATCGCAATGAGCAAAAAAGAGGAGGTGGAGTAATGATTGCGTTGAAGAAGCACCTCAAAGCTTGTAATATTTTCGCCTTTTCACCATTTTCTTTTACTTGTTTAAAACAATATAAAATTTTCTTCTCTCTTGGCTATGACCGATATTTAAAATTTTTTCTTTAAGGCTTTGCATATGTGTTCGCAGGGATGGAAAATTCCTCCCCTACAACACATAAGCCCCCATGAAAATTGGACCCTTTTCTTTGATATCTACAGAAAGCTACTTAAAGCTCACTTGTACTATATATCTTTATAGACATATGTACTTAACTAATTAATACGTTATTTACGATCTTGAACGCAAATATACCCGTATTTATATTGTAATTAAATTCCATCAAACGTTGTGTAATTTTTTGATTTATGATATAGGATTTTAATTACTTTCATTTTGTGGTAACCCTCTCGGTTCTGATCGAGGTGTTGAGTTTTACAATTTTAATTGGTCTTTCCATTGCAAACCTAGACTTAAATGAATTCTCTGGATGAGCTAACTTTCCTATTGTAACTATTCTGATTCCCTGCACCCTAACAAAGTTGTAGTTAAACGCTGATAAAAGATATTATACATGTTTATTTGAACAGGTGATCAAATATAACTCAAATGGTTAATTGTTAGTAAATTTGGCAATGATTAATTATTGTGTCTGGTTGGCGCCACTCCTTTTTGATTCTGCTGCTATAAGGTACATGTAAAGATTGATTTAGTAGGTTAATGTAATTAGTTAATTGCATATTTGACGAACTCGGAATAGCCCATTTGCTGGCATAATTTGGCTCCAAATCCTCCTGCAAGTAAACGAGATGATCTTGAGTCAACAAGAAATTCGCACAATCCTTTGACACGGCTCTTTGATTGATACCTAAGTTATCGCGTCCCAAAAAGCCTTCCACGTCATCATGTACTGCCTTCAAGTTTCCCCTCGAGTCCCGATACCTCCAAATTCCATCTCCTCCAAGGTCTACTATTTACTTAGGGCGAACCGGTTTCGTCCTATATACAATCATATACTCACGGTTGGTGTGGACTTACGGGTCGTGAATCCTCATTCCACGTTTAAAAGAGAATGCGAGAGTGGTCTACCGACCTAAATGCAAGCTGTATGCAGGTCCGCATTCTCCAGTAAACAGTACATACGAATAAATATATGTATACATACAGTTTGGGAAAGGTTTATAACTCGCAATACGAGGCTATCTACCTCGCATTCCGAGCTCGGATCTCGCACGAAGGGTTCTGCGAAACTCTAGGATTGGTAACCGAATATATACGTAAGAATAAGGTTATACTAATAAATACTAGTAGAATAAGAAATTATTTGATAGTTTGTTTTGGAGAGCTATCGAACTCCAGGCTTTTTGTTTGGTTTTGACGTTTTTATTTAAGAGAATCGTCATCTCTATTTGGTTTGGTTAATGGTCTTGTTATAGAAGCGACCACTGCCTCCTATTGGGTGAACTGTATTTGTTTTAAATTTTTCCTCCAGGGTTCAACATTAATTTTTGTTCATCCTATCCCGTGATTTCTCAATTGTTTCAAGTAATTGATTGCCACATAAGAGGGTACACGACTCTCAACTGTCTCTGGCAACTGATGGGATCTATGCGAACACTCCATCAATAATGTTCAAATGTTTCGTATAATATTTCTATATAAATCTTACTAACCCGTGATTTTTCAATTGTAGATTGTGAATGGTAGGTAATTGTAAACACGCGGCTCCCAGCTGTTTCAAGTAACTAATAAAAATCTATGCGACTATCTAATCAATGGTATTCAAATGTTTCATGTAATATTTTGATATAAATCTGGCTAACCCATGATTTTTCAAGTGTAGATTGTGAATGATAGGTATTTGTAAATGACCCATATCGCTGCACATTGCACAATGACATCCTGATGGTTATCCTTATAACCCTGATAAATTTTCTAGTTACGGCCAAGGTCGTTTTCAAACTATGCGGTTGGCCCAGATCTTCAGCGTCTCTATTTGTAAACAAATCGAATAATATAAACACCTTCTTTGACACACTAACCTAGATGCGAGATTGTTTATTTAAGAAATATTTCTACCTCTCCCTATAATTCAGTTATGTTACCTTTTATTGTGCATAATTAATTAGAATATTTTTAATTCCTTTTGAAGTTAAACTATTTATTTTACTTTTTGAACACAAATTTACTAAGAGGTTAAGTGAAGAATAAATATAAATATAAGTACACATATATCGATTGTCAAAATATGTTAAATAAGAGTACATATATTAATAAATAAATATAAAATATATGAATCTACATAGTCTTGAATATTAATAAATACATATTTTCTTTTTCAATAATATAGGTATGTCCATGAGTAGGTATTTTAAATCGTTACCATTCCGATGTTTTGATTAATAAATAAAATACATATATATAAATACATTACTCATATATATATTCCTTATATACAATATATTATTTTATTTTATATAAATAAATACATAATATACATATATTAATGTGTAATGCTTTGTTTTGTTGTTCTTTAATAATTTAATTGATATACCATAATCAGCTGTATCTCCTCACTCCTAGGTCCTGAAAATTATTTATAAAAGGAAAACTTACCCCCCACCAAGATTTTTCCAGTTGGGTGCCACACAACAAATCTTGTTAAAGAAATCCTACCTAATTAACTGTATTTTTCAAATAATTTCAAAATTAATCTTTTCGACTATTTATTCCTATTTAATATTTTATTCTTGCTCGATTCATATAAACTAGCTGATATTTAACATTCGTGATATAGATGTGTCGGAAAATTATAAATTATTTAGGTCGAACTATTTTGTTGTTTTCATTCCTTTTTAATTTTTTTTTTTAAATTTATAAGAAAATTCATCCCGAATTGCGCAAACTTTTAAATATTTCGATTCTGAATAAATTAAATATCTGTTTAAAACTTTCTTCTAAATTTCACTGTTTTCACCAATATTTCAAAGTATCTACAATTATTTTTTTTTTTTGAATTGTTACTTTTAGAACAAAGGTTTGAGCGTTTATTATTATTGAATCCTTTTTTTTTTTTTTTTTTTTGTGTTTGATTGATGCAAAATTATAATCTATTTTTAAATATCAATCCGCGAATCCGTTCACTCTAGATTAACGATAAAACTCTCCATTAAATTCTAATGTTTTCACTTTGAATGAAATAATTATTTTTAAATTTAAATAATTCACTTTTAACACTTTTTGCACTATTCACTTTTAACACTTTTAAGCACTTCACACTTTACTTTTAAAGCACTGAGTTTAAACTGTATTTATTTTCACTGTTTGATTTAATTTAACTGGCTTATTAAATTTCACTGACTCTAGCACTTGTACTTTTCACAAAATTTTCCCAAGTCCAGGGGCTTATTTAAAATTTAACACTTAAAGATTTTTCACTGTTAATCCTACCAAAGACGTAGTACTGCCACGTAACAACTTTTCGAATCCTCGGCGCGACTGCCTCCTGACTGATGTGTTCCATCTTTTATACCCCTCTCAGGTCCCAAAAGACGTATCTGAAATTCTCTTGATGCTTAATTCTATCTCCTATCAACTCGTAAATCCGAACACCCCTTCCCCTAATTTCGATCGTTCCTACATAAGATCTTTTGTTGTCCGGCTTTGGGTGGCGGTTAATTTTTATCTCACGTCGCTAACTTGATAGGGTCCGAATCGGGTAAGTCTGCGTTAATCGCCCAAGCTCCCTTTGTCCTCTGTTCATACAAAATGTAGTTAAATTCTCATGATTTTGCGTTCCTTTTTTTTTTCTCAATTCGCGATAGGTCCGTCCTAAGTAACATATATATAGATCTCAATTTTATGCATCTCATGCGAAACATGATTAAATCCATGGCGAAATCTTTACTATGCATTTTTGAATTTCGATTTGTCTAAAATCTACTTAATTTTATTGTCACCTATATGAGCTTTTCCATTTTCACCCGTACCTTCTTCCTTTATGTCGTAGATTTGAATTTTTCCTTATCTTTTGGATTTTCTTTCATCCGCGACGTTTTCTTGCACAATTTTCATCTTTATTCTTTTGTTATTTCTCATAACTCTATAACTAATTATTTTCCAAGTCGTATTTATTTATTTCACGGATAAATTTGAATTGTATCACTTTTATCCACTTGGATTATTCTTTATCTCCGTTCTTTACCCTTCTTTTTACCTTTCTCTCACTTTTCCCGATGTGTGTGGTCTCCAGGAAAATTTCATACTTCATCTATTATTAATTAATATATAATTTTCCACACTTCTATGGGAGATATACCTAATTAGACTCTGGTATATGTGTCACTTTTATTGTCTGACCCAATCTCCGCCCATTCTCCATCCCTCACTTACAAGATTTCACATAAATTATACGTCTGGACATATGTTTACGTCTCAGATTTTATGTACTACGGCCGTAAATTTAGTTTAATTTCAAACCTATTAATTTTAATCTCTTTTGCCTAATCTAAATACTTCATAAGCCCAACGTTAAAGTTAATCGCTTTTCTAATCGTTTATTACCTTAACGTAAATAAAAATCATGTCCGGATTTCGATTGTTTATTCTTCAAAATATACATGAGACCGCCAACCTTTTATCTTGTTTCGATCCCTCCGTAATATTGGGTAACTCTAATATATATCTAACCTAATAAGTATAAAAAATGTCTACTTTTCCTGAATCTAATCTATCGCTATATGTTCAGTTTTACTGTCTTCTTCTGATACTCAATTTTTATGCCCCTAGGACCTTTGTAGCAGCTAAAATCTCTGTATTATCCTTCCATTCGGTCGCCGCACTTTTCTAAAATGTCTATTTTTTTTGCGAGATTTTCATTCAAGATTGATTTACCAATATGTCCGTTTCATCTTAAATTGATAACGATTAATTTCCATTGTTTCCAACACTCACTCCTCTCTTTAGTACGATTTTTATCGAACATGACACCCTCCTTCTATCATAAATAATTGCACTACAGTTGAAATTCCGCCAGTAACTTTCCTTCGCTTTTCCCGCCCTTTTTTTTATACTATCACGTTTATAATTTTTTTCATTGCATTTTTGTGTGTGCGCTTTACAACTTGTAAAACTTCCAAGCACCCGATTTCAATGGTTCGATACCCCATAAATGTCTCAGTTATTGTAAACATTCCCAGGAGTTTGTCACCTTGAAAGTCGATGTTGACCCTAAAGTGCGTTCACCTCTAATTTCTGTGAGAATCGAAATGTCGTTAATTATCTTTTTTATTGCCCGATCCACAGTTCATTCCTTTGTCTGTATTTGGTGTACGCCTCTCCGTTCACTGATTGGTTACTCAAAATTTTATAGCTCTTTGTTCAGATCTATTGGTTGACAAAATTCAATATTTTACTTTTAGGCCTAGGAAAGGGGAAGTACCAGTCGTCCTAGACGATTTTACGACCTCTCTGCTTTCGTCCCGGAACCTTGATTTAATTTCAACTATTACAGGTGTCTACTGCAAGCAAGCTGGATCAATTCTTTCTCCGCCAGATGTCGTTAGCATGTCCGTTTTCATAAATAATTTGCATATTTTTTTGCAGCTATGGTTTATCTGGTCTCACTGTGATTTTAGCCTTTCATCACAGTTCCCCCCTCTGAACTCAATTTGCTGTGGCTAACGTTGTATACTACTTTAGACATCGAAATTGTGTTCAAATGTAGTCTAGCTATCCTCCCCCCCCGTTCTGTTATTCCTTTTCCTACATCACTTCCTGTTATTTCCTTTCTCCCCCCCCCCTCATTCTGTTATTCCCTTTCTCTCTCTTCATTCTGTTATTCCTTTTCCTACATCACTTCCTGTTATTTCCTTTCTCCCCCCCCCTCATTCTGTTATTCCCTTTCTCTCTCTTCATTCTGTTATTCCTTTTCCTACATCACTTCCTGTTATTTCCTTTCTCCCCCCCCTCATTTTGTTATTCCCTATCTCTTTCTCCATTTTGTTTGGATTGTTAACAACCTTGACTCTGAATCTCATTGTATTTTCTATTTTCTTTTCGCGTAGATTTTACTTTATGGAATTTCCTCTAATTTTGATAAACTCAAAATTATTCTCTTTTTTGCTAGAACACGCCCCTCGACTCGCGTGTTTAGGTGGCCCTCAACCTAGTTGGACTAAGACCTCCCTTACAATGATTCAGATAAAGATTGTTTGCAATCTCGCGGTCTATTGACCAACTGAAAAGTGGATGGTCTCTTGGTGTGCAAATAATTTTTCGTTTTGTTTTTGTTTTGTAAGTATGATAATTTTTGTGAAATATGTATCTTTGCACGACCTCACCCAATCCAAAAATCGGTGGTATACATGTTTCATTTAAACTTTTCCAGCATTTTTTTTTTTTTTTTTTTTTCTTATTTGCAAATTTTTTTTTTTTGTGTAATTTCTAATTGTCTTTTCATAGATCATTCAAACAAGTTGTTCTAGCCTAGGTGTTACCCATCCTAATTTTTAAATTTCATAAATGTTCTTAACTAACCTCCAATTTTCTCATCGTTCCTGTTTCCTTTTAAATTTTTTTTTTTTGAAAATTTAACCTAACCATATCGTAATTCTAATGTTCCCTTTTTATCTTTACCTAATGTCTACTCTAAATCTATAGATAACCTTATTTCAAGTTTTCAAAAAAAATTCTAACTCTATGCATTGTCAATTTAAAATCTTGTTTTATAAAACGTACCCTATCCTATTTATAATATATATTTTTTTTAGTTCCTTTTGTGGGTATATAACTCCCATACGCTTTCCTTCTGTGTTCTTACTTATCTAACAAAATTTTCCTACACACTAACACACAAATTTTTTTCTAAACTAGAAAATCAATATTATCGAAAAAATTTTCCTCTTACTCTATTAGTAAATTAGAATATGATTGTCGCTTATTAAGAGATTTGTTCGCTCAACCTTAAAGACTTAAGGACGACCCGCCCCTCGCAAACAAACTGATAGTCTAATATTTTAGTAATTTTCTTTCTCCTTAAATTATATCGTATCCTAACAGATTTTAAATTTTTCTCAATCGTTTATTTATTTAAAGTTTCAAATATTTGTAAATTTCGCATTTTACTCGTTGATTTCCACTATCTCTAAACTCGGTTTTTGTTCCTTATTACATGTATAATATTTCGCTAGATGAATTGCGCTATAATCTCCTTTTATTTCCCGAGTTACCGGATCAATTAGCGTATACGTGTTACTATAAACTTCTGATCCAATTACATAAGGTCCATCGTAAAGCAGATTGAATTTTTTTATTTCTTTTTTGAGTAGGTTTGATTGTGTAAATTTTTTCAACTTGACCAGGGTCCCAATCTCATAAGTTATTAATCTTTTGTTGAGATTATAGTATTTCTGTCGATTTGCAGCGCTTTTCTCTAAATTTTTCCGTGCTGCTAGTCTTATTTCATTTATTGTTTTCGTAGATTTTCCGCAGCCTTGAGTATACCTGTCTAAACTATAAGTTGGTGATTTCCCAAAAGCTATTTCATTAGGTGAGAATCCTGTTGAACAGTGTATCGAATTATTGTAGGTTTGTTCTATTTCTTTAAGGAAAGCCGCCCACTTGGTATGTTTTTCGTGACAATAAATACGGAAAATTCTACCTAATTCTTTATTCACGCGCTCTGTTATGTTCGGTCCGGGATTTCGTATTGAAGTATGTACGATTCGTATGCCCATCCTATTTAAGTTGCTTTCCCATTTCTTCGATGTAAATTGAGATCCGTTGTCAGTTAACAAAGCATCTATTTGTATTGTTTTATTAAAATCCTCTACACAATTTAACACGGTCTTAGTACTTGCTATCCTCAATTTATATAATTTTACAAATCTACTGAATGAATCTTGGATCACGAAAATGAATCTAACCCCTCCTATTCCTCTCGGTAAAGGTCCGTATAAATCTGCCATAGCTAATTGTCCTACTTCTTTGGTAATTATGGATTTACTCGGCCCTACAGTTGGTCGAATTTCGCGCTTCGCCAGCTGACATAGGTGACACCCTCTCACTATGCGTTTTATATCTCGGTGCATGCCTGGCCAATAATACCTATCTCCCAAAGCTGTCCCTGTTTTAAAAACTCCTCCGTGTCCAATTTCTAAATGTATCATTTTTATTAGTTCTTCAGTCAACTCTTGTGGTACTGCTAACACCGTTTTGTTTAGTCCTGTTGTGTAATATAAAGTCTTGCCTATTTTTTTGTAGTTTTTCAAATACCTATTAACATTTTTTGTCGGCGGCCCAAATTTTCCCTTGCGCAAATATCCGAAAATTTCTCCCAAAAATGTGTCTTGTTTCTGTAGTTCAGTTATATTTTCTAAGTGTTTTCGAATCTGTTGTCTACCTTCAACTGCAAAAGCTGCTATCTCTGGGCACGTGTTTTTCTCCTCCTGTACATTTCTTGCATCACAAGAATAACGAGATAAAATATCAGGCCCTATATTTTCCTTCCCTTTGACGTATTCTACAGTGAAGTTAAATTGGTTTAAATACAAAATCCACCGTGTTAGTCGGCCACTGTACATCTTCCAGCTCTTTAAAAATGTCAATGCTTGATGATCCGTCCTAATTATTAAGTGTACTCCTCTTAAGTATGTCTCAAATTTGTGTAAAGCATATATTATCGCCCATAACTCTTGTTCTGACGTGGTCCATTTCAACTCCGGTCCTCTTAAAGCTTTGCTAATAAATCCAATAACGTGGTGATTCCCTTCCTCATCCAACTGATATAATTCTCCTCCTATGGCGAACCCCGAACTATCTGTCTGTAAATAATAAGTACTATTTGGGTCATGATGATGTAAAATAACTGTCTCTAAAAATAATGTTTTCACCCTCTCGAATGCGCGCTGTTCTGAGTCACCCCATCGCCAGGTTCTATTTTTCTGAAGTAAATCGCACAAAACCCGTGTTGTTTCCCCATATTTATTCGCGAATCTACGGTAATAATTACAAAGTCCAAGAAAGGCTCTAACTTGTTTTATTTTCTTGGGTACCGGAAAATTTTTAATGGCGTCAATCTTTTCCGGATCCATTTGAACTCCCAAAGGCGTTATAATATGTCCTAACATACGTACTTCTGTGAATAAAAATTGACATTTTTCGAGTTTACAAGTCATGTTTGCTTCCTTTAACCTCTCAAGCACTGCGTTTACATGTTCAAAATGATCTTCTTGACTACCACACGTATATATTATTAAATCATCTAAGTAATTAGCGCAGAATTCCCTCACCCCTGGTCCTAGAATTTTGTCCATTCCTCTTGAAAAACTCCCTACTGATGTTTTTAACCCCTGCGGTAATACCTTGTATACGTAAGATTTTCCATTGTATACAAACCCAGTATACTTGCGACTTTCTGGACTGATAGGTATTTGAAAGTAAGCTGAATTAAGATCTATTGTGGTTATGAATTTTACACCATGAAAACGCTGTATAATTTCTGAAGTTAATGGTGGTTTTTCTACTTCCGCCTGCATTCTGGTGTTTAAGAATCTAGCATCTAAGAGTATCCTAACCGTCCCATCTTTTTTCAAGGTAAATGTTAGAGGACTAGAAAACTGCGTGGCCTCTCTACTGATGATTCCTAATGACTCCAATTCTCTAATTTTTTCATCAATCTTATCCCTGTAAGCAAAAGGTACTGGGTAGGATCGCTTAACGAAAGGCGTCTCGTCCGTCATTCTTATTTCGTGAGTGTACAAAGTAGTTAGGCCCGGTTTGTCTATAAATACATTCTTATGTTTAATTAAAATCTTTTCTAACCCTTCTTTTCCTTTTGAATCTAAATTTAACTCGGACACAAAGGTCGTTATTCTACTCTCGAGGCACGCCGTATTATTTATTTCAGGGTTTACTTCAATACTAATTATTTTTCCACTTGTGAAATTTTGATTTCCAGCCTCCTGTTTAGGTTTCCTATGAATTACGGTTGAATTTACTAACTCTATTTCCTTCTTCCCATTTCCTGTTTTTATTTTTAACTTTCTGTTTTCTCCACATTTAAATTCAGCTGTATATTCGTCTAACCAGTTGATACCCAATATAATTGGCCTAATTAACTTTGGTATTATTAAACACGGCGTATTTATTATAACATCTCCAAATCGCAATGGTACTAAAACCAACCTAGATATTCTCTGACTTTTGTGTCCTATCGCTACCTTAATTTGTATAGTGGTTACAGGCATAATAGGATAAAGTGTTTGATCATTTAAATAACTTTCATAAAATTCTTGAGAAACGCACGTGATTTGACTTCCGGTATCTATTAGACAATGAACTTCCGTGTTATCTATCTGTGCTTTGGCTTCCGGTAATAACGGTAAAGTGCTACCCTTTTCTACTTCCTCATAATCTCTGTCTTCGAAAATGTTGTTGAACCCCCTAATTTCCCTTCTTGTTTTCTCTTCGTTCATTTCCAATTGATTCCATTCATCCGTTATTTGTTGTAAAGAATTGACACATACCTCCACATCTATTTCCGCTTCCGTTCTCGTTTCTTCCGCTCCATCCTTTCGTCTTCTCACATTCCTTTCTGCTTTTATTGGAACAGTCATCCCTTGTTCATTTCTTCCCAATCCTTTCATCGGATTCCACCCCCATTTCATCATAATCTTCAATGCAGTGTTGTGTTTTGGTGCCGGCGTCCCTCTCCCTGTGTGAGTCGTATTCATGAGGGCTAATGAATCAACCTTCGGCCGTTTCCCGAATTGTTCGCGATGACTAGCTCCTTGCCGCTTGTAGTTTTTGTAGAACCTCCCTGTGAAGATGTCGTAGCTTCTGCACACTTACTGCAGCTAGCGCCTCCTTCCACACTCTCTATTGCGTGAATTCTCTTCTTTATAGCGTGATAACGGTCACGGTATTTGTCCTTCTTGTTGATCTCCTCCCCACTCCTTTTCTTTGTGTTCCGTTCTTCCGGTGTGCAAACCATTGTATCTAGTTTTCGAAGAAACTCAGCAGCGACAATCTCATCTCCTGACTGCCCTGAAAACCATAGCGATTGAACTTCTTTAGGGTAATGTCTCATAATTTCGTCAACTACGCTTAACGGTGCTTCTGTGATTTTTAATGCTTTCGCTAAATCCCAATAATTCGCGAAATGAGTGAGCATGGATATATCTTTCTTGGCATCATATACCCCTTCTGCAAGACGACGGCGAACCTCATTCTTCTTTATATCTCCCCAATAGGTAGCTAAAAAATCTCTTTCGAAATCCAACATTGTTTCCCATCGCTTGTTGTATAACTTGGCCCACGTTTTTGCTTCTCCCTTCAAATTTTCCCGTACGACAATTAATGGATCTGTACGTTTAACTTTTCTAGTGTATTCTTTTAAATCTTCTAAGAAACTTATGGGGTTTTGATTTCCACCGGAAAATGAAGGTCGTTCTTGCTGCGGTAGCATTTCCACTACTTGGAGAACGTTTTTCGGCGCACTATCCTCTCCTGTCACCGCCACTGTTGTTGGTCTTCCTAATTGTTTCTCAAGTTCCTGCATTTTATCAACAAGCGGTGCTAAAGCTGTTTGAATTATTGTAGTAATATCTCCGATGTTCACTGCTGACGTCCCAGCTGTAGCATTTTCCTCGATTGCCGTCACTAAAGCTTCTGTTTGCCTCCCCATTCCACGTTTTCCCACCATTTTCTTAGATTTTCCGAGTGTTACCCACTTATGTATCTATATTTTTTTCTTACTAAGCGACAACCTTAATATTCCTATTTTAATTTTCTTAATTATTTTATATATATGTTGCCTTTTTTATTCTATATATTTTTTTTTCAAATTTTTCTCGTTTTTCTTATTTTTTTTTGTTTTTCTAGATTTTTTTTCTTGTATTTTATCACCTGGCTGTTCCTGTAAAATTTCAAGTTCGCTTATGATTTTCACATCATTCTCTTGTATACCCTTGCCTTGTTCGATATCCGACCTATTTTAAATTTTTTTTACAATACCTATCAAGATGTTCCGTTTATCTATTTTCAATTTACAAAATCTATTATGATTTTTTCAATGCCTAAAATGAATTTCCTTTTAATAGGTATATATACACATATATATAATCCCATCATAAACATTCGTCAACGACATTAAAAGTCTCGAGCCGACTCTGGATTGTATTTTTTTCTTTGAGATTGAAAGTCGA
The DNA here is from genome assembly GCA_026573805.1 of Hesperophylax magnus. Classification (NCBI taxonomy): domain Eukaryota; kingdom Metazoa; phylum Arthropoda; class Insecta; order Trichoptera; family Limnephilidae; genus Hesperophylax; species Hesperophylax magnus. Next base: position 333,525 of record JAIUSX010000180.1, on the reverse strand, counting down.
ATTCTCAACTAACACTTTGTCTTTTCAAAACAACGTTTATTTGTTTGGCCTATACTTGAATTCCTTATCGAATCCATTGACTGGGTTCTCTGTGTCTTAAAATATGTCTTAATAGTCAACAACCTGATCCGAATGTCAACAAAATTATCATGAGTAAATCTTACGTTATTTCAACTTACCCGTTTATATGGTAAATTATATTATGTAAGATTAATCTTACCTCACAAAACATCAAATGTTTCACCCTCATTAATGTCTCTGTCGATTATCGAAATTTGTGATCCTGACAACAAGTATCTACATTGGCGGCACGTAGCGCGACCATTTGAATCTAACACGTGGTCCTAATGATTAACTATGATGTAATACAATTACACTTCTCTATTTTGATATTATTGTTATTATAGATCTATCTATCACATGATATGGGTGTAATATTTCCGCTATTTATTATGTTACAACATGATCATAATATATTACACCCCAACATCTCAAAATAATTGTTTTTCTTTTGTTTTATAATGATATTAATGTTAATCAAAAAAATTTTTTTTTTTTTTTTGTTAATCAATTGTTATTAATCAATTTTATATTTTAAGTAATCATTATTTTTGTAAAACCAATGATATCTAGTAAGGTACATTGGGTGTTGTAAAACATTAATCAATTTAATTTGTCTAAACCTTTCTATTCTTCTAATAAATCTGTCGAATGTCTAGCGATAAAAATAATAATATCTTTTCCTGACTTTGTGAATAATTTGTTAAGTACCACGGCCCGCCGCTGGTCTGTATTTTCGAATATAAGATAAACAATAATTGTTTACGTTAATACTCCACGATATCCGAATGCAATGTTTATGTTATATTTGTTCCAGCTATCTCGTTTTTGTGTCATTGTTTATTTAATCTCGACGTTTGTTATTTAATTTTTTGTTCCTCGGAGTGATACGTATTATTCAACGATGTTTCCGACTTTTAAAATCTCGATGTTTATCTTATCAATTTTTAGATGTTCTTTGTTGTCCCAATAAGTTCGATGTTTTTCGGGTTTGTCTGTTTATTAAACTTGCTTCATATCAACATTTCGATTCGTTCGGTGAACCCAAAACATAAACAATGTTTTTGTTTACGGAACGCATTCCTCTCGAGTGAATGACATCATTAACCTACATATCCTTTCTTATTGTTTATATTATCGTATGAAAGGAATTTTTATTGACTCTTAAGTTCACGGTCATTTGAATGAACACATTTTTATTTATAAGGACACTTTTTGTATTATAAGATTTATTCGTTAACACTTTCTTTTTGGATTTATTGTTTGTTTACGTTAATCTATTATTATTTTTAAATTTCACTGAATATTTATGTAATGTCGCACTTTTCTGATAATTTTTTTTTTGTTAACTCTTTAATTAATTTCGTCCTATTTATTATTATTATTTTCTCCGTTTTTGCAATAGGTTGACCAATAACTTTGTTTTTTTTTTTCTCTCAAAGACTTATAAAACCTGAACCTCCTGGTCACGGCTATGCAGTTGTAATATTTTCGCCTTTTCACCATTTTCTTTTACTTGTTTAAAACAATATAAAATTTTCTTCTCTCTTGGCTATGACCGATATTTAAAATTTTTTCTTTAAGGCTTTGCATATGTGTTCGCAGGGATGGAAAATTCCTCCCCTACAACACATAAGCCCCCATGAAAATTGGACCCTTTTCTTTGATATCTACAGAAAGCTACTTAAAGCTCACTTGTATTGTCTGACCCAATCTCCGCCCATTCTCCATCCCTCACTTACAAGATTTCACATAAATTATACGTCTGGACATATGTTTACGTCTCAGATTTTATGTACTACGGCCGTAAATTTAGTTTAATTTCAAACCTATTAATTTTAATCTCCTTTGCCTAATCTAAATACTTCATAAGCCCAACGTTAAAGTTAATCGCTTTTCTAATCGTTTATTACCTTAACGTAAATAAAAATCATGTCCGGATTTCGATTGTTTATTCTTCAAAATATACATGAGACCGCCAACCTTTTATCTTGTTTCGATCCCTCCGTAATATTGGGTAACTCTAATATATATCTAACCTAATAAGTATAAAAAATGTCTACTTTTCCTGAATCTAATCTATCGCTATATGTTCAGTTTTACTGTCTTCTTCTGATACTCAATTTTTATGCCCCTAGGACCTTTGTAGCAGCTAAAATCTCTGTATTATCCTTCCATTCGGTCGCCGCACTTTTCTAAAATGTCTATTTTTTTTGCGAGATTTTCATTCAAGATTGATTTACCAATATGTCCGTTTCATCTTAAATTGATAACGATTAATTTCCATTGTTTCCAACACTCACTCCTCTCTTTAGTACGATTTTTATCGAACATGACACCCTCCTTCTATCATAAATAATTGCACTACAGTTGAAATTCCGCCAGTAACTTTCCTTCGCTTTTCCCGCCCTTTTTTTATACTATCACGTTTATAATTTTTTTCATTGCATTTTTGTGTGTGCGCTTTACAACTTGTAAAACTTCCAAGCACCCGATTTCAATGGTTCGATACCCCATAAATGTCTCAGTTATTGTAAACATTCCCAGGAGTTTGTCACCTTGAAAGTCGATGTTGACCCTAAAGTGCGTTCACCTCTAATTTCTGTGAGAATCGAAATGTCGTTAATTATCTTTTTTATTGCCCGATCCACAGTTCATTCCTTTGTCTGTATTTGGTGTACGCCTCTCCGTTCACTGATTGGTTACTCAAAATTTTATAGCTCTTTGTTCAGATCTATTGGTTGACAAAATTCAATATTTTACTTTTAGGCCTAGGAAAGGGGAAGTACCAGTCGTCCTAGACGATTTTACGACCTCTCTGCTTTCGTCCCGGAACCTTGATTTAATTTCAACTATTACAGGTGTCTACTGCAAGCAAGCTGGATCAATTCTTTCTCCGCCAGATGTCGTTAGCATGTCCGTTTTCATAAATAATTTGCATATTTTTTTGCAGCTATGGTTTATCTGGTCTCACTGTGATTTTAGCCTTTCATCACAAGCTCACGAACAAAATGACTGGAATACGAGTGCTGAAGACATCTGGGTGACTATCTCGATTGAGAATTTCAAAAATATTCATTTATGTTGTGTTTATATACCACCAGGAGTCAATCACTCTCAAAGCATAAATGAATTCATGGATAAATTATGTGCACTTCGAGAACTTTACCACGACGATCACTTCGTCATATCAGGTGATTTCAATTTACCACTAATTAACTGGTCTATTGGTAACGGTAACAGTATGCAAATTATGAATGGTTATCAATCTGAAATTATTTCAAAACCATCAGACACCCTTTCTTTTACTGATCTCTCGCAATACTGCACCCTCCCGAATAATAATCGTACATTCCTAGACCTTGTCTTTAGTTCGTTCCCTGTTAATGTATCTAATACTGATGATTATCTCATACCTGAATGTAAACATCATAAAACCATTATTTTCGACATCAATGTAGCTCTGGAAACCCCTATGGTGGACAACAAAAGGACAATCTATCTCTTCAGGAATGCTAATTTTGAAACGATCAATAACATCCTCAATAATATTGATTGGGATGCAGAATTTTTAAACCTATCAACTAATAATGCCATTGACCGTTTTTATGTTATTTTAAATCAAATTATTGGTTTGAACGTCCCATCAAAAGAAGTTCATATTAACAACTCTTATCCTTATTGGTTTAATCCAGCCCTGATAAAACTCACTAAAGAAAAATATAAAGTGTTCAAAATGTGGAAAAAGTGGTCAAATCCTTTGGACTACCGAGAATTTTGTGTTCTTCGATCAAGGCAAAAGAAAATGTCTAGGGAATGTCTTAAACAATTTATAATAAACGCCGAACTTAATATATCCCGTGACCCGAAACATTTCTGGACCTATATTAAAGGAAAGAGAAATAATTCTGGTTTACCGCATATTATGAAACTGGGTGACATAACTGCCGTGAATCCCTTCGCAATATGCAACCTGTTCTCACAACACTTCCTCTCAACTTTTAATCACAAAACTGTTTCCGATGTTCATTCTACCAATTATCACGTAGACAATCAAGTTAACATATCTTCGGTATCAGTTTCCAAAGAAAAAATAGAAAAAATAATTGATACTATCTCTTGCTCATTGGGTGCAGGTAGCGATAAAATTCCGGCATTCTTTATCAAAATGTGTAGCAAGGTAATCTCGAAGCCCCTATTATTGCTCTTTCAATCCTCATTGAAAGAAGGTGTCTTTCCGGATCGCTAGAAGTGTGCTCATATTACACCAGTATTTAAGTCTGGGGCGAAAAATGAAGTCCGTAACTATCGTCCAATATCTAAATTACCGATATTCAGTAAGATATTTGAAAAAATTGTTCATGAAAAACTGTATGACTGTGTCCAGTCTGTAATAATTGCTAACCAACATGGATTCATGAAAAAAAGATCAGTTGTCTCTAATCTTGCAACTTTCACTAAAAATATTTATAAATATATGGATGATCAAATCCAAGTTGACGTAATCTATACAGACTTCTCCAAAGCATTTGATAAAATTGATCACAGTCTTCTTTTATCTTAACTACTAGCTCTGGGAATTCACGGGGATTTGTACCGATGGCTGGTCTCCTATCTTAATGGGCGCACTCAAGGAGTAACTATTAATGGCTTCATATCTGAAATTGTAAATATACCTTCAGGTGTGCCCCAAGGATCTCACCTGGGACCGTTGCTGTCCACAATTTTCATCAACGACATTATAAAATGCTTTAATTATGCAAATATTCTACTCTTCGCCGACGATATGAAAATATTCTTTCCTATTAATTCTATTTTTGACTGTTATAAATTACAAGAAGATCTATATAGACTTGATGACTACTGCATTATCAATCATCTCAACATGAACACCTCAAAATGTTATGTGATTACCTTCACTAGAAACAAAATAAAATTTGAAAATAACTACTACATAGCCAGTCAAGAACTTAAAAAGGTTACACAAATTCGTGACCTAGGTGTTCTGCTTGACAGTAAACTTAAATTCGAGGCGCATGTTGATATGATTGTGAAGAAAGCCCTTAGAATGTTAGGATTCTTATTCCGTATTGGAAAAGAATTCAATAATATTCAAACACTTAAAATATTGTATTTTTCTTATGTTCGTAGTCATCTTGAATTTGCTTCTCAGATATGGAATCCTCAATATAATATTTATGTAAAGCGCATTGAAGCCATCCAAAAAAAAAATTGTCAAACATTTAAATTTTAAGATGAATATTGGTAACCACGGGATTAACAGCTCGATGGAATATTTTGGACTAGTACCATTAAAAACTAGAAGAGACTCCACAGATATAATATATCTCTATAAAATTATCAGTGGCCTTATTGATTGTTCGCCCCTTTTGTCTGAGATTAATTTTAGAGTCCCTAGCTTTAGAACAAGAGATAAGTCACTTTTTCATCTTCAAAAATGCTCTACTAATCACAGACAAAACGCTTTTATTTTCAGAGCTTGTACCCTATACAATAAGAATTTTAATTGTATTGACATATTTTCGTGTAGTTTAGGAACATTTAAAAAAGATACCTTAGCTAGCATTAAATAATAATTAATAACATACTGCAAGTTATCATGTTGTTGATATGAACCCTGTCCAGTTACAAGTGACTCATTTTATAAACATCTGTTCAGTTTAGTTGTAGGTATATACATATATTGGTGATTATTGGTGTTGTGTGAGGATAAAATTGATATTTTGTAATTTACTTGTGTTCTTATATCCGATGTTATGTTTACTTTATTTAGTATTTTGTATTTTACACAACAATACGGAGAGTGCACACGCATTATTTTTATCCTAATAAAATCATCTAAAGCAGTCATAAAAAGTATTAAATTCAAAGTGTTTCACCTAATTATATTAAATTAACACTGGCTTAAAGTTTACTAATTGTCAGAAAAGTATATAGTGCATTAAAAGTGTATAAAACAAGGTTTAGTGTAATCAAGTGACAGTTGTTATAAGCCCCCCGCGCCCGCACCTACACCGCCCGCGCCGCCAGCGGTAGTACTTACACGCCCTACCAAAAATCCAGGGATTCACAACTGTATAAAAAAAAAAAAATAAAAAAAAATAAAATAAAAAATAACAATGGCTCTGAGTGATAAAGCTTCGCAGTACATTACCAAAGTAAATGCGATAATCAGTGGATTGATCTCAATCGTTCATGAGCCTAGCAATAAATTCTCTAAGGAAAATATCGTAAAAATAATACCAAAAACAACCGAACTTATGGCTACGATTGCAGAATTGGTAGTCGATTTTGGAGTAATGCAAGGAGAATTAAATTCAATGAAAAATAATACGCAACTCAGCAGGTCCAACCCGATTGACATTAATATGGGTGATATTGTCACCGAAATGGAAGATAGGGCCATCAGATCTAACAACGTCATATTATATAACGTTCCCGAGAGCTTGTCTGATGAAAAGGCAGTCATCATTACGGAAGATAGAGACAAAGTTTCTTCGGCTATAAAAGCTATCGACCCGTCATTAGATCTAATCAACGTCAAAGTATTCCGACTGGGTGCCAAGAAAATTGCCAACAAAAATCGTCCAATTAAATTGGAATTTACAAACAATATCGCACCGAGAACTCTCCTACGTAATAGCACCAAATTTAAAGACGGAATCAAAGCAAGTAATGACTTAACCATCCTCCAAAGAATCAATTGGTGGAGCTTAGAAAGCAGTTATTGTTCCGTCAAGAGAATGGTGAACCAAACCTTACCATAAAGTACATAAACTCCAAACCAACTATTGTTACAACCCTTTCAAAAAACGACACAATGTAAACAAACTGAAGTGCTATTACCAAAATGTCAGAGGCATGAAAACTAAACTTAAGGACTTTAAAATACATGCTCCAACACTGCCACATGACATCCTCATTCTTACGGAAACCTGGCTGGAACCATCCATCAACTCTGCTGAGCTTGGTCTACCCCACCATCATATTTACCGGTCTGACAGAAGTCAACAAACCAGCGCTAAATCTAGAGGCGGTGGCGTCATGATAGCTGTCAACAAGATACATCCTTCAAAACTTCTGAAAACAAAAAATTCTAATGTAGAGCAAGTTTACATTTTACTAAACGGCAAAAATCAAAAAAATATCATAGGCAGTGTTTATATTCCGCCATCATCAGATATAAGTGTATATAAAAGTCATTTCGAGGATATTGAACAACTGTCGTTTAAATTTCCAAACAGTAAAATCACTATCATCGGTGATTACAATTTACCAAAAATCAACTGGGGTACCCGCGACAATTCTACATTATCTCAAAACTCTAGCTTAACTGACACAGAAAAAGAAATAGTTGAATTATGTGATTTCCTTAACCTAGTTCAATTAAACAATGTAAAAAATGACAATAATAGATTACGAGATATTGTTCTTTGCACCGACTTGTCAACTGCGGTTGAAAAGTCATTCGATACAGTTCTTCCCCTTGATTCTCATCACCCACCTTTAGATATTACTGTATTATGTAACCCTATAAAATGCCAAATTAAAAACCAGACACAATATCCTAACTTTAATAAAGCCAATTATGTTGCAATACGCGATTATCTATACAACACTGACTGGTCTATACTAGATGGAAGTAATCTCGATGAGAATATTAAAGCCTTTTACGATCATCTATATAAAACCATAGAAAACTTTGTCCCAATTAGTTATAAACTATCTTCAAATTTCCCTCGCTGGTTTAGCAAGGACCTCATTAACATAGTAATTGAGAAGAAAAAAGCGCATAAAATTTACAAAGAAACAACAAATCTTTCTGATTTTATAATTTTCAGCAAGCTGCGAAAAGATTGTAATAAATTATCAAACATTTGTTATAATAATTACATTAAGAATGTGGAATTTTCGATTGGTAACAATGTAAAACATTTTTTCAACTATTGTAAAGCTCAAAATAACAACAACCTTGGCATACCTGAAACTATGCACTATAAACTGAAAACTTCCTGTAAAATCAAAGATATTGTCAATTTTTTGCAGATTTTTTTAAGGATGTATATGAAACAGATATCCCTGATGAAGACATTCCAAACTTTGAGTCCGACATAAATTTACAACTATCTCAGATACATATTGAGATTAAAGAAATTGCAGCATGTATCAAACTACTGGAACCTAAATCGTGCTCAGGGCCAGATAAAATTCCCCCCGTATTTCTAAAAAACTGTGGGAGTAGTGTTTCTTACCCTCTGTACCTACTATTTAATCAATCACTTTTAACAGGCAAGTTCCCACAAATATGGAAAAATCGCTTTCTCACTCCAATATTTAAAAGCGGAGACAAGTCTTTAGTTGAAAATTACAGACCAATATGCATACAATCGTCAATACCAAAAATTTTTGAAAAGTTAATTCTCCAAAAAATATGTTCTTGCATAAAATTTAATATCTCATCATTTCAACATGGTTTTATCTCTGGACGATCTACCTTAACTAACCTTACACTGTATAAACATTTTATCTCTGGTGCTCTTGCTAACAGAGAACAAGTTGATTCAATTTACACGGATTTTAGTAAAGCCTTTGATAAGGTTTGCATTAAAATTCTTATAAATAAATTGTCTAAATTAGGAATAAGTGGTAATTTATTATGTTGGATTAAGAATTATTTATCAAAACGTGTACTAACTGTATGTATTAAAGAACACCTGTCTTACGAATTTGAAGCCACTAGTGGTGTGCCTCAGGGTTCGCACCTTGGTCCAATATTGTTTATACTATTCATAAACGATGTCACTTCCATATTCACTGATGTTAACATATTATTATTTGCTGATGACATGAAAATATATAAAATCATAAAAAATATATACGACTGCTTGTCCCTCCAATCCAATTTTATAAAATTCGTAGAATGGTGTACCATTAACAAACTTACACTTAACATAAAAAAATGTCAAATCATGAGTTTCTATAGAATTAAAAACCCTATCAAATATAGTTACTCTTTTAACAATCACAGTTTATTGTCAGTACCTGTAATAAGGGACCTTGGAATAACCTTCGACTCTAAACTACTATTTACCAATCACATTGATATAATAACTGGTAAAGCAATGAAAATTCTGGGCTTCATTGTAAGAATTTGTAAACATTTTAAAAATATCCAAACATTTAAAATACTATATACAACTCTGGTTAGGAGTCATTTAGAATACAATTCCCCCATATGGAACCCTTTCTACAAAAGCCATGCAAACTCCATTGAAAGAATCCAACGCAAATTTCTTAGATCAATTAATTTCAAATTAGGTATTCCCGCGGTCGACATAAACTATGAATCTTTATTACAAAAAATGAGACTCTTATCGTTAAAAGACAGAAGAATACTCAATGATCTTATTTTTTTATTTAAAATAAACAATAACTGGTTTGACTCCCTGAATTGGTCTCATTAATAAATTACCATGTACCTAGTAGACCGACTCGACTCAAAACACCTTTCCACTGTGACAATACTATGACGAACGCAGAACAAAACTCAACCATAAATCGCTTGCATATTTTAGGCAATGAATATGCTAATATTGATCACGCTGCCGGTAATCTGTCTTCATACAAAAGATGCGTTAAACTAAATTTGTTTGCTAGTACCACGTAAATACATCATGTAAACATAATATGCCTACCAGTACTTCTAAAACCATTAATGCACTAGAAATCATAAGTACTTGTAAAATTTATCATATCGGTTAACATAATCCAGGATTTATTACTTTTTATATTTAAATCTTTGTCGGTACCTTGAGATAGGTATCTTATTGGTACATTTTATTGTTTTATTTCAATCTTTAAATTTTTATTTTTACTTTTTCCTAATAATTTATGGTTTGTACTTTAATACTTTATATTTTAAACTATTCACTTTACAATTTACTTTTATACATTATAGTTTTTATACACTACTTATTACCTTACTTTTTACCTATTTTCTTAAATTTTACTAACATTTATACTGTTATTCTTCATGTTGTTGTACTATTATAAGTATGTCAATTATGTTAATGGCACATGTTGTGCCGTTTATGTGTAAATAAATAAATAAATAAATTTTCTGTAAATATTTTTTGCCCACGGGTACTGGACCCTTAGATTGTAATTATAATTATTTTTTTAAGTGAAAACCTATCATTAGATATTATTTGTATTTTTTATAAGTTAATTATTTAAAGATGTAAAAAATCTGTTGGTTTTCCTAAATAAACAAATAAATAAATCAGTAGATGGGAGATGCACATCGTGCATGGAAGGGTGACAGGACTTACTTCAGTCAACAACATCGAAGTAGATGGCATACCAAGACATGTGCTTGACCCACGGAAGATGCCTGACAGAGAACGGACTGTGTCTGAGGAGAGACGAGATGGAATTGCCGCCCGTTCCACCGTAAATATTTTGGGTTTGTTTGAAGAGGACAGTGAAGAACCGGATCCGGATATGCATCAGGAGGAGATCCACTTGCAAAGAGATGGTGACCTTAATTTAAAATATACAAACATTATGTAACATTAAAAAAAGGTATTTACTTTTTTACATATCCTCCAAAATGATTATATGAGCTACGAAATATTTGTATTGTGTCCCAGGAGTGTGATTGATTTTATTATTAAATGGCTAAAGAAGGAGTTAGCGCAACACGGCATAACACCCCAAAAACAAACAACAAAAATGCTGTTGGCTGTGAAAATCTAAAAACTTACCTTATTATTATAAGTTTATTGTTGTTGCATTTTCTTTAGTACCCATTTCTTACCATATTGCCAGCTCTGTCTTTGAATAACCTACAACCAGCTCCGTACCTACCTGCTATTATTTATATTTTTTATGTTTTCTAAGTTTAATAACTATTATATTATAAAAGTAATATTTTTTAGGTTGGTAATTATCTTTCTCATTTTCACAATTATGTTATTTATTGATGTAACGGACGTACTGCTACGGGCTCGGCCGTAATCACCCGCGTTAAAATTAGATGAATCCTAATTGTCCTAAAGAAATAAAATTGTATAAAATGTATGATAATGTAAACAATAAATGAAACGTCGGAGCTTGGCTAGGGGACACGGGCAGAGAAGTATACTGAGAGAGCTGGTGGAATAATAGCATAGCATTTAATTCGGGCACGGTTATGAGAATCGTGCTTATACGAGAGGGAACGTTCGGCCGTGACCCGAAGCAAAGGGCCGTGCGCCGTCATAGCGTGCGAGGTGGTTTGCCGCCCGAACGTTCCACAAGCGCGATTCTGAGGACAGTGCCTGAACAAAGAGAGGCCGTGGTCGCGTTCGGCCACGGGCACAAAATTACCGGCCGAGAGGCGGTAACCAGACCGGCGGCGGGGCCGCGAGCGCGTCACAAATACGGGCTTCGATTCCCGGAATCAAAGAGAAAGTTGGCCCGTGTGAGCGTCGCTCGGCCAGCGGCTGCCGCCGGTGGCCTATAAAACAGGGAACAGTCCCTTGAAAACGTCAGATAGCCAGCAACCTCCACCAGCTCAACACCTCTCTCTCTGCTCTGCCCTCTACCTCGCTCCGACTTCTGCTTCTACTCGCCTTCTTTCTCCTCTCGGACACGCTCCGGCAGGCGCAGCTCGAGCTAAGAGCTGAGAGGCGGCGCACCCAGAAGCTGCAGGACGACCACGCCCGACAAATTGCAGAACTTGTCGCCACGCTGAAGGGCCTCACGCGGACCGCTTCACCTGCAGCCTGGCAACCGGACACAGCTCCACGGGCGGAGTACCCGCCGACGGCGGCGCCATCTTTTTTTTTTTTTTTTTTTTTATATTTACTCCACACAGGAGGCCCTATGTCATCTTTGGGGATGCTGTGTGGAGGGTTTTTTTGTGGAGAGGAAGGAGTGAACATGGGTCTTGAAGAGTCCCATGTTGTAGGAGGGAGGAAACACAGAGGCCGGCAGTTCGTTCCACAGCCGAGCTGTTGAACTTAAGAACGAATCGTAGAAGCGACCCGTTCTCATGTGACAAGTGTCAACTGTGTACAAATGTTGGGCGCGCGTTTGGCGTGTATCCCGACTACGCACCGGTGCCGAAGGGATCAATGACGCTAGTTCCTCAGAGCATCTTCCATTGTAATACCGATAGAACAAGGACAGCATACCTACCTGACGCCTGTGCTCTAAAGATTGCAGTCCGTTTGTTAAGATTGGGGAATCTATCAAACGGACCGCCCGTTTCTGCACAGAGTCAAGGGTTTTTTTCAGGTATTTTGGGGCTCCGGACCAGAGATGGCTGCCAAATTCGACAGTAGGGCGCACTTGCGATTTGTACAGGGTGAGCAGTTGTGTACTATTAAAGTATCTGCGGGCCCTGTACAGTACGCCCAGCTTCTGAGAGGCCAACTTTACTCTGGCTTCGATGGAGCCCCCGTACCTGAGCTGGTCACTTATAGTTACACCAAGCATATCAATGGAAGGCCTGTTCGGAAGATTGCTTCCGTTGAAGGAGACTAGATTATCATTTGGATCCCTTTTAGACGTAATCAGACAGGATTGGGTCTTTGAAACATTAAATTCGACGAGATTATTTTTATCCCGGGAGGAAATACTCTCGAGATAACCGTCCATTCTCTGCTTCAAAGCCCTCCGAGCCGTTGGAGTTTGTGTGCCCTTTGGGGGCTTGTCAAACAAAAAGCTATCATGAACTGTACTGTCATCCGCGTAACAATGAATCGGTGCACATGTAAGCCTGGAAGGCGCAATTCCTCCAGTCGACGGCCACCTGCGGGATGACGGCGGCCGAGAACCTGATGCGGCTGCAGCGTGCCCTGAAGGGAAAGGCACGAGAAGCCGTCAGCCCTCTCCTCTTGGACCCGGCGCAGGTGCCGGAAATTATGGATGTCCTGTAGCACCGCTTTGGGGGCGCGCACTCTGTCGCGGCGGTCATGTTCAACCGGATAAAGCGGCTAACCCGACTACAAGAGGACGCATCGACCGAGGTTCTGGTGGAGTTCTCGGGCGCGGTGCAGAACATCGTGGCTTCGCTGGGGAATCTGCGGGGTGATTACCTCTTCAACCCGGCCCTCCTCAGCGAAATCGCCTCCAAGATGCCGTTAGCCCTACGCCTCTTGTGGTTGGGTAAGGTGGCCGACCAGACGCACGCGGCCACTGTGGTGCAGCTTGCCGCGTTCCTGAAGCGGCTGACCAACGCGGTGCCGCGGTCGGGCCTCACCGACAATGGCCGAGCAGCGCGGCCGAGCAGCTCGGCCGAACATCAGCGAGCCGCCCGCCCGTATCGTGAAAATGTATTCGTGACCGACGAGCGGCCGGAACCCCGCAGTGAAGTTTGATGCGCACTGTGCAAAAACGATTCGCACAAGCTCTACAAGTGTCCCCAATTCACCGAAGAAACAATCGGTACGCGTTGGGAGCTTGTGAAAAGTGCACGGTTGTGTTTTAAGTGTCTGGACGGTGTGCACCAGACGAAAAGGTGCGAGTACCGGACCAACTGCGGAGTGGGGACGTGCCGGGCCCCGCATCATCGCTTGCTGCACGATGACGCATACACTCGTTACCCCGAGACGCACACAGTCACGAACACGTGGGAGAGTGAGAGACCAGTACTAATGAAAGTGATTCCCGTGACATTGTGCGGCCCCGGGGGCCATGCGACCATGCACGCGCTGCTTGACGAGGGCTCTGCAATAACCCTAGTTGAGGCAGATGTTGCAGACATCATCGGAGCCGCGGGTCCGGTACGCGGCCTGCGAATTTGGGGCGCTAATGGGATGAGCTCATCCGATGCTACGTCCCGGCGGGTGAGACTGTCGGTGCGCGGCGACGTAGACGCGTTCACGGTGACGGCCCACACCGTAACGGACCTAGACCTCCCGCGGCAAACAGTGGCCGGCCGCCGGCAAGTGAAACCACGGCTGCTGATCGGCCAAGATAACGGGCCGCTTATCGTGTCGCGGGAGGTGCGAAAGGAAGAGAGCGGCCAAATGACGTCCCGGACAGCCCTCGGTTGGATCACGCATGGGAGCACCCGGCGCGACGCCGACGCCGGGACAACGCTGAGGATGGCTTGTCCGAACACCGTCCTCGCCGCCGACGCCCTGGACCATGCCGCCGGGGACCATGCCGCCGGGGACCATGCCGCCGGGGACCATGCCGCCGGGGACCATGCCGCCGGGGACCATGCCGCCGGGGACCATGTCGCCGGGGACCATGCCGCCGGGGACCATGCCACCGGCAACAATGCCGCCGGGGACCATGTCGCAGCACGCCGCTTGCGAAGAGTGTAGCCGAGCTCCACGGGGGGAGTGTAACGGACGTACTGCTCCGGGCTCGGCCGCAGTCACCCGCGTTAAAATTAGATGAATCCTAATTGTCCTAAAGATATAAAATTGTATAAAATGTATGATAATGTTAACAATAAATGAAACGTCGGAGCTCGGCTAGGGGACACGGGCAGAGAAGTATACTGAGAGAGCTGGTGGATTAATAGCATAGCATTTAATTCGGGCATGGTTATGAGAATCGTGCTTATACGAGAGGGAACGTTCGGCCGCGACCCGAAGCAAAAGGCCGTGCGCCGTCATAGCGTGCGAGGTGGTTTGCCGCCCGAACGTTCCACAAGCGCGATTCTGAGGACCGTGCCTGAACAAAGAGAGGCCGTGGTCGCGTTCGGCCACGGGCCCAAAATTACCGGCCGAGAGGTGGTAACCAGACCGGCGGTGGGGCCGCGAGCGTGTCACAAACACGGGCTTCGATTCCCGGAATCAAAGAGAAAGTTGGCCCGTGTGAGCGTCGCTCGGCCAGCGGCTGCCGCCGGTGGCCTATAAAACAGGGAACAGTCCCTTGAAAACGTCAGATAGCCAGCAACCTCCACCAGCTCAACACTTCTCTCTCTGCTCTGCCCTCTACCTCGCTCCGACTTCTGCTTCTACTCGCCTTCTTTCACTCTGACCCCCGCCTCACCCTGGACCACGGACTTGCCTACCCCTTCGGACCAGACTCGGAATCAGCTCAAGAACAAGAAAACATCATTTGGACCAGCTCTACAGCGGCTTCAGAGACGGCCCCGTTCTACCCCTCCACGCCACTGAAGGACGACGCCTTCCGCCTCCACAGATTGGGATCACCGGCCCCTTACAGTCTTATGTGTCACCATTACGTCTGATACAATTGATTTCCACGAAAATATTCTTCATTAATGGAGTTTCCTGCATTAACCATTGTCTCAATATCTTTATCAACTTTACCATCTCTCGTTAACATACTTTCTAAATACACAAACTCATTTAATCAAGTATTCATCATTCACAACTATACTGTAATAAATGCGAGCATGTAAAATTAAGAATATCGTTACACCAAAATCGTTACACATTGCTCAAAAACAGTAGTAAACAAAAGAAACGAACTTTAGGAAGATGGGTGTTAAGCGTGACACCTGGACCTGTATTGACTGCAAAGATGATCTGAAAGTCAACCAATCTTCGAGCGGGAACAGAGTGTCTACTGCTTCTCCTGCGTGCGGTATGAAGTCGCCTCAGAACCCGGATGTCGAGCAGATAATGCTTATAGTTCGACGATGTATTGCATCGGAGTTCGAATCTTTTCACGACAAACTCAACATTCTACCGGAGTTAAAAAAGTCCCTCAACTTCATCTTCGCTGAATACGAGGACCTAAAAAAAATGTTTTCGGAATCACTAGCCACCACCAAAAGCTTACAAGCCGAAAATACGAGGCTTCACACAGAAATGCGTAATCTTAACACGCGCGTATCCCAAATGGAACAGATGGCCAGAGAAACCAACGTAGAGATTCAGTGTGTTCCTGAAAATAGATCTGAGAACTTAGTATCCATCATCAAACAACTTGGAAGCGTAATTTCCCGTCCCATTGCTGAATCTGAAATACTTCACTCACATCGGGTCCCCAAGGTCCATCCTGAATCCAGCCGACCCAAGTCAATAATAGTGAAGCTTCCAAGCGTGAGGGTAAAGAATGAAGTGCTGGCTGCAGTTGCCAACTTCAATAAAAAAAACAAGACGAACAAACTAAATTCTACACACATAGGCATCGATGGCACGAAATCACCAATTTACGTCAGTGAACATCTCTCTCCCGCAAATAAGGCCCTGTATGCAGCTACTAGGATGAAAGCCAAAGAAACTCATCATAAATTCGTATGGATCCGAAATGGACGGATCTTTGTACGAAAAAATGAAAACTCTGCTCACGTACTGTTGATCCGCGATCATGACTCCTTGGTTTTTCTCACCTAAATTTCCCAATTTAATTTATCTGTAGATTGTATAATCTGTCAAAATCTTAACAAAACAAAATGGAACTGAAATTTTTTTATCAAAACATTAGAGGAGTCAAAACTAAAACAAATGACATAAAAAATGAAATTTCAATCAACAATTATGATATAATCTGCTTCACTGAAACATGGTTAAAATCATCAATATTTAGTAATGAATTGTTTGACGAGCGTTACCTAGTTTTTCGAAGAGATCGCGAATCCACTAGTTCAGCATCCAGAGAAGGCGGTGGAGTTTTAGCAGCAGTCGTTAAAAAATTAATAACAACACGCAAATCATCTGGGGAAAGTGATGGTGAAGATTTATGGTTATCGATAAAACCGCACGAATATTCTAACTCACTTATCTACATTTGTGTATTATATATTCCTCCCAATTTATCTGTTGATGATTACTGTAATAGAATCAAGAATATTCATGATATTTATCTACAACATAGTAATCCGAAATCTAAATTTATAATTATCGGCGACTTTAATTTACCAGAGATTAAATGGACACCTGACATAGCATATAACAACATAACACTAGCTCCGTCCAACTACACTAGTCATAAAGCTCACTGTGTTGTCAACTTGGCCTCAATGTGTAACCTTCACCAATTCAATTATATTCCTAATGGAAATTCTAATATTCTTGACCTACTTTTTTGTGATGAAACTAATATTAATCTGTCTAGAACAACAGGGTTATCAAAAGTCGACAATCATCATCCCCCTTTCGAAATGATTTTAAAACTTGAAAAACCGAAATACTTAAAAGATAATTATTGCCCTATTAAATACAATTTTAAGAAAGGAAATTATGAAGCTTGTCGTCTAGATCTGTCAAATGTTAATTGGATCTCACTTTTCAGTAACTCGAATGTCAACAATAAGGTACAATTATTCTATGATACTTTGTGGGATATTATTGATAAACATATCCCGAAAAAAAAACACAAATAAGAAATCACTACCCCAAATGGTTTAGTCAGACTCTTATTAAGCTCCTCAAAGAGAAAAATAAAGTAAGACTGCGGGCCAATAAATATACAAACCCACTAGACTATGCTGAGTTTGGTATTCTAAGAAAAAGATCGAAAAAAATGCAAAAAGAATGCTATTTATCATATTTAAATTCTGTTGAACAAGGCATAAAAGTAAATGTAAAAGCTTTCTGGGCATACTCAAAATCGTTGCGTACTACCAATTGCATTCCTAAATTGATGCACCTGGATTTTATATCTGCAGATAATGGACAAGACATTGCCAATCTTTTCTCTAATTATTTCGCATCCGTTTATACTCAATCTAATCCCTTGTTATATACTGCCATGCCAAAAGTTTCACAAAACAACCAATTTAATCTTGGAAAAATCAATGCTAGCAAGGAAACCATTAAATCTTGTTTAGAAAAAATCGATACGTCCAAAGGCCCAGGACCTGATAAAATACCTCCCTTGTTTGTAAGATGTTGTTCCAGCGCGTTGATTAACCCACTTCTTTTAATGTATAATGAATCATTATCTTCAGGAACTTTCCCAGACTTGTGGAAAAATGCACATATTGTTCCAATACATAAATCTGGTGATAAATCTTTTATGAAAAATTACAGACCAATCAGCATTTTATCTTGTTTTGCGAAAGTCTTTGAATCTATAATATATATTTCTGTATTTTCACACTTTAAACCCCAATTATGCATCAATCAACATGGGTTTGTTCCCAACAGATCTACAAATTCAAATCTTCTTGACTTTTGTGATTATGTTTGTAATGCTTTCAATGAAAGAACTCAAGTAGATGCCATTTACACAGATTTTCAAAAGGCATTTGATAAAGTTAACCATTCTATTCTACTACAGAAGCTTGATCGAATAGGTATTCACGGTGATCTTTTTAGATGGCTTAAGTCTTACTTAGAAAATAGAACACAATTAGTACTTATTAATGGGTACGAATCACCTCCCATAATTGTAACATCAGGCGTACCCCAGGGGTCCAATCTTGACCCACTGCTTTTCTTAATCTTTATTAACGACCTTGGCCCCATGTTACGCTGTGATTTTGTTCTATTTGCCGATGATCTCAAGATTTACCGCAAAATTTCCACTGATTTTGATCATGTTAAGCTTCAAGAAGACCTTTACACACTAAATAGCTGGTGCATTCAAAACGATATGTTTTTAAATATTGAAAAATGTTGCATTATTACTTTTACTCGTAACAGAAAACGAAAGGATTTTGCATATTCCATTAATAATGTACGATTAAATGCAGTCACCACTATAAGAGATCTAGGAATCACTCTTGATTCAAAGTTTATGTTTGATGTACACATAAATAATATTATAAATGATATTATAAGTAAATCAATGAAAATGATTGGATTCATTCATAGAATATCGAAACCATTTAAATACCCCCAATCCATTATAACATTATACAACTCGTTGGTCAGAAGCAAATTGGAATATGGGAGTGTTATCTGGAACCCACATTATATAAAATATTCTAAAAGTATTGAATCTGTGCAACAAAAATTCCTAAGACTGTTATCATATAAACTTGGATTAAATGCCTCACTCAAATCTTATGAAGAACGTCTACTAAACTTCAAATTTACGACATTAGAAAAAAGAAGACAATTTGCAGACTTAATATGTTTATATAAAATTATTCATGATAAACTTCTTACCACTAATTGTCTGAGCAATATTCATATTAAGGTCCCCAATAGACATAATTTAAGGAGCTAAAATATATTCCATATTGATATATTTAATAACAATATTGCATATTTCAATCCACTATCTAGAATGTGTCGTCTGTACAATACAGTTGAATGCGACCTTATAGATATATTCGCAAATAGTCTCGCATATTTTAAAAAACAAATCAACCATCTTCTACCATGATATGTTATGGAGAGATATAATTGCTTTATTATTTTCTTTACTTTTCTTCCTTATCCTTTCTCTGTACATTTACTGTATTTTATATTTCATACTTAATATTCATGTTTTATATTTCTTTTTCATTATTATTATATTTGTATTTTTTTTTCTTTCACTACGAGCATCTCCGCCTAATATCGACTAAACCTTGTTAACGCATGCTGTGAACATTTTTAATTGGGGTGTTAATATCTGTTCACATTCCCACCGAAATAATATAAATGTAATGATTGTTAACACTCTGTAAATGTTTCAAACAATAAATAAAATAAAATAACAGTCTTTAAAAACATATCATATTTATTGAGAAAATACAATAATAGATACATAATTTAACAATTATTTCAGTGGCTGAGATGGTATCGCGTTTGGATCCCGCCCAGTCGTTTTTCCTCGGCTAGCGAAGTCCTCCATCACGACAAAAGCAACATTTTCCGCCTTGACTAATTCATTTTATACTAGAAATTCACTTTGGAAATGAATAATTATTATTTTTAGGCAATAATTATAAGCCTGAAATAGGAAACACTAGTACCTATATAAATTGAGAAAATCTACCGAGAAAAAACAAATGCCGCTTCTGGGAATTGAACCCACAACCTTTTGATTGCCAGTCAGGGGGTGCTCTACCAATTGCGCTTTTTGCTATGAATTTACATTTTATCACTTAATCTTAGTGTATCATTAAAAATAATAATTATTTATTTTATGATGATGAACACAGGAGCATTGTCTTTTTATGGCGAGGAAAAGCTTCTTTAATTTCTATTGTTTTATATCTTGTTTATATCCTGTATACATATCTATGTAAAAAAAATTTTTTTTTCAAATATTAAATAAAATAAATATAAATAAAAAGTCTAACTTTTCACTTAACTTCGATCTGTGACATTTCCCTTTGTATACTTTAAAATTTAGACATCGCATTTATAATTATGACTTTATAAACTTTAGACAATAATATACATATCTCAATAATATGCATGTCTAACTTTTTACTTTACTTAACCTTTCACTTTTAAACTTCATTCCGTAATTTTTCACTTTAAACTAATTAATTAATTCGCTTTGAAAATTGTCTCGAAAGGCGATTTATTTGAAAGGGTATTCAGTTGAAGTAAGTACTCACCCAAAGGTTTGTGAAAGGATATCAAGTTGTAGAAAGTACTAAATCAGAAGTTTGTTTTAAAATGTATCTACATAGTTGCAGTAAGTGCTAACCCAGACAGACAAACCCAGAAGTTTATGAAAGGATACCTTCTTGTAGTAAGTACTGACCCAGATGTTATTGAAAAGGTATCTAGTTGTAGTAAGAATTTGCCTAGAGGGATGAAGTTTGAAGAAGGAATCTTTTGATGTACAATTTTTGAAAGATTGAAGCGGAGAGTGAATTAAGTGAAACGTTAATGATTTTAAATTGTTATTGCACCCTCTCTTACTCTTAGCCCCTCTCTGTTCGTGCGGTTCCTAGCACCACCCCTTATCAATGCAGCTCATTTGA
This sequence comes from Hesperophylax magnus, assembly GCA_026573805.1. NCBI lineage: Eukaryota > Metazoa > Arthropoda > Insecta > Trichoptera > Limnephilidae > Hesperophylax > Hesperophylax magnus. The sequence goes on along the minus strand of JAIUSX010000180.1, from coordinate 312,650 downwards.
TTTGTGGCTTTCCTATCCTTTGTGTATAAAGGGTTCATTTTTCACCCCTCCCCACACCACTATATTTCAATTCTTTATTTTTCAAAAAACGGGCCTTGGTACTTTTGTGTTATAAAATAATGAATAAATCATAAAAATGCATTCGTTCTCTGCAAATGAAATCCAGAAAGGTTGGTAATAATAGGTGACAGAGGCATGCGGTTTCAATTTCGTTTTGGTGGGGTTATTTACGTGACAAGGTGTATTAGAAAGAGAGGAGTCACAGATTATCATTATTATAACAAAATTGGATAATATTGGATGAGTATTAGAAAGTGTTTCGATAGCTCTTGAAAAACTTTAGCGTCTTGTCGGGCGCAAATTGATCGATATACGGGAACAGGAATAGGAAATTTGAGGATGCCACCAGAATTAAGGGAAAGTCCTACCTTGTACTGGTATCTCCTTACAGCTTCCGTGGTAGCACCAAACTCACACAGTATTAATCTATTTCCGTCACTAGATATCGACCACGAAAGAAATGTCCATTGAAATGTATGAACCGAGACGCGTATCGGTAGGTGGTAGAAATTGTACTAGCGCGCGCCGGTCAGACCAAATCCTTATCTCCCGATGGCAAGGTAGGAACAAATAGGATGTAGGTAATAAAATAATTATAATTTATTTGCGTTATGCCCGAACATATACCGCCCGCCAAAATTAACAATTTTTCAATACCCATCGAAACTGGTCGAACCCGAAAAAAAATAAAAACAAATAAGCTACAAGAAAACAGTAGGTATATGAAAAGAAACTTAATCCTAACAGTTAGTCTATTACTTACAAACTAGATGCATGCGAAACTAAAATTACACGTGCAAATACAATAAAAAAAAATATATATACGAACGTTACTATTTAGTCTATGGGTAATAGGCAAAGCTTTGTCACAGGCCGTAGATATACCCCGTCGTTAGTTTGAACTGAGGCTACTCTAACGACCCCATCCGAACCTGGTTTCACCTCCCTTATCCTACCGAGCGGCCATTTTAAAGGAGGACTCCTGGTATCCTTAATGACTACCAGGTCATTTACTTGGAGGTTACGTGTAGCCTTGTACCATTTAACGCGATTTTGTAACTCTTGTAAGTACTCGGTATTCCAGCGCTGCCAAAAATGTTGCGTGATTTTCTGCAGGTGTTCCCAGCGATTGAGTCGGTTGGTCTTAACCTCGGAATAATTATATTCGGGAATTGAAATTAGCGGTTCACCTATTAAGAAATGACCTGGAGTGAGAGCTTGAATGTCTTCAAGGTCTGATGATAAGGAACACAGCGGTCGCGAGTTTAGTATGGCCTCAATCTTGGTTAAAATGCTAGTAAACTCCTCGTACGTCAACGAACTATCTCCTAATACCCTCTTTAAATGATTCTTTACCACTCTTATGTTACCTTCCCATAGTCCCCCGAAGTAGGGACTGGAAGGAGGATTAAAATTCCATACTATTCCCCTTTCCGAACCACAATCAGAATAAATGGCTTGACAGATACCCCGTCTTGAAACGAATCTATTAAGTGTAGCGATAAAGGCCTCAGACGAAAGATCCGAGAGTACCTCGAGATGTATTGCCTTCGTTGACATGCAAACAAAAATCGCAAAGTAAGCCTTGTATGTTTTAGCACCTCTGCGTTTTCCTTCCTTTATGCTATATGGGCCCGCTAAATCCACCCCTACACGACTGAATACGCGACTCGGTGTGACACGAGCTTCTGGCAGGCTGGCCATGAGAGGAGTTGATGGTAAGGCTCGCAATCGTGCGCATCTCACACATTTTGAGACTAAATTCTTTATTTTATTGCGGGCAAATATAATCCAGTAATTTTGCTGAATCAGGAACTGCAAGGTTCGTGATCCGGCATGCAAATATATATTATGGTAATATAATATAAGAAGCTCAGCTATTTTACTATTCTTCGCAAGGATTATTGGAAACTTAGTATTGTAATTTAAACGAGAATTGCAGAGCCGCCCGCCAACGCGAAGTAAATTCTCGTTGTCAATGAAAACATTTAATTTTTGAAAAGCCACTGTGGTCAACCCATCTCCTTTGAGCTTTCGGAATTCAGCAGGAAAATGAAACTGTTGATCGCATTTTAACAAGACCATAGTCGTGTGGTTTATTTCTGAGCAGGTTAGAATTCTACGCTTACAACCGCTCTTGCTCTGTTGCCTAGCATTGTTTATGAATCTGAGGGACCAAGCAACCACATTCACGAGACGTGTCCACGATGAAAACCGGAAAAATCCTAGGCCCTTAAAATAGTCATGCGGCTCATGAACCGTTGAGACGTGAGACTTTACCTCTGGCAATTGTTCAACCTTTAATGTTTCCGGTAAAGCTAACGGCCACTTCTGTAACGACTGAACTAGCCACGGAGGGCCTTGAAACCATAATTCATTATCTATTATTTGAGGCGGATATAAACCGCGAGAAGCTAAATCTGCTGGATTCTCCTTTGAAACAACGTGATACCACTTTGCGTCCTCGACTTGATCGAATATTTTAATTACGCGGTTCGCGACAAATGTTTTTAAGGTATGAGGAGGTGCCTTAATCCATGATAAAACAATTGTAGAATCCGAAAATAATATTATATCTGTAATTGGTATAAGAGTTTCAATCGACGATTTCGTCATTTTTATCAGTTTTGAAAGCAGATGAGCTCCCAGGAGCTCAAGGCGCGGTATTGACAATGTCTTCAGTGGCGCAACTTTAGATTTACTAGTAAGCAATGTCACTTTAGGGTGTGCTTCCTTCGTAACCAAATATACACAAGCAGCATAACCCAACTCACTAGCATCTGAAAATCCTACTAAAATACAGTTTGACTGTTTAATTGTATTGCAATGTCTAGGCCGACGGCCTTGACGGCCGGCATAGTCCAGTGGTAACGCATTGGACTGCCATTCCGAAGGTCGCGGGTTCGAACCCGGCGTGCGCAAATAAATTTTATTTGATTAATTTGTGTTATTTCACAATTAATTAATTAAAATAATATATAGTATATTTGCGGCACGTTCCAGAGTGGAAGATACTACCAGTATCGCCCTGGTGTAAGACCACCATTCAGAATTGAAACGTTGCTCCAAATGGCTTTAGCCGTGTTTAGTGACTAGATCTGAATAGCCAGGTACTTCCCCACCTTCCTCTTTCCCTTCCCCACTTACCTTCAGCCTCACAACATCCCCCAATTGGGGATGCCATAGTCTCACTGGCTTCAGACGGGAGCAGTTGGGACTCTTGTGAGGTATTCACTATAAAAAAAAAAAAAAAAAAAAAAAAAAAAGGTATTTGTAAAAAACGTAACGATGGTAATCCATTTAAGAAATTTTGCCACAAAATGACAATATTTTCAGGGAGCGAGTCATCCCAACCTATCTTGATTTTCCATATTTCTCGCAAAAGGCATTTTACTTTGAAAACCACAGGGGTTATTAATCCAAAGGATCGAATATGCGAGCAACACAGCTGAGTATTGCACGCTTTGAAAATACCGTTAACTTTTCTTCCACGGAGTATGAAAAGGTATCCTTTTCTGGATCCCAAATTAAGCCTAAAATTTTTAACGAACCAGATGTTTCATCATTAAATACAACCTGACCACTTGAGTGGATCCGATGTTCACTCGGGATGTCCTTTAATACCGGCAGCGAATTACTCATCCATTTTCTTAATTGAAAGCCTCCTTTCGCAAGTAGTTCTTTCAGCTCCCTCTGAAGCTGAAAGGCGCTGTCTGGCTCCCAATCACCAGTAACAATATCGTCCACGTATGTATCCGACAACAGTGCCTTGGAAGCCTTTGGGAATTGTGCACCCTCATGCTGCACTAGCTAATGTAAAGTTCTGATTGCCAAATAGGGCGAAGAAGTCACACCAAACGTGACTGTGCTAAGTGTGTATTGCCCTACCGGCTGCAAAGGAGAAAAACGCCAAAGAATCCTTTGATAGCTAGTGTCTTCTTCTCTTATTCGAATTTGCAAAAACATTTTTTTGAATATCCGTAGTAAATACTACCGGGTATATACGAAACTTTAATAAAATTTGTCCTATCTCATTTTGTAATTTGGGACCTGAATATAAACAATCGTTTAAAGAAATTTGTCGGTCTGATTTACAGGAAGCGTCAAAAACCACTCGAATTTTAATATCATTACTAATTTTTTGCACGACCGGATGATGGGGAATGTAATTGGTATTCCGTATCTCAGTCGATTGGGTAACTCTTGACATGAAGCCTTGCTCTATAAAATCCTTCATATATTTTCGATAATGTTCCGCTATGGTTGGATTTAACGACAAACGTTTTTCCAAATTATATAATCTCTTAAGAGTGATATCATATGTACTTCCTAAATTTACTTCCGATTTATTTTTAAAAGGTAGCGCTACTACATATCTGCCACAAATATCCCGTTTAACCGTTGCCTTAAATATCTTTTCGCATTCACTATCATCTTTATTATGAATAATTTCGTTAGAAATCTCTTCGACTTCCCAGAAACGTCTTACCGCGTAATTTAAGTCGTTGTTTTCGACTGCAGTTAAAGCTGACGTCACAAAAGCCTGTGTTTCATCTTTAATTTGTGCTACACATGAACCCATGACTACGTATCCGAATATTGTATTCACGGCCAGCAAATTACATTTACGGCTTGAAATACATCCTGGTCTCCATATTTTTGATATCAAGTCAGTCCCCACTAAGAAGTCGATATCGCCTGGAAATTGAAAATCTGGATCCGCCAGCTTCAACTGTTTGAATTCTTCAAACGGTTCATGCATATTAACGGGCGGAAGCTTGGACGTAATATTTGAAATAACTATCGCTTGTCCTGACACAAAAGAATGATTCTGAATGGGATATATTTTACAAGTAACTAAACCTTGCACATTGTTGACTATTGCATTATTGACCCCAGTGACAGTACCTAACCATTTCTTTGATTTTAATCCCAAAGCATTATATAATTTTTCAGACATGAACGAAATTTCACTGCCAGAATCAATTAATATTCTGGCGCGTTTTCTGCGTCCTGAAATGTCAAGGAATTCTGCCAGCGCGGTAGGTAAAATAGAGCGTTTTGTCACTGTGTATGCAGCATTACAGTTTGCTGAGTTATCGTTTTCTGAATCGCGGTTCGGTGAAGGTGACCTTTCGTCACTATGTAAAAGGGTATTGTGTGACTTGTTACAACTTCTACATCGGAAATTAGATCGGCAATTTTTAATTAGATGTGGATTTAAACAATTGAAACATAATCTTTCTCTTTTGACGAAGTCCCTCCTACTGTCTACTTGTAATCCAAGAAATATTTTACATTTTGTAATGTGGTGATCAGCTTTGCAATGACTGCAAATAATTTTCTTCGTGTAATCGTTTTTAACAAATAGAACACGTTTAGACTTACGATTCTCCTTTACGTCTGAAAGCATATTTACGCGGTTTTGCGCGGCCAAGAAATTAATTAATTTTTCGACATTCGGAATTTCATCTTTGTCAATTCTAGACTCAAAAGACCGCCGAGTATTTAAATCTATTTTTTGTAAAACTAAATGGCAAATAAATTCCTCGAATAATTTGTCTCGTTTTAGTTCGTATAGACCGGAAAGATTTTCACGTAAACCATTTAATATCTCCACATTGCTAGTGAAATCGCAATTTAAAATAGAGTTTGCATAGTGTATAAATAATGCTCTCGACTCCGAAAATTGATTTAATAATGTTTCCCAGGCTAATTCATAGTTTTCTCGTATTATTGGAATTGTTTTAACCAGGGATAATGCTGTGCCCTTCAAAGAACTTAGTAGGTAGTGAAATTTTTCAATATTAGTGAGAACTGTATTTTCGTGAACGAGACTCCTAAATAAATTAAAAAACGGAGGCCAATCTCTAATGTGGCCACTGGAAGATGGTATTTTTATTTCTGGGGAAAAGAAAACTTTGACCCGGGCGCTGCAATTCCTCGCCTGATGAGTCATTATGACCATTCTTATTCGCCTCGAGAGTGTCACGCGCCGACGTGACCTCGAAGTACAGTTCATCAAAAACACGGGAAACTTCCAAAATATCATTTTTTGACTCAAATTCGGGAAGTGAAACCAGGTCCGACAGTTCGCATTGTATGCTTTGAAATTCCTCATATGTCGACTCGATTTTATCCATTCTAGCCTTAAATTGACATAACTTTGCACTTATACTTAAATCTTTAATAAGATCATATGCGGCCTGTATACGCCCAAATAATCTTTGCCTTTCTAACTTTAAAGAACCAATCTTGGATTCATTCTTGTCCATTTTGAAACATGTACTGAAATTACTACCCACCTATGAAATTCCAAGAAATAATTACTACTTGAAATAATCTTTTAATCGTACGATTATTGAACCATTTAAAACTATTTGAATACAATTTCAACGCATTAAACTAATCTTATCCGGCTGAAGACCAACGTTTCGATAGCTCTTGAAAAACTTTAGCGTCTTGTCGGGCGCAAATTGATCGATATACGGGAACGGGAATAGGAAATTTGAGGATGCCACCAGAATTAAGGGAAAGTCCTACCTTGTACTGGTATCTCCTTACAGCTTCCGTGGTAGCACCAAACTCACACAGTATTAATCTATTTCCGTCACTAGATATCGACCACGAAAGAAATGTCAATTGAAATGTATGACCCGAGACGCGTATCGGTAGGTGGTAGAAATTGTACTAGCGCGCGCCGGTCAGACCAAATCCCTATCTCCCGATGGCAAGGTAGGAACAAATAGGATGTAGGTAATAAAATAATTATAATTTATTTGCGTTATGCCCGAACAGAAAGTGTTCCATTTTAAACTGTAGTGAACTAAAGCAGTTAAGTTCGTTTTGAGAGATGGGTTTGAGACGAGGAAAATAAAATTTGTTTCGGAAAATCTGTAAAGAAACGGAAAGTTTACAAAAAAAGTTTAGATAAGTTGGATGTTGGAACAATGTATTATTGAAATTAGATTATAATTATTGTAATTTAAAATACACAAGGAAAGATTACGTGAAATTATTTACATTTAAATAATTTTAAAGAGTGCACGTTATAATGCGTTTGTGAACACAATATTCTAAATGTGCGTAAAACTGGTTCGAACTAGTTTGAAACAATCTGCCCACAATCGCCTCTTACTTTAGTTTTGCTCAATACAAACTTGCTTTACAACAAACTGTTCATGTTTATTTTTAGTATCAACAAAGTTACAAAACATTACTCTGTATCTACTTTCTTTGTATCGTGAATACTTTTGTACTCTTGTTATTATGAACAGTTATTGGACTCCTTTGTAGAACAGAACTCTTTATAAAACACTTTTCTATAACAATGTATGCAGGTAAAAATATTCAAGGCGTGAAAAATAAAAATAAAAAAATAATAATTTTACTCACTTAACAATATTTCCTGGTGAAGTAATGCAAAATTGTTAATCGGACATTTATATTTCCTTCCTCTTCCCTTTATCAGTATCTCTTCTGATCTTTTATCGAGACAGAGGATAATTTTCTAAAGAACTGATGTTCGAAGAACGAAAAAGGGTTGGAATAGCCGACTAAAGGGCTGTTCCACACAGATAACGAATAAATTAATTCTATGGCTTGTGACAGGCGAATGCGGAAACACAATGCATAACGTTACTTCACAATCAACTTACCGGTGAAATGATGGTGAAATCTGCATAAGCCTCATCTGTCAACACTGGAACGGGATTGTCGTTCGTTATCACTCGTTATTTTAGAGTAAATTGCGATAAAAAAATACGTATTATGATTATTCCGATAAGACAACCGGCGATCGATATTTTTACAGGACGAACGGTTTTTGTGCGACTAGTTCGGCTCACGGCACTCCGTGGATATAGCTGACGTGTGCAAAATTTAAACTATACAGTTTAAATTCTGACGATACGATTGGTTATTACACAGACTGTCAAAAGCAATCGGCGTTACGGAACAACTGATTTCAAAACACACTTTTGCTTTTCGCTCAAAACATTCCTACAACAATTTAAGCTAAATATGTTTCGCTTCGTCCGAAACAGAGTCATAAGTATTACTCTAAGAAAACAAAGCATTATAACAATGATTATAACTATTAGATTAGTTTATGTGAATGCCCATTTCTTTAATTTCAAATTTTATGAGTTATGTGAACGCCCTTTACTTGCCTTCGAAATGTTATGAGTTATTAGAACGCCCTTTACTTGCCTTTCAAATGTAATGAGTTAAGTGAACGCCCTTTACTTTCCTTTCAAATGTTATGAGTAACGTGATCGCCTTTTACTTGCTTTCAGATGTTATGACTTTAGTGAACGCTGTTTACTTGCCTTTCAAATGTAATGAGTTAAGTGAACGCCCTTTACTTGCCTTTCAAATGTAATGAGTTAAGTGAACGCCCTTTACTTTCCTTTCAAATGTTATGAGTAAAGTGATCGCCCTTTACTTGCTTTCAGATGTTATGAGTTACGTGAACGCCCTTTACTTGCCTTTCAAATGTTATGAGTTTCTAATTAGAATGATGCATAATATATAATGAGGATTAGATGACAGATGTGTAATTTTTTATGTAAATATAACGACAGTACCGTCTGGGGCCATTTATATGGCATTCTCAATTAGGGTATGTTATGAAGATGAATGCGGAATTGAAAGAGATGGGGAGAGGAAGATAGGGGGGTACCTGGCTATTCAGATCTGGTCACCAAACACGTTTCAAAGCCATTTCAAGCAACGTTTCAATTTTGAATGGTAGTCTTACCATTGTAGGGAAAATTATAGGAAGTTTACATCTCTCGAAAATAAGGACAACATTATTTTTACCCACATTCTTGTGAGGCTCGCATAACTGTAAGCATGCGCGCGATACCTCGCGCGGAAAATATTTAATTCTGTCTCCAGTAATCAAACCGTCAGTTAAGACCTAAATATCCTCTAGCGTACGCGATCTATTTGTTTATTAAATTATTGTAACGTGCGTTTTGTTAAAATAAAAACTCAATTGGAATTATCCGAATTTTCATTATTACACACCGAGAGTAATCTCTGCGGATTGGAGAACCACAGAATAATTAAGCCAACAACCCATTTAAGTTGGCAATGATCACAATCCTCCAAACCATCTTATAAACAAGTTGACAAACGATTATTGTGACGGTATCTGAAGCGAGTTCGATATGAACCTCACGGGTCACTACTGTCACTAGGCAGAAAAATATGCTCATGTATGCCTTTTGACTTCGGACCCCCTGAAGTCGATAAGGGATTATTTGAAGCGGGCCAGTGTAGTCAAAACCTGTGTGTAGGAAAGCCTTGGCTTCGCGGACATGACAAGCGGGTAAATCTCACATTATTGGGAATTGTGGTTTAGGTATAACCTTGAAGAACGTATTTCACCGAAGCACGTGCTTCCAAATAAGATTGCTAAATTGACAACATGATCACGCCTGGGTAATAGAATGGGATGATGACTGTCAAAATATATTTCAGCGTTTTTTAATCTGCCTATTATCCTTAGAATACCGTCATGAAGAAACGGATTCAATTTTGCAATAGCTCGCCAAACCTTCTTCCCATCATTGACTGCCTTTATATTTTCGGAAAAATGTTCTTGCTGTATTGATTTTATAACAGCTATTTCTGCAATTAAGATATGACTTAATTCGAATGTTCGCTGTATTTTCTTAATGAAACGAAAAAAATGGATTATAATTCGAAATAATTTCGGCCGTGAACGAACACGAGAAGCTAGTGCACACAGTTACGGTGGAGCATTTGTTTTGAGGCGGTTATTGTTTTGAACGGACATCAAAATTTTTGTTTTCAGTTCGGGTGAATCAGATACAGATTTCGAATCAAAACGTTGTAAAGTCCAATCACTTTTAGGTAACTGAGTGAATACGAGGCCATTGAACCATAACGGATGGTCTTTGAGTTGAGAGGGGGTAAGACCACGCGAGAGGCAGTCGGCGGGATTGATTGTCTTTCTCCTTTATATGGTCGAACCATTCAGTCCCCAGATGGTTTTGTATTTGTGACACACGATTTGCAACGAATGTCTGCCATTTTGTATAATTTTCAGGGTAATTATGTACCATTAGTGACATCTATATAAGCTAAATTATATTATTTATGAAAGGTTCGCGCCTCTGCTAATTGCTTGATTAAATTCTGTCAGCAAAGACGATTTCTGTTTTGCGGCCTTTTGAATTTGAATGTCAACAGTCTTTTGTCAGGTTATAAAAAGGTGGTCTTTGCTTACAAACGCTCTCTCATACGAAAACAATCAAAGGTTTCACCTCTCCGAAATAACTACGGGAACTAGTACTTGTACCCAGAGTAGTTATTAAAAAGTGCTTAGTCATACCTGTGATAGTGGATGTTTATTGTCAAATAAAAAGTGATTCAGTTTAACTCTCAAGAATCTGAGTTATTATTTCTAAGGACCCCAAATTATAACATGGTCCTAGCGATCCGGATATTGTAATCCAAGCGAGATTACAGAAATTTAAACAAAAACCAAGCGGCCAAAAATATTGAAGAGATCCTTGAGAGATCAAGCTGGAAGTAGCTGGAAGTCTGAGAACCTGGAAACACGCCATCGCATCAGACAGATAAGTCCAATCCTTCCAAATCAAACTCCTATCACAGCTAGAATCCCCAAAATATATTTATTATTTTATTCAAATAATAATTTTAAAAATAATTTGTTACAAGATATTCCGATTTACTGTTTGTCAACATCATAAAAATTGCAAGTCATAACTTAATTTTGTATGACATTTCACAATAACAATATTAGCTACGTGTTTTATGTGCAGATTTTATCGAAAATAGTAAACATTCTAAGGATTTTGTCATCATTTCTTTCAAATTGGAGTATTAATACGCGAATAATTTACCAGTTTTAGTGAATTATTTTGTGATCATTTAATTATTGGAAATTTATTGTCGCGATTCATAATACGATGGAGAAATTGAAAGGATTAGTAAACAAACGCGGAGTTTTAAGGGGAAAATTAACCAGATTCAATGATGCATTGAATACTCTTTCAGCTCACGAAATAAAACTAAGATATGACAGAATTAAATCTATAATTGATGAATTTGAAGTAATTCAGGATGAAATTGAGGAATTCTCAGATGTAAATGAAAGCGAAAATGCTTCTCAGAGAGAATCATTTGAAAATCAATATTATTCATTAATGGCAACGGCCAAAGGTGCATTAGAATCCGTAGAACAATCGAGGGTAGAAATAAAATTACCTGATAATAATAACAATAAAAAAAAAAAAAAAAAAAAAAATTACCTGACCTAAAGTTACAAGAATTCCACGGAGATCAGAAAAATTGGAACACCTTTGTAGAAACTTTTAAGAATATAGTTCACAATAATAATTCGATAAGCAATGTACAGAAATTTTATTATTTGCAATCTTGCTTAAAGGGAGAAGCAAGTAAAATCATTTCGAATTTAGAAATCTCTGATTCTGGATATCAAGGAGCATGGGAACTATTACATGAGAGATATTCTAATTTAAGGGCAACTGTACATAAGCATATTCAATTCATATTCCAAATGAAGGAAATGAAGCAGGAAGATGCAGTCGCATTGCGGCGATTGATAGATGGAACTAACGTTAACTTAAAGGCTTTACACAACTTAGGAGTTCAAGTAAATTAATGGGATGCTTTAATTATTTACATAATTTCAAACAAATTAGATGTGATTACTAGAAAACATTGGGAACAAAGCCCTATTGAAGGGAAGATGCCAACACTGAAAGAGTTCTTGAAATGTTTAGCTTCACGAGCTCAAACTTTAGAACTTATGCAAACTACGGACAAAAAACCGCACAGCCAAATTAAATCACATTTAGGGATTAATAATAGGGAATCAACTGTGTTATTATCTGTAAAAAAGGGAAAATGCACATTCTGCAGTGAAGATCATCCGATCTTTTACTGCAAAAAATTTCTAAAATTAAAAATATCGGAAAGGATAGAAGCCTTGAAAAAGAGCCGAGCATGCTTCAAATGTTTGAAGCCGGGTCATCTTGCACAGGATTGCAGGATCACCTTTAAATGCAAACGATGTGACAGTAATGATCACAATACGTTGCTTCATAAAGAGGGATTCCGAGTAGAATCTCCAAATTTAGGAACTGAGGCAGAAGATGTCTCAGTTAACAATCATTCTGCCGTAGGTAAGGCAGAAAATTTAGTATTGTTGTCTACGGCGATAGTAGGTATCGTGGGTAGTGACAATAATTTATACAAGGCAAGAGTACTAATAGACTCTGGAGCACAATCCAATTTTATGAGAGAGGATTTTGCAAAAAAATTAAATTTAAAATTTAATCACATAAATAAGCCGGTATCGGGCCTATACAATAATGTTACACACATAAGGAAAAGTGTGTCGGTAGACTTTAATTCTTTAAGAACCAACTATAAAAATACAATATCTTGTCTGATATTACAGGAAATAACCACAAGTCTGCCGCAAACATCAATACCAAGAAACCAGATTAAGTTGCCTCATGGATTAGAATTGGCAGACCCAAATTTCAACATCGCAGCGCCTATCGACCTCTTGTTGGGGGCTGAAGGTTTTTGGGACATCCTGACCAATGATAGAATGAAGTTGGATACCGGTCCCACACTTCAACGAACACAACTGGGATGGATCGTGTCAGGACCGACCAACATATATCCCAACCAAAGGCCAGTATCACAATTCTGTAGCTTATCCATAAATAAACTAAGCAATCAAATTGAAAAATTTTGGAATCTTGAAGAAGTCAACCCCATGAAATATCAAAATCATGAGGAGAAAGCTTGCGAGGCTAATTTCATAGCTACTCATGCAAGAGAAGAAGACGGTAGATTTACAGTAACTTTACCACGCCGTCCTTGTATTGATCAATTAGGAAACTCATTGACAACAGCGGAGAAAAGATTCCAAAACTTAGAAAGAAAATTATCTTCAAATACAGAACTAAAATCACAATATGTACAATTTATGCGAGAATACCAGGAACTAGGTCACATGGAGGTATGTGATAAACTAGAAGGAGATCATAACTCCTATTTTTTACCACATCACGCCGTCATTAAGGAATCGAGCTCCACCACTAAGGTGAGGGTTGTTTTTGACGGATCAGCTAAAACTTCCAAAGGAATTTCCCTGAATGACGCCTTGATGGTAGGACCTGTCATTCAAAAGGATTTATATACCCAATTGTTACTTTTCAGAAAACACCAATATGTCATGACAGCTGACATCGAGAAGATGTATCGGCAGATAAATGTGAGTGCAGCTGACCGCAACTTGCAGAAAATAGTCTGGCGCGAATCACCGGAAGATGAGATTCAGCATTACAAGCTGAAAACTGTAACGTACGGGTTAAGTCCTTCCTCTTTCCTAGCTACAAGATGCCTACAACAAGTTGGTAAGGATAACCAAATTACTTTTCCTAAAGCTAGTCAAGTCATAAAAAACAATTTTTACATGGATGACCTATTGACCGGAGACGATAATTTGGAATCCTGTAGAAATTTAAAAGGTCAATTAATTGACATATTGCTGTCTGCAGGCATGAGGTTAAGAAAATGGAGATCTAATATCTTGGATTTGTCATCCGAGTCGGGCCAAGCTGAAATTGCCGGACAGAACAATTGTGAAAAAATTCTATCTGACAAACCCAAGAATGAAAAAATTCTGGGCTTAATCTGGAATAATGAGTTAGATTATTTTTCTTATGTTATAACAAAACCATCAAAGCATAGTGAAAATAAACGCCAAATATTGTCAAGCATAGCATCAACATTTGACCCATTGGGGTTACTTGGACCAGTTATTGTTGTGGCGAAATTAATAATGCAAAGGTTATGGCAATCCAAGACTTCCTGGGATGAAGTATTACCAAATGAAATACTGATGCCATGGAGAAGTTATATAAAAGAATTAAACCAAGTAAATGTATTGAAGATTGAAAGGAAAATTGTATGCAAGCACGCTAGTAATAATAAATTACATGGATTTTGTGATTCCTCTGAAAAGGCTTATGGAGCCTGCATTTATATCACATCAATGGATCACAATGGCAAGCAACATTCTCATTTAATAACATCAAAATCCAGAGTAGCGCCATTAAAATGCATATCATTACCCAAGCTGGAACTATGTAGCGCTGTATTACTAGCAAAACTAATAAAAAATGTCAAACAAGCATTAGGTATGATGGAAGTAGATACATATTATTGGAGTGATTCCACGATAGCGTTATGTTGGATAAAAGGTCAACCAGCACGTTGGAACACATTCGTAGCGAATCGAGTCGCTGAAATTCAAGAATTTAGTAACCCAGAACAATGGCGTCATGTGCCATCTTCTGACAATGCAGCAGATATATTATCAAGAGGAGCTACTGCTGATCAACTAGTGAATTCCTCAATATGGTGGCATGGGCCAGAGTGGTTGACTAGAGAAAACAACACTTGGCCGCTATCGAAAATATCTTGTTCAAACCCTCCGGAAATTAAAGGAAAAAATGTTTTGATTGTAACTAATCCGGAAGAATGGGACATCTTTAAGAAATTCTCTTCTTTAACAAAACTAAAACGTGTAACTGCCTATGTATTAAGAATTATAAATAATTGTGATAAGTTAAAGACCAAAATATCAGGAAATTTAAACGTTGAAGAACTTGAATTAGCTTTGAAATATTTAATTGTATCGTCACAAAAATACAGTTTTCAGGCAGAACGAGAAGCCTTAATAAAAAATGGAAGTGTAAATAAAAATAGTTCTTTAAAGGCTCTCAACCCGTTTTTACATGACCAATTAATACGAGTTGGTGGGAGATTGTCCACAGCAACACATTTAACTTTTCAACAAAAGCATCCTATTATTTTACCTGCAAGGCATAAGTTGACAGAATTAATAATACGTCACTATCATTATGCGAATTTACATGCAGGAGCACAAGCGTTACTAGCCGAAATAAGGTTAAAATTTTGGCCGATATTCGGTAAAAACACAGTGAAACGAATATTACATAACTGTATAATATGTTTTAGATGCCGCCCCGTCGTAGGCCAGCAAATTATGGGTAATTTGCCTATGGACCGAATAACCCCTAGCAGGCCTTTCTCTGTAACCGGTTTGGACTACGCGGGTCCGCTCCAAATCAAAAGTGGGGTTCTGAAGAGAGCTCCTCTAATTTAATCGTATCTATGTATTTTTGTTTGTCTTGTTACTAAGGCTGTCCATTTAGAGCTAGTAACAGATTTATCTAGCGAAACTTTTTTAAATTGTTTGAAACGGTTTATATCTCGCAGAGGTCAACCCAAGAAAATATATTCCGACAATGCTTCTACTTTCAAAGGAGCATGTAATAAACTGGAGGAACTTTATGCCAGTTTGAGAAAAAATGATGACAAAATTCAGGAGTATTTAGCAAATAGGTCAATAGAATGGCATTTTATCGCTCCACGCGCACCAACGCAAGGAGGTCTGTGGGAGGCCGCAGTCAAGTCTGCCAAATATCACTTGTATAGAATTAATAATTGTTCATCTTTAACTTTTGAGCTTTTTTATACTGTACTATGTCAAGTCGAAGCCTGTCTCAACTCCAGACCCTTAACACCACTGTCTAACGATCCTAATGATTTAAATCCTCTGACTCCTAACCATTTCCTTATGGGCACAAATGCATCTGTTATTCCAGAAGAAGATGTCCGAGATGTACCATACAACAGACTAAATCAGTATCAAAAAATGACAGAACTAATTCAATCCTTTTGGTTCAGGTGGAAAAAGGATTATCTGGGAGAGCTTCAACGGAGAAACAAATGGCAAACCAGCAATCAGAGGTCCCTCCAGGAAAATGATCTAGTTATTTTGAAGGAAGATAACTTACCCCCCACTCTATGGAAAATGGCTCGTATACTATCCTGCCATCCTGGAGCTGATGGAATCACAAGGGTAGTCACCCTCCGGACATCACAAGGGACGTTCGTGCGACCAATTACCAAAATCTGTCTGCTACCCGTAGAAGACAACCTTGAACGCTAATGACTGCTTCGTTCAACTAAGGGCGATATGAAGAAACACCACGATCGTGCAATTTATGTTTTTTTTTTGTTGCACGCCACAAACTGATGTAACCAAATTGATGACCCTGGCTCAATTTGATGAATCCTCGTGCAAAACTGATGACCCCTCGTGCACAAGGTTATTCTCATGTAAATCATAACAAGGAACCCATCCAGATGGAATTAGAAGATGCAGCCAATCAAGATTTGTGTTGTGTTGTTAAAAACTGAATCCTTTATATTTTATATGTATTTTGTTTTTTCTTTCAATGATTTTAGAATTAAAATTTTTTATTTTTTATTTTGGTTAATATTAATGTTTATATTATGTAGTTATATAATTTTTCTTTTATTAGAAAGAACATTAATTGGTGAATTAAGTTTCTTTCGGGGGGTGCATGTATAATTTTCAGGGTAATTATGTACCATTAGTGACATCTATATAAGCTAAATTATATTATTTATGAAAGGTTCGCGCCTCTGCTAATTGCTTGATTAAATTTTGTCAGCAAAGACGATTTCTGTTTTGCGGCCTTTTGAATTTGAATGTCAACAGTCTTTTGTCAGGTTATAAAAAGGTGGTCTTTGCTTACAAACGCTCTCTCATACGAAAACAATCAAAGGTTTCACCTCTCCGAAATAACTACGGGAACTAGTACTTGTACCCAGAGTAGTTATTAAAAAGTGCTTAGTCATACCTGTGATAGTGGGTGTTTATTGTCAAATAAAAAGTGATTCAGTTTATGTTATTTGTTTTTGGGGTGTTATGCCGTGTTGCGCTAACTCCTTCTTTAGCCAACGTTTCGGACAACATTGCAGTGTCCATCATCAGGGCAGATGTGTTATTTGAGGTTGTGTAAAAATGTGAGCTTATGTATGAGGTTGTGATACCGTGTTGCCAGCTCCAATCCTCCACAATTATGCATTAATCAACATGGATTTGTTCCCAATAGATCTATTAATTCTAATCTTCTTGACTTTTGTGATTACGTTTGCAATGCTTTTAACGAAAGAACTGAAGTAGATACCATTTACACAGATTTTAAAAAGGCATTTGATAAAGTAAACCATTCTATTCTACTACAGAAGCTTGATCGTATAGGTATCCACGGTGATCTATTAAGATGGCTTAAATCTTACTTGGAAAACAGAACACAGTTAGTACTTATAAATGGGTATGAGTCACCTCCCATAATTAGAACCTCAGGTGTACCTCAGAGGTCCAATCTAGGCCCTCTGCTTTTTTTAATCTTTATTAATGACCTTGGCCCCATGTTACGCTGCCGTTTTGTTTTATTTGCTGATGACCTCAAGATTTACCGTAAAATTTCCACTGATTCTGATCAAGTTATGCTTCAAGAAGATCTTTACACACTACATAGCTGGTGTACTCAAAATGATATGTTTCTAAATATTGATAAATGTTACATTATAACCTTCACTCGTAACAGAAGAAGAAAGAATCGTGCATATTTCATTAATAATGTTCAATTAAATGCAGTCACCACTATTAGAGATCTAGGAATCACACTTGATTCAAAATTTAAGTTTGATGTACATATCAGTGATATCACGAGTAAATCCTTGAAAATGGTTGGTTTTATACATAGAATATCGAAACCATTTAAAAATACCCAATCCATTATAACCTTGTATCACTCGTTGGTCAGAAGCAAATTGGAATATGGTAGTGTTATCTGGAACCCACACTACTTGAAATATTCAAAAACTATTGAATCTGTACAAAAAAAATTTCTAAGATTGTTATCCTTTAAACTTGGACTAAGTTCCGTACTGCAGTCTTATGAGGAACGACTCCAATACTTTAACTTTACGACCCTGGATAAAAGAAGACAATTTGCTGACTTAATATGTCTACACAAAATTATTCATGACAAGCTTGAAGCAACTGATTGTGTGAGCAATATTCTTATTAAAATTCCTAATAGACGTAATCTAAGGAATCATAATATATTCCATCTAGAATTATTTAAGAACAATATTGCATACTTCAATCCATTATCTAGAATGTGTCGTCTGTACAATTCTATTGAGTGTAACAACATAGATATATATGCAAATAGTCTCACTTATTTTAAAAAGCAAATTAGCAATAGATTGTGAATGTTTGTTTGTTTTTTTTTTATTTACTCTATTTGTTTTCTGTTTTTATTTTTGTTTCTTTTGTTTTTTGGATCATATATGAATCTGTATTTTTTGTTTTTGATATCTCTTTTTTTGCCTTTTTCACGTTTTGCTGTTTATATATTTTTTTGTTAATACATAGTGTATAATGACACTTAAACTGTGCATGATGTGAACATTTTTAAGTGGACTGTTGACATTTCCTTTTTTTTTTGCAGCGCTTATCTAATGTTTTTTTTCTCTTGTTAATAGTCTGTAAATGTTCCTCAACAATAAATAAATAAATAAAAAATTAATGTTTACGGGATTTTTATGAATTTCAATGGCTTCCGTAATCAGCCGTGCTCTATAAGTTTTGGGTCTCCCCAGGATTTCAGGAACAAATCCAAAGTAATGTCCGGTGTCAATCAAATGCTCGGCAATTGCCGATTTGTCAGGGTGGCCGAGTTTACAAGCTCTGAAGTGTTCTGAAATCCTTTTGGAGATAGTCCGCTCTGTCTGGCCTACATAGACCTTGTCACATCCGGAACAGCTGAGTTTATACACTCCATCTGTTTCCAGAGGAAACTTAGTCTTTGCAGACCTCAGTAAGTCCTGTATCTTTGTTGTTGTTCCGAAGACAGTCTTGATACTTTCCTTTCTCAATAGCCTGGCAATTTTGTCTGTAACATTGTGCACATAAGGCAGGAAGGCACAGCCTTTCGACTCTTGTTCAATTCTGTCTTCGTTTGGTGCAGATTTGGCTCTTATGATTTGCCTTGTCTGACTCGCTGGGTAACCGTTACGCTCCAGTGCATCGGTCAGCTTCGTAAGTTCCGCTCCGATTTTATGTTCTTCACATATTCTGGTCGCTCGGGTCACCAATGTATGGATAAGTCCTCTCTTCTGCGCTGGGTGGTGGTGCGAATCAGCGTGTAAGTACCGATTCGTATGGGTTGGTTTCCTATATACAGTATGTCCTAGGCTACCATCGTGTTTTCGCATCACCTCCACATCTAGAAAAGGCAGGATTTTATCTTTGTTTTCCAGTTCCATTGTGAATTTTATTTTGCTGTGGAGAGAATTAAGATGGTCTAGGAATTCGTTTAGTTTCTCCGTTCCATGAGGCCAAATGGCGAAGACATCGTCGACGTAGCGCCACCATACTTTGGGGACAGCCGAAGCTGTGTCGAGTGCCACTTCTTCAAACTTTTCCATAAAAAAGTTGGCTAGTACTGGCGACAACGAACTGCCCATCGCAACTCCCTCCAATTGCTCAAACAGTTCACCCTGAAACGCAAAAAATCCCGTTTTGAGGCAGTGTTCAAAAAGTTTGCAAATGTCTTCCTCATATATCTCCCTGAGCATTGTCATGGAGTCTTCTAGAGGCACATTTGTGAAAAGAGACACGACGTCGAAGCTGACCAGAATATCTCCTTCCTCAGTCTTAACTTTCTTGAGCTTACTAATCAGATCTGTTGAATCCTTAATCCACGATTCGGTTTTTCCAGTTTGCATCTGCAGTAATCTCGAGAGGTATTGGGAAAGTTTGTATGTAGGAGCACCAATAGCGCTGACAATCGGTCTCATTGGGATTTCCTTTTTATGTATTTTTGGGAGACCGTACAGGGCAGGAGTTCTAGAGGCTTTTACAAAAAGCTTAGACCAATCCTCTTTCCTGATGCTAGAAGCTTTCACTAGTTCCCTTGTCTTTATGTCAATCTTGTTGGTGGGGTTGTTTTTAATCTTCTTATAGGTGCCGGAATCGCACAAGAGGTCTTCCATCTTCTTTGTGTAGTCTACCGTATTAATCACGACAGTGGCATTTCCTTTATCGGCTGGCAGAACCAAGATATCCTCATTGGCGCGTAATTCTTTTAGGGCCGCAAAATTTCCTTTCGTGATATTGGGGCGGGGTATTTCAGCCCTTTTCAAAATATGGCAAGTCTCTTGCCGGATGTCCTCTGCTTGCACCTCTGACATTTTGTGTACTTTCATCATTGTATGTAGTGCAGTCTCTACGCCACATACGATGGATTCCACAGGTATCTTTTTGGGGGCCACTGCAAAGTTCATCCCCTTTGCCAGCACAGAAGTTGCGTCTGGGCTCAACGCAAGGGTCGAAATGTTGATGACAACTTTATTTTGATCGAGATGTTTTCGATCACCTTTTTTGTCTCGGTTGAGCCTTTCAAACTTTTGTTTCTGTCTCGCATCTGTTGACTGTTTAGATCTTACTGCTTGTTGGTAAGTCATGTTGTCAACTTTTCTCCAGTCTTCTTCGGTAAGGGTTGCACTTGAAGGTTACACCCACCCTGTCCCACCCCGGTATAGGTGACTTATGGTCACCCCTTCGGAGCTCTCGCATGAATCTAATTTTTTTGAATAAACGGCTCTACAAAGTACAAAATGAAGCTAGACCTTCAATGTCCCCGCATACGGTGTTAGGAAGCGGTAATGCGAGCGCTTACAGGTACTAGTCTAAGAACAACACAGAACAATAAACATCAAACAATCAGGTAAAAAGTGTCAGGCAAATAGTTGGTGGAGGGAACCCACACTCCAGTACCTGTAAACACAAAGAAGAAATAAGTGACATAATAGAGTGACGGGAGAGTTTCGCCGAACCACGACTGGCAGTCCTGTTGAGAGATTGGTGGTGGTTGGGGCGACTGGCGCAGGTCAGGACTTCCACACCCCTTAGCCAACCACCCGGTGGAGCCCTGAAGATAAGTATGGGAAAAAGAGGGATAAACCCTAAAGAACCTAGGGGAAAGAAGCGTCAGGAGGTCGGAGGCAGGGTGGAGGTTACCCCAACCCGCACAGTCGCCCTTCTGACCACAAACGCTCCTCAGGGGTGGCGCAGGTGATTGGCGGAGTCCCCCGGTAAAAAAAAGGAAATAAAAGAAGCTCCAGCAAGGTATGCGGGGACGAGGCCCGTTGTCCAACCCCTATTGGGGAGAAGTAAACAATACAAGACAAACAACGGAGTTCAGTTCTAGCCTGTAAACTCGTTGCCGTTACTGAAAAAAGAAAAAAAAATACACATAAAAGAAGAGAAAAGAAAAGAGAAAAGGAAAACAATAAACAATCCAAAAGTGCCAAAAAAACAAAGTTGAAAGTGTAAAAATAAAATCTGCATAGTCTGTAAAGAGGACAGCATGTGAAGTATAAGATAGCAAAAAAAAGTAAAACATAAGAAAAGAAAACTGAAAATAAGAAGAAAAATAAGAGACAAGTTATTTAAAAGAAATGTAAACGAAAGAAAAATTATCTGCAGCAGCTGGTACAGTAAGGAAAGAAAAATAATAAAAATAAGAAGAACAGAATAGCATAAACTATAATCGGAGATTTGTAAAAGAATTAGTCATGGAGCAGGAGCAATACACCAGGGGTTCTCAGTTATCACGCTAGTCAGCGACTCTAAGCTCAGACCATCTCTCAACCCAGATCCTAGTAAACTTCCTCAGACATTCGAAATTAACTCTGTTAGAAACAAGATCGGTGTTCCACACCGGTCTAATGGGGACATTCAGACCGTCTATCATTTCGTCTCTGGCATCCTTCAAGATCTCATAGTGCCACAGAATGTGCTCGGCCGACTGGTAAGTATTGCCACAAGCGCAATTGGGATGGGTAGACAGGGCAAGGCTGTGAAGCCTCCCTCTGAATTCCCCATGTCCTGAGAGGAGCTGCGTCATGTGATGGTCCAGTTTGAGGAAGGCCCCTTCCATTCTGAGTTTAACTGATGGGAAGAAGGAAAAGGTCCATCTTCCCATGCTCGACCTATCCCAACGGACCTGCCACTCATTAAGCGAAAGGTCCCTCATCGTCCGAAGCAGTCCAGGGAGAGTTCCCGGTCCACCTGGTGTCAGAACGACACCAAGATGGGTTGCCGGGGATCCTCTGGAAAGTCTCTGCTTGGTTAAGACTTCCCTTATCTCCAGATCGATTGGCAAAATGCCGGCCAAAACTGGCAAAGCGTCCGAAGCAACAGTACGGTATGCGCCAGATAGTGCCAGCAAAGAAGTTCGCTGGCCCCTAGTAAGAGCGAGGAGTATAAGGCAGTTATCCAGGCGGTGCTCCCAAACAGAGGCAGCATACGAAACTTGCGCAACGTATACGCCCCTGTACAGAGCACGTAGTGCCGGACTGCGTAGTCCCCATTCAGCGGTGGAGAGTCTCCTCAGCTTTAGGAACAGCGCCTGAGCCTTGCTTGAAACATCTTTAACATGAGCCAGAAATGAGGACGATCGATCGAGTGTTACACCTAGGTACTTGACCGTGTCTGCAAATTTGATGTTGGTGTCTCCCATCCGGATGGTAGGGTTTCTTGTTCTACTGAGAGAGCCCTTCATCAGGAGACCCTTTGTCTTGTGGGGAGCGAAGGTCATCTTATTCCTCTCCCCCCATTTAAGGAGGGTGTTCAAACCATCACCAGCCTTTTCTTCAATTTCCTTTCTGCTGTTCCCCGAGACAAGATACATTTTATCATCCGCGTAGTCGATCATGATACATCCTTCAGGCAAGGGTAACCTAGAGGAGTCGTCAAAGTCAATATTCCAAAATTCAGGTCCCAGAACGGAGCCCTGAGGACAGCCCATATTTACTTCGCGTTCTATAGTAAAATCACCATGGGATATCGAGACAGTTCGTCCCGATAGGTAGTTGTCAACCGATTTAAACAGGCGTTTTGGACAATTCCTACTTTTAACCTTTGTGCGTATCATGTCCCACCACGCGAAGTCGAAGGCACCAGTTATATCTAAGAAGATTGCTACAACATACCTCTTTGTACAGACCTTCACCCAGTTAAGCGCAAACGAAATGGCGTGCACAGTGGATTTACCCGGGACGAAACCAAATTGAAGTTCACTGGGCGGTGATAGTGTACTGCGAAGACGCTGCCGAATAAGTAATTCCAGGATCTTACCGAGGACTGGGAGTAAGGTTATCGGGCGATAAGCCTTTACATCGGTGAGTGGTTTGCCGTTCCCTTTAGGTATAATCCTGAGCACGCCCCTCTTCCATTCAGAAGGGAAAATTCCTCTTCTCAGGCACGATTCCATCACTTGAAAGAGCTCCTCTTTAGCGTGGACCCAGACATGCTTCACTATTTCGCCGTTGAGTCTGTCATGCCCTGGTGCCTTCTTTGGACCCAAACCCTTAATTATAGCACCTATTTCAGCTCTAGTGACGGGAGTGATTCTATCCTCTTGGGCGAGGTCTCTAGGTGGAAGCCGTGCTAGATTTCTAATCTGTTTTTCTAACATCCCGGAAAGCAGATAGAGTATTTCAAAGAGCGGAGGCTGCGCTACTAAGGGAGAGGATCCACAATATGCGAAGCGAGCTGGATGAAGTATCTCGGGACCTTTTCGCTCTACATCTGCTTCTAAGTGCAACCCTTACCGAAGAAGACTGGAGAAAAGTTGACAACATGACTTACCAACAAGCAGTAAGATCTAAACAGTCAACAGATGCGAGACAGAAACAAAAGTTTGAAAGGCTCAACCGAGACAAAAAAGGTGATCGAAAACATCTCGATCAAAATAAAGTTGTCATCAACATTTCGACCCTTGCGTTGAGCCCAGACGCAACTTCTGTGCTGGCAAAGGGGATGAACTTTGCAGTGGCCCCCAAAAAGATACCTGTGGAATCCATCGTATGTGGCGTAGAGACTGCACTACATACAATGATGAAAGTACACAAAATGTCAGAGGTGCAAGCAGAGGACATCCGGCAAGAGACTTGCCATATTTTGAAAAGGGCTGAAATACCCCGCCCCAATATCACGAAAGGAGAGTTTGCGGCCCTAAAAGAATTACGCGCCAATGAGGATATCTTGGTTCTGCCAGCCGATAAAAGAAATGCCACTGTCGTGATTAATACGGTAGACTACACAAAGAAGATGGAAGACCTCTTGTGCGATTCCGGCACCTATAAGAATATTAAAAACAACCCCACCAACAAGATTGACATAAAGACAAGGGAACTAGTGAAAGCTTCTAGCATCAGGAAAGAGGATTGGTCTAAGCTTTTTGTAAAAGCCTCTAGAACTCCTGCCCTGTACGGTCTCCCAAAAATACATAAAAAGGAAATCCCAATGAGACCGATTGTCAGCGCTATTGGTGCTCCTACATACAAACTTTCCCAATACCTCTCGAGATTACTGCAGATGCAAACTGGAAAAACCGAATCGTGGATTAAGGATTCAACAGATCTGATTAGTAAGCTCAAGAAAGTTAAGACTGAGGAAGGAGATATTCTGGTCAGCTTCGACGTCGTGTCTCTTTTCACAAATGTGCCTCTAGAAGACTCCATGACAATGCTCAGGGAGATATATGAGGAAGACATTTGCAAACTTTTTGAACACTGCCTCAAAACGGGATTTTTTGCGTTTCAGGGTGAACTGTTTGAGCAATTGGAGGGAGTTGCGATGGGCAGTTTGTTGTCGCCAGTACTAGCCAACTTTTTTATGGAAAAGTTTGAAGAAGTGGCACTCGACACAGCTTCGGCTGTCCCCAAAGTATGGTGGCGCTACGTCGACGATGTCTTCGCCATTTGGCCTCATGGAACGGAGAAACTAAACGAATTCCTAGACCATCTTAATTCTCTCCACAGCAAAATAAAATTCACAATGGAACTGGAAAACAAAGATAAAATCCTGCCTTTTCTAGATGTGGAGGTGATGCGAAAACACGATGGTAGCCTAGGACATACTGTATATAGGAAACCAACCCATACGAATCGGTACTTACACGCTGATTCGCACCACCACCCAGCGCAGAAGAGAGGACTTATCCATACATTGGTGACCCGAGCGACCAGAATATGTGAAGAACATAAAATCGGAGCGGAACTTACGAAGCTGACCGATGCACTGGAGCGTAACGGTTACCCAGCGAGTCAGACAAGGCAAATCATAAGAGCCAAATCTGCACCAAACGAAGACAGAATTGAACAAGAGTCGAAAGGCTGTGCCTTCCTGCCTTATGTGCACAATGTTACAGACAGAATTGCCAGGCTATTGAGAAAGGAAAGTATCAAGACTGTCTTCGGAACAACAACAAAGATACAGGACTTACTGAGGTCTGCAAAGACTAAGTTTCCTCTGGAAACAGATGGAGTGTATAAACTCAGCTGTTCCGGATGTGACAAGGTCTATGTAGGCCAGACAGAGCGGACTATCTCCAAAAGGATTTCAGAACACTTCAGAGCTTGTAAACTCGGCCACCCTGACAAATCGGCAATTGCCGAGCATTTGATTGACACCGGGCATTACTTTGGATTTGTTCCTGAAATCCTGGGGAGACCCAAAACTTATAGAGCACGGCTGATTACGGAAGCCATTGAAATTCATAAAAATCCCGTAAACATTAATTTTTTATTTATTTATTTATTGTTGAGGAACATTTACAGACTATTAACAAGAGAAAAAAAACATTAGATAAGCGCTGCAAAAAAAAAAGGAAATGTCAACAGTCCACTTAAAAATGTTCACATCATGCACAGTTTAAGTGTCATTATACACTATGTATTAACAAAAAAATATATAAACAGCAAAACGTGAAAAAGGCAAAAAAAGAGATATCAAAAACAAAAAATACAGATTCATATATGATCCAAAAAACAAAAGAAACAAAAATAAAAACAGAAAACAAATAGAGTAAATAAAAAAAAAAACAAACAAACATTCACAATCTATTGCTAATTTGCTTTTTAAAATAAGTGAGACTATTTGCATATATATCTATGTTGTTACACTCAATAGAATTGTACAGACGACACATTCTAGATAATGGATTGAAGTATGCAATATTGTTCTTAAATAATTCTAGATGGAATATATTATGATTCCTTAGATTACGTCTATTAGGAATTTTAATAAGAATATTGCTCACACAATCAGTTGCTTCAAGCTTGTCATGAATAATTTTGTGTAGACATATTAAGTCAGCAAATTGTCTTCTTTTATCCAGGGTCGTAAAGTTAAAGTATTGGAGTCGTTCCTCATAAGACTGCAGTACGGAACTTAGTCCAAGTTTAAAGGATAACAATCTTAGAAATTTTTTTTGTACAGATTCAATAGTTTTTGAATATTTCAAGTAGTGTGGGTTCCAGATAACACTACCATATTCCAATTTGCTTCTGACCAACGAGTGATACAAGGTTATAATGGATTGGGTATTTTTAAATGGTTTCGATATTCTATGTATAAAACCAACCATTTTCAAGGATTTACTCGTGATATCACTGATATGTACATCAAACTTAAATTTTGAATCAAGTGTGATTCCTAGATCTCTAATAGTGGTGACTGCATTTAATTGAACATTATTAATGAAATATGCACGATTCTTTCTTCTTCTGTTACGAGTGAAGGTTATAATGTAACATTTATCAATATTTAGAAACATATCATTTTGAGTACACCAGCTATGTAGTGTGTAAAGATCTTCTTGAAGCATAACTTGATCAGAATCAGTGGAAATTTTACGGTATATCTTGAGGTCATCAGCAAATAAAACAAAACGGCAGCGTAACATGGGGCCAAGGTCATTAATAAAGATTAAAAAAAGCAGAGGGCCTAGATTGGACCCCTGAGGTACACCTGAGGTTACAATTATGGGAGGTGACTCATACCCATTTATAAGTACTAACTGTGTTCTGTTTTCCAAGTAAGATTTAAGCCATCTTAATAGATCACCGTGGATACCTATACGATCAAGCTTCTGTAGTAGAATAGAATGGTTTACTTTATCAAATGCCTTTTTAAAATCTGTGTAAATGGTATCTACTTCAGTTCTTTCGTTAAAAACATTGCAAACGTAATCACAAAAGTCAAGAAGATTAGAATTAATAGATCTATTGGGAACAAATCCATGTTGATTAATGCATAATTGTGGTTTAAAGTGTGTGAATATGAAATTATACATTATAGATTCGAAAACTTTTGCAAAACATGATAAAACACTGATTGGTCGATAATTTTTCACAAAAGACTGATCACCAGATTTATGTATTGGAACAATATGTGCATTTTTCCATAAATCTGGGAAAGTTCCTGTAGATAATGATTCGTTAAATATAATGAAAAGTGGCTTAATCAACGAGCTAGAGCAACGTCTGACATAATAGAGACGATGGAGCTAAGCTCAATAGTTCTTGGTATCCGGTAATTGACGGATACACCAGAGCTAAACGAAGAAAACCACTTTAAATAAAAAAATAAAAATAAAATAAAATGATACGTTAATGTTAGCTCAGAGGATTGGAGCTGGCAACACGGTATCACAACCTCATACATAAGCTCACATTTTTACACAACCTCAAATAACACATCTGCCCTGATGATGGACACTGCAATGTTGTCCGAAACGTTGGCTAAAGAAGGAGTTAGCGCAACACGGCATAACACCCCAAAAACAAATAACAAAAATACTTTTGGCCTTGAAAATCTTAAATCATATTTGATTCAGTTTAACTCTCAAGAATCTGAGTTATTATTTCTAAGGACCCCAAATTATAACACATTTCATAGGCGGTGATTTTTATCCACGCTACAGAAACCGTGCTGTCGCAAAAAGCTAAAGTCGTATGAGCTCTTGAATTTGATGAGTAAGTATTACTGACCGTATGCATTAATCGTATTAGCGCTCCACATAATTACAATCGCGCAAGTGAAATCTTTTTAACAGAAGCGACCTTGGATTTGGCACATGATAAACTGATTGTGGTTTTATCAGTATTCGGAAAGTAAACATGTAAGTTAATAACACTTCTTAATGCGCGTTTGCTTACGTCTGAAAACCCGATAAGGGTTAGCACACATTGGTGTTCGATTCCAACAAACGAGGAAATTTAATAGATTGCAGTAATGGCAATTCTTTTTCAAACTATCGCCAAAGCATGACAACGGTTTGAGGGGGAGTATTGTCCCAATCCAGATTGTATGATACTTCATTTATCATGTATGAAACCCATCAAATCCCAAAGACGAGCGATCGTCAAGAGAATGTTTCGTTCAGTACAAGTTCTTTTGTTGGAGTGTACAGCAAATACGAAATTATCCTAAGCGGGTATCCAATTAAGCCCTATTATTTTTAGGTTTTTATCAGGATTTAATTCCACATGTTCCTTTACAACGATGAGTTGAAAAAATCGTTGATAAAGGATTAGGAGCATTACTAGAGAAATTTATAAGATCAAATCCTCCAGCAGCGAGCGGCTGAATTAATTCCGTCGATAACTCAGAAGCTTCATCAACCGACGAGCAAATGGTAATGAGATCGTCCATGTAAAATGAGCCATTTTCCACCAAGTTTGCAGCAAGTCGAAGACGAGGTCATTCATGCGACGCGAGTTGGCGCAGTTTACGCATTGCCAAAAATGGGCTACAAGACATGCCGAATGTGAAGGGATTAAATTTGAACAATTGTAAAGGGTCGCTATCGTTAAATCTATACAGTATTCGCTGATGACGGTGGCATTCTTCTTGTACTACAATATGTAGATACATTTGTTTTATGTCGGCGGTTCTAGCTATTGCAAAAAATCTGATCTCGAGTATAATCCGAAACAAATCACCTTTTAAATTCTTACGGGTATGTAGAATGTCGTTGAGCATGTGGCCTGAATCGGATTTCATGCTCACGTCCAGGACCATGCGTATTTAAGTAGTTAATTTTTCCTTGCGAACTACAATATGATACGGAATGACGTAATGTGGTAAGTCAGAAATATCGACCGGCGAAATGTACCTTTTCTGTAGGTATTCGCGCAATACTTTGTCGTAATCTAATGTTATAGCGGGTTGAGCTATTGATAGGCGTTCGAGAGATCAAAACCTGCGCTTAGCTGCAGGCAACGATTCACCGAGGACAGAAGAACTGTTAAGAAACGGGAAGGCAACAATGTAACGACCTGTCGTATCACGGGAAGTGGTGGGTTTAAAAATGAACTCACATTTCTGTTCATACGGCGCGGCGTTGAAAACTTCCTATCTGGAATGTCTTCCAATTCAAAAGTTATCATTTTTCGCGGACCTACAGAATGATGGTGTGGCGTTTATACTCGGAGTTTCAGTAATCGTTGGAGCAGTGCCTAAGATAAGATAGCCCAAATTAGTTTCTATGGTGAATGGCTGGCCGGGATAACCCGATATTTTGTTTGCATTAAAAATGCGAGCAAACATGTTACATCTCAAGATAATATCAATCTCACCGGGCGTATAGAAAGTATTGTCCGCTAGGGGAAAATTTTCGAGATACGACAACAAGGCGCGGTTGATGTCAACAGTAGGCAACTCACTAGTTATTTTTTCTACTACATAAGGTTCAATCGTATACGAGTGAGTGTCGTCGTAACGGGAGTATAATTTCAGACAAGTCATGCTCTTTGTCAAATTTCTTGAGTCACCTTTGAAGGTACACCCACCCTGTCCCACCCCGGTATAGGTGACTTATGGTCACCCCTTCGGAGTTCTCGCATGAATCTAATTTTTTTGAATAAACGGCTCTACAATTTATGTAAATGAAGCTAGGCCTTCAAAGTCCCCGCATACGGTGTTATGAAGCGGTATGCAAGCGCTTACAAGTACTAAACTAAGGTCAACATAGAAAAATAAACAACAAAACAATCAAGTTCAAGTGTCAGGCAGATAGTTGGTGGAGGGGACCCACACTCCAGTACCTGTAAACACATAAAAGTAAAGTAAACAATAGAGTAACGGGGGAGTTTCGCCGAACCACGACTGGCAGTCCTGTTGAGAAATTGGTGGTGGTTGGGGCGACTGGTGCAGGTCAGGACTTTCAGACCCCTTAGCCGACCACCCGGTGGTGCCCTGAAGATAAGTATTGGAAAAAGAGGGATAAAACCCTAAAGAACCTAGGGGAAAGAAGCGTCAGGAGGTCGGAGGCAGGGTGGAGGTTACCCCAGCCTGCACAGTCACCCCTCTGACCACCAACGCTCATCAGGGGTGGCGCAGGTGATTGGCGGAGTCCTCCGGTAAGAAAGAATAATAAGAAGCTCCAGTCGTGCATGCGGGGACGAGGCCCGTTATCCAACCCCTAATGGGTAAATAAACAAAACAAAACAGACAACGGAGTTCAGTTCTCGCCTGTAAACTCGTTGCTGTTACTAAAAAAAAAAAAAAAGAAAAGAAAACCGGAAAAAATACATGTAAAAAGAAGAGAAAACAAGAGGAAAAATGAAAAACAATAATCAATCCAAAAAGTGCCACATAAGGGCAACGGTAAATAAGTAAAAACAAAAGTAAAGGTGGAAAAATAAGATCTGCATGGTCTGTAAAGAGGACAGTTAGTATTGAATAAGATAACAAAGTAACGTAAGAGAGATAATAAGTAAACACAGATATATAAGAGTGCTTACAGTGTCTGTAAAAAGAAAAACAGTGTGTTAACCTTAGACAGGGAAAAAGAAACATATGAAAAGAAAACAGAAAATAAGAATTAAAAAGTACAAGACAAGTTAATTAAAAAAACAAAATATAAACGAATGGAAATCATCTGCAACAGTAAAAAAAGAAATAAGATAAGAATAATAAAATAAGAAAAACAGAATAGCATATACAATAATGAAAGAGTTGTAAAAGAATAAGTCATGGAGCAGGAGCAGTACACCGGGGGTTCCCAATTATTACACTAGTCAGCGACTCTAAGCACAGGCCATCTCTCAACCCAGATCCTAGTAAACTTCCTCAAACATTCGAAATTCACACTGTTAGAAACAAGATCGGTGTTCCACACCGGTCTAATGGGGACATTCAGACCTTCTATCATTTCGTCTCTGGCATCCTTCAAAATCTCACAGTGCCACAGAATGTGCTCGGCCGACTGGTAATTATTGCCACAAGCGCAATTGGGGTGGGTGGACAGGGCAAAGCTGTGAAGCCTTCCCCTGAATTCCCCATGTCCTGAAAGGAGCTGCGTAACGTGATGGTCCAGTTTGAGGAAGGCCCCTTCCATTCTGAGTTTAACTGAAGGGAAGAAGGAGAAGGTCCATCTTCCCTTGCTCGACCTATCCCAACGGACCTGCCACTCTTTGAGCGACAGATCCCTCATCGTTCGGAGCAGTCCTGGGAGAGTTCTTGGTCCACCCGGTGTCAGGACGACACCAAGGTGGTTGGCCGGGGATCCACGGATTAGTGATTATAATTTTAAACAGAGAGATTATATCTGATATGTTTCTTCTTTTGGCGAGTGAGACTTCTTTAAAGTGAGTAAGTCTTTCAGCATAGTTACTAAGATTCCGATGTACTCCAGATTTGTAAGCTAGTATTCTTAAGTATTTTTTTTGATCGGACTCTACTTTCCTGCTATGAATTGCATAATGTGGTGACCAAATCACAGAGCCGTACTCTAAGATGCTTCTTACATATGAGTAGTACAAGATTCTGAAGCTACTGGTGTTCTTAAATGATTTAGTGACTCTGGTGATGAAACCGAGCATTTTATTAGCCTGATTGACAATGTTTTGGTAATGGTTTCTGAAGGTTAGCTTCGAGTCAAGTAAGATTCCCAGATCTCTAATGGAGTCTACTCGTTTTAGGATTTCATCACAGATCGTGTAAGGGAAATCAATTTTACGGACATTTCTCGTGAACGAGATGATATTACATTTGCTAATATTTAATTCCATGTTATTATCTATAAAACATTGAGACAATGTGAGGAGGTCTTTTTGCAAAGTTTTGCAGTCTTCTTGTGAATTCACGGGTTGAAAAATTTTTAAGTCATCCGCATATAGTAAACATTTACAAAAAAGTTTTGCCGTTAGATCATTTATGAATATAATAAAGAGTAGTGGTCCTAAATGGGATCCTTGAGGGACACCAGATGTGACAAGTTTGGGAGAGGACTCATAACTATTAACTTGTACATATTGACTCCTGTTAGAGATATAAGATATGATCCATCTCAGGAGGTTGCCATGGAAACCTGTTCTTTTTAGTTTTTGGATTAGAAGAGGATGACTGACTTTATCGAAAGCCTTTCGGAAATCAGTATAGACTGCATCTACTTGTGTTCTTTTGTCAAAATTGGTACATAAAAAATCTACATATTCGATTGAATTTGTGGTAGTGGATCTTTTGCATACGAATCCATGCTGAACAGAACTTAAAATATGTTTAAAATGTGTAAAAATGCTTTTATAGATTAAGGATTCGAAAATTTTCCCAAAACATGAGAGTATACTTATTGGGCGATAATTAGAGATGTCACTTTTATTCCCAGATTTGAAGATAGGAGTGATACGTGCTGTTTTCCAAAGATCAGGAAAAACACCTTCTTTAAGAGATTTACGAAATATAACATGAAGAGGATAAACAAGAGATTTAGCACAGTTTGATATAAATAATGGTGGAATGGCATCTGGACCTGGACCTTTGTTTGAGTTTAGTGATTTCATAGCGTTGAATATTTCAGTCTTTGAAATTTCGACATGACTGAGCTCATAGGTACTTTCTTGAGAATCATAATTTACCTGTTGATTTGATACATCATTTGTATTAAAAACAGAGCAGAAGTAATTTGAGAAAAGTTCACTAATTTCATGACCATTGTTTGCTACAGTTTCATTGAAGTGCATTATTTTAGGAATTAAGTGAGTCATACCTTTTGATTTTGCATAAGTTCATAGTGGTTTTGTACTATTATGTAAAGTGTCTTCGATAGAATTAATATAAGATTGGAAGCATTTGTGAATTCCAGTTTTGACCCTTGATCGTAGGATTGTGAAACTATCATAGTCTCTAGGATTCCCAAACTTTTTGATTTTTTTTCTAAGTTTGTCTTTTTCTTTGATTTGATGGATAACAACACTGGAATACCAGATAAGATATTTGTTTTTATTCACTTTTTTTGGTGTGTGTTTCTCTATAATTGGCCAGATGCTATTATATAGGAATTGAAGAGACTCATTGCAATTTAGTGTTACCATTGGGGTCCAGTCGAGTAGGGATAATTCATTGGTACAATTAAGATAATCAGTTTTCTTGAAATTGAATAAAGGACGTTCAAGGTTATCATTAAGATCGTGCATTGTATTAATAGTTAGATCCATTTCAATTGGTGGATGGTGCACGTCAATTTTAGAAAGAGCGAGGGCAGGTTGAACATTAAGCGTAAAATCAGAGAGAGCTAGATCAAGTATTCTACCGTTAACATTTTTTGTATAGTTATACTGATGTAAGTTAGAGAAATGTAGAAATTCTAATAACAATGAAGATTTTTGATTAGCAAATGATTCAACATAATTACTATCATTGTTGGCGTTAACTGACCATTCAATGGAAGGGATATTAAAGTCTCCCAGTATTAATGTATGAGAATTGATGTGTGATTTAATACAGATATCTTGGCACTTGTTGATGAAATTAGTAAATTCGTCAGTTGCAATATCTGGTGGAAGATAAGCAATACAAATATTTATAAATTTTTTATTTGATCCGTTTGATTTAATTCTTACCCAAATATGTTCAATATTAGAGGGTTCATCATATATTTGATAGGCTACAATGTTTTTCTTGATAGCTATTAAAACTCCCCCTCCGTCTTTCTTTCTGGATGTTAGTTTTTCTCGGTCTTGTCTGAAAATAGTGTATCGTTTATCCGGTATCTCTGCATCTTGAATTGAGGAATTTAGCCATGTCTCTGTTAAACATATAAAATCATAGTTTGAGGAGAGAGTGTTTAAAGAGATTTGATCTAATTTGCTTCTCATGCCTCTTATATTCTGATAATATAAAGACACTTCCATTTTGATTATCAGAGGGATGTAGAAATGTGTATATGTATGCAGAAATTAGATTTTCTCTAACACGTCTTTGCTACTTGCCCATATTGCAGGGGAATTCTCATTTTTTCGAATAAATATTTTCCCATTCCGTACCCAAATGAATTTAATGTTTTTTTCCTTGGCTGCGTGACGTACTGCGGCGTGAAGTTCTTTATTGTTGGGAGTAAGTTGTTCCGATACATATACAGGGGTTTTTCCAGTAATCTCCAGATGTTCCCTGTTGAGTTTGCAATTTGGGTATTTTTTATTGTAGTTTTTTACTGCAGACAGTAAAGCATCTCGGGTATAGCTGCTAGGTAGTTCCACTACAATATTTTTAGGTCGAATGGAGCTTTTGTTTGATTGAGGGACACGATGACAAGCTAATATCTCTTCTGTCCTCTTCTGTCAATTGGGAATGAAACTGCTGAACAAAGTTTTTTAAACAGGTTCACTGGATTGTCATTAGATTTCTCAGGAACCATTTGTATTTCTATATTATTTTTCCGATTGAATTGTTCAAGAGAATCAATTTTCTTCGTAAGAATATCATTGTTTGTTTGGAGACGTTGGTTATCGACACATAATTTATTAATTGTTGCGGAATTTTCTTTGGCTTCTTTGCATAAGCGATCATATTCTGTAGATAGGAAATCCAGTGAGGTCTTTATTTCGTCGAGCATGACAAATTTTTCTTTTATTGAGTTCAATTCCATCGTCACTTTACTTGTAATTATATCACTAAATTTTTGAATTAGGTTATGTTCCAGAGCTGCCGTCAGTTTTTCGAGTTTATCATCGATGTACTTGGTGTATTGCTGAAAGTCATCTTTATTGAGTGGTTCGACATTGATATTCTGATCGGTTTTTGTAGAGCACGCATCTGAACTTTGCTTCGCCCTTGTGTTTTTCATGTTGATGTTTTTAAAAGTCGTCAAAAGTGACAACACTATTGACCAATCACGAGGCAGATGACAACACTATTAACCAATCACGAGGCAGATTACAACAGTATTGACCAATCACAAGTTAATGTCAAAAACTATCTGTGTTTCTTACGGTGTTGGACTTTGTTATATTTTAAATCACGATATTTAACAGCAAGCACTCCAATGTAGAAAACAAATTGATTGAATTATGAATTCATAAACTGATTTCAACTTTTACACACTTGAAGATGCGAGGATTAGCAAATTCTTCTTGTTTCGTTAGATATATTGGGGAGAGAAATTCACTGTTGCAGATTTGACAGATGCGACCATAGACAATCTATAAATCTATTATAAAGTAACTGTGTGGGATATGAAATTTTTTTCTTGTACATAACTTTGAGAATCAGTTTTTGGGCAATATTAAGTGGTTCTATTACAGTCTTCAGGCAGAAACCCCAGCACACTATATTATACGAAAGTAGGCACTGAATTATAGCAAAATACACTGTTTTTAATTTTTCCTTGTCTAGTACATGTCAGAGATCTTTAAAAATATAGATAAGTCTCCTAACTTTATTTACTAACATTTCGACATGATCATTCCACCTCAAAAATTTATCAATTTTTACCCCTAGGTATTTGAGGCTGTCTACACTTTCCAAGGGGTTGCAGTTACACGTTTGCACACAATTGTGAATAATCAAATTATGAGAGGTAGATAGCTGACTTTTATAAGAAATGCTAAAAGTGATGTATTTGGTTTTTTGTGTATTTAAAGTTAAAATATTATTACTCAGATAATTATTAACTACTCCTAAACTTGTATCACATTTTTCAAAAATTTCACTCCAATTTTTACGCTCAAATAATAAGGCAGTGTCATTTGCAAAACTAACAATGTTACCTGGAATTTTTAGACTGCATAAATCGTTTATATAAATAAGAAATAATATTGGCCCGAGTACACTACCTTGTGGTACTCCAAATGAGATAGATTTATTCTGATGATGGACACTGCAATGCTGTCCAAAACGTTGGCTAAAGAAGGAGTTAGCGCAACACGGCATAACACTCCAAAAACAAATAACAAAAATACTTTTGGCCGTGAAAATCTTAAATCATATTCAACCCATAGCTGTATTATTAATGCCTAAAGATAATAACTTCTTAAGAAGCAACTCGTGGGAAACCGTATCGAAGGCCTTTGATAAGTCTAAAAATACCGCTATAGCTTTGTTGCCATAGTCCAGTGCGTTTATAACTTTGGTCAATACCTTTAATATAGCATCACTCGTACTTCTGTTCTCTCTGAAACCAAATTGGCTGTCGGAGAGTATTTTGTATTTTTCTAGAAATGATACTAATCTTGACTTAGCCAGTCTTTCTATTATTTTTGAAAGAGTATTGAGCAAAGATATTGGTCTGTAATTATTAACATTTTCGTGATCTCCACCTTTGAAAAGAGGTATAATCTTGGCATTTTTACAATGGGAAGGAAATATGCCATTCTTAAAACTAAGATTAACAATATGAGTTATAGGACCAGCTAACTCATAAACATGCTGTTTATACACCATTATACTTAAGCCATCGATACCACAGGAAAAAGACATTTTTAATTCATTTATAAATTTAGTAACTTCAAAAATGCTAGTAGTTTTAAATTCAAAACTATCTCCTGTAACTTGAGTACCAGGTATAAAATTGTTAACAAGATACATTTCGTTGGTTTTATTAGCAATGCACAAGTTTTTTGCGTATGTAGGACCAATATTACTGAAGAAGTTATTAACATGGTTGGTAATTATATGTAGATCCTCCTCCAATGAGATAATTTGGTTATTGATTACTAATTTTTTTATGGACACTTGCTCCTTTTGAATATTTATGGCTTCCTTTATAATCTTCCACTGTTGCTTGTTATAACCGTTGACTTTATCCAGTTTCCTTCTGTAATACGTTTGCTTTGTATATTTTATAATTTTTGTATACCAGTTTCTGTATCTCTTATAATAAGCCAGCAGTTGAATATTCTTAAACTCTCCTCGACATTTGTTGTGCAGTTTGTCGCGGGTTCCAAGGCATTTGATAATTCCATCATTTATCCAAGGTTTTAAGTATTTGATGTTATGTTTTATACTTTTTACCGACGAGCAACTTTCCACGTGCATTTTTAAATATTTTACGAAGTTTTCAGTAGCTGAATTAATATCTTGCGATGACAACACTGACTGCCATGATTCTTCCTTTAATTTTGCCTTCAAAAGATTATTATTTATGACGGTTTTGATTTTTTCATTTTCCTTTGCTATTTTCTTTTGTCTAAAGCTCATAAATCTCAGCAATACCGCATCATGATCTGTTATGTCAGTAGTGAAGACAGCTCCCTGTGGTTCAAATTTAGATTTTACCATAATGTGATCGATGCAACTTGAAGCAGTAGACAAAACTCTTGTAGGTGAAATTATAATTGGCTTTAAGCCGTGAAAAGCCAAAAGTGAGAGGTATTTTTGAGTTCTTATACTGTTGAAATCTAATGTATTAATATTTATATCACCACATAAAATGATTTTCTTTTTTTGTATAGATGTAGAATCAAGTAGGACACTCAGTGATTCAAAGAAATCATCTATATGAGTCTGGGACGGAGATCTGTAAATGGCTATTAAACATATATTATTCGATATCTGCATTCTTAAGCAGTTTGCTCCAGGGAAAACAATTTCCTCAACAGTCGCCTGAACATTTTGTTTCACGTAGGCAACTACACCATCGTTTTACAAATAGTTATTATTTGTATTGTAAACTGTGTATCCGGGGATGCTAGGTATATTGATCAAATTTTTTAGCCAAGCTTCTGTAAAAACTAATACCTCAGGACGATGTTCTATGCCATCAAGCATAGTTATGGTTTCATCAAAGTTTTTACTTAAACTTCTAATGTTCAAACAAAGTAAAGAAAAGTTTGAATGTTTCAAAAATTTTTTGCAAGTAAATGAATCTTTAATAGTTAAATTAGGTTCTGTATTGTCATCCAAATCAATGTTTTTTCCTAAATCGATATCCATTGTTAATATATTAAATATTGTCGGTGCCTTTTACCATACAACTTCTATATTCTATTGAGGTCATCTTTGTGTTTTATTTCTCTGATTTTTTTTCCTTCATTTTCTTTCATTAGAATGGATCCATTTTTAAACCAAATATATTTGTATTTTAATTCTCTTTCATTTAACTTGGCTTTCCAAAGCAGTTCTTTAAAATAAGGAGATAGCGATTCTTCTAGGAATATCATTTTCTCACGGTTTGAGATCACCTTCTTGTTTGCCAATAATTTTGATCTTGTTTCTGGATTTCTAATTTTTAAGAGAATTTTTTTCGGATGACCTGGTCTTCTGTCATATTGTCTTATTGCTGATGTAATATCCTCTGTACTTATTTGGATATTAGCACTTTTCATTAGGTTTATAGCAGTTACTTTGGGATTTTCATCTGTCTTTTCCTCAATTCCTCGCTGCCTTAGTTCTTGTATGTTCAATAGACCATTTAGCAAATTTTACAGGAGACGTTTTTTTTGTTTTTGCAGGCAAATTCTAAAAAATTTTCGATTTTGGTCATTTCGTTTAATACATATGTGTAACAGGAAATTATTAAAGATCATTTTTCGAAGATTGAAGCTATAATATGCTCATATTATGACTTTAAAGGTGGACGTTGAACATGGCTTGAAAATGATGAATGATTATTTTAAATATTGAACATATTATCTGGAGATTGAACAATTCGGCTCCCATAAGTTTGAGGTATTTTTTGTTCAATTAGCCAATTAGTGGTAAATTGTATATGCAGGGTGATTTTCAGATTTCAAATACTTTACTTTTATCTTAGTTAGTAGTTGACTTAAAGTATTACTTTAAAATATACAAACAGAGTCCTTGAGTTGATTTTTCACAAAAACTGCTCTATTTAAATCATCCAATATTTTGAAAGTTTGAAAACAATGCACAAGTACAAAGGTACCTACCGCTAATATATTACTATCGGTTGTCGGTGCATGCGTGATGTGAAATATTCTTACATCGTACGTATTACGGCCTCCGTGGTCTAGGGGTACTCTTAACTAGAAATCCGGAGGTCGCGGATTCAAATCCCGGCTTGCGCAAGTAAATTTTATTTGATTCATTTATGTTATTTTACAAATTATAAATTTAAAATAATATATTGTCTATTTGTGGCATGTTCCAGAGAGGAAGATATGGTGTAAAGACCACCATAAGAATTGAAATGGCTTTAGCCGTGTTTGGTGATCAGATCTGAATAGATACTCACATACCATCTCTATTCTCCTTCATCCTCCTTCCTCTCTTTCTCCTCTCCATCTCCTTCCCCTCCACACTACCTTCAGCCTCACAATATACGAATATACCCCAATTGGGGATTCCATAGTCTCACTGGCTCCAGATGGTTGGGAGCAGTTGAAACTGTGTGCGGTATTCCATTAAAAAAATCCCGAGTGATGCGTAAAATTATTGAAGTTCAATTTTCAGTTGAAAAATTGTTTTTTTTTTATTGTTTCGTTACCTACATTTGATAAATGTAATTTTTAAAACTTACTTACTTTAGAAAGATTTTTTTTCTTTCGGAAGGTCTTATTTGCCGTGAGCTTATTATTTATGTTGATTATCGTGAATAAAATATTATTTTTTTAAATACTTTCAGCTCTTAAAATCCTAAAATTATAATATCCCGCGATTTGGGTTATGGGTGTGTGCTGTTTAAAATTACATTTATTGTTGTTAGTCGTTTGCCTAGTTGGTTTTATTGTAGTTCCTACATAAGAATATGTTTATTGTTTTTTATGTGACTAAAAAAAACAAAAAATCAGAAACTTTTAATTGAATGAATTCAAAATTAAAATATTTGGACTTCGTTTTCATCAGCGATCTCAGCAGTGATAACGGAAAAAATATGTGTCGTAGATGTCTTTCAATCAGACTATGAGGACAGTCGACTTTTTGCACATTTCCGTGTCCTGGCTCTTTTTTTGTATTTCTTGAATAAAAATAAGTTTTAATGCACTAATATAATTTATTAATACTCATTTTATGTAAAAGTCCTAAGTTTGTAAATAAATAATTGAATAAATAAATAATAAATGAAGCATCCTGTATATTTTCCTAACAAATTCAGGAAGTACATGTAAAATATGATGAAAAAGCCTATAAATGACATAATTTTAATACTTACCTTTCTATTTGAGCTACTGTTCTTAGGTGAATTGATTCTGGAGTCGGTGAAGTCATTTTTTAGTTCAATAACAGTATATATTCGCAATTAAACGTATTTTTAGTGGAAAAATTTCGTTGTTAGAAAACAACTAAAAATCAACATGGCCGCACATTTTTACTAGCCGGCTCCTGATTGGTTGACAGTGGATGTTGAACATTCACGACCTCAACGTTTGGCGGGATGTTGAACAAATATCAATGAACTTTTTAAAAATATTATATTCATAACTTTGAGTGTTTGAATGTTCAATATCCAGGAGATTGAACAAATAAGAACTTAAACATTTTTCCGTGAGTGGATATTGGCACTCGAAAAATGCTTAAAATGTCACTTAAAAACCAAAAAATATGGTTTTTTTGAGCTTCATTAATGCGCAATAGGCTAATGAACAT
Source organism: Hesperophylax magnus (assembly GCA_026573805.1). Taxonomy (NCBI): domain Eukaryota; kingdom Metazoa; phylum Arthropoda; class Insecta; order Trichoptera; family Limnephilidae; genus Hesperophylax; species Hesperophylax magnus. Next base: position 271,954 of record JAIUSX010000180.1, on the reverse strand, counting down.
ATTGGCATTCATAACTCAGTTTTGCAAAAAAATTTCTATTGAGCATACAAGAACTAGGACAGCGTCCTGTTATTTCAATACAGTTATCGAGGTTCGACTGTTCTTATCAAGCCAGTCTGGTTTCTAGATGTTTAATAATTTTACTTTTATTTGTCAAATCATTTTTTAAGCTTTCGACTTCTCCTTCATTCATGGAGTCCAAACGAATTATTATGTCATCATACTTTTGACAAATAAATTTGGTAGTGTTTTGAAATTCCGACATTTTTTTTTCAATGTTTTCGAGTATTTGGGTTTTGAGTTTCTCCAGTTTTGTGTATACCAAAGACGCAAATTTAGTAAAAGTATCTTCTTTTAGGCTAGTGTCTTCGGGGGCAGTGTTCATTTTGTTTTTGGATCTTGTAAATGTATTTAGAGTATCTTGTTGTTGAGAACTTATTTTTTTGTTTGAACTCATGGTCACCCTTGCAGTAGTTTTGGTAGAAACAATAAGATGCGCAAGCGCCGTCAAAGCGAAACAAGCAAGCCGAATGGCCCGAGTTTGAAAGATGGCGGTGGAGTTGGCCAATCACAAGAGATTCACTTATACAGTAAACAGATGTCAATTTCACCGTTACTTTTTCGTGATGTTAATAATTTTACTTAATAATCACTTGAGTAATCTCACTTCAACGCGCAAAATTCTTATCACAATTGATGCAGTGAACACTTGGGTAAATGTCGCAACTGACTCGAATTGAACCGTTCACCGATATACACAATTAAGCCATGCTTTCAACGGGTCACTTTTACTGTGTGCTACTTTGATTGTTGTCGTGTTGTGTTCTGTGGGTATACTTATCATTGTGGGTATACTTAAATAACTTTAAAACCATACTCACGTGTAACAAAAATGTGATTGATAATCCCGGAGATATGAATAAATATTGTTGGGAATCGTACGGTCTGAAAATTATTCACCAGAACATTAGAAGTATTACCAACATTAATGACTTTCTCGTATTTCTTGACCATCTTAATTTCACATTCGATTTGCTAGTTCTAACTGAGTACTGGATCAATAAATACTTCACTGCCAAAAAGATACAAAATTACACTGAGTACCACACAACCAGTATAATAAATAAAGCTAGTGGTATTGTAATCTATGTCAGGGACGGTATACAGACGCAAGTTGATGAACTCATTTTATCACAAGCAAATTGTCTAAAAATTGTACTTAACAAAAACCTATGCATTTTTAAAATCTATAGATCACTATCATTTCACAACATCGATTCGTTTCTTAATTCACTCCACTCTATCATTAACAACACAGAAAACCCAGAACACCAAATAATCATTGGAGACTTGAATATTAATATTATTCTTGACAATCATCGCCAATCCGATGATTATTTATGTTTTCTCACTGAAAACGCTTTTACTCCGATAATTGACACCCCCACTCGAGTACAAGGCGCAAGTAAATCGTGCTTCGATCACATCAACGTTAAAAACATTGATTTCACAAACTCATTTGTTATACACACAACAATTTCAGATCATTATACCACAGCGCTCGGCCTAAGAAATAAACCTTCCTCTCCTCCTAAAAATAAATATATTTCTAAAATAAATTATCACGCACTAATTGAGGAGCTGACAACAGAAAAGTGGCAAAACGTAATAAACCAGACTGACACTGAGCAAGCAATGCAGCAATTTATCACTAAATTACAATACTACATATCTAATCACACTACTAACAAAGTTATACCGTACAAACAATTTAAACTCATGCAATGGATCACCCCTGGCCTAGTCAAATCCATCCACAGACGTAACCAAATACATAAAAATGCTAACAGACAACCACATAATATTCTAGTTCAAGAACAATATAAGAAATATAGAAACTTATGTAAAAAAAACTAATTATTTCCACGAAAGAAATTTTTTACAAAAAACATATATACGAAAACACCATAACTCCAAAACGTTTCTGGGAAATATTTAGTAACATTACCAAAACAAAAAACAGCAAATCGTATTTCATACAATCATTGGATATTAAAAACACAAGTAATACTAACCCCAAAATGATGGCTAATTTTGCTAATCACTATTTCACTTCAGTAGGAGCCTCTCTCGCAAATAAAATCCTTGAAAAATGTAAGAAAACTGAATCTGACCTAGCCAACATACCTACAACTGTTCTTAATCTTAAAACAGACGAGATTCAAACAACGATTAATGAAGTCATGAAAATGATAGATAAGCTGAAGTCATCGAATGCCTGTGGGCCAGCCAAAATTTCCTCAAATCTGCTAAAAGTATTGAAATCATTTATAGCGAGTCCGAATTGCATACATTTGTAATCTTAGTTTCAAGACAGGCACATTCCCAAACCACTTAAAACAATCAGTTGTTATATTGATTCATAAAAATGGAAACAAATCGGATATACATAATTATCGGCCAATATCTCTACTCAACTCATTCTCAAAAATTATCGAGAAAATCGTAAAAAATCGCCTCACCCTCTATCTTGAAAGACATAAAATCTTATCTAATAACTAGTTCGGATTTCGACCAGGTCTAGGAACAGAAAATGCTATTGCTAAGCTGGCGGATATTATTTCCAAAAATATTGACCAGGGTAATAAATCCATCGCTTTTTTTTTAGATTTTGCCAAAGCTTTTGATACCATCTCGCATAAAATACTTCTAAAAAAACTAAAGGCTATAGGTATTCAGGGACTGCTATACAAATGGATGGATATTTGTTGTTTGTTTTTGGGGTGTTATGCCGTGTTGCGCTAACTCCTTCTTTAGCCGACGTTTCGGACAGCGTTGCAGTGTCCATCATCAGGGCAGATCCGGTAGATCCGAAGATGTGTGTGATCTACCGGATCTGCCCTGATGATGGACACTGCAACGCTGTCCGAAACGTCGGCTAAAGAAGGAGTTAGCGCAACACGGCATAACACCCCAAAAACAAACAACAAAAATGCTTTTGGCCGTGAGAATCTAAAAACTAACCAAATGGATGGATAGTTACTTAACTAACAGATACCAAAAAGTTATAATTAATGATATTGTTAGCGATCCGGCCCTTGTAGAATTTGGTGTACCCCAAGGGAGTACCTTAGGACCTATTTTGTTAAGTATTTATATCAATGATCTGTGTAACAGCAATTTTTCCAATCATATTATAACATTTGCAAATGATACTGTCTTAATATTTGCAGGAAAAACATGGAACGATGTACACTGCAAAGCGGAAAGTGGAATAAAACAGCTAAAACTTTGGTTAAACTATAATCTGTTGACACTCAATTCGGAAAAAACTAAATTTATACGATTTAGTGCGACAGAAGCGGGCCAACCCGAGGAAGCATATAATATTTTTATACATAAATGCATTGCTTCCACTACCTGTAATTGCTATAAATTGGAATGCGTAGACAGTATAAAATACATTGTAATAATAATATTAGACAAATATCTTTGATGGGACGGACACATAGATCTAGTTGCCACAAAGGTTAGAAACGTATGTACATGTTTATCAGAAATATCTTACGTAAAAAAGAATTGAAACTCATCTATGACGCTATGTGTGGGTCACTTCTAGACTATGCATCCTAAGGTTGGGGTGGGTGTGCAAAAACTGTTTTGGACAAATTAGCAAAAGCTCAAAAATCACAAGGGTAATCCTCAAAAAAACCATTTAGATATCATAGCGATGCACTATTTGAAGAGTTCCGTGTTCTGGATGTTAGACAACTATACATGAGAAAATTAATTTTAAACACCCATCAACAACGCCACCTTTACCCATCTATTAACCACTCTCACGACACCCGCCACTCACGGAGAAATCCAATTGTACCACTCACAACTAAAACATCTCTCGCTCAAAGACACTTCTTAGGTCCAAAACTATACAACTTCATGCCTGATGCTTGGAAAAAGGAAAACACAGCTATTCTTCATAAATTGACCACTAATTGGTTTCATCAATTAGGTAGAAAGGAGAGTGAACTTTTACTACACAAAAAATGAAATCAAACACAAACCAAAAACAACAACAAAAACTCAAAAAAAAAAAAAAAAACATGTAAAAGATACCTTTATGTTCTAATCTTTTTTTTTTTTTATTTAAGTACATAAAACAGGCATGGTGCCCAAGAATTTACATACATGGATGTTTAAATACATAATAACAACAAAAATAGTAACAAAATGAATAAGCTAAATATGCAGAAGTAAATAACAAATAAGAATGGGTAAAAGGTAAATACAAATATGTTCATAAACGATTTGTTATTGTCACACCTGTACTGGTGAGACAATGATTAGGTTGGTACAATGTTGCTTCTCATTAAATAAAGGGTTTCATCACAATATCAGCTTAATATGATTAAAGGTAATACATTTTTTTTGAAGTGTTTAAATTGGTCATTAAAAATTTCTATTACATTATTAGAGCCATGTATAATGTTATAATTTCTTAATGTTCGCGGTACAGGGGAAAAATATCCTGTATTTGTGTGGTAGGCTTTAATATAGAAAATGTCGTTCATCCTCCTTGTTGATTTTCTTGATGGAATATTGATGTTAATTTGGGATAAAATGTTTGGTGTATCAACTGATGCATGTATAATTTTGTGTAGGAGCAGTACGTCAGAAAGTTTACGTCTGACCGTCAGTGAGTGTAGTTTGTAGTGCAAAATTCGGTCATTATAAGTTTCAAATTGATCAGATAAACCTTCACGATAAGCAATTACACGGGTTAGTTTCCTTTGTATGGATTCAATCCTATAATTATGAATCTCATAATTGGGAGACCAAATTGTTGATGCATAATCGAGAATACTTCGCACAATTGATTTATATAATGTCAAAGTTAATTCTGTGCTTTTAAAACAATTTGTAATTCTTAGCGTTAATCCTAATACTTGTGATGCACTTTTTGAAATTGTATCTACATGTTTATTGAAGCTAAGTGACGAGTCAAATGTCACGCCTAAGTCTTTGATTGAAGTTGTGTTTAGTAAAGGGATATTGTTAATGTGATATTGTCAGTAACAATAACATGTTAATGACAGTTGTCGAGTTTTTGTTTTGCTCTCAATAATTAATGTTTTTTTAACAAGTATTGAGCTAAAATATATCAAAATCTATAAAACCAAATAAATAAAAATATAAACTAACAAATAAATAGTGTTTGCAAACAAGTCAACAATTAAAACTATCATTTAAACTTCTGTGTGCAGTGAATCTGTTTCTTCTTAATAATTATATTGCCAAATTCCGCCGAATATCGCTTTCAAAATGAATACGAATGAAGCACTTTCTCTTCTAAATAAAGCCAAGGAAGAGATTACTGGGATCCATAGTGCCATTACCGATCCCTCTTTAAAAATCACTAAAGATCAAATGGCAAAAATACTCACCAAACTATCTAACCTCTCTGGTACCATGCAGGACCTAGGAGTAAATGTGGGAATCCTGGAGGGGAAAGTTATGACATTTGAAAACATCATAGAAAAGAAAGTATTACCCCAAGAAACAACACCAATTTGTGACTTGCTCGCAGAGATAGAGGAACGCAAGATCCGCACCAAGAACGTGATTTTACTTAACGTTCCCGAGTCTAGTTCCAACTCAAGCATGGAGAATATCTTGGAAGATAAAAAAAAAGTTTTAACTATCGTTAGTGAAATAAATAGCGAGTTCAAAACGGAAGAAGTTAAAATTTACAGGCTTGGTAGTAAAATTTCAAACAAAATCAGGCCCATTAAAGTCGAATTTGAAGACCCTAAGCTGGCAAAACTTATTCTTTTTAATAAAAATACTTTGCCTAATGGAATAAAAATGAAACCGGATAGGACCCTCCAACAAAGAGAACATTTGACTGACCTCTGGAAGGAAATGGAGGAGAGAAAAGAAAAGGGTGAAATTGATTTGCGAATCAAACATTTTAATGGAATTCCTAAAATTATCAAAAGCCACGCAAAAAACTGATAAACAAACATAACACACTCTTAAGAATCAATGGATATTATCAAAATGTTCGAGGAATCCGTACGAAATTGCAACAACTTAAAAGGAATTCACCCACCTTCTCATATGACATTTTATTATTAACTGAAACATGGTTAAATGCAGATATCGGCTCGTCAGAATTAGGCCTAAATCAATATACTATCTATCGCCTTGATCGAAGTCTTAATTCGAGCAAAAAGTCTAACGGAGGAGGTGTCATGTTATGTGTGTCTAAAAATATCTCATCCTGTAGACTACCGGTCAAGCACACAAATGTTGAACACATTTTTGTAATGCTCAACATACCTTATAGTAAAATTATTATAGGTTGTGTCTACATCCCACCTGCATCGGATTTGCAAATATATAAAAACCACAATGAGGACATAGAAATGCTGAAATTCAAATATCCGAAAGCAAAATTCATAATTGCTGGTGATTATAATCTGCCGAACTGGACCAGCCAAGATGACATCGGATCTGCCACAAACGAAGTTGAATTACAGTGCGCTAAATCCAGTGAAATTCGTGATATGTCCATATTCCTAGGACTAACTCAATCAAACAATGTGTCTAATTCTAATAATCGAATGTTAGATTTAGTGTTTTCAAGTGATTCAAAAACAGTGGTTGAGAAATCTGACGAATTATTATTGCCTCTAGATAAACACCATCCACCATTAGATATTATTATAACAAATATGTCTGGAAGATCTCCAAACCTAACTACCACATCGTATAATTTCTCCAAAGCCGAATACCATAATATTATTGAGTACCTTATCTCGGTAGATTGGTCATTTTTAGACAACGAAAATAATTTAAATAATCAATTAGAACAATTTTACTCAATTTTAAATACCTCGATAGAGCGCTTTGTTCCTAGGGTCAACTTCACACCATCTAACTATCCCAAATGGTTTACGAGGGAATTAAAAAAACATATTAATTATAAAAAACATATCCATAGAATATATAAACATACCAGAAATCCTAATGATTACATAACTTTTACTAAATTACGTAAGCAGTGTAAAGAATTATCAATAAAATGCTATAGTGATTATGTAAGCCTAATTGAAAAAGAGGTACACCAAAATGTTAAAAAATTATGGAGTTTTTCTAAAAGTCAACAAAAAAATGATTGTGGATTTCCCAATAACATGTACTTGAAAGAAAAATGTGCCGACAGTATCGAAGGTATAGTTAATCTATTTGCTGATTCATTTAAAAGTGTTTACGACACAGATATTCGTGTCAATACGATTCCCGATACTTCAGTGGAAGAGGTATTAAATCTAAGCCAATGTTTCATCAAAAAAGAATCTATAGAAAAAGTCATAAAAGAATTAGATAGCAATAAATCTGCTGGACCGGATGGTATTCCTCCAATATTTTTCAAAACCTGTGTTAGTAGTCTGATATATCCTCTTTATAAACTCTTTAACAATTCTTTAAGTTCTGGTTCTTTTCCAGCTCAGTGGAAAAAGAGTTATTTAACCCCTATTCATAAAAAAGGAGATAAAAGCGATATATCCAACTATAGACCAATTTGTATAATGTCTGCTTTACCGAAAGTTTTCGAGAAATTAGTCCTAGATATCATTGTAAAACCTATCAACAACATTATTGTTCCTAACCAACATGGCTTCATCACAGGTCGCTCTACCTTAAGTAATTTAATGATCTATGAAAATTACATATCTGAATCTCTGGGTCTCAAACAACAAGTGGACAGTATATACACTGACTTTAGTAAAGCTTTTGATAAGGTTCGACATCACATACTTATTTATAAACTTCGATTGTTGGGCATCAAAGGTAAATTATTGAGTTGGATTGTTAGTTATCTTAGCCATAGGGTGCTTAGTGTAAAAATTAATTCTGTACAATCTTATATATTCGAGGCCACAAGTGGGGTTCCTCAAGGGTCCCACCTCGGCCCAATATTTTTCTTATTATTCATCAATGACATTGTTGACCAATTTAATGATGTAGAAGTTCTGCTATTTGCTGACGACTTAAAAATATATAAAAGAATACGAAATGTATACGATTGTCAAATTTTACAGAGTAATTTAGAACAACTTCATCAATGGTGTGAACAAAATGCTTTATTTTTGAACATTCAGAAATGTCAAGTAATACGATTTTCCAAAACTCGTTATAATATATTACATGAATATACATTAAATAATATTAAATTAATACCAGTATCACATATTCGTGACTTGGGTGTAATATTCGTTGAAAACTTGTCATTCATTGAACACATCAACTATATAACTAATAAGGCTTTAAAGATGCTTGGCTTCCTTTGCAGAACTTTAACCGATTTTAAGTCCATAGATTGTATGAGAACCCTCTATATTTCAATAGTCAGAAGTCAATTGGAGTATAATTCACCTATTTGGTCCCCTTTATATAAAGTTCACTCCAATAATATAGAAAGAGTTCAGCACAAATTTCTTAAGTACGTAAATTTTAAGCTCGGAATTCCTATTGATTACATTAATTATGTCAGTTTGATGAATCAATTGCATCTAATAACACTGTCTGACAGGAGAATTATTTCAGACCTGGTTGTGTTACACAGAGTCATTAACAACTTAATTGATAGTCCTGCCATCCTTGCCACTATTAAACTACATGTGCCGACTAGGAATACAAGACAAAATATAACATTCTTCTGTAATACATACTCGACCAACTATCAGACACACTCACTGACCAATAGGATGCACGATCTGGGCAACAAGTATGGGGGTGTTATTGACTTATTTATTGACTCCATATATAGAATTAAGCATAATCTACACCAACACTTTGTTGAATCCTACAAATTAGAGTAGCTTTGGTAAATTAGTTTTAATGATTTGTTTTATATGTAGTGTTTTTGTAATTTCTTTTTTACTTTATGTTACTCTTATGTTTTACTAATATTGCTTCATATTTTTTTAATATTTTCTCATTATACCTGTAATCACAATTTTACAAGTGTGTATTTTTTACCTTCTTTAAAATGGATTACATCTATTTACTGTCAATATCTCCTGTATAATACATATTCTCTTATTGTACTGCATCATGTATCACTTCTATGTAAAAGCCTTTTTAGGCGTATATATATAAATAAATAAATAAATATGTGTTTGAGAATTTATTAATGTTCTTTGTGAATGAAATTACGGCACATTTGTTTTCATTAAAATATAAATCATTTAGTGTACACCATTCATGAAGTGATGATAAGTCTTTTTGCAAATCGGTGCAATCTTCTAATGAAGTTATTTTTTGTACAACTTAAGGTCATCGGCAAACAGGAGATATTTTGATGTTTTTATTCTTAAAATTATGTCGTTTATAAAGATTAAAAATAGCAAAGGTCCAAGATGCGAGCCCTGTGGAATTCCCGACGTTGCAGTTAAAAGATCCGCGGAGTACCCTCCTACAACCACTTGCAGTTTTCTTTCTGTAATGTAACTTTCGAACCATTTCAAAGTATTTCCATTTATGCCAAACTTTTCCAGCTTCTTGATGAGTAATGATTGATTTAACTGGTCAAATGCTTTGCAAAAATCCGTGTAGATGGCATCTACTTGTAAACGTTTTTCGATGCTATCGCGGATGTACTGGGAGTATTCGAGAAGGTTAGTTGTTGTGGAACGCCGAGGGAAAAACCCGTGTTGCTCAATGATAATATATTTACTTACATGAGCTAATAGACAGTCATATATTATTGACTCAAACAACTTTCCTATGCAGTCAAGTTTAGAGATAGGTCTATAATTTTTTTATATCGCTCTTACAACCTTTCTTAAATATAGGTGTTAAGAAAGCCGTTTTCCATTTGACTGGAAAAACACCTTCTTGTAATGATTTGTTATAAAGAAGGCTAAGTGGTCTGGCAAGAACATCTCTGCACATTTTCAAAAATATTGGCGGGATACCATCAGGACCTGATCCCTTATTGGTTCTCAAATTCTTACACTTGACTAATATCGTTAAGGGCGAAATAGTGATCATACCAAGGCTTTCGTTACAGAAATCTTCAGATATTTGTGGTGAATAGTTTGCATTGTGAGGTTTATAAACAGATTGAAAGTGCTTAGAAAAAAGCCCGCAGATAACTTGACCTTGGGTAGTTTTTATGTCGTTTAGGTGCATCTCTTTTGGAATATCGGTTATGTTTTTATATTTGCTTTTTGCAAATTTCCAGAAATCATTCGAGTTAGCTTTTAAATTTTGTTTGATTAAGTCTAAATGCTTATGATAACAAACTCTAATCAGATTTTTTGTTCTGGTTCTAATCAAGCTGAATGATAAATGATCTAGTTCATTACCATATTGCTTATATTTTTTATGAAATTTGTTTTTTTTCTTTATCAAACGAATGAGATCTTTTGAGTACCACTTAGGAAAGTGATTTTTGTTCGTTTTGAGGGGAACATGAGAAGAGATAATCTGGTAGAGTATACTGTAAAACTGATCTACAGATTGATCAATATTTCCCTGATTAATGAATTCCCAATCAATCTCACGAAGAACGGTATTAATTGAATCATAGTCGGCTTTATAAAAGTTTGGTCTTGGGGCGTTAAGGGTTTCAAGATGTGGTAGAAAATTAAAAAGAACATTTATTTCTAGAGCAGGGTGGTATGGATCTTCTTTGCTTAGTGGAGATGAAGAACGTATTACTGATATGTCTTCTTTATCTGATAAAATGAGATCCAATATTTTGGATTGGTGATTCACTATTCCGTTAAATTGTTTAAGATTACAGAATGATAGTGTATCGATGATGTCGGAGGTGATTGTATTTGTGTTTGTGGTGAAAGGTAATAAATTGCTTGTTTCATCGGTAATCCATTGAATGTTAGACTTATTGAAATCGCCAAATATTAAGATGTGTTGGTTTGGTGTTGTTAGGTACACATTCCTAAGATTGTTTAAAAATGAGCTTACAATAGATTCTTCTTCAGTTGGTGGTAGATATACGGTGCAAACATTCAGTTTGATACTCCTGTTATTATGGTTTATATTGAGTTGGATCCACAAGTCCTCCGCTTGACATTCCCAATGCGCCATCCTCTTCGCCTCTAGTTTTCTCGATACAGCAACCATGACTCCTCCTCCATCTTTTTTTGTTTTGTGAACTCTATCCCTCCGAAATACTTCATACCGGTTATCTACTAATTCTTGGTCACAGATAGATTCCTTTAACCATGTTTCTGTTAGGCTTAATAGGTCATAGTCGTTGATAAGGACGTTTTCGTATATTTCATCAATTTTTGTCCTCATTCCCCTGATATTCATATACATGCAGTTAATCAGTTCTTTTCTTTTGAAGTCATTTAGTTTTGTTTTTAGTCACATGTTTTGCTGATAATGTGTGATTATATTTTGAAGGTCTCCCTCACGGCGGATGGTGAAAACCCGAGAGAGATCGTTCCTCTTCGCCAGAATACTGCCGTTCCGTACCCAAATGTATTTAAAGCCGTTAGCTTTTCCGGCGGCTCGTGTTTTGGCAAATAGGATTTTATTTTTCAATGTAAGGTGCTCGTTTATATAAAAATTGGTGGTGGGAGCACCAAATCCTAATTGTTCCGTGGTAAGGCCGCGGCGAGTCCTTGCTGCAGCGATGACATCATCACGGAGTCGCTTTGTGGAGAGCTGGACCACTATATTGCGTGGACGGTTGGAGGGTGAGGAGTGGCCGCGAGCGACGCGATGCGCAGAAACCACACAGCTACTTGGAAGCGGGACGTTAATATTGGATCCTATTTTCTCTATTAATGTCATCAAATTTTCGCCCTTTGCTTCGGGAATCCCATGGATGTCTACATTGCATATTCTGCTGCGTTGCTCCATCTCATCTTGTGCATCTCGTAGTGACTGGACTTCTTGCCGGAGGTTTGAGTTTTCTTCTTGGAGAACGCTCACACATCCCAGAATTTTTGTGTATTGCTCCTTCCACTCGTTTCAGACAGCTCATTTAATTTTAACTGAACAGCGTCAATAGCTTTCTCGTTTTCAGTGCGCATGATTTCAAGTTTCGACTCAAAAAAATTGATTAATGAGTCAGTGTCAATTTTAATCATTGACTGATGCGCCGACGGTGAATCAATAGGGCCAGACGTAATTGCTAAAGGTGAAGATGTATCTTTCTTTGCACTGCAAACCTTGCGAGTTTTAGACATTTTGGTTGATTTATTTCTTAGTTTGTAGGTAGGTTTCTTAGAGTTGTTCAGAAATACCCCTTATTGAGTTAAAAATAATTTAACTTATTTGTCTATGACAAAAATAAAAACCTCTTCACAAATTCAAAAAGATTTCAAAAATTCAAAAACATAAATTGTCTGTGGTTGTAGCTTACAATGACAGTGAATTCGATATGCGTAATTTTTCAAGGCAATATGTAAAGTTGTTTCGCACTGTCACCACGAAATACACTATTATTTTGAATAATTTTTCACTAGTTTATATGTTTCAACTTTGATTACTTGCTAAATTTGCTTAAATTTCACTACTTTTGTCATAAAATATGGATCTGTCAGAATCAGCTGTTGTTTTCACTTGTCCATAGATTATTCATGATCAATCAATCAATCTTTATCATTATGTGTATATATGTACCTACCTAGAACTTTTAAATTAGAATGTACCCAAGCAGCAGTTAATCTTATGTTGTAACGTAGGTAACCACATATATTACCATCTATAAATAAAACTTACCGTATACCGGTTATTTGCTCCACCATAGCTTGCAGCAATAAAGGGAATGAAATGATGACAGCAATATTAATTGTGATAAAACAACATGGAGTATATTTGAGATTAAACTTGTACAAGAGCAATACTTAAATTTAAATTATCAGGGGTGGTTGGCTATTAGATAGCACAACGTAAATTGAATTCGGCCACGACATTAACTTGTATGATTATATTAACTATGAAGCTAAAAAATAAGACATCACCACTGAGCGCCAGTCTAGAAAACTCTTCTAAACGAATTTATAATCATGGTGATATCTAAGAGATTATGTGTCTAATTCATGTGGATTAATAAAATTGTCTCACGTGCGCGTTTTAAATCTCATACATTCAAACAGCCCGTTCCCGATGTCCTTCCGCCACCTGCCACGAAAACCAACTGCCCGCTTCTCTGGAATTCAACGCCTAGCTTACTCGAATTCAACGAGTGGCGGCTGAAATTTGATGCCAACGCGTGTCTAGGAGTTTTGCTATGTAAGCGGACAGTTCCTACCGCTACAATGTTTAATTGGATACTTTATTTTATTCTATTTCTTCTCTTTGTTATTCATATTTATAAAAAAATATGTTAGTAGGCGAAGGCACCAGTAAATAGTACATATACCAATTATTTCATTATTATTTTAATACTTACTTATCAAACAACTTATCAAAATGTTAATACTCATCCTAATTTGACTGTCTTAAAACGAGAATCCTCCTTGTTGGGCAGTCGAAACATTTCTTAAATAATGTATATAAATGTATAATCTTTTACTAAATAAAAAATAAATAAAAAATTAAATCGATCGCGTGGTTCTAAACCAGTAAATTTAGGGCATTGATACAAAGGGTGCAATCACCTTGGACCGAGTGATTGTTGCCTTTTTCAACATTAATAAATGTCTTTGCAGAAATATTATAATTTGAGCCATACGGCTCGACGTAGATTGTGTGATTTGCGCGCGATTAAGAATTCGTTTTTGTCCTCTATGTCAAGCCCAGTTGTAGCAATATGAATTCTGTGAGATCCTTGATTCGTAACTGCTCAGTGCAGCGATGTTAGTCGCGTATGTATCTGCGAATTTTTCTAAAGAAGCGGCCGTATCCGATGTAACTGCAGGTATTTTCGATTGCTAACGCTTTCAGAAGCCCTCCTCATCTTGTCGAAGGCCGATTGTAGACATGCAAAACTAGCCGCAAGTTTTGCATTCAAACGTTTCAGAAGTCTTTCGTCACGAGACGACCCGGACGCGCTTGTTGCCATTTTCTAATTAAAATTAAACCTCCTCTGGAGAGCAAAAATAGCTCAAAAAAAACTAAATATTCTAAGAACTACAACACATGTTAAGACTAAATAATACACACAAGATTAGGATCATCAAACTTGTGAGAAGCATACATTCCAGGGATCAGAATGAATGCTTCTAACAACCACGTTGTTATGCAAAAGACATTCCCGTTCCTTTTCTTTTGTAATTGTAAAAAAACAACAATGTCAATTACAAATCCAACATGTCTGATGTTTCTCAACTATACCAAATCAAAGTATGAACGTGATGGCCAGTCACTCCCACACTCTGACAACACTTAAGAAAGATAAAAAAAATATAATAATGACAACACAACTACAATACCCAACAAATACAAAACACAATCACCACAAACATTCAACGTAAGGACACAAAGCGCAATCGTGTTCTCACAATGAATGTAAGTTTGCAAACATAATGTCGGTTTATGTATGCCACACAAAAATAGCGGTACTACAGACCGAAATAAAATCTCACCAAGAGAACAAAGTTTTGCTAGAAAAAACAAAAAAAAAATTGATTATGACACAGAACCATCAACTTGTTCTACTTTTAGCATATCCTTAATATGAAAGGTACCCAGTGCCTTCCCATTCATGTCAGCTAATTGATACGTAACCGGGGAAATTTTCCCTACAACCTTGCTTTTGATGAATTTTGGTTTGATGAAAGTTTAGCGGAAAAATGTTTGCTCGCATCTGAAAGAATGAACGATCTTCGCCAGATGATATCTCCCACTTTGTACTGAATATCCCTGCGACGCAGGTTATACTGACGCTTATTGCGTTCATAAGACTGTCTTAACGATGTGCGCACCTGTGAAAAGATATCGTTTAATTCCTGCAAATCAGCAGCCCGGGTGTCACGTTCTGAAAATTTAATATCCTCAGCATTGAAATCAGCATTTGCATATTCCTTACCTGAGATGACAATCTCTCTACCATAATTAAGGAAAAACGGCGTGTACCCTGTGACCTCATGCACTGCTGTATTTATTGCTAATTCGATTTCCGCTAAATGGTTCGCCCATGTTCTGTGGTCAGAACCAACATATGAAGCAAGGGCTGAAACTAGAACCTTATTGACGCGTTCCACCGGATTATTCCGCGGGTGATACCTACAGTTGTAAAACAAATGCCTGATGTTGAATTTTTTAACTAAAGCCTTCTTGCCCCGTGAAATGTACTGTGGCCCATTATCCAAGACGATGGTGTCTGGTACCCCAAACTTATAAAAAATTTCATCTTCAAGAATGCTAGTAATGTTATTCCCAGTAGCTTTTCTCAGAGGGAAAAGTTTGGTAGATTTAGAGAACAAATCAGAAATAACCAATAAATAAGTGTACCCTTTCTTGTATGAACTCGGATAAGGACCTAGTAAATCGGTCGCAATCATCTGCCATGGGCGTTGGACTAATTTGGGATTTCCCATAAGCCCTGGTGGAAGCAAATTAGTGCTTTTATAACCTAAGCAAATTTGACATTTGTTAATAAATTGTTTCACATCTGCTGCCATCTTGGGCCAATAATATTTATGCCTTATCCTATTTAACGTTTTCATTATACCAAAATGAGCACAGACCGGAGGAACGTGGTGTTCTACAATAACATTCTTTCTAGCTTCTTTAGGAAGAACCTCCTTCCAATCATACGACCTATAAAGAGCTTCCGTGCTTTGAATGTGTTTGAAAATCTTATTATTCACCACTTTCCACGCCGAAAATTTATCAGGACTGGCAATAATTTTTTCTCTTAGTTTGATGTACCTTTTGTCAGATGTGTCAAAGGTTTGAGCAATGATGTTAACTTGTAAGGGGTCACGCGATAAGGCATCTGGAATTATGTTGTCCTTTCCTTTACGGTGAATAATTTCAAAATTAAATTGTTGAAGCCTTACTGCCCAACGCGCCAACCTTCCCGAAGGTGATTTTAGGCTAGTAAGCCATTTGAGACTATTTATTATTGGTCCGTAATTATTTTTACCGGAATTGGTGAGCCTTCGATATAGCCTCTAAATTTTTCTAACGCGAAAATCATGGCATTTAATTCCCTTTCTGTAGTGGAGTGATTTCTTTCTTGAGCCGATAATGATCTCGATAAGAAGGAAATAGGGTGTTCTATTTGCTTATCATCATGTTGGCTAAGAACCGCACCGAGGCCAACACTTGATGCGTCGCAGCTAATTGTGAAAGGCTTACTAAAGTCAGGACAAGCAAGAACAGGAGCATTTACCAAACAGGATTTCAATTTCTCAAAAGCCGCCTGAGCTTTCTCGTTCCACGCAAATTTTCTCCCGCGAATTCTTTCTTTGTTAAGTTATGTAGAGGAGCAACAATAATAGAAAAACTAATAATGAACCTTTTATACCAGGAAAGAAATCCTATAAATCTACGTAGGCTCTTTTGAGATGTAGGCGTTGGAAAGTCAACAATTGCTTTTACCTTATCTGGATCGGTGCAAAGCCCTTTGTTGTCAATGACAAAACTCAAATATTTCAGAGAATCTCTGCAGAAAACCGATTTATCTACGTTTATCGTAAGGCCCGCGGCCTATAATTTCTGTTTAACCTGTCTCAAAAGATGTAAATGTTCTTCAAAGGAAGTGCTAATGATTATGATGTCATCAAGATAACAGAACACTTTGCCGTCGAACTCTTGGCCAAGTATCTTGTCCATTAAACTAGACATTCGCGAGCTAGCACCATGTAACCCGAATGGCATTGTCACAAAATGAAATAATCCTCTTTTAGGAATTGTGAACGCGGTTTTTTCTTTTTAGTTCTCGTCTAGAGGTATTTGAAAGAATGCGTCATTCAGGTCTAAAGTGGTTAAATAGCGTGCACCCCCCAGACTATTCAATATATCAGAAATGAACGGTGTCGCGTATGCATCACGCTTAGAGTTTGCATTTAGGACTCTACTGTCAAGACATAATCTGTAAGTGCCATTCTTCTTGGGTACCAAAACTATAGAGTTATTCCAAGAGCTATTGCTAGGTTTCACTACCCCAAGCTCTAATAGTCTGTCCAATTCTGCGTGTACTTTCGGAAGTAAATGTGGCGAGATAGGATAAACTCGTTGTTTTATGGGAGAAGTGTTACCTGTGTTTATGACATGTTTTTCTAATGATGTCCTACCTAATCGATTACCCGAATAGGAAACATATTCGCGAATTACCCTATCTAAAGCAGAGCGCTGAGAAGTGTTTAAGTTTGCTGCATTGTCTAAACCTATTACCTCAGTTTTGCATTTCGTATTGTCATATGAGGACATCATTTTCGAAATTTTCGGACAAATATTGAAAACCTTCCAAAAATCACAGCCTAGAATAATGTTAGCTTTAATTTGAGGGATAACTACAAAACTGAAAGATTTTTCTACCTTATCTAAACGGACCGGAACCGTAATTTTATAAGAACATAACACAGAATGCCCCGTAGCAGATACTAATGAAAAACTAGAGTCTAATTTGGATAGTTTGATAAAAACTTACTATGAAAATTGTTACCTAGAATAGAAACGTGTGAACCAGAGTCTAATAAACCAGAGTAAGAAGAGTTACCCACTTGGAACGAGACGTGAGGTCGACCGTCCCTGTTGGCCGCTCTCGCCTCGCTCGAAGCACGCAAATCTTCATAAAATTTTCTTACTACTGCCAGCCAGGAAACCCATTCTCCGGAAGCGACCTTGGCGAACGCTGACGTCTTGGCGCTCGTCTTCGGGAACTCCCGGGCAACTAGTTTTTTGGACGACGGCAACCGCAAGCTAGAGAATTGACCCCCGGCCTACCGCAACGGAAGCAATGAACGTTCCTGGAAACATTATTAGACGGGCTAAGATTATCATAGTTTATATTACGCTGATTATTACTTAAATTGGGATTAAAATTTCCATCGTTAACATTACGTTGTTTGTTTCTGAAAGTAGGATTAAAGTTACCAGAATTCCTATTCTTATCCCTATTCGGAATATTAATACTACCCCCAGAATTAGAATTCAAGGAATGAGACACAACCTGAGGAGATCTGTTATTTGAAAGGCTGTCCGCCAATTCTATCATTTTACCTAGTCTCTTAAGAGAAGAAATGTCTGGAATTGTTGAAAGCGCCAGCTTCTGTATATACCTGGGCAACATATTACAGCGCAAAATCTGTAATAATTCTGACTCAGGAAGTTAAGAAGATAAGCGATTATTGAAAATCATGATCCGTGTTATAAAAGAACTTAGATTCTCTTTTTGCAGCTGAACTGTAGATCTTAGCTCTGCCAATAATCGTCTTTCCTGATCTAGAAGTTCGAACTCATCTTTCAGTCCTTCGACGATCTCCTCCCAAGAGGTGAAAGAAGTACGATTTACCCTGAACCAAAGGAGTGCATTTCCTGTAAATAATTCTACAGCTGAAGAAAAAAGTGAAACTCTACTCACGTTTCTAGCGAGAGCTAACTCTTCAACTCTTTCTATGAAATTGCGAACATCGGATGATCCATCGTACGAAATGTCCCATTTGTAAACTGGTACTGATGCTGGCCTAGGAACAGAGGCAGCTGTCGACGATGTTTCTGCTAATTTCGGCATATTGAGATGTGATTCAGAATTGCTTCTTGTGATAATATTTTACTTCATAACCTAGCTCAAGCAGGGTAGGAAAAAAAAATTATTAAAACATGCAACAACAATGCAACGTGTAGACATATGTAACATACAACAATTGTACTTGAAAACTACCGTGATGTTTAAACAGGTAGGAATAAAAATATTAAAACTAAAATGTCTCCAGCTCAATGGGGAACATTAAAAAACGCTGAATGCGCTGATCGCTGAGCTGGTTTCGGGCACAAAACTGTATAAATCTATAAACAACTAAGTGTTAAGCACAATGAGAACGGGCTGCTTGAAGAATACACGCATGAAAAACAATCCACCACGAAAACGACACATCATTAGTTAGAGCCCCACGTTGGGCACCATTTTGTAACGTAGGTAACCACATATATTACCATCTATAAATAAAACTTACCGTTTACCGGTTATTTGCTCCACCATAGCTTGCAGCAATAAAGGGAATGAAATGATGACAGCAATATTAATTGTGATAAAACAACATGGATTATCAACATGGTTGGCTATTAGATAGCACAACGTAAATTAAATTCGGCCACGACATTAACTTGTATGATTATATTAACTATGAAGCTAAAAAATAAGACATCACCACTGAGCGCCAGTCTAGAAAACTCTTCTAAACGAATTTATAATCATGGTGATATCT
Source organism: Hesperophylax magnus (assembly GCA_026573805.1). NCBI lineage: Eukaryota > Metazoa > Arthropoda > Insecta > Trichoptera > Limnephilidae > Hesperophylax > Hesperophylax magnus. Next base: position 252,584 of record JAIUSX010000180.1, on the reverse strand, counting down.
AAGAGATTATGTGTCTAATTCATGTGGATTAATAAAATTGTCTCACGTGCGCGTTTTAAATCTCCGACATTCAAACAGCCCGTTCCCGATGTCCTTCCGCCACCTGCCACGAAAACCAACTGCCCGCTTCTCTGGAATTCAACGCCTAGCTTACTCGAATTCAACGAGTGGCGGCTGAAATTTGATGCCAACGCGTGTCTAGGAGTTTTGCTATGTAAGCGGACAGTTCCTACCGCTACAATGTTTAATTGGATATTTTATTTTATTCTATTTCTTCTCTTTGTTATTCATATTTATAAAAAAATATGTTAGTAGGCTAAAGCACCAGTTAATAGTACATATACCAATTATTTCATTATTATTTTAATACTTACTTATCAAACAACTTATCAAAATGTTAATACTCATCCTAATTTGACTGTCTTAAAACGGGAATCCTCCTAGTTGGGCAGTCAAAACATATCTTAAATAATGTATATAAATATATAATCTTTTACTAAATAAAAAATAAATAAAAAATTAAATCGATCGCGTGGTTCTAAACCAGTAAATTTAGGGCATTGATACAAAGGGTGCGATCACCTTCGACAAAAAATATAAATTTGGACAGAGTGATTGTTGCCTTTTTCAACATTAATAAATGTCTTTGCAGAAATATTATAATTTGAGCCATACGGCTCGACGTAGATTGTGTGATTTGCGCGCGATTAAGAATTCGTTTTTGTCCTCTATGTCAGGCCCAGTTGTAGCAATATGAATTCTGAGAGATCCTTGATTCGTAACTGTCTTAGTGCAGCGATGTTAGTCGCGTATGTATCTGCGAATTTTTCTAAAGAAGCGGCCGTATCCGATGTAACTGCAGGTATTTTCGATTGCTACCGCTTTCAGAAGCCCTCCTCATCTTGTCGAAGGCCGATTGTAGACATGCAAAACTAGCCGCAAGTTTTGCATTCAAACGTTTCAGAAGTCTTTCGCCACGAGACGACCTGGACGCGCTTGTTGCCATTTTCTAATTCCGGTTATTTTATTTTATAACCTATAGAAATAATAAGGCGGTAAAAATATAATAATAATAATATTTATACGAAATAAATTGATAATTTTATTAAATAAATTAACTTTGTTGCCGGTAGGGTTAACTCAACGCGGGTGCCGTAAAGGGTTAAATATCGATAATGCGGGTAGAACAAATTTATTATTTTACGTCTTATTAACGTATTATTTTCTTTCTGCATTATCCATCCAGTACTGGGATGTATTACAATAAAAGAATTATTTATAATAATTTTTTTAATTTTTTTTTTTTTTTTTTTTTTTTTTTTTTTTTTTTTTTTTTTTTTATTTATTTATCAAAAGAAAGTACATATTACATATTGGATGCTTTGCCTGTCCAACTAGGAAAGTTTCCCGTTCTAGGACAGACAAATTGACATGTTTAGTTCATATTATTACTGAAATGTACATAATTACATAACAAAAACCAAAAAAAAAAAAGTTTCATTTTTCTCTGAAACTAAGTTGTGTAATAAAGAAAATGTATATAATAAATATAAGTACACATACATTGTTTTGTGAGAAGTAGAAAAAATTAATCTGGTAGCATATATATATTTTTTTTTTTTTTTTTTTTTACTTTATTTATTTTCATTTCTTTACATATATTATACATATTAATAGATAGTATATAATAACATAATACATAATACCAAATAGTATACACAAGAAATGAAAACCCACTAAGGCACTGCCTGAGTGTGGGTAATATAAAACGATTACTATATTTCAAGTACCTAAAGTATAATATACATTAGTAGAAAAAGTTTTTTTTTGTTTATAGTTATTATAAAAAGTAAAGAGAAAACATTATGTACAATAGTTTATAAAGTTTCAGCAAGTGAGTTGTAGAAAGAATCAATAAATTTATAGTAAAAGCGTTTCAATATCTGCGTCATTCAGCCATAATTTTACCTCTTTAATAAATTCTATCTTTTTATTTATCATTTGAGTTTGTAGTGGTAGAAGGTTAAATGTACGAGGACCAATGAAACTGCTATGTGTCTGCATTAATTTAGTATTGGTTTGGGGGGTGTAAAATATATTATTTGTTCTTTTGCTCATTCTGTTTTCATTTATTTTGAAATTATTTTTGTTTTTAAATAAATATTTCATAGTTTGTAATATAAATAATTTACGAATGTTAAATAATTTAGATTCCTTGTATAATGAGTCGGTCGAGAATGTTTTATTTTTGTTAAATATGTTTTACATACTCAATAATAACAATGCTTGTATTATAATATTTATTTGAAAGAAGACTATCACGGTTCTGGACTGAGCGCTCATTCCCGCTCATACGATCTCTTATATACGTCTCGTACTCGCTGTCTCGCTCTCATGCTGTCCCCCTTACACGCATACACCACACCCCCACACTTAAATCATAATTACATCTTTTTATTTTTACAAATTTATATAAGCCAAATATATTTAATTATTTCCATTATGTATTTAATTTCCAATTTATATGTAATTATGTATGTTCTTGACTCTTCATTCGGTGTAGCATGGGCGTTGTCCTCGAGGGCGTAACCTCCCCTCCCATGGTGTAGGTGACCTGCAAAAATCAGAGGAATTAGGAAACTTGGTCATGTCCACGTCCGAGAGTGGACCCAGGTCCAGCAAATCATCAGACCTGTCACTCTCCCCCCACCTAACCTTCCTCTCTGAAATTTGATCATGGTGGCGTTTCCACACTTGTCCTGTAGACATAATTTTTATTAAATAAACCCTATTCCCCAATCTTTTATAAATTTCTCCTAAAATCCATTTGTTTTTATCACTTCTCAAATCCCTGGTAAAAACTTTAGATCCAACATCAAAGTACTTTTTAATTTTTTTTCCTCTATAATACTTTTTTTGTTTTTGCTGACTCAATAACATCTTATCTTTAATCGTGTTATCAATCCCTTTAAAACCTTGACCTTCAACATTATCTAATATTGGAATGATTGTATTAAAAATTGATCTAATTTTCCTTCCCAAAATTAATTTACTAGGTTCAATCCCCGTAGACATAGAAGGCGTATTCCTAATATCAACCAAAAATGTTAAAAGTTTATCCTCAAAATCAGCAGGCAATTTATTATTTATCATAATTTTTTTTTAAAAATTCTTTACCGTTCTAACCCCATTTTCGGCAAGTCCGTTAGAAGCTGGATGGTTGACAGGAGATGTCAACGATTTAATATTAAAATTATGACAAAATTCCTTAAAAACTGTTGAAGTGAACGCTGTACCATTGTCACTTACTATCTGCTCCGGAATTCCGAAATTAGAAAATAATCTTTTCCAAACTTTTATTGTACAAAACGAATCTACTTTATTTACGATGTGACAGTCTATCCATTTTGTAGTTGCATCAACGATTATCAAAAAATTGTAACCACCAAAAGGTCCCATGAAATCAATATGCAATCTATTCCATATTAATCCACTGATTGGCCACGGCTGTAACTCAACTTTACATGGAGTGGGTAAACACTCCAAGAATCGAACGCACTGCTTCACAGTTGCTTCTACCTCTGAGTTCATACCTAACCAAAAAAAATAATTTCGAGCAAGATTTTTAGATTTAACAATACCTAAATGCGATTGATGTATGAAATTCAATATGATTTCCCTTAATTCCCTCGGAACCACAAATTTATTATTATAAAATAAACACGAGTCATAAGTCGATAATTTATTTCTAAAATACCAGAATTTTAACAAGTCATCCTTTAAAAACTTTTTATCCGGCCAACCATTGATTACGAACCCAGTAATGCTTGCTATGTATTTATTTTATTTATTTATTTATTTATATATAATTTGTACATTTATTTATAACAATTACAGGTAATAAAGCCTAAGACGTTATAATTGTACCATTTATGCAGTGTATATGCAATGCCAAAAATCTTGCAAATGCGCTATAGGACACAAAAAATAAATCTAATTTTTTATCTACCGCATTCAAAAAGCACGTAGCTCTCCCCACAGGTGAGTTCATTAATAAATTAGTGCGGCTTGCTCTACTATATAGAAGATTGTGATGACGTCCTCGAGAGTGAGACTCTGGTACAAAAAAATTTAATTGGGCCAGTATCTCATTATTAGAAAAGTGACCGTTTATTAGTTGGAAAAAATATTTAAGCAAAGCAATACCTCTACGTGTCTCTAGGGAGTGGTAATTGGTCATGCCTAATATATAAATCGATGGGTAAAGCCAAGGGTAACGTCCATAGAGCCGCGAGAATAAAAACCTTAAAAATTTTTTATGGACTCTTTCAATGCGTAAAGTGTATGTTAATTCATGTGGAGCCCAGATGATCGAGTTTGATTCAAGTACACTTAGGACTAGTGTGTTATATAATAACGTCAGTGTTTTTGTGTTACGAAACGGATATGAGATATATATATTTATTTAATGTTTACATCTTTAATCGAAAACTGCTTCATCGTTTCTTTTGAAATTGTCGTTTCCGCCTCAATTATATTTAAAAAATCCGATTCAATCTTATCAACGTTCAGACTACCAATATAATTTAAGAAATATTCGCTACCGTCGACCTCGTCGATACAATCACTTAAATTATTATTACTATTAACCGGCAATCTAGATAAGAAATCCGCTTTGTTCTCACCCGACTTGACATATTCTATATTATAGTCAAATGTTTGTAAAATCAACGCATAGCGCTGTAGCCTATTTGCCGCTAGTATTGGCACTTGTTTTTCAGTGTTCAAAATATGTACCAAAGCTTTATTATCACAAGTTAGAACGAATTTATTACCATATAAATATTGAAAGAATTTTTTTAAACCAAATATTATTGCACACGCTTCCTTATCTAGAATGGAATACCTCAATTCCGTTTTTGACAATAAACGGCTAGCGAATGCAATCGGTCTTTCCATGCCATTCTCATATACGTGACATATAATAGCAGATATACCTATATCACTCGCGTCTGTAATTAGCTTGATAGGTAATTGTGGGTCAAAATGCACCAAAATATTGTCTGACGTCAGCAGTTTCTTAACTTGCTCAAACGCAATATTGCATTCCTGAGACCATACAAATTTTATCCCTTTTTTCAACAATTGGTATAAAGGAGACAAAATACCTGACACATTCTGTATAAAAGACCTATAGTAGGAAATAACTCCCAGCAAACTTCTAAGTTCCGAAACATTTTTCGGTACACTCATTTGGGTAATAGCATATATTTTATTTTCTAAAGGCATAACTCCTTTCTGCGAAATTCTATAACCTAAATATTCTATCTCTGTTTCTAGAAAAGAACACTTATTTTCATTAATAGTTAATCCGCAATCACTTAACTTGCTAAGTACTGCTTCACAAATAGAAAATAATTCCTCTTTAGAATTCCCAAATAAAAGTAGATCATCTAAAAATACACGAACGTTCCTAAGTCCACCAACTATCGCCGTAATGACTTGCATAAAGATGGCCGGACTCGTGCTTAAGCCAAAAGGCAATACTTTATATGCAAATAAACCTATATGCGTACTAATCACACATAATTTTCTAGACTTTTCGTTCAATGAAATTTGTCCAAATGCATTTCGTAAGTCTATCTTAGCAAAATATTTTGCACCATTCAGAGATGAAATTAAATCGTCAATACGAGGTAGTGGGTATTTCAACTTCGCTAACATAGGATTCAATGTTGTTTTGAAATCAGTACAAATCCTAATTGAAGCGTCTTTCTTTTTTACAACAACAATCGGGCTTGCAATATCGCTTATTTCTACCTTTTCAATAATGTCTTCATGCAACATTCTCTGTAACTCTATCTCTACTTTCTCACGTAAACTAAAAGGTAATGGCCTCGGATTTACAAACTTTGGCCTAAAGTCCGAATTAACTTCAATGTTTGCCTCATAATTTTTAAGCCTACCCGATTTTTCTGAAAAAACATGAGCATATTTCTTCTTTAAACTTTCACGAAAAACAAGATGATTATCACAATTAATCTCACTGAATTTTACAGAATTTATTCCACTTAATCCGATACCGAAAACTTGTAAAAAATCTCTACCAACTATTGTAGAATTACCATTTTTAATTATTACGAACTGTATTTTCGCACTTTTACCTAAAAATGACACCTCTAAATTCACTTTACCTAAAACATTTAACTGCGTTCCGTCATACCCTGACAAATGAACATTATACTTTTCTAAATCGTAAGAAACAAAATATCTTAAATACACTTCATATGGTATCGCGTTTATCGCAGCTCCCGTATCTACCAACGCCGGCAATATTATGTTACCAATTAACAAATCTATATATGTGGGTTCCGGCCCCACATTATTATTAACCACGAACACCGAATTCAACCGTTTATTTTTAGTACCTACATAATTTTTATTGTATTTACACAAATTACTAGGATGACCCGATTTGTTACAATGATTACACAAATTTTTTTTCCAGCAATCTCTTTGCAAATGATTTTTTTTTCCACACAAAAAACAAGTTTTTAACGTACCATTAACCGGTGATTTACTCCGCATTGAATTTTTATTCCTGGAAGGACTATCTTTCCTGGATTTATGGAAATACTCGCTTTCCTTATGAACAACATTTAAATTCGGATTTACTTTTTTAAAAGCCACAACATGTTCCCACGTCGCCGCTAGATTAATGCAATCCGTAAAAGAAGTATTGATTGCCTCTACGAATAGCTTGTGTTTCAATTTTTCATTAAAAATCCCAATAACGAATATGTCCTTTAAACATGGTTCCAATCTCAGCTCAAAATTACAAGATAAACTTAACCCTCTCAATCTAGCCGCGTAATCTTTAACGGATTCGCTAGGAAACTGTTTACATTTATAAAATAATTCACGAGACTCAAAAATATTTTTAACTGGTTTGCAATGTGAATCAAATAATTTACATAAATCTTCAAAAGAACAAACAGAAACCTTTTTTGGAAAACATAAATCACATAATAGAGAGAAAGTTTCTTCCGTGAGGCAACTCAGCAAAAATGCTCTTTTGCGTTCTGGTGACAACAACTTATCATCATTTAAAATGAGGGCCTGATCCAATCGTTCCCTGAACAATGACCAGTCTCCCGTTCTGTAACAGAACGTCCCCAAATTCTTACAAATCGCCTCCATTGGGAGAAGAACTGAAACAAGTTGAATAAAATATACGTATCTCAGCCCTTCCAGAGGTTATGCTCCGAGCCCCTGCCCTGAGCCTGTGAATCACCAACGTCTCAGCACCCTTTTCTGGCTCCGTCTCCCTTCAGCTGCGGACACGATCACCTTCCAAGGTCTTCCTTCCCGCTGTAGCGACAGAACCCCGGTCCCGGATTCCGGCCAATTCACCCTTGATGCCGATCTTGATCCTGGATCTTCTGCGTACCCCGTGTAACGGTGTACTCTCGACAAAATGTTGCAATGTCGGCTCCCACACACGTGTAAAATTGCGTTTTTACCGCGCAATTTGCCCGGCCCGATCTGCGTGCTCGCCTCGGCTGCGTGTGAGTTCTCCAATTTGATAGCCTTTTATTATTCTTCTTCTTCCTTCAAAATTTAGCGATCCAACGCCCAAAAGCGCCAGACTATACTGTGATCACCAAAAATTCGAATAATCTTCTTGAATCATCTGATTCTCCGTAAACTTTCAATAATTTACGAACTACCGTGCTGCGCCACTGTAACGTATGTTAACTCTACATACTCAATAATAACAATGCTTGTATTATAATATTTATTTGAAAGAAGACTATCACGGTTCTGGACTGAGCGCTCATTCCCGCTCATACGATCTCTTATATACGTCTCGTACTCGCTGTCTCGCTCTCATGCTGTCCCCCTTACACACATACACCACAATATGACTTTAATTATGTGTTTTTGAATTATTTGTAGAGGCTTAATAAATGTATCAGGTGCACCACCCCATCCTATTATGCCATAAGTGATTGCAGATTGCACCAGGGAGAAGTAGATCATTTTCAATTTTTCAGCGTTTAAAATTTCCTTGAGTCTATAAAATATGTAGGTAAGATATCTTAGTTTAGAAGAGGTTTGATTAATATGTGATTGCCAATTAAGATTAATATCTATTGATACTCCTAAATATTTTATATTTTTGACATTAGCGAGTTCGTTGCACAGGAAGCACAATTCTTGATTGCAAGTCGTATTATGGATTCTAATTTTAAGGTTGTCTTTTGGTTTGTTTTTCATGTTTTTATAAAAAGGTAAGTAAAATGTTTTGCTGTAGTTTAAGATAAGTTTGTTGTATTTTAACCATTTTGAAACGAGTGAAATACATACAGTTGCTTTCGAAAAAGTTTCTGTCCAATTATTACCATCCACTATTATTGCCGTGTCATCGGCATAAGAAACAATTTTACCAGGGATTTCAAAATTACATAAATCATTAATATAAATTAAGAATAAAATCGGGCCAAGAACAGTTCCCTGCGGAACTCCGTTTTTTATCTGTGTCTCTGAACTATAATTATTCCCAATTTTTGTTTTTTGTGTTCTGTCTTTAAGATAGTTTGATAGTAATTTTAGTGTGTCTTTTTTGAAGCCCAGTCGAGTTATTTTTTAATGAGTAAATTATGATTAACGGTGTCGAAAGCTTTTCTTAAATCTAGGAATATGGCAAGACATTTCTTTTTTTTATCGATAGATGTATAAATATTTTTTGTCAATTCATATATGGCATCCTCAGTGCTTAGATCTTTACGAAAGCCGTATTGGTTTTTCGATAGAATTTTATATTTTTCTAAGTGTTCAATGACTCTAAATTTTATGCATTTTTCGAATATTTTTGATAGGTTTGAAACAAGGGATATTGGTCTGTAATTGTCTAATTTATGCGTATCCCCAGATTTATGAATAGGTATTATAGTGGAGATTTTAAATTGTTCTGAAAATGACCATCTTTGAGGCATATATTAAAAATATGTTGTAATGGCGTTAATACATGTTGTTTTATTTTTTTTAATGTATCACATGATAGTCCATCATTACCCTTAGAGTTGGATGGTTTAAGGCCATCAATATATTTTTCAATTTCATTAAATGTAATGGGAGAAAAATATTCTATAAAGTTAATTGAATCGTTATTAGAATCTAATTGAGGAGATGTCTCCATATAATCATCATTAACATTAATGCCGGAAGATTCAAGTACCTCGTCTACTATATTTGTAAAAAAGTTATTAAAACATTCTGCAATGGTCGATTTGTTAGTTATTATTTCATTATTTATTTTAACCTCATTTACAATATTTGAAGACATAATTTTTTTGTTGGCAATTTCATTTATAATATTCCAAGTTTTTTTAGTATTATTTTTAGCATTTTCAATTTGTTCACAATAGTATTTCTTTTTGCAGTTTCGTATCAGTCTATTTAGTAAGTTTCGGTACATTAGATATTTTGTTTTCAGATAAGGCATTGTTCTGTGATTATTATTTTGGCAATCCATTTGATATTTTAACATTTCTCTATATAATTTATCCCTTTGTTTAATTGATATAATTAATCCAACTGTAATCCAAGGTTTATTTTTTTTATATTTTCTGTTAGTGACAACTATTTTACTTTCACTTTTTAGAATATAATCTCTAAGAGTATTATAGAAATTCTCTAATGCTATATGTGGATTTTCTATTGATATTACATTTTCCCAGTTTTCTGACTGAAGTAAAGAGTTGAGAGTTTTATAATCAATGTCAACTTTTTCAAGAGTTACAGAATTTTGGTTTAAGGGTGTATTTTTGAAATGGTGTCCATAGAAGGTCGGGTAATGATCTGTGATATTAGTTTCAAGAATTGAAGAGATAATATTGGCCGCCTTGTGCGACTTGACAAATATGTGGTCTAAACATGCAGAGTTACTTAAGGTTACTCTAGTTGGTGAGCTTATATATGACATATATCCAGAGCTTGATAAACAATCTAGATACTCATTTTGGCAATTTACATTTATATTGTTATCATTAATATTTATACTAATGTCACCTGTCAAAATGGAAAAAGTAAAATTGTTTCTGTCAAGATTTCTAACAAAAGATTTTAGTTCTTTTACAAATAAAAAATCATTTAATGATGGTGATCTGTATATGGCTAGTACATGATATTTATAGTTGTTTTGAAAAAAGGTTAATTTTATTGCATTGGCTGACTTAAATTCAATAAATTCAGTGGCAACATTTTTCAGAGTATTATAATCGGATTTACCGAATTAACCTGGTAACATAAAATATTAAAATTTACAGAGTATGAGGTAAGCGTTGTAACTAGAATGTGTAATAAATTATGTGTATGATTGTTTTCACTGAATTAAAACATGAATTCAGAACAAATTATATTATACGACAATACGAATATACAGCGCGCTCATTTCTCGAACTACTGCTAAAATGTAAAAACAATAACTATATATATAGATAGAAATATTAACTATGAAACATAAACTATGAATATAAATACATAGTACCTGATTTAGTGCTACTTTGGTGAAATTGGTGCATTACTTCGTGCGCCATATTGTGTTATGTATTTATTATAAATCATTACCGTAGTAGGTACCAAGTTTCACACAGAGTTTGTGTGCGACGTACAAATGTGATACGCTTTACAGTAGTGATGTACCTTATGAGCAGACAGGCTTCAGGGGCGCATAACCATAAATCTTAGGTTGAAAAACATCAGACGGTATAAAAACATCAGAATGGATGTCGAAACATTGCGGAGCAATATCAGAACTCAATGAAGTGTGGTAGGAATTTTGGTCTAGTGATCAGGAAAGTTTGGTGATTTTGTTTAACAGTTATACAGCATACGTTCACTTTCGACTCTCCCTAAGTTTAGAATCCAATCATTGACTAATTTACGCAGGACGCTTCCACTTTTCAATTTCCAAGAACCGGGTATAAGGTTGAACATTTTTGGACCTAGGTAAGAATATTGTCTTTGAGCAAGGGATGTCATGGTAGTATAATATTAATAGAAATAATATATAAGTATAATATTAATAGAAATAGATATTTAACCACTGGAACGATTTCGGTCGAAAAATCGACCACTTTTATTTTTCTGCGATTGATATCGGTCCAAAAATGGACCGATTTTTCTACCATTCGTAAAATATTTATTGTAATTATTTAAAACGTTTCCATGGCCAGCTACTTGTTTTATCGATTAGCTGATAATATATTCTCTATGTCTATGAACTTATCCGTTGTCTATGAAGTGTTATTTAACGAGTTTTCGCGGTTTTTATGGCGTCCTGTCAGAAAATAAAATAATAACTTCTCGAACATTTCACGAAATTTTGGTCTCTTCTTAAAATGCCGTTAGTAATTAATTTATTGCGTTTTTAACGCATAATTATATATCTGTGTAATCATGAATGACTTATCTATCTTTGAAATGCGTTTTTAATTTGTTTGTTTCTAATATATCGTTTTGGTGAAAGTTTTTGTGAAAAAATACGTCAACTGAAGACGTCATCTGTTTTTGATTTACACTAATTTCATAAATACTGCACTCGCGCATTCGAAATATAGATATTCCATCAGAGTGATTCAAAACAAAGAGATATATATAAGTTTTATTTGAATTGGTTCATTATTAATACAGATATTTGCTAACCAATTATTTTATGTCATATGTCAAAAAATCGACTCTTTTTTAGATGTAAAATGGTGTAAAGCCTCCGTCACACAATAAAAATTTAGTCATTTAGTTGTATAATTAATTAATTTGTTTACTTTTACCAAATTTGTGCAGAAACAGCTGTCGTCCAGGGAAAAGGAGCACTCCACCACCCAGGTTTAAATAATTATTTTCAAATTTCATATTAGTGCAATATTTAACAAAATTTTAACATTTAAGTACTTACATTAAGTGTTTTCAATTTAAAATATATAGAGTGGTGCTGACTGCAAGAGGAGGCAGAAGAAGAGGGAGAGGTGGGGTACGAGCTGGTGCCGGACTACCAGCTGGTGCCGGACTACCTGCACGTGGACGTCAACGCAGAGCTGCAATTTCAGCCTCGTCTGAAGTGTTAGTATTTTTTAATGTTTTTTTATGAAAGTACTTTGCTGTGGCCGTTGAACTCATCATATATTTGTATTTATTTAAACAGCGACCCTGCTTTGCTACTGGTGCGAGAGGATCGCATCAAGGCCCTAAAGGCTGTTAGGGCCCTGCCTGCTTCCTTCCGGCTAGAGCTGGAAAGCCGAAAATTCAAGAAGCAGGCGGCGCTCATTTTGCTCCCTACCGCACCTCCAAGAAAAACTAAACAAAAGTAAGTAATCGGTGGACGTGCCATTCTACGAAGAATCGTCGGCGTTTGGGAACGGTGAGTTTATTTTTTGAAATGTCATACCAGCGGCTAAATATAAAATCAATTATCTATATTTTATATTGATATCCCTAGCACAGTTTCACTGTTGGTATATTGGCAGGAAATAAGCATAGTACTTAAAAATTCCACATAACAAACATACAAAATGTATTGTTGTTATGATGTGGATGCATCATTACACATCTTTTTTTTCTGTAACGGGTATTGCAGAGTGAGAAATGAGACATGCCGAACTTCTTTGCGAGGATTACATTTGATTCACCGGCTTCTAAACGGTGTAATACAGCATTTTTTTCTTAAATTGAAAAAACACTTTCGCTTCACGGGACTCATTGTGTCGAGCTTCCTAGTCAAAAGCGAGGCTGTATTGGTAGGTGGGTTTTGTAACCGGACAAATTATCATTAAAATAGGTCGCTTTACGTAGTTGGTCACATTAAACGGATACGTTTTCCTACTAAAAGCTATGAAACCTTACTAGAGTTTACATTATCGTCACTTAAAACAGTAGACCGTTAAATGCAAAGTCATTATATCCAAATTCTACTGTAAATTTGTGTTTTCTTTTATTTCAGAGTCAGACATGGGCAGAAACAGTAACGTGGACGAGGCAGCTGTACTAGAAGAGTCTGTACTTGGAAACCGTGAGTTATAAAACTAACTAACTTACCTTCACGCCATTTCGGTAGGCAGAGAGGATGAACCACCATGCAACTCGATCTTGGCACACACACTCTTTTCTTCATTCCATACCTACCTGACTGTGCTATTCTGACTCCTGACATTGCCCGCCTCAAGTATTTGATTAACTTTTTATTTTATTTTTTCTAATGAATACCTCACAAGAGCCTCAGCTGGAGCCAGTGAGACTATGGCATCCCCAATCGGGGTATGTTGTGAGGCTGAAGGTAGCGGGGAGGGGAAGGAGGTGTGGAAGAGGGAGGTGGAAAAGTACCTGGCTATTCAGAACTGGTCACCAAACACGGCTAAAGCCATTTCAAGCAACGTTTCAATTCTGAATGGGGTCTTACACCAGGGCGATACTATGGATATCTTCCACTCTGGAACGTGCCGCAAATATAATATATATGAAAATAACACTAATTATTCAAATATAATTTATTTGATTTGATCCCGCGACCATCGTATTGCGAGTCATAAGCCGTACCAGATGCAGTGGGTTATCGTAATACAGACACATTAAATTAATTTGGGTTTTCTGTTGTTTCAGAAATGGATATGGACAGATCGAGCGACGAGGATGACGAAGCGAGCGACGTCGACCACGAAAAGAGCGATGAGGATACCTTCTGCATGCCACCAATACCTTATCATAATATAATCAACGTTTCACCTAACTCCGCTATGGCCATAGACTTTAGTAGACAAGACCATGGGCACATTGCGGTTAAACCGAGAATTTGTGCCCTCTGCATTTAAGTCCCATCTCCGGACCAAACTGAGGGAAGGTGAGCTTGTATACTCGAACTGCGGGGACCTCAATGTAATGGTTTGGTTGGACAAAAACCTGGTAAGTATGTTGTCCACCTACCATAAGGCAGAAATCGGGGCAGTTGAAAAGTTTGGTATCTGGACTTACAAACCTCAACTCGTACTAGACTATAACAAGGTAATGGGGGGGGTTGACCGAAAAGATCAGCTTTTGTCAGGCTTCCCCATTGAACGACAGCAAAACCTGGTCTGGTACAAGAAGCTTTTCAGGAGACTACTAAGCGTTTCGGTGCAGAATGCGTATATATTGTACGGCTCAAAGCTCCGCAAGGAAAATAAACGCATTTTGTACCGAAACTTCAGGAGTAAGGTTGCGGATGATCTCCTTCTGCTGTTCTGTCGTAGTTGACACGACTGTGCGGACCATTGGCCTAATAGCTGAAGGAAAGACTCTGCGACCTATCCTGAAAGGCAACCACTTCGTGGTCCGTAGCGGGAAAAAGGTGAAATGTGTGTGGTGCAACATAAATAAAATTTTCAAAAGGACCCTTACAAAGTGTGATGTGTGTGATGTGGCATTATGCTATGATTGCATGAAGCCATATCACACTACATGTTATGAAATGAACTTTCTTAAAATTTCTTAAATTCTTTTACTTTGTATTTTTAAATTCTTTCATATGGCCACCCAGTGGCTGCGTTCAAAGTGGGTGTGACCATTTCCGGGGGGGGGGGAGCGCGGCGAAGCCGCGGGTCCCTAAGGTCTAGGCGGGTAAAGGTCTCTTTTGGATTTCAGCTCTGGTTGTGAGAGGTTGTTACGTGCTCCGCTTTGAATTCGAGACTTGCTTTGCTAAAACAGTGTTTGTCAATTAATTACTAGTACATTTCGATTCATTCTTTCTACAGTGTTTGTCAATTTATTACTTGTATATTTCGATTCATTTTTCTACTGCCTGCCCCCTGGCCGTCTACAAAACTACCGGCGGTATCGTTCCCTGCTTTATTCTATTAATTTCTGTATCTCCTTTCTTCCCAGTAATTTAACTTCAATTTTACATTCTTTTAACCGTCCACAAAGAGATTTAAGCTTTTCCTACGCGTAGATTCAAAATGCTGTAATATATTTCTTCATGAAGACATTTACCAGCACCACAATAATAGTGTTTTATTTCAAAGAAGCCCTTTTGTTCTACCCACTTCTAGAAGGCGTATGTTCTCTCTTAAAACCAACGAACTGAAAACACGGAACCCTGCTTGAGCTAGCCAGGTATTCTTGAAGATATATTACCTTTCCATACGCCGTTCGATTCCGTGGAAACGCATTATCTAACACTGGAACCCAGAAACGTGGGGCTTTATTTGAGAGAATCGCTTTCCTGTTGTAACTTTTTATTGTTGTCGTGATGTGCATATATGTGTGTAAATAATTGTTTTTCCTACATCTAGGTACCCCTGTGTTTAAATTCAACGCGTGTTTTGCATTCTTCGCCATTTTTTTTACTCATAGCGTCAGTGTGTTTAAAGGCCACGTGTATTCCGTAATCACCGCCATTTAATAAACGTTCGCGAACTGGTGTTTAAATTCAACGCGTGTTTTGCATTCTTCGCCATTTTTTTACTCATAGCGTCAGTGTGTTTAAAGGCCACGTGTATTCCGTAATCACCGCCATTTAATAAACGTTCGCGAACTGGTGTTTAAATTCAACGCGTGTTTTGCATTCTTCGCCATTTTTTTTTACTCATAGCATCAGTGTGTTTAAAGCCCACATGTGGTTGGCAGTCACCATTTTGTAAACGCTCGCGCCGTTTCGTTTAGCCCACATGTGTTTGGCACGCATCGCCATAGAATCATAGTGTCCTTTAAAAAAAATAAGAAGAGTTTCGATAAATATTTAAATCTTGCGACGGTTTGCGTTCAAAAAATAAAATAAATTTCGCGTGTTTTCCTAACAATTTATAATTTCCTTCCTACACTTCTGTGTTTATTTTCGGATCGTAGTTTCGGACTCATTCAAGTAATATAAAGTCAGGTTATAGAATAAATTCAAAGCATAATAATACAGGTATATTCGTGTAAAATTTAAAGACAAAAGATTTTAAAGGCTTCTTTCTCATTTAAATATTGCTAAATTGGGTTTTGGAAAAATAATTACTTCCCAGAAATACGTCCAAGGTGGGCCGGTAGCCTTTTATGATACCTAGAAAAACCTAAAATACGTTAGTAACAGATTTTATAGGTCGTGTTCATTTTAATATTGCAAAATTGGGTTTTGGTAAAAATAACTACTTCCCAGAAATACGTCTTGAGCCGGTAGCCTTTTATGATAACTGGAAAAACCGCGGACAATTAAAAAGGGAAAGCGCGTACCTGGAATCTATTCACTACTTAGTTTTGTCTCAATAGTACACAAGTAATTTTAAGAAATTAAGTCGGCTAATTTAAATAAAATTAATAAAATGGACGCCTTAATTCGCTTTAAGGAAGGCATTATCGTCCACGTTGATTCTTCAAGCGTTCCGCAACTAAAAATGGCACTGAGAAAACGTGGTATTGTCGGGAGTAAAGATTTGCCAGCTTTGCAAAAACAAGCCAGCCAGTTTAACAAGGCTTTCGTTCGGCGTATAAAACCCGCAAACGACAAGGTTGATCCTATGCCGTGCGCTGATACGGAAAACCTGGAACGGCCAGTAGAGATTAGGTATATTTTGAAGGAAACAAAGGTGACGAATTTCGCTTCATGGAACCTTAAATTTAACGGAACGACCGATGTTAGAGAATTCGTAAGCCGGGTGGAGTTATTAACCATATCCCGGGGTGTTAATTCTGAGGAAGTTGCTAAATTTTTCAACGAACTTTTAACGGGAATGGCGCTGCTATGGTTTCTCTCCTTACCGAGAGAGAGTTTATCCTGGTCCGATCTTAAAAAGCTGCTTCTCAGCAAGTTTGAACCGCCCAATTCTAAATGGGAAAGTAAGCTCGAAGTTTACGTATCCAAACAAGCGCACGGGAAGACGGCTAGAGATTTTTTTATTGAAACGCGTCATAAAAACCACATGTTAGAATCGCCCATGTCGGAAGAGGAGCTGGTGGAAACTCTCAAACGTGGCCTCCTCCCCCAATATGCTAGTATGTTGACCATGCATAGCAGTAGCTCTATCGAAGATTTAGAAACCGCGTGCACAATATTCGAGAGCTACCAGAAACAAGCATCGCGCCCGCCCCGTGAGGTGAGATCGGGAGGAAATAGTTACCTCAATAGCGTGGCTTCATCAAGCCCTGCAGCTCTACCAGCAGACCCCGGGAAAAATAGCTCAGACAGCGGTTTTCGCAATACTCGCGAACAATATAAACATATGAGGGCGGGCGGTGGCCGCCGTTACGAAAATAAGCGTAATAACATATCCTCCCATCCGTCACCTCAGTCAAGTTTTCTCCCCGCGGGAATAGATTTAACCCGACCACCGCCCAGAATACCGAATTCAAAAAACTAATTTCCAGCCACTCAAATAGCCCCCTTCCACGACAAGGTGACGCTGGCCGTGGACGTATTGAGTGGCTAGATGACCAAAAATTCTTAGAAGAAACGGCACATCTTATGGAAATTGAATGCATTGAAGCCGTAGACGGTCGCTCTTACGCGCGGTTTACTATAAATAATGTGCCCTTTACGGGATTATTAGACTCGGGGGCAAATGTTAGTTGCCTAGGAGGAAATTCATACGTGTCATTCATTAGTATTGGAGTACCAATGAAACCCTATAGGTCTCCGGTGATCACGGCTGATGCAAGTCACCAAACCGTGTTAGGTGTGTTATCTCTGCCCGTCACCTGCAGTGGACACATTGCTACTATAGATTTTTTAGTCATACCGTCATTATCACCTAAATTTATCCTTGGTACCGATTTTTGGAGATCTTTCAACGTGGCCCCGAAGATCATCACTCTGACGGCGAATAGAGTTTTTTCGTCACCTCCAGAAATAGACGAGATCAGAACCCTTATCCCAGTTGAAAATCTTACTGCCTCGCAGGCCGATAGCTTACAAAATATCACGAATAAATTTCAAGATATCTCCTTTGAAAAATGCGGCCTCGGGCTGACTCACCTTGTCGAACATAGCATCGAAACCACGGGACCGCCAATCAAGCAAAGTTACTATCCTCTTTCACCGATCAGGCAGCAGCAATTGGAGCGAGAACTAGACGAAATGTTAGCACTAGGCGTCGTGCGTCCGAGTCGTAGCCCCTGGACGAACCCTACTCTGATTATGACCAAAAAGAACGGCTCGGCCCGCTTTTGCCTCGACAGCCGCAAGCACAACTCGGTGACCAAGGCCGACGCTTATCCTCTGCCATTCATTCACCGCATTTTAGACCGATTGAGAAATGCGCGGTACATCTCTTCAGTAGATTTAAGTAAGGCTTTTTGGCAGATACCGTTGGCTAAAGCCTCGTGCGAAAAGACAGCGTTCGTGATACCAAACCGCGGAATGTTTGAATTTACCCGCCTACCCTTTGGGTTGCGTAACGCGCCGGCCGAGCTTCAGAGATGAGCCGACAAACTTTTTGGACCCGAGTTAGACGAGCAACTTTTTTGCTACTTGGACGACCTTATAATAGTGAGCGATACCTTTGAAAAGCATATAGCCAGCCACTCTCCACTTAGTGCAGGAACGATTAAAGTCGGCCGGGTTAACGATAAATTACGAAGAATCTGAATTTTGTAAGTCTCGCCTCTGCTACTTAGGGTTTGGCATAGACAACGCAGGGCTCCGCACCGACTTAGCTAAAGTAGAAGCAATATAGAATTTTCCCCGTCCTGTAAATTCCAAGCAAATCAAATCATTCATTGGGTTGGCTGGATATTACCGGCGCTTCATAAAAGGTTTCTCTGACATAGCCGAACCACTGACTAAACTCACCGGTTGTAGAAAAGGCATAAGCAACTTTAAGTGGTCCGATGAAGCCGAGCGGGCTTTTGTAACTCTCAAAGCCGCCTTAGTATCAGCGCCGGTGCTAAACTGTACGGATTTCAATCTCGATTTCTGTGTACACACAGACGCTTCAAATGTAGGCATTGGGGGAGTACTTACGCAAAACTTTTCCGATGGCGCGCACCCCGTTGCATATTTTTCCCGTTGCTTCAATAAAAATGAACGAAACTATGGTGTCACGGAAAAAGAACTTTTGGCGGTACTGGAGTCGGTACGCTATTTCCGCGGATACATAGAAGGCGGAAAATTTACTATAATAACGGACCACTCGAGCTTAAAATGGTTACACTCTCTAGATAACCCTTCTGGGAGACTGGCCCGCTGGGCCACACGTCTTTCACAATACTCTTTCGATATTGTTCACCGACGAGGAGCACTTAACGTGGTACCGGACGTCCTTTCCCGCGTTGAACACGGAAAAATATCAGCTGTCAGCACGCCACCGGCTACCACCGATACCTGGTACCTAAGCACTTATAACAACTGCCTAGAATCCCCGCAAAAATACGCGAACTACACTATCCGCGAAGGGCAGCTATTTCGACACTGCCCTGCCGCGCTCTCTGTACGGGAGGATTATTCGTGGAAACTCGTTGTACCATCCGAACAGCGGCAAGCTCTAATAGTAGAAAATCACAACTCGGATAAAGCTATTCACCCCGGAATATATCGCACTTATAAAAGGCTTAGCCTAAGACACTTTTGGCCGGGACTGTATCGCCAGGTGAGCGAATACATATCGAAGTGCGGGATATGCAAAGCATACAAGCATAGCACGTCCGCCCCTCTGGGACATATGAGCACCCAGAAACGTGTGGACAGACCTCTACAGGTGTTATCCATGGATCTGATAGGCCCTTTTCCGAAAAGTTTCGCCGGGAATATGCATATTCTTAGTGTCGTAGATACGTTCACCAAATTTTGTTGGATATTTCCGTTAAAAGTCGCCAAGGCCACAGCTATAATCAAACTTTTAGAAACACGTATTTTTTTACTGCATGGTGTGCCTCGTACCGTGATATTAGATAACTGGAAAGTATTTATTTCACGAATATTTAAGAACTTTTTGAGTAGTTACGGAGTGCCCGACATATTTTACAACAGCTATTATACCCCGATGAATAACGTTATAGAACGGTATAACCAAACGGTTGGCACGGCCCTGACCATAGTAGTAGAGAAAAATCAACGGACATGGTGTAAACATCTGGATAAAATTCAGGCGGCTTTAAATAATTCCGTAAATCTAACCACAGGATACACGCCGTTTTTCTTGGATCACGGCTATGAGCAGGTACCCCTCGGTGGCCTTCATAAAACTCCATTCCCCAGAACCGCGCTAACAACGAACGAATACGCCGACCGGCTAGAAGAACTATCCGCCGTTTACGGCGATGTCGGTTACGCCTTGTTCCTGGCGTATCAAAAGAGCTCCGAAAGATACAATCTTAGAAAAAAACGCGTGACGTATTCCGTCGGTGATACGGTTTGGAGGAAAAATTTCGCTCAGTCAAATTCCGCTGCTTACTTTTCTACCAAACTCGCCCCGCGCTTTGTGAAGACTAAGGTGATTAAAAAGGTTTCCGACGTCATATATGTGTTGGCAGATGAGTCAGGAAAAATCTTGGGTAGATACCATGTAAAAGATATGGTTAAATTAGGTAGCTCCGCGGAGAACCAGACCGATTCTCCTATACCCTAACTGTGACCCCTTAGGAATTTAAAAACAACAATTGGCAACTTACCCCAATTGGATTCTTGGAAAAAACTGTTTGGAATCTGGTTAATGCGATGAATATAGGAAAGCCAGTTTTGTTGACTGCCCGGATGGGAAAATATTCTATTTTAAAGGGAAAATATTCTATTTTAAAATTCGCAAGGCAAGATAAATAAGGTACAAGTACTCATTGAACATGCACATGTACACAATACACGGCACTGTCTTCAAGGGGGCCCCTTCGAAGGCAGTGTATACAGACTCCAACATTACAGTCACTCCGGAGTAATTAACCGGAGGCGGCTAAATACACGACACTATCTTTAAATATTCCTACACACGGTACGACATTCACATTGTGTCTGATTCGTACCCAGTTCCTACTTGCTATTAATTTGGTGCAAACTTCACCAACTTTATTTAAAATCTGAAAAAATTATAAAATAATTATTTGTGACTTCGATTCTAGGGTTGCTTGTTAGCCATAAACAAGATGGCGCCCATATCGGTATATATATTATTATGTAATAAATTATAATCTATTGTATACGAAAACTTCAAAGCGCAATGACTTGCGACAGAATATTATTAATTTGTTTTCTTGTTCTTGTGTTGTTCATTTTGGGAGTTTTTTGTGTGGATGCAATGATTTTCCACACAAATAAATAAGGTCCACAGCACTAAGTATTTGAAAGATACGTCTCGTATTATACCTATGTCAGCAATTCTTACAAGATTTCTGGCGATATGTAGGTCACTAAAGGAGGACGATTTTGATTTTACTCGTATGTTGCGCTATTCATTAACAGTTATCTGGACCATTAAAAGGTAGATACTGACTAAAGTGGCTTTGGTTATTTTGTGTTATTTCTTTTCAGCTAGTATTCAAACAGCTATCTGGACCATTAAAAAGTAGATATGCTGATCAAAAAAAAACCAAAACGTTGAAGCCAATTGCACCGAAACAAATCCGTACCATTAAAAGGTGGATATTGATTTTCGTGTGTGTTTTTCAGCGTATATTGTTTGTTTTGTGTTATTTCTTTTCAGCTCTTCTTCAAACAGCTATCTGGACCATTAAAAGGTAGATATGCTGATTAAAAAAAATATATATATCTGGACCATTAAAAGGTAGATATGCTTATTAAAAAAAAAAAAAACCAAAACGTTGAAGCCAATTGCACCGAAACAAATCCGTACCATTAAAAGGTGGATATTGATTTTCGTGTGTGTTTTTCAGCGTATATTGTTTGTTTTGTGTTATTTCTTTTCAGCTCTTCTTCAAACAGCTATCTGGACCATTAAAAGGTAGATATGCTGATTAAAAAAAAAAAAAAAAAAAAAACACACCAAAAGGTAGACGCCGATTGCACCGAAACAAATCCGTACCATTAAAAGGTGGATATTGATTCTCGTGTGTGTTTTTCAATGTATATTGTTCATTTTGTTTTATTTCTTTTCAGCAATGACCATACGGAAGCATATCCGAACCATTAAAAGGTGGATACTGATTCTCGTGTGTGTTTCTCAGCATATATTGATTATTTAGTGCTAATTAATGATTTTAGTATGTTTTTCGCCTTATGTATAAAATAAAAACATATATGTGTGTGCGTCACGATATACAATGGGAAGTTCTGCCTATATACTGCTCCCTTGTGCAAATATATTTACTATTCAATATTAGTTTCTCACTCTTTATGTGAACTCGATTTTTTATTTGATTTTTTTTTGTTCATTGCCCACTGCTTATTTGCATTTTTAAAATATTTTCTTATGTTTCGCTTTCATGTTAACGCTTCTCCTTGAATCGTTCCCGCCGGGATCGAGACATCTACGCCATGACGAACGAGTTTACGCTACTGCTCGCGGCCCTTTGCAGAGAGAGCCGATGCCATCACTTGCTGCTGTTGCTCTAACGATTGATAACCTCACTTGCTGCTGTCGCTCTTACGATTATGTGCACCGTGTTACCAAAAAAAAAATATGTATATAAATAATAATTTGAAATGTTGTGCACAAATTTCACCATGTAAAATATGTAACTTTTGGGCGTAGGTTTTTAATGCTGAATCTCTATGTGGATGACTTCTTTTGTAGCTTTTGTCAAACGGGTCTTGAACGATTTAGAGTAAAAAAACTTTCATTCCCACGGCAGTTTTTTCGTTGTGTTTTCGGGGAAGTGTTATGAAATGAACTTTCTTAAAATTAAAACATTCAACCCCGTAATATTTTCTTAAAATCAAGTACTTTGTATTTTTAAATTCTTTCATATGGCCACCCAGTGGCTGCGTTCAAAGTGGGTGTGACCATTTCCGGGGGGGGGGGGAGCGCGGCGAAGCCGCGGGTCCCTAAGGTCCAGGCGGGTAAAGGTCTCTTTTGGATTTCAGCTCTGGTTGTGAGAGGTTGTTACGTGCTCCGCTTTGAATTCGAGACTTGCTTTGCTAAAACAGTGTTTGTCAATTAATTACTAGTACATTTCGATTCATTCTTTCTGTAACGGACGTAGTTGACCATATTATTTAATTGCATAAAAATTGTTTACTTTTATAAAATGTCCCTACTCCACGCCACTGGCAAAATCACCACTCCCCGCCACTGGTCATTTTGTCCAATTTTCGGCCCAAGCGGCTTGAAAACTTTGACTCCGAATGGCTTCGATACCACATCGCCGGCTTACCTGCCGCGTGGATCAATGTCCAGCATTTTTTCTATGTAAATTTTACATAGAAAAATAAATTTTTAAATGTTGCAAATGTATGTATTTTACTTGTTCATCCCCTCGGCGGTAGTCAAATAAACACTATTTTCGATATACTACCGCTGAGGAGATATTAAAAAAGCTGTTTTTCACATATATGTAAACCCATTTTTGAACAATATTTTTTACCTTTTTTGCGTGTACAAAAATCCAGGAACCTCGTAGCATAGTGAATCTTATCTCTTTCTGAGCGCTATGTTACGGGGGACCTCGGAAAAATACTAACTTAACATGTTTTACAAATTTGATCGCTTTTAGATCATTTTTACACATTTATTTACAAACATTTCTTATTTTTTGTCGTATCTTGACAAACAAAAAATCTAGTTGTCAAGATACACATTCCTATAACTACTATGCATTTAAACTATGTAATTATCATTCATGTAAGCGCTCAAAATCTTTTCTAACTCTCAAATTTAAGCGACTACTATCACCAGTACTACCGACAAAATGAATATGCAACATCTTGTCGGAGGCTATAAACACATATCTGGCGCGGGTACAATCCCCCACCACTTTTTGACTCAAAGCCCAATGTCGGGTGCGAGTCATGCTTATTGAATATAAGCAGCCAAATAATAAAATAAAATTAGTTCATCTTTACCACCGAAACCAAGCGTTTTATTTATCTACAAGTGACTCCTGCCAAACATCTGCCTCACCCCGCCAAGTCCTCTGCTCCAAGATCTTCTGGTGTTACCTCTTCAAGACAAGCCGGCCCTCCTCTGGAAAACCGCCAACACCAGAAGCGAGCAGAGACAACAGCACACCCAGGGCCCAACATTCACCAAGCCTGATTTCATCACAATATCAACTACAATCATCATCATCGGCCGTAAAGGAGCATCTCATCGGTTGAAGACACGGTTTGGACCCGGCGCCTAAATCTACAGTCTTGTGCGGACTCCCGTCCAGTACACTTTCTACAGTGTTTGTCAATTCATTACTTGTATATTTCGATTCATTTTTTCTACTGCCTGCCCCCTGGACGTCTACAAAACTACCGGCGGTATCGTTCCCTGCTTTATTCTATTAATTTCTGTATCTCCTTTCTTCCCAGTAATTTAACTTCATTTTTTCATTCTTTTAACCGTCCACAAAGAGATTTAAGCTTTTCCTACGCGTAGATTCAAAATGCTGTAATATATTTCTTCATGAAGACATTTACCAGCACCACAATAATAGTGTTTTATTTCAAAGAAGCTCTTTTGTTCTACCCACTTCTAGAAGGCGTATGTTCTCTCTTAAAACCAACGAACTGAAAACACGGAACCCTGCTTGAGCTAGCCAGGTATTCTTGAAGATATATTACCTTTCCATACGCGGTTCGATTCCGTGGAAACGCATTATCTAACATACAATATAGAATTGCTGAGGGTTTTTTTATTTCATTTTTTTCTTTTTTGGTTTTTTAGTTATGAAATTCTAATTTATAAATTTAATTAAATTTGTTTGAACATCAATTATGATATATGGCCTGGATGGCTGGACTTAATCATTTCTTTCCGCATACTCGCGTCTCATGTTATGTTGTCCTCAAAGGTTCTATATGATAAGGTTCGGTGGACATTTAATATGTATATTTCAATTCTGATCATTGAAATATGCATGTTAACAAATGCACAGGTATTCTCATTTTTCCCTGTTTATTGTACACAATAAATAACTCGTTTTATTTTTATGTCTTAATTATATTTTGTCAATTTTTCTGTAGAGAGGCTTTTCCAGATCTAGTCGTTAAACATAACTAAGCCAATTCAAGCAATGTTCAATTCTGAATGGTGGTACCTCACCAGAGCAATACTCAGAATCTCACCCTATAGCGAGGCACAATGATATTATTATGTATTGATTTTCTTAAATTATGAATAAACCAATAAATTGAATACATTTTTATTATGACAAAGTGTGTAAACAATGTTTAAATCAATATACTGCTCTTTCATTGTAACCATACAACTGTAATATTGATTTAAAAGGATATTAGGGCTTAATAAATAAATCAATTATTGGTTCTATCAATTATTTTCCCCTCCCCCATTTTTTTCGATACCTTTGCGTTTAGATATAAAATTATCACTATGATTTTATTTGCCATTCTACGGTCATGCAAAGGTTTGATATATATATATACAAATTTATCATCATTTTACATATTCCGATTTACCCTATGTAGCTTGACCTTAAGATAGCTGTCAGAAGTGATTTTTCGTCAAATATTGGTGAATTTCATCAACTTTCAAAGTATCCCCCTGAAATATTGGCAATGTTTATATCTATGATATATATCTCATTTTAAGCCTTATTTCCTCGTTTTGCACGTTATATAAAAACATGGTTACAAATCTCCAGTTCTAATTTACAATTATTTAAAAAGTAGCACCATGATTTTGACATCGTGAAATAGGCTCTCTGTATAATTCATCAAATGAATAAAATAAAGCCAACACGGCGACTATGCTTATTAATAATTGTAGACAGTTAATGTATTTTCCTAACGTTATACCAGTTTTTGTGGTAAATTTATTATATAGTATAATACAGTGATTTCAATTTTGACGCGTCACGCACTCAAATTTTACAAAATTATTTTCTGACCAAACTTTTGAAGAGATCTTATCATGCAAAAAAATATTTTTCTATTATATTCTTGAGTCTGTGGTTATCAAACAGAAGTTTTTTGACGCGCGATCATTCGAGTGGTTAATAGCGGTATTGGCCTATATAAAATCTATTCTATTTGCGAGTAAATATGTTATGTCCATTCAAACCAGTAATGTGGGATAGGTTTATCCAGAAATAAAATGCGTATAAAAATTAATTAACTACGCGGGTATATAAAATGCAATAACACTCTTCTGGCTTATTACCGAAATAACGGTTCAATATCAGGCTTGTTTGGACCATTTATGGTGTGTAAAAGGTGTTGTGTTATGTTTTTTAAGGATTTGTAAAAAAGTATTATTGAAGGACGTTGAATGTTAGCGTAAATAACACTGCACATAATATAATAATATGTTTTACGGAAAAGGAAGGACTCGATTGCAATGCGCACAGAAATGTTCAGGAATAGATAGGAAGGTAGGACAACGGACAACAATATTATCTCAGTACAGTGGTCGCATGTATGTATGTATATATATATGTGGATAAGATTTAAGGGTAAATTAATGTATAATGCATATTGGCGAAACCAATTATGTTTTATTTTACAAATTCCTATGTTTCTGGCTCTAATTTTCAAAAACTCTGTTATCAAAATGGAAGAATGATAAGAAGGGAAGGGATGTCAATATATACGACCTATTTTTTATATATTCGGGTTCGAAATTCTCGATATTTGTCGATTATATTAAAATTTTATAAAATAGAACTCCTTTAATATCAATCACACTTCCATTCCTTTTATTATTAATTAAAACACAATGACGCTTAGTCACAAGCTGTTTATTACAGTTAGAAAATTTGAAAAGAAATAATAATAACAATTAACAAAAGAAACATGGTAACACAGGAATCTATTAAATTGAAATCTAAATTAATAAAATTTATAAATTCAAGTGACATCTGTTGACAATATTATATATATATATATATAATAATATAATATTGTCAACAGATGATATAAATTAAACATGCAGGTATAAAGTTATTAATGTGTACCATATTTTAGTTCTAACGAAGATGTCTGCAGATGTATTGTGTAAATTCCCGATGATAACAGAACAGAATAGAAGTGATTGATTGCAAAATTCCTAAAAGCTAATTACGCTACAGTTATACAAAAACCATCGAAACGCTGTCAAGTGTAATGTCAAGAGTGAGAATCTTAGGGTAATAGTCGCATTGTTGTTAAAGAATGGGATACAAAGAATATTGTGTGATTCCGCAGTCGGGTTGCTTATTCCTGGCCATCTTGATGTAACCATTGAGACCCCAATCAGCTCCCCAGGAGTTCTTCACAAGGTAGTAATCCATGCCAGATGCTTTGTCAGTTCCGTAGCCAACGACGGTGACCTGCAAAGTATGGTACGATTACAAATCGGCACTGTGGCAATAGGGTAAAGATATTATTTTTTACGATTAATGCCATACGTATTGATAAACGCTAGTCTAAGTGTACTAATTAATTTTGCTAAAAAAATCAGCTACAATTTAGGTACGCCTAGTGAGGCTGGTTTACTAACACTTCTGGTAGATTGCAAATAAATTTATTTATCAACTTTATTAATCAGTCATTTCAAGATGCTTATATACCAATATGCCGGTGTACTCACTCCATGGTTGAGGTCGTCACTATTTCCACTACAATTTGGCTCGTAGTAGACTCCGGATTGGTAGTTTTCAAAGGAATCCAAGACTTCGATGGCGACCGCGATGGGCCCTATGTTGGCTACGGCTTCCGTCAAACTCTTTTCATTGTCCTGAATGAACGTGTAGTTGCTGACGGTAGCTCCTGAGTCCTTGGGGTTGTACCTGAACAAATGATGAACTAGAGAGAGTCGTTTAAATGAAGACTTAAACCCATATTGATTCTTTCAACTTATTTGACATTTTCAGTAAAATCCTGAAGACTTTAATAGTCCATATGGAAATGATAAAAACACATCTGTTCTTTGATAACAAATGGAGACAGAGATTGAAAATAAAATAAGGGCGAATGATATCGACGTAATTACGTGCAGTTTCCATCCATTCCTGTGTAGGGGTAGGATGCCTCAGTACTGATTCCTCCTATCTTCATGATGTCTTGATACGCATCCCCCATCCATCCTCCATTGCAGCCGTCGTTGCTTGTGGAACAGTCCACCAGGAACTGCTCCGAGAGGGAGACAAGTGTCCCTTTCTTCAGGAAAACCTGACCTTCCAATGATCCAACCTGCAAAATAATTTTTTTGTTTATTTTCTATAGAGAAAATCAAAGAAACTAGCACGCTCTATGTCCAAAAGATTTCAAATATTTCATTAAACATTTTTAAATAATTAATAATAAATAATGCAAAAATTGAATTTGAAAAAATTGCAGCTTATTCGCTGTTTCAAAATATTTTCTTAATGATTATTAGCAAGACTGGAGGATTAATTGATTATAAGCGAAGAGGATTAATTAATTAAATAATCCTGAAGGAGTATAGGCAGTTTAAAACTCGAGGTGACTGCGACCAGTGAAGGCAAACACAGCGGTCTTTAAGCGCGAGCCAAACCAAGAATTATGGAAAATAACCAACCCCCAAACAAAGCCGTTTGCGGTTGATTTGGCTCGCAAGTATCTACGCCGATTTAAATGTGTTAAACTGCAAGAAATATAGTTCCAAGAAGGCTATAATAGCAAACCCCCTTAAATAATTACCAATTTAAACATTACATTATTCATCTGCTTCACTTATAGGTTCAACATATTATCTAAATTTACTCCACAATTAGTTGCACTAAATTATTTTGTATGTAAATGGTCTTATAGGAGTTTAACATTATAAACAAATTAAATAAGATTAAAAAGATAAATAAGCAGCTAGAAGCAAACAATAGGAATAAAGAAATTTCGTAGAGCGGCCAGGACTGTTCAGTTTTTAAGGCCTGTAGCACCGATAATTAAATAGAATTACTCACGGCACTGAATGCCCAGCATGATCCGCAACCCCCCTGATCTTTAACTCCCGTCACGGCACCTTGAGCTGTCCAGTTAACGCTGTCGGGAATCTTCAGATTGGCCGTTGAGATGAAGGTGGCTCCCTTCAAGTTGTCGGGGCTGGAAGAAAGAATTACAAAAACACCATTTATATTATCATCGACAATGAGGCGGCCTGCATAGCTCTCGTTCGCACTCAGCCGTAGGCACAATTGTTCTACCTGTCTTATTCCTTTGACAGTAGCCCAGTCACCATATTGAAGTTCACCGAAGTTGTCAATAGGTGTCAGCGATGAATTATTAGTGCAGCAAAACATGATTCACGCATATTATGTAAAAACTAATTAAAATAATAAATTAAATTGGATGATTTGAAGGATTAAAAACTCGGATTTCTAACTGAAAAAATAAATACATACATATGTTTTTATGAAAATACCGCACAAGAGTCCCAACCGTCTGGTGAGACTATGGCATCTCCAATTGGGGTACGCTATGAGGCTAAAGGTGGTGGGAAAGGGAAGGATATGGGGAAATACCTGGCAATTCAGATCACATGGCTAGTACAATTTGGAGAAACGTTCATTTCTGAATGGTAGTCTTTCACCAGCACGATAAAAAGACTATCTCCTACTCTGGAACGTGCCACAAATAAATTATATTTTATTCTTAATGAATAAATGGGGAAATATCACATAATAAAAGTTCCAGTGATCTAAGTACATCCTACACATACACTTGTGATCTAAATACTTACATACACATACACTTCGTTTTTACCAGCGAGTTTTATTAGACCGGTGCTTATGTGTATGGTAATATAGGTAGGTTCCTACTCAAGATATATCTGAAGAAGTGACACCCCAATAATGTAAGAATGTAGCGAGGTGAAAGACAGTGAAAAGATGGTGAGTTAAAACTTCACATAGCAGTTGTCCATCGTGTAGTTCTAGTCGATCATCGTGATGGTTGGATAGTGATATGAAGTTAGTACCTACCTGGTATACTTGAATCCGGTGTGGGTGGCGATGAACTCACTGTGGAGCATGTCCGAGTACTTGTTGATGCCCTGACTGTAGGAAACTAGACCCTTCTCGAATTTCTGGTTGTGCGTGTCTATCTTGAGCTTATTGTTCATGAAGATCATCATCCTGAAATTCTCCTCAATAGGGTTATTATACTCCTTGTCGAACTGGGCCTGCAAAAAGCCAAACCATTTTTTCTCTGTCTATTGCAATTTCGTTCAAATTTTTTCAATGGATATAAGGATGGTTCTACGTAAAATTGCAAAAAATAATAAGTGAAAAAATCCTCATGTTCCGAACGTATTCTCATATTTGTATTATTTGATGTGGATACCTTGAAGGCGTTCCATGCATCGTCCACATTTGTTGTATCTGCGATGGACTCGCTCTGTGCTGCCGCAAACACAACAAACAACAAAAAGATGAACTTCATTTTTAATCTGTTAAAAGAAAAATACAAAATTATATTCAGTTTAAACATCAGTTACAAAGGGTTCCATGATAACTCAACACAGTGAAAATTCAACATACTTTTTAAAAGTGATATTAAGTCATATATAACCTAACCTACTTAACCCATTTAATAAAGTTTTTGTTTCATCACTTTCAATGACTTTATATAACTTTTTAAAGATGTGATGAATTATCATTGTGATGATTTATCCGGTCACCGTTACAAAATTATATTCAGTTTAAACATCAGTTACAAAGGTATGTAGATAGAAAACTTGTTAGATTAAGTAATAATCAATCAAAAATAATTCACCAAAGCAAATTCTAATGCTACTTTATTTATTGTTATTAAGTTTAATTTGTAGAACTCGATTTTAATTTTATTTTTTTATATATTCAATAATATTGTTATTGGGTTTATAAAAACAGTTTATTTTTAAACAAGTTCTGCTGTGTAATTATTATTACGCGTGACAGCTGTTTCGCCCTCTGAAGGCATTATCAAACTGTGGTCAAAAATCCGGGTTTGCAGGCCCAACGAATGAATTAATAGGTTCCTTAACCTTCAGTAAAACATGAGTTCGTTTTCTCGATTTCGTTATTGTTTGTAATCAGGACAAATGCAGGTGCGTGAACATTTTCCGATATATTGGGAATAAACTAAAAGTTTAATAGGAAACGGCCTGCATTCCTGACTTTAACCTATTTAAATAAATCACAAATATTCATATCTCTCCGTGTACAAGCAAACTGTTAACCATAATATATTATTGAAAAAATATCACGTTAATAATAAATATAATACGTTTCATTTAAAATAAACAAAAATAACCTTACTATTATAAAGACTGCACTGGGTTTCATACCAAAAAAATGATTTGCATTTAAGGTTTAACCAAATTGACAATACACATTATAATGTAAAGGAATGTAAAGGTTTTCAAATTTTGTGACTTTTTAGTAATTTTTGGCAATAATATTAATTATTTAATAGATTTTGTTTTCAAATTTCAGCTATATGGAAACATAATTAAAAGTTAAGTAAAGCAAATCTGAAATTGTGTAATGACATAAAATTAATGATTAAATTAAAACTATATGGGACGTGTGGGATTCCACTAACCTCCCCACATTCTGGAATAAAATATTATTATTATAAAACAAAAAATAACTCACCACTTCCAGTGAAAAGGTTCGGACTGGAGTATCTTCGAGTGACTGGCGAATTTCGCAAAGATGAAAGAACGTCCGACCAAAGGAAGGTGATTCGATTGTTGCTGGTGATGGTTGATATTGTGCTTTTATAACGATTTGATTCACAAGGCCCATGACAACTACGAAATATTGAAATAATATTTCTTTTTTACTACAGGCTATAAAAAAAACATTATATTTCAACATTAAGTCATATATCATCTACAACTGATTATTCAATAATACATTATATTCTAGCCGAGAGGATTTTTTTTTGAAGTAGCTGACGTGTACCCAGAGTTGCTCGGGGACTTATAAATGGTTTCAGGTAAAGTTTTGAGGTTGTGAATTCTGGAGTACCTGACAACTGGGTGCATTATAAGGTGGAAATAATATTATTGCATCATAATAAATACTTTTCGTTTCAATTGATCGTGCCATGTCTTCTTTGGGCTCCTCGACCTTTTCATCTATACAATTCCATATTTATTGTTTTTGTGTTTAATTCGTAGAATTTTTTTTTAATCTAATTAAAATGAAATTTTAAATACTATGATTATTATTTAATAAACTTTTAAATACTTTTTGTTATTGTTACAACTGTTTCGGTTTCAAGGCAATTTTCAAACTGTTTTAGACGACTTATTTATTCGATTCTATTTCACCCCCTCCCAATTTAATATCCTTACACATCTTTCTTCGTTCATCACTTACTTCTCATCTCAACACAAATAATTATTTAATTCATATCTTCCTCGGACATCTCTGACTTTTTATACAATTTACTTCAATTAGTATTTAATGCAATCTGCATTGTAACTTCATGTAGTATCATGCAATCCGTATTGTTACTTGAAGTAGTATCATGCAATCTGAATTGTTACTTCAAGTAATTTTATGCAATCCGCATTGTTACTTCAAGTAGTGTCATGCAATCCACATTGTTACATAACATTTTACTCATTAAGTTTTGTTTATATAAATATATATCTAGATACGACCGAATCTTTTTCTAATTTATATATTTCAAATTTTCGTTTGAGAGACGCAAATATTATCTTCAATAATTAAATCACACAATTTAAGATAAAACTCAGTAAGTAAGATATATACAAACGAAAATTTTCGCATCTACAAATAATAATTGCACACAGGACCTCAGCTTTGCCGGGTTTTAGATAGCAGCTAATAAAAAAATGCATTAATATCGTTTTATGTTTCTCTTTAAATGTAATAATAGAGTCGTTAATATCTTTTGAAATATTGCAGACTTTGATTGCATTTCTTATCACATTTAATGCCTTCCTGTACTTTGTGTTCATAGATAATTCAAAGTAAGCAATTAATAAGTTTAAGAATTGTTAGAATTATATTTTTCTTCTTAATGATATATTACATTGATTTTTTTTTTTTTTTTTTTTTTTTTTTTTGTTATTTGTTTTTGGGGTGTTATGCCGTGTTGCGCTAACTCCTTCTTTAGCCAACGTTTCGGACAACATTGCATTGATGGTTATAAAATTAAAGAATGAACGAATAATTGTTCAAACAATAATTTATTATTAATTTATACTTTTAGAAAAAATTCAATATGTATTGTATCGATCATGAACAATTATTTTATTGCATTTAATTTTAATTGCGGGTAAAACCTGCAAGTTTGATGGCCTCCTATTCAAAATCATAATATTTACCAGTTTAAAAATATATCAATCTGTTACCAGGCGGCTAAAAGACTGAATCTAACATGAAACAGTTCGATAACCCAATTTTCTTAAACGAAATTAAAAGATTGACAAAACCAGTCGCCGCGCCGGCCGAAATATTATTCGCACCTAAAAACACCTGCGTCTGAAACGGTAAACAAGTTGCTGTGATGATATTGACGTCACAAGAAAGCTTGTTAAAGAAATTATAAATAGTACAAAACAACACAATATGGGGCATTCAAGTTTCAAAAATTACCACGAGTGGACGGAACACCTCCAGTTAAAACGCGATCTGTTAATTATAATTTAAAATGATCTCACTTGTTAATATGATCTCACTTGTAAAAGCTCAAGTTTAAATGAGGCCTTAGAATACTTTTACAATGTAATTTATTAAGCAATCGATAGCTTTGTACCCTACAAAAATATTACACTTCAAAATTCTCTAAGTGGTTCGATTCTGAACTAATTAATCTAACGTACGATAAAAAAATTGCTCACAAACGATATAAAATAAATAGAACGCTAGATAATTATATCGCATTCTCCATTCTGCGTAAAGATTGTCCTAGGAAATCGAAAGTATGTTTCAAGAAATACACCAACAATGTTGAAAATTCTATATTAACAAATTTTAATAAATTTTGGAATTACGCTAACTCCTTTTGGAAAAATAACTCTAAATTTCCCCGTACAATGTTTTACGGGAGAAAAGTGGGTCATGACAAAAACGATATTGTAAATTTATTTGCAGATGTCTTCAAGAGTGTATATGAAGACAATGACAACATATTATCTGATAAACCCCAATTTGCCGAAAGCTCACTCAACTTGCATATCATCCATGTGGTAGTAAATGATGTTGTGACTTTAATCAAACAGCTGGATATCAGGTCGAATTCGGGGCCAGATATGATTCCCTCAATATTACTTAAAAACTGTATTCTTTTTCTAGCTCTTCCTATTACTATAATTTTCAATGTATCCTTATCTAGGGGTTGTTTTCCTGAAACGTGGAAAATTAGCTTTATAACACCCTTTTAAAAAAAGGAGATAAATGTCAAATTGAAAATTATAGACCCATATGTATTATGTCATCACTACCTAAACTTTAAAAAAAGATTATATTTAATAAAATCATGCATCAAATTAAACCAATTATATCAAAATTTCAACATGGTTTTATGCCAGACAGATCTACGTCATCTAACTTATTGCTTTACGAAAATTTTATTTCTAAAGCACTGTCCAATGGTCAAGATTATCAAGATTAAGGTGTAAGATTATAAACAATATCAGTATAAAAAAGCTTGATCTATAAACCATTTTTTAATTTTATTTTTTGATTCGGGGGTGCAATTTGATTGAATTTTTATGTTCATTGGAATTTTATTAAATATGGTAGGCACAAGATAAGAAAAAGTCCGTTGTCCGTATTTATTTTTAATTTTCGGAATTGACATACCTTAATTTCTATTGAATCTTGTGTCATATGCATGATCTACTTTTTCTTTGTACATTTTTTTATTTATTTATTTATTTATTTATTTATTAACGCCGATTATAGCGGCTTTTACAAAAGAATAACATTTTTTTTACTTATTATAAATACAGAATATACATAGATTATAGATTAAAAAAAATATAAATACAAAATACATAAAAGAGAACAATAGAAATGGTTATTATAAATACAATGCAACAATGTGTATATATAAATATATAAACAATTGATTACATGATACATTGAATCTGACGTTATGTTTTGACATATAATTTTAAACCATAATATTTCTCGAACAGATAATACGTTAACTGACTCATATAATAATTTTATATCTCTTCTTTGTGCATAAATACGTTTGTTTAAATAAGCTTAGTCATGGAGTTTCGAAGTGATCAATTATGTCAATTTACGCAGTAAACTTAACTTATCGAATTTATCTGAAAGGCGAAAAATATTTGATCTCCTTTTATTATATAAAATTGTTCATTCAAGGTTGGACTGCCCTGACACTATAAATTTGCTATCTTTACATATACCTCCAAAATATACTAGACGGAATACTTTATTCTACAACAATAACTTTGCTACGAATTCCGTGTTAGAAAGAATACATCGGTTGGGCAATAAACTAAGTAATGTCGCTGACATATTTAATTTAAACTTCAATACATTTAAAGCCAAATTAGTCCACCACTATTTAAATGTAAATAATGTATGAGAAATCATTATGTTTTATTTAGATTTTCTATTGTATGTTTTATACTGTTGTAAAAAATGAATTTTGTAATTGTTATGTACTTAAAAGCCCAATAGGGCGTCAATAAATAAATAAAAAAATATAAATTCCTGAGTGTCAACTGAAATCTGTAGTCGCTTATTTTCCTCCATCACGGCACAATCATTTTAAAGATTACAACTATTTGCAACAAGTTGTTTACGGCCGGCACTCTATCAGCTGAGCCAGACACATCTGTCATCATTAGAATAATGGGGCGTCTCCGTATGCCGGCTCTTACAATCAAATGACCATGCCGCCGCTGAATACCTGTGACTGAACTGCCTACTGCTGATCACCTAGAGGCTGGCCAATTCTTGCTGCATTGATTCTGACAACCTAAATGCTGAGAATACCTGCTGTCTACCGACTGAACTGCCCACTGCCGCTGATCACCTAGAGGCTGGCCAATCCCTGCTACATTGATGCTGACAACCTAGAGGCTGATGAATTCCTCCTGGCTACCGACTGAACCAGCCACAGATGCTGACAACCTAAAGGCTGACGAATACCTGCTGGCTACCGACTGAACTTCCCACGGCCGCTGATCACCTAAAGGCTAGCCAATCCCTGTTGCATTGATGCTGACAACCTAGAGGCTGATGAATTCCTCCTGGCTACCGACTGAACCAGCCACAGATGCTGACAACCTAAAGGCTGACGAATACCTGCTGGCTACCGACTGAACTTCCCACTGCCGCTGATCACCTAGAGGCTAGCCAATACCTGCTGCATTGATGCTGACAAGCTATAGGCCGGCCAATTCTTCCTGGCTACCAACTGAATTAGCCATTGATTCTGAAAACCTAGAGGCTGGCCAATTCTTTCTGGCTACTGACTGAATTAGCCATTGATGCTGACAACTTAGAGGACGGCCAATTCTTCCTGGCTACCAACTGAATTAGCCATTGATGCCGAAAACCTAGAGGCTGGCCAATTCTTCCTGGCTACCGACTGACTTAGCCATTGATGCTGACAACCTAGAGGCTGGCCAATTCTTCCTGGCTACCGACTGAACTAGCCATTGATGCTGACAACATAGAGGCCGGCCAATTCTTCCTGGTTACCAACTAAATTAGCCATTTATGCTGAAGCCTAGAGGCTGACCGATTTTTGCTGGCTACCATATCTGGCCACTGCTCCAGAAGTCGCCTACGCCATTTGCTGTGTCGTATAGCGCGATGATGCACAATGTGCTCCAATCTGAAATTATAGCTAAAAGAATTCCGATTGTCTCAGTTTTCTATCCGTGTTTTAAAACCCAGTTGTATTGAAATACATATAACTATTTCTTGTGAATTGGGTTGGCTGTAAAAAATAGGAAGTACTTTAAGCTACCCCCCTTTGTACGTTCTGTATATCAGTACAATACTTGTAATTAAAAGGTGAATTTTGATTTGAATCGTCTTTTTTATGATGATTTGGATAGAATACCTCACGGTGTTTTATTTAAATCATTACCCAGGTTGAGGGCTGATGTGTGCCGGTGCTTATTACTTACAGTATTTTCTTCTGCAGGCAAACACGTCTTGTATAGGTATCCCCAAAAGATAAAATCGTATTTGTTTATCCGAGACACTATCTAGGTTATAAACCAATTCAGTAGAGACTTGTGACCATTAAAAAATATGGGAAAAATTAGTTGCAAGTTTATATTTTTAATTCTGAATTTGAAGATGACTTTTAACAACTAGGACTCTTTGGTCGAGTGGTTAAGACGTTGTACCACTCCGAATAAAAGACCACGTTATATGCAACTAAGTTTTTTTTGGGCATGGCCTATATATGTATGATTATGTTGTTTAGGTGTCACACAACGCTATAATCTCCCTAAGGAGGGCCAGAACAACTGGGGAACTGACGCGGTATATAATTTATTTTTATGGGATCTGTCACATAACAGATGACAGTCGCGTGATCAACCTGAAAGATAGATGCTTTAAAGTAAAGTCAGAAAACGTCTTCTCCACAACCCGCCCCTTATCATCTGGGGTCCCTCAAGGCAGTCAACTCTCTCCATCCTTATATAATATCTACTCTAGTGACATTCCTAAACCCATTGACCATAACGTTAAAATTACTCAATTTGCGGATGTCACTAACATCATGTCTAGTTCAACAGTCGAGAGCATCGCCTCAAAGCGTGTTCAGAGACAGGCCACTCTAACTGAAGAGTGGTGCAAAAAGTGGAGAATATCAATTAACCCGACTAAAAGCGCCGCGACCGTTTTCTCAAAGACACGGCCTAAACGGCTCCCATTCATTAGACTGTTTGAGGAAAAGGTTCCATGGGAAAAGTCAATTAAATACCTAGGTGTAACGCTTGAATCCAAGTTTACCTGGAAAAAACATATAACTGGAAAAATAACAGCAGCAAATAAATGTCTAGCATCACTTTAACCAATGATGTGAAAGAAAAGTCGTTTCATCAGCGGATAATAAATTACTTCTTTATAAAACAACAATAAGACCAGATTTCACGTACGGATGCCCCATTTGGGGGCACGCCGCTCCAAGTCTCTTACAAAAGATTCAACTCTTTCAAAACAAAGCCATTAGACTTGCTTTAAACGCACCTAAATGGATTAATTTTTACCATCCATAATGACACCAACATTCCTTTGATAAAGGACTTAATTGTTTCCCAAGCAACCAATTTTTATGCCGGCCTTCCCAGCCATAATAATCCTACAATAAATTCCCTTTCAAAATATAGCGGAAACGATAAATTTAAATATAAAAAACCCAAGATAGTCCTCCTGAAGGAATAATAACCTGCTTACAGCCGCAGTATAGTTTTTAAGCTCTTGTTCAACACCAATATAATGATAATAATAATGTAAAGAATCTATAGATAATCAAATATAATTATGTTGAGAGTCAGTAAATTCATGTTTAGGAACTTTGTAAAATTAGTAAATCAAAAGTCCCTGCACCCATTCGCTTCAAACCTTGGACAGGGCAACACCTACCGCTGCTCGCTCTGCCTATACTCGCTTTGCTACCTGGGAATCAACTCGCTGTGTTTGATTTCAACCCGGTTTCCCCTCCCCCCGCTCTACTTCCACTGTCTACTGAACCCGCCTGCTAGCCAGCCTCGGAGAGGGGATCTAGTGTTGCCTACTAAGCTGGCCTGGTAACTGGCCCCGATGTCACAGAGTCGTTACCGACTGAGCATTCCCAACAGCCAGCCTCGGAGAGGGGATCTACCGTTGCCCACTGAACCAGCCCGCCAGCCAGAGCCCCGCAGAGCCGGATACAAGAAGTTGCACCCGCAATAAAAACCAACCGTCTTTATAACGGCGTTCTTTTAAAAATGCAGATTAAAATGTCGAATATATCGTCTTTCTCAAGACGCATTCATTTATGCAAAACATATTACAAGAGTCGATATTCCCTGCATTTTTATGGTATTTTAAATAACTCTGTATAATGTAATAATTCAAATGAAATACCTCAAGTGCTTCATTTGTATCATTACAAAGGACAAAGGTAAATGTGTGCCGGTGCTTATATTTTACATTTTTTTCTTGTGTAGGCAAACACATCCCGTACACTCAACAGTAATCAAACGTTTGAATTTCACTCGATAAATTTTTCACATATTTGATTATATCAGCCTGTTTTTATCTTGATTAATAAAATTTTTGTTATTTTTATTTTTATTGTGAAAAACAGTTTACATATAAAACCAATTACATTCCACAATTTGTCGTGAATAGCTTAATTATAGTAACATTAATTATATAATATAATAGGTACATTAATATTGGCAGGTGCTAAAGAATAACATTATTTCGCTCTTGAAATGATAGAGATTCGATTGAAAAATGTCAATTTTGGAAGAAAGGTTTAATAGTGAGGTCATTCTCCCCAGAGGCATGATCATTGGTAGGTTTGTCCTGCCTCTAGGAAAAATAAATAGTCTGTGTTGCCTCGCTCTGGTGAAGTTATCGGGGACATAAAGTGACAATTTTTTCAGAACATATGGATTGCAAATCTGCCCGTTTAGCAGCTTGTGTGCTACTAATACCAATGCAATTTTTCTCCTAACGTCAGGACCATTTATTCCCAGCATTCCCGCGAGGAAATCCGAGTGATACAACAAAGGGTTGTAACCAAACTCTCGCATGTGCAGGTATTGAACTTTTTACATTAACTTTTTTGCACCTTTTCTACATCATTTGAGTAGAAGGCATCATCGGGTCCCCATATTACTGATCCACTCTCGAGAATACTGCGAACCAGAGTGAAGTAGACCATTTTTATGACTGGTGTATTGGATAAAGATTTTGCGTTGCAGATTACAAAACCTAGCATTCGCATCGCAGAGTTGCACACCGAATAGATATGAGAACGGAATGTCAGGCGTGTGTCAAAAGTGATTCTTAAATCCTTCATTAGTGAAATATGTTTTTACGAGGTACCAGACATTTTATAGTTATAATATGGAGTACTCCTAGCCCTTGTATAGCACATAATTGTACACTTTCCGCTGTGAAAATAGAGTTTATTTCGATTACTCCATTCTACGATACCGTCGATATCGGTTTGTAAATGAGTAGAATCCACTTTTGACGTTATATTGGTATAAAGTTTAATGTCGTCAGCAAATAACAAAAAAATTACAAATTTTATTAACTGAGCTATATCTTTTATAAACTAACACGAAAATAAGAAAATAACAGAGTTACTAAATTAGATCCTTGAGGGACCCCAGAGTTTATGAAATATGGTTTTGAAGCAAACTGCCCATAAACAACGTATTGTTTTCTGTTAGTTAAATAATTGTGGAAGAACAGAAACATTCTATATGAGAAACCAAAGTTTTCAAGCTTTTTTAGTAATATGAGGTGATATACTTTATCAAAAGCTTTTGCAAAATGATTAATAATAATAATAATAATGATTTACTGTCTTCTTTCTTAGTAAAATATAGAGATAATGATATCCTCACTCTTTCCGATTTCATTTACATATTATAATTTAATTATTAGAAGATTAATATTGCAACAAAGTTACATATGAATTTAACTATGAACATATATCATGTAGTATAATTTTTTTTTTTAATAATTTTAAAATAAATAATATAGTGTTTTTTTGTATAGTTCCGTTTATTAGATTCTGTTTTAGTCTGTGTTTGATATCTAGATGCGCGTGAGGTTTTATAATTGAATAGCCTTAAAATGTGTATCCTTCACCCCCCCCTTTGCCCCCTGTCCCCTTTCCTTGACCCGGGCCAAACGACAGGGAGGATTATTATCGTTGCATCTTGGTCATCGCGAACATTCGTGTCATTTTGTGAATACCCGCATATGTTGAACTCTGCTGTGATTGTTTTGGAGCATCACAATCGTCCAGTGAAACGTTTTTACCCGCCGCAGTGAATTTCACTGTTTTTTTTGTGTTGAGTGAGTGAGTGTTAAAGGGAATTGCCCTTAATTGTATGTAAGCTGATAAGTGTAAAGGAACCAGCGACTACGGAGGACGAGACCCAGGGGTAAGTCTTTGGCCTTTCCCACTCATTTCCTCTTATAAACAAACACTAAGGCAAATTCAATTCGTTTTTGTTTTGTCTAAGTCATTATCGCACTTACCGCAACCCTCCGCACAGCAAAGAAGTTGAGTGAAAAATATTTTGACTTATAAAAAATATGTTCATGTAGATCAAAAAATATCGATTCTAAATATATAAATATATTTCTATATTATTATTCTTAGAATTAGTTAAACGTTCTTGAAAAAGCATTCAATAGGAATAGACTGTATACGCTCCACGATTGGTCGAAAGAATTCTCACGTCACATGTATCGCGACTTGTACGTACAACGGATCACCTATGGTGCATCTCTTTCTATTACATGAGAGATGGTCGGTCTAGATGAGAGAGGTGTATAGGCCAAACGATTATTTGGGTTTGTCAAATATTTTTTTTTTTTTTTTTTTTTTATTATTTTAATATACATCATATGGGTTACATTAATACATACATATTTTGCAAAATATAATATTAAGGTTCATAATTGGTCATGTATACCTTATCAGTAAAGAGGAGCTCTTGTGCCTGATAAGGGAGCCACGATTCTTACTTAGATTCATAATTCATTATGTGATATAATAGTAATAATATATATTATAATATATATATATATATATATATTTTTTTTTTTTTTTTTTTGTTTAATATAAGTTTTTTTGGAAAAAAAGTTTGATTTTATTTATTTGTTCTTGTTGGTTCGTAATACAGCGCAATTCGGAAGGGAGATTATTGTAGTTTTTTATGGCTTGGTAAATATAATGGTTTTGCATTTGAGTTGTTTTAAAGATTGGCGTAATAAATTGATTTCCATTTCTCATGAGTTTGTAAAATTCTTGATATTCTTTGTTATTTTTTTCTTTACACATTTTTATAATGGAAGTTTGCTTAAATATATCATCAATATTTGGTACTGGAAACAATTTAAAAAGCAATTTTGTTGGGAAAGTAGACATTTTTTTAAGTATTACTTTTTTAATATATGTACGTATTTGTTGTTATTATTATATGAAATGGATTTCTAAAGATACATATTCGTTTAGTGCTTTATAATAATATGTTGTTTATTGTAAAGTTGTTAATTGTTTATAATATGTTGTTTATTTGTAAGAAGTAACCCGCGAAGTCTATATAAAACACCAGTTATAGGAGTAATTTTGGATAGAACATGTTTAAATTGGTGATTCCATGTGAGTTGTGAATCAATGAAAAGGCCAAGATATTTTGTAACATCAGCCCTTTCAAGGCGGTTATTATCAAGACTTATATTAAGACTTACATTTTTTTTTATTTGCAAACAGTATGTAATGTGTTTTTTTATGTTTAGGCTAAGTTTGTTTAATCGCAGCCAGTTTGCCAGGCAAGCTACATCCCTTTCCATTTCCTTTTCAAGTTCGTTTAAATCATTATTGTGATAAAGAATCACTGTGTCATCTGCATAGAGTTGTATTGTACCCTTAAGTCCCCATTTAGCAATATCATTTATATTTATTAAAAATAGCAATGGTCCAAGTACGGAGCCCTGAGGCACGCCACATTTTATCGTTCCCATGCTGCTTGTCCCTTTTCCAACAAAGGTCTGACAGTGTCAGTTAGAGAGGTAGCTACACAGTAACTTCAGGGGAGTGCCTACTATGCCTAGGTGTTCTAGCTTCTTTAGTAGTATCCCATGGTCAACCGTATCGAAAGCCTTTTTTAAATCTATAAATAAGCCTGCAGCATGCTTACCCTGGTCTATATGCTTTTGGAGGGCGTATACAAAATCGAAGGCAGCACATTTTGTGTTAGATTGGTTTCTGAATCCATACTGTTGGGATGCGAGTAAATTGTTTGATAGGAGATATTTAGTGAGCCTAAGCTTAATAACTTTTTCAAAAACTTAAGAGACAACAGAGAGGATGGATATAGGACGGTAATTAGAAGGATTTTTTTTGCAATCATCTTTGTAAATCTGAATTATTTTTGCTATCTTTAGTTGATCTGGGAAGATTCCACTATCCAGGGATTGATTAATAAGAAAAACAAGGTGGTCAGCTAATATATCTTTGCAAAAGTTCAGGTACACTGGTGTAATTCCATCTAAACCTGGAGATGCAATAGCCTTTAGTTGAGAGATGATACTGAGAACTTCTGTTTTATTTGTTTTGGCCATGTATAAGGACTGGATTGCTTTTTGATCCGTGTTTATAGTGATAGAATCATCTGGATATGATGCAATTGTAGCTGCTAAGTTTTCCCCAACTGATATAAAGAAGTTGTTAAAAGTTGAAGTTATCTGTATTGGGCATGTTATTTCTTCATTCTTAATGAGAAGACATTCAATTTTATCTTTCTGGGGTGTCGAGCTATTTGTTAGAATTGCATTTATTATTTTCCATGTCTGTCGCGGATTACGCAGGTTTTCTTTAAATATAGTCGTGTAGTATTTGGTTTTAGCATATCTTCTATAGTTGGTAACTTGATTTCATGTTTTATTTCTCAGTGCTGTGAATATATCACTTTGCTGATTTTTTTTCCAGATTTTAAACGCATTGTTGCGCTGTTTGATAAGTGCATTTAATTTTGCATCAAACCATGGAGTATTACCCTCCGTTGGTCTCCTATGCTTAACTCAGATTTATGTTGGGATGATTATATTGCTGTTTTGATGTATTCATTAAAATTATTATAGTTTTCATTGGCATTACTGGTGGTTTCGTGTGGAAAGTTGTGGGATTCGACATATGTTTTTAACATGTTTTTATCGGTTTTGGTGTTGTTTGAAAAAGAATGTATTATTTTATTAGTGTGATGTTTCAAGCTGTTTTGGTAATCTAATATCAAAATGTTATGATCACTTAGGTAGGCAACTATATTTGCAGTAGTTGAGGAAATATTTTGTCTGTTTGAGATGATATGGTCTATTAGAGAAGTAGAGGTATCTGTTACTCGTGTAGGATAGGATGTGTTACATACGAAACAGTTGTATGAGTCTAGCGTGTTGATGTACTTAAGAGATGTATTATTTTTTTGAAGAATGTCAATGTTGAAATCACCAAAGATAAGGGTATCATTTCAACAGTTATTTAAAATTGATTCAAGATACATTAAGAATTCATTAATGTTTGAGGTAGGCTTTCTGTATATAACATAAATATTTAACGGTTTAAAATTTCTATTACGGATATTAATTCCTAAGAAAGAATTTTCACTACAATGTTTTTCGGTAGTTGTAGCATTTAGTGAATGGTGCGTGTAGAGAATCACCCCTCCTCCTCTTTCATTGGTGCGAGACGCAAATGTACTTTGGTAGCCGTCGATGTTGAAGAAGCACTCCTCACCATCTTCCAACCAGGTTTCGGATATTGCAAGTACGTGTACAGTGGGTTTGATGCTCCTTAAAGTTTCTTCAATCTCGTCAATTTTATTTTTGATACTTCTCGCGTTAAGATACATTATTCGAAGGCTATTTTTTATTGG
Organism: Hesperophylax magnus; assembly: GCA_026573805.1. Classification (NCBI taxonomy): domain Eukaryota; kingdom Metazoa; phylum Arthropoda; class Insecta; order Trichoptera; family Limnephilidae; genus Hesperophylax; species Hesperophylax magnus. Next base: position 207,945 of record JAIUSX010000180.1, on the reverse strand, counting down.
CTTATAGTCTTCAATTTTCTCATATTTGTATTCATTTATACTGGCCTGGGTCCCGGATGCTGTAGTTACAGTTGAGTTAGCCATAGTCAACTCTCTCCATTGTGCGTGACATCATTATGGTACGGTAGGGGCAGTCCCTATCGTTTGATCTGTGTTTTGGTGCCTCAATTTTGCCTTTGGCCATTTTAAAGCAGTTCCAGCAACGGAATTCTTCATTTTGTTCCTTTTTTGTGCAGTCAGATGATTTGTATTCACCAGCACAGTGTAGACAACGATCTTTTGATTCAGTACATCTCGCGGCGGAGTGACCGTATCCCATGCATTTATAGCACTGCATGATTGGGCAGCTGTCTTCGACTCGGACTCGCTGGAAACCGATATTTATTTTTTCTTGTTTTAACATAGCTGAATGTACTTCTTTTTTGACGATCAGAATAACATTTCGTAGCCTATTATTTTTCCTGTTGTTTGTGAATGTTAGAATTTAAATAGCTTCCTTATCATTTCCAGTGGCTTCGTAGATAGTATCATTTTGTTGGAAGATCATGTGTAATATTTCAGAATCTTGTGTTTCTCTTTCGATCCCCTTCAAGATAACATTAGGTCTAAGACGTTTGCTCTCATGAGCAACCAAGTTACCATTGGTCAGCCCTGAAATTTCTGTTAGGATCTTCTGTGCATCTGACTTTTTAGGGCAGGTAATTATGACCTTGTTATTTTTGGCCTTTGACATACCACTGACACCCACTCTGAGGTCGGCTGGCTTGATAATATCCTTTATTGTTGAGGTGATGGATTCTGACGTCGCTTCTTGGTCTGATGACGACATTATTACTGCATGTCTGGTGCGATCTCCTCGATTCCCTACTGCCAAGGCGTAACTGAGTACGGGTTCTTTTTGAGCGTTGGCGCAGAAAGCTGACATTTCCCTGCAGTGTCTTTCTTCCATCTTCAGTTGACATTCTGCATTCTGCACCTTGGTTTCAAGTAATTCGACTTCCAGAGCATGAAGTTGTTTTCCCAGTGTGGCTCCTTTCTCAATTATCTCCAGTAAAGATGAGATTATTGTTTCGCGGACTTCTTTGGTTATGTTATTTTTGAGAGGCTCGGCTGCTTTCAGTGCCAGAGTGGCAATTTGGACAATATTCATGGCTGTCTCGGACTGTTTCGTTTTCTGGAGAGAAGTATATTGGGGGATTTCAGCAGAAGTCAGAATCGGTTTGGTTTTGAGAGGAGGAATTTTGTCTTCGTTGATAGATGGAATCGCTGGACTGGACTCGTGTGTTATCGGTGAGGATCTTGTAGTAGAGGAGAATGTTGTTGCGGTGGTGGTAGAAAGAGCAGAGTTGGTGTTAGTGGGGATTGACGCTTGTTTATTAGTCTTAATTTCCTTCTTTTGTCGTTTATCCACAACTTTTCTGCTTTCCGCTCGGGTTTGTCTTGGGAACTTAACTAGTTCTGGACTGCTACTGCTCCGGATTATCGGTGACCTCGGCGTGGTTCCCGATTTTTTAAAAGGATCTTTAGCCCCTGGGGAGGGTACACGGGGGATCTGCCATTTAAAGTTTATTTTAATGTTTACATGTCACTAAGACTTGTATTGTATTTATTGTAATGTCTTGTTTTTTTTTCACTTGTATATTTATTTTTATATTTATTAATATTTATGGAAAAAAAAGGGTGATTATTTATTTGGAGTTAATGGGGTTCGAACTGTCGTTCTTCGAAACTCGGCGCTAACGCGTTCGCCTCTAGTCCAAAATTCCACTGTTGTTATACCGTCAAATAATAAATTATTATAATAATAGTGTCAGCACTTGGGATTTTTAAGAATTTATTTAAAATTACTTAAATATGTGTTGAGAAAAAAAAAAAAAAAAGAGTTTTTTTTTTTTTTTAGAATGGGTGAGATTCGAACTGGTTCTCTCCGAATGTCAAGCGAGCACTCTCACCACAGGACCACCGCTCCTGTGAGACTAAGGGGGTTTTTCACTATCTCTGATTATGTTCTGACCAAGCACTAATCCGCGGATTAGTCATTTTTTCGTTTTCACTATATCTGAATAACGCTAACGCTCGGGTTAAAGTTAGATTTGAATAATCAGTGCTCGAACCTCACGTTAGGCGCTATTCCTCGAATCAAAGATGGCGTCAAAACATTCCGAGTTTAACAGCTGAGAAGTGAGTCGAATTTTGTAGAATGAATTTGAATGCTTGTATGATCCATCCTGAATTATTTGATTGTGTTCAAAATAAGAAACAATGTATTAATTCGACACGAATCTATCTAAAATGACCTGATAATCAACATAACATAACCAAAAAAATGCACACTTCGCGGTGTGCGGACTGTGACGCATGACAGCCGTGGCAGTAGATGGAGAAACAGCAAACATTTTGCGATGCTGCCAGATTATTTCGAGTGTTATCTATCCGGCAGCTCGAAACAATGGTGAAACGGTCGCCGTTGAATAACGAAGTTATTCTGAACTTTAAAGCCAGCCAACGGATAGCTATTCAGATATTTAGCCCGACATAGTGAAATACCTCCTTAGTGTCAAATAATTTTATTATTACTTGTCTGCGAACATTATAATATTAATTGTCTTAGAACAGGTACGTTTATTCTTACTGTAGTAAATTGTTGGATTGAATTTGCGACACCAATCACTATCACTTCACAGATTTTTATCACTTAAAATTACCATAACCAGGTCGTTTACACTTGACTTAATTAGATAGTTTATTTAAACATCTATCAGGTAAACACAAACCGAAGAATTTTTTGATTTTATGTATTATTAGCAACGTATTTAGATGATTTTTGTGGGGCAATTTTTGACGTGCGATTTATGATATGATATACATTGAATATTTGTATTACTTTCGTTCGCAATTGCAATCTATTATCAATATTTGTACCAAAGTCATGGCATTTGCATTATAAATGGGTTAAAATTTAGTCCGTCAAATAGCTATATTAAAAACGGATTACATTTAATTCCTCATTGCAAATTATCGGTTGACAATAATTTAATCGTGTAAGTAGGTACCTGGTTTAACGCAAGGAATCGTATTGTCTAAATAGGTACTTGTATTCAATACTCAATTCTAATAATACGAGTACATAATTCGCTAGCGTTAAGTAGGTAGCCCGATATATTTACGACCACTATAATAATAGCTGGTAAACAAGAAATAATAACTCAGTTGTAATTGAGTTTAATTTGGTAACACTTTTCAGGAAAATTGTTTACTTTAATCAATTACGCTAGCGTTAATTAAAATATAATTAATTATTTGGGTTAATTATTTATTGCTAAAATTATGACTACTAAAGAAAAAAGTTGAAATTACTGACGTCTCAACGAGATGCGTTAGATGCACGTCTTACTAAGTTATTTGAACTATCAAATAAAATTTCCGATCTGAGTATTCTAGAGGAGTTTCTTTCGTTAGTTGAAACTCTAGACTTGACTAGAAGTAAGTATGAGGACATATCTCAACAAATAAATATATTAAATTTGGAAATCGATTCTAACTTTGAACCTGATTTTGAAAGATGGTTCAAGTTCGACGATATGTACGGACATATCAAAATAAAAATATCATTAAATCGGGAAAACACTTCACGGGTGGCTTGTGTTATGAAATGAACTTTCTTAAAATTAAAACATTCAACCCCGTAATATTTTCTTAAAATTAAGTAATTTGTATTTTTAAATTCTTTCATATGGCCACCCCGTGGCTGCGTTTAAAGTGGGTGTGACCATTTCCGGGGGGGGGGTGGGGCGAAGCCGCGGGTCCCCAAAAGTCCAGGCGGGTAGAGCTCTCTTGGATTTTAGCGCTGGTTGCGAGAGGGTGTTACGTGCTCAGCTTTGAATTCGAGACTTGCTTTGCTAAACAGTGTTTGTCAATTAATTACTTGTATATTTCGACTCATTTTTTCTACTGCCTGCCCCCTGGACGTCTACAAAACTACCTGCGGTATCGTTCCATGCTTTATTTTATTAATTTGTCTCTGCTTTCTTCCCATTAATATAACATCATTTTTTTTTCATTCTTTTAACCGTCCACAAAGAGATTTAAGCTTTTCCTACGCGTAGATTCCAGTGCTGTAATATAGGTCTTTTTGAAGGCATTTAAAAGCACCACAATAATAGTGTTTTATATCCAAGATATCCCTTTGTTTTATCCACTCCTAGAAGGCGTCTGATCTCTCTTAACTTAAACGAACTAAAAACACGGTACCTGCCTGAGCTAGCCAGGTATTCTTGAATATATATTACATTTCTATACGCGGTTCGATTCCGTGGTAACGCATTATCTGACACTGGCGCCCAACGTGGGGCCTTATTTGAGAGAAAAATCGCTTTCCTGTTGTAACTTTTTATTGTTGTCGTGATGTGCATGTATGTGTGTAAATAATTGTTTTTCCTACATCTAGGTACCCCTGTGTTTGAAGGCCACGTGTGTTCTGTAATTACCGCCATTTAATAAACGTTCGCGAACTGGTGTTTAAATTCAACGCGTGTTTTGCATTCTTCGCTATTTTAAACTCATAGGTTCAGTGTGTTTAAAGGCCACGTATGTTCCGTAATTACAGCCATTTTATAAACGTTCGCAAACTGTTGGGTTAAATTCAACGCGTGTTTCTCAATCGCCACCATTTTGGGGTCCCGGTGGTATTTCAAGCCCACATGTGGTTCGCAGTCGCCATTTTATCGCGCCGTTCCGTTTAGTCCCACACGCATCGCCATTTTAGAATCATAGTGTCCTTTAAAAAAAAATAAGAACAGTTTCGACAAATACTTAAATCTTGCGACGGTTTGCGTTCAAAAATAAAATAAATTTCGCGTGTCTTCCTAACAATTTATAATTTCCTTCCTACACTTCTGTGTTTATTTTTGGAGCGTAGTTGCGGATTCATTCAAGTAATATAAAGTTAGGTTATAGAATAAACTCAAAGCTTAATAATACAGGTACCTACTTGTGCGGTTATATTTGTGTTAAATTTAAAGACAAAAGATTTTAAAGGTTTGATTCTCATTTTAATATTGCAAAAATTGGGTTTTGGAAAAAATAATTACTTCCCAGAAATACGTCCAGGGTGGGCCGGTAGCCTTTTATTTTACCTGGAAAAACCTGAAATACGTTAGTAACAGATTTTATAGATCGTGTTCATTTTAATATTGCAAATTTGGGTTTTGGTAAATAAAATTACTTCCCAGAAATACGTCTTGAACCAGTAGCCTTTAATGATAACTGGAAAAACCGCGGACAATAAAAAAGGGGAAAGCGCGTACCTGGAATCTATTCACTTCTTAATTTTGTCTCACTAGTACACAAGTAATTTTAAGAAATTAAGTCGGCTAATTTAAATAAAATTAATAAAATGGACGCCTTTATTCGCTTTAAGGAAGGCATTATCGTCCACGTTGATTCTTCAAGCGTTCCGCAACTAAAAAGGGCATTGAGAAAACGTGGTATTGTCGGGAGTAAAGATTTGCCAGCTTTTTAAAAACAAGCCCGCCAGTTTAACAAGGCTTTCGTTCGGCGTATAAAACCCGCAGACGACAAGGTTGATCTTATTCCGTGCGCTGATACGGAAGTCCTGGAACGGCCAGTAGAGATTAGGTATATTTTGAAGGAAACAAAGGTGACTAATTTTGCTTCATGGAATCTTAAATTTAACGGAAAGACCGATGTCAGGGAATTCGTAAGCCGGGTGGAGTTGTTAACCATATCCCGGGGTGTTAATTTCGAGGAAGTTTCTAAATGTTTCAACGAACTTTTAACGGGAATGGCGCTGCTATGGTTTCTCTCCTTACCGAGAGAGAGTTTATCCTGGTCCGATCTTAAAAAGCTGCTTCTCAGCAAATTTGAACCGCCCAATTCTAAATGGGAACGTAAACTCGAAGTTTATGTATCCAAACAAGCGCACGGGAAGACGGCTAGAGATTTTTTTTATTGAAACGCGTCATAAAAACCACATGTTAGAATCGCCCATGTCAGAAGAGGAGCTAGTGGAAACTCACACGTGGCCTCCTCCCACAATACGCTAGTATGTTGACCATGCATAGCAGTAGCTCTATCAAAGATTTAGAAAACGCGTGCACAATATTCGAGAGCTACCAGAAACAAGCATCGCGCCCGCCCCGTGAAGTGAGATCGGAAGGAAATAGTTACCTCAATAGCGTGGCTTCACCGAGCCCTGCAGCTCCACCGGCAGACCCCGGGAAAAATAGCTCAGACAGCGGTTTTCGCAATACTCGCGAACAATATAAATATATGAGGGCGGGCGGTGGCCGCCGTTACGAAAATAAGCGTAATAACATAACCTTAACATTGTTAAGGTTTGGGTTGAAAGGTGGACTATGTTGAGAGTCGATGTCATTTAGAGTAAACTCAATCAATTTAGTTCGGTCGAGTGTACTGCTCCTGATCCCCCCGGTTTCTGATGTTTGTACTTTTCTTTCATTTACACTATCGCCCTTATTTTATGTTTATCTATTTTTCTGTTTTAATATATATGTTTCTCGGTTATATCTTACCTTATCTTATTTATGTATTGCTATACTGTTCTTTTACTTGTAATCTTTTTATTATTTTGTATTCTTTTGCTCATTTCTTCCATGTTTCATGTCTCTATTTCAGGTAGGAACTGATCTCACTTTGTGTTCTGTTTTGTCCTAGCCCTCTTCTTGGGCGAGGCATAAAGACCCCTGTCCCTGCACAAAGCCCGTAATTTCCAGATCTCCGAATAATGACATGCTAGTTGATCGGCTTCCCCCCATTTGTGGTGCTCTGGCTCGTCGTGACGTCCGCAATGAACTGCATCACCTTCCCCACCCCCCGCTGACGTCTGACGCTATTCACTTTCAGTTACTCCTCTTCGGTTGTTTAAAACCCAGCTTCTCTCTTAGGGTCTTCGAGCATAATCAGGCTTCGGTGTGGGGTGGGCGGTGACGGAAGTCCATCTGTGGGCTGATCGGCGACCGGCTGCACCTCTTTGGGACTGCCGAGGACCTGAGCACTCCTAATGTATCTTAGTTTATTTAAATTTTGTTTTGTGCTACTAACACCGCATGTGCATGTCTAATATTATTAGCATGAGCATCCTGCATAGTGCTCGCTAACTCCTCATGCAGGGACATTTAAAGGTCTAGAGTCTTTTATTGAAAATTCGAATCTTTTAATATAAAAAAATTAGCTTCTTGCGAGAGTCCCGAAGTGGTGACAATAAGTCACCTATACCGGGATGGGACAGTGGTGGGTGCCTTTAAATACCGTCATTATCACCTAAATTTATCCTTGGTACCGATTTTTGGAGATCCTTCAACGTGGCCCCGAAGATCATCACTCCGACGGCGAATAGAGTTCTTTTATCACCTCCGAAAATAGACGAGATCAGAACCCTTATCCCAGTTGAAAATCTTACTGCCTCGCAGGCCGATAGCTTACAAAATATCACGAATAAATTTCATGATATCTCCTTTGAAAAATGCGGCCTCGGGCTGACTCACCTTGTCGAACATAGCATCGAAACCACGGGACCGCCAATCAATCAAAGGTACTATCCTCTTTCACCGATCAGGCAGCAGCAATTGGAGCGAAAACTATACGAAATGTTAGCACTAGGTTTCGTGCGTCCGAGTCGTAGCCCCTGGACGAACCCTACTCTGATTGTGACCAAAAAGAACGGCTCGGCTCGCTTTTGCCTCGACAGCCGCAAGCGCAACTCGGTGACCAAGGCCGACGCTTATCCTCTGCCATTCATTCACCGCATTTTAGACCGATTGAGAAATGCGTGGTACATCTCCTCAGTAGATTTAAGTAAGGCTTTTTGGCAGATACCGTTGGCTAAAGCTTTGTGCGAAAAGACAGCGTTCGTGATACCAAACCGCGGAATGTTTGAATTTACCCGCCTACCCTTCGGGTTGCGTAACGCGCCGGCCAAGCTTCAGAGATTAGCCGATAAACTTTTTGGACCCGAGTTAGACGAGCAACTTTTTTGCTACTTGGACGACCTTATAATAGTGAGCGATACCTTTGAAAAGCATATAGCCACCCTCCACTTGGTGCAGGAACGATTAAAGTCGGCCGGGTTAACGATAAATTACGAAAAATCTGAATTTTGTCAATTTTGAAATCAGTCTCGCCTCTGCTACTTAGGGTTTGTCATAGACAACGCAGGGCTCCGCACCGACTTAGCCAAAGTAGAAGCAATAGAGAATTTTCCACGTCTTGTAAATTCCAAGCAAATCAAATCATTCATTGGGTTGGCTGGATATTACCGGCGCTTCATAAAAGGTTTCTCTGACATAGCCGAACCACTGACTAAACTCACCGGTTATAGAAAAGGCATAAGCAACTTTAAGTGGTCCGATGAAGCCGAGCGGGCCTTTGTAACTCTCAAAGCCGCCTTAGTATCAGCACCGGTGATAAACTGTCCGGATTTCAATCTCGATTTTTGTGTACAAACAGACGCTTCAAATGTAGGCATTGGGGTAGTACTTACGCAAAATTTTACGATGGCGAGCACCCCGTTGCATAATTTTCCCGTTGCTTAAATAAAAATGAACGAAACTATGGTGTCACGGAAAAAGAACATTTGGCGGTACTGGAGTCGGAACGTTATTTCCGCGGATACATAGAAGGCGGAAAATTTACTATAATAACGGACCACTTGAGCTTAAAATGGTAACACTCTCTAGATAACTCTTCTGGGAGACTGGCTCGCTGGGCCACACGTCTTTCGCAATACTCTTTCGATATTGTTCACCGACGAGGAGCACTTAACGTGGTACCGGACGTCCTTTCCCGCGTAGAACACGGAAAAATATCAGCTGTCAGCACGCCACCGGCTTCCACCGATACCTGGTACCTAAGCACTTATAACAACTGCCTAGAATCCCCGCTGAAATACGCGAACTACACTATCCGCGAAGGGCAGCTATTTCGACACTGCCCTGCCGCGCTCTCTGTACGGGAGGATTATTCGTGGAAACTCGTTGTACCATCCGAACAGCGGCAAGCTCTAATAGTAGAAAATCACAACTCTGATAAAGCTATTCACCCCGGAATATATCGCACTTATAAAAGGCTTAGCCTAAGACACTTTTGGCCGGGACTGTATCGCCAGGTGAGCGAATACATATCGAAGTGCGGGATATGCAAAGCATACAAGCATAGCACGTCCGCCCCTCTGGGACATATGAGCACCCAGAAACATGCGGACAGACCTCTACAGGTGTTATCCATGGATCTGATAGGCCCTTTTCCGAAAAGTTTCGCCGGGAATATGCATATTCTTAGTGTCGTAGATACGTTCACCAAATTTTGTTGGATATTTCCGTTAAAAGTCGCCAAGGCCACAGCTATAATCAAACTTTTAGAAACACGTATTTTTTTACTGCATGGTGTGCCTCGTACCGTGATATTAGATAACGGGAAAGTATTTATTTCACGAATATTTAAGAACTTTTTGAGTAGTTACGGAGTGCCCGACATATTTTACAACAGCTATTATACCCCGATGAATAACGTTGTAGAACGGTATAACCAAACGATTGGCATGGCCCTGGCCATAGTAGTAGAGAAAAATCAACGGACATGGTGTAAACATCTGGATAAAATTCAGGCGGCTTTAAATAATTCCGTAAATCTAACAACAGGATACACGCCGTTTTTCTTGGATCACGGCTATGAGCAGGTACCCCTCGGTGGCCTTCATAAAACTCCATTCCCCAGAACCGCGCTAACAACGAACGAATACGCCGACCGGCTAGAAGAACTATCCGCCGTTTACGGCAATGTCGGTGACGCCTTGTTCCTGGCGTATCAAAAGAGCTCCGAAAGATACAATCTTAGAAAAAAACGCGTGACGTATTCCGTCGGTGATACGGTTTGGAGGAAAAATTTCGCTGAGTCAAATTCCGCTGCTTACTTTTCTACAAAACTCGCCACGCGCTTTGTGAAGACCAAGGTGATTAAAAAGGTTTCCGACGTCATATATGTGTTGGCAGATGAGTCAGAAAAGATCTTGGGTAGATACCATGTAAAAGATATGGTTAAATTAGGTAGCTCCGCGGAGAACCAGACCGATTCTCCTATACCCTAACTGTGACCCCTTAGGAATTTAAAAACAACAATTGGCAACCTATCCCAATTGGATTCTTGGAAAAATCTGTTTGAAATCTGGTTAATGCGATTAATATTGGAAAGCCAGTTTTGTTGACTGCCCGGATGGGAAAATATTCTATTTTAAAATTCGCAAGGAAAGATAAATAAGGTACAAGTACTCATTGAACATGCACATCTACACAATACTTGGCACTGTCTTCGAGGGGGCCCCTTCGAAGGCAGTGTATACAGACTCCAACATCACAGTCACTCCGGAGTAATTAACCGGAGGCGGCTAAATACACGACACTATCTCGAAATATTCCTACACACAGTACGACATTCACATTGTGTCTGATTTGTACCCAGTTCCTACTTGCTATTAATGTGACTTCGATCCTAGGGTTGCTTGTTAGCCATAAACAAGATGGCGCCCATATCGGTATATATATTATTATGTTATCAATTCTAACCCATTATAATCCATTGTATACGAAAACTAAGTGCAATGACTTGCGAAAAAATATTTTTAATTTGTTTTCTTGTTCTTGTGTTGTTCATTTTAAGAGGTTTTTCTTTTGTATGGATGCAATGATTTCCCACACAAATAAATAAGATCCACAGCACTAAGTATTTGAAAGATACGTCTCGTATTATACCTATGTCAGCAATTCTTACAAGATTTCTGGCGATAAGTAGGTCACTAATGGAGGACGATTTTGATTTTACTCGTATGTTGTGCTATTCTTCAAACAGCTATCTGGACCATTAAAAGGTAGATATGCTGATTAAAAAAAAAAAACTAAAACGTTGAAGCCGATTGCACCGAAACAAATCCGTACCATTAAAAGGTGGATATTGATTTTCGCGTGTGTTTTTCAGCTTATATTGTTTATTTTGTGTTATTTCTTTTCAACTATTCTTCAAACAGCTATCTGGACCATTAAAAGGTAGATATGCTGATTAAAAAAAAAAAAAAAAAAAACCACTAAAGGGTAGACGCCGATTGCACCGAAACAAATCCGTACCATTAAAAGGTGGATATTGATTCTCGTGTGTGTTTTTCAATGTTTATTGTTCATTTTGTTTTATTTCTTTTCAGCAATGACCATACGGAAGCATATCCGAACCATTAAAAGGTGGATACTGATTCTCGTGTGTGTTTTTCAGCATATATTGATTATTTAGTGCTAATTAATGATTTTAGTATGTTTTTCGCCTTATGTATAAAACATAAACATATATGTGTGCGTCACGATATACAATGGGAAGTTCTGCCTATATACTGCTCCCTTGTGAAAATATATTTACTATTCAATATTAGTTTCTCACTCCTTATGTGAACTCGATTTTTTATTTTGATTTTTTTTCGTTCATTGTCCACTGCTTATTTACATTTTTTTTAATATTTACTTATGTTTCGCTTTCATGTTAACGCTTCTCCTTGAATCGTTCCCGCCGGGGATCGAGACATCTACGCCATGACGAACGAGTTTACGCTACTGCTCGCGGCCCTTTGCAGAGAGAGCCGATGCCATCACTTGCTGCTGTTGCTTTTACGATTATGTGCACCGTATTACAAAAAAAAATATATATAAATATTAATAATAATTTGAAATGTCGTGCACAAATTTCACAATGTAAAATATGTAACTTTTGGGCGTAGGTTTTAAATGCTGAACCTCTATGTGGATGACTTCTTTTGTAGCCTTTGTCAAAGGGGTCTTCAGCGATTTAGAGTCAAAAAACTTTCATTCCCACGGCAGTTTTTTCGTTGTGTTTTCGGGGAAGTGTTATGAAATGAACTTTCTTAAAATTAAAACATTCAACCCCGTAATATTTTCTTAAAATCAAGTACTTTGTATTTTTAAATTCTTTCATATGGCCACCCCGTGGCTGCGTTTAAAGTGGGTGTGACAATTTCCGGGGGGGGGGGGCGGGGCGAAGCCGCGGGTCCCCAAAAGTCCAGGCGTATCCTGTGTATCCCGACTACGCACCGGTGCCGAAGGGATCAATGACGCTAGTTCCTCAGAGCATCTTCCATTGTAATACCGATAGAACAAGGACAGCATACCTACCTGACGCCTGTGCTCTAAAGATTGCAGTCCGTTTGTTAAGATTGGGGAATCTATCATACGGACCGCCCGTTTTTGCACAGAGTCAATGGTTTTTTTCAGGTGTTTAGGGGCTCCGGACCAGAGATGGCTGCCAAATTCGACAGTAGGGCGCACTTGCGATTTGTACAGGGTCAGCAGTTGTGTACTATTAAAGTATCTGCGGGCCCTGTACAGTACGCCCAGCTTCTGAGAGGCCAGCTTTACTCTGGCTTCGATGGAGCCCCCATACCTGAGCTGGTCACTTATAGTTACACCAAGCATATCAATGGAAGGCCTGTTCGGAAGATTGCTTCCGTTGAAGGAGACTAGGTTATCATTTAGATCCCTTTTAGACGTAATCAGACAGGATTGGGTCTTTGAAACATTAAATTCGACGAGATTATTTTTACCCCAGGAGGGAATACTCTCGAGATAACCGTCCATTCTCTGCTTCAAAGCCCTCCGAGCCGTTGGAGTTTGTGTGCCCTTTGGGGGCTTGTCAAACAAAAAGCTATCATGAACTGTACTGTCATCCGCGTAACAATGAATCGGTGCACATGTCAAAAGGTCATTGATGTGCAACAAAAACAAAGTCGGAGACAGAACCGATCCCTGTGGGACGCCAGCATTGGCATATTTCGATGGGGAAATAAAAAACTGGCCCATATTTTATTCAAGTTTTATTAACACCGTACACAATAACGATACACTTTCGAATTCAGAAAAGTTATATTATTTGTTGGGAAAAATCAATAACCATGTTAAATCCACGTTTGCCGGGATCATTTTATCGCCGGAAAATTACGAAATTATTTTTAACTCGTTGATCGATAAATATAACGACAAAAGAGTAATATCTTCTGCATACATCATCATAGTCAGACTCTCAAAATGCCCAAAGAATTGAAAACCAGAAAGCTGATCAATCGAATGATTCAAAACAGGGCTGCTCCAATTCTGATGTAGCTTTGTGTACTTTTTTAACTGTTCGATCTCATAATCTATAGACTCATTGTACTGTATTGCTGGCTACCGCACGAGTGGGAATAATAGACGCACAAGGAAATGAACAACTTTTTAGGTGTTTATTGGACAGCGCATCTCAGAGCAATTTCATTACTCGGGATTGTTGTAGAAAATTAGGATTTTTAACGCCCGTCTTGTTCCACCATTAAGGGTATTGGAGGATCATCTAAGCCCATTACAGGCTCCATACAAACCGAAATTTACTCTCGTTTCAATCGAGCAATAAATTATAATATTACTTCATTGATAGTGAATAAAGTTACAGAGCGCTTACCTACCGCCAAAGTTGATGTACCTTCATTGTCATATTTGAATAACTTACCGTTGGCGGATGAGTCATATGGAGAAATTGAAATGAGAAAAAGAAAACCAGGATAAATTGACATGTTGATAGGAGCCCAGCTCTTCCCGCATCTCCTGTTGTCAAAAAGGGTTCAAGACCCTTTTCAGAGGCATAATCTGCATGCTTTAGAAACAGTTCTAGGATACGTTATTTTGGGATCAGCACCAACTCGGGTTGAGGATAATGTTAGCGTATCTTGTTGTGCCATGCTAGAAGAATCAGATGAAATTTTTCTCAAAAGATTTTGGAAATTAGAAGAGGTAAACGTACCGTCTATTAAAAGTCATGAAGATCGTGAATGTGAGGAAATATATCAAAGAACAACCACAAGAGATCCTGAAAATGGAAGATATATAGTAGCTTTGTAATTTAACGGGGATGTTTCAACCCTTGGGGATTCATTTGCAATGGCAAAGAAACGTTTTTTATGCCTTGAACGTAAATTGGAAGCCTCTCCAAAATTAAGAGAAGCTTATAATAATATTATCAATGAATATTTAGAGAAGGATTATTTGACTCTCAGCACTCCAAATAAAGGAAATGAGATGCCTTTATACATAATTCCGCACTATGGAGTTGTACTAGAGGATAATATCACGATCAGTTTGATAATAGTCCTGGACGCTAGTGCAAAAACAAGCACTTCCGTGTCATTGAAAAATATTTTATATAGTGAGGAAAATTTACAGGGAAATTTATTTAATATAATAATGGATTTTCGTGTATTCCCAATAGCCCTCTCGGCTGATATACGAAAAATGTTTTTTTGTATAGGAGTGAAAGATAGTGATCGGAGATATCAACGAATCTTGTATCGCTTCTCGCCCAACGAAGATATTAAAACTTATGAGTTTAACCGCGTTTGTTTTGGTCTTACATCCAGCCCATTTCAAGCTTTACGCACTATCAGCCAATTGGCCTCCGATGAAGGAGAAGCTTTTCCTGAGGCAAAGAAAATTATTGAAGAATTTTTATATTTGGATGATTTTGTAAATAGCATGGAAAATGAAGAGGGTGCAAAGGAAACGTCCTCTCAGTTAATCGCATTATTGAAGACTGGCCAATTTGACCTTGTCGAGTGGACCAGCAATTCGCAAGATGTTCTGGAATCTATTCCAGATTCGCATCGCTTATCAGCGATAAAGGAATTTGATGAAGTGTGCATGCATAAAATATTGGGCTTATACTGGTCACCAAATTCCGATTTATTCTCGTTCATCACTTCTACACCTAAAACAGGTTCTACGAAACGAAATATATTGTCTTGAGTCGCAAAAATATGGGATATTATGGGCTTCATCGCGCCTGTCGTTTTATATGCCAAGCTTTTAATTAAGCAATCGTGGTTACACAAATGCAATTGGGATGATGAGCCTCCCGACAATATTGTAAGTATATGGACGCAATTCTGTGAGGAACTTTCCTCACTGAATAGAATATAAATTCCGCGCCATACTGGCATCACGTCCAGTAGCATCGTAACCATTGTTGGTTTCGCAGATGCCAGCAAAAAGGCATATGGAGGTAAAGTTTATTTCCATGTCAAAAATCATGAAGCAATTTGAATACATATTGTGCTGTGATGTGGTTAAAACCCATCTGGAATCGAACCAGGTTATAAAATTGGCTAGCTCAGTAAAAGGGTAAGCAGATAAAACTCGTATACGATCAGGGGTGAGGAACTTCTTTGTTCATTACTTCGTCCATCGGTCAGGAGATTGGAAGGGCCAGCACAATAATAACACATTAGTAAAAGGCACAGGTATATTTAACATCTTCTAAAGAAACACATGGTTGAATTGAAATTTCTACTCTCTTTCTAGGACGACCGGGTGAAACGGAGATTTTACATGAAGTTAACGATTTGAACACAATAAAAGGGTATGCCGAAGTAGCTTTCATGGTTTCCAGGGTTCTGACGAGGGGTGGCATAACGTGTCGAGCTGGAAATAGCCCGCGCTCGAAAGGGCAGTGGTACTATTGAGGTGATATTAGGCACTTGAGGATTCGACGGTAAGACAAACGACTCCCAACGGGCCGAGTATATAGCGGATCCAGAACATGTTTAAGAATGATGCGGCAAACTGTTGATTACAATAATTGAGTTGATTTAAATACGCGAGATCTACGCAAGGTTCGGGCGTATTAATATTTGCCAAACTGGGATGCAGAAAGCGTGACTGTCCGAGGCCCGAGTGAAATTGTGACTGGGTTGAAGCGCGCTGCTTACAGCGGTCGTGGCTCGCTATGTTCACATGATTTGACCATCTGGTCGCGTGGTCTGCCTGCCAGAGTGGGGTGACCAAGCCCTTTTTAATGTAGGGTGACCATATTACGTAACACATTCCCCCTCCGCCAGTAAAAGGCGACGTGGTAATGAAGCTTTAGGCGCTAAAAATCCTCTTCACCTTGTCGTGAGGGAAGTAGAGAGAGAAAAACAGTGTTTATTTGAGAGAAAAAATTACATGGTTATGCAATGATAAAAAGACAACATACAAGGTTATTCAGTGATGAAAAAAACAACATACAAGGTTATGCAGTGATGAAAAGAACAACATACAAGGTTATACAGTGATGAAAAGAACAAACATACAAGGTTATGCAGTGATGAAAAGAACAACATACAAGGTTATGCAGTGATGAAAAGAACAACATACAAGGTTATGCAGTGATGAAAAGAACAACCATGAAAAAGAGAACCAAGTAGACGTAATTTCACTGAAGTTATAAAGTTACACTTTCACTGTAACTTGACCCGTTTGAGATTGCACTCAAGTATCACTAGGGCCTTAGAAATTGAACTGTGCTTCTTGGTTGTGGTTGAGAGATGATGATGCGGAGGGCAAGAAGTATCCGGGTTCTGTTGTCGTACCAGCGTGAATTCCATTATGCTGATGTGGTGGAGCAGTGGTTGTCAAGGTGAAATGAAGTTGGTAATAACATGGAGTAATACCAGTAAGTTGATTGATGGTTGATGCGTGTAATGGCTATTATTTTGAGTTTGCGCATCGGCAAGTGGTTGATTTGTACAAATGGTAAGTGGTTGATTTGTACAACGGCAAGTGGTTGATTTGTACAAACGGCAAGTAGTTGATTTGCACAAACGGCAAGTGGTTGATTGCACAACGGCAAGTGGTTGATTTGCACAAACGGCAAGTGGTTGATTTGTACAACGGCTAGTAGTTAATTTGCACAACGGCCAGTAGTTGATTTGCAACAAACGGCAAGTGGTTGATTGCACAATGGCAAGTAGTTGATTGCACAACGGCAAGTGGTTGATTTGCAGGAACATAACTAACCTTGAGCTGGCATGCTCTGAGGTTGGTTCTTTTGAATGTGGTTTGAATGATGAGACAACTTGATTTGCAACTGCACGCACGACTCACACCTCATTTGGGTGCGGTCGGGTGTTTTTGGTACGCAGAGATTGGAGAGATGTGAATGATGGAAGTGAAGGCGGCAATGAAGAGAAGCTCAGCTTGCAGGTGATGAGGAGGGCTGCTGGTCTTCTTTTTAATCCAGGGACAGGTTATTATTAGAGCCAAAATTCTTGAAGTTTACCTGCCTGGTAGACCAATGATGAAAAAAACGTTTGGAGAGAAACAAATTGTGTTCAAGAGAAAAGACGAAAAGACAAAAAAAACGTAGTTGGTTAGAGAGGAGAGAGAGTAGAGAGAGATTCCCTATGCTGACTATGCCATGAGTATCCCGAGATTGGGGAGACAAAAAGTATCACGACTGGCGTGAGGTTACCTATTTGATATACAAGGTATAGGTAGGTGGTTGTACAGTAGTAACACCAAGTTTCTGA
Organism: Hesperophylax magnus; assembly: GCA_026573805.1. Classification (NCBI taxonomy): domain Eukaryota; kingdom Metazoa; phylum Arthropoda; class Insecta; order Trichoptera; family Limnephilidae; genus Hesperophylax; species Hesperophylax magnus. Next base: position 190,544 of record JAIUSX010000180.1, on the reverse strand, counting down.
AAGAAGTTGGCCTTCCATGGCCGGTGTTAGCGCTTGAGCGATAACAACTTACGACTTTCAAAATTACAAGAAATGTGTTGATTACCTATGAATGGGGTGAAAATGAGATTATTATGAAGCAAATTTCATGGATAAAGATTGTCTTATAGACAGACGATACGCTATGTGCGTATGGTACACCTTCCAGATTCATGAAATTAACCTCAAGGATAATAAGGGATGACAAAAAAAATACATGGGTTTGAAGGAAGGGTGAAGGATGAAGGGTTGAGTAGCGAAAATTGATAGTGACTGAGCTAATTCTCAATTCGATCTCTATGTGAGGACGAAATATATCAACCAGCAAATTTCCTAACTCTTTACAAATGTACATGAGTTTGATGGAAAGGTGAAGGAGAATACACAGTAATAACAATCTAATCTTTCACGTGTATTTGGTGAAAGATTAGGGGTCGTATTTAATCTTCTACAGTTTGTGAGAACATGACAGACCCTTGCTCAAATTTCACAAACCTGGGAGTTTTTCTTATTCGTCTCCCAGACAACGATTAAGGTGGTTTTGTGTCACTGTCTCGATTAACTCCCACGACACGATACCTCATAACCAAAAGTGGAGCTGATGGCTAGTCCATGGTCAATGGATAGTGGATGGTTCTTGGGTCCGCTGACAAGAAGTCCACAGGTATCAGTTACCGAAAAAATTTTGCTGAATGCACAGCTTCATGTTTGTTTGAATAGAACAAAAAATTCTCACTACAGTGAAGGACATTTCCCTCAGTGTCATGAGTTATACAAAAGGGTCCCAACTAAGGGCGACAAGTCAGGGTATAATGATCTACGTCCGGTAGAATAAATACATAGTGTCAACTTATTTAAAGAAAACAACAACAAGATATTGTATCGTTCGCACGAATCATGGTAAGTATTATAACGTCTCCACGTCTCATGTAGAAATTGAACGAATTACGAAAGAACCCAAGTATTGAAAGGACGGTACAACATAGATATTTATAACCATTTAAAGGAACAAATTATCTCTTTGGCCACAGTGTATGTAAGCCAGTAAAAAAAGTAATTATAACGAACTTCTCGTATCATGGTAGATATTATAACATTCTCATGTATAGTTTTAGATTTTATAACGATCCCTCGTCTCATGGTGGATATTGTAACATTCTCATGTATCATGAAAATAACAAATCAACGTTCAATAATAAAAAAGTACCATTTCAATACCGGAAAAAGATACATACACAATGTCAAAAACAATCAAGTAGTGGCTATTGGTATTATCAAAAAAGGACGACGGCATAACCTTTGGTTGGGTTTATGCGTTAAGTTGGCAATAATACAAGACATATGCCTAAGGATGTCTTGAACAAGACACAAATATAGCAAAAGAGACCTATTTGGTTTTACTTACTCTTTGCTTACAAAAAAGGTTTGTAGTGGTTTATTTAAGACCTGATAGGGTTTTACTTACTTAAAATGACCAAACAAAACGGGAAACACACTTGGTGTTGCCAAAATTGCCACAAACACGAATGTTGTGAACTTTATGTTATAAATTTAATACAAAAGGCATCTGGAGACACAGGTGATTTAATATTAGTGACCTGGCTCGGTGTATTTGACAAGGCAAATTAATGCTTATTTAAGTCAAAATATAGTACATAATATAACAAATTGTGGTCAGGAAGTTGAGATCTTAAGATTTTACATACTCAATGTGACCGAAAGGTGTTATGTATTATACAATGTTATTGATGAGGAGGACTAATCGGCGTTTGTTCTCCTTTACAACAACCTTTTTCAGAATTGACGTGAAAAAAAAAAAGGTTACCTTGAGGAAACAAACGCGTTAAGACATGCTGTTTGTCTGCACGAGGGCCAAATCTCGTGGGACAAAGGTAGAGCCAAAAGTTTGTTAGTTATGTGTGTGGTGACCTAGTGAAGGTGGTGTCCATTGTGTCCACACTTCCTAGTTTGACAATATCTTTCACGTGATAGTTGCCGATTTGTTTACCAGAGGCATCCGATAGGGTGTATACTACATCGGAGATTTTTCTCAGGACTTTTGCTTTAACAAAGCGAGGAGCTAGTTTTGCAGAGAAATACAGAGCAGCTTGTGAGAGTGTGTTGTTGCGTCTCCAAACTTTGTCGTTTTCCTTAAAGGTAACATGTTTCCTGCGTAAATTGTATCTGTTTGTGTCAGAGATTGTTATACTGCCTGGTTGAAATTGCAGCCCTTTTATGTATTTCCTGTTGTAATATGTTGTGTATTTAATCAGGACGTTTTTAGTTTTGTTGAAAGGAGAAATATTCCTGTCTTTTAATTCTTTTTCTAGGCTTTGAGAACTTTTAGAGCAGATGTTGGCTATTATGCCTAAGGTGTTGTTTTGAGAATTCATTTTGTGGCTAGTTGAGTTAGACATTGTGAGAAGAAAAAAGATTTGTCAGAGTGTTGTGGCTGAGTTATTTAAAAAAAAAAGGAATTTGCTTGAGATGATGGGTGAAGAATTTTGTGAAATTTTTCAAAGTCCCAATATGGAAAAAAAAATGGCCAGCGGTTTCCTTGTATTTTTAATGGAAAAGTCCCTGAGATGAGAGTTTTTGAAAAAATTTCCGAAAAAATTTCAAAGTCCTTGATTTGTGAAGAAAATTTCCGAAAAAATTTCAAAGTCCTTGATTTGTGAAAAAAAAACGGCCAGGGCTTATCCTGGGTTTTTAGTGAAAAAGTCCCTGAGATGTGTGTTTTTGAAAAAAAAATTTCCGAAAAAATTTCAAAGTCCTTGATTTGTGAAAAAATGGCCAGGGGTTACCCTGGGTTTTTGATGAAAAAGTCCCTGAGATGTGCTTTTTTGAAAAAAAAAATTTTCCGAAAAAATTTCAAAGTCCTTGATTTGTGAAGAAAATTTCCGAAAAACTTTAAAAGTCCTTGATTTGTGAAAAAAACGGCCAGGGGTTATCCTGCATTTTTGCTGAAAAAGTCCCTGAATACCTATGCATTTTTCAATATGTATATTTCAATGATCGAAATTGAAATATACATATTAAACGTCCACCAAACCTTCTCAAAAAGGGTCCCAAAATCAAACCTTTGGGGGTTAACCGTTGGGGGCTTTGTCGTAACACCATTTTAATGTGATGTAAATATGTGGAATGAACCTGGAAAGAATGCGAAAAGATCTGGTCACCAAACATAAGTGAATAGCCAAGAACTTCGGCACCTTCCTCTTCCCCATCTCCTTCCATAACTTCAGTCTCACAACATACCTCCAATGGGATGCTATCACACAAAAAACCATCAGCCGGCAGAATCGATCGACCGCATTGCCTGCCTATTATCCTGGTCTTGTCTCCTAAGTTCTATGGCCAAAGCGGGGTCAATTTGAGATGGTTCTGGTAACATGCAAAAAGTATCCTCGTTGCTCACTCCGTGGTCGACGTCGCTTGTTTCATCGTCCACGTCGCTCGCTTCGTCGTTCACGTTGCTCGCTCGGCTATCCTCCATGTCCGTTTCTGAAACAACAGAAATCATGAGCCAAGACGGAGTTGGTTAGCGGTCCATAATTTCTGCCTACCCCTGCGGGGAAACGGTTTGGTGGATTTTATGGTTAATTATTTAGTTTTTTAACTCACGGTTCTTAAGTGCCGACTTTTCTTGATAGCGAACTGCTGCGTCCACGTCGCTCGCTTCGTCGTCCACGTCGCTCACGCGGTTATCCTCCATATCCGTTTCTGAAACAACAGAAATCACAAATTTATTTAATGCGTCTATTTTTCAATTATGGTCCGCATCCGGTAGAATGTTTTAAAAAATAAACTCACCGTTTCCAAACGCAGACACTTCTTGGTAGAGTGGGACGACTACCCACAGCTCGCTATCATCACCCCACCGCGGTTCATCCCGTGATGTCCCAGGTAAGGAAGTGAAGGTAGCGGGAGATGTCAGCCATGGTGGGGGAACTGGTGAAGGTAATGTTGCTGGTGTCCCTAGTGAAAAAGGACACTCTATTCTTTCCGGAGATGGACTTCTAAAAACATATACACTAATCACATTAACGGATTGTTCTCATTCACGCGTGAACTGAATCTGTAAATAGCCAGTAGGTAAAATAAATAAAAAATCAACATCAGTGTCATGGACAGCTCCGATTCTACCTTATGTGTACAATGCACATATAACCAACTCTAATCCAACTCACTCTCACTGTTGCAGAACACTCAGGAAACAATAATATAATATTATATCATGCGTACCTACAGTCGTCCTCAAAAAACGGTTTGTGGCATCCCACAAGATAGCATCTTAGGACCCTCATTACTCTTAATAAATATTAATGATCTATGCAACCTACAAATTTGTGGACAAATCACAACTTTTGCCGATGGTACTGTTTTGCTATTTTACGCTTAACTTGGGATTAAGTCTGTAAAACGGCAGAAAATGCCTTTCGCTGTGTTAAAAATTGGCTTGATGCTCACATATCAACCCTGAATACAGACAAAACAAAAATTTTAACATTTTGAATATCAAATAAGCTCTTACCGTCTCAACAAAGCCTCAAACTGCACAGTTGCAACCCCGTAATAACCCCATGTACTTGTCCTTCTATAAGTAGAGTTGATACTATTAAATATCTTGGTATTCAAATAGACGATCTTCTTAAATGGAATGTACATGTCGCAAACCTAAAGACAAAACTGAGGAAACTCATCTATTTCTTTAAAAATGTTAGGGATATTTTAAATAGAAAACAATTGAAATAAGTTTACTGTGCTCTTATTCAATTTTCTCTTGAATATGGTATTATGAGTTGGGGTTGTGCCACACATACTTGCCTGGCGCCATTAGTTAAGATTAATAAAATAATTCTGATGGTTATTCTAAAAGTCCCATTAAGAACGAGTACTGATTTTATTTTTAAGACACTAAATGTTCCAAACCTGATAAAATATATTCAAAAAATATCCTGCTCATCAATTTAAAAATACCCATATGTATGAAGAACGAACAAGCACTAGAGCCTTGAGACATTTACATGTAAAATCTTTTAATATCCCAGTTTGTCAAACCTCCTATGGACAAAAAAGCTTTAAATACAATGCTATTAAGTTATTCAATTCTCTACCTATTGACATTAGAAACACACAAACCAAAACTTTCTTTGAAAATAAAATCATTGATTGCCTCCAATAAAAATATACATTAGAAGTATTTCATAACATACTAAAAATTGTGCCTACTGTGTATATAGATGTATAAAATGCCTTTTGGTCAAACTGAAACTTTATTAATTAATTACTTAAAATTATTATCGCTTCGCCTTCATCTTCTACATTCATTCTTGAATTTGTTATGAAGCGATTTTAAAGTAGTTAGGTACTATTTCAATGTATTAGTCGTATATGTTGGCGGTACTGCTTAATTTTTTTGGGCGCGAGCGTGGCCGGCCTGTTTCGTGTCCGTTTCCGCACTCTGGTTTTGACAGCGGATTGTGCGGCCCGCTGTTAAAATGACAGTCACAGAATTTAAAATTGCAAATGTGCTAATATAATAAGAAGTTCGGAATTGACGACATTCGGGCGAAGAAAATGTCAAGTTATTAATTAAAAAGTATTTCTGCATTCATCCGCGTAATAAGCGAGATTTTTGGACTGGGATTTAAAACACGAGGACAGTGCCGGCCCGGCTCGTATGTTTAATATAATGTTCCGGATTAATCAAAATAATCGTTCTACTGAGTAGGCGTTACGCCCGCGAGTTTAGATAACTGCAGCAAGAGATTTCCCGTCGGAAATATATTTAAAAACGGATGCGCCGCAAACACGATACGGGGCTCACAATCATAACGGCTGGAAGTCCGGATGATCATCACGCACACAGAAGGTCTAAGGGTCCCTTCCCACCAGCTGGTAGTCACGGAGGACGCATTATCTTGATGTCGCGCAGGACAAGGCGTCAAAATCACCACGAGGAGGCGAGATGGGCCTCTTCAACTGCAGATTTACCGCCGTGGATGATTCATAGTTAGTTTAGAGTAGGGAAAGTGTACTAATGGTCCCGGGGTGAGTCCTACCTTTTTTAATTTGTAAAAATACTTATGAGCACAATAGAATATTCAAAATTATCTACCTACCTCTGGTTTTTATTTGTAGAGAAACCCTGATCAAAACCTTTACAGGAATGTCATATTAATTTATTTATTTTTATTTATTTATTTATTAAACGCCATAAAAGGCTTTTACAATAATGTGATACATAGATTATAAGTACACAGTGGTACATAAGCGAATATTAGTATTACATTTAAGAACACAACAATATGTATACAAAACGACATTGAATGTGATACAGCTGAAATTTTCTTAAGGCATAGAATGCTACAATAATAGAAAGTACTTCATTTAAACAGGATAAAATATACAGAAAAGGTGACTTGCCAACAGATATAATCTAGCTAAATATTATAACAGCGCAAATAGTAGTGAGTTTATTGTTACAATCAAATTTATCTTCACTTGGCTATGGCACTATGGCAAAGTAGCTTCAACAATTCAGGGCTGACAGAGACTTGACAATTAAAAGTAACATTTTTTATTAAAATAATACATCCGTTAGCCAACACTATAAGACATCTAAAGCAAGCAGTTTATATAGATGCTATACATATACATTTCACATATATACATTCTATATTCTATACGATGCTATACATATACATTTCACATATATGTATATATGTGGAATGTATATATGACTGTACATACACATTTCACACATATGTACATATGTGGAATGTATATATGACTATACATATACATTTCACATATATGTATATATGTGGAATGTATATGTATAAGAACACCATATATATTTTACACATAAAGAAGAACATGTCAGTATGATGCAGTACAAACAGACATTTAACATTTCACAAACATATCAGTTACATTCACAACCAAGTATTTTTGCCTTGATGCAAGACGGTGAGGTTTTGAAAATATCAAAAAGGTCTGTATACGTGTTGGCAGTGCGGTGAAAACGCGCCAACGGTGAATGATACAAATAGTTAGTGCTATGATTGTCACTGTGGAAAAGGTGGTGGAGTCGAGTTGATTTAACAGGGACACGAAAATTTATAACACTTAACATTTGAGGGCAGTCTATGAGATTGTTCAGTAATTTAAAAAGTATAAGAATGTCATTAATAGTTCGCCGGGTAGAAAGAAGTGGTAGATTTAGACCAGACATTAAAGTATTGTAGCAGATATCAATTACAGGCTGTTTCAATTTGAATTGAACGTATCGAAGAAATTTTCTTTGTACTTTCTCCAAGCGGTGTAAGTTACAGGTATAAATCGGAGACCATACAGGAGATGCATATTCTAGGTGCGATCTCACAAGAGAGCAGTAGAGTAATTTAATTGACTCAATGTTTTGAAAACTCCTTGTGTTACGCATTACAAAACCTAGAATTTGCATGGCCTTATTGGAAATTGTTTCACAGTGACGATCAAAGGTAAGTTTTCTGTCAAAAATAACACCAAGGTCTTTGATAAATGGTACTAATGCAATTTCATTATTGTTAATTGAATACGATACGGTTATTGGAGTCCGTGAACGGTAAAAATACATGTGGAAACACTTTTTTACGTTTAGGAATAATTTGTTTATTTCACACCAGCTAGCAAGTCTATCTATATTATGCTGAAGGATAAGTGCATCATTTAAACATTTTATAATCTTAAAAAGCTTTAGGTCATCTGCAAATAGAATGAATTTGACATTTTCGAAGCATAAAGATGGATCATTTATAAACAATACGAAGAGAAGTGGGCCCAGATGAGACCCTTGAGGAACTCCCGATGTTACTTTAAATTTATATGAGACTTTATTTTTTAATTTTACCATCAGTTCGCGGTTACAGAGGTAACTGTTCAACCATTTTAGGAATGATCCATGTATACCAAGGGCTTGCAGTTTCGCGAGAAGGATATTAATATTTACTTTATCAAAGGCTTTTGAAAAGTCAGTATATATTGAATCTACTTGTGCATGAGACGTGAAAGCTTCACAGATATAGTGTTCATACAATAGAAGATTGGTTGTAGTAGACCGACCGGTCACAAAACCATGCTGTTCTGGAGTAATAATATGCCTAAACTTAACAGCAATTTTATCTAAGACAATACTTTCAAACATTTTCGGGATGGTAGACAGTATGCAAATTGGTCTATAATTTAAAACACAATTTTTATCACCTGATTTAAATACAGGTGTCAAGTGATTAAGTTTCCGAGGATCAGGATATATTCCAGTTTGAAGTGACAGATTGAATATGTGTTGAAGTGGAGCTGCTATAAACTGAGCGCATTCCTTTATGAATACCGGTGGAATTTTGTCAGAACCTGACCCCTTATTATAATCTAGAGATCTGATCTTTGTATTAACATCATCCAAAGAAATGTGGCATGTTGATATGTCAGTTACATTGGTGTATTTAAATTCAGGTATAGTTACATTATCATTTTTCTGTTCATAAACACTTGAGAAATGATCAGCAAAGAGGTCAACTATTTCTTGATCACTGTCAGCATGTTTTCGCCCTAAATACATTGATCTAGGACAGCCGTTGTTGTCTTTAAGAGAATTCACATAATTCCAAAAATGTTTTGGATTTGACTTGATAGTCTGCTCTACATCTGTAATATAATCTGAATAGCATTTTTTAGATAGACTTTTACATTTATTTCGTAAAACAGAAAACAATTTATAGCACTCAGTGGAGTTATTGGATTTAAAGTTAATGTGGGCAATTTTTTTACATTGAATGAGTTTTTTTAGTTCAGTACTAACCCATTTTGGGTAACAGTCGTTACGTTTTACAATAGAAGTTGGTATGCAATTTTCAATAGTATCATAAAGGTTTGAGTTGAACACATTTGTTGCTTCTTCTACGTTTGCAGACATAAAAATGCGGGACCAATTGAGCGAAGAAAGATATAAGCGCACTTGATTATAATCGGCTTTCTCGTAGTTTAGTTCGTGAACGGGAGGTTGGGGAGTGAGGAGTTCATTGGGTGCCAAATAAATGATCGCTTGTAAAGGGGGATGATAAGAGTCAATGGATACTATTGGTTCACGCGATTCGCTGACATTACTATTTTTTATGTTTGATATGACAAGGTCAAGAATTCTTTCATTTATATTTTTAACATGATTTAATTGTTTAAGGTTGAGAAAGTTGATGATATCAATGATTAATTGGGCTTTAGCAGAAATGGGATTTGAAGACTCAGTGGGTTGTACCCAGTTTACATTTGGGAGATTGAAATCCCCAAAAATTATTAATTTTGCATCAGGATATTTCAATTTCAAAGATTCAATTTCATCACAATGTTTACAATACACATCAGCACTAACTTGGGGGGGGATATACACACACACAATAATTATTTTTGTTGCTTTGAGTTTCACTAATGTAGCTATTTGTTCAATGTTTTTATTTTTTAGTTTTAATAGTTTTGAATGGAACATCTTTCTGATCGATATTAAAACCCCGCCGCCAATAATATTTTCACGATCCAGCCGGTAAACATCGTAGTTGGTGAAGCCTAATTCAGGGGAAGATATTTTTTCATGAAGCCAGGTTTCTGTTAGGCAGTACACATCGTTATTTATCGTTGGAATATTACACCTCAGGGTGTTGAGCTTGGTGCGCAAACCTCTAACATTTTGGTAGTAAAATGTTAGTTTCGTGGGGAGTTTTTTGTATTTACAATAACAGGTTTATTGTTCTTATATTTGATTGTGAGACCTATTTCACCGTCTTGGGTTCTTTGGTCTAGGGTTAATCGTAAATTGGCGAGATAGTTTCTTTGGGCTGGAGTTTGGTCGGAATAAATTTTAATGCCAGGGTACTCTGTTATGCTATTTTTTTTCTCAAAATATCTATGGCTTGGGTGGGATTGTCAAGCATCACTTTTAGAGGTCTGGGTTTGTCCGTTTTTTTTATCCCCAGACGAAAGGTTGTGGTGTTGGCTTTACTGATGGTTGGGTTTATGGCCATTAGTGTATTTGATATTCTTGTGGTGTCATCGGTAATTTTGTCAATTTGAGAGCAGGCCAAGCTTTCAGGAAAGTTGAAAATGATAATGTTTTTTGAACGTTTTTTCCTCTCCTCGAGCTCGTCAGCAGCTTCGCACATTGTTAAATTTGGTAAATATGATGATTCATGTTGTGAGGTTGATTCTATCAATTTTGAGGAGACCATGTGTTGATATGACTTAACCTGTCCCTCGAGGATTTCAACTTTGACACCAACATCCAGCATGGTGCCAGAGAGTCATTAATCAATTGCCCATGCTCTGAGACGGGGTATTCGTGCTCTCCGCATTTTAACATACTCTGATTTAGTCAGAGTTTGGCGTCCAAGACTCCCCTGGACGGGAGTCAAAGTTGATTTGCGGGGTCCACAAATCTGTCACAAAGTGACTCATAATTCTAGTTAACAATTTGGCGCTCCAAACGCGGTATGGTTTCGAGTTATGGCATTCCTGTAGACGTTTTCTTCGCCCTGATATGTAGTGTGTGTAAAAAAAATATTATTCATCTGTTCAGTGGGGGTGTTAATTTCGTTTGTTGATAATAAACGGTCGCTGTCATAACCTTTAAGTGCAGTCACGGTGATTTGAAATGTCAACAAATCACTTTACTCCAAGTCACCGGTCTTGTAGCCGGCGTGACGTTGGTTAGGTATTATGCGATATAATATTGTGGGTTATTAATATCTGCTACCTGTCAATTCGTGTTGATGTTTTTCATACGTCAATCTGACATTTCTAGTACCTATTTCGGGTACATCGTACGCTAAATAAGACTGACGTGTATGCATGTTGTTTATCTCGCACATTAATAAATGCATGCATTTTTATTATGGATTGTGACAGCCTCAAGTTGTGATTATTTATTTAAACTAATTACGTACGTCGGGATCTTACGATCTCGAATTTTATTAGCACTATAAATACATGTACTCGCAAGAATTGTTTTCATCTTTATTTGTATGGTTTTGAAGTACCGTTTCATTAACATATAGATGACGTAAGAAGGCTGGACTCTAGAATAACGATAAAATCTTGCAATTTTAATGAAAAATTTTGGAATTATTGCAATTAAATTTATTTCTTATTTCAGGGTTGTCAAATATTTTTTTTAAATAAAAATAAATTATTTTTTTTTTATTATTCCAGGGTTGTCAAATATTTTTTTTTTAAATAAAAATAAATTATTATTTTTTTTTTTATTAATCCAGGGTTGTCAAAATTTTTTTAAAATAAAAATAAATTATTTTTTTTATTATTTCAGGGTTGTCAAATAAAATATTTTTTTTTTAAATTAAATTATTATTTACTTTTAAAAACAGGGTTGTCAAGTATAAAATATTTCCAATTTAAAAAAAAAAAAAAAAATTAATAAAATTAATCTTTGTGTCAAACATACTTCAAATCCTCCATTATGTCTACCACAATTCCGAACGTTAATGTTGTTTCCAAGGAGGAGCTGGTTAAAGAATTGACTGCTCGTTCTATTGAACCGGAAAGCACCGTCCAGGCACTACGTACGCAAGCGCGCGCCTACAATAAAACAATAAAAGAAACATTATCCGCGGTTACAGAGGATAGTGATTCGGATATGGAATCGGAAAATGAAATAAAGGAGAAGGTTACAGTAATCAAGAAAACCAAAATCATTTATAAAGAAATATCGTCGCGGGGACTCACAAATTGGGATATAAAATTCGATGGAAAAAGTTGCGTTAGGGATTTTTTGTAATTAGTCAACGAGCGTTGCAGAACACGTAACATCTCGCACAAGGATTTAGTTAATTCTTTTAGCGAAATTCTAGATGGTTTGGCTTTACTCTGGTATAGGTCAATTTATAGCCCAGACTTGGAGTGGGAGGACCTCTCCAGTCTATTAATAAAGCAATTTGAAGGACAGGATAAACAGCTAGATATTGAAAATGAAATTTTCAACTATAAGCAACCTAGGGGTATGTCGGTTTTCGAATTCACCTTGAGATTAAAAGCTCTCAATAATAAATTAGACTGCAAAATTCCGGAAAATAAGTTATTGCGAGTTGCCATGAAAGGACTAACGCCTATGTATGCAAATTTATTATCATCTAGGGATTTTAATTCTTTTGAAGAACTAACGAGGTGCGCTGCTAAACTCGAATCATTCACGGAGGCTTCGTCGTCTTCGGCAACGTCGAAGGTTGTAGAACCACAAAAAAAGACAAGTGACTTTAAGAAGTTTACTTCGTTCGCCAACCAACATTATAAACCTTTTCATAGTCAAAACAGTTACGGGTCACCAAGTAAGAATGATAACCCTACTAGGTATTCTAGACCTACAAATAATAATAATAATTATACTCCTGTTGCATCAGGTTCTTCAAAACAACAACTTAATACAAGTTTTTGTACCTTTTGTAAGTCCAGGGGTCATTTAATCGCGAATTGCTGGAAAAAAAATGGCGATAATAAAAAATCACATGTTGGGAGTATTAATAATGAGAAGCACAATAAGAATCCAAAAAACTAGTACAGAGTCAATCTTACCGCGCCCCTTCTTGTGCACAAAGAAAAAGGGAGTGGAAGCGTTGGCTCCGCCTAGTTCAACAATTCCTTTCTAACCCGTCTTCTCCGACAGTGGACGCACTGCCGCAGGAGAAGGTTAATTTTGAGGATGAGCGTCCTTATGCAAATATTTATGTCTTAAATAATAATTATAAAGCACTGCTGGACAGTGGTGCTTCCATGTCTTGTTTAGGGGGTGATAGTTATAAGATATTTTTAGATTTAGGGGTAGATTTAGTTAAGGTAGATTTTAAGGTTACTACAGCAGACGGTACCTGTCAACCTGTTTTAGGTTTCTTAACTTTGCCGGTGACGTACAATTCAATCACGAAAGAGATTATTTTTTACGTCATTCCATCGTTGACTCCTAATTTCATTTTAGGCGTTAACTTCTGGAGATAGTTTCGGATCGCGCCGGAACTATTCTCAGAGGTTCTTAGACCTCAAAAAAAGGGACAAGTCAATGATGTACGAGCAATTCGGCCTGCCTCATCTCTCACAGCATCGGAAAATAAAGCTCTTACAGACGTTATTAAAAAATTTGAATCAATCTCTTATGAAAACAAAGGGCTAGGGTTGACTCATCTAGTCCAACATACGATTCATACAACAGGCCCGCCAATTAAACAACGGTACTACCCACTGTCTCCGGCAAGACAACGTCAACTTGATGCCGAGGTAGACGAGATGCTTAAGTTAGGGGTAATACGCCCGTCTCGTTCTCCATGGTCGAGTCCGGTATTGATAGTTACAAAAAAGGACGGTTCAGGTCGTCTTTGCTTAGATTCTCGCAAAATTAATAACGTCACGATTCGCGACGCGTACCCTCTGCCATATATAGCGCGGATCCTAGACAAGCTAGGTGGAGCCAGATACGTCTCTTCTATAGACCTCTCAAAGGCCTTTTGGCAGATTGCCTTAGACAAGGAATCTTGCGAGAAAACAGCTTTCGTCGTCCCTGGCCGGGGTTTGTTTGAGTTCACCCGTATGCCTTTCGGACTGAAAAATGCACCTAGTGAGTTGAAAAGATTGGCAGATTTCCTTTTTGGTCCAGAATTCGACGATAATGCTTTTTGTTATTTAGATGATTTGATCTTGATATCCGAAGACTTGGAATCACATCTTAATCTGTTAAATCGTGTATTTGAACGTTTGCGAGACGCAGATCTAACTATAAACTTAAAAAAATCCGAGTTTTGCAAATCTGAACTTAAATATTTAGGGTATTTAGTAGATTCGCAGGGTCTCCGCACGGATCCAATAAAGATAGAAAGCATCAAAAGTTTCCCAGTCCCGAAAAATGCAAAACAAATCCGGGCATTCATTGGTCTATGCGATTACTTTAGGAGATTCATTAAAGGATTTTCGGGAATAGCTGCCCCTCTTACTAAACTCACAGGCTCTAAAAATGGTATCAGCAATTTCAAGTGGTCCCAGGAAGCTGAAACTGCTTTTAATGATTTAAAACGCGCGTTAACTACGGCTCCAGTTTTATGCTGCCCGGATTTCACCAAACCTTTCTCTATCCACTGCGATGCGAGCTCTGCAGGAATCGGTGGGGTTTTGATCCAAACCGTAGACGGTGCGGAACACCCGATTGCATATTACTCGAGATGCCTCAATAATCACGAACGTAACTATGGTGTCACTGAAAGGGAACTCCTAGCGGTATTGGATTCCGTAACTCATTTTAGGCCTTACATTGAAGGGGCACACTTTACGGTAGTAACAGACCATTCTAGTCTAAAATGGCTGGGGTCCCTATCGAACCCAAGTGGTCGCCTAGCGCGTTGGAGTACTCGACTGTCTCAATTTACTTTCGACGTCGTTCATCGTAAAGGTACACAACATACTGTACCAGATGTCCTTTCTCGTAAGGATCTTGCATTAATATCAGGAATAGACTATAGTTCTACGTCAGACAAATGGTTCCTAAATGTATTTCAAGGGTGCCAAATTTCTCCTCAAAGATTTTTGAATTTCCAAATTAAAGACAACGAGTTGTATCGTCATTCGAAAGCCCGTTTGGACTTATGTGAGGACACCGCATGGAAAAGGGTCATTCCTCAAGAGGATAGGAAAAAAATATTATTTCTGACTCCCATGACTCCGTTCAAGCCTGTCACCCAGGAGTCTTCAAAACCTATAAAAAGCTACAACTTAGGTATTATTGGCCTAGCATGTACAAAGACGTCAAAAATTATATTAGTCAATGTACTGTTTGTAAGGCGCATAAGATCAGCACGGCACCACCGAACGGTATGTCTACAAACCCTAAGAAGGTAAACAGGCCTATGCAAATGCTTTCCTTAGACTTAGTGGGTCCGTTGCCTCGTAGCTACTCCGGACATACAGTTATTTTGTCTTGTGTAGATGTTTTCTCAAAGTTCACATGGTTATTCCCGCTGCGCAAAGGCACCGCGGGTAGCATTGTAAAAAACTTAGAGGAAAACATTTTCCTGGTACATGGTGTACCGAGGACCATTGTTTGTGATAATGGTCCTCAATTTATTTCGAAAGAGTTCAAAGAACTCCTTAAAAATTACAATATTCCTTTACCGTTTTACAACTCTCTTTATACCCCACAAAATAATGTGGTTGAGAGATACAATCAGACATTAGGTACTGCCTTATCAATTCTTGTCAAATCAGACCATCGTAACTGGTCAAAAATTTTGCCACAAGTTCAGTCCGCTATGAATAACACCGTCAATTGCGCGACAAACTTTACTCCGTATTTTCTAATGCACGGCCGTGAGCAGATTCTCGATGGAGATTTGCACCGTAACCCTATTTATGAGGGGGATAGCAACGCTCAAAGGGAAGCTTCGCCTACCACATATGCGCAAAAGTTACAAGGTTTGGCAGACGTCTATGAGCAAGTCTCAGTTGCTCTAATTAAGGCGTACAAAAAGGGGGCTAACCATTACAATTTGCGTAGGAAAAACGTCACTTATCACGTAGGTGATATAGTGTGGAGACGAAACTTCGTACAATCAAATGCGTTGAATTATTTCTCAAAAAAATTATCCCCACGCTTCGTGCAGAATGTCGTGGTAGAGAAAAAATCAGACCTCGTTTATACTTTAGCAGACTTGAATGGCATAGTGTCCGGCGACTTCCACGTAAAGGATATCGTAAAACTGGACAACATACCTATGTAGTCCCTACGCTTCAGTACCTCGGAAAGTCTGGCCATCTTTTTCGGGGACTGTTGGGTTTTAATGAATTTTATATTATTCATATTTTTTTACCTTTTTTTTTCAATGCATGGTATTTCATCCGGCCTGATCAACCGAGATGGTGATTCCATGCGTTCTGACAGTCATTAGTCCTGTCTTAGATTCATCTTTAAGAAAATGGGTTATTTACTTGGCGGGGGTGTTTTGTTTTTTTTTTGTAAGATTGTTGAGGGTGGTGGGTTGTTTAATTACAATAACAACCTCAACTCTGGTGGCAATGCTCGAGTTGAGAATATATTTAAAAATACATATGTGCAAATATAAGTATAAATTATACATAGTATTAACGCTAAAACAGACGTAAGTTTGGACGTCGGCTGAACAGATGAATAAGCTAGGATTATTAGTTATAAGTTTTGTATCCTGAAATACACGGACATGTCCGCACTCTATCTCTGTGTGTTTCAGGCATACCTTTTTTAGGTTATGTTCATGTTTTTTATTATGTATCATTGTTTGTTTTGGATTAATTGGAGAGCACAGAGATGCAAGGATTGTATCTCTTTGTTTTCTAAGTGAATTATAAATGAAGAATTACTGTTATATTCACCTTATCCATAAGATTTAAGAGATCTTATAATGTGGGACGATGTGGTATCACATATCTTTCCACATTTTAAGCCAACATTGGAATTAAGTTTATTTTTGTTTGTATAAGATTTTTTTTTTTTTTTTTCTTTTTTTATATTAACTCCACACAGGAGGCCCTGAAGAAAATAATTTCCCTCAGGGCCTATGTCATCTTTGGGGATGCTGTGTGGAGGGTCTTTTTGTGGAGAGGAAGGAGTGAACATGGGTCTTGAAGAGTCCCATGTTGTAGGAGGGAGGAAACACAGAGGCCGGCAGTTCATTCCACAGCCGAGCTGTTGAACTTAAGAACGAATCGTAGAAGCGACCCGTTCTCATGTGACAAATGTCAACCGTGTACAAATGTTGGGCGCGCGTTTGGCGTGTATCCCGACTACGCACCGGTGCCAAAGGGATCAATGACGCTAGTTCCTCAGAGCATCTTCCATTGTAATACCGATAGAACAAGGACAGCATACCTACCTGACGCCTGTGCTCTAAAGATTGCAGTCCGTTTGTTAAGATTGGGGAATCTATCAAACGGACCGCCCGTTTTTGCACAGAGTCAAGGGTTTTTTTCAGGTATTTAGGGGCTCCGGACCAGAGATGGCTGCCAAATTCGACAGTAGGGCGCACTTGCGATTTGTACAGGGTCAGCAGTTGTGTACTATTAAAGTATCTGCGGGCCCTGTACAGTACGCCCAGCTTCTGAGAGGCCAGCTTTACTCTGGCTTCGATGGAGCCCCCATACCTGAGCTGGTCACTTATAGTTACACCAAGCATATCAATGGAAGGCCTGTTCGGAAGATTGCTTCCGTTGAAGGAGACTAGGTTATCATTTAGATCCCTTTTAGACGTAATCAGACAGGATTGGGTCTTTGAAACATTAAATTCGACGAGATTATTTTTACCCCAAGAGGAAATACTCTCGAGATAACCGTCCATTCTCTGCTTCAAAGCCCTCCGAGCCGTTGGAGTTTGTGTGCCCTTTGGGGGCTTGTCAAACAAAAAGCTATCATGAACTGTACTGTCATCCGCGTAACAATGAATCGGTGCACATGTCAAAAGGTCATTGATGTGCAACAAAAACAAAGTCGGAGACAGAACCGATCCCTGTGGGACGCCAGCATTTATAGAGTGTGAGGATGAGGTGAAACCGTCAGCAACAGCCTGAATCGACCTATCCCTTAAAAAATCAGCAATCCACGTACACAGGGATGCGGGAAGTCCGTAAGAAGGCAATTTGTTGACAAGTCCTCGGTGCCAGACCCGGTCAAAGGCCTTGGATATGTCTAGTGCGACCGTTTGGGTCTCACCGTGACGTTCCAGGCACCGCCCCCAAACATGCGACACATACGCGAGAAGATCACCGCACGAGCGGTTCCGCCGGAATCCGTATTGACGGTCGTTGATAATTTTGTTCTTCTCGAGGTATGTGAGCAGTTTGTCGTTGATCACACGTTCCATCACTTTGGACAGAACTGATGTGATCGCTATGGGGCGGTAGTTGGCCGGGTTGGAGCGGTCACCTTTCTTGGGAATAGGGTGAATGACCGCTTTTTTCCAACCAGAGGGCACAGTGCCACACTTCAGGGACATTTTGAAGAGCTTTGTCAAAACTGGAACTATTTCCGCAGCACACCTCTGCAATACCAGGGCAGGTATTCCATCAGGTCCACTAGCTTTGTTAACATCGAGCCCCCGTATAACGTGGAGTACATCCCGATGCCGGATCCTCAGCTTTTTCATATAGAAGCCGCAGTGAGGAACTGACGGCGGAACAGCACCTCCGTCATCGAGGGTCGAGTTTTCCGCAAACATTTTCCCTAATAAGTTAGCCTTTTCGGTGGCGGTGTTTGCTAGTGAGCCGTCAGGTCTGGTAAGAGGTGGCAAACTGGGTTTGCAAAAATTCCGACCTATTGAGCCTGCAAGGGACCAGAATGCTCTGCTGCCATGCGGGCAGGCAGCCAGCTTTTTGCTGATCTGCAGGTCGTGTTCGAATTTTGACCTATTAATGATTCTCTTGCATTCCTTTGCCGATTTGTTGTATGCTGATCTGCTTTCGGGCGTTCGAGATGTGTTGTAGGCTCGGTAAGCCGCGTTTTTTCGTCGAACTGCTTCGGAGCATTGTCGACTGAACCACGGCTTTGAGCCCACACCAGTTTCTTTAGTAGTCGATTGTATGAAGCCATCCATCGCCGATTTGATGACTTCACCAATCTCCTGGGCACATCTTGAAGGGTCCGAAGTCCGAAAACAAACAGATGACCACGGAAAAGCGTTGAAATGGGCCCGCATACCGAACCAATCTGCTGACCTATAGTGCCACACTTTTCTCCTCAGCCTCTCATTGGTTGGTCTGAGGCTAACGGGGATTGATGTCGTCACTAGGCAGTGGTCAGATGATCCCAGAGGCGCTGTGACGTCAATCTTATAACCGTGTGGCACAGTAGTTAAAAATAGGTCTAACAGATTGGAACGGTGAGTCTGGACATCAGGAACCCTTGTAGGCTCCTGAACCAGTTGCTCTAATCCGTAGCAAATGGCAAAGGATTCCGCCTGTCGGCCAGCCGAGTCCGTTGGGCCTGAGAACTTCAACCATGGTTCGTTATGAACATTGAAGTCCCCCAGAACAATAAACTCGGCCGAAGGGTAGCGGGGCAAGAGATCATCAATAGTTTCTCTCAAATGTTTGAAGAGCTCGGAAGTGTCTGATTCGCTGTGGTTCGGTGAGCGGTATAGACATGCGTAGAATCTTGCCGTACTGGCAAGATTGACGCGCACCCACATTACGTCGAATCTGGAGTTTTCCAGACTCAATAATCGTACACAGTTGACGTCAGCTCGACTATAGAGGCAGACTCCTCCTTTGAGTCGGAACTTGCTTGCAAGGGTAAAGCCCGGGCAGTCCAGATAGGAGGAGTCTGGCGGCTCGGCTATCTGAGTTTCGGATAGGAAACTATTGAGTTTTGGATGTATACTGTTATTATTGTCCTGAGAGACTTATAACATTGTTACTATATACTCCGTGGTTGAACAACGGTTTACAGTGAAAACCATAAAGTTGTTATTTACTTACTGCTTACGCCTTCTATAGAGTTGGACGTATACCTATATGACTGCACTAAATTATAGCTGCACATCTCATTAACAAAGCGCACCTTCTAAAAAGTTGGTTGTTTACTCTAAAATTGGCACCATCCGATGCGATGGTTGTATACTATTAAAACTACTTAAATTAAACTAACATGGTATCATTGTTGTTTAGTTAAGTATTGCACACCCAAGGACCAGAATAGGAGGTTAGTTAGGAATATTCTTCCAAAAGAAGATTAGTATTTTATCCTAAAGGATGTAGAGTCAGTGAAGTGTAGATGGTGAACCCATCAATTATTTTCGGCCTACGAGAGGCTATTTAAATTCAGTGAGTTTTTTTCGGAACAGTGATGCCTAGTGCATAGAGTTTAACATGTCGTATTTGGAGGAGTGATTTAATCATAAAATGTATGTTTTAATTTTAAGATTTATCTTTTAAGTAAGTTTAAGTGTTTTGTTCCAGATGACACGTCAA
Source organism: Hesperophylax magnus (assembly GCA_026573805.1). Classification (NCBI taxonomy): domain Eukaryota; kingdom Metazoa; phylum Arthropoda; class Insecta; order Trichoptera; family Limnephilidae; genus Hesperophylax; species Hesperophylax magnus. The sequence continues at coordinate 170,513 of JAIUSX010000180.1, read as the reverse complement.
TGGCAGTGTTCGGTAAGAGACAATATTACAGTCACCCAGTTTTTCTGTGGAAAGGGTGCTTGCTGTCCATTCACGTATCATCTTACAAGAAGTTGTTTTTTAAGATAAATGGGTTTTCTAGTTTTAAGGTTGAGAATGGTTGCATTGCGAGCCTACTGTCCGGCCCTACACGTTGGATAGGCGCGATTGGGGTTGCGATGCACTCATTCGTCATAAGAGTATTGTATAAGGATTACTATTTTTTTCTTTACCTCTGATAATTGCATTATGTGTTTCACATCTACTGTTTATTTTATTTGTGATTTTGTTACTAGATACTCCTCGGGACCAACCTAGCCAGTTCAGCGCATGTTAAAGTTTTTGATTTCAAGTTTTTGTTTTGTTTGAGGGCAAACATTTTTCTGGGAAGGGGGGTATTGTTATGAAGCGATTTTAAAGTAGTTAGGTACTATTTCAATGTATTAGTCGTATATGTTGGCGGTACTGCTTAATTTTTTTGGGCGCGAGCGTGGCCGGCCTGTTTCGTGTCCGTTTCCGCACTCTGGTTTTGACAGCGGATTGTGCGGCCCGCTGTTAAAACGACAGTCACAGAATTTAAAATTGCAAATGTGCTAATATAATAAGAAGTTCGGAATTGACGACATTCGGGCGAAGAAAATGTCAAGTTATTAATTAAAAAGTATTTCTGCATTCATCCGCGTAATAAGCGAGATTTTTGGACTGGGATTTAAAACACGAGGACAGTGCCGGCCCGGCTCGTATGTTTAATATAATGTTCCGGATTAATCAAAAGAATCGTTCTACTGAGTAGGCGTTACGCCCGCGAGTTTAGATAACTGCAGCAAGAGATTTCCCGTCGGAAATATATTTAAAAACGGATGCGCCGCAAACACGATACGGGGCTCACAATCATAACGGCTGGAAGTCCGGATGATCATCACGCACACAGAAGGTCTAAGGGTCCCTTCCCACCAGCTGGTAGTCAAGGAGGACGCATTATCTTGATGTCGCGCAGGACAAGGCGTCAAAATCACCACGAGGAGGCGAGATGGGCCTCTTCAACTGCAGATTTACCGCCGTGGATGATTCATAGTTAGTTTAGAGTAGGGAAAGTGTACTAATGGTCCCGGGGTGAGTCCTACCTTTTTTAATTTGTAAAAATACTTATGAGCACAATAGAATATTCAAAATTATCTACCTACCTCTGGTTTTTATTTGTAGAGAAACCCTGATCAAAACCTTTACAGGAATGTCATATTAATCAATTGCCCATGCTCTGAGACGGGGTATTCGTGCTCTCCGCATTTTAACATACTCTGATTTAGTCAGAGTTTGGCGTCCAAGACTCCCCTGGACGGGAGTCAAAGTTGATTTGCGGGGTCCACAAATCTGTCACAAAGTGACTCATAATTCTAGTTAACAAATTGTATAATTTAAAAAAAAAAACTAAAAAATACTGATTTTATTTTATCTGACATTTTCACAATATTGTATAAACTAAAACCTAGTTAAACAACCACTTTGTAAATTGCCATCTCAACGCAGTCGTTAGGGGAGAGTATGGTATATCGTACCGGTCGGTAAATCGTACCACCTCGATATTTTTGCTACGGGTCACTATTTTTTAATACTGATAATATTCTGCCAACCGTTAGAAGCGTCATAGTTGTCTCACCATTTTTATTTAGTGTTGGATCATGCGTGCGCTGACAGTAGAGTATTTTTGTTTTTTCACAATTTTCATCTAATTTATTCGGCTCCTGCGGAAGGTTATTTCCTGTTCAAAGGTAGGTATGTTAGTTCTTTCTCAAATTAAGTTCACTTAGCATGTTTGTATTCTGCAAATTACGATTGCGAAATAATATTGTCAGCTGTCTTTTACATGTTTTGTTGTCATTTTTTCATAAAAACTCAGAGTTTGTTAAATCGTACCACAAGTGGTTTGGTAAATCGTACCTGTACGATTTACCGTAATTTGTTAGTTGTTTTTTAAGTAAATTATTTTCTAGTTTTAAGTTAAAGAGTTCAGTACAACAAACACTAGAGATCCCGTCAGAGCCTTTGTTGCGACCACCACCACCAGTGACCTCGTCAGTCTACCTTTTCACCACCAGATGCAGCTCATAAAGTTGAATTGGGGCAAACGAATTCAAACACGTCGACATCTTTTCAACTATCAATTCTTGAGATTTCTCCAATACCAAAGAACCAAGGAAAAAGAACACGCGCACGGCACAAAAGGCTGCTGAAATAACAGCAGGTCCGTATAAAAAAGGACGAGAAGTTGCTGTTGGTAGACGCTTAGCTGTCAAAATGCCCAAATTAAAAATTGAAAAAAAGAAAAAAAAGATTATTAAAACTGATAAAAAGCCCATTAAGGGTAAGAAGTGTGCTTGACGAAAGAAGGCCAATTGCAGAAGTAGTGATAGTGAAGATGCTGACAGTATTGTCGTTTTGAATGATTCGGATACGGATATTGATGATGACGATAAAGAAAACGTATGCCACCAATGCTTTGGAAATTATTTTGAAAAGGCAGGACCCAAAGAAGACTGGATCCAGTGCGGTAGTTGCCATAAATGGATGCATGAAGCTTGCACCAGTAACCCAGACATTCGCGACACATTCATGCCTAAAAAATGTCCATGTTTTCTTCGATGTAAATTGGAATAATGGTCTAGGTACGATTTACTATACCGGTGGTACGATTAACCGTACCGGTTCGTTAAATCGTACCGAAAACCATTTTTTATAAAACGTTTAATTTGAAAACATTCCAGATGCCTGTAAAATATGATTTAAATAAACATCGTACCCAATAAAATAAGTATTTATTTGAACCTAAATCCAATTTTCTAACCCATTTTAATAATACAGTATTGAGAGTTAAGTGCGAAGTGGTACGATATACCATACTCTCCCCTACACACCTAGTAAAATGGGAAATATGTCACTATTGTAACTAAATGTAATATTAAAATAAAATAAAATAAATAAATTTAAACACGTTCACTTCCTTTTTTTTTGTTTTTCTCGAGGGCGCAGTGGGGAGAAGGATCCGCGCCGCCTGCTTCTGGAACTTTCTGCATTCAAATTCCAGTTGGACGGAAGCAGACTGGCCCTTACTGCCTTTTGGGCCCTGGCGCGATCTCCTCTCACCATTAGTAAAACTGGATCACTGTAAAAAATATATGATAACACAGATCCACAGTGAAATAGCGACTTTAAAAATATTAAAAAATACTAACACTCCACAGTCCACTGTATATTTTATATTCAGAATACTTAATGTAAATACTTATATTTTCTAAGATACTACATACAAATATATATTTATATTGTATGTAGTATTGCTTATTATTTATATTTATATATATATATTGTCCTCTTCCCGTAGTATGTTGATCCAGTAAGAAGTTGTTAGACTATGTTGATCCACCTTTAACACCATATAACTTGGCTATTGTGGAATACATCTGAATGAATTGACAACAGTGGTACAATAATTATCAATGTTGCCAGTTTGCCAGAAAAACCATTTGATATACGGTTCATAAAATTTTCTAAATTTGTATGGAAATCGGATGCATAATTTATGTTGATCTACCTAAATTGGCATACTTATGTTGATCTCATATATATTGATCTATTCCCGTAGTATGTTGATCCAGGTAAGAAGTTATTGGACAAAGTTGATCTGTGTCCCTATATATGGTTTTACTAAATGAACCAATCAAGAGCAATCGGTGGACTGTTCATCACAAGGTTTTATCTGATTCCGTAATCTTTTGTGATATTGAACTCAAAGTATTAGTCTCTAGAGTCGGATATCGCATGAAATGACTGTGAGATGGTACCGTTTCAAATCAAAATGACGTGTTCATTCGACTGTTTGTTGCTTGAATTGTTTATAAGAAATGTATGCGTATTTAGATTGAAACGAAACTTTCGCAAAAATCAAATCCATTAAAAAAATACCTACTGCGTGGCGGGCCGGATCGAAAGAGACTGGTTGAGGGATACCTTTTGACCATCAAAATCCAAAATGGCGGCAAAAGGCATAATGTTATATGGGAAATATTGAACTTGCATCTATTACCATCTCTCCTGATTACGCTTCGTGACTTAGTAGGGGTGGCCGGGTTCTTGGTTATAATGGGTAATTAATGGATGATTGGACGAGGTTGGAGCTAAGAAAAAACTGTCCAAAGAAGCGAAGCTAGCAGTCCACAATGGAGTGCTGGTACCTACCCTAATATATGGAAGTGAGGCATGGAACTGGCAGAAGAAGGCTGAAAGTAGACTGAATACTGTAGAAATGAGATCCCTGAGGCATATGTACGGTAAAATCATGTATGACGAAATGTGCGTATGCTGTGTCTATTCTACAGATATTTTATTAGAGCCTGTTAAAAGGAGCTAGCAGCATTGATCCCCAGTGCACCGTGCACGTGCTTGATACTCGACAACTCGACGGACACGAGCGGAATACACGTTCACAGTTAAGTTTATGTTATCTATACATATATGAACGGGTCGTTTCTCCGACTCGTTTTATCGTAAGTCGGCTCGTATGTGGAACGAGCTATCGGCATCTGTTTTTCTTCCTCAATATAATCCGGGCCTCTTTAAGACCCGCATTAATAAATTCATTCCTACAGACCCTATCTTAATCCGCCCCATAACGCTGCCCAACTGGGTGGAGACATAGTTTCTGTATTTAACGTATAAAGACAAGGGCACTCTTGTGAGAGGTGTCACATAAAAAAGTCATACCTCCGAATTTGAATATAGAGACATACAAAATGATCTATATTATAAGCAATGAATCCACCCATCTTTTATCGATTATCACATTATTTTAGAATTTAAAAAAACTCGTAAGCTTAATAATCGCAGAACTCAACTCAACTTCAAATATTAATATTCTGTATAAACGATTGTTACATCTTACCGGAGATGACCAGATAAATCATCAAAATGATAATTCATCACATCTTTAAAAAGTTATGTAAAGTCATGGAAAGTGATGAAACAAAAACATTATTAACTGGGTTAAGTAGGTTAGGTTCGGTTAGGTTTAAATTTTTTATTCATCGTTTCTAATGACTTTACATCACTTTTTAAAGGTGTGTTGAATTGTCACTGTGTTGAGTTATCATGGAACCCTTACCGGAAATGTTTATATTTTAAAGTTCTCTAAATAAAATGAAATGCTCTTAAAAGAAACATCTCATATTTAATATTATACAACAATATGACCGGAAGTCGGCATCTTTCTTTGAAATAAATAAATCATAAACTAAAAAACAGCTACAAGGTGGTTACAAATGCAATTATATTTAATCAATTTGTTCGATTATATTTTATATGAAGTTTTTTTTGCAGTGGTCCAAATGAATTCTATATGTGGCCAATTGAACCAATTCAACCAAAGTTGTCCAATTTTAATAACTTCGACGAGGAAAAGAAGTTTTTTATTTAGTTGAATAATAATTTTTCTAAATTTCAATTATGTTTAACGTAATACACTATCTGGCATCAAGAAAATCAGTCTAGTCACGAACCGTAACTATTTAGTGTAATAAAATAAAAAAATAAAATTATGTTTATATCATAGTTTGCTTTAATCTCAATAAAAAAGAAGGAAAAAAGTTTTTTTTTATGAATGAGATAAAACTTTCCCCCAAACAACGTGTATATTTAACTAACTAACTAATTAACGATCACGCCGTTTCCCCGCAGGGGTAGACAGAGAGGACGGACCGCCAAACAACTCGGTCTTGGCACACACTTCTTGCCTCATTCACATTCATACATCGTCTCATAATACTCTTCTATTATTCTGACTCTTGACATGACCCGACTCGAGTATCTGATTCACTTGATCGTGCCATGTCTTCCTCGGGCTTCCCCGACTTCTGCTACCATTCACATTTGCATCATATATCCTCTTTACACACTCCTATCTTCGCTCATTCGCTCTACATGCCCAAACCATCTAAGCGTCCCTTTCTTAATCTTACTCATTACGCTTACATCAGCCTTGCACTCTTTGCGGATCTCCACATTCCTCACACGATCAAACATGGTTTAACCACACATACACCTCAGGGATCTCATTTATGAATTAAAATTAAAATAGCAACTTCACATTAGGAACGAGAGGACAACGAACAAATAAGTACATTGACTAAGTGTTACGGACGGACATGCACTTGAGCAAGACTTGGGAGCTGTATTCACAGAAACTTTAAAAAAAAAACTGACGTTTAGTTGTAGTACTGGGTCAATTGTACTGGTATCCCCCGAAAACATAAAAAACATAAACAATATAAACTAATTTTTGAAAAGAAAGACAAACATTCCCGGGTTAAGAATAACCTGGCAATATTTGAAAATCTCCTACTACCACCACAGTCAGCTGAAAATGTTGCTTGTGTTGTGATGGGGGACTTAGCCAGCCCAGGAATTGAACACACTATGCCTGGGTGGGACCCAAACGCGATGTCAACTCGGCCACCGACCGGTCTAAAATATGGCAGAAATCGCTCCAGTGGATAAATAATAAAATGTAGTTTATAGGCACTTTATAAAAAAAAATCGTCTAAAGAAACAGAAAAATTTTTAAAACAGTAATAAATAAAATATATTCTGGAATCGTTAATAAGTCGTTATGAAATATTTAGCCGTGTTAAGTAATCAATAGTATCGCGGTGGCAAAACGTGGAATTCCATAGCCGTTTTTAATTTATTAAAAATATTTATGATATCAAAGACAAAACAATTAAATGTATTCTAATCAGGGTGTCGTTATATCCCGGCCGGCGGCTAGAGACTTAGAGTATTATTACTTTAAGGCCTGAGTCCGCAGGTGCATTATCTTAACAACGAAGAGTAGGTCTGATCAAATTCACAATACAGTATTATTTTATTAACGAAATTAGTTTTCATACAGAGAATATCCAAAAAAACGTTTTTAGTGTATAAAAACATATCGGCTTCTTTGTCTGGATGTGGTGTGATTTCATTTGTATTTTTTTATGAAACATTAATATGAATCATCGAGGAATTATCAAAATTTAAATAAAAAAATATTGAAGTGTTTTACGCTCTCCTCTAGCTGGTATTAGTATAGCACTGCACGTGTCATCCATAAACTGTGAAACAAATCAGCCTCTCGTTGGGTGGTCATGTTAAATGAATGTTATTCACTGACACTATTTCTGTTTTCATTTAAAAAAAAAATATGAATATCACACCAGAGTCCCTGGAGCCAGTGAGACTATGGCATCCCAAATCGGGGTTGTCGTGAGACTGAAGATATTGTGAACCTCGAAGGAGATGACGAGGAGGAAGTTGGGATAGTACCTGGCTATTCAGATCTGGTTGCCAAACACTAATTGTAAAATAGTACAAATTAATTTTAGTAAAATTTATTTCAGCCCGCGACCTTCGGATTGCTAGTTGATAGCCTTACCCCTAGATAACAGAGGCCGTCATTTAGGTACGTTTTAAATTATGTTTTACATTTGAAAGTAGACGTTTATCACAATTTGGGAGGAGGGTATGTGTACCACGGCCCCGGGAACCATTTATTGGATAACCCACACTTCTGCCATAGGTCTCCCCAAGTTGTTTGATATGTTTGGTGACTTATCAGGAGTGCCCGATTTTATGGGATGAGGTATGTGAGGGGCTTGGCGGCGGATGCGCCTGCCTAATAACTGCGTGGTGGGCCGGATCGATTAGTCCTCTTTCAACGCATCGCCTTGCAACGCAGTAGGAGAGTTAGATTCTTATGTATATCACTCAAACACACTGAACCCCAGATTACTACCCACCCATCAAACCTATTTACTTCCCAGAACTCACTCTCCTTCCTTTCCTTCAAAATTCCCCCAACACAGCATTCACAAAGATGACATAGGCCCTGAGGGTTACGATTTTCCTCAGGGCCTCCTGTGTGGAAATGATGTAAAAAATATAAGAAATAAACAACAATCTCGCTAAAGGTTGGCCGTGACCTATGGTAGGGGTGTTCGTTATCTAATAAATGGTTCCCGGGGCGGCGGTACACATAATTGTAATAGTTCTCGAGGGCTCTGATGTACAGACATTATGGCTCCTGTTGATTGACGAACATATACTAAAACATCGTTGGTTGGAATCGGTGCTTGAAATGACTTTAGCCATGTTTAATAAACAACAAATTTAAATAAATTTATAGCAATTTTAATTTAAAATTTGAAATTATTAAATTCTCACCAATCTAATCGCCGCAATTTTAATAGGCACATATTATGGATATTACGCTTTGTTTCAACTTAATCATTACAAGAAACTTAAGTCGGGAGAGATGGTAAAAGATACATTAAAATAAAATTTTATTCAATCAAAGTTCAAAATTTCTCTTATAAAATAACCCAGACAAACCTCACCCCATGAACCTGGGCACCCCTGCTAAGTCACGAAACGTAGTAAATGATGTATTAAATTTACAATTTTTGTTTAATCAAGTTCAAAAGATTTTTTTAGCATGGATTTGATGTTTGCGAAAGTTTTTCAATATAAATACTCGTGAGGCAGTCTATCCTCTTTAAGTACAAAGTCATTTTCATAGAATATGGATGTTCTAACACAATCTAAAAAGTACCACAACGCGCGCGAAATCTGCGGTTTTCAATTTACAACGCATGCAAGCCGTCAAGTTTGTCAGAAATATATAGATCAACAAAATAAATCGTGTAAAATGTATATGCGACCGAAAAATGGGCGTGGCTTACAGCTAAATCTCGATGACACAAGTTGATCTATAGGGATTTACATATGTATGCCAGCTTGGGTAATGGATCAACATATCCGAGGTGGATCAACAAATGCAAACGGATCAACATATACCTGGCGTACCGTCGCGCAAGATCAACATAGTACGAGAGGGGATAAATATATATATATATATATTGTCCTCTTCCCGTATTATGTTGATCCAGTAAGAAGTTGTTAGACTAAGTTGATCCACCTTTAACACCATATAACTTGGCTATTATGGAATACATCTGAATGACTTGACAACAGTGGTACAATAATTATCAATGTTGCCAGTTTGCCAGAAAAACCATTTGATATACTGTTAATAAAATTTTCAAAATTTGTATGGAAATCGGATGCATAATTTATGTTGATCTACCCAAATTGGCATACTTATGTTGATCTCATATATATTGATCTATTCCCGTAGTATGTTGATCCAGGTAAGAAGTTATTAGACAAAGTTGATCTGTGTCCCTATATATGGTTTTACTAAATGAACCAATCAAGGGGCAATCGGTGGACTGTTCATCACAAGGTTTTATGTGATTCCGTAATCTTTTGTGATATTGAACTCAAAGTATTAGTCTCTAGAGTCGAATATCGCATGAAATGACTGTGAAATGGTACCGTTTCAAATCAAAATGACGTGTGTTGCTTGAATTGTTTATAAGAAATGTATGCATATTTAGATTGAAACGAAAATTTCGCAAAAACAAATCCATAAAAAAATCATAACTTAGCAGGGGTACACGGGTTCATAGGGTGAGGTTTGTCTAGGTCCTGGCGGCGGATGCGTTTGCCCATCTACTGCGTGGCGGGCCGGATCGAAAGAAACTGGTTGAGGGATACCTTTCGACCATAAAAATCCAAAATGGCGGCAAAAGGAATAATGTTATGTAGGAAATTTTGAACCTCTATCTTTTACCATCTCTCCTGATTACGCTTCGTGACTTAGTAGGGGAGGCCGGGTTCTTGGTTATAATGGGTAATTAATGGATGATTGGACGCGGTTGGAGCTAACTAAAAACTGTCCAAAGAAGCGAAGCTAGCAGTCCACAATGGAGTGCTGGTACCTACCCTAATATATGGAAGTGAGGCATGGAATTGGCAGAAGAAGGCAGAAAGTAGATAGAATACTGTATACATGAGATTCCTGAAGCATATGTGCGGTAAAATCATGTATGGCGAAATGTGCGTATGCTGTGTCTATTCTACAGGTATTTTATAAGGGCCTGTTAAAAGGAGCTAGCAGCATTGATCCCCGGTGCACTGTGCACGTACTTGATACTCGACAGACACGAGCGGAACACAGGTTCACAGTAAAGTTGATGTTATCTATATACGAACGGGTCGTTTCTCCGACTCATTTTACCGTAAGTCGGCTCGCATGTGGAACGAGCTATCAGCATCTGTTTTTCCTCCTCCATATAATTCGCGCCTCTTTAAGACCAGCATTAATAAATTCATTCCTACAGCCCCTACCTTAACCCGCCTCATAACGCTGCCCAACCGGTTGGCGACATAGTTTCTCTGTATTTAGAGTGTAAAGACAGGGGCGCTCTAGTGAGAGGTGTCACATAAAAAAATCATACCGCCGAATTTGAATATGGAGACTTACAAAACGAAAAACGAGTTGGAAAAACGACCCGTTCTCATAAAGACAACATCAACTTTATTGTGAACGTGCGTTCCGCTCGTGTCCGTCGAGTATCAAGCACGTGCACGGTGCACCGGGGAACAATGCTGCTAGCTCCTTTTAACAGGCTCTAATAAAATACCTGTAGAATAGATTTCGTCATACATGATTTTACCGTACATATGCCTCAGGGATCTCATTTCTACAGTATTCAGTCTACTTTCAGCCTTCTTCTGCCAGTTCCATGCCTCACTTCCATATATTAGGGTAGGTACCAGCACTCCATTGTGGAGTTTCGCTTCTTTGGACAGTTTTTTGTTATCTCCAACCGCGTTCAATCATCCATTGATTACCCATTTTAAATAATTACCCATTATAATCAAGAACCCGGCCACCCCTACTAAGTCACGAAGCGTAATCAGGAGAGGTGGTAAGAAGTTCAAAATATACCATATAATATTATTCCTTTTGCCGCCATTTTAGATTTTTATGGCCAAAAGGTATCCCTCAACCAGTCTCTTTCGATCCGGCCCGCCACGTAGTAGCTGAGCAAACGCAACAGTGTACCCACAGACATAGGAATTAATAGACGAGAAGATAAGGGCGAGGGGTAAAATCAACTGTTGAAGAACGAGGGGAGTAAGGCTGACTGTGATTCGTCAATAAATCAATCTGACAGTAAATAGGCATCTCGCATTGTAATATCACCATTTACTTCTTAAAAGTAAAATCTGCGTTTGAATGAATAGACATTTTTACATGGGAGCGCAAATTACTCGCCACGTTATGAACTAATTTGCGAAGTCCAAATTCGGCAAAGTAAGGCAGCTTCTATTTCAGAGTCGTAGTTAGTTTCAGAGTATTTAGTTAAGACACTTTTACAAATGCCTCATAATTTACTTACCCCAGTAAACAACGATGAGCACACTTGAGAATCGCTACATTGTGATGTGATAGTATATGTTTCTAAAACTGATCCATATAATACGGTGTGAATAAGCTTAAAATAAAGTAAAATAATGCTTACTTATGGAATGTAATACGACAATTGGGTTTATTCTCTTTTTCACATGTATTTTTACAAGTTTTCATATCAAAAGTCAACATTTTGCCGTGTTATTTCGTAAAATGAACCGATGATGCCTCGACCATAGTTCGCACAAGAATGATGACGTCACGTTTTCAAATTTCACTTGAAGCCATATGCGAGCCCAGCCGGCTCAATGGAACCGGTATGGGGAGTGGGGATAATACGCTTTTAATCACTTAGGGCAGGTCTACTAATATTCATATGTCTATGAGTGTACCCCTTCTAAGTTATGATTTTTTTATGCATTTGATTTTTGCGAATGTTTCGAATAGCTCTAAAGATGATTCTTTTAAAATCATCTCATATTTAATATTATAAAACAATATGACCGGAAGTCGGCATCTTTCTATAAAGCATAAACTAAAAAAACAGCTACAAGGTGGTTAAAAATGCAATTATATTTAATCAATTTGTTCGATTATATTTTATGTGAATTTGTTTTCACAGTGGCCCAATGAATATTATATGGGGCCAATTGAACCAATTTGACTTTAAGCATTTTCTACGTCTTGCGATAAAAACTTAGGCTTACGATAAAAATACTCATAATCAACGGCAGAAAACTAGTTGTCTACCAAATTCTTATTTTTTTAATCTCATATAAATTAAGCTATATACTCATAAACCGATCGAGTGAAAAGCTGCAATGATCCCGACCCCGGGGTCATTGCAGCTTTTACGGAATGACGAGAAAAATAATATTTTTTAATTAGTTGAAAAAATTACTTTTCAAAATTTCAATTATGTTTAACGTAATACACTATCTGGCCTCAAGTAAATCAGTTTTATCACGAACCGTAACTATTTAATGTAATAAAATAACAAAACAAATTAATGTTAATATGACAGTTTGCTTTAATCTCAATAAAAAAATAAAGAGAAAAAGTTTTTTTTTTATGATTGAGATAAAACTTTCCTCCAAATAACATGTATATATATTGATTAAAATTAAAATAGCACCTTCACATTAGGAAAGAGAGGACAACGAACAAATAAGTACATTGACTAAGTGTTACGGACGGACATGCACTTGAGCTTATAAAACTTGGGAGCTGTACTCACAGAAACTGGAGTTTAGTTGTAAAAGGGGGTCAATTGTACCGGTATAATCATCCCCCAAAAACATTAACATAGAAACCATATAAACTACTAAATGCGGTTTAAAGCTAACGAATCCACCTAGATTTAATCAATAATCCCGTATTTTTAGATTCCATAAGTACCCACTCTATTGTGTACCTAGAGGTAAAACTAAGATATTGCACAATATTGGCAAAATATGGCAGAAATGGCTCCAGTGGATAAGTAATAAAACGTATTTTATAAGCACTTTTTAAAAAAAATTGTCTAAAGAAACAGATAAATTTTTAAAACAATTATGAATAAAGTACATTCTGGAATCGTTAATAAGTCGTTTTGAAATATTTCGTCGTGTTTAGTAATCAATAGTATCGCGGTGGCAAGACGCAGAATTCCATAGCCGTTGATTATCAAAGACAAAACAAATAAAATTATAATTATTATATGGGTTAAATGTATTATAATCAGGGTGTTGTCACATCCCGGCAGTCCGCAGGTGCATAGTCTTAACAACGAAGTTCTGGTCTGATCACATTTTCAATACAGTATTATTTTTTTAACGAAATTAGTTTTCATACAGAGAATATACAAATAAACCTTTTTTGTATAAAAACATAGCTGCTTTTAAGTTAAGATGTAGTGTGATATGATTTGTATTTTTTTATTAAACACTAATATGAAACATGAAGGAATTATCAAAATTTAAATAAAATATATTGAAGTGTTTTATCTTATCTTTTAGTTGGTATTACTATAAACTGCACGTGTTAGTTCTACTTCTGCCATTTGTGTGCTAAAAATACTTTATTCAACTTCTCGAAGCTAGTATAGCTGTGGCTTTTTGTAGGAAATATGATATCTGAATATAATATTGTCAATATTTAAGTTTTCATTTTTTACAAATAAAAACTTGTGTGAATACCGCACCAGAGTCATACAGTCCTAACCGCTCCCGTCTGGAGCCAGTGAGACTATGGCATCCTCAAAGGAGACCTCGAAGGAGATGACGAGGAGGAAGGTGGGAGAGTACCTGGTTATTCAGATATAGTCACCAAACACTAATTGAAAAATAGTGCAAATTAATTTTAATAAAATTTATTTGAACCCGCGACCTTCGGATTGCTAGTCGAGAGCCACCTCAAGTAGTTTGATATGTTTGGTGACTTAGCAGGAGTACCCGGGTTTATAAGGTGAGGTTTGTTCGGTTCTTGGCGGCGGGTGCGCTTGCCTACCAAATGTGTGGTGGGCCGGATCGATTATTCCTCTTTCAACGCATCGCCTTGCAACGCAGTAGAAGAGTTGGATTCTTGTGGTTATCACTCGAACACACTGACCCCCAGATTACTACCCACCCATCATACCTATTTCCTTCCCAGAACTCACTGTCCTTCCTTTCTTTGAAAATACCCCCAACACAGCATTCACAAAGATGACATAGGCCTTGAGAGTTATGATTTTCCTAAGGGCCTCCTGTGTGGAGACGATGTAAAAAAATACAAAAAATAAACAACTATCTCGCTAAATCGTTGGCGGTGACTAATGGTAGGGGTATTGGTTATCTAATAAATGGTTCCCGGGGCAGCGGTACACATAATTGTAATAATTCTCGAGGGCTCTGATGTACAGACATTATGGCTCCTGTTGATTGACGAACATGTACTAAAACATCGTTGGTTGGAATCGGTGCTTGAAATGACTTTAGCCATGTTTAATAAAAAACAAATTGGAATAAATTTTTCAGCAATCATAATTTAAAATATGAAAAATTAAATTCTCACCAATCTAATTTCCGCAATTTTAATAGGCACATATTATGGAAATTACGCTTTGTTTTAACTTAATCATTACAAGAAACTTACGTCGAGAGAGATGGTAAAAGTACATTAAAATAAAATTTTATTCAATCAGTTCAAGTGCAAAATTTCTCTTATAAAATGACCTAGACAAACCTCACCCCATGAACACGGGCACACCTGCTAAGTCACGAAACCTAGTAAATGATGCATTGAAGTAACGTTTTTGTTTAATCAGGTTCAAAAGATTTTTTTAGTATAGATTTGACGTTTGCGAAAGTTCCATTTCAATATAAATACACGTAAGGCAGTCTATCCTCTTTAAGTATAAAGTCATTTTCATAGAATATGGATGTACTAACAGGATCTAAAAAGTAAGAAAACTTTGAAAAAAATTGGCGGTTACAAGTTACAACTCATGCAAGCCGTCAAGTTTCAGAAATATATGGATCAACAAAATAAATCGTGTAAAATGTATATGCGACCGAAAAATGGGCGTGGCTTACAGCTAAATCTCGATGACACAAGTTGATCTGGAGGGATTTACATATGTATGCCAGCTTGGGTAATGGATCAACATATCCGGGGTGGATCAACAAATGCAAACGGATCAACATATACCTGGCGTACCGTCGCGCGAGATCAACAAAGTACGAGAGGGGATAAATATATATATATATAATATAATATATAATATAATATATATATATATATATATATATATATATATATATATATATGTTGATCCAGTAAGAAGTTGTTAGACTAAGTTGATCCACCTTTAACACCAAATAACTTGGCTATTTTGGAATACATCTGTATGAATTGGCAACAGTGGTGCAATAATTATCAATGTTGCCAGTTTGCCAGAAAAACCATTTGATATACTGTTAATAAAATTTTCAAAATTTGTATGGAAATCGGATGCATAATTTATGTTGATCTACCCAAATTGGCATACTTATGTTGATCTCATATATATTGATCTATTCCCGTTGTATGTTGATCCAGGTAAGAAGTTATTAGACAAAGTTGATCTGTGTCCCTATATATGGTTTTACTAAATGAACCAATCAAGGGGCAATCGGTGGACTGTTCATCACAAGGTTTTATGTGATTCCGTAATCTTTTGTGATATTGAACTCAAAGTATTAGTCTCTAGAGTCGAATATCGCATGAAATGACTGTGAGATGGTACCGTTTCAAATCAAAATGACGTGTGTTGCTTCAATTGTTTATAAGAAATGTATACGTATTTAGATTGAAACGAAAATTTCGCAAAAACAAATCCATAAAAAAATCATAATTTAGCAGGGGTACATGGGTTCATAGGGTGAGGTTTGTCTAAGTCCTGGCGGCGGATGCGTTTGCCCATCTACTGCGTGGCGGGCCGGATCGAAAAAGAAACTGGTTGAGGGATATCTTTCGACCATAAAAATCCAAAATGGCGGCAAAAGGAATAATGTTACGTACGAAATTTTGAACCTGTATCTTTTACCATCTCTCCTGATTACGCTTCGTGACTTAGTAGGGGAGGCCGGGTTCTTGGTTATAATGGGTAATTAATGGATGATTGGACGTGGTTGGAGCTAACTAAAAACTGTCCAAAGAAGCGAAGCTAGCAGTCCACAATGGAGTTCATTCCAGTTCAGTTCTAGCTTCCAGCCAGAACGGTTGTTCTAATCTCGCTCCGGCGGTAAAAATCTCCGGATATTCTCTATTTTTTTAGAAAATTCACGGAAATTACTAATTTTCTCCAAGTTTCAATTTCGTACCATAACAGTATAGTGTAAATTATTAAAATAAGTGCTTTTCTCCGTCGAAAAGACGCGTTTTACGCGTTAACGCGTGCTCACCACCGCGTGGTGAAGTGAAAGAATCAACGTTTTTTGTCTATGTTCGTATATACTCTAATGAATAAGTATTTCATAAACTCGCATTGCGTTCTATCCTCCCCGTCTACAAAATCCCATTGAAATCGGTCAAGTGTAAAGTCCTCAAAAACTAAAATAATTAAAAAAAATTGGTCGCTAATGTGGAGGGCGGGAGTCCGCCATCTTGGTTTTACCGACACGTGTTTCTCGATACTTTCAAAGTTCTCGAACAATCCAGAACATTCTACAGTTCTCTAGAAGTTTCCAGAAAGACAGTCTTAAATTCACATTGTGTGATCGCTAATGTGGAGGGCATAAGTCCGCCATCTTGGTTATCGTCACGTGGTATTTCGTACCTAACGAGGCTTTATAATAATTCATAATTAATAAATTCGATAATTCAAATCCAGATCACTCATCACACATATATTTAATATTACCCAGACGTCAATCTCGGCAGGCTTGACTCTTTCACGGCTTGCCCGGGCCGACTGCCGCGAACTCCACTTGATAGTGAATATTTTACCCGGTCCCCCTTTTGCAATTTCGGTACTTAGTGAAATCGTGGCGGCTTCGGATTAATCATGTCTTCGGCCAGTGATACTTCGAGCGACGAAGAAAATGAGTTGAGCATAAAGCAACTGATGGACTTTATTGCTGAACAAAATAAGACATACGATAATAGGGATAAAGGCGACAAGCATGTCGCAGTGCTTTCTCAACCGGGACCCTCTTCTGAAGGAATATCTATCCAGAATATCAAACAATATATGGAGTTTGTCAAGAAGAAAAATAAAAAAGTTCAAAAAAAAAGTAAACTTAAGGATAATGAAGACAAAGGAGAAATGCATGTCGCACAATATGATTGCACAGCCCAATCCAACCATCATATCCATAGAGAACTCGCCTAATCAAGAGAACCGAAAAAGACCACGCATAAATGATTCACCTAATAGTGATCAAGAAAGGATAATTCCCTCCATGGAAAGGCTAATGAGGATCTTGAAAATAATCAATGATGGCAACAACAAGCTGAAAAAAACTGAAAAGAATGAAATAACCACCCTAGTAGACACTCTTATGACTGATCTCACGACCATGACTATTGAGCTAACAAAAGTAAAAACAAGAGGCGCGACGATCGAAGAACTTCTAGCAGCTCAACAACGAATGAGTGAGAAAATGGATAAACTCGTAGCACAGCCAACAGTCATTCCACCAGAGAGGAGAAGCTACGTCAGCGTAGCCGCGGGAGCTCCTGCGTCCAATAATATCATACTCAACGGTTTTGAACGGCCCACGCCCCTCAAACAACCAACTGTGTTATTTTATCCAACCAATGCCGAAGGAAAGACATCTGAACAGATACAAAAGACCCTGGTTGAAATTCTTGACCCAAAAAAGGATGGTTTTCAGGTGGTCCGCACCAGAAAAATTAAAGGAGCAGGCCTTGCTCTACAGACAACAACATCTGGAGGCCTAGACAACATTAAAAAGGCGGAGGAAAAACTCACAGCACAGGGGATAAAAATGATTGCCCCATTAGGCAGATTACCTAAAATAGTTCTGTACGATGTCCCTAGAGGAGATGCAAATTCGGACGCAGCCCTATTTGAAGAGATTTACACGAACAACTTAGCAGACAAGGAAATCCTTACTAAAGAAGATCATCTGCGCACCATGAGAAGGGTATCGCTCTTCGGAAAGAGGGAAGGCTCCTCGATGAACATGATAATCACGTGCCATCCGCAAGCTAGGAAAATCTTGATCGACAACGGTCACTGCTTCCTAGGCTGGAATGCCTGTAGAGTAAGAGACTTCATAGGTGCTACCAGATGTTTTAAATTTTTTTTTTTTTTTTTTTTTTATAGTGAATACCTCACAAGAGTCTCAACTGCTCCCGTCTGGAGCCAGTGAGACTATGGCATCCCCAATTGGGGGATGTTGTGAGGCTGAAGGTAAGTGGGGAAGGGAAAGAGGAAGGTGGGGAAGTACCTGGCTATTCAGATCTAGTCACTAAACACGGCTAAAGCCATTTGGAGCAACGTTTCAATTCTGAATGGTGGTCTTACACCAGGGCGATACTGGTAGTATCTTCCACTCTGCCACTTATATGGACATATTTCCAAGGACTTAAAATGCCACTTATATGGACATATTTCCAAGGTATGCACCCAAGAAATAATTATTTGCAGACACTGTGCCGCTACCGGACACGAGTATGACGCCTGCCCTAACAAGGCTAAAGCACCTGTCTGTGCTACATGCAGCCGCTTCAAGAAGCCATCAAACCACGCGACTGGCGACAGACAATGCCCGGCCCAGTTAGCAGCTGTAAACGCACAAGTGCGAATGACGGACTATGGTAACTAATCATACCCTTTTCTCCATAGGACAAATAAACCTCCAGAGATCTCGAGCAGCCACTCTTGAGGCGCTGAAGGTCATGTCCGACCGGAAAATTGACCTCATGCTCATCCAGGAGCAATACACCTGGCGAGGAAAAACACCTGTAAGTCATCCAGGGGCGGTGCTTGAAGTAGGTAGTTCACCGGAGGCGGGTGTCCTGATCAACACTTCGTTGATCAGCCCCCTCCTCCTGGTTGGACTATCGAACGAACACCAAACCTGCGTTTCTATTAACTTTGGCAAGATTGAAATTATCTTAATATCAGTCTACTTTAAATACAGTAATCCTGTTGGACCACACATCCTGAGCTTGACGCGCGCCCTCAATGCGCTTAAAGGCCGAAACATAGTTATAGGAGGTGACTTTAACGCTCGCTCCCCTATGTGGTTTGATGACAGTAATCATAGAACGGAACGCTCAGACGCCGTTGAAGATCTTATTGCAGCGCAAGGTCTACTACTATTAAATGAACAGAGTAGTCTAACTACTTTTTCAAACACAATGGGTGAGAGCAACATTGATCTAACTCTTTGCTCTGGATCTGTTGTAGCCAGGATGTCGAACTGGATGGTCCATGAAAATGCTTTAATATCGGATCATAGATTAATTACCTTTACTGTAGGGGTCCAGAAGACCCAAGCTCCAAGAACCTCCTGGAACTTCAAAACTAAAGGGGCGAATTGGGATAATTTTGGGGAGGCTCTACGTGACACCTTAAGGGGATTTTATAACGTAGCAGCAAATGATCCAGATAATTTGGGGAATTACTTTAACGCGGCCGTTGTGTCAGCTGCTGAACGGTCTTTGGGAAGAACAAACCCGAAAACTGTTATTAGGACGCCGTGGTGGTCGAGTGAGTTGACTTTGCTGAAGGGTGAATATAAGAGGGCTTTCAGGGCACTTGGCTCCCTTAAGAGGAGTGGTGGTACGCAAGATATGATCACTCTTCTTAAGGGTCGTGTCTCTGGAGCCAGGAGAGCCTTCAAGCATGCTATCCTCTCAGCAAAACGAACTGCATGGCATAATTGGGTAAACCAAGTGGGTAACGCCAACCCGTGGGAAATCCACAGCGCTATTGAAAAAACGGGGAAAGGATCTGACCGGTATTTGACTAGTATTATATCGGATAATCCCAATGGGAACTCTGAGAGTACTGATGTGACTACCACTCTTAACACTTTTCTGGGTAAATTAGTTCCGCTAGATTCAGTCACCGGGGAAAACGACCACCATAAACAGATAAGAGCTCTGTCACGGCTCCCACCTAGAATCCTTGCCCAGGAGGATAGCATATTAACTGTAACCAAAGCTGAAATTGATGTTATAATTAAGGGTTTAGGTCCAAAGAAGGCACCAGGACACGATCGGCTTAATGGAATAATAGCGAAGAATGTCTGGATCCATGCCAAGGAAGAGTTGTTCCAGGTTATGGAGACATGCTTGCGTAGAGGAATTTTCCCCACAGAATGGAAGAGAGGCGTGCTCAAGATAATCCCAAAGGGAAACGACAAACCAAAGACGGATGTAAAGGCTTTTCGTCCAATAACATTGTTACCTGTTTTCAGCAAAATTTTAGAGGCTTTGATTAGTAATAGACTGCAGCAAAGTCTATCTCCGGCGTCTGAGCGGCAATTTGGCTTCGTCTCTGGGAAATCTACGGAGCACGCCATCATGTATGCGCTTGAGTGGGTGAAGGTCTGTCCCAAGAGGTATGTCATTGGAATCTTTTTAGATATCACTGGTGCCTTCGATCATGCGTGGTGGCCGATGTTGCTCACCAAAGTTAAAAATAGAGGATGTCCAGCTAATCTCTTCAAAATTAACTGTGACTATCTAAATGAAAGGACAATTGAAATCACTTTTGGAGATCAAAAAATAGTCCGTAAGGTGGACAAGGGATGCCCACAAGGCTCCATTTTGGCACCTAAATATTGGAACATTAACTTTGATGATTCCTCCAGGTTGCCCTTGCCTGAAGGATGCACATCGGTGGACTACGCTGACGACAAATTGTATTTGGTCTCGGGGGACAGCAGAAGGGAAGTGGAAGGGAAGGCTGAAGAAGGTTTACGAGTAATACTCAGCTGGGGAGAGAGAAATAAGATGAACTTCGCCCCCCAAAAGACCGTGGGACTCTTAATGAAGGGTTACCTCAGTAGAGCAAGAAACCCATCCATCAAAATGGGAGTCTCCACCATTCGATTTGCTGAATCCGTTTAATATCTTGGTGTAACACTAGATCGATCGTCCAGTTTTTTAACACATGTTAAAGAGGTCTCCAACAAGGCCCAGGCCCTTTTCTTGAAGTTGAGAAGAATCTCAACAGTCGAGTGGGGTTTGCGTTCACCTGCGCTGCGACTACTTTACAAGGGAGTATACGTGGCTCAAGTCTCATATGCTGCCTCTGTGTGGGAGCACCGTCTGGGGAATTCACTCATACTCTCGGCACTCAAGAGGGGTCAGCGAACCCCCTTGTTGGCGCTCTCCGGCGCTTATAGAACCGTAGCTTCGGACGCTTTGCCTGTTTTGGCCGGCATATTGCCAATTGATCTAGAGATCAGGGAGGTTTTAACTAAAAAGAAGATGACCAGGGGACTTCCTGCCACCCATCTTGGTGTAACTCTTACGCCGGGTGGAGCCGGGACTCTACCTGGTCTACTTAAACAAATGCGTGAGTTATCACTCAAGGAGTGGCAAACTCGGTGGGATAGATCGAATATGGGAAGATGGACTTTCTCCTTCTTCCCATCAGTTAAGATCAGAATGGAAGGGGCTCACATCAATTTGGATCACCATATGACACAACTACTCTCAGGACACGGAGAGTTCAGAGGGAGATTACATAGACTCTCCTTGTCACCACATCCAAACTGCGCTTGTGGCAATTCTGACCAAACAGCCGAGCACATTCTGTGGCACTGTGAGATAATGACGGATGCAATAGATGAATTATTGGCTGGTTTAAATGTACCAACGAGACCGGTTTGTAATTCGGATCTCGTTTCGAATAAGGTGAATTTCGAGTGTCTGAGGAAGTACACAAAGATCTGGGTTGAGAGATGGTCTGATCTTAGAGTCGAGAATTAGATTAAACTCAATAGCTTTATAATGCCAGGTGTTGCTCCTGGCCTTAACGGACGACGAGATTACCTCATTTTATATGTCGCTGGCTGTAATTTTTTTTTTTTTTTTTTCTTTCTTTTTCATGTATATAGTTATTGTTTTAATCTTCCTGTATATATTTGCGTAGTATTTTATTGGATGTTGTAAATTTTCTCATGTATATAGTTATTGTTCCTATGCTTTATTGATCCATCTCCCTTCTAGGTCGACATGTACAAAACCGGATTATTATAAATTTCTTTGCAATTTTCTTTCTTTTCTTTTTCTGTTTCTATGTTTCACAGAGTGACGTGCTTGCTGGTAGCAGTACTGAACTGTTTTCTTTTTGTTCTGTCCCGGTTTACCCCAACTCTGGGGTGGCATAAGACCTCGTCCGTGTATACACATCTTGGATGACCAAATCACGATGAGGGACTAGTGTCGTCGTCTGCTCGCTGCGCCTCCCCTGGGGACAGGAACTGGACTGAGGATGGGCTGAACGTCGATTGGTGACCTTCCGCCCTGCTTCCAGGTACTCCGACGCTTTCTCCTCATGGTCTTTGGGATTTTTCCCAACCCCAACTCACACTTTTCGTCGTGGCACAACCGGTTTCCTGGCTCAAGGGCGCGGAACCTGGTCCCCGTGAAACCTATCCAATGCCCTGTTCTCTCTCCCTAGGTCTGCCTGTGAGCGGGCGACGACACCCCCCACCACACAAAGAGGCGCACACTTTACCAATGTTGCAGGTGGCTGTGAATTATTATTTGATTTGTTGATACTTTGTACATATGAATTGCTTAAACTAACGAAATAGAATAGATCTTACTAACAAGTTACTAATACGCAGCACTTGCATACTGCGAATAACATTGTATGCATGGACATTTTGAGGTCTTGTTTTGAAATTTTAAATGTAGACTCGTTATATCAAAAAAAAAAAATTAGCGTCCTTGCGAGAGCTCTGAAGGGGTACCATCAGTACCTAAAACAGGGCGGGGAAGTGGTGGGCCTCCTCCAGTCCACAATGGAGTTGTGGAAAAAGAGAACACCCCCACCACACAAAGAGGCGCACACTTTACCAATGTTGCAGGTGGCTGTGAATTATTATTTGATTTGTTGATACTTTGTACATATGATTTGTTTAAACTAACAAAATAGAATAGATCTTACTAACAAGTTACTAATACGCAGCACTTGCATACTGCGAATAACATTGTATGCATGGACATTTTGGAGGTCTTGTTTTGAAATTATAAATGTAGACTCGCTATATCAAAAAAAATTAGCGTCCTTGCGAGAGCTCTGAAGGGGTACCATCAGTACCTAAAACAGGGCGGGGAAGTGGTGGGCCTCCTCCAGTCCACAATGGAGTGCTGGTACCTACCCTAATATATGGAAATGAGGCATGGAATTGGCAGAAGAAGGCTGAAAGTAGACAGAATACTGTAGAAATGAGATCCGTGAGGCATATGTGCGGTAAAATCATGTATGACGAAATGTGCGTATGCTGTGTCTATTCTAGGGGTATTTTATTAGAGCCTGTTAAAAGGAGCTAGCAGCATTGATCCCCGGTGCATCGTGCACGTGCTTGATACCCGACGGACACGAGCGGAACACAGGTTCACAGTAAAGTTGATGTTATCTATATATGAACGGGTCGTTTCTCCGACTCGTTTTACCGTAAGTCGGCTCGCATGTGGAACGAGCTATCAGCATCTGTTTTTCCTCCTCCATATAATTCGCGCCTCTTTAAGACCAGCATTAATAAATTCATTCCTACAGCCCCTACCTTAACCCGCCTCATAACGCTGCCCAACAATGATCATTTTGTATGTCTTTATATTCAAATTCGCAAATATGATTTTTTTATGTGACACCTATCACAAGAGCGCCCCTGTCTTTACACTTTAAATACAGAGAAACTATGTGGCCACCCAGTTGGGCAGCGTTATAAAGCGGGTTAAGGTAGGGGCTGTAGGGATGAATTTATTAATGCGGATCTGAAAGAGGCGCGAATTATATGAAGGAGTAAAAACAGATGCTGATAGCTCGTCCACATGCGAGCCGACTTACGGTAAAACGAGTCGGAGAAACGACCCGTTTATATATAGATAACATCAACTATACTGTGAACCTGTGTTCCGCTCGTGTCCGTCAAGTATCAAGCAGGTGCACGGTATTATATGGAGGAAAAAACACACACACGAGCGGACTTACGCAAAAACGAGTTGGAAAAACGACCCGTTCTCACAAAGACAACATCAACTTTATTGTGAACGTGCGTTCCGCTCGTGGCCGTCGAGTATCACGCACGTGCACCGGGGATCAATGCTGCTAGCTCCTTTTAACAGGCTCTAATAAAATACCTGTAGAATAGATTTCGTCATACATGATTTTACCGCACATATGCCTCAGGGATCTCATTTCTACAGTATTCAGTGTACTTTCAGCCTTCTTCTGCCAGTTCCATGCCTCACTTCCATATATTAGGGTAGGTACCAGCACTCCATTGTGGAGTTTCGCTTCTTTGGACAGTTTTTTGCTATCTCCAACCGCGTTCAATCATCCATTGATTACCCATTATAATCAAGAACCCGGCCACCCCTACTAAGTCACGAAGCGTAATCAGGAGAGGTGGTAAGAAGTTCAAAATATACCATATAACATTATTCCTTTTGCCACCATTTTAGATTTTTATGGCCAAAAGGTATCCCTCAACCAGTCTCTTTCGATCCGGCAAGTCCACAATGGAGTGCTGGTACCTACCCTAATATATGGAAGTGAGCATGAAACTGGCAGAAGAAGGCTGAAAGTAGACTGAATACTGTAGAAATGAGATCCCTTAGGCATATGTGCGGTAAAATCATGTATGACGAAATGTGCGTATGCTGTGTCTATTCTAGGGGTATTTTATTAGAGCCTGTTAAAAGGAGCTAGCAGCATTGATCCCCGGTGCACCGTGCACGTGCTTGATACTCGACGAACACGAGCGGAACACACGTTCACAGTAATGTTGATGTTATCTATATATGAACGGGTCGTTTCTCCAACTCGTTTTATCGTAAGTCGGCTCGCATGTGGAACGAGCTATCGGCATCTGTTTTTCCTCCTCCATATAATCCGGGCCTCTTTAAAACCCGCATTAATAAATTCATTCCTACAGACCCTACCTTAACCCGCCCCATTACGCTGCCCAACTGGGTGGCGACATAGTTTCTCTGTATTTAACGTGTAAAGACAGGGGCGCTCTAGTGAGATGTGTCACATAAAAAAGTCATACCTCCGAATTTGAATATGGAGACATACAAAATGATCTATATCATAAGTTATAACCAATGAATTCACCCAATTTTTATCGATTATCACTTTTTATTAGGATTTTAAAAAAATCGTAAACTTTATAATCGCATAACTTTTGAAAAGAAAGTCCCGATGATTGGCATAAATCATTCAAATCGAATAAATAATATTATTTTTTAAATATTAATATTCTGTATAAATTATTGTCACATCTTACCGGAAATCGTTATATTTAAAAGTTCTCCTAATAAAATTAAATTTTCTTATTTAAAAAAATTATCTCACATTTAATATTGTAAAACAATATGACCGGAAGTCGGCATCTTTCAGTGAAATAAAATAATGCAAAAAAAAAAAAACACCACAAGGTGGTTACAAATGCAATTATATTTAATCAATTTTTTCGATTATATTTTATGTGAAGAATTTTTCACAGAGGCCCAATGAATATTATACAATGAAATCACTTGCTTCATCGGTAGAGGAGACCAAAGCCAATTGAACCAATTTGACTTTAACATTTTCTACGTCTTGCATATAAAGTTTACGATAAAAATACTTATAATCAACGTCAGACAATTTAACTGCCCACCAAATTCGTATATGATTTTTTTTTAATCTCATATAAATTAAGCTATATACTCATAAACCAATTGAGTGAAATGCTGCAATGACCCCGACCCCGGGGTCATTGCAGCATTAACGGAATGTTGATTGAAATGTAGAATTTAGGCACATAGTTGTCCAATTTCAATAACTTCGATGACGAAAAGCAGTTTTTATAATTAGTTTAAACTTACTCTTCAAAATTTCAATTATTTTTAACGTAATACACTATATATTCAAGAAAATCTGTTTAATCACGAACCGTAACTACTTTATGTAATAAAAAAAGAAAAACAAATATATGTTTATATCATAGTTTGCTTTAATCTTGATAAAAACAGAAGAAGAAAAAGTTTTTTTTATGAATGAGATAAAACTTTACCCCAAACAACGGGTAAATATATTAATTAAAATAAAAATATAAACTTCACATTAGGAAAGAGAGGACAACGAAAAAATAAGTACATTGACTAAATGTTACGGACGGACATGCACTTGAGCAAGACTTGGGAGCTGTACTCACAGAAACTTAAAAAAAAACTTGGGTTTAGTTGTAGTACGGGGTCAATTATACTGGTATAATTATCCCCCGAAAACATTAAAACGGAAACAATATAAACTACTTTTTTAAAAGAAAGACAAACATTCCCGGGTTACGAATAACCTGGCAATATTTGAAAATCTCCTAGTACCACCACAGTCAGCTGAAAATGTTACTTGTGTTGTGATGGAGGACTTAGCCAGCCCAGGAATTGAACACACTACGCCGCGCCTGGGTGGGACCCAAACGCGATGTCAACTCGGCAGAAATCGCTCCAGTGGATAAGTAATAAAACGTAGTTTATAGGCACTTTATAAAAAAAAATTGTCTAAAGAAACAGATAAATTTTTAAAACAGTAAATAATAAAATATATTCTGGAATCGTTAATAAGTCGTTTTGAAATATTTAGCCGTGTTAAGTAATCAATAGTATCCGGAAACGCGGTGGCAAAACGTGGAATTCCATAGCCGTTTTTAATTTATTAAAAATATTTATAAAATCAAAGACAAAACAATTAAATGTATTCTAATCAGGGTGTTGTTATAACAAAAGAACGCCGGCAGGGATATATCCCGGCCGGACGCCACGCAGCTGCATTATCTTAACAACGAAGTTTAGGTCTGATCAAATTCACAATAAAGTATTATTTTTTAACGAAATTAGTTTTAATACAGAGAATATCCAAATAAACCTTTTTTGTGTATAAAAACATATCGGCTTCTTTGTCTGGATGTGGTGTGATTTGATTTATATTTTTGTATGAAACATTAATATGAAGCATCGAGGAATTATCGAAGTTTTACGCTGTCCTCTAGCTGGTATTAGTATAACTCGCACGTGTTTGGTTCTACACAAACTGTGAAAAAAATCAGCTTCTCATTGGGTGGTCATGTAAAATGAATGTTATTCATTGATGTATTAATGTCTAATATTAGTCTATAATATTGCTATTGTTACAATAATATTGCAATTTTGCCATTTTGCCGTGCTAAAAACACTTTATTCAACTTCTCGAAATTAGATGTATATTTGTAGGAAATATAATTGGCATCTGATTATAATATTTACAATATTGTTTTCATTTAAAAAAAAAATTTGAATACCAAACCAGAGTCCCAACTGCTCCCGTCTGGAGCCAGTGAGACTATGGCATCCCCAATTTGGGATGTTGTGAGACTGAAGGTATTGTAGACCTCGAAGGAGATGACGTAGTGGGAAAGTACCTGGCTATTCAGATCTGGTTACCAAACACTAATTGTAAAATAGTACAAATTAATTTTAGTAAAATTTATTTGAGCCCGTGACCTTCGGATTGCTAGTCGAGAGCCTTACCCCTCGATAACGGAGGCCGAGATTTAGGTACGTTTTAAATTATGTTTTGCATTTGAAAGTAGACGTTTATTACAATTTGGGAGGAGGGTATGTGTACCGCCGCCCCGGGAACCATTTATTGGATAACCCACACTTCTGCCATAGGTCACCCCAAGTTGTTGAATATGTTTGGTGACTTAGCAGGAGTGCCCTAGTTTATGGGGTGAGGTGTGTTGGGAGCTTGGCGGCGGATGCGCCTGCCTAATAACTGCGTGGTGGGCCGGATCGATTAGTCCTCTTCTAACGAATGGCCTTGCAACGCAGTAGGAGAGTTAGATTCTTATGTATATCACTCGAACACACTGAACCCCAGATTACTACCCACCCATCAAACCTATTTACTTCCCAGAACTCACTCTCCTTCCTTTCCTTCAAAATTCCCTCAACACAGCATTCACAAAGATGACATAGGCCCTGAGGGTTACGATTTTCCTCAGGGCCTCCTGTGTGATGTATATGATGTAAAAATATACAAGAGATAAACAACAATCTCGCTAAACGTTGGCGGTGACCTATGGTAGGGTTATTGGTTATCTAATAAATGGTTCCCGGGGCGGCGGTACACATAATTGTAATAATTCTCAAGGGCTCCGATGTACAGACATTATGGCTCCTGTTGATTGACGAACATATACTAAAACATCGTTGGTTGGAATCGTAGCTTGAAATGACTTTAGCCATGTTTAGTAATAAACAAATTAGAATAAATTTTTTAGCAATCATAATTTAAAATAGGAAAAATTTAATTCTAACCAATCTAATCGCCGCAATTTTAATAGGCACATATTATGGATATTACGCTTTGTTTCAACTTAATCATTACAAGAAACTTACGTCGGGAGAGATGGTAAAAGATACATTAAAATAAAATTTTATTCAATCAAAGTTTAAAATTTCTCTTATAAAATGACCCAGACAAACCTCACCCCATGAACCCGGGCACCCCTTCTAAGTCACGAAACGTAGTAAATGATGTATTAAATTTACACTTTTTGTTTAATCAAGTTCAAAAGATTTTTTTAGCATGGATTTGACGTTTGCGAAAGTTCCATTTCAATATAAATACTCGTGAGGCAGTCTATCCTCTGTAAGTATAAAGTCATTTTCATAGAATATGGATGTACTAACAGTATCTTAAAAGTACGACAACGCGCGCGAAATTGGCGGTTAAGTTACAACGCATGCAAGCCGTCAAGTTTGTCAGAAATATATAGATCAACAAAATAAATCGTGTAAAATGTATATGCGACCGAAAAATGGGCGTGGCTTACAGCTAAATCTCGATGACACAAGTTGATCTGTAGGGATTTACATATGTATGCCAGCTTGGGTAATGGATCAACATATCCGGGGTGGATCAACAAATGTAAACGGATCAACATATACCTGGCGTTCCGTCGCGCGAGATCAACATAGTACGAGAGGGGATAAATATATAAATATACATTTTATATATAAATATATTATTTATATTTTAATACATTCAAACCTGAAGTTTGTTGAATTTGTTCAAATTTGAAATTAATAAATTAATTATAAAACGAAATAATCGAAAACGTATGCTGTAGTGGGACTTTAATTCAATAAATGGCCTAAAATGGCAAATTTTTATACTTAAATTACTACAGATTTCAAATGAAAATAACTTGTTTAAAAATTGCCCAATCTATATAAAATAGTATATTAAAGTATAAGTGGATAAACAGGTCTTTAAAACACGCGCGATTTTTCGAGCACGACGGCGTAGCCGAGTGCTCGAAATAAAGCAAGTGTTTTAAAGACCAGTTATCCACGAATACTTTACGATATTTTTTTTATTGGTACACTTTGAAAACATAAATATTGATATTATTATTAAAAATTTGGAAATAAGAACTATTAATGAATTCGTGATGTGACATCACAATATCTTGTTGTCATGGAAATGAAAAACACAATTGACATTTAGACTTCACATTTTGTTGATTTGTTGATGTTGCCATGGTAATTTTAAAAAACGCGCGTTCCATAAAGTGCGATTTAAACACGCTAGAGCGTACTTTAAACGAGTAAAAAAGGGCGCCAATATCAAAAATTAAATTTTTCTCTTTGTTACGAATCACTATAATGGAATAACTTTATTTCAAATGCACACGTGAATTAATTAAATCGATATTTGTAAAAACAATACACATTCTGTAATGGCGTCGCAAAAATTCACATTTGGTTTTGGAAATGTATTAAAAACAACAATATTTTTATATAATACAGTTGAAAACACGTTGAATAGTTGTACAAATGATTAGCAGATACACTGGTACAATAAAATTAAATTAAAATGATATACTTACGACATTTCAATGATTTATGTATCTGACAGTTGTAAAATGCACGCGACACAATCTGAGTAGATTTTGGAATAAAAAAGACGAATTGAAACTTCCATAGAAGACCTATCAACCCTAGGATTTGCAACTTCTATGTTTTAACGGATAAAGCATTTTAATAGCTTCCTTTTAAGTGCAAAATTTTAAAATAAATATTTTTCCAAATCACGAGGTAATTTGCAAATTTTTTCAATAAAGCAATCGGAGGCATTTAAATTGGCGCATTTATATTACCGAAAGCAATCATGTGGTTATGCTGGGGTTGTAGGGTAGGTATATTGCAAAACAGTTTTCTAACAATTTGAGTTACATAAATGACATGTTTTTGACGACACCGTCGATAAGGGGGCTACGCTATATTCCGATTTCCTTAACCCATTACCTCCATGATTTTTTTTTTATGTTTATAAACTTGAATCATCATTATAACCCGATATTATAGACTTCAAGGAGAACCCATAATCAGTTTTAGAATATTCCGCCCGCCCACCCTCTCACCGGAGCGTCTAAAAAATTGATGCCTAAACGCAACGCTTGGAGGTAACCCCCCTAAGCAAAATTTACGTCAAGTATGGGTAAAATGCAGTAAACTGTATGATTTATATTGATAATTTAAAATAAATAATTGCCATTGTTTATAATTCAATGAAAATAAAATTTATTAATGGAAAATACACAAAATAACAAAAAATTCAATATTAGAAAAAACCTTCTAGAATGAGGAAAACTAACCAAATCTAACCAAATTATTCTCTAAGTGATACCGTTCGAAGCAGTCAAAATGAAGGGCGCGGTTGCAGGCCCGGCATCGATAGACTGCTGGATTTTTTTACATAGAGCACAACGAATTCGAGATTCGCCACGATATGTCAAATGAAATTCTCGCATTCGATGCACACGATTCCCACCTTCCTTCACACGAGAATCTCCGAATTCGGCATTGACCTGATTTGGAAAAGACAATAAAAGAGTACGGGTAACCTCCACACGGAATGCCTTCCGGGAAGGTTTTCTCTGTCGCCTAGTCATCTGGTTTCCCATATCATGGTCGTACTTCCTAAAGAAGCATAGCAACTTCCATCCATTTAAAAGAGTGCTGCTCAGGCAAGATGCAAATAAAGGCCAGTACCACTTCTTTGACCGAATGTTGACCCGATAATTTTGTATACCATTATCATGGAGGTCAACCCCACCCATTCCCAAATTATAATTTCGTGTTGGCACGCTGGGCAACCGATTTTTTTTGCATGCTTCCTTCAAAACTTTGCCTTTTTTGTCTTTCTTCAATTTCTGCCAACTCTGCACTTGACTTACTGGCTCCATTCGATCATAGTTCGTGGCCACTGTTACTTCACGGTTGTCCTAACTAACGGTATACGAGGATTTGGCTTTCTACGTCTACCACCGCATCAAATTCACCTGCTAGGTAAATGTTCGCTATGCGAAAGGGAAATATAGAAGAAAATGTTACCTTTAGGCAATTACTTTCCTGTCTTCAACTTGCTTGAAGCTTTAAGGTTAGGGAAGCGAACTGGCTTACATATGCCAGTAGCGCACATTCTTTTATCCTTGAGGATACACATCAAATGGTGAGATGTGAAGAAACTGTCCATAAATAACTCATGGCGTGCGGGGAACTCTATATATTCCATCATAGACAGTACGAAGGATAATCTTTGACCTAATATGGAGTCATATGTATCAGATGCTCAGGAATATGGCATTGCTTGGAAACAGGTAGCCTTCGGAGGAAGCAAGACACTAAATCTCGTAGCCAACTTTGATTGGCTTATTCTTAATGTACATCTTGCAATAATGTCGACCGAAATATGGCACCATTTGCTCGTCGATGGAAAGTTTGTGAAAAAACATCAAATACAAATAAAGATGGAACGTTAGTCATTATTATACCTTAGCCATTCTGTCGGTTATATCTAGATTGATGTTATCGCAAAAATGTATATAGCGCTTTAAAAGCTCGAAATGTGGACGTTGGTTCCTTTTTTGATGACGCTTACACCCAAGGTCGGGTCAGACGAATAATAATCTGTGGTAGATGGCAATGTATTGTAGCCGGTCAACACAGAAACCAAGAAAACGCTTCAATTCGTATATATCTTACTAGAATTCGGTATTGGTTTTAAATCGAGCGTATTTGATCATCCTCTCAAGAATAAACTGAATCACTTCGTCATCAAAGAATAATGAAAACACTTGAAAAGCATTATAAGACTTCAGCTTTTCGTACATATCTTTATGCACCACATTCAGCGGTTCAGGAACGCAACAGTTTACTGTAGTTTTAATTTTTTGGCTGGTGGTGCATTTTAAATAGATATTCGCAAGGTATTACGACTCGCACCAGAGGATGTCGAAGGCTGATTCCAGTCAAGTCGTGATTTGCCATCAAATCATCGTCAATCAGCTCTTCGTCCGTCTGTTCATCAACATTCTATGTTTAAAAATATCCAAAAACTGCAGAATAACTATTATTTTTAATAAAAATCACCCAAAACCGTATTATTTGAAGGCAAGCTAACCAAAAACATATGAAAACACTGTCACAGCTAACCTCCAAACATTGCGCGCAGGCATCACCTGATTTCAGTGACATCCAGCGGTCATCTTATGCATATAATACTATGTTGAAACAGTGTTGTCGACTATTTCATCTTTTGATAACAATATGTGATTCACAAATGTTTTATTTTTTTCCGTTTTAATTTTTTTTTTTTTTTCAAAATGGGTCTATTTTCAGGGCTTTAGTAAAAAAAATATTTAAAATAGAATAATTAATAAAATTTATTAAATTATATTAATTATTGAAAGCTAACATACCAATCTGTAAATGCTGCATAACAACATGATGGGATTTAGCTTTATTCACAGTGAAAAAAATCATACTTTTCATCTATTTTTTGATGCCTATAGGCATCGTCGTGGAGGTAATGGGTTAAAACGTATAAATAATTTGCACTCGAAACAAACATGCAGTACAACCAAAAAAAAACTGTTGCTCATCACATGTGGGCAGGGTCCGAAAAGCATTCTACCAGTTTTCCTGAACGGGAACTTCTGAAAATAATAGAAGAAACAAAGTTTCCGGGGCACATCACCAACAATAATCAAAAAATTGAATTTCACTCGATAAATTTCACATATTTGATTTTACGAGCCTGTTTTTAATTTGATTAATTGAATACCTTAAGGTAATTTATAAATTATTCAATAAGTAATTTAAAAATATAAACTTTATATAATTATAAAAAAAAGGTATTTACTTTTTTACATATCCTCCAAAATGATTATATGAGCTACGAAATATTTGTATTGTGTCCCAGGAGTGTGATTGATTTTATTATTATAAGTATATTGTTGTTGCATTTTCTTAAGAGTAAAAGTTATTTGTATAGGTATACAAATAACTTTTCTTTACTAAAATACTTCTATAACTTTTATAGAAGTAAATTTATAACTTTTATAAAATCAAAAAATATTTACATATCAATAAGGTTTTTCTTATATGGTTATCTTTAAAGGGTGTCCGGGGGTAAAGTGCTCAAACTTCAGGAGTTGATTCTAAATGCTAGTAGAAGTAAAAAAGATGAATATATTTTTCGAATTTCCATTTTTTTTCCACAAAAATCTATTTTCCGTAGAAGAAATTGCTTTTTCTAAACAAAAAATTAAACTTTTTTACTCGAAAACTATCTTAAAACGTTGGAATTCCAAAAAAGTTTTTAAACTTTTTTACTTGTACTATCATGTAGAATCACCACTCGAAGTTTGTGCACTTTACCCCCGACATCTTGTATAATATGCGCAATATAATATTTATACACATGTTATATCTACTATTGTATTTTTATATAAATTATATACACGTTTACATTTTTATGCTTATCAAATTTATTATAGTCTAAAGATAGATAGAAAGACCCCAAGTGCCCCCTAAGATCCTACAAATCAGAAGACTTTTTTTGTAATTATTTTTTTATTCATTTAAACAATTCAAAAACAATAAAGATTAATAAAACATGCAAGCAACATAAAATTATATTCTAAAATATATTTTTTTATAATTTCCTCTCATAAAAAAGCAGTGTCTGTATGTTTGTGTGAAAGGGGCTTTATTTATTTACATTTTTAAGAAATTACTACTTTTAATAGTTTAGGCTTTCAGTGAACTTTCAATTTAATTGATAACTTCTCTAAATATTATTTGTTTAAATTGTCAAATATAATTTAAGCACAAACATAATACAAGATTCACTCAAAATGAAATATTGGTGCTTCCGAAATGTCCCAATAAAAGTAAGTCTGTCGAAGATTATAATTCACCCCTTTCCCCCAACAAATTTTGCTATTATATTGTTAAAGAATTCAACTAGATTACTATCATTGATCAAACTTCTAGCGTTTGATGCAACGATCCCAACAATAAACTGTGCTATACACCATAAGATAGAAGCAACAACTTGTTTAACATTTTATCATTCTTTTTACCACTCTGACAGTAATCACTTTTGCAATTGTCATGTTCACTGAACGCGTGATCGCAACTGTTGCTGACGTCTACGTACAAGTTATTAATTCTGTTGTCAGTCGCAACGCAAGGAAACGGATTCCAGAAGATTTTTATCAGTAAAATCCTCGGTCCCTACTTCAAAGATCTGCTGTGGAAGGCTAAGATAAAGGCAAAAGAAAGGGGATTCAGATACGTGTGGTACAAAGACTGCAAAATAATGGTTAAAAAAATGAAGGCGATAGATTAATACATTACATCAAACATTGCGATGATCTTAAAAAAATTGATTAGTTTTTTTGGCTGAGAGCTCCTATCTGGTCATTCACTGGGTCGATTCCCTTTATATGGGAGAGTCATATTTTAAACTTACTTTCATACTGAAACAATAATTATTCACCTCCTCCACTTTCAATCAAAGGTTGAAATCGACGACACGGCAATAATAGTGAATGGTAATAATTGGACAGAAACTTTTTCGAAAGCAACTGTATGTATTTTACTTGTTTCAAAATGGTTAAAATACAACAAACTTGTCTTAAACTACAGCAAAACATTTTACTTACCTTTTTATAAAAACATAAGAAACAATCCAAAAGACAACCTTAAGAGGAATCCCGGTAATTCAGAAACTTATTTAATAGGTATTTAGCCCAATTATTGCTATTCCGCTCTGTGCTACGGTCAGTCATCGTGCTGTAGATGTGTGAGTGTGCGAAGAAAAACTCCGCCGAGAAAGCCCGCCAAATAATTATTCCTTTGGCGCTTTGCTTTGTAGTATCATATTACATCGATGTTTGCCATCGAAGTCGCTACAGGATTATCTGCATGTGTGTGGAGTGGAGACAAGAATAAGCAATCAATTTCTTGTGACGGGACGTTCCATCCTTAGCCACCTAAATAAGCTATTATATACATACTAGCAGTTCAAAACCCGCTCCGCGGGTTTTGAGCTGCTAGGCCCTGCGGGCGGCTCTTAGTTGGGCTTCGCCCATTTTAAGTGATATTAACAACAGTTACATTTAATAGATAGATATTAGGACATTCACAGAGAGAGGGTGAGTATATATATTGTTAAAACACGGAACAGGAAGGAGTTAATTAATAATCACATGCTAAATTTACGCATAATAAGAATGACAGTTGTTTGAATAAATGAAATTTTACGTAATTGTGATGGATTATTTCAAATGAAACACTATTATTGACTACATGTCTTCAACTGATATTAACTGTTATCGTACGTAATATAATTAGCTCATAGGAGACTTGCAGTGCTTAAATATGTGTTACAACCGTCAATGTCTATAAGTTTAATCAATATCGTTTAGTTTGTCACAATTAAAGATAGTTATAACAAAGTTGACTTAAATAATAGATTATTACATATTGATTAATTGTACCCGTGTTTATGAATAAAAGGAGGGTAATCATTTTCAGTAATCATTTGGTAATTCTTTACCTACAACTGTTACTGTATCTAATAAAGCTTAAAGTTAGATTATATATACACCTTCATCAGGAGAGTAAAAATCTATATATAAAGGTAGATTATTACAATATAGCGCCCCTGAGGTGATATCTCACAAAAGCGGCGCTATGCAAATTGTCCAATAAATAAATAAATATAATGTTTACATTTTATTGTGTATACACCGAAGTCAAAAATTAAATACAGATTGCAATTGGGAAAGAAGAAGTGGAAGGAGGGGGGAGGGGTAAGAGTAGGCTGGGTTTATAATAATTAGGAATTACAATATTATTAGACGGGAAAGACCAGTTAAGTGGGAAAATATTTAAAAGAGAGTTTATAAAAAAATTCTTGTTAATTATATCTGCTTTTATATAAACATGTTTCCTCATTTCTAAAATTTCAAAATTATTTATAGTGAAATATTTTAAGACCTGAAAAAAACAAATAGAATATAACCATAAAACAATATATTCATAAGACAAATAGCATTTAATAACGGTTATTCTAATAAATTGATAGTTGAAATACTAAATAAAAAAAATTAAACATATTCTCTTCAAACGGTCTTTCTAAAGATAAAAATAAACAATGGCGTAGAATTCTACTTGTGGATAACGATACTTCTAAAATTATATTTAAAAACAATTCTGGTACTATTCAACTGGCGTTTTACATGTCAATATAAAATCAGATATAATTAATAAGCAAAAAAAAATATAAATAATAATGAAAAATGCCATTACAAAGTGATAAGCTTCCAGAAGAAATCTTCTTATTATGCTTGTTAATCGTAAGTAGTCAAATATTGTGAGCTGCATATTTAAATATTCGCGCCATTCATTTGGTTCGTTTTTAAACCGCCAGAGGTGCGCTCTGTCGGCCATCTATAGCCGTGCGTATCGGCCATATTGAATAAGGAACGCGTGATTTTTTATAAACGTCAAACATAATCACGTAACTGTGGATAATTTTCATTGTAATGTAATTAATCCAATGGATTATGAACTTTCTAAAACATATTTTCTTCGATATTATCCAAAAATTATATGAGCAGAAACGATGCTTTTGAAGAAATCTCGTATTATTATGAGGCGATCCTATTTTAGTATAAAATCGTGTCTTAATTTTCAAGTTAGCTGAATTTACCCGAAACAGACAATTTTAATTCGACCAATCAGAGGTCCTAGATCGTCCAGACGCTGGCGTAATAATACTATCAGATTGTCTTTGCACGCACAACATATCACGCAAGAAATAAAAGCGGAGATACATGAGCCTCACATGACATTTTTTAATAATTGTTCCAAATCTATTCTGCCTAATCTAAAAACCAGTTTTAGACTGAAGGAACTAAATAGGTACATTTTCGTAATAAAATAGGAGGCCTAGGTACATTATTTCATAATTTATTGTATTGCTCTTACTTACTTGAACGGTCAGTGGCTGAGTGGGAATCGCGTTTGGGTCCCACCCGGGCGTCCCATGTTCGATTCCTCGGCTGGCTAAGTTCTCCATCACAACACAAGCAATATCTTCCGCTTAGTGTGGTGGTAGTAGGAGTTTTTCAAAAGTTAGGTTATTCGTAACCCGGGAATGTTTGTCTTTCTTTTAAAAATTAAAAAAAATCTTACTACCCACATAATAAAATAAAATATGTAGGTGCGTACATTTGAACTGCCTCCGTGGTTGAAGGGTAAGGCTCTTGGCTACGAATCCACAGGTCGCGGCGTGCGCAAGTAAATTTTATTAAATTAATTTGTGTCGTTTTGCTAAATTAAACAATTAAAAATAATATTAAATACTTGTTTCGACAGATAGTTATCTTTTTTGTTTATCAAAACTTAACTAAACCATTCAAGTTGTTTGAGACAGGGAAAAGTATAAATATAAAATATTTATTTTTTATTTTAGTAAAATTCCTGAAATTAACAGGTTTTAATTCCCTTGCGATGTTTATTTGGCCAAAATGATCAATTTTTACCACATAAACATCGCAAGTGACCAATTTTCGATATAATATTGCAATTTTTTGTTCACTATTTTGTTTTACTATTTTTTTTATTATTTTTTTTTATTATTGTGTTTTGTTAATAGAGCCAACGCCAATGCCATTCGTTGAAATTTTGAAAATGACACGAAATCCATAACACCCTTGCCAATCACCACACTGCAAATCGGATTATTTTATTATTTATTATTATTATTTTATCTGTATAAACATTGTAATTATTATAATAAAACAAATAATTTATTTATTTATTTGTTAAGACATACACAGTACAATAAGATACAGTTAGATATTTTTAGTTATTACATAGTTGTAGTACCTATTACGTATGTCCATAAAATATCATTACGTAATTTCGCCTGAGATTGTTATAAAAGAAAGGAAGTGTATGGATAGATAATAATAAATGAATTGAAAACAAGAATTATAATAAGCTCATGAATTGTAATTGACTGTTAATACATAGGAGTTTTGAAAAATGATGTGAAATTATTTTTGAAATATGTTGCTAAGAAATTTAATAAGTTAGTTTTGTATGTTAGAAAGGAATCATGAAAGATTTCTAAATGTAGTAATTTTTCGTAATGGGTGTATGTTGTGATTGCTCGAGTAATTACTGAGTTGTTTGCTGCATTGGTATTGTTGGCTTCAATGTGAAATAGTGTAGTGTGCCTGGTACGCCTCGTTGGAACATTTAAACCTATGACGGATAGCAATTCGGGACTATCTATTTTATTATTTAGCAGATTATGTAGAAACAACAGGTCTGACAATGTGCGTCTTTTTTGTAAAGTTAACATATTATTTGTAGTTTTGTTGTATTTCTTGAGTAAATGTTTCGAAAATTTATTCTGTATACTTTCTACTAAATCTATGTATACCTTATATTGAGGATTCCATATTGTGGAAGCATACTCCAGTGGACTTCTGACCAATGAACAAAACAAAATTTTCAGAGTCTTAGCACTTTTGAAAACTTTGCATATTCTTAATAAGAAACCTAGCATTCTGTAGGATTTTGAAATAATGTGTTCAATGTGCTTTTCAAAAATTAATTTGCTATCTAAGTAAACACCTAGATCTTTACACGTAGACATAGGTTGTAAAGGTTTGTTATTCAAGTTGTATGGATAGATGATTTTGTTTTTATTTCTACTAAATGTAATCGAGTGACACTTAGATATGTTTAAGGACAATAAATTTGATTCACAATATACGCACAAATTATCAAGATCGCTTTGCAATTCCATGCAATCGGGTAAACACTGTATAGCTTTATAAATTTTCATGTCATCCGCGTATAAAACAAAGTAACTATTTTTAAAGCATACGTAAATGTCATTTATATAAATAATAAATAAGAGTGGTCCAAGATGAGACCCCTGGGGCACACCTGAGACGATTTCCGTTAAGCAAGATGCAAAACCATTGACAATCGTGATTTGGTGCCGATTATTGACGTATGATGCGATCCATCTATAGAGGTCACCGTGAATTCCTAGACCTAATAACTTTTGTAAAAGAATATAATGATTAACACGGTCAAATGCTTTAGAATAATCCGTATAAATGGCATCTACCTGGCATCGCATATCCATTTGAGCATGAAGAAAATTGGTAAAAAATGCAAGATTTGAAGTTGTAGAGCGATTTTTCATGAAGCCGTGTTGATTATTTAAGAGTGAGGGTGAGATAGTAGAATATAATTGATCATAAACAATTTTTTCCAATACTTTACTTAGTATCGGTAATTTGGATATAGGTCGATAATTCGAGACATCATTTTTGCTGCCATTTTTATATATTGGGGTAATCAAGGCTGTTTTCCACTTGTCGGGAAATGTTCCTTCAGATAACGATAGTTTGAAAATAGCAAAAATGGGGGGTGTCAAATGTTTACTACAATAATTTATGAAGATCCCTGGAAGTTGATCATCCCTTGGTCCCTTTTTTATATCAATGGACTTAAGGTATTTGAATGTGATGTCTTCATTGATCTCGATTGAGTTGATTATGCTATTTAAATTAGAGCAAAGACTGGCATTGCTTGCATGTGCAGGTTGAGCATTCGAAAATACAGATCCAAAATACTCAGAAAATAAGTTGGCTACTCCTCTACTGTCATTAGCAGTTTTTTCACCGTAAATCATATGATCAGGGATGGCAGGAGATTTTCTTTGAGAATTGACGTAGGACCATATTTTTTTAACATTATGCTGTATACCGGATTCTATCGTAGAAATGTAGGTTTTGTAAGCTGCTGAAGCGACTGTTTTTTGCCTTTTGCGAAGTAATGAAAATGAAAGATAATCAAGGGGGTTCCGATGGCGCTTCCATTTTCTAAAGAATTTTAATTTTTCGTTTGTTATTTTTATTAAGGCTGCCGTGTACCATAGTGGGTATTTTCCAGATTTCACAACTTTCTTAGGAATAAACGCTTCGATAATCTGTTCAATTATAACATAAAACGAATTTAACGCTGTATTTACATCCAGTGCATTTATAACGGTTGACCAGTTGGTTTCTTTCAGTCTCTCATTGATCTCTGCATAATCTGCTTTATGGAATAATTTTATTGTTCGAGGAGTTGAGAGGGTTGCAATAGTGGATGGAAATTCTAGTTCTACAATCAATGATTTATGATGAGCATCTTATTTAACTAATGGGTGGTCGGCAAGCGACACATTAACTGAAGTGTTACAGAAGACGAGGTCCAGAATTCGACCGAATTTGTTAGGTAAATGGTTAAATTGGGTTAAATTTGCAAAAGATAAGCAGTTAAGTAACGCGAGTGTGCATTGATCTCTATTACTTGGCATTTGTTGATTATTCCATTCGATATTGGGCATGTTATAGTCGCCAATGATTAAAAACTTGTCATTGGTAAAACGGATTGTTAAGTCAGAAATAGTATTGGTATGACTAGTAAATAATGCTAATCTTTCTGATGATGTTAATTTTGGACGGACGCTAGGTAAATACACGCAGCACATATGAATATTATAACAATGACGATTCGATTTTGATGTATTGACAGTTATCCAGATATCCTCAGCGTCTGATTTCCAAGAGCGAGGGGTAACAAAAAATTCCTTTTAATTCCTATGAGTACGCCTCCGCCAGTTGATTTACTAGTGCGGTGTATATCCCTATCATTTCTGTAAACAGAATAGCGATTATCAAATAATTCCTCGTCTCGGATACTATCTACCAACCAATTTTCGGTAATGAAGATCATGTCATAATTATTGAGCAGTATATTTTGATGAAATTCCTGTGTTTTCGAGCGCAAACCTCTTGAATTTTGATAAAAAATTATTAATGAATCATGCATTGCGAAATTTCGGTAATTACATTATTATGTTCGGTTTCTGTAGAATATATTTGAAGAATATTATATTCTAGAGTTATGTTATTAGTCATGAGTCCACTGGGCTTAGCAAAGCACAACATACTATTATTATCAATTAAAGTGAGTAAGTATATTATAGAATGTAGTAGTGAGCAGTTAGTGTAATTATTAGCATGTGGGGTTAATGTAAAAAGGGTGATATTGAAAAAATTATGAAAAAAAATACGAAAAAAATAGTAGTTATGAGAGGATAGGTGGTTTAACATTGCAATGGTAGTTAGATGAGGTTTTTTAGCTGTAATTCGCATGAGACGTGTATGAGCGGTGATGTTTCGTTTTTCCGTAGGTAAATTTTTGCACTTCTTATCCATAAAAACTGATAGTTGTGTTCGTTTTTAAATGCTTTAGCGCACCTCAATATAGATTTATTCTTCCGCGTGAGATGGTCGTTGACGAAGATCCTCTGGTCAGCTCCAACCATCCCGATGGCCTTGGTCGTGATTCCTTTTCTTTTTTTGATGGCTGTGACAAATTCGTCCTTCTTCTTGCGGGAGGTGAATTTGGCGATTATGTTATAGGTAACGCAATGAAAGAAGGAAGCAATAAAAATGCTTAGAATTGGTGTATTGGTCTATCTGTGTGAACGTCAAGCGCCGCCCACTAACGCGATAAGGCTCTCTGTCTTGCTTACGCTCACTTATTGTAACTAGTTAGAAGAGAGGCAAGTTTTAACAATACCGTTACGGGGTATACTTACGGGGTGTCCTATTCATTCAGTTCGTAATTTGATTTAAACATACGTGCACCTACATATCGCAAGTGAAATAATTACCAATTTTTGAATTTGAAAAAATAAATAGTTTTCATCATTTTTAATTCGAATTAGTAGATTTACAGAGTGTTTTTAAAGTGTGCAAGTGAATATTTATTACGACATCATGGAGTCCTGTTACAAAACGGGACGTGGCAAATCACTGAATGGACAAAGTCGTGAAATTTTATTCCGCGTGTTCAATTATTTTATGCATAATATAAAAAACGGTGGTCAATTTTTAAGCATGACTGACTTATATGATTTGACGTCTAAGGCAACTGGAGTATCGCAGACTAGTATTCGACGTATCGTAACTGGAGTGGCAAAGGAAGCAAAAAAACAACCGTCATCATCGTCAACTCAACGACCAACCTTCAGCACACCAGGGAAGAAACGACGCAGACTATCAACCAAATCAGATGTAGATGATTTCGATAAGGAAGTTATTAGAAGATGTGTGTATGATTTTCATTTAGTTCATAAGTCTTTGCCAACGATGAAAAAGATTCATAGAGTTCTGAAAGGGGACATCGACTACGCAGGGTGTATAACTACGTTAAGGAAAGTTGTTCACAATTTGGGTTTTCGATGGAGAAAAACAGAAACAAACCGAAAGTTGCTTATTGAAAAAAATGATATCTGACTTAAACGTACCACATATCTCACTAAATTAGAAGAATATAGGAATGACGGACGTCCAATTGTGTATTCTGATGAAACATACATTCATAGTACACATACAACACCGCGTGCGTGGACTGACAACTCCAATAAAGGAGCTAAAGTTCCTGTGTCTAAAGGCAAACGTCTAATAATACTTGCATGCAGTGAAAATGGTTTTGTACCCAACGCACTGTTAACATTT
Source organism: Hesperophylax magnus (assembly GCA_026573805.1). NCBI lineage: Eukaryota > Metazoa > Arthropoda > Insecta > Trichoptera > Limnephilidae > Hesperophylax > Hesperophylax magnus. The sequence continues at coordinate 127,490 of JAIUSX010000180.1, read as the reverse complement.
AAATCTGATCAGAGGACTGGCGACTACCATGGTGCTATGAATTCTGCCAATTACAGAAAATGGATCACGGAAAAGGTTTTGCCAAATCTGGAACCAAAATCTGTGCTTGTTATAGACAATGCGTCATACCACAATGAAGAATGCGAAAGGATCCCGACAACAAGTTCAAGAAAAGGAGTTATGCTGACCTGGTTGGAAAAGCATGGAATACCGTATCCGATTAAAAACACAATACCAATATTGTATGATATTATTAAGCTCCACAAGATACGAGTCAAGAAATACATTCTGGACCAATTGCTGGAAAAGCATGGTCACTCAGTATTGCGTCTGCCACCCGGAGCTGAACCCAATCGAACTCTGTTGGGGAATAATAAAAGGACGCGTAGCTGTCAGGAATGTTACTTTTACGATGGATTCCGTCCAGACTTTACTTGGAGAAGAAGTTGTCGCAATTAATGCCCAGACATTCAAAGACATTTTTAGAAAGGTCAAGGAACAAGAGGATAAATACGAAAAATTAGAACCCAAGATCGATACTTACACTGATGAATTCACAATACATCTTGGGGAATCAGATGAAGATACCTCCGTTGGATCATCTTTGGGATCTTCAATCAGTGGGGAAATAAGTGGTATAGGTGAACTTTTAGATGATTCTGAGTAATGTGCTAAAGGTCCAGTGGGATAGTTTTTATCGTAAATTATTGATATTATCTCACTGTTCTTAAAAATTTTGTTGCTTATATTTTCATTTCATTTATGTACTTTTTATCTCCATCATAACTTTATTTATACTATTTTTTTCTCATGTTAAAGTATTTAATCATGTTAATATGTACTGCCTTTATTATTTATGTAAAAGCCCTCTGGGCGCAAAACAAAATAAATAAAGAAACAACTAACAAATTAATGTTCTCCAAAACGAGCTTCAAAAAAAAAACATTTGTCATATACTTGGTTTATAAATGTGTAAAATCTACTACTTAAGAAATTCTAAAAATTATAGTACTTTATTTAAAATTAAATATCTAGTCATATAAACATTGGGAACTCATATGTCATAAATATATTGGTTTATAAATGTGTACATTCTAATTATACAATTATAAATGTTCTCTAAAAAATGGTATGGAAAGAATCTCCTACTTATGATCTCACTGAAGAAACCACTCATTCACTCTGAATGCAATTATTGATGTTTTCCGAAATGACCCTGTAAAAAAAATCACATCTTTGCGATTCTTTCAAAGACATAAAGAAACCATCCCTTCGTTAAAATAGATAAATAAATATTCTAGGAAACGATAAAATTTTGGAAATGTGGGTTAATTATACTTCTAGGAAATATATCAAATTAACATTAAACATGCTTTGTAAAATAAATATTTCTGGTCAGAATAATAATTATTCCCCGAAAAACAATTAGGTATAAATTCCAATTGCCGTAATTTCCGTGAATTAGGGTCATTATCGATGGAAGTTTGTTATGTACAGCATTCTTACATAAATGACTAAGAATTGTTAGCAATACCATTGTCTTTTTTAAGAATACCTACCCATTTGAATTCAATCCTGAAAATTATCACATTAGTTTAGAAAAAAAAATGATAAACTTCAATATTTCAATAACGATGTCGTAAAACAAAATAAGTTTTATGTGACCGACTTCAACACGCTTTGGCTTAGAGTTATCAATTGTGAAATAATCATCAATTGTTTTTTTTTCAATCTTAAATCGAAACACGCTGTATGTAAGTTTTGCATCTGTGTGAGTACTGTGATGAAGCCAACTTAACTTGCGAGACCTATACCCGGACGTCCATCTGTCGTGTCTTGTGTACGATGGCGCTTACTGATTCTGCTAACGTATTGAATGTCGCTTTGATTATATAAACATTGTAATTAAATAAATGTGGTAAGCTGGAAGAAATGGGGTCCACCCATAAGCTACACCTTTTGTAATTTTTATTTTACAATAAATAATTTGATTTGATTTGATGGTGTGGAGGAAACCTCCATTTTTTTCCACTCTACCTCCAGACATGTCGGGGTTCTGAAAATCGGATCATGAGTAAAAATGAACTAGTATTTAAATATCCATGTACCACGAAAATAATAGAAAATGTCATGACTAAACGGCGCAACTTTTCCTACTGTGTTTTGTTATAACAGATCACCACGCAAATGGCATCTTTTAAAAAATATATATTTAAAAAAAAAAAGTAACGAATCACTTGGGGTGACCTATGACAGAGGTTATCCAATAAATGGTTCCCGGGGCGGCGGTACTCATAACCACCTCCCAAATTGAAAATTATTATAGTACTTGATGTATACAAATTGAATTTGGTCCAATTTTAGTAAGATCGGCAAGTATGGTATACTCGAAATAAGTCACTAAACCAAGAAAAAACTAATAAAATATATCAATAACTCGGGAAAAGACAACACTAGTGCACCGACACAATTCGATATACTACGCTACATCAGTTTGCTGTATATTTATTTGTCGAAATAGAAGTTAAATAAATAAAATAACAATATACATTATAGGTTATTGAAGAATTATAATATTATGCTAGTTACCCAAAAGTTATTTTTAAAAAAATTATCCATTTGAGTGTTTTGTATCCATATTGGCAATACGGAACGAAATCACCTCGTAGTTGGTCTGGCCGTAACGGATGTTTTTTTTACAGATATTATTTTAACGTATGAAATTAAAGTAAGAATATCGGAATACTTCACCAAACAAACACAAAAGTGACCAAACGGAAAAAATAATAAAAAAAACACATCGATTACTCGGGACAACACAACACTAGAATATCGAATATCGATTTATGACTACGTGACATCACTTCGCACAAATACATACGTATTTATCTAAACCCTGTCCCCCCGACCATTACCTCCCGAATACTGAGCGAAAGGGACACATGCAGCTCGGGCTACAAATACCTAAATGAAATCTTCAAAATCGAGGTTTTGTATTCCCCATTTTTCTCCTCCAAAAGTTAACTGATTTTCAATTTTTTTTACCTACTACATAAGAAGAAACTATTCTATGTCGGACCGTTTTGCTTTTTTTCAAAATATATTGTCTAGTTTGTAAACTGAACGTCTTTTGACTGCGTTTAAATCATGCAATTTTATTGATTTTTGGAAAGTCATAACTTCTATAAGAAGCAATTTATCAAAAAAAACAAAACGTACCGACACGCAAGTCGCCGATATCTATTTTATTTAAAAAAAATATTTTTTCTAGGGTTAAAATCCCGAAAGATAAATGGGGACTACGTTTGTATGGAAAAATCAACGCCCGATTACGTCTTAAAATTAGAATCCATAATACAACTTGCAATCAAGAAATGTGCTTCCTGTGCAACGAACTCGCTAATGTCAAAAATATAAAATATTTAGGAGTATCAATAGATATTAATCTTAATTGGAAATCACATATTAATCAAACCACTTCTAAACTAAGATATCTTACCTACATATTTTATAGACTCAAGGAAATTTTAAACGCTGAAAAATTGAAAATGATCTACTTCTCCCTGGTGCAATCTGCAATCACTTATGGCATAATAGGATGGGGTGGTGCACCTGATACATTTATTAAGCCTCTACAAATAATTCAAAAACACATAATTAAAGTCATATATAACAAAATTAAACATTCTCGACCAACCTATTATACAAGAAATCTAATATATTTAACATTCGTAAATTATTTATATTACAAACTATGAAATATTTATTTAAAAACAAAAATAATTTCAAAATAAATGAAAACAGAATGAGCAAAAGAAAAAATAATATATTTAACACCCCCCAAACCAATACTTAATTAATGCAGACACATGGCAGTTTCATTGGTCCTCGTACATTTAACCTTCTACCACTACAAACTCAAATGATAAATAAAAAGATAGAATATATTAATCCTAGAAAGATAACCATATTTTGTAGTACATAAAAGATAACCATACGCTGCAGAGGCGCATAATATATTTATCATTTTTTTAAATTAAATACCTAGCTAATGTATTTCTTTAGCGGAATTATTTTAACGTGTGGTTAATGAACTAAACTTTTTTACTGAAATTATTTATTTATTTTAAACATTAAACTTAAATTAAAAATCCTCTAGAAAAAAACAATAAAATTAACCGTATTCTGTTTACAGGAAAATATTATCACAAATTTATATTTTTTTTATATAAAACTAATTAAATTATTTTAATTTACTAATAAACTATAAAATCATCAGTCAAAACTATAATTATTTTGCTAAAAATTTGGTTTAGAGGCATTCAAAGCAAACATCTTTTTTGTGTTCGCCGCAAACTGTTTTTTTGCATTTGGCGCAAGTCATCATTGACATTATTTTTTTTTTACTTAAGCAAAAGCTGCAATACCGTCTTTTCTTGGCTGGAGGTTCTTCTTCATTATCACTAGAGCTCTGCACATCTGGATTCGGAAGAATATTGGTGATATTTTCTCGCACACGCTTGAGCAAAGTAGGAGCTTCGAGTCTTTCCGTCATCCACGGTTCAGATAACTGAGTGCTTAACTTTTTCATATATTCCCTTCTATTTAGAGGCTTTTCATGTTTCGCTAGAACGTTGTGACAGTATATGACATAAGAATTGACGAATGCCATGTTCAGTATGCCATAAAGCATAGCCATTGGCCACCTATTGGTTTTTCTTGAACATGACATTGAGGAACACATTTGATCGAACGTGTCCACCCCGCCTTTAGTCTGATTATAATACATTATAATATCAGGCTTACCGGTTGTGGCGTTGATGACACCTTCTTCATCACACGATGATATCAGGTAAACCATCTTAGAGGGCTTCGGCTTGTACGAGACTAGGGTCAAACATCCATCATAGCAGAACATTGACGTGCCTACGGATCGAGACCGTGTATTTTACAAGTCTTCGGGGATCTCCCGTTTATTGGATCGTATGGTTCCAACGAGGGTTAGTTTGTACGGCTCGTAATATTCACCTTGTGGCAAACCATTAGTGTTTGTGGCTCTTCCAATATACGGCATTGCATTTAGCATGTACTTTGTTCCACTATCACACATCATAGGGATTTTTATCCCGTATTTGCTGGGTTTATTGGGGATGTACATGCGTAATGGACACCGTCCTCGAAACTTCAATAATTGCTCATCAATTGTGACGTGCTCACCCGGTGTATAATTCAGTTTACACTGAGTTATAAATAATTCCCACAGTTTTCTAATGGGAACAAGTGGATCTTCATGACGTAAGGAGGGCCGTATAGATTTGTCATCAAATATCAGACATCTAATCAAGAAATCGAAACGATCTCTACTCATCACTGCCACGTAACGTGTTCCTGAAAAACTACTATTGAACAGCTCATCGGTAGACAAGTGATTGTCTTTCATCGCCGCACTCAAGGTCAGTATCCCAAACAAAGCTCGGACTTCTGTCATAGACGTATTTTTGAAAGTGGCTTTGGTCATGTTTTCTCGACGTTTTACAGAGATCTCAATATTCGTCCAACGGACGATCTCACCCACTATTTCGTCGGTAACAAACAAAGTAAAACATAATACTGGGTCATACACATTGCGACACATACGCGTTGGACCTCTGTTTGTGGGAATTATATTTATGGCAGATATCCTACCACGACTTTGTCCTTTTATTGTTGACCAGCAATGTTGGTTTTTACCCCTTAGCACACGGCGATCAGGAACAATTATACGGCGGTCACGACGTGATGTTTCCAAACTTCCAGGCTCTGAAGATACTGGTGGAGTTATAATGTCTTCATTTTGTGTATCATTCAATTCTTCTGGCACCTCATCATCAATGAACTCATCTTCATAGTCACTCTGCATTTCATCTTCACTCACATGATCTTCTGTTTCACTGCCACTCTCCTGATGTCCATCATGCTCGTTCTCTTCTTCTTCAGTTAAAAATCTCAATATTTGATCATCAGATATAATTCTTCGGCTCGTCATTATGAAGGTTAAAAAAACCATGCTAAAACAAACAATAAAATACTTATAATAAACATGTAATGTAAGTATAAACAAATTTATACTTTTACTAAAAGTCACGCAAAAGATAACCATACGCCTTTGGAGCGCATTACCTGGTCATAACTTGAAAAAGATGGTACTTACCGCGTAAAAACGACCGTCCCGCGACGCTGTGCACCGACGACTGAGCTAATGAAAAAGGACAGCTAGATGCGCGAGCTCATTAGAAAGAGACAGCGTTTTCTTACCGTCGCGGGAGCCTCTGAGGCGTAGGTTATCTTTCTAGGGTTAAAGTGGTAAAATTATGGCTGAATGACGCAGATATTGAAACGCTTTTACTATAAATTTATTGATCCTTTTTACAACTCACTTGCTGAAACTTTATAAACTATTGTACATAATGTTTTCTCTTTACTTTTTATAATAACTATAAACAAAAAAAAACTTTTTCTACTAATGTATATTATACTTTAGGTACTTGAAATATAGTAATCGTTTTAAATTACCCACACTCAGGCAGTGCCTTAGTGGGTTTTCATTTCTTGAGTATACTATTTGGTATTATATATTATGTTATTATATACTATCTATTAATATGTGTAAAGAAATGAAAATAAATAAAGTAAAAAAAAATAAAATAATATATGATAAATAATATATAATAAAATAAAATAATAATTATATAATATAATTATATTGCTTAGCAACGCTAGTTTAGGCATATACTTTGCATTTGCTCTCTGATTATTTTTTGTAATATCAGATAGAAACGAATTAGCTTTGATCCCAAAAAATATAAATATTTAAAGAAGAGTATATCAGATAACGCATTAAATAAACTGCCAGTAAGCCATAGAATATTTGGGTAAATAAATAGGATTTAAAAAAAAAAAAAATTATTTGAGGACCCCAGTAACCAAGGTAAACAACAATATTTGACATTCATTTGAAAAAAATAAAAATATATTTTAATGGTATATTTTTATGTTGATAACGTTTTTCTGGAATATAATATATCATAGATTCGTAATGTTGAAAGGTAGTTGAATTGGAAATTATATATTTGTTATGTCGAAAGGTAGTTTGATTAGAATATTTAATTTGATCACATTGAAAATTATTTATTGATTTGGTTACTGGAATGTAGTAGTAAAGATACAATCATCTCCAAGTTGTTTTGTAAAATGACAACAATGTCATTTGCAACCAACGTAGATGAACAGGGGATTATTATGTCATCTGTACAGATGAACATGGATAGTCTAAGACCCCAAAAAACAAAAGCAGGTATTCCTAGACAGCGTATGAAATGGACGAACGATGTCAATATGTTCATTTTTCGTTCATATTTTTATGTAACCAAAGTAGAAACAGATATGTTGTTATACAGGAAAAAATTACATTTACTTTTCTCACAAAATTATCCGATTGCCCAAGTAAGCGAACAAAGATTAGCAGACCAAAAGCGAGCTATTTTCAAAAATAATTTAATTTCTGTAGTCACATTAGAACAGATTAAAAGGGAAGTAGCAGATAGATTGCAGAGGGGAAATAATTTAGAACAAATTAACACAAGTAATAATGTCATATCAGATGCATTGAATGTAGATAGTTTGGATAATATTCTAGTCGAAATGTCCAATGATATTACAGTAGATTCAAATAACTTAGACGTTATTTATAATCTTAGGGAAATCAACATTGCAAATTTAAACTTTGTTGATGAAAATGTAGTAGAATTAGCTAACTTACTTCATAATAATATAAACAGATATATAGATGTAGAGCCAACAGTTAGACCAAAATTACCGAAATTGCATACGTCAAAAAAATTATCTAAATTAATTTTTGAATTAAATAACACAATTTTACCAAAAATCATATTTGACGAAATTAGTTTTTTAGATCTTCATACAATAGTATACGCTAGTGCGATTACTGTTTGTAATAAGTTAGGAATTAAATTATCATCCTCTGACGATAGATCATATAGTTATAGTAAACCAGAATGGCAGATCAGATTAGAAAATGATGTAGTATTTTTAAGAAGTAACATAGCTAGAGTAATAGAATATAAAAATGGAAATAGAAGTAGGAAAATTTTGAGACATGTAGATGAAATTGGTAGAAAATTTGGTTATAACATTGATAGTCATAATAATGAAAATATAATCAATGATTTATTGGATTTATTAAAACAAAAATTAGGCGTAAAAGCTAGTAGATTAAAAAGATATAATTATACGTATAATAAAAAAAATAATAATAGATTATTCCAGAAAAATGAAAAAATATTTTATTCCAAACTTGACGATAAACAAAATATTATTTCGAATAATAATATTCCGTTGCCATCTGAATCAGATATGCGCGATTTTTGGACTAAAATTTGGAGTAAAGATATAAAACATAACGATTCAACTCCATGGATAGAAAATGAAGAACTCAATTTTTCAGGTATTGAACAAATGAGTTTTTCTAATATATCGGTTGAATTGTTAACCAAAATTATTAAAAATACTCATAATTGGAAAGCCACGGGTTGCGATTGGATACATAATTTTTGGTACAAACGTCTGACTACTTTACATCCTCTTTTGGCAAAAAATCTTTCAAAATTTGTCAGTCAACCTCAAAATTTTCCAAATTTTCTAACTAAGGGCATTACTTATATGTTACCCAAAAGCGAAAATATTAATAATCCTTCTCAGTACAGACCCATTACATGTTTACCGACAATATACAAAATTTTAACCTCTTGTTTAACAGATTTAATATATACTCATTTAGATGAAAAAAATATTTTATCTGAACAACAAAAAGGTTGTCGCAGAAAACATATGGGATGTAAAGAACAATTAGTTATCGATTCTGTAATTCTAAAACAGATTCAAACTCGAAAACGTAATTTACATACTTGCTATATAGACTACCAAAAGGCTTTCGATAGTGTCCCGCACTCGTGGCTGATCAAAGTATTAAATATATATAAAATTAACCCCATTATTATTAGATTTTTGGAAAATATTATGTCCTTTTGGAATACCAATTTACTTATCAATTTAAAAGGTAAGAAAATAGTAATACCGGGCATTTCAATTAAAAGAGGAATTTTTCAAGGAGACTTATTGAGTCCTCTTTGGTTTTGCTTAGCATTGAATCCTCTATCTAAAATGTTAATTAAAAGCAAGTTTGGAATAAAAGTTAAGGGTAATACAAGGGAGAGTAGTACAATTTCGCATTTATTATATATGGATGACATAAAATTATTTTCGAATTCTGAACAAAATTTAGAGAAAATGATCGAGGTAGTTAAAAACTTTTCAGATGACATCAAAATGACTTTTGGTTTAGATAAATGTAGAACGATCCATATAGAGAAAGGCAAAATTGTAGATGGGGACGAGAGTATATTTAGAAATTTCCAAATTACTAGTATGAAAAGGGATGAGGTTTATAAGTATTTAGGATACCCACAATCAAATAGATTAGACCATACTAGTATTAAAAATGATATTAAGATTAAATTTCAAACTAGGATCAGGAAAATTTTAAAATGCAATCTATCTGCTAAAAATTTAGTAAAAGCAATAAATACTTGGGCAATACCTCTATTAACGTACTCATTTGGCATAATTAAATGGTCTAATACAGATTTAGATAACTTAGAAAGATTATTTAGAACTACGCTAACAAATTTTAATTGCCATCATAAAAATTCAGCTATAGAACGAATTAATTTACCTAGAAATTTAGGAGGTAGAGGTATAGTCAAAATAACTTCTTTGAAACATAATCAGGTAGAAATGCTAAGAATTAAAACGACGAGAATGCCAACATTTTTATAAATCCCAACCAGGAACTATTAGATTCCTGGTCAAATAAAATTTTACACGCAAAACACTTCAATTATCTCAACCAAACGTATGTTGACAAATTTTCGTCAAACAAATGGTTGAGTATTGGAGAGTTGAGCGCAGAAATAGAAGGATTTATGCTTGCCATTCAGGATAGAGTCATTAATACTAAAAATTATAGAAAGCATATAATCAAAGATACAAATCAAATTGATGATTTGTGTAGAAAATGTTTGGCTTTTCCGGAAACTATAGAACATATTATATCGGGATGTTCTATATTAGCACCGTCCGAGTATACATTTAGGCACAATCAAGTTTTAAAAATAATTCACCAAAATTTGGTAATTAAACATAACTTGATTGACTGCCGTAATATAGTACCATATTATGAATACGAACCAAATTAATTTTTAGAAAACGAATTTTATAAAATATATTATGATAAAACTATACTGACAGATCGAACGATTAGTCATAATAGACCCGATATAGTTTTACATGACAAAATTAAAAAAATAACTTATATCATTGATGTCGCTATTCCAAATTCCTGTAACATTCAAAAATCTGTTAATGAAAAAATAAGAAAATACACAGATTTAGGAAACGAAATAAAAAGAATTTGGCATTCTCAGACTATAAAAATATTACCATTCGTTATTTCGGCTACTGGCATTATACCTAGCTCTCTCATTAAAAATTTAGGCGTATTAGATCTATCAAAAAATTTATATATAAAGATGCAAAAGTCGGTCATTTTGAATACATGTAGGATAACGAAAGATTTTTTAAATATTTATGTTGAGGGATCAGTAGGATTTATAGGCCCTGTTAGAAGTTCTACCGAGCCGAACCCTCTGATATGAAAATATCTGGAGTCGGTGAATTTTTTTTTCCCATTTGATCTCTGGTGAGTTGACGTGTTGTTGTTCTTGTATTGTTTTGTATTTATTTTACTTATGTAATGCACTTGCATAGTGTTGATTGACTAGCTGATCATTTGTGGAAAAGTGAGTGGAAGGGTTTAGTTTTTCCTATGGGGAAGATTTAACCCGGACAACAAAATCGGAAGCAATAATAATAAAAAATCCCCAGTGATGGCTGCAGATTAATGGAGCTCTCACTCAAAGGAATTAAACTGTTTTTTTTCTGTAATTTAAATTATAATATGGCTACTACTATAAATAACATGTATGAAGAACTAAGTGATCAAGACAATTTTTATACAACATCAGATGCTAAATTGTGTAAATATCTGATATACGTACCAAAAAACATTACTATTATTTATTTATTTATTTATTTTATTTATTTATTAGATACAAATAATTACATACATATTAAGGAAGCTTTGGCTGTCCAACTAGGAAATTTTCCCGTTTTAGGACAGCCAAATTGCCTGGTTTAGTTAACATTTGTACACGCTGCTGTTATGAATTATATTTCCATACTTTACATTAATAGTTAAGCTAGTAATATATAGTAATAATATACATATATATTTTTCAAAGTAATCAAATAAAAACTTTTTCAGACATATTTGTACACCCGAATATTAGTTTTTTTTTTATAAAAACACCTGATAAATGTTATCAAGGTACATGTAATAATATGCATAATTAAGGAACACTGTATCAGGGTACATGATAACATATTGGATTAATTCAATTTATAGTTACAATATAAGAAAAAATATTAGGTGGGTTTCTTAATTTGTTCGCTATTACTATGCTGTGTATTAATTTACATAATCTAGGTACATATAATATAATATACATAATCAAGAAAAATGTAAACAAGGTACATGAAAACATATTGATTAAACATTATCAATCACAAAAATTATCAATCGCATTGTATCAATCAGATGCACGGTAGGAATTTTTTATTTAACTGCCAATAACAATGAATAAATGTGAGTACAGAAAATTTTTGTTTATCTGTTGGTCATCATAAGTTCGCTTTCGACTCTTCCTAAGTCTAGAAGCCAAACATTAACTAGTTTACGCAGAATGCTTATGCTTTTCGATTTCCATAAATCGGGTAAGAGGTTGAATAATTTTGGACCAAGGTAATAGAATTGTCTTTGGGCTAAGGATGTCATAGTAGTAGGTGGAACAACTGGATTCCTCCTTGAATGTCTAGTGTCGTGATAATGATCAATAGAAGGGTAGTGGTGACGTTGTTTTTGAGTGTGTAATATAATTTTTTTATGTTTAGTTGCCTTACATCAAGAACTCGTATCTCTTCGAATAATACATCACTGGGGTATCTAAATGGTTTTTTTAGGATGACCCTTAGTAGTGATTTCTGTGCTTTTGCTAAGGGATCCAGTATTGTTTTGGTACATCCGCCCCATCCCAAAGATGCATATTCAAGTAATGAGTTACACAGAGCATAATATAAACATTTCAGATCTTTTATGCAGAGAATAGTTCTAATGCCCAGGAAAAGATGAGTAAGTTTTCTGACTTTTGTGGAAATTGAGTCTATATGTAGGTCCCATCTCAGAAATTTGTCTATCATTCCTAGATATTTTATACTATCTACGCATTCTAGGGTGTTACAATTACAAGTAGTTAGGTTATTACGCATCAAAATATTAGGTCGATAAATAAAAACTTTAATGAGCTCCAGATACAGCTTAGCCAACTAAATATAGACTTTGATGTAATCATTCTTACTGAATGTTGGTTGACAAATACTTACAATCCAAAATTTATAAATAACTACTCTTCTTTCAATTCGACAATACACAACGGTCAGAACGATGGGATTGTGGTATACACAAAAAATGACCTAAACTCCATTGTAACCGAAATAAACATAAATCGACGCGTGCTGTATGAAAATAATGTACAATAATGATACTAGCATTCAAGCAATATACCGCTCTCCATCGATCCGTAATATTACACCTTTTCTTAATAGTCTCAATAGCATAATCTCTAATCTTTCATATGTTAAAAACCTTATAATTATGGGAGATTTAAATATCAATATACTCCCAAAAAATCCACACCACCAATGTCACGACTACCTTAACATGTTAGCGTTCCGTGGACTAATTAGTACCATCAATACACCAACAAGAATTGCTAATGACTCAACATCATGCATTGATCACATAATGGTCAAAACTAATAAACAAAATAAAAGCATCGTTTACAAATCGACAATTACAGACCATTACACAACTATTTTTACATTGCAATCTAAAATCACTAAAAATAGAAGAGATCAGTCAATCGTTTACAATAACATTAATTTTGAAAATTTAAAAAACATAATTAAAAATAAATCTTGGCAAGAACTCTTCCAAATAACAAACTCAGATGATGCATGGAGATATTTTGTGGACTTTTTGAAAAACGAATTAATTAATAATACCACAACTCTGACAAAAAAATATTCCAAACAAAATTAAACCCTTGAAATCATGGATAAACTATTCAATCATAAACTGCATTCGTAGAAAAAACGCACTACACAAAAAAGTGAAAGAAAATCTATATGACATAATAGCAATAAACATCTACAAAAGATACAGAAATACGTGCGGAGACGTCATTAGAAAGGCAAAAGAAATCTACTACGGAGTCAAAATCAAAGAAAGCAATAACGATCCCAAAAAAATTTGGCAAATTTTAAGAGAAGCCACAAATACACAAAACATCAAAAACGAACAGGACATAAGTAAACTCTGCATTGAGGGAGAAATTATTGACACCTCAAAAAACCAAAAGCTCGTTGCGGACCACATCAATAATTTTTTGATTAATATTGGGTCACATCTTGCTTCTCGTCTACCAAATTGTGGGAATGTTCAACCTACTGAAATAGGACTCCAATTTTCTCAAAGAAGATTTAACTTTCAAACAGTGTCTGGGGAAAAGATTTTTAAAATAATTAATTCCCTAAAAAACATGTCCAGTGCCGGAGTTGATGGGTTATCAACCAAGATTTTAAAAACGCTGTCTACGGAAATTGCATTGCCCCTAGAACACTAAATAAACTCTAGTATCACTCAGGGCCACTTCCCCTCAAACCTGAAACAAAGTATTGTTATTCCTACACATAAAACAGGTAACAAGACAGACATAAACAACTACAGACCAATAACTCTACTAACTAGTCTATCTAAAGTATTTGAAAAGGTTATCAATGCACAGTTGGTAAAATTTCTCGTGAGCCATAAATTGATCTCGGAAAATCAATACGGGTTTCAAGAAAACAAGAGTACCTCAGACGCTATTGCTGCTGTCACTGATTTCATTCTTAAAAACCTTGATAAAAGCAAAAAATGTATTTCAATCTTCTTAGACCTTTCTAAAGCCTTTGATACAATATGGCACAGTAAATTAACAAATAAACTTGAAAAAATCGGTATTGCGGACAACAAACTTAAATTCTTTAAAAGCTACCTTAATGGACGTAAGCAACAAGTTAAAATAAATAACATACTAAGCAACACCTGCTCAACTAATTATGGTATACAACAAGGACCGATTTTGTTCTTGGTGTATATTAACGACTTATCGCTGTCCTAGTTCTTGTATGTTCAATAGACCTTTTTTTGCAAAACTGAGTTATGTATGCCAATATGTACATCAGCCTATTGCGCATTAATGAAGTTTTAAAAAACCATATTTTTTGGTTTTTAAGTGATATTTTAAGCATTTTTCGAGTGCCAATATCCACTCACGGAATAATGTTTCAGTTCTTATTTGTTCAATCTCCTGGATATTGAACATTCAAACACGCAAAGTTATGAATATAATATTTTTTAAAAGTTCATAGATATTTGTTCAACATCCCGCAGAAGGTTGAGGTCTTGAATGTTCAATTTCCACTGTCAACCAATCAGGAGCCGGATAGTTAAAATGTGTGCCCATGTTGATTTTTAGTTGTTTTCTAACAACGAAATTGTTCCACTAAAAATACGTTTAATTGCGAATATATACTGTTATTGAACTAAAAATTGACTTCACCGACTCCAAAATCAATAAACCTTAGAACAGTAGCTCAAATAGTAAGGTAAGTCTTAAAATGATGTCATTTATAGGCTTTTTCACCATATTTTACATGTACTTCTTGAATTTGCTTGGCAAATATACAGGATGCTTCATTTATTATTTATTTATTTACAAACCTAGGACTTTTACCTAAAATGAGTATTAATAAATTATATAAGTGCATTAAAACTTATTTTTATTCAAGAAATACAACAAAAGAGCCAGGAAATGGAAATGTGCAAAAAGTCGACTGTCCTCATAGTCTGATTGAAAGACATCTACGACACATATTTAGTCCGTTATCACTGCTGAGATCGCTGATGAAAACGAAGTCCAAATATTTCAATTTTGAATTCATTCAATTAAAAGTTTCTGATTTTTTATTTTTTTTAGTAAAATAAAAAACAATATTCATATTCTTATGTCGGAACTACAATAAAACCAACTAGGCAAACGACTATCAATAATAAATGTTATGTCAAATAGCGCACACCCATAACCCAAATCGCGGGATATTATAATTTTAGGATTTTAAGAGCTGAAAGTATTTAAAAAAATAATATTTTAGTAACGATAATCAACATAAATAATAAGTAAGTAAACTTTAAAAATTACATTTATCAAATGTAGGTAACGAAACAATAAAAAAAAACAAATTTTCAACTGAAAATTGAACTTCAATAATTTTACGCTTCACTCGGGATTTTTTTTTTATGGAACACCGCACACAGTCTCAACTGCTCCCAACCATCTGGAGCCAGTGAGACTATGGAATCCCCAATTGGGGTATATTAGTATATTGTGAGGCTGAAGGTAGTGTGGAGGGGAAGGAGATGGAGAGGAGAAAGAGAGGAAGGAGGATGAAGGAGAAAAGAGATGGTATGTGAGTATCTATTCAGATCTGATCACCAAACACGGCTAAAGCCATTTAAATTCTTATGGTGGTCTTTACACTATATTTTCCTCTCTGGAACATGCCGCAAATAGACTATATGTTATCTTAAATGAATAGTTTGTGAAATAACATAAATTAATCAAATAAAATTTACTTGCGCACGACGGGATTTGAATCCGCGACTTCCGGATTTCTAGTCAAGAGTACCCCTAGACCACGGAGGCCGTAATACGTACGATGTAAGAATATTTCACATCACGCATGCACCGACAACCAATAGTAGTATATTAGCGGTAGGTACCTTTGTACTTGTGCATTGTTTTCAAACTTCCAAAATATTAAATGATTTATATAGAGCAGTTTTTGTGAAAAATCAACTCAAGGACTCTGTTTGTATATTTTAAAGTAATACTTTAAGTCAACTACTAACTAAGATAAAAGTAAAGTATTTGAAATCTGAAAATCACCCTGTATATACAATTTACCACTAATTGGCTAATTGAACAAAAAATACCTCAAAATTATGGGAGCCGAATTGTTCAATCTCCAGACGATATGTTCAATATCCAAAATAATCATTCATAATTTTCAAGCCATGTTCAACGTCCACCTTTAAAGTCATAATATGTGCATATTATAGCTTCAATCTTCGAAAAATGATCTTTAATAATTTCCTGTTATACATATGTATTAAACTAAATGACTAAAATCGAGAATTTTTTAGAATTTGCCGGTAAAAACAAAAAAAAAAACGTCTCCTGTAAAATTTGCTAAATGGTCTATTGAACATACAAGAACTAAGGCAACGTTATTAGGCCAATCAATAAAGAGTTTGAGGTATGCAAAAATTCCCCCGTCGATGAAATTTTTGCAGTCACTTGGAGTATCATTTAGGAATGACGAATGACAAGAGATTCAACAAAATATTTAACGGGAAGTTAGTTATTTTTATCAAAAACTGAAAAAAAATTATAACTCTCGCTGGAAAAGTACTTCTTTCGAGAACTCTTCACATATTTAGTATTAATTAATATCCACCTGATTAAATAGAAATCCAACAATATGTTTGTAGGGAAAGTGTTTTTTTTTAAAGAGATTTGTTTTTTAATTCTATTGTTGCCGGGAAAATTCCTCCCTCCAATTTTTGATCACGGAGTGTCTTTATATTGGTGTTTGCTTTATTTAATCAAGAGATCCAACATTTTTTTCTTTTGGAACATGCTTTTTTGATATCAGTCAAAAATATCGCTCCGAAAAAATTCTCCGTCCAATTTTTTTTCGCCAAGTTGATGGGATAGTTATGTAAAAACGATTTCTGCAAAGATCCACCAAAATTTTGAACGGCAACCTATTTTTTAAAATTAATTTCGAACGCACGCTCATTTCGCGTGATTTTTGGATGAACGGGAGCCCGCGTGGTAAGGGGAGGGGTGGGGCTAGTCGCACGGGGGGCAAGCGAGCCGTTCGGCGCGGGATATAAGCCGCGGTGGGAACTTGGGGAGGGGTGGGAAGCCGACTTGATGTTTTTTGTGTTTTATGGTTGTCCGAAAATGTGAAAAATGCATTGAATATTATACCTCAATGGAAGAATGAATGTTTTAAACAAAAATTACAAAAACTGTTTCTATTACTGTAAAAGTGTTTTATAGTAACCATAGATTTATATTAAATTTTACTTATGGTTTATAAGCGAAGTGCAATATAAACAAACTCAATTTATATTTTTTAATTATTGTGGCATTGTAAATGAGGTTGTTTCATAATTCTCAAATTCTCAATAAAAAGCAACACAAACAGGCATTTCCGAAAGCGTTGTTAAAATCAATGAAAGAGACGTAAAGCATCTATAATATCAATTTTAATTTTAAAATACTTGCAAAATATAATGTTATTTTAACCAATTCATTATTTTGACAACTGCCTATTTATGTTACCGAAAATTAAATGGGTGTAATTAGTGTGGAATAATAATATTAATTATAAGACATTATAGGTAACTACAATACAATGACAACAATTGGGATCAGTTCTTATTTTTAACGTTTTATTGTTGAATCAAAATCTATTATAATATGAAAAAAAGTTTTACACTTTAAAAACATTACTCTGCGAAACTAAAATTAGATATCATTTACTAACTGACCAAAAAATAAAACAAAAATACAATAAAATAAGGTATAAAGGTTGATATTATTTTTGTTATTATAGAAACAGAAGATAGAAAAAATATAGAAATAGAACTACATTTTAAAATACACATTTTTTTCACAATAAGATCATAAGAAATATTTTTATACTATCTAGAATCTAGATAAAACAAATAACATGCCCCACATAAAATGTGTTAATTGCGAGGAAAAAAAATTAAATTACTTAGCTGTTAATATAAAAAAATCTGTGTTTCAAAAAAGGTTTGTTGAATTAATTCGGATGAAATAATTACGCTGCAAAATTGGATTTTTTTGAAGAAGATGGTTGTTCACTTTGCAAATCATTTTCACTACTATTGTCATAATTTAAAATATTGATACCAATGTATTTAAGAAAACATATGGGAGGGGATCGAATAATGGGCTTGACTGTGGGAAACGGGGGACTAATGACCGAGCCTTTCCACGCGGTGGCTTCGGTTAGTACTGAGCAAACCAATCCGAAACGAAAGCAAAATCAGGGTTGGCACATTGATATTTGGCACTGCTCTAATATTTTTTTACGTTAAATTGTAATGTATTCCGGCAATGTCCTCTATTTGTTTTGATATTGGATATGAAAACCACGGCTCTTTTTATATTGCTCTCTTATTCCGCTCCACGGTTAATACGCAATATTTCAGTTTCAAATAAATGGAATTAGATTTATTAATTCAAAAGATGATTTATTAAGTCGGAGGAGACGAAAAAATATGCACTTTGAAATTTTATTTCTTTTATTAATTGACTTACGCGATATGTCAATTAGTATGCGGCGCCGTTGTTAAATAACGTAATTCTACCGAATAACGTAATTCTATCTATAAAATATTTCATAGACACTGCTGCCAATCACACAAAATTTAGTATTGCCATGTAAAATTAATAATATCATCATATATAATTCATTCATGTAAGTGAATGTATTATTTATAACAAATAATCAACATAAAATTAAATGTAATAATCCGAATTAACAACCAAAAGGAATAAAATGTGATTAAACGTATTCCGTTTGGGTAGTTTAGGTTAGATTAGGCAGAATAACATGGAAAAAAGCTATTAGAATTAAATCACAAACCAGTCTATACAAACCTTGCGCAGCCCACAACTATTTGAAAACTGGGATATAACTCTAAATGGGACGCGAGTGGGCGTTATTAAATGGGTTTTTTGTTATAGAAAATCACAGTTAGATTAGGTTAGGTTATGTTTATAATTTTATTTAGAATTAAGGTGATTTTATTGAATTAGTTCGTAGGTAGGTACTGTATCTACACCCGCCTTCTGGCTAGGAAAATAACTAGTAGGTACGTTTGTTTTTATTTTGAGAAGAATTTATTTTGTGTGGTTGGTATTTCCAGCAAATGTCGTATTACTTTGTAGTTGCTTTGAAATCTCGCGAACAAATGGAATATGGCGTGATGATTTTGGTTGACGACCGGTGTATTATCGTATATGTGAAACAATTTAAACGAAATAAAAATTTGAAGTGTATATTTTTTTAGGTTTTCCCCAACATTAAGAGTCACTTTTTGTAATAATATAACTAAATTCAAGTATCAATTCAAATAAACATTCCATATAGTGAAGCGGAATTCGTAACGTTTACCAAAGTGTGTTATGTTTTGTTATGAATTAAATTATTAATAAAAATGTATTTTAATTATCGTTGAATGTGCCAACCCTTATCATAAAGCAACGCATCAACACGTGCAATGTTCAGGGATAATAAAACCGTGCTGCTGGTTTTCGTGGCGTGAAGCGTTTGTTCACTTAAAAATCGTTGATTACCCGGTTTCAGGGCAAATATCAATTCGTTTCAGAATTGTGTTATTAATTATTAACTTATTAACTGCCAACTTTATTTTAGATTTTAATAGAAGTATTGTCATGTTTTTTTTCTTTTCAATGTATCTATGTACAAAAAGTTTATTTGAAAAGTGTAATCAATTTATTGATAAAATTGATGAGTTCAGATTCTTTTTCGAATAAAAATGGTCCAATTTACAAAAAGTCCATATTGGTTTTATTAATCCATAAGGAATTGTGGTTTGAAAAGCTCGAATTGAAAGCAGATATACGAAGCGTTGTCAATAAACCATGCAATTTGCCCTTTGTTAATTTTACACAGACTCTAGAAGCGGCCGTCAAACGCGTAGCACAGTCCCGAATGGCACTAGCCCTACCCCTCTCCTTACCCCGCGGGCTCCCGTTCATCCAAAAATCACGCGAAATGAGCGTGCGTTCGAAATTAATTTTAAAAAATAGGTTGCCGTTCAAAATTTTGTTGGATCTTTGCAGAAATCGTTTTTAAATAGCTATCCCATCAACTTGGCGTAAAAAAATTGGACGGAGAATTTTTTCGGAGCGATATTTTTGACTGATATCAAAAAAGCATGTTCCAAAAGAAAAAAATGTTGGATCTCTTGATTAAATAAAGCAAACACCAATATAAAGACACTCCGTGATCAAAAATTGGAGGGAGGAATTTTCCCGGCAACAATAGAATTAAAAAACAAATCTCTTTAAAAAAAAACACTTTCCCTACAAACATATTGTTGGATTTCTATTTAATCAGGTGGATATTAATTAATACTAAATATGTGAAGAGTTCTCGAAAGAAGTACTTTTCCAGCGAGAGTTATAACTTTTTTTCAGTTTTTGATAAAAATAACTAACTTCCCGTTAAATATTTTGTTGGATCTCTTGTCATTCGTCATCCCTAAATGATACTCCACGTGACTGCAAAAATTTCATCGATGGAGGAATTAATGTTTGGGTTAGCCTCATTTTGAGCCTTTATTGACTGGCCTATATGTAACATTAATATTCAGGGGAAAATTGTTAGTTTTGCCGATGACACTGTTCTTCTGGTTGAAGCTGACACTTGGCCAGCTGTCTACAAAAAAGCTGAAACGGACATAAGCATTGTAAAAAAGTGGTTGGACACAAATACGCTCACACTGAATGCCGAGAAAACCAAATACATCACATCAAGCATTAATATTACAGGTCAACCTCATGACGATGCCTCTATTAGAATACACACATGTTTGAATTCTGAAGAATGTTGTCAGTGTCCCTACATTGAGCGCACTGCTCAGATAAAGTACCTCGGCCTCACCATTGATCCATACCTTAAATGGAATCTTCACACTCAAATAATTGCAAACAAGATAAGAAAAACCATGCACTTCTTCAAAACGATACGAAACTTCCTCAACTCACAACACTTGAAAATGGTTTATTTTGCACTCTGTCAATCTATTATTGAGTATGGTATCATAGCGTGGGGAGGTGGAACTTCATCTGCACTTGACTCAATCATAAAGGCACAGAAAACTATTATAAAAATAATTCTTAGGCTTCCTCTAATTACTGACTAGAACTTAATCTTTAATATTATGAATGTGTTTGATGTTCGGCAAACATACGCAAAAACAATACTCACTCACCTATACACAAATATACATACATATTACGAAAAAAGATATAATACTCGCTGTATTCGAAGCAATAACAAAGACTTACTTCAAATTCCTGTAACGCACACTACTTTTGGTCAACGAAACTTTATATATCTTGTGACAAGACTTTACAACATTCTTTCTGATAAAATAAAAACATGTCATTCACAAAAAACTTTCAAGGATAGCGTAAAAATTTGAATTAAAAGTAATGATAGGGCCTTTACCGGTGCACTCATCCAAATTCGCAGTTATTGATGCAACCATAATATAAATTATGGTGTACCTCAAGGATCCATATTAGGGCCTCTCTTGTTTCAAATATATATTAACGATATCTGTCAGTTAAACTTAAATGGGGAAATTTTTTTATACGCGGATGATACTGCTATATTTTACTTTGGTAAAAACTTAGAAAACTTACTTGAAAAAGCCCAACTGGATCTTAATAAATTAAATAACTGGCTAATTAAAAATATATTAACTATTAACACTAAAAAAACAAATTACATGATCTTAAGTTCACAAAAAAGAAAAACGCCGTCTCATAAACCTTTGCAAATAGAAGGAAAAAACCTACAAATTTCAGATAGTGAAAAATACCTGGGACTTCATATCGATAAACACTTATCTTTTAAACACCACATACAAAAAGTAAAAGAAAAAATTATCCCACTAATTGGTGTATTTGGTAGAATAGCCCATCTTCTACCAATACAAGTAAAGAGGGGATTATACTTTAGTTTAATTCAATCCCACCTAAATTATCTCATAGAAATATGGGGAAACACAAACATCACATATCTAAACGAAATTCAAATAATACAAAACAAAGTTATAAAAAGACTTTTTAACTATAGACCAGATACCCCCACCAAAAGAGTATACCAAGAAACTAACTTACTTAAAATTAGAAAACTGTACGAATACAACATATGCCTATTAATTCACAAAATCCAAAATGGCCTCATACACACAAATACTTCATTTATGAAAACATCACAAGTACATGACCACCACACAAGACAACACAATAAATTATACACAAATTCAGCAAAGACAGAGTGTGGTAAAAGAAACATAGGCCATGAGGGTGTACACATATATAATCTCCTTCCTGATAGCCTGACAACCGTAAATAGAATAAATATATTTAAGAAAAAACTGTTTGCCCTCAAGATCAATGAGCAAAACCAAAATGCTCTTACTTAAGAAAAATATGTTACTTAGGTAGTAAACCATAATTATTTATATAAATATTATTTTTGTTTTTAATCAATGTACACTTAAGTTAACAAAGCGAAATATGTATTTCTTTTAACTTAATAAATAACTAAAAAAAAAAAAAAAACCAAATTATTGTATGTTTTTTCATATAATTAATTGTAGGTATATTATTAGGACTATAAACGAACTTGGTAAATGATGTATTTATATTGATGCTACCTAACTATTGAGTATTCGTATTTTTATATAATTGTAGGTACGTTATAGTACTATAAATAAACTTGGTAGATAGCTGCCTCAACACAGGCTAAGCCTAGTGAGGCGGGCTATGATAAACCTTAACACATAACTACATTAACATTTCTATTATTTACATTTATTTTACCTACTTTTTATATATTACTTTCCGTTGATAAAATTATATACTCATCTAATTTATAAACCAATGTACACAAAACAGTCTTTCATGTATTTCTATAGTTATAGTTTGAAAACTTGTCACAATAAAGATTTTATATTATTATTGTTTAATAAGTTCTCAGATCCTATTAATAAATTAGGGTCCTTTTAATTAAACTCCGTTATTGAGAGCAACTGAATTATTTTATTCACAAATGAATATACACTTTCACATGATACGATTAGGCACTTTTTACAGTAAATACTCTAGATACAGGCTAGTTCTTGTGGTTCTTTAGGAAAGGTGAAACCTTTGATAGTTTTTGAGCAAGAGAGAGTTTTTAACCAAACCCAACCTTTTATATGACAAAAGACTGTTGACAACCTTCAAATTCAAAAGGCCGCAAAACAGGAATCGTCTTTGCCGACACAATTTAATCACAAACAAATAGCAGAGGCGAGAGCCTTTCATAAACAATATAATCTAACCTTCATAGGTGTCACTAGTAATACATCATTGGCGTGGCAAATCACCTTTCTTATGGCCAGTATCCGTTGTGTGGTGATCATCTTTCGCTGATATAAAGGATACTTTGTGTCTTTCTGTAGAGCGGATAATTTGTTGCACAGCAATGCCTAACAATGGTTATCCCGTTTTCCACGGAAAGTAAAATTTGTAAAAGGATATCCAATCAATATGAGAGTTGTACAAATAGTTGATCCAAGAATACACCCATTAAAGTAATGGGTAAATAAGGGTATTTAATTGAAGTAAGAATGCACCCTTTAAAGTGAAGTGTAAAAATGGGTATCTAGTGGAAATAAGAATGCATCGATTAAATTGAAATGTAAAAAATGGTACACAAATAATATGAAAATTCGCCCAGAAAGGTAGAGTCTGTCAAAGTGTCATTAAGAATATGCCCAGAATAGAATAATAATATCACCTGATATATACGTACACTGGAGTGGTGTGGTTTAATCAACTAACGACAGAGATGAGATTAGAACCGGATTATAATAAATTTAAAAATAAAATAAACTTCACTATCTTAAATGATTTAACGAATTAGAATGACGATGATATCTCACTATATTATTTTATAAATTATTGTATAAAAAAACTAAAATCTCTTCACTTTATATGTTTTTATGATTCTTTTTTTCTTCTATTTACATATGTATGTTAAGTTTTTATTTCTTTTTCCCTTTACACACGAGTTTTAGACTCTTGTAAAGGTAAACATGTTAATTTTTATTGAAAAATATGTTCTTACTATGCAAAATTAAATAATTATAGTTCAGTTTTTGATGGTTCATATAAAGTGCACCGAAAGGCGATTTAATTAAAAGGGTATCCAGTTGTAGTAAGTACTAACCCAAAAGTTTGTGAAAGGGTATCTAGTTGTAGTAAGTACTAACCCAAAAGTTTGTGAAAGGGTATCTAGTTGTAGTAAGTACTAACGCAGACATACAAACCCAAATGTTTATGAAAGGGTATCTAGTTGTAGTATGTACTAAACTTACATTATTGTGAATCGTGGCCAGTGTAGTCAACAACTGTGTGTAGGAAATTTAATAGATTGCAGTAATGGCAATTCTTTTTCAAACTATCGCCAAAACGTGGCAACGGTGGAGTATTGTCCCAATCCAGATTGTATTCCCAAACAGACTTCATTATAAGCAAAGCTCATAATACAACTGGTGTAACGAAACCCATCAAATCCCAAAGACTAGCAATTGTCGAGAGAATGTTTCGTTCAGTACAAGTTCTTTCGTTGGAGTGTACAACAAATACGAAATTACCGGAAGCGGGTATCCAATGAAGTCCTAGTATTTTTAGGTTTTCATCAGGATTTAATTCCACATGTTCC
This sequence comes from Hesperophylax magnus, assembly GCA_026573805.1. Classification (NCBI taxonomy): domain Eukaryota; kingdom Metazoa; phylum Arthropoda; class Insecta; order Trichoptera; family Limnephilidae; genus Hesperophylax; species Hesperophylax magnus. The sequence goes on along the minus strand of JAIUSX010000180.1, from coordinate 102,515 downwards.
TTAACAATGATGAGCTGAAAGAATCGTCGACAAAAGATTAGGAGCATTACTAGAGAAATTTACAAGATCAAATCCTCTATCAGTGAACAGCTGAATTAATTCCGTCGATAACTCAGAAGCTTAATCGACCGACGACTAAATGGTAACGAAATCGTCCATGTAGAATGAACCATTTTCCACCAAGTGGAAAACGAGGTAATTCATGCGACGCGAGTTGGCCAAAAATGGGCTACAAGACATGCCGAATGCGAAGGGATTAAATTCGAATAATTTTAAAGGGTCGCTATTGTTAAATCTATACAGTATTCGCTGATAACGGCGGCATTTTTCTTGTACTACAATTTGTTGATACATTTGATTTATGTCAGCGGTTATAGATACTGCAAAAAATCTGATCTTGAGTATAATCCGAAACAAATTACCTTGTAAATTCTTAGGGGTATGTAGAATGTCGTTGAGCGAGTGGCCTGAATCAGATTTCATGCTCGCGTCCAAGACCATGCGTATTTTAGTAGTCAATTTTTCCTCGCGAACTACATACAATATGATGCGGAATGACGTAATGGGGTAAGTCAGAATTATCGACCGGCAAAATGTAAATTTTCTTTAGGTATTCGCGCAATATTTTGTAATACTCTAATTTTATAGCGGGTCGAGCTATTGATAGGCGTTCGAGATATCGAAACCTGCGCTCAGCGGCGGGCGACGATTCACCGTGGACAGAAGGACTGTTACGAAATAGCAAGGCAACAATGTAACGACCTGTCGTATCACGTATTTTCTTTGGCAAATGGCTGGCCGGGATAACCTGATATTTTGTTTGCCTTAAAATGCGAGCAAACATGTCACATCCCAAGATAATATCAATCTTACCGGGCGTATAGAAAGTATTGTCCACTAAGGGAAAATTTTCGAGATACGACAACGAGGAGCGGTTGATGTCAACAGTAGGCAACTCACTAGTTATATTTTCTACTACATAAGGTGAAGAAGCAGTAGACTTAAAATTAAAAATAGTCGGCAGTATAGACATCTCTGGTCAGTTACTGTATAGATTTTGCTCTGCAGGTAAGTGACAATGAAATACAATCATCTGTGAATTAAGCATCTGGATTCAACTGAATTATATTGTTTGACAAAAGAGGGCACCACTATTCCTGTTTGGTCGATTTAAGACTAAAAGATTTAAATATTTTTGTCAAAAAAAAGTGACAGTACTTTTTGAATTACAATGTGTTAGGTAAATTTTTAGATTTTCACGGCCAAAAGCATTTTTGTTGTTTGTTTTTGGGGTTTTATGCCGTGTTGCGCTAAGTCCTTCTTTAGCCGACGTTTCGGATATCGTTGCAGTGTCCATCATCAGGGCAGATCCGGTAGATCCGAAGATGTAAACGTAAAGATGAAAACACATCTTCGGATCTACCGGATCTGCCCTGATGATGGACACTGCAACGATGTCCGAAACGTCGGCTAAAGAAAGAGTTAGCGCAATACGGCATAACACCCCAAAAACACACAACAAAAGTACAATGTGTAAATTCAAATTTATTCTAAATTCTACTCTCTTGAGAGCTTTTCGTGACAGATAATTATTTCATCGTGTGAATGCAAGTTTTATTGTGCTGATTGCCGTCCGCTGCCGAATTTGGAGATTAACCTTGAGGTCCAATCTCAATGCGATTGATATATTTGGTGAGTTCTCTGTTTTATGTATTTGGTGGGTGGATGATAATTTGTTATGCCTGCAGAGTGAATTTTGTAATCAACCCATCTTTTTCATCGGGAATTATTTGTTCCCTGATGGTCTGTGCTCGGGCCAGTTATAATTGTTGCATGAAATTTTTTGGTTCTGTTGTTTCCCGTTCGCGTTCCGCGCGTTTACCTACATCAAGTCAGTTGTATTAAAAATATCGCGCCGCCCGCAAGGTTCAACCGACCTATCGCTTCCGCATAACATATCTTGAGTTATTAAAACCACCGCGCCGCGCTGTAAACGGCAAATGTTACACCGCAAAATATCGCCGGGAGAAAGTGCATAAAAATAGCAATCTATAACGCATTGACCATTTCGCAAATCCAATATCACTATTCCCTTTCCTGACCTCCTCCAGTACTAACAATTACCCTACCAGTGATTACCGCAGAGCAAAGTGGAAAGTGCTGACAGCTTGGAGATAAAGGTAAGTCAAATCAAACAATATCACAAAAAAATACCGCAAATTACAGTCCATTCACGCCGCAACATTTGGTCCTATTCGAGCCGCATTATTTAAATTGAGAATTACATTTTGGTAATTCTAGAACCATATTTGTTCCTATTCAATCGCATTCGTTTTGTGCAATTATTCGGTTAGCAATACTGACCCGCTATTTGAAATTACATGCCTAGGTATAGGTACTCTTTGATATCTTGGGTAATTAAATTATTTATCGATGTTGTTGTAGCAAATTTATTCGGTGCAAATCGCAAAGATATTCCAGCGTAATAGATATTCGCCTATGTGTATTAATGCCAACCTAAGTACGTACGTAAACATCGCTTGAGTTTATTGCTCAATATATTAAATTATTTGGTAAATAATTTCTCCACTATAATTCGTCAGTACAAATTGTCGCCCAGTACACTTGTGTTTCTTGCGCATTATTTTATAAATAATTAAACTTTTAGTTTGCAAATAATTCTAAAAATGGAAGACAAACAAAAAGACAATTAGTTTTACTAAAAGGTAAAAGAGATATTATTCTAAAAAGGGTTCAAAATTTAGTTTCGCTTGCAAATAATTTGCCGATCAATTTCAAAGCGTCACGTTCAGGTGAGGCATTTATGTCCGAATCTGAAAGTATTTTAGAAATTAAAAATAAATTTGAATTAATTATTGATCAAATTAACGAGAATACTCTTACGTCAGACCCGAATTCTGAACCAGATTATTCAAGCTGGGAACAGTTTGAAGAATTATACACACGTATTATTCGCGCACGAAATAATTTAAAACCAAATTTAGCTACGAAACCGCAAACATCTACATCTGCGTGTGCTGCTACGAGTAATAATAATAATTTTATTAAGTTATCCGCTATAGAATTACCTACGTTTGATGGACGGATGGAAAATTGGCACCTATTTTATGAAACATTCAAAACAAATGTTCATTTAAATTCACAACTATCTGATTCGCAACGCGTACAGTATTTAATTGGAAAATTAACTGGAACCGCGAAAAATGTTACGTCATGTTTAGTGCCAACTGGAGACACATACAAAATAATCTGGGATACGCTAGTCAATAAATATCAAGATAAGTGATCCCTTGCCACTTATTACCTGAATAACATATTTCATTCAAAAACCGTAGCTCACAACGCAAACAATCTGACAGTTTTTATAGAAAAATATTCAGCATCTATCGCCGCACTAAAACAATTGGGAATAGAAGACCTTTCGGATTTTATATTACTACAATGCGCTTTGCAGAAGTTAGAGTCGCAAACTGCACTAGCATTTGAGCTCTCAGTTCGAGAAATTGAGATTCCCACCTGCAAGCAATTGGTGTCGTTTGTGCAAGATCAGGTCAAAATTCTGCAACGAACTTTAACACCGTCAACACACATTCAACCAGTTCCAGTGGAACTGGTCGCACAGTTCAACTCCGCACACATCATACTTACACGAGTACGCAATCAAAATGCCTTTATTGTCAAAATGAGAGCCACACGCAACTGTACACTTGTACACAATTTTTAAAATTATCACCAAAGGAAAGGTTTTCCTTCGCAAAGGAGAAATCTTTGTGTTTTAATTGCTTAAGCCCGCAACAAACATCTACAAAATGTAAATCAAAAGGCACTTGTCATAAGTGTCATGGCAAGCACCATACTTTTCTTCATTTTGATAAACCCAGTCAAGCAAACGCCTCCACATCCAATGGAGAAACTCAACCTAACGATGCAGAACCGCCGATATGTACTATGTCAGCAACCACGCGACAAGGGGCAACCACTGAAGTTCTTGCTACCGCCAAAGTTCACACTGTTGATCGAAACGGTGAAGAGAATACCGTCCGCTGTCTTCTAGACCTAGGCTCACAAAAGCATTATATAACTTCACAATGTTGTGAAAAATTAGGCCTGGCAGTCAGTTCAGGAACGCGCTTCGCAGTCCAGGGTTTAGGTGGCAAAACGCAATCAATAAGAGGAAGTGTCACATTGACAATTCAATCTAGGATTGATCCCTACTTCAAATACTCCATAACCGCTCTAGTTTTAGAAAAAATTACCGCTCATTTACCTACTTGCAAGGTGGACTTGACGTCATATAAATTTATAAATATTCCGCTGGCAGACGACACCTGGGCAATGCCAGGCCCAATCGATTTGCTAATTGGCGTCAGTCTGTTCTCTCAACTGTTGCTACCAAATAAGATAATCACCCCCGGTTTTCCAGTCGCGATTCAAACCACATTAGGTTATATTTTTATGGGTGACGCCCCAGTAAATTCTCAATCAAACACCGCATAACTTTCTGCGCTACGCACGAAATTGAGAACTTAATGCAAAAATTCTGGGAAATCGAAGATATTGATTCGGAACCAGTTCACAGCCTCGAAGAAAAAGAAGCTCCACAACTCGCCTCGAGGACGGTTCTTACGAAGTGGCTTTGCCATTCAAAAGCAACCCTTGTGACTTAGGTGATTCATTGCAAGCTGCGCAAAATCGGTTTTATGCACTAGAAAGAAAATTTAAGCATCTGCAAGAACTAAAACCGCTTTATGATGAAGTGATAAGAGAACATATTCATAAAGGTCTGTCCCAGGTGGAAGCCTTACCGTCAGAAAACGCATACTACATCCTGCATCACGCAGTTAGGCGTGAAGATAAAATGACAACAAAGGTGAGAGTGGTTCTGGACGCAAGCGCAAAGACAAAAACTGGTTTATCTTTGAACGATATTTTACACACGGGACCAAGCCTACAGAATGATTTATTTTGCATTCTTCTGAATTTACGCCTTTTTCCTATCGCAATATCCGCAGACGTTCGTCAAATGTATTTATGTATAAATGTTGGTAAAGAAGATCGTCGTTATCAACGAATTTTATATAAGATTCGATCCGCAAAAGCCGCTTCAGGCTTACCAATACAATCGCGTAACATTCGGTCTTAAATGTAGTCCGTTCTTAGCCCTTCGAGCAATCAAACAATTAATGTTAGATGAAGGCGTTCGCTTCCCTCTTGCAAGGGATATTATTAATAGAGATGTTTATGTAGACGACATCGCTAGCTCTGCTTTAAATGAGCAAGAAGCTATCCGCGCGGCTGAAGAGTTGATTGAGCTCTTCCAGTCAGGAGGTTTTCAACTCGCTAAGTGGGCATCTAATTCCAGCACAGTTTTAGAAAACGTTCCATTGGAACTTCGCCTGTCGCAAAGTGTAACTTTCGATAGTTATGCATCGCTAAAAATCCTTGGGCTACGATGGCATCCTTCGGATGACATTTTCGCTTTTGAAGTTACTCCAGACAATCGAATTTGTACGAAACGCAATATTTTATCATCTGTCGCTAGACTCTTTGACGTGATGGGTCTGGTAGCATCTATAATTGTACAAGCCAAGCTTCTAATAAAGGAGCTGTGGAATTTAAAAATCAATTGGGACGAAATCCCACCCGCAAGGATATCACAACAGTGGCAGCAGTTCAACGCGGAATTGCCGTCAATATCGTCGATTCGTATTCCACGTCATATAGGAGTCACGGAAGGATGCACGTTAATACTTGTTTGATTTGCGGATGCAAGCGAAAAAGCATATGGAGGAGTGGTATACGCTCATGTGACCACTCCTGATAACCGAATTAAGGTTCAATTAGTTTGCGCAAAATCAAAGGTAGCACCGCTAAAAATCGTCTCCTTAGCACGCCTAGAATTATGCGCTGCATTATTGTTATCGCACCTGTTAAAAAAGGTAATTGATAATTACTCCGCGAGGTTTACTATTCATTCAACATTTGCCTTTTCTGATTCGACTGTAACTTAAGTTGGATTCATTCATCACCTCACCGCTGGCAAACCTTTGTTGCCAATCGTGTAGCAAAAATACACGAAAATTTAAACAGTAGTCATTTTTATCATGTCGCAGGTGCTGATAACCCCAGCGACTGCCTGTCAAGAGGTATGCTACCATCGCGATTGATAGCAAATGACATTTGGTGGAATGGTCCAAAATGGCTTTGCCAACCGCATTTCGAGTGGCCTATTTCACCATTTAAGCACGCAAATTCAAAACAGTTACCGGAATTGAAACCCAATCAGTATGAACAGCCAACTACTTTTGGCTTGTGCTCTCGTGTAGCTGATCCACCCGAAATTATGCACGTTGGCTTCTCGCATTCATTCGTGGTCGAAATTGATTCGAAATGTCATTTACGTGTTTCGCTTCATTAGGACATTGCCGCGTAAATTTGAGTTAAGCCATATTGACATTGCAGAAACCGCTATTATAAAAGCAGTTCAGCAAGTACATTTTTCCGATGATATGAAGTCAGTGAACGACGGCAAGAAAGTACGGCAAGTTCTTGCTAAATTAAATCCATTTATTCAGGACGGTCTCCTAAGAGTAGGAGGCAGATTGAGAAACGCCGAACTCGAATTTGATAGTCGTTATCCTATTTTATTACCCGCTCATGATCATATAGTTGATTTAATAGTAGATTATTACCACATTAAGAACTTGCATACGGGACCCACCTTACTTATGTCTCTGTTGAGGCAAAGGTTTTTGATACTTTCTTCGCGCAATTTGATTCGGAAACGCGTGCATCAGTGCAATACATGCTTTAAAGTCAATCCCAAACCGCAATTCCCAATAATGGGAGATTTACCCGCTTGCCGCGTCCGCGAAACTAAGGCCTTTCTGCACACGGGGGTCGACTACGCTGGGCCGCACAGTGGTCCCAAATCCCGATCTAGCTAGACAAAAATATTTTTTCATGGCATTTGACGCAAAAGGTTCACAATGTAATAAAAAAAATACTTAAAAAAATATACATTTATTTTAGCCATTTTTACGGAATTTTTAAAACAAAATTAATTACTAATAAAATACGTATGGTATAATGGTTTGGTTACGTTATAACGAAGTACTTATTTAAAGTTATTAGTTAAAAATATTTTTTTAACATAATATAAGAACAAAACCAAATGACATTTTTTGTTAATGAACTACTGGCCGAGTCGCTATCATCACTCTTATTGAATGCTAATGTTCCAACAGTGGCTTTGTTAACAGACTTCTGTATTTTCTTCGCTGGAACCGAAGTTTATTATCGATTCGGAATATTTTGTTGATATTTTGTCAGCATCCCGTTTTCCATGTCACCTCAAGCTGATTTGAGTAGCATGAGATAGTTCTTGTGGACTTCGAAAGTTCAGAAGACATTTATTTTTTCTTGTTTTGCTTTTTGACGAGCATAAACCAAATTCTTTTTCTGGTATACCACGTAGTCCTTCGTCACGCGTCACTTCATGAAGAATAAAAACTGTGTTAAGCCATTTTGCGTGTTTAAACATCAATTTTAAAGTACTTCTATGAAAACCAAACCATTTTCTATGAAATATTAATAGAACCGAAGCGATTTTTCTTAAGTAAACTATCCTCGAGACTTTTAAAACTGTTTTTCTTCAATAAATATTTTATATGTTCATAAACACACTACGTTATTGCAGCACAATTCAACTTTGAGGTGCCCTTTACTTCTAGAATCTCCAAAATATCCAAACGATAGATTGTAGGTACAGGCTCTGTAAATGACAAAAGAGCAAGTTTGAGCAAACAAATTTTATAAGATATTATACATAAAGAATGGTTTTATATGAAACTAGTTTCGTTTGGTGGTACAAATCGGTACACAATTTTGAAAGTTTGATTAAACTTTGGCAAATAATTGTAAATAATGATACTTTTTTCACGATTTTTAATTAATAATTAAAGTAATGTTGAATAGGCAAAATATAAAATAATTAAATTAATTTGAAAGAACATACCATAGACTTCAATTTCTGTCTTTGCATATTTTCTCTCTGATTTCAAATAACAACACTAACGATCGAACAGGGTGCACACCCGAAAGCGACCGACCGCTGGGCGAACGATTGGCACATCCAAAGTGTCGTGTTTACAACGTTGCCACGTATCGCGCGTATTGTTTTAAATTTTTTATCGATGTGAACTTAATACTATGGACATTTTTCAATGTTGTGAGAATATTTTTGTACATAAATAAAAACATCGTTGAAATCTTTTTGTCTAGCTAGTTTACTCAAAGGGGACCATAGTGGGCCGCTTCAAATAATCCCGCATAGACGTCGGGGTGTTAGAAGCCAAAAGGCATACATTTGCTTATTTATCTGTCTGGTGACCCGCGCGGTTCACATTGAACTCGCTTCAGACCTCTCGACCGAAGTCTTTCTCAACGCGTTCAAACGTTTTCTCTCCCGTCTAGGGCCTGTAAATGTAATGTATTCTGATAATGGGATAAATTTCGTAGGAGCTAAATCGCATTTGAAGGCTTTATTCGAACTTTTAGAGTCACCGGACTATAAGAAAGAATTCTCAGAAAATTTGTTGGAAAACCGTATCGAGTGGAAGATGAATCCTCCACAAGCACCCCACTTCGGTGGGATCTGGGAGAGTAACATTGAGTGCATTAAATGTTACTTAAATAAAGTTGTGGGTACATCTCTTCTCACATACGAAGAGATGCAAACGGTTCTTCATCAGATTGAAGCTATTCTAAATTCACGCCCATTATCAGTGCTCAGCGTTACCGATGTTTCGGCTCCATTGCCTTTAACACCCGCGCATTTTTTAACGCTCACTCCATTACAATCTTTACCCGCTGCTGATTTGTCAGATGCGCCAGTAAATTTGCTGCAACGAAAACATCTTGTCGATCGTCTCGTCCAGACTTTCTGGAATCGATGGCGAATGGAGTATCTGAACACGCTGCAATCGCGTCAGAAATGGAATACAAATTCGAATCCAATAACGAAAGGCACCGTGGTAATAATTAAGAGTGACAATATCGCACCACTACAATGGCCTATTGGCGTAGTGGTAAACGTCCACCCCGGCGTAGATGGGGTGATCCGCGTTGCGGACGTTAAGACTAACTCCGGAACATATCGCAGGGCAGTCGTTAAACTCTGTCCCCTGCCTACACAATAACTTTAACGTTATCTTAGATTTAGTTAGTTAATATAGATCTACCACAAGTTAAGTATTGTTATCTTAGATTTAGTTAATTTAGAATTTAGTTCTACCGCAGGTTCAGTATTGTTTGTTGAATCCTTTCATAACGTGTTTCTTTTGTTGTATTAGTGACTTTGACCATTGGTCAAGGCGAGGGGCATGCTCGGGCCAGTTATAATTGTTCCATGTAATTTTTTGGTTCTGTTGTTTCCCGCCCGCGTTCCGCGCGTTTACCTACATCAAGTCAGTTGTATTAAAAGTATCGCGCCGCCCGCAAGGTTCAACCGACCTATCGCTTCCGCATAACCTATCTTGAGTTATTAAAACCACCGCGCCGCGCTGTAAACGGCAAATGTTACATCGCAAAATATCGCCGGGAGAAAGTGCATAAAAATAGCAATCTATAACGCATTGACCATTTCGCAAATCCAATATCACTATTCCCTTTCCTGACCTCCTCCAATACTAACAATTACCCTACCAGTGATTACCGCAGAGCAAAGTGGAAAGTGCCGACAGCTTGGAGATAAAGGTAAGTCAAATCAAACAATATCACAAAAAAATACCGCAAATTACATTCCATTCACGCCGCAACAGTCTGTGTGGCTTACAATCCAGACCAACACCATAATTTTGGTCCTACGTAGCTCGGATATATTTCTAGCGAAGATTAATTAATGTTTAGTTATTTTAGATTTAGAAAAATGATAAATGGAAGTTCTATTCACGTAATGTTTTGGTGATTTAAGTAGTACCTATCAGTACCAATTTCCCGCATACGTAAATAATTTTTCTAGCATAAGAATATTGCTTATTTTTTGGTAAATTTCATTAAACTTCAAATTACTTAATATTATTTAGGTATTGTGAATTTAGTTTTGTTTTTTTCGTATTCTTTGGTAAATTCGAAAAATATAATACATTTGAATTGTCGTATTTTTTTTGGAGAATTCTAATTTACAATAGTTACAACATTATTGTATACATTTTTTTTGGAAATAATTTTGTCACATCATTAAAAATGCCGAGGATTGCTGAGGTAGTTTCGGGAGATATTCAGGATAGAACGTTGACACTTTTGATTGCAAAAAAGAAGAATCTTTTTTTGCGTATGAATGATTTTTATAATTTATCTTCTTTTGAATCAAGGAAGAGTGAGGATTTCATGGCAAAGTTGGATATGATCGATAACATGAGGATTCTGTTTGAAACTGTTATTGATCAGCTTAATGATCGTCAGTTAACTTTGGACGCCTCATTTAAACCGGATTTTAAACAATAAAATGCCTATGATGATATTTATTTGAAGGTCAAACGAATTCGATTTATCATTCAAAACACGTCACGCAATTATTCACGGGATCATTGCATTATTAAACTGCTACCATTGGAATTACCATCTTTTGATGGTAAACGGGAAAATTGGCCGACTTTCTATGAATCTTTCAAACTAATGTACATAATAATAAGCAGCTAACCGACGCCCAGCGTTTTCAGTATTTAATTGATAAATTGACACACGGCACCTTAAAAGTTACTTTGGGCATTGTGCCTGGAGGCGACACATATATAATTTGGGATGCTTTGGTGAACAAATTTCAAAATAAACGTGCACTAGGCACACATTATTTAAACAATATTCTTGATGCAAAAAATTGTACAAATACATCTGGCAGTCTTGACTCATTTATTGAAAAATTTTCTGCATCAGTAGCAGCGTTAAAACAATTAGAGATTGAAAATATAACTGATTTTTTTTTAATTCATTGCGCATTTAGAAAAATTGGTTCGCGAATCGCACAGATTTTCGAGCTGTCAGTTAGGAATAAAGAGATTCCGACATATATGACAATTTAGTCTCGTTTGTACAAGATCAGGTGAAGATTTTGGGACGTTTAGGTAATTCAAATGAAGCTGTTAAAAAACTGCCCACCACGTCGTCATTTAGTTCTAATTAGAATTGTAAATTGTTCGTTGCTAGCAACGGTACTCTACCTCGGGGACGGCTTCGCGCACAAATTGTTGTCTTATTTGTAATAAAACTGATCATACAATTAAGGATTGCGTTAAATTAAAAAAATATGAGTTCCTCACAAGCGCGTTTCGAATTAATAAAGTCAAAACATGTAAGTTTTTAGATTCTCACGGCCAAAAGCATTTTTGTTGTTTGTTTTAGGGGTGTTATGCCGTGTCGCGCTAACTCCTTCTTTAGCCGACGTTTCGGACAGCGTTGCAGTGTCCATCATCAGGGCAGATCCGGTAGATCCGAAGATGACACATCTTCGGAACAAACAACAAAAAATTCAAAACATGCTTGCGTAAATTGCCTTAGTGAAGGGCATACAAAAAACGCGTGTCTGGTTGTGGCTTTTGCCGATAAGTTTGTTGGAAATGCAACAAACTATGATGGTTCATAGTGCATGATTTGCACGTACTATTTGATTTGCAAGCTTTTGTGCCGTGCCTAGTACTAGGGCAGTTCACAAAAACTGGTATATTAGATGAGTTAATTAAATTAAATCGATCGCGTGGTTCTAAGCCAGTAAATTTAGGGCATTGATACAAAGGGTGCGATAACATTTGGTAAGAAATAAAAATTTCGATAGAGTGATTGTTGCCCTTTTTGACATTAATAAATGTCTTTGCAGAAGTATTATTATTTGAGCCTCGACGGCTCGATGTAGGTTGTGTGATTTGCGCGCGATTAAGAATTCGTTTTGGTCCTCTTACAAACTCAATTAATTCTAAGCTGGACGAGAAATTTTCATCGTTTTGAATAGACGATTCGAAAGCCTTTACTATCTCTATGTCAAGCCCAGTTGTAGCAATATGAATTCTGTGAGATCCTTGATTCGTAACTGCTCAGTGCGGCGATGTTAGTCGGGTATGTATCTGCAAATTTTTCTAAAGAAGCGGGCGTAACCGATGTAACTGCAGGTATTTTAGATTGCTAACGCTTTCAGAAGCCTTCCTCATCTTGTTGAAGACCGATTGTAGACATGCAAAACTATCCGCAAGTTTTGCATTCAAACGTTTCAGAAGTCTTTCTTCACGAGACGACCCGGACGCGCTTGTAGCCATTTTCTAATTCCGGTTTTTTGATTGAATATGAACCTTTAGAAATAATTATGCTGTAAAATATTATAGTAATAATATTTATACGAAATAAATAAATTAATATTTAATTTTATTCAATAAATTACCTTTGATGCCGGTAGGGTTAACACAACGCGGGTGCTGTAAAGGGTTAAGTATCGATAATGCGGGTAGAAGAAATTTATTACTTTACGTCTTATTAACGTATTATTCTCTTTATGCATAATACATCCAGTACTGGGATGTATTACAATATTCGAATTATTTATAATGAAATGCTGTTGATATATGAACATAAGTATAATATTATAAAGAATAGTTTTTAAATAGCGGCATTGGCCTGTATAAAATCTATTCTATTTGCGGGTAAATATGTTATTTCCATTCAAACCACTAATGTGGGATAGGTATATGTAAATATACCTATCCAACGAAAAGTATAGGTAAAATGCGGATAATAATTAATTAACTACGCGGGTATGTAAAATGCAATAACAATCTTCTGGCTTATTACCGAAATAACGGTTCAATATCAGGCTTGTTTAGACCAACTATGGTGTGTAAAAGGTGTTGTGTTATGTTTTTTAAGGATTTGTAAAAAAGTATTATTGAAGGACGTTGAATGTTAGCGTAAATAACACTGCACATAATATAATAATATGTTTTACGGAAAAGGAAGGACTCGATTGCAATGCGCACAGAAATGTTCAGGAATAGATAGGAAGGTAGGACAATGGACAACAATATTATCTCAGTACAGTGGTCGCATGTATGTATATATATGTGGATAAGGTTTATGGGTAAATTAATGTATAATGCAAATTGGCGAAACCAATTATGTTTTATTTTACAAATTCCTATGTTTTTGGCTTTAATTTTCAAAAACTCTGTTCTCAAAATGGAAGAATGTTAAGAAGGGAAGGGATGTCAATGTATACGACCTATTTTTTTAATATTCGGGTGCGAAATTCTCAATCTTTGTCGATTATATTAAAATGTTATAAAATAGAACTCCTTTAATATCAATCACACTTCCTTTCCTTTTATTATTAATTAAAACACAATGACGCTTAGTCACAAGCTGTTTATTACAGTTAGAAAATTTGAAAATAAATAATGATAACAAAAAACAAAAGAAACACGGTAACACGGGAATCTATTAAATTGAAATCTAAATTAATTAAAATTTATTCAAGTGACATCTGTTGACAATATTATATATATATAAATATATATGTCATTAAAATTAAACTTGCACATATAAAGTTATTAATGTGTACCACATTTTAGTTCTAACGAGATGTCTGTAAATGTATTGATGTGTAAATTCCCGATAATAAAAGAATATTATTGGTTCCAAGAGAATAGAAGTGATTGATTCCACAATTGCACAAAGCTAATTACGCCACAGTTATACAAAAACAATTGAAACGCTGTCAAGTGTGATGTCAAGAGTGAGAATCTTGGGGTAATTGTCGCACAAGTTATTGTTGTTAAAGAATGGGATACAAAGCATATTGTGTAATTCCGCAGTCGGGTTGCTTATTCCTGGCCATCTTGATGTAACCATTGAGACCCCAATCCTTTCCCCAGGAGTTCTTCACGAGGTAGTAATCCATGCCAGATGCTTTGTCAGTGCCGTAGCCCACGACGGCGACCTGCAAAGTATGGTACAATTACAAATCGGCACTGTGGCAATAGGGTAAAGATATTATTTTCTTACGATGAATGCCATATGTATTGATAAACCCCAGTCTAATTGTATTCATTAATTTTGCTAAAAAAACTGCTCCAATGTAGGTTCGCCTAGTGAGGCTGGATGTGTCCAGCTTAAATATGCTGTATTATCATATTATCTCTGTATTACACTGTATCTCAATAATTCTGTGTTCTTCTGTGATTTTGAATCACTGGCGGGCCACTGAATACCTGTCGGTTCCTATTTCCATGGGGGGGGGGGTTGTTAGAGAATTTCTATAAAACATAATTACCCACAACAAAAATTCAAAATCAGTGCTCCCCACACAATATTTGAAATCCATGGGGGGGGGGTTGTTACGGAACTTTGCTGAGAAAAAATTCTGCGCACCCAAAAACATCATATGTGATTCCCCACAACAATTTTTCGAATTCCATGGGGGGGGGGGGTGGCTACAAGTTTCCATTTCAGACGCAAAAAATATTATATCAAAAACCGGTGTATTTTTGTGTTAAAAGTAAGTTCAACAGGTTAGATTTTTTCGTCGCTGATTCTCGTTCTGAGTAGCCTAAATAGCGATAAATCGCCTTCGTTGGCAACACTGGTGACCGCGCGCAAGCTGCATTGTTTGTTTTACCGCGGACCCGCGACACTTTTTCAAATTGGCGGATTGGCGGGTTTTTTGAAAAAGGTTCACGCGGGCCACTTATAATTCGTTCGCGGGCCACATCGTGGCCCGCGGGCCTGGGGTTGGGCAGCCTTGTTCTACAACATAATTTTTCCTTGGTCGTGTATTGATTTATATTTCCGTTCGGTTTATAAACAAAAAAATATACAAATAAAAGAAATATAATAACAGCGTTCTTCCAAAAAAGGAAATTCTTTGGGATAAAAAACGAACAGCCGATACCGTTACTATAAAAGCGTACAATAAACACTATTTCATCAACAAACCATACAACCGACACCGTTACATCAACAAAGTAACTATAAAATTATTCTAATCTCTCCCTATTGTCTATTTCAATCTCATTTTTTAATACGTTGGTACCTTACATGTGACAATAATTACTGAAAGAGACTCCACACTTACACATCTGGTAGATTTTTGTTGTTTGTTTTTGGGGTGTTATGCCGTGTTGCGCTAACTCCTTATTTAGCCGACGTTTCGGACAGCGTTGCAGTGTCCATCATCAGGGCAGATCCGGTAGATCCGAAGATGTGTGATCTTCTGATCTACCGGATCTGCCCTGATGATGGACACTGCAACGCTGTCCGAAACGTCGGCTAAAGAAGGAGTTAGCGCAACACGGCATAACACCCCCAAAACAAACAACAAAAATGCTTTTGGCCGTGAGAATCTAAAAACTTACCTGATCTGGTAGATTGCAAATAAATTTATTTATTAACCTTATTAATCAGTAATTTCAAGATGCTTATATACCAATATGCTGGTGTACTCACTCCATGGTTGAGGTCCGCTTTATTTTCACTGCACTTTGGCTCGTAGTACACTCCGGATTGGTAGTTTGGAAAGGAACCCAAGACTTGAATGCCGACCGCGATGGGCCCTATGTTGGCTACGGCTTCCGTCAGACTCTTCTCATTGTCCTGAATGAACGTGTAGTTGCTGACGGTAGCTCCTGAGTCCTTGGGGTTGTACCTGTACAAATGATGAACTAGAGTGAGTCGTTTCAATGAAGAATTAAACCAATATTGATACTTTCAACTTGTGACATTTTCAGTAAAATCCTGTAAAATTTAATATTCCATATGGAAATGATAAAAGCACATCTGTTCTTTGATAACAAATGGAAACAGAGTTTGAAAATAAAATATGGGCGAATGATATCGACGTAATTACTTGCACTTTCCTTGTATTCCTGTGTAGGGGTAGGATGCTTCAGTGCTGATTCCTCCTATCTTCATGATGTCTTTATACGCATCATCCATTAAACCTCCATCGCAGCCTGAGTTGCTTGTGGAACAGTCCACCAGGAACTGCTCCGAGAGTGAGACGAGTTTCCCTTTCTTCAGGAAAACCTGACCTTCCAATGATGCAACCTGCAAAATACATTTTTTTATTTATTTTCCATAGAAAAAAATCAAATTAACTTGCACGTTCTATTTCTAAAATATTCATATGTTTCACTAACCATTTTAAAATAATTAATAATAAACAATGCAATAAATTGAAAATGAAAAAATTGCTGCTTATTCACTGTTTAAAATATTTTCTTAGTGATTATTAGCAAGACTGGATGATAGACATAAGCGAAGAGGATTAATTAATTAAATAATCCTGAAGGAGCAAAGATATTTGAAGAACGAGATGTGCTATGAGCAGTTCATACTGTGTGGAATTGTTTTGCCCAGTGTCGCCGGTTTTGTTCACCAATACTACTGCACACCTTCGCTTACGCTAAGGCATCCGCACTAATACATAGAACAGATTTCTGTGCGTACACGTCCCGACAGTATTCAAAGTACCCTAATTAGGTAGTACTCCGCCTACGGTCCGTCGGCCAACATAGCATAATCTCGTTTTTCTAATATCTTTGTGAAGGAGTATAGGCAGTTTAAAACTCGAGGTGACTGCGACCAGTGAAGGCAAACACAGTGGTCTTTTGCAGCGTATGCGCTTGCGAGCTTAAGCGCGAGCCAAACCACGAACTATGGAAAATAACCTACTCCCAAACAAAGCCGTTGCCGGTTGATTTGGCTCGCAAGTGTCTACGACGAATTAAATGTGTTCAACTGCATAAATATAATTCCAAGAAGGCTATAATAGCATACCCCTTAAATAATTACTAATTTAAACATTGTATTATTCTTCTGCTTTACTTATAGGTTCAACATATTAGCTAAATTTAATCCACAATTAGTTGCACTAAATAATTATGTGTGTAAATGGTCTTATAGGCGTTTAACATTATAAACAAATTAAACAAGATTAAAAAAATAAATAAGCAGCTGGAAGCAAACAATAGGAATAAAGAAATTTCGTAGAGCGGCCAGGACTGTTCAGTTTTTAAGGCCTGTAGCACCGATAATTAAATAGAATTACTCACGGCACTGAATGCCCAGCATGATCCGCAACCCCCCTGATCTTTAACTCCCGTCACGGCACCTTGAGCTGTCCAGTTAACGCTGTCGGGAATCTTGAGATTGGCCGGTGGGATGAAAGTGGCTCCCTTCAAGTTGTCGGGGCTGGAAGAAAGAATTACAAAAAGACCATTTATATTATCATCGACAATGAGGCGGCCTGCATAGCTCTCGTTCGCACTCAGCCATAGGCACTATTGTTCTACCTGTTTTATTCCTTTGACAGTAGCCCAGTCTCCATATTGAAGATCACCGAAGTTGTCAATAGGTGTCAGTGATGAATTATTAGTTCATCAAAGCTTGATTCACGCATATTTTGTAAAAACCAATTCATATAATAAATTAAATTGGATGATTTGAAGTATTAAAAACTCGGATTTCTAACAAAAAAAAATAAATCCATACAAATTTTTTTATGAGAATACCGCATAAGAGTCCCAATCGTCTGGTAAGACTATGGCATCATCAATTGGGGTACGCTATGAGGCTGAAGGTGGTGGGAAAGGGAAGGAAATGGGAGAAGAAGATGGGGAAATACCTGGCGATTCAGATCTAGTCACATGTATAATACAATTTCAAGAAACGTTTCAATTCTGAATGGTGGTCTTTCTCACCGGGACGATAATAAGAGTATCCCCTAATCTGGAACGTGCAAATAAACTATATTTTATTTTTTATTAATAAATGGGGAAATATTACATACTAAAAGTTCCATTGATCTAAATACATACACATACACTTCGTTTTTACCAGCGAGTTTTCTTCGACCGGTGCTTATGTGTATGGTAATATAGGTAGGTGACACCCCAAAAATGTAAGAATGTAGCGAGGTGAAAGACAATGAGAAGATGGTGAGTTAAAACATCACATAGCAGTTGTCCATCGTGTAGTTCTAGTCGATCATCGTGATGGTTGGATAGTTATATGAAGTTAGTACCTACCTGGTATACTTGAATCCGGTGTGGGTGGCGATGAACTCACTGTGGAGCATGTCCGAGTACTTGTTGATGCCCTGACTGTAGGAAACTAGACCCTTCTCGAATTTCTGGTTGTGCGTGTCTATCTTGAGCTTATTGTCCATGAAGATCATCTTCCTGAACTTATCCTCAATAGGGTTATTATACTCCTTGTCGTACTGGGCCTGCAAAAAGCCAAACCATTTTTTCTCTGTCTATTGCAATTTCGTTCAAATTTTTTCAATGGATATAAGGATGGTTCTACGTAAAATTGAAAAAAATAATAAGTGAAAAAATCCTCATGTTCCGAACGTATTCTCATATTTGTATTATTTGATGTGCATACCTTGAAGGCGTTCCATGCATGGTCCACATTTGTTGTATCTGCGATGGACGCGCACTGTGCTGCCGCAAACACAACAAACAACAAAAAGATGAACTTCATTTTTTACCTGTAAAAAGAAAAAGCCAAAATTATATTCAGTTTTAACATCAGTTACAAAGGGTTACATGATAACTCAACACAGTGACAATTCAACACACTTTTAAAAAGTGATAACCTGACAATATTAGAAAATCTCCTACTACCACCACAGTAAGCTGAAAATGTTGCTTGTGTTGTGATGGAGGACTTAGCCAACCGAGGAATTGAACACACTACGCCTGGGTGGGACCAAGCGCGATGTCTACTCTATAACTTATATTGTGAATTATAACTTATAAAAAATGAATTTAACTACGTAATATTTGGCAAAACAGCTCTTTCGTGGCATGGCTCAAGCGCCATGCGTCAGCTTTGTTTTGTGATTTGTAATGTGTCATTTACAACATGTCTTTTTTATAATTACCAATTCACTATTATATTAGTATAATTCAATATATTTACTATTTTTTTGCGTTGATTTTCATCAGATTCAAACCATTAATAATGTCATATTGTGAACATTGTCTCATGTTACCGGAAAAGAGAGGTTATTTTGTAAATACGATTTTTTTCTGACTTTTGCCACGTGAATTTAATAAAAAAATATTTTTAAATAACGTATACTTTCTGCATGTTTTGGTTAATACAAATTCATATAATTCACGTTCATATTGGGGTAAAATAAATCCAAAATGACGATGTTTTGACATTTGTTTGACGATGACGATCCTCTGGGAATAATAATAATATATTTTTATTTATTTTATGAACTAGATAAAAAGGGAAAAGACGTCATGTACTTTGAATTCTTTGAAATTTTTTGTCGTTTGGATTAAGGAATTTTATGAAAGCATATTTTAAATAGGTAAATTAAATAGGTAATTTTAATTGATTTATAAAACGATATTTTTTATGACATCTTCAAGATGAAAAAAAAATATAGAACATTTGAAATTCTATAAGAAAATTCCTAAATTCGATGAGAAATTATTACTATTTGATAATTACACAACAGATAAACAACCCTCTGTGACTGAAAAAGCAATGTATAAATCTTAAGCATTTTTACAATAACTATTTTAGGCAAATATGATTTAAGATTTTCACGGCCAAAAGTATTTTTGTTATTTGTTTTTGGGGTGTTATGCCGTGTTTCGCTAACTCCTTCTTTAGCCAACGTTTCGGACAGCATTGCAGTGTCCATCATCAGGGCAGATGTTTTATTTGAGGTTGATTTTTTTTTTTTTTTGATTTTCTAGATTCTTATATTCCATGAAGTGGTGAATCATTTAAATTAACTGAATTTAAAGTTAATGTTCTTTATACAAATAGAACGGCGTCCTATGCGCCTCACAATTTTTACCTCATATGGGTGTTTCAAATATTACTTGGCTTTTATAGACTTAGAGGTCTTGTATTTTTTCGGTTGGGAAAAAATTTGTTATCTAAAAACCCTACTAAAATTGCATGTATTTTCCAGCATCAGCATCACCAGCACCAACGGCGGCCATATACTACATACGTATCTGTTTGTGTTGTGTTGGGATCGGGGGGAAATTCGGCTGCGTCCTTTTGTGAGAATCCTTCCGCATTTGCCTGTTGGAGTAAGGGAAACTGCAGAAAACCTTACCCAGGAAGGAGCGGCCGATAGTCAACTTGAAACGTATGCGGCCTTCAGTAACATCGGTATATGATGTCCTGCATTTTGTGGTGTGTGTGTGTGTGTCTTTTTCTATGTTAATATATACTAATGGGAAGATAGAGAATAAACATACATATACATACAAATTATAAAATATTATATAAATTTATAAATAGATATATAAACATTATATATTTAGGAAGGAAGACGGGAGTTTAGGAAATACCTACTGCTCGCTGCTTATTCGTCCGCGTCTGAGTCTGGTTCGAACCAGATATGATAGTGGTCCATAAGGATGTGTTTGGGTAGTCTGTGTGAGTATCTGAATGTCAGGTCGCTCGGTGCATTGTATTGTCCTATGTCTCGTATGAGTGTGTTTTTGCTAAGTCTGAGTGATTTGTAAAAGCGTTCAGTCAGTCTGTGTGTGAATTTGTATAGAGTTTTTTATAATCGCCTTCACATAATTGTATTTTTTTTTGCCTGATCTCAATTTTAGGAAACGGATTTGTAATTGTTCTATTTTATTTAAGTACGTTTTATACGTTAATCCGTAACTATTTACTCCGTATCCTATAATTGATTCCGCTAATGCATTATATATACAGTATAATATATTTTTTATTAACAAAGTTTTTTAGGTGATAAAATTTCCCTTATATGGATCTTAATCTATTACATACATTTTCAATGTGATTTGATCAGTTAAAATTGACATCTATTGTAAGACCAAGGTATGTATATTGATAAACTTTTTCTATTTTTGGGCATTTACATGGCAGAGATTGGTTTTTTGTGTGAAAACAATCTTATGAATGACTTTTTATATGCAGTTCTTTATCCTGACAACTTGCATATGGAGAGTGTATAAGCATATATTTTGTTTTTTTTTTCGTTAATAATAATTCCATTGTCGTGGGACCATTAAATTATGTTATTTAGGTCTGTTTGTAAAAATTCCTCAATTTTCTGTAGATTTCTGTCAGCACATATGATGCAAGTATCATCTGCAAACATGTAACATTTACAACGTTTTATTACGTTAGGTAAACTGTTTACTTGCATTATATAACACGTAGGTCCCGATATCGACCCTGTTACTACTCCAGTGTCTGTTTACATTTCATCACTGAAAATTCCGTCAATTTTAACTTTAACTTTTCTATTTAACAGATAATTTTTAAACATTTTATTTAAAGGACCTCTAATACCACATTCTTCCATTGCCTTTAGAAATGTTTGATGGTCCAATGTGTCAAAGGCCTTTTTAAAGTCTATAAAAATTATACCAACGTAATATTTTTCATTTAAATGACAATTTATGTGGTCAGTGAAATTAGAAAGTAATTGTGTATATTGTCCTCCACGCTAGGAGTTCACCTGTGTTGTGGAGGACTGTTTCAATTGTAAAGTTATATAATTCTAAAACAATAAAGTGGAGTTGGTTACACAGAGAAACATTAAAAATTAAAATATAAAATCGATTTTTCCATAGTTATAACAATAGTTTTTCCATAGTTATTCCAAAAAAAGTGAAATATAAAAAATTAAATATTAAAAGGATTCTAGCCAGTTCCATATGTATTTTTTGTATTCTGTAAGATAAGATGTTTTATATTGTGTTGGAAGTGAATTGTATAGTTTTATAGCCTGGAATTTGTAGTGTTTTTATCCAAAGGACATCCTTTGGAGCTCCACGAGCGGCAGGCTCTGCAGGGCCTGCCGCTCGTAGAAGTGGAAGACATCGCGGTGGATCTGGAATCACAGGGATTCCTAGCTGTGAAGGTGGTTAAAATTACCGCCTCAATTGAGTACCCATTGTACCTCGCACACCTCTCAAGGAAGTAAACATGGGACAGCTGCGCGCGGCCGTCAAATACCTGTGCCACTGCCGCATTCGACTTCAGAAGCACAAGAGCAACCATCTTCAGCACGGCACCCAGTGCTACAGGTGCCAAGACTTCGGGCATGGGTCCCGAAACTGTTCTCACACATCAAGGTGTGTTAAATGCTTACTGGAGCATGCTTTGGCAGAATGCCCCAAAAAGACGAGAGACGAGCCCGCCGCATGCTGCAACTGCTCAGGCCCGCATCCCGCCAACTACCGAGGCTGCCCCAAGCGGGTAGCTTACGTCGCCTTCATTCAACAGCGACCTGCCAGAAGGGCCCAACGCCCTCTGGCAGAACAGAACCCCAGCAGGCCACCTCCTCAGCCGAGGACGGATGGACGCACATGGGCCAACGTAGCCGGAGGCACCGCCCCCGCCCAACAGCAGCGCGAGCCCGCGCCGCCCCCACAGCTCCGCTCCCAGCCCCGCCCACAACAGGAGCCCGTGCGCGCGTCCACCTCCTCAGAGGACGACCTGGAAATCATGGCCCTGCGCCAAGGCCTCCTGAGGATGCGATAGCAGCTCGCTCGCTGCACATCAAGGGCAGAGAAGCTCGTTGTCCTGATGGAGCTTCTAGAGACCCTCGATGTCTAATACCGAGAAGGTGAGAGTCCTTGTATGGAACGCAAGGCAAACGAATTAAACACCGACATTATTCTCTTATCAGAATCCCACTTGAATCCAAGCGTACTGCTGAGAGTGCCAGGCTTTGAGATTTATCGAGACGACCGACAGGAAAGATTAGGCGCAGGAACCGCAATATTCGTTCGACAATCTATGACATTCACAAGAATCCCCACTCCGAAGTTGAAACACGCCGAAGCCACGATTATCGAAGTCGCCATAGAGGGTAGAGCGCATACCATCATCGCCGTCTAATGCACTCAAAGAAACCTAGTGAGAGAAGACCTTAATAAATTGCTCAATCTGGGACCAATTGTTGTGATCGGAGGCGATTTGAACGCCAAACACAACTACTGGAATAACTACAGAGGTAATGCGAACGGAAATACGCTCTTCACACACATGCAGACAAATACCTATTCGATAATGGCGCCCGACAGACCTACGCACTTCTCGCAGCGCTCTACATATCCGAGTACATTGGATATCGTACTCGAGAAAAATGTAAAGACAATATCTCCACTGCGCACGCTAGACGAGCTGTCATCGGACCCTGCCCGTGAGCTTCACTATAGGAGGCACAACTTCAAGGAGCCCCAGAAAACAACGCAATTATAAGAATGCGGACTGGGAAGGATTCAAAAGAGAAGTCAACGAACGAATACATATCACTTCGGAAACTCTGCGCTCGTTACAAGAAATCGACGCAGATACAAGCACTCTCACAGAGATTCTTCAAAAAGCACAAGACGCACACATACCTCTCAAAGAAGTTCATTCATACATGTTATCAATCATATCCGACTTAGTTCGTTATTCACGAGTTTTGTTAAAAGCTTCATAACTCACGTTTTGGGAAACGTAGCCTCATTCTAAAAAATGTTTTGTAAAGATTATGAAATTCACAATCGTATTGTTTTGTTATACGTAAATATTTGCGTGTCTAAATATAGATTTTCTGAAAACGTCAAAAATATGTAAAAATTGCTGACCATTATTTCAAAGCTGTGAAAAATGTACTTTTTTCTGAGTATCATAAAGAAATAACACTTTATATATTGAAGAAATATAATTAAAAACTATTAGTCACCTCAAAATATTAACCGTCCAAACTAAAATATTTTTAATAAATTATTTAAAAACGCAATAAATTATGAACGAACAAGATTACAGATTCAATCGACTCAGATAATGCATCTCTACATTCCATAGATATTCTTGAATGCAGACGCGTAGCGTTATTCATTATCGATACTCTGTTTTTTAAATCATGGCAATCCGTATACTAGTGATGGAAATAAATCGATTTTTGTAAAATCTCGCGCGTTTACGTGAAAAGACGTACTAATGTCTTGACCGCTATTATCATATTTACGTCTTTTGACGTTCTAATGTTCCGAGTGGTTAAAATGTGGAAGGATATGTGATACCACATCGTCCCACATTATAAGATCTCTAAAATC
Organism: Hesperophylax magnus; assembly: GCA_026573805.1. Classification (NCBI taxonomy): domain Eukaryota; kingdom Metazoa; phylum Arthropoda; class Insecta; order Trichoptera; family Limnephilidae; genus Hesperophylax; species Hesperophylax magnus. The sequence continues at coordinate 78,375 of JAIUSX010000180.1, read as the reverse complement.
TTATAAATTAGGTGGATATAACAGTAATTCTTCATTTATAATTCACTTAGAAAACAAAGAGATACAATCCTTGCATCTCTGTGCTCTCCAAGTAATCCACAACAAACAATGATACATAATAAAAAACATGAACGTAACCTAAAAAAGGTATGCCTGAAACACACAGAGATAGAGTGCGGACATGTCCGTGTATTTCAGGAAACAAAACTTATAACTAATAATCCTAGCTTATTCATCTGTTCAGCCGACGTCCAAATTTACGTCTGTTTTAGCGTTAATACTATGTATAATTTATACTTATATTTGCACATATGTATTTTTAAATATTTTCTCAACTCGAGCATTGCCACCAGAGTTGAGGTTGTAATTAAACAACCCACCATCCTCAACAATCTTACAAAAACAAAACCCCGCCAAGTAAATAACCCATTTTCTTAAAGATGAATCTAAGACAGGACTAATGACTGTCAGAACGCATGGAATCACCATCTCGGTTGATCAGGCCGGATGAAATTCCGTGCATTGAAAAAAAAAGTAAAAAAATTATGAATAATATAAAATTCATTAAAACCCAACAGTCCCCGAAAAAGATGGCCAGACTTTCCGAGGTACTGAAGCGGAGGGACTACATAGGAATGTTGTCCAGTTTTACTATATCTTTTACGTGGAAGTCGTCAGACACTATGCCATTCAAGTCTGCTAAAGTATAAACGAGGTCTGATTTTTTCTCTACCACGACATTCTGCACGAAGCGTGGGGATAATTTTTTTGAGAAATAATTCAACGCATTTGATTGTACGAAGTTTCGTTTCCACACTATATCACCTACGTGATAAGTGACGTTTTTCCTACGCAAATTGTAAGGGTTAGCCCCTTTTTTGTACGCATTAAGCAGAACATCCGAGACTTGCTCATAGACGTCTGCCGAACCTTGTAACTTTTGCACATATGTGGTAAGCGAAGCTTCCCTTTGAGCGTTGCTATCCCCCTCATGAATAGGGTTACGGTGCAAATCTCCATCGAGAATCTGCTCACGGCCGTGCATTAGAAAATACGGAGTAAAGTTTGTCGCGCAATTGACGGTGTTATTCATAGCGGACTGAACTTGTGGCAAAATTTTTGACCAGTTACGATGGTCTGATTCGACAAGAATTGATAAGGCAGTACCTAATGTCTGATTGTATCTCTCAACCACATTATTTTGTGGGGTATAAAGACAGTTGTAAAACGGTAAAGGAAAATTGTAATTTTTAAGGAGTTCTTTGAACTCTTTCGAAATAAATTGAGGACCATTATCACAAACAATGGTCCTCGGTACACCATGTACCAGGAAAATGTTTTCCTCTAAGTTTTTTACAATGCTACCCGCGGTGCCTTTGCGCAGCGGGAATAACCATGTGAACTTTGAGAAAACATCTACACAAGACAAAATAACTGTATTTCCGGAGTAGCTATAAGGCAACGGACCCACTAAGTCTAAGGAAAGCATTTGCATAGGCCTGTTTACCTTCTTAGGGTTTGTAGACATACCGTTCGGTGGTGCCGTACTGATCTTATGCGCCTTGCAAACAGTACATTGACTAATATAATTTTTGACGTCTTTGTACATGCTAGGCCAATAATACCTAAGTTATAGCTTTTTATAGGTTTTGAAGACTCCTGGGTGACAGGCTTGAACGGAGTCATGGGAGTCAGAAATAATATTTTACCTATCCTCTTTAGGAATGACCCTTTTCCATGCGGTGTCCTCACATAAGTCCAAACGGGTTTTCGAATGACGATACAACTCGTTGTCTTTTATTTGGAAATTCAAAAATCTTTGAGGTGAAATTTGGCACCCCTGAAATACATTTAGGAACCATTTGTCTGACGTAGAACTATAGTCTATTCCTGATATTAATGCAAAATCCTTACGAGAAAGGACATCTGGTACAGTATGTTGTGTACCTTTACGATGAATGACGTCGAAAGTAAATTGAGACAGTCGAGTACTTCAACGCGCTAGGCGACCACTTGGGTTCGATAGGGACCCCAGCCATTTTAGACTAGAATGGTCTGTTACTACCGTAAAGTGTGCTCCTTCTATGTTAGGCCAAAAATGAGTTACGGAATCCAATACCGCTAGGAGTTCCGTTTCAGTGACACCATAGTTACGTTCGTGATTATTGAGGCATCGCGAGTAATATGCAATCGGGTGTTCCGCACCGTCTACGGCTTAGATCAAAACCCCACCGATTCCTGCAGAGCTCGCGTCGCAGTGGATAGAGAAAGGCTTGGTGAAATCCGGGCAGCATAAAACTGGAGCCGTAGTAAACGCGCGTTTTAAATCATTAAAAGCAGTTTCAGCTTCCTGGGACCACTTGAAATTGCTGATACCATTTCTAGAGCCTGTGAGTTTAGTAAGAGGGGCAGCTATTCCCGAAAATCCTTTAATGAATCTCCTAAAGTAACCGCATAGACCAATGAATGCCCGGATTTGTTTTGCATTTTTCGGGACTGGGAAACTTTTGATGCTTTCTATCTTTATTGGATCCGTACGGAGACCCTGCGAATCTACTAAATACCCTAAATATTTAAGTTCAGATTTGCATAACTCGGATTTTTTAAAGTTTATTGTAAGACCTGCGTCTCGCAAACGTTTAAATACACGATTTAACAGATTAAGATGTGATTCCAAGTCTTCGGATATCAAGATCAAATCATCTAAATAACAAAAAGCACTATCGTCGAATTCCGGACCAAAAATGAAATCTGCCAATCTTCGCAACTCACTAGGTGCATTTTTCAGTCCGAAAGGCATACGGGTGAACTCAAACAAACCCCGGCCAGGGACGACGAAAGCTGTTTTCTCGCAAGATTCTTTGTCTAAGGCAATCTGCCAAAAGGCCTTTGAGAGGTTAATAGAAGAGATGTACCTGGCTCCACCTAGCTTGTCTAGGATCCGCGATATATATGACAGAGGGTACGCGTCGCGAATAGTGACGTTATTAATTTTGCGAGAGTCTAAACAAAGACGACCTGAACCGTCCTTTTTTGTAACTATCAATACCGGACTCGACCATGGAGAACGAGACGTGCGTATTACCCCTAACTTAAGCATCTCGTCTACCTCGGCATCAAGTTGACGTTGTCTTGCCGGAGACAGTGGGTAGTACCGTTGTTTAATAAGCGGGCCTGTTGTATGAATCGTATGTTTTTTTTTTATTTTTTTTTTTATAGTGAATACCTCACAAGAGTCCCAACTGCTCCCGTCTGGAGCCAGTGAGACTATGGCATCCCCGATTGGGGGATGTTGTGAGGCTCAAGGTAAGTGGGGAAGGGAAAGAGGAAGGTGGGGAATTAGATGAGTCTAGATGAATCAACCCTAGCCCTTTGTTTTCATAAGAGATTGATTCAAATTTTTTAATAACGTCTGTAAGAGCTTTATTTTCCGATGCTGTGAGAGATGAGGCAGGCCGAATTGCTCGTACCTAATTGACTTGTCTTTTTTGTTGAGGTCTACGAACCTCTGAGAATAGTTCCGGCACGATCCAAAACTGTCTCCAAAAGTTAACGCCTAAAATGAAATTAGGAGTCAACGATGGGATGACGTAAAAAATAATCTCTTTCGTGATTGAATTGTACGTCACCGGCAAAGTTAAGAAACCTAAAACAAGTTGACAGGTACCGTCTGCTGTAGTAACCTTAAAATCTACTTTAACTAAATCTACCCCTAAATCTAAAAATATCTTATAACTATTGTATCATACGTTTCCAGACCTCCAGAATTTTGCAAGAGAATTCATATTTACGCCAAAATCACAAAAAACACTCAAACCCCGAAACCGCTTGATACCGTGTCGCCGACACAATTGGAAATCTTTAAATCACGATTACTAAATCAAATGATGTGCTATATGTGATTAATCAAGATAATTTTTTTATTTATTTATTTTTATTTTATTTTTTTATTTTTTTTTTATTTAGTAAAAGATTATACATTTAAATACATTATTTAAGAAATGTTTTGACTGCCCAACTAGGAGGATTCCCGTTTTAGGACAGTCAAATAAGTATGAGTATTAACATTTTGATAAGTTGTTTGATAAGTATAGTATTACAATAATAATGAAATAATAGGTATTTGTACTTTTAACTGGTGCCTAAGCCTACTAACATGTTTGTATAAATATGAATAACAAAGAGAAGAAATACCATAAAATAAAATATTACATTAAACATAAGATAAACTGCTGCTTCGGTAGCATTCTAATTTAAAAGTATTAGGTAAGTACATATATACATATAATGATAAAGATTATAACATAAACGTATCTTTTACTGTTTTGTTGGCGTTTTTGTTGTTGTTTTTGGTTTGTGTTTGATTTCATTTTTTGTGTAGTAAAAGTTCACTCTCCTTTCTACCTAATTGATGAAACCAATTAGTGGTCAATTTATGAAGAATAGCTGTGTTTTCCTTTTTCCAAGCATCGGGGATGAAGTTGTATAGTTTTGGACCTAAGAATGAGAAGCGTCTTTGAGCGAGAGATGTTTTAGTTGTGAGTGGTACAATTGGATTTCTCCGTGAGTGGCGGGTGTCGTGAGAGTGGTTAATAGATGGGTAGAGGTGGCGTTTTTGATGGGTGTTTAAAATTAATTTTCTCATGTATAGTTGTCTAACATCCAGAACTCGGAATTCTTCAAATAGTGCATCGCTATGATATCTAAATGGTTTTTTGAGGATTACCCTTAGTAGTGATTTTTGAGCTTTTGCTAATTTGTCCAAAACAGTTTTTGCACACCCACCCCAACCTAAGGATGCATAGTCTAGAAGTGACCCACACATAGCATCATAGATGAGTTTCAATTATTTTTTACGTAAGATATTTCTGATTGTCATAAACATGTACGTAAGCTTTCTAACCTTTGTGGCAACTAGATCTATTTGTCCGTCCCATCTAAGATATTTGTCTAATATAACACCAAGGTATTTTATACTGTCTACGCATTCCAATTTATAGCAATTACAGTTAGTGGAGTCAATGCATTTATGTATAAAAATATTATGTTCTTCCTCGGGTTGGCCCGCTTCTGTCGCACTAAATCGTATAAATTTAGTTTTTTCCGAATTGAGTGTCAGCAGATTATAGTCTAACCAAAGTTTTAGCTGTTTTAATCCACTTTCTGCTTTGCAGTGTACATCATTCCATGTTTTTCCTTCAAATATTAGGACAGTATCATCTGCAAATGTTATAATATGATTGGAAAAATTGCTGTTACACAGATCATTGATATAAATACTGAACAAAATAGGTCCTAAGGTACTCCCTTGGGGTACACCAAATTCTACAAGGGCTGGATCGCTAACATTATCATTAATTTTAACTTGTTGGTATCTGTTAGTTAAGTAACTATCCATCCATTTGTATAGCAGTCCCTGAACACCTATAGCCTTTAGTTTTTTTAGAAGTATTTTATGCGAGATGGTATCAAAAGCTTTGGCAAGATCTAAAAAGAGAGCGATGGATTTATTACCCCTGTCAATATTATTGGAAATAATATCCGCCAGCTTAGCAATAGCATTTTCTGTTCCTAGACCTGGACGAAAGCCGAACTGGTTATTAGATAAGATTTTATGTCTTTCGAGATAGAGGGTGAGACGATTTTTTACGATTTTCTCGATAATTTTTGAGAATGAGTTGAGTAGAGATATTGGCCGATAATTATGTATATCCGATTTGTTTCCATTTTTAAGAATCAATATAACAACTGATTGTTTTAAGTGGTTTGGGAATGTGCCTGTCTTGAAACTAAGATTAAAAATGTGTGCAATGGGACTCGCTATAAGTGGTTTCAATACTTTCAGCAGATTTGAGGAAATTTTGTCTGGCCCACAAGCATTCGATGGCTTCAGCTCATCTATCATTTTCATGACTTCATTAGTCGTTGTTTGAATCTCGTCTGTTTTAAGATTAAGATCAGTTGAAGGTATGTTGGCTAGTTCAGATTCAGTTTTCTTACATTTTTCAAGGATTTTATTTGCGAGAGAGGCTCCTACTGAAGTGAAATATTAATTAGCAAAATTAGCCATCAATTTGGGGTTAGTAGTTCTTGTGTTTTTCATATCAAATGATTGTATGAAAGACGATTTGCTGTTTTTTGTTTTGGTAATTTGACGAATTAGATAGCAATATAATAGCAGAACCTGAAACACATCTGAAAATAACCATCCACCACCTCACTCGGACACACCAACCCACGAAGTGACCACAGCTAGGAAGGCGACTCAGTATTTACGTAGGACCCCCTCCACTACTCCCCGGATGGAATTCCATGATGGCCGCCGTCTCCAACCAATCACAGCCCAGCATGTCACCTTGAATTTCCTATCAAACACTGATAACAGATTCAAAGGTGATTAATTGTGATATCATCAGACTGGATTTACGGGAAAATGATGCAAGATATAACTACGAAATAAATGTCAACATCAAGAAATGATTATATACTAACATAGCGAATTTGGGAATCTCGCAAGTCAAAACATGGCTAGACTCAAACATACTTACACTTAACATATCAAAGACAAAATTCACAACATACAGTATAAATAGCACGGGACAGCCAAAAAACAATACAAACACCATAAAAATACACGAATGTTTAAACACCAACATCTGCGATTGCCCTCCTCTAGAAAAAACAGATCAAATAAAGTATCTAGGAATCGTAATTGACCATAACCTTAGATGGATACCTCACATCAAACAAATCACAAATAAACTTCTCAAAACAATACACATTTTCCTTAACATAAGAAACATATATAAAATAAAACAATTGAAAACAATATATTTTGCACTCTGCCAATCAATAATAGAATATGAAATTATTGCTTGGGGAGGAGCAACAAACTCGGCTATCAATTACATAGAAACCGCACAGAAAACGATCTTAAAGGTAATACTAAAAAAACATAGACTGACCGATACAGACCAAATATTCAACAGCTGTGACGTACTAGATATACGCCAATTATACATTAAAACACTACTAAACTACATTTTTAACAAAAAAAATAAATTTCAACACACACAAAATAACACTAACAGACCAGTTAGACAAGCGTACAAAGAAAACATTAAAACTCCAACAGTAAATTCAACCTTTGGACAAAGACACTACCAATACCATGCAATAAAAGCTTTCAACAGTCTAAAAATTGAAATTAAAATTGAGGAAAATAAAAATAAATTCACACACAAAATTACAAAATGGATTAAACAACAAAAAAGACAATATTACCAAAATGTCATAGCATAAAATAAAAATAAAACCTACACGTAACACACAAAACCAACATAAACACACATCACCCACAAACACACAAGATTATTTTCATTGTATTATTTTTTAATTTTAAATGTATTATTATGTATTTTTATTTTTAATTTTAAATTTATTATTTTCTTTTCAAATTTACTATCTTAGATTTTCATATTATAAAATGAAGGCCTCAGCACGGGCAAGCCACCCAGTGAGGCCTACATTACTGGAAAACATAAATTGTAACAAAATAATGTACCAAATAAAAAAAAAAAATATATATATAATAACATGAAAAATTATATCTAAATATATTTGTTACTCTTTGGGAAATGTTCAAACCAAAGATATTTAACTTCAAACCCAATATGAAAGTTTGTATAATTATTTATAAAATAAATAAACGGGACTGGGGGAGATGGTTTTGGTAGATTGAACTGACTTGGTTAAAGGTATCATATTAAAATATAACTTTCCTCTCAACAAGATAATTGCAGAGAGGAAAAATACCTAACCATTTTACTCCTCACGAAAGAGGATAGAACACCTCCGAGGGGGCTCGATTTGAAAACGTTCTATAAATAGAGAATCGAATCCCATACAAAGTCAGTTCAACAACTACCTCTGAAAGAGAATCTTCTCTCCTGAAGAACCATCTCCAAGTCTCCAAAGTCTCAAGAAATATTTTCAAGTGTTTTATTCAGTAGTAAATTCAGTTTTTGCCAGTAATAAACTCTTTTCGTCAGTTCAGATCTGGAATAAATTCCTCTCTGATCGTGGCATTAAACTCCACCACAAAAGCTCTACAACATCTACCAAGACTGAAAACGCTGAAAAGTGTACCCAGCTACCTTCGTATCTACAGTTATTGTACGGACAGTATATTGTCTCGTACATTTATCACCCCCTAAACAAGACATGGAAGCACCACTGTCCAGCAGTGCTTTATAATTATTATTTAAGACATAAATATTTGAATAAGGACGCTCATCCTTAATATTAACCTTCTCCTGCGGCATCAAGATAGTGCGTCCTCCGTGACGACCAGCTGGTGGGAAGGGACCCTTAGACCTTCTGTGTGCGTGATGATCATCCAGATTTCCAGCCGTTATGATTGAGAGCCCCGTATCGTGTTGGCGGCGCAACCGTTTTAAAAATATTCCCGACAGGAAATCTCTTGCTGCAGTTATCTATGATCGCGGGCGTAACGCCTACTTAAGTAGAATGATTCTTTTGATTAATCCGGAACATTATTTTAAACATTCGAGCCGGGCCGGCACTGACTTCGTGTTTTAAATCCCAGTCCAAAAAAACTCGCTTTTTACGCGGATGAAAACAGAAATACTTTTTAATTAATAACTTGACATTTTCTTCGCCCGAATGTCGTCAATTCCGAACTTCTTATTACATTAGCACATTTGCAATTTAAAATTCTGTCACTGTCGTTTTAACAGCGAGCCGCACAAATCCGCTGCCAAAACCATAGTGAGGAAACGGAACCAAAACAGGCCGGCCACGCTCGCGCTCAGCGAAATAAACCAGTACCGCCAACATATACGACTAATACATTGAAATAGTACCTATATACTTTAAAATCGCTTCATAACAAAATCAAGACCGAAATCGCAGAACTCAAGCGCGAATTTCTCAACCAAAAAAGTCGCATCGCTCACGCCGAAGGATAATTCCCTATGGAAAATGGCAAATGCGCTAAACATAAAGATTTCACGATCCCACCTCTAGCGAAATTGAACTGCTCAGGGACGGCGTTGTCGCTACAAGAAAAAGCAGACACACTCGCCGACGGGTTCGAGAGAGCCTACGCCGCTACAGACGGCCTTTCCGACCTGGTTACGGACCGGATCGTAGCTGATTCTCTACGAGACTTGAGCGAAGCAGAGCAGACAAACGCATAAGATATTCATTTTGATACGCCGAGCGAGATTGCAGTCACAATCAAGCGATTAAGAACGAACAAGGCGCCGGGAAGCGATCAAATTCACGACATTCTACTCAAACATCTCCCTCATAAAGCCATCATCTACACAACAAAATTGTTCAATGTCTGCCTCATGACCGGGCATTTTCCCCAAATTTGGAAATCGGCCGGCGCGCAAAGCCGAATAAAGATAGAACGCAGTCGATAAGTTACCGGCCGATCATCCCATTATCTACGTTGAGCAAGGTATTTGAACAAATTATACTCAACAGGCTTGTCCCACACCACGACGACAACAAGACTTTTCCAGACGAGCATTTCGGCTTCAGAAAGAGGCACTCAACGACCCACCAACTAACCAGAGTAGCGGAATTCATCGCAAGAAAATTCAACGAACATCGCTTCACCGCCGCTGCGCTCATCGACCTAGAGAAGGCATTCGACACCGTTTGGATAGACGGGCTCGTGCACAAACTGCACCGCACTAACACGCCCATATACTTAACCAGGCTGGTACAGGAATACCTAAAAAACCTAACCTTTAAAGTGTTCATAAGGAAGTGCTATCTTCAACGCGTGAGACTCCAAAAGGCGTGCCGCAAGGAAGTTTACTGGGACCATTACTCTTCATTCTATTCACCTATGACATCTCCCGAGACGAAAGATGCAATCTGTCTATCTACGCAGGTGACGTCAAACTTTACGTTTCCTCGCTGAAAGCGAATATGGCCGCCATTTACCTTCAGAGAGCGCTCGACGCGCTCGTAGAGTATTACAAAATGGCGCCTGAAACTGAACGAGGCGAAAACTGAAGCCATCATGTTCACTAGAAAACTTGTAAATAGAACACCTGACTTTAACTTCGAAATGGGAGGACACAGCATTGAATGGAAAGATGAAGTGATATATCTGGGCCTGACCATGGACTCCCGCCTCAACTGGAAATCTCACCAAGCCAAGATGCACACGCGCACGCGACAAGCGATCGGCATGATGAAGCCAATTTTCAATAGACGAAGCCCGCTACTTCCCAAAACCAAACTCCTGATCTACTACTCGCTTATTCGCCCGGTATTGTCTTATGCGATTCCCGTATGGAGCAGTATCTCACACTCAGACCACACGAAACTACAGACACTTCAAAATCTCTGTATAAAAATCACATACAACACGATACTCAGAACAAACCTGAAGAGATTACACGAACGAGAAAAAATTCCAACTCTATACGAATTCACACACAAACTGACTGAACGCTTTTACAAATCACTCAGACTTAGCAAAAACACACTCATACGAGACATAGGACAATACAATGCACCGAGCGACCTGACATTCAGATACTCACACAGACTACCCAAACACATCCTCATGGACCACGATCATATCTGGTTCGAACCAGACTCAGACGCGGACGAATAAGCAGCGAGCAGTAGGTATTTTCTAAACTCCCGACTTCCTTCCTAAATATATAATTTTTATATATCTATTTATATAATATTTTATAATTTGTATGTATATGTATGTTTATTCTCTATCTTCCCATAAGTATATATTAACATAGAAACAGACACACACATACACACACACACCACAAAATGCAGGACATCATATACCGATGTTACTGAAGGCCGCATACGTTTCAAGTTGACTATCGGCCGCTCCTTCCTGGGTAAGGTTTTCTGCGGTTTCCCTTACTCCAACAAGCGAATGCGGAAAGATTCCCACAAAAGGACGCAGCCGAATTTCCCCCCGATCCCAACACAACAAAAACAGACATATGGCTGCCGTTGGTCGCTGGTGGTGCTGATGCTTGATAATACATGCAATTTTAGTTGGGTTTTTAGGTAACAAATTTTTTCCCTACCGAGAAAATACAAGGCCTCTAAGTCTATAAAAGCCAGGCAATATTTGAATAAACACATATGAGGTAAAAATTATGAGGCGCTTATGACGCCGTTCTATTTGTATAAAAAACATTAACTTTAAATTCAGTAAATTTAAATGATTCACCACTTCATGGAATATAAGAATCTAGAAAATGAAAAAAAAAACAACAACCTCAAATAACATATTTGCCCGGATGATGGACACTGCAATGCTGTCCGAAACGTTGGCTTAAGATGAGTAAAGAAGGAGTTAGCGAAACACGTCATAACACCCCAAAAACAAATAACAAAAATATTTTAGGCATGTTTCTATTTAACGTTTCAATTACTAAGGTTTTCAAAAACACGGTCGTTTATGAATTGTATTAAATTTTAACCGCGTTTTTTAGTTTTATACTGGTTTGAATATTTAAAAAAACTTATTATTCGTTATTTCAATATAAGAAAGTAATACGAGAAGAATCGTTAATTGTTTATATTGCATTGTTGTACCATGTTTGAAACTTAAATGTCGTCTTAAATGTATTATTAACAATTGAAAATCATTTAAATGTTTTCTTGAAGAAGCCTTAGACAAGCGGACCGGTTGATTAATAAAAATAATATAGTCGTTTAAAATAAAGTGCTTAGGATAACAGCCACAACAACCGACAGTCCGCCTCGGAACAGGAATCTCTGGTGAGGAGGACTCGCAGTATAAAGAACCGTTTCTATAATTCTCATTTTTAAAAAACAAAAATAAATTACAGTTGAAACACATAAATTTATTTCAGGTCGTTTAAAAGTATATACTTAACCGGTTTAGGAAGAACCCTTCCTTCATCGGGAGAATATTAAGACTACACTGTATTATTATTTCGAGCGATTTTTTTAATTTTTGAAAGTTCAATTCTGAAATTAACAGATTTTTGAGGATATTTTTATAGCCGCACTGAATTATAGGAAAAATATTTGTTTTTAACCTATTTTAATAAATCAGAAATTCCACAGACATATGAATATTAATAGACGAGAAGTTAAGGACGAGGGGTTAAAACAAGAGTTGTGGGACGCAGAGAGGATAGCTGACTGTGATTCGTCAATAAATCAATCTGACAGTAAATAGGCATCTCGCATTATAATATCACCATTTAGTTCTTAAAAGTAAAATCTGCTTTTGAATGAATAGACATTTTTACATGGGAGCGCAAATTACTCGCCATGTTGGGGACGGAAACCCACCGTCGCAACGCGGAATGATAGGAAATGGAAAGGTTCGGAATGCCGACTTACTCTTTTCTATTCTTCCACGGTTTTCAATCCTTCTTTGCGCTGGTTCACAACAATTCACAAATTTCACCACGCGCGAGCTCACGGTGGCTTTGAATTTTCGACACGGTCGATAAAGGGGGCTCCGTAATCAAACGATGTTGACAGGACGAATATTTTAACTCAACTAAGTCGGCATAGGAGAGGAGAGGAGGGAAGAGGTCGATAGGCCACAATAATTTTACAAAGGATATAAAGGTAGGTAGCACGATGCTAGGTGCCAACATTTCCGCCCACCTAATTTGAACGAATTAATAATTATGATACAAAATTTAATAAAAGGTAAATTTAAATATATACATAGGTAAATTGTTCATTCAAGTTGTATCCGTAATGCCTCGCAGAAAACAATAAAAAAAATAACTTTTTACTAAATTAAGTATAACTTTTCAAAGAATGGTTCCTGGACCATAACAAAAATTTTGGTTTTTGAAAAATATTTAAAATTGGTAATATTCCTTTGGTCTAGAATCTGAGTAAGAAACAAAACGAGAATTAGAGTATAGACATCTAAACAACAACAAAAAAATATAGATCCCAATGGTAAATAAAAAAAAATAAAACACAACAAAAATATGGAAAATGAAAACGTATTTTTATTTTAGATGTATATCTTAAGATTTATCACTAATAATAATTTTATTCTTCCGGTAACGGGCAAAGCTTTATCACTGGTCAAACCAACGAACCAGATTGAGTTTTAACAGTAGCTACCCTAACTATTCCATCCTTACCGGGATGTACGTGGATAATTCGTCCTAATACCCACTTCATCGGTGGAAGACGATCGTCCTTTATTAACACTAATTGACCTAATTTAATGTTTGGATTGATTTTGCACCACTTTGATCGTTGTTGAAGCGTATTTAAATATTCTAAATGCCAACGTTTCCAGAAATGTTGCGACATCTTTTGGAGATGTTGCCACCTACTTAAACGATTAGACGTGGTGTCAAGAAAGTCATATTCAGGCAAACCTAGTAGGAATCCACCGATTAAAAAGTGGCCCGGGGTGAGTCCATTCACATCCTCGGGGTCTGAGCTCATTGAACACAAAGGGCGGGAGTTGAGGATGGCCTCAATTCTAGTGAGAACTGTCGCAAATTCTTCATAAGTTAGAACGGTCTCACCTATCACCCGTTTTAAATGGTATTTTACAGATTTTATCCCTGCCTCAAATAAGCCTCCGAAATGAGGACTTGCTGGAGGGTTAAAAGACCAAATAATGCCGCTCTGAATTAGATGATTAGATATAACATCACGCTGTGATGCCAAGAATTTATTTATACCGAGTAGGTACCGATTTGCACCGACGAAATTGGTTCCGTTATCGCTTATGATTTCAGAACATAACCCTCGACGATCTGTAAACCGGCTAAGGGCTGCAATAAATGCTTCAGAAGATAAATCAGACACGATCTCTAAATGAACTGCTTTCGTCGCCATACATACAAATAGACATAAATAACCCTTTGACGTTTTTGCTCCCCTACGTTTGTGATCTTTCAAGGTGAAAGGTCCTCCAAAATCTACACCAACTCGAGAAAAAGCACGGCTTTGTTGCACTCGAGAGGGAGGTAAATCACCCATTAGGGGAGGTAGCACCGAAGATTTCATTTTATAGCAGACAATGCATTTCGACAGTTGTGAGCGAATTTTATTCCGTGCAGCCACTATCCAAAATTTACGCTGAATAGTGAATTGAAGGCTTCGTGGCCCAACATGAAGATATAGTTTATGATAATAATCTATAATTAAATAAGCTAAATGACAGATTTTCGGAAGTAAGATCGGAAATTTACTTTCATATGACAAATTTGAATACTTGAGTCGACCGCCCACCCTGATAATACCGTGGCTATCAAGAAACGGTTTCAAGTTTTGAATTTGCGTTGAACATGGACTGCCATTTCGCATATTACGTATATCAACAGAAAAATACGTTTCCTGTTCAATGCGTACGATTTTCATAAGCGAATCATTTAATTCGCGAGAACTTAGATAAGTCGAGTTTGAATTTCCACTACCAGGACGTTTCTGACAATTATTTACGAAACGCATTATCCAAGCGACGACGCGTTGCAATTTATAAAATGAAGAATATTTACTAATAATCGAATTAGGTACTATTTGAGATGATACAAACGTTTTAAGGTTGCATGTTTTGAGTTCTGGTATTTCTCCGTCAGATTGATTGTACACAGCTGAACAAGGCCAGAGTGCTATTGGTTGGTGAAGCCATTTTGGTCCCGTAAACCACAAAGGGTGTGATATAATGTCTGCTGGGAAAAGCCCTCTTGAACCAGAATCGGCACAATTTTCCTCCGAGACAACATGCTTCCAAACAGCATTTGGTGTATTTTCCAGTATTTGTACAACCCTATTAGCGACAAATGTTTTCAATAAATATGGCGGCGTTTTTAGCCACGCTAGTACAATAGTCGAATCTGTAAATAGAAAAACGTTTTCTATTTGTTCGGCAAACTTTACAGATGACATAATATACTTTACAAGTTTCGTGAGAAGAACGGCCCCACATAATTCTAGTCGTGGAATTGACAGGGTTTTCAAAGGAGCGACCTTCGATTTTCCCATTAAGATGTGAGTGGTATTGCTATTACGCTCTAATAAATATACCACTGCAGAATAACCCAATTGTGAAGCGTCACAGAACCCTACGAGGAAAAGACGACTTGTCATCACCGTGTTGTAATATCTAGGAATATTCAATGTTCGAAGTAATGAAAGTTGACTTACAAATTTACTCCACGTATTATGAATATGTGGTGGAACATCACGATCGTCCCAATCGACACCTAACTTCCATAGTTCCTGTAATAGACATTTTGCGAAAAATGTCACTGGGGTGATGATCCCAAGTGGGTCGAATAAACGAGCTACCGTTGATAAAATTGTTCTTTTTGTGCATATCTTATTTGAAGGTAGATCGACCTTGTAGGTAAAATTATCAGTCGTTGGACTCCACTGAATGCCTAATATTTTAACAATTTGATCAGTTCCGGCGTTATCAAAAGAATGACCATCTTGCTGGTGCTCTTGCGAAACGTGATCCAAAAGTGACGGTGTA
This sequence comes from Hesperophylax magnus, assembly GCA_026573805.1. Taxonomy (NCBI): domain Eukaryota; kingdom Metazoa; phylum Arthropoda; class Insecta; order Trichoptera; family Limnephilidae; genus Hesperophylax; species Hesperophylax magnus. The sequence goes on along the minus strand of JAIUSX010000180.1, from coordinate 62,846 downwards.
TTAGATTGCCATTTACTAAGTTCTAATTTCCCAAGATTTAACAATCCAATGATATCTTGTTTTAGTCTGAGGGCTGTGCTAATCGTTTCTGTCCCTGTTACCAAATCATCTACATAAAAATCATCGCATAGAACCTTGGCAGCGTCAGGATACTTTGATCCTTCATCTTGTGCTAGCTGGCGAAGGGTACGAATGGCTAAGAATGGTGAACTAGACAACCCGTACGTTACAGTTTGTAACTCGAAATCAATAACCGGTTCATTCTGAGATTCTCTCCACAAAATATTTTGGAATTTACGCTGAGATGGAATAATTAATATTTGCCTATACATCTTACAAATATCAGCTGTAAATACATACTTATGAAAACGAAAATTTAAAATCATACGTGGAATTTCAGTTTGCAATTTTGGACCGTTCAATAATAAGTCATTTAGAGATAAGTTATTTGGTTGGGTTTTTGCCGACCCATCAAAAACCACACGTAGTTTTGTAGTTTTACTGTCAGGATTCAAAACACAATGATGAGGTAAATAGAATGCATCTAAATTCCGAGGTACCCGTGTCATGTGTCCCAGACCCTCATATTCTTGTATAAAATTTCCATAATTAATTGCTAACATGGGATCCCTTTTAAAACGAATTTCTAGTTTGTTCAATCGCGATTCCGCAAGTTTTAAGGAATTTTGAGAAGGCATAATTTCAGATTTTGTTAATAATGGTACAACATATCTACCATCACATTCTCGATAGTGATTCGAAGCGTACATTGTTTCGGCTAATTCGTCGTCCGGATTACTCGTCACAATTGAAGGTGTTTCTTCAATTTCCCAAAATTTTCTAAGAGTATTGCTTAACGAATTTGTTTCAACAAATAAAGACGAAGGCGTTTGAAATGACGAATTTTCCATCTTCCCCATTATAATGTAACCGAATACACTGTTTACAGCACATGGAGAGCCGTGAATTATTTCATGGCCACTATTAAATATATCCAAGTATACGTCAGCTCCTAACAAAAGGTCTATTTTGCCCGACTTGTAATATGATTCATCAGCTAATTTTAAATTTTTAAATTGTGACGTTCCACTCGATGGTAAATCATATGACGGATGATTAGAAGTGATTTCTGTAATCACGACAGTTTGACATTGAAGAATAGGCCCTTTTTTATTTCGAGGTTTTATAAAACATTTTGTTTTTCCATGACAAGAATTTATACTAGAATTTCCTAAACCGTTCAGTGAAATACGATGTTTTTTAATTGACAAACCCAAAAGCTGAGCACATCTTTCCGTAATCAGAGAGACTTGACTCCCACAATCTACGACGGCGCGGATAGGTATATAATCATTATATTGATTTCGGACCTCAAGTTGTACAGTTCCTAACAAAACGGTAGAAACGCTCGGAATCGTTGTTGCGGCCAGGGTTGCACTTGAATTATTAAATTCATTTTCGCCCGATGGTTCGGCGGCAATGTGCAACATTGAATGGTGTTTTTTATTACAAACCTGGCATGTGAATTTTGATACACAATCTTTTACATGGTGTTGTTTCAAACAATTGAAACAACGGTTCAAAGTTTTAATTTTGTCCCTCCTTTGATGGGGACTTAAAGATGTAAAAGATGCACATTTGTAAAGAAAATGTGCACCTTTACATAATGGACAATGAAGGTTATTATCATTCTTATTGGCAGATAACAACGTTTTAAACGAACCCTTTTTCTCTTTTGTAGTATGTGGAGATAACATTTCTAAAATACGCGTTTGATTTCTCAGAAACTCGAAAATTGAATCCAATTCTGGAATCTCTTCACCGGGCAATTTGGATTCAAATTGACGTTTAGTTGTCAGATCCATCGATCGTATCATAATATGACCAACAAATTTATCAAAGATATTTTCTATCTTCATCGCCTTTATAGCAGCGCAATTCTCTTGAAACGTACTGAGTAACCGCGCTATACCTGACGCAGACTCGTTTTGTAATATTTTGAAATTAAGAATTTCATCAACATAATGCGTGAAAAGAATTCTAGAATTTTGGTATTGATTTACCAGAATATTCTAGGCAATGTCATAATTCTCTTCGATAAGAGGCAATGATTGTATAAGTGCCAGTGCCGGCCCTGTAATAACTGATAAAAGATAATGGTATTTTTCTACATTAGTATATGCATTGCTGTCATGTATAAGACTTTTAAATAATGAATGAAATGAGCACCAACTTTTAATTTTACTATCAAAAGTGGGCAGCTTTATCACTGGTGCACGAATCACCGAATTACTTGCCGTTTTTGGAATTGAATTTTCATTATTACTAGTGATAACGCTTTTCATTTGCATGATCTCGAAATACATTGATTCAACATTATTCGCAATGTTTCCTAGTTCTGACATTTCTGTAATCTTGTCTAATGACAGTAATTGTTCCTCAATCTCGTTTTGAACTGATTCAAATTCTTGTAACCAATCTTTTAACTTTTCACATCTAGCAAGAAACGTATCTTTTTTCTTACTATCATCATAAGTGCTCGCTATGAGCTCTTGCGTAATACGAATACGAGATACTATTCGCTCACGTCGGGATTGCAACAAAAGTACTTTTTTCTCAGCCATTGTATTGAGAAATTAATCTGCACAAAAATGCCGAGTACAACAATTTATTTTAAATGTTAACAAATTTGTCACCAGTTAAGTATTTTTTTTACTACCTACAGGCAATTTTCGCTAACAGCACGGCTGACGCGAATTTTACACATAGATCAACTTTTATGAACAATTTAACCTTGAAATAATTAAATTAACCACATTTTTTTCAATTAATATAAATTATCAGGCTCGAATGACCAATGTTGGGGACGGAAACGCACCGTCGCAACGCGGAATGATAGGAAATGGAAAGGTTCGGAATGCCGACTTACCCTTTTCTATTCTTCCACGGTTTTCAATCCTTCTTTGCGCTGGTTCACAACAATTCACAAATTTCACCACGCGCGAGCTCACGGTGGCTTTGAATTTTCGACACGGTCGATAAAGGGGGCTCCGTAATCAAACGATGTTGACAGGACGAATATTTTAACTCAACTAAGTCGGCATAGGAGAGGAGAGGAGGGGAGAGGTCGATAGGCCACAATAATTTTACAAAGGATATAAAGGTAGGTAGCACGATGCTAGGTGCCAACACGCCACGTTATGTCCAAATTCGGCAAAATAAATTTCTTCTATTTTCAAAGTCGAATATTTCGTTTACGTATTTAGTTAAGACACTTTTATAAATGTTCATAATTTACTTCCCAGCAACCAACCAGCTTTGTGTTCAGACGTATCTCGATGTGATAGTATATGTTTCTACAACTGATCCATATTATATGATGTGAATATGCTTAAAATAAAGTAAAATAATGCTTATATATGGAATGTAATACTACAATTGGGTTTATTCTCTTTTTCACATCTATTTTTACAAGTTTTCATAGCACAAGTCACCATTTTGCCGTGTTATTTCGTAAAATGAACCGATGATGCCTCGACCATAGTTCGTAAAAGAATGATGACGTCACGTTTTCTTAATTCATTTGAGGCCATACGCGAGCCCAGCCGGCTCCAATGGAACCGGTATGGGGAGTGGGGAATCATACGCTTTTAATCACTTCAGGTCTACTAATATTCATATGTCTATGAGAAATTCGCATTTATCTCCGTGTGCATACAAACTGTTAACCCTTTAAATATAGGGAACCCAAATTCGTATGATGTTTGGGGACAAATTTGGTCTCCTGATATTTAAAGGGAATATATATAATGGAAAAAATATTAAATAAATAAATATATTTAATTTTAAATAAATAAAAAGAATCTTACAAAGACTAATGCACGGGGACTAGTTTCATACAAAAAAAACTTTGCATTAAACATTTTAATATAAAGGTCTGTAAAAGTTTTAAAATCTTGTGAATTTAAAGTAATTTTTGGCAATATTAGTAACTATTTAATACATTTTGTTTTTAAATTTCAGCTACCTGGCAACTTGATTAAAAGTTAAGTAAAGCTAAGCTCAAATTGTGTACTGACAAAAAATTAATAATTACAATTAAAAAAAAAATAACCCACCACTTCCAGTGAAAAGGTTATGACTGGAGTATCTTCGAGTGACTGGCGAATTTCGCAAAGATGAAAGAACGTCCAACCAAAGGAAGGTGATTCGATTGTTGCTGGTGATGTTTGAAATTGTGCTTTTATAACGATTTGATTCACGAGGCCCATTAAAACTACGAAAGATTAAAATAATATTTCTTTTTTACTACAGGCTATAAAAAAATATTATGTTTATGACGTGACAAGTCATATATTTCACGCGTGGCGATTTACCGCGGGAACAGAGGTGCCAGTTATAGAGGAATACCTTAAAACGATAGTCTCTACCGAATTTGAGGTAGTTAAATTAAACGCTCGAGGAAACTACAGCTCATTTAAGATAGGCGTCCCAGAAGAAAACCGAGAAATCTTTCTTGACCCATCAGTCTGGCCAACAGGTATTGCTGTAAGTAAATATAAATTTTTACAAGCAGCTAATAAGGAACGTATCTAATTAAATGGCAAGCTTAGATATACTTTACCAAAATGTTCGTGGACTAAATACCAAGACGGAAGAATTTTCGAGGAATTTACTACTACAAAACTACGAAATTATCTGCCTGACGGAAACATGGTTGACCTCCTCTGTCTTCGACTCGGAATTATTCGACAAGCGCTATACAGTCTACAGGCGGGACAGAGATAACGATGCACGCGGAGGCGGTGTATGCATAGCGGTTAATAATACACTAACGTCCCAGAGAATGCAAATCCTAGAAACGGAAGGCGAACACATCTGGCTGAAGGTGACAAAAAATAAATTTACAGCGTACATATGTGTTGTATATTTCTATTGCACGGATGATTCAGAGAATCGAATAAAATTCTACGATTATATTGATCAAGAATATCAATCGAAAATACGAGTATTAAAGGATAGAAACGTCATTATAATGGGCGACTTCAATTTCACTAACAAATCCGATGAGGTTATGTTAGAGCATTTATATTTTTTGAATACTAATGATCTTAAACAACAAAATGTGATAAAAAATCATTTTGGCAATATGCTTGATTTAGTATTGAGTAACACGAATAGATGTGACGTCAGTCGATGTGATGAACCCTTGGTCCTTGAAGATAAATTTCATCCGACCTTATCAATTCTTATGAAGTTATTCAGGACAAAGTGCAACCGACGTCAGTTGCGAAATAGTACTAAACGCCGGCACTATCTACCTACAACCATCAGTTCCAGTACAAACGAGCAAACATGCCGTTAATAAATGACATACTCTCAGAATTCAACTGGAACTTCCAAAGATATTAGAAGAACGAGATGTGCTATGCGCAGTTCGTATTGAGTGGAATTGTTTTGCCGAGTGTCGCCGGTTTTGTTCACCAATACTACTGCACACCTTCGCTTACGCTAAGGCATCGCTAAGGTATCCGCACTAATACATAGAACAGATTTCTGTGCATACACTTCCCGATACCGTTCAAAGTACCCTAATTAGGTAGTACTCCGGCTACGCTCCGGCGGCCAACATAGCATATCTCGTTCTTCTAATATCTTTGGGAACTACCTATACACGATATCAGATGCAAATGACGCAGTCAAGTACTTAAACAATGTTTTATTCAGTGTTTTTGAAATTTGTATCCCTACTAGAAAATAAATATGTATGTAAAAATGTTAATTATCCAGCGTGGTTCTCTAAAACAATTATAGATAAATTAAAAATCAACGAATCGCATCAAAGAAGGTACAAACTGCGTGGGGATCACTGAGATTACTTGTTATTTTCTGCGATGCGATCCGAGCTTAAAAAAGATATTGCAATTGCAAAACGCCAATATTTAGAAAAAGTTCAGTTTGGGATCAAAGATGATGTCAAATATTTTTGGGATTTTATTAAATCTCAAAAAGCAAATCCTCATACCCAAATAAACTTAAGCGACGGAACGGCGACTATTTCCGATCCCGAAATAGTTAGCCAAAAAATTGCTGACTATTTCAAATCAGTGTACAGCCAGACAGCCCCTCTACTAAATCTAGACTTCACTCGAACAGAGGAGCCCTGGAATATCGGAAAAATCAGTCTTGGGCTAACCTGTGCAGAGGATGTAGATGCCTGTACTCGGACTTTAAAGCTCGATAAGGCGGCAGGCCCAGTCGGAATACCCCCTAATATAATTGCTTATATGTCAAAAATCATAAGTCATCCACTGAGTTATATATATAATCTAAGCATTTCTACTGGTTGTTTCCCCCATTCCTGGAAACTCACGCGTGTGAGCCCAATTTTTAAAGCTGGAGACAAGGCTGATATTAAGAATTACAGACCTGTTGCTATTCTGTCAACTATACCCAAAATATTTGAAATGATTATTTATAAGAAATAACATCACCAAATTATGCTGTTTCTAGGAGAAAACCAACACGGTTTCATGCCAAGAAAATCCACGGTATCAAATTTGTTAACATTTTCGCAATTGGTGGCCGTCGAACTGGACTCGAGACACCAAACCGATGTAGTGTATACGAATTTTGCCAAGGCTTTTGATCGAGTTGATCATGATATTTTATTACTTAAAATGTTTAAACTTGGCTTCGATCAACTGACACTTATCTTCTTCGCGTCATATCTAAAATCCAGAAGACAATATGTATCAATAAATGGACAGGAATCTAAACAATTCCCCGCCTTATCAGGTATTCCCTAAGGGTCAAACCTTGGTCCTCTGTTGTTCCTTATACTTATAGACGACATCCAGGTCTGTGTAAAATATAGCAGATGCCTTTTATTTGCGGATGATCTCAAACTTTTAATGGAAATAATATTTTACGAAGACTGCTTAAAAATGCAATCTGACCTTGATGCTATAGCAGAATGGTCAGATAAAAACAAATTAGAATTAAATATAAAAAAATGCGTAACAATGACATATACCCGCTCTCAGAAGCCCGTAGTTTTTGATTAAACCATTAAAGAGAAAAAATTAGGCCGAGTCAATAGCTATAAAGATCTCGGTATCGTCTTTGATCCCAAACTAACATTCTCGGACCACATATCACGACTTACTACAGCATGCTACAAACTCCTGGGGTTTATCACCAGAACATGTAAACAATTTCACGACCCAGATGCAATGATAGCCATGTTTGATGGCGTCATACGAAGTAAGCTGGAGTATGCTAGTGGTGTGTGGACTCCGCACCAAACTAAGTATATTAATATGCTGGAACAAATCCAGAAAAAATTCCTCAGGTATGTCTATATGCGGATGCGTGGAACTTATCCAAGGTTCATGCACCATGTGGACTTACTTGAGGCAACAAATAGATTTAGCTTGGAAACTAGACGTCATGCAAATCTTGCAATACTTAGTTTTAACATAATCCATAACTATATTGATAGCCCGTTCCTCTTGGAATGCCATGGCTTATACGTGCCCGAAAACTTCAGCCGTAGTCGTCGACACGACTTATTCAAAATACCATACGGCAGAACAGATATTCTAGCACAACATAGCATGACAAGAGGAATGGTGCTATTGAATGAAATCTCAGAAGCACTAGATATATATAATTCTTCTTTAAATAGCCTAAAGTTTTTTTTGTATAATAATTATCTTCATAGGTGTTAAGATTGTCAAATTGAGAATTGTACAGTAATTGGATAATCTATCTGTTGTGCAATAAATAAAAATTAAAAAAAAAATTAAAAAAATATCATCTGAAACAATGTTTTGAGGTTGTGAATTCTGGAGTACCTGACAACTGGATGCATTTCAAAGGTGAAAATAATATTATTGCATCATAATAAGTACTTTTTGTTTCAATTGATAGTGCCATGTCTTCTTCGGGCTCCTCGACCTTTTCAACTATACACTTCCATATTTATTGTTTTTTATGTTGAATTCCTAGAAATCCATTTAAATTTAATTAAAATCAAATTTAATAATATAATGCCAGTATTTTTTTGGTTTTTGTTATTGTTACAGCTGATTCGGTTTCAAGGCCATTTTCAAACTGTCGTTTTAACCACGTTTAGACGACTTATTTATACGATTCTATTTCACCCCTTCAATTTAATATCCTCACACATCTTTCTTCGTTCATCACTTGCCTCTCATCTCAACACAAATAATTATTTGATTCATATCTTCCTCGGGCATTCCTGACTTTTAAAACAATTTATTTCAATTAGTATTTAATGCAATCTGCATTGTAACTTCATGTAGTATTATGCAATTCGTATTGTTACTTCAAGTAGTATCATGCAATCCGCATTGTTACTTCAAGTAGTATCATGCAGTCCGCATTGTTACATAACATTTTACTCATTATGTTTTGTTTATATAAATATATATTTTTAAATGCGACCGAATCTTTTTCTAATTTATATGTTTCAAATTTTTGTTTGATAGTCGCAAATATTGTCTTCAATAATTAAATCACACAAATTTAAGATTTAACTCATAAAGTTATATATATACAAACGAAAATTTTAAAACATAAAAATAATAAAAAGATTCTGTCGCATCTACAAATAATTTTTGCATATAGGACCTCAGCCTTGCCGGGTTTTAGATAGCAGCTAATAAAAAAATATGCATTAATATCGTTTTATGTTTTTCTTTAAAAGTAATAATAGAATCGTTCATATATTTTGAAATATTGCAGACTTTGATTGCATTTCTTATCACATTTAATGTCTTCCTGTACTTTGTGTTCATACATTTTTTTTTATTATTGGTTTTCAAGCTACAATCCCGTTAAACTGCAATAAAGCCGTTTGTCAACAGGATTTTAATGATCAATTACATACATACACATAATATTATTACTATAACTTTACAATTAACACACCTAAATTAATATAAACTATCTCTTTTTAGTAACCATTGTTTCAGCATATATCTCAATCTATTTGTCGAATCGCAATTTTTTATATTAATGGGTAACATGTTAAGCATTTTTGGCACGTTAAATTCTAGGGTTCGCCGTCCGTATTTATTATTATATTTTGGAACAAGCATTCCTTCATTCTTTGTAAACCTTGTATTATAATTATGTTCCACTTACCTTTTATAATCAGACTCAGATATATGTTGAATCAATATTTTGTACCATAATTAGGCCTGCACCGGTAATATTGTTAAATTCCGATACAACAATGATATGTTTCGTCTCTGTGAAAAAATATGTTTTTGAGCTAATAACTTAACCATAGAATTCATATAATTAAAATATTAAAAGAAAGCAATTAAAACCCTTAAATGCATACTGTTGTAAAACTGCAACATACCGTTCAAACCACCTTTGGGTCTTTGGTGTATACTTAATGCATGCCGTTTTAGAATTATCAAGTTCACGGTAATATATTTTATCGAGTGGCATCACCTTTTTTTTCTTTCGCGAATGTCAAATGTCACTTTTTCTTTAACAAAGTGAAGATTCTCGAAAATTGGTTCGAGGTTAGAATTACAGTTTGGTTTTGCTGTTATTATTTTGATTTTCTTAGGTAAGTAGATACAATAATACAATACTTATATGTAATAACTCGTATTTTTCCGGTACACTTATTAGTTTTGAGAATTTTTTTTAAGTTCTTTATTTTTTTTTTCATACGTAAATTGTTCATATTATTTTTTATTAAAAACATGGTGTTGTAAATTTGCAACAATTGTTTTTTAATCAAATATCATTAAAAAATTACAAATAAAATAAATTCTTTATATTTCCTTGCATATGCATGTAAATATCTACAAAATGTATTTTTTTCCAGAAAATTTAATAAATCATGCATTTAAGGGTTAATAAAACCACCACATAATTAAAAGAAAGCAATTAATAAGCTTAAGATTTGTTAGAATTATATTTTTCTTCGATGATATATTACATTGATGGGTATAAAATTAAAAAATAACGAATAATTGTTCCAACAATAATTTATTATTAATTTAGACTTTTAAAAAAAAATCAATAGGTATCCCCAATAAATAAAATCGCACATGTTTATCCGAGACACTATCTAGTTAATAATTCAGTAGAGACTTGTGACCATTAAAAAATATGGGAAAAATTAGGTGCAAGTAAATATTTTTAATTCTGAATTTGAAGATGACGTTTAATAAGTTGGTCCCAATGCTTGAGTGGTTAAGACGTTGTACCAGTTCGACAAGAGATCGTGGGTTCGATTCCTGTTGTGACCGATATCTTTTTATTTTCCGTTTCTTGTTCTGTTTCATGTTTCGTTTTAATTTTTAAGTATTATCTTCTTCCTCGATAATCAATTTAGTTAGCAGTACCTCGATAAGTACTTTATGTCAAGTAATACGGTATGTCTAAAACCATTTAATAAAAATATTTTTCTTTTCGTCAATTTCTTATCACAGATGATTTCTTTACATATAAAGTTAGTGACAGACCACGTTATATGCTTTTCTATGGCATGGCCTATAGAGATTTTATGTTTAGGTGTCTCACAACGCTATAATCTCCCTCAGGAGGGCCAGAACAACTGGGGAACTGCCGCGGTATATCATTTCTTTGTATGGGATCTGTCACATTACAGATGACAGCCGCGTGATTAAGGCGCCCCGTAAATTGATCTGACCACCTCTCCTACCTATTTAAGCATAGATATGCCAAATATATGGTGATCTATCACAGGCATTTTTTTAATGCTATTGTAATATCGACGTATTACTTGTTTATTTTTGTTTTGTTTGTAACAGACTATTTATAAACTGCCTAATTAATGGGAACTTAATTGCTTTGTCTTATTTTCTTTCACAATTTAAGTAATATAAAACTGTTTCCTGGATTTAATAAATAATGTTACAGTTAAATTCTACGGACTGTGAACTCTGAGTGATTTCATTAAGTGATTTCAAGTGATTCCAAGTGATCAATCTCTACTAAGTGACAGTGATTATTGTCGAAAAAATCCATCAGCTTATTTCATAAAAGTTCTCTACCAAGAAATTTCATATTGCACCTATTTCACAATACGTCATAAGCGGCCAATAGCGCAGTGGCGTGAACAGTCACGAAAGCGGCACTCTAGACAGGAGAGAGATATCTGAACCAAGTGAGTTCGAATCGTACTTTTTCAAAAAGTTTTTTTTTTCTGTTTCTTTCTCTACACAAATAATAAATTAGCTTAATAACCTAAACTACTTGAAAATATATTACAGTGACTACTTAAATAATTGGAACTGAAGGCAATAGAACTAAATTTAACTTAATTAAAGTGACATCTATCGACCAAATCATAAGCACAAATTTAAAAATGTCGAAATCACGTAAAAACACCAGTGCATCTCCTACTCCTCATTCAGCCGAATTACTCGAAGACCTAACACATCGACTAATGTCGCACATAGACACAAAAATAGACGAATTAAAAAAAGAACTCTTCAAAAAAATGAACCTTGAAGCAGCAGAAAGACAAAAAACCATAGACTTTCTTTGTAATAAATATGATGAATTAATAGGAAAAATAGACCAATCCATTCTCTCGGAAAAAACAACGATGACAGATATCGAAACATTAAAAAAAAACATTAAACGAAAAAAGTATTCTACTAAAGAATCTGGAATTAAGGGCTGCCGAAAGCGACCATAGAATGCTGGCAGACTCGTTAGAAATATCCGGAGTACCTCTTAAGGCGGATGAATCTATATTTGAAATAGTGAGGTCAATAGCCGAAACAGCGGAAATTCTGATCCTTCCGGAAGACATTCTACAGGCCGTCAGACGACATCCAACTACTACCAAGACTCAGCCAGGGGGACCGTCTGCAGCGTCAAAGTCAACAAAACAAAGGGACCATCCGAAAATCAAAATTAGATTCAATAATCCTAAATTACGTGAGCTTCTGCTCTCTAAGAAAAGAGAAGTCAAATACAAAACATCCCCAGGGCTAAACCCAAAAATCTACATCAGTGAAATCCTGTCACCATATCTAAAGGAACTACTATGGAAAACAAAACAACAAGCCATCACAAAGGGATATTCATTTGTATGGACCAAAGATGGAAAGGTTATGGTGCGGAAAGCCGAAAAAGATAAAATAATTTATATTAAACACTCCGACGATATAATAAAGATGATCTGAATTACTATCCCAAAATCGTACACACCCATCCGATAATTTTAATCTTACCATGGCTAAACAATTAAAAATATTACACCAAAACATACGCAGTATCTCAAAAAATTTTGACAATTTCACTGTCGTACTACAACAATTGGAGACAGAATTTGACGTGATAATCCTCACAGAATGTTGGCTAGATAAAATCTTCACACCAATACAATTACCTAATTATACGGTCACTCACTCAAAAAATATTAAAAATCAAAATGACGGTATTGTAATTTACTGCAAAAAACATCTACATTCAACTATAACGGAGCTAGATATCACAGACGCAAACGGCTTTGAAATAATCATAAATAATGACATATGTATTTTAGCTATGTATCGATCACCTTCTATAAAAAACATATTTCCCTTTCTGAGGTCCCTAGACAGTCAACTTATCAAAATGAAAAAACAAAAAAATATCTGCTTAATAGGAAATATGAATATAAACATTTTAGAAAATAAAAAAACATCCACAAAGTGACGATTACTTAAACCTTTTGTTGTTCCATGGACTCTTTAGCACCATAAATAAACCCACAAGAGTCAACTTTAAACAAAATAACCTATTACCCACCCAAACTTGTATTGACCACATTATGTTAAAAACAAAAAGATTATACAAATCCACAATCCATCACTCGACAATTACAGACCACTATACACTTATCCTGAAAATAAACACTTCAAACAATTCACAAGAAATACACTCCAAAACCACAAAAACCCACATACAACTGACATTTTAAAACTAAATGACATACTACATAAAAAATGGGAAGAACTCGTAGAAAATAATAAAATTAATGAAGCATGGTCACTTTTTATAGAATGTATTCAAGACGAATTTTAAAAAAATACCATCACGTCCGAAAAAAGTTCTCCAACTAAACATAAACATCTAAAACCGTGGATATCAAAAGGACTCATAACAAGTTTCAGTAAAAGAGACAAACTCCACAAACAATGCAAATCTAACCCATATGACATCTATCTCATAAATTTCTATAAACGATATCGAAACTTAGCACACGACTTGCACGTATATCGAAAGAAATATATTATAAAAATAAATTAGATAAATGCAACAAGGACCCCAAAAAAAATTAACAAATTCTAAAAGAAATATCCCACACATCTTCAAAGAAAAGCGATTCCATAACCGAGATCAAAATAGATAACGAGATTTTTAAGACATCAGAACAACCACTAAAAGTATGTAATTTTGTGAATAACTATTTCGCTAACGTCGGCAAGGTATTAGCAAACAGAATCACTACAAATGAAGATATCCCAGAATTCTCAACCCACTATACACACACTAGTGTTTCTTCCTTTAAAATTCCATACATTACCCAAATACAAACACTAAAACTTATAAACGAACTAAAAAATACAAACTCTCAGGGTTGTGATATAATGCACTTTTACTGAGATAATACAGACGGAGGCCTCTAGCGTCGGAGTCGAGAAATAAGTAATTACAATCAAATGGGTGTGTGGATAAAGCTTTACAGGATTGAAGGCAGATGTGTCTGTGAGGAAGAGAGGTGGACCAATCGTGGGCCTCGATTTAATCTCCCACGAATCGAAGGGGTCCAAAAGATGCGAGATGACAAGTGGGCGTGACTTACCTAAGCAGACAAAGAATTGGACCTTGGACCAGGCGGGGCTATCTTGATTTATTACAGAAAAAAACGGGAACCTGTTAGTAGGGTAGTGTGATGACGTCATGGGAACGGAATGTGCAGGGTGTGACGAACGGGATCGTAAACCATTGACAAACGAGAGGGACGTGTTTCAAGAAAGGTAAGAAACATAACGCAAATAAACAGAGGACTGAGAGGAATTGGTAGAATCCTACGTTAAGACATACTGGAAGTGGAAATCATTAGGGGAGAGGGCCGCAATACGCGTCACTTAAAAGAAAACAACAGAAATAAGGAAAAAACCGACAAATTACGTAAGAAAAGTGAAAAGGAAAGCAAACATTGAACTTCTATCGTAAGCATGACGTGGGACTGCAAAGAAACAGCGTTGAGTTTACAGGAGATTGATGGCGAGAAGGTAGTTGCAAAAGGGATACCAAGGGAAAAAAGGTTGGCGTTTCAGACACTTGAAAGCGTTGATTTTGAGAAAAAATACGGACATGGTTTTGGGTCATCAATGCACTAATAACCATTCAAGGCGGTAATAAAATTAACCCGCGTCTTATGGAGACGAAAACACATTAAAATTAATGTATAAACAATTAGTGGGGAAATTATGAGAGAGTACATTCGGGTTTGTTTTGACAGGGGCTTAAGGCCTCTGATTGATGCCAAATGAGTTGGGAGATAAATACAGAAGATGGGCGTGTGGAGGTACCACCCGAGGTGACACCCAAAATTACAGAGAGGGGTTGTAAAAATCCAGTAATAATTCTTGGAATAAAACTGACCAAAGAAATAAACAGGTTATCAAATCAATGCGGTCTCGGACGGGAGGGCAAAAGTAAGCGACATGATGTGTACTGGGGCGTTTCAACTAAAAGCAAGTACCGATGGAAGCCTTAGATAAAAAATAATCGATGAAAAATGGAATAGTTATATTAAACCATTTGTAAGGGAAGAGAACTAAATGTTAGATGTAGAAGACGATCGTACGCAAGAGATTTAACATACACTGGGATGGAAATGATTGTCGGAAGTGATTGGTTTGGAAGGTAGAGGGGGGGGGGGAACGGACATATACACCGTTTAAATTGTCGGAAGTAATTGGTTTGGAAGGTAGAAAGGAGAGGGACGTGTACACAGTTTAAATTGTCGGAGGCAAAGTGAAGATGATCGAAGCTAAGCTCGTGAAAGCGTTAAAACAAAGCGTACCAAATCATAAACGACGGTCAGTAAATAAACTGTGCGGACACAATAGCATTTTAAAATAAAAAGCCCGGAATTCACACTTCAAAAGGACAGCTCTCACTAGAGAGTTATATAGGAAACGCCGTATGGGAATTTGGAACCGCTTCCCAGTCCACGCCTGATCATTTGGACACATGAAACGAACGCCAGGGTGTTAACCTTCTTGAAATGATCAGAATGGCCTAATTAGCATGATGCGACTATGGACTAAATAGAAAAGAACATACGAGTCGATAAAGGTTAGAATAGCATGTATTTGACGTGATTAATGAGGAAACGGGACTATAAAAGGGCTGAATTTAGAAAAAACTGGAGGTCTTTTCGTGAATTTTGAGAGAGTTTTGACAAGTCGCCGGGGGCCGTTCAAAAACGTCGCGCTGCTTGGTAATTATTTGTGGACTTCTCTAGTCAAAAACGTACAGTTAGATTCAGTGTTTGGAAAAAATTATATTAATATCGGACCTTAGAGAATTTTAGAACTTCAAAAAATTAGTTAAACACAGTATTTGGCGTGATAATAAATTAAGGTTGAGAAATTTAATTAATTTAAATTCAGTGAAAAAAAAAAAGGATTAGAAAACGACACTACGGTGTCGCGTTATAAACCGAGTTGTTAATGCGAAGTGGTGGAAGGAGGTAAACGGTAATAATCCGAGATTAACGAGATCCTTCGTTGCAAGGAATTTAAACTAGAAAAAATGATAATAATAATAATTAAAGATAAAATAATATTAATATCGGATCCAGAGAATTTCGAACTTCGGAGAATTATTTAGATTCAGTGTTCATGTCAACTTACGAATTTAAACTAGAAAAATGATAGAAATAATAATAATACTTTTAATACTGGTATGAAAAGGGAAAATAAAAAATCGCTTACTCGAATAACGTGCGATAAATAATAACCATACCTCGTTATAACAAATAATAAGAACAAAAAAAAAATACTGAGATTAAAGAACTAAATTCAGGGAGATAATCAGAGTGCGCGTTTAAGCTAGGCATTTACAATCTGATAGAGGAATTATTGGTAGGTGGATGGAAACAAAAGAACAGGTTGTTTTGCCGTCGCTTATCCCGGTGGATTAGAGGAGGGGGGCTCAGGTAAGTAATTTGTGCAATTATAATAGATTTGCAGGCCAAGGGTGGAGACTACTAACCCTGCAGTTATTTGGAAGGCGCCAGTTGGAACCGTAATTATGTTACGTATTATCAAATAACATATGTATGTGTGTATATTAATAAATGCATGAGTTGATAAAATAAATATCATTTATTCTATGACAAAACAATTATCAATTATTCCATGGACTAGGATCGTAATCGGAATTTGTCGTTAGGGTTCATTGTAGGTAAAGTACCTATGTTATCGGGGAGATAATTTAAATAAGGGTGTCGGCCGAGCGGACATTTGTAACACGATAATACAAAGGAAGAAAAAAAATATTCATTTCAAACCGGCTTTAAAATAGACAGGGCATTGACTCGAGTTGTGCTGAGGGCAGGTTGATTTATTAGGGTCTGAAAGGGCAAACGGCCTTGAAGATTAACTGGGACACTAGGAACAGCTGAGTCTGGAATGCGGGGTTGGTTTCGAAAAAAAAATACGGCGGCTGAATGAATGGCACCTTGGGTAATAAAGACTTGCTTCGAGGATACGTACATAGCTAAAGTCATTCGACGGGAGGATCCCAAAATCAGCCAGTGTCTGGGGAAATTGAAGTAATTTTGAGCAGCAATTGAAAATCTACGAACATAGCTAAAGTCATTCAACGGGAGGATCCCAAAATCAGCCAGTGTCTGAGGAAAATGAAGTAAATTTTGAGCTGCAATTGAAAGTCTACGAACATAGCTAAAGCCATTTAACGGGAGGATCCCAAAATCAGACAGTGCCTGAGGGATAATCGAAGTAAATTTTGAGCTGCAATTGAAAGTCTACGAACATAGCTAAATTCACTTAACGGGAGGATCCCAAGATCAGGTGGTGCCTGAGGGAAAAATTGAATAAACAGGGCGGCAGACAGGAGAGAGGTGGAGTCTGGGTACATGGCTAAAGGTCATATCTGAGTTGGTGATCTCTATAAATAAAATCATCAAACAAAAAAATCGTAACATATTATGTGTATTGTAAATTATTGACGTGTATATTAGTATTTATATATCAAGCGAACTGGTTGGAATTCACAACTCCTTCTCGGCGATGTTTGGTCTGGGATGTACTGTATAAATAGTACATTGCAGACTATAAAAACAAAACAAAGTAAATTTATATATATTTCTTTATATGTACTGTCTGCAGGGGGAATGTATGTGGTCTGGTAACTATCGGGATGATACACTACGGCTGCATACACGTCCTCTCAGAGGATGGGAACCAGCCTAGGAAACTGCTTTCCACAAAAAACCGCAAGTATATTTTTGCATATAGAACGAAACCGGTTCGTTCTAAGTAGACGTAATTCTCGGAGGGGTTGGAATCTGGGAGCGTGAGGACTCTGTCGAGATCTGGACGTAGTATGTGACGGCCACAGGAATGGTCGACTAGAACACGGTGACTGAGGCACCAACTAGGAGATTGGGTCGAATGATCATGCCAAACCCAGATCGATACGGATCATTTTCACGTCTTGCAGGAGGTAGGAGCCAGATTTTGCTAGCAAAGTAATATTCCGAGTTCGTCATATATGCAACAACTGAATTCTACTAACACGCTTGCAATTAGTCTCATGTTTATCCCATCTAGTAGGAGAGGTCGGCAATCCAGAGGACCCCGGAGAACAAATTATGATTGTAATGTACTAACAAATTATGTTTGACTTACGTTTTGTGTATTAAGTTTTATGACAGGTCGGGAGGACGGCTTAGGTGAACTTCTAAGGAGATCAGATTAAGAGAGATAGACAGTATGGAAAAAGGGGGGGTTTAGGTATTT
Organism: Hesperophylax magnus; assembly: GCA_026573805.1. NCBI lineage: Eukaryota > Metazoa > Arthropoda > Insecta > Trichoptera > Limnephilidae > Hesperophylax > Hesperophylax magnus. The sequence continues at coordinate 44,769 of JAIUSX010000180.1, read as the reverse complement.
TGATCCAACTTCGATTCGTTAACCTTGAAATTAACATCTCTGACTTCATCCCTGTCCTAAAGAGAACTATGGGTTACCAAACAAAGTAATTAAAAACCCGATACCATAAAGCAAAAAAAATCACACAACGTTTGGTGGGATTTAATTACAACTAAATACGAGGGAGTTACGTTGAAGGTCGTAACCGGCGTATTAATTAACCAAGTACATTTGTCTTTATAGAAATGTATATATATTACTTGAGAACCTTGAGTAGCCTTCGTAGCTATCAAAGGGAGAAAGAGTTCTAAGGAGATTTTAATGCCAGTGGCCTAAGGTCACTTAGGTATTACAAAAAAAATTAAATTCAAAGGGTGAAAGGAAGAGTCATCTCAGGGTAGCGACAAAATATCACCGATGACACTAAAAATAATAAAGTCAGCACTTCTTATCCCACTTACCATACTTATAAATCGGTCCATTAAAGAAGGAGTGTCCCCAACTATTTTGAAAACGGGCAAAGTAATTCCAATCCACAAAAAAGGAAACAATGAAGAAATTAATAATTACAGTCCAATTACAATTCTAAACACGCTTTCAAAAATTCTCGAGAAACATATCAAAAACCACCTTTCAATTTTTCTTAACAAAAACAATATACTATCACCAAACCAATTTGGATTCAGGGAAAATATGAGTACCTCACATACCATAGCCTCAGTAACAGACTTCCTCAAAACAAATATAGATCAGGGTAAAAAATGCCTTGGAATATTCCTAGACCTGGCAAAAGCGTTTGACACAATTCACCACCAAAACCTGTTCAATAAACTTAAATTTTTCGGAATCACGGGAACAGAACTCAAATTAATTGAAAGCTACATGGAAAATCGCACCCAATATACCTCAATAGAAAACCCATGTAGTGACAAGGAACAAGTATCCTACGGAGTACCACAAGGCAGCGTACTTGGCCCAATCCTATTCCTTATTTATATTAACGATCTATGTCACCTCCAAATAGACGGGGAAATTATAAGCTTTGCTGATGACACTGTGTTACTTTTTAAGGCCACTGACTGGAACACACTAATCACAAAAGCTGAAGTTGGCCTAAATATTACAAAAAAATGGCTTGACTCTAACTTATTAACTTTAAATATAGATAAGACTAAATTCATAACCTTTAGCATAAACTCGAGAGGCCAACCCTCCAAAAACATCTACCTTAAAATATATTCCTGTCACTCAGCGAGCACCCCATGCAATTGTCCTCCAATCACACAAACCGAAAATATCAAATATCTTGGTATATACTTCGACCGTTATTTAAAATGGGACAGACATATTGAGTCAGTTAAAGTAAAGATAAACAAGTTGATTTACTTTTTCAAAAACTTGAGAAATATACTAAGCATATTTGATATTAAGAATATATACCTCGCAATAGCACAATCTATAATGGAATACGGCATTATTGCCTGGGGCTATGCCAGTAAAAAATACAAAGACACACTGTATAAATCTCAGAAAACCTTAATAAAAGTAATACTTAAAGTACCAATACTAACACTCACTTCAACCATATTTAAAAAATTCCCAGTGTTGAAGATTCAAAAATTATATTCTAAACAAATACTTACTTTCCTATACAAGAACCTAAACACATTTAAAACTTCACAAACTTCTCGCAATACCAGAACAAGACATGCACACCAACTACTAATACCAAAAACCAACACATCCTTTGGACAAAAACACTACAGATTCCAGGCTATAAAACTTTACAATTCACTTCCAACATAATATAAAACATCTAATCTTACAGAATACAAAAAACACATATGGAACTGGCTACAATCCTTTTAATATTTAATTTATTATATTTCACTTTTTGGAATAACTATGGAAAAACTATTGTTATAACTATGGAAAAATCGATTTTATATTTTAATTTTTAATGTTTCTCTGTGTAACCAAATCCACTGTATTGTTTTAGAATTATATAACTTTACAATTGAAAAAGTCCTCCACAACACAGGTGAACTCCTATCGTGGAGGAAAATATACTATACCATTGTATAACAAATATATTAAAGAATAAATAAATAAAAAAAATAAAAAAATGCACAGCCATGTTGCATGGTGAGTTGAAATGTCTCGAAAATGATTAAAAACGCGGTTATGTATAAATATTTCCAAGAGAGAATACGTGTATCTAATAATTAATATGTGAAGAGTAACATGAATATTTGTAAAAATTAATAAGTACGGGTCGTTTCGGAGAATTTGAATAATTCATTAAATTAAAAATATTTCCTGGAATTTCAACGGATTGGATAAATTATATCACTACATTCAAATATTTCATCAAATTCTGTTAAAAATTGCATTATTTAATTTCTGGTTTCTCTGGAAAGGCTTAAATTTGCGTTGAACATCTTCATCGAGAAAATTATTTTGTCGCTTGCAACCTTTTAAACGGAAGATTTGAAAATTCTCGTCTAATAGACATTCACGTAAAGTTAATGTCATCCTTTCGGAGCTCAAGATAATTTAAACATTAACTTTAAACCAAAATTCTATACGTTGTCATTGATTTTATGTTCGCAAATTAATGATCGTTATGCAGGGGTAGTAGGGTAGGTATATTTTAAAACAGTTTTCTAACAATTTGAGTTACATAAATGACATGTTTTTGACGACGCCGTCGATACGGTGGCTACGCTATATTCCGATTTCCTTAAAACATATAAATAATTTGCACTCGAAACAAACATTAAGTACAACCAAAGAAAACTGTTGGTCATCAGATGTGGACAAGGTCCGAAAAGCATTCTACTAGTTTTCCTGGACGGGAACTTCTGAAAATAATAGAAGAAACAAAGTTTCCGGGGCACATCACCAATAATAAATTGACGGAAGACGATGACATCGACAGACAAAGAAGAGTGCTTCCGTTTTTTGTTTTTATTCTGTGCTCACATTAATCCTTAATATAGTGCTTATCAATCCCATTATACTTATCAGAGTATATATTTTTTAATGCGTTTCCAGAAAAAAAATCGAAAAAAAATTATAAGGCTTTCAAATCTCATATAAAACAGCTTTTAAATAAATCCAACAGTAATCGAATGTTGAATTTCACTCGATAAATTATGTACACATTTGATTATAATAGCATATGATTAATTGAATACCTTAATGTAATTAATAAATTAATCCGTTAGTTAATATTAACATTATAAAATATTTGTTGTACTTTCTGATGTCGTGTGACAACAAAAAAAAATCCACCGATTTATTATATGGCTGCGCCAGCTGATTTTTTTCCACAAACAGTTCTCCAACTCGTCGTGGATGGAGATTTTAAATAATAGGTTCTTTGTGTTAAATCAGGTATTTATTAATACTTCGCGTATCACAATGGTGACTCGATAGTCGACCTAACTAGGAGCTGGCTAAATGAGATCTGAAAAACGCCAATTCTGTCTGGGAGCATTCTAACTGATCCTGGCGACTACTGGCTACTACCTGCCATCCTGCGGACTTCCTTTGAAGCTCTTTGCACTGCCCTCTATGAGTGCATCTGTGAAGCTCTTACTTCCCTACAATATTGAATAAAGGTATTTACTTTTTTACATATCCTCCAAAATAATTATATGAGCTATGAAATATTTGTATTGTATCCCAGGAGTGTGATTGATTTTATTATTATAAGTTTATTTTTGTTGCATTTTCTTAAGTACCCATTTCTTACCATATTGCTAGCTCTGTCTTTGAATAATCTACAACCAGCTCCGTACCTACCTTCTATTATTACCTTTCCTGATATAAAATTTATTTTTATTTATATTTCTTGTGTTTTCTTAGTTAAATAACTATTATTTTATTTAAGTTAAATTATGTTATATGTATTCGTTATGTTTTCTAAGTTAAATAACTATGATATTATTTGAGTTATGTTTTTTAAGTTTGTAATTATCTTTCTCATCTGATAGTATTATTACCCTAGCGTCTGGACGATGTAGGCCCTCCGATTGGTCAAATTCAAATTGTGTGTTTCTGTTAAATCCCGAATAGGGGGTCTACAGGCAAAATTCGACCACTCTGCCTCTCTGGCTGTATTAGGTGGAACCAAATGACTGACGCGAATATTTAAATATGCAACTAACAATTCGCAAAATTACTTGACCATTAACAAGCGTTTAATAAGAAGATTTCTTCTGGAAGCTTATCACTTTGTGATGGCATTATTTATTTTATTAAAACATAAATAACTTTGTTTACATTACTTAATTACATATAACCTCTACAAGTTACATGAACGAAGTTCACCTCATCAGGAGTAAGTATACATTGAAGTCAAAAATTAAATATAGATTACAATTGGAAAGAAGAAGTGGAAGTAGGGGGAGGGGTAAGAGTGGGCGGAGTTTATCAAAATTAGGAATTACAATATTGTTAGACGGGAACCAGTTGAGTAGAAAAATATTTAAAAGAGGGTTTGTATTTTTTTTTGCTTATTAATTATATCTGATTTAATATTGACATGTTTTCTTATTTATAAAATTTCAAAATTATTTATTTGCGATGCTTTAAATCCTGAGTGAAGTATTTTAAGAACTGAATTTTTATCAAGTGTGATCATTATTCAAAAGATGATCAAACTCAGATTCACTATTTCCATTTAGAGCTCCGAGGTGTTCTTTAGTTCTGACTTCAAAGTTTCTATTGGTTCTACCTTTGTAAAAGAAATTACAATCATCTAAATTGAGTTTATACACTCCCGATTTTTTTGTTCGATTATCGCTATCTTTATTACCTACTAAGAATATATTTCTTTATTTTGTTAGTAGTGTAAAACGCCGGTTGAATAGTACCAGTAATGTTTTTATTTACAATTTTCAAAATATCGTTATACACAAATAGAATTCTACGCCATTGTTCATTTCTATGTTTATAAATAGGGAAAATATACCATTTGAAGAAATCAAGTTTATTTTTTTTATTTAGTATTTCAACTATCAATTTATTAGAATAACCGTTATTAAATGCTATTTGTTTTATGAATATAGTGTTTTATGGTTATATGCTATTTGTGTTTTCAGGTCTTAAAATACTTCACATAGGAAATAATGCATCGCAAATAAATAATTTATATTTTTAGAAATTAGAAAACACGTTAATATAAAATCAGATGTAATTAACAAGTTTTTTTTTGTAAACTCTCTTTTAAATATTTTCCCACCGAACTGGTCTTTCCCGTCTAAAGATATTGTAATTCCTAATTCTGATAAACCCCTCCCACTCTAACCCCTCCACCCTCCTTCCACTTCTTCTTTCCAATTGTAATCTATATTTAATTTTTGACTTCAATGTATACTTACTACTGATGAGGTGAACTTGGTTCATGCATGTAGTGATTGTATATAATAAAGTGATGTAAACAAAGTTATTTGGGTTTGAAATTAAGTTTAATAAGATTACATTATTTTATCTTTTTCCGTTTTATATCAATGCATATGTACTCATAGTCGCTCTTTCATACTCGCTCTACATCGAAGGAGTACAGTCGCGTAATTTTGTGACAAGTAAGACACCTGGGCGCTCCATTCCATCCAATATGGAAACTCAAGAAATTATTAAAAACATTAAAGATTTAATAAACAAGATCACCTCAGTGAAGGACTCAAAAATAAAATTAACACTGGAACAGAACATTATATCACTGGAAGAAAAAAATCAACATAAACTAATAAACCTACAAAAAAAGATTATAGAATTACAAGAATCTAATATTAAAAACAATCATCACTACGCACAGAAACTAGAAGAAATTCATAATCATAACAAAAGGACATATGCAAATGTATTAGGTGACAATAAAAACTTCGTGAATACAGGTGCACACATCCCAGAACAGAAGCACGCCATCATAATTACATCTAAAAACACCTTGAAGGCCGAAGACATAAAAATAAAAATTCAAAAAACATTAATTTAACTAAAATAAAAGTTGGAGTAAATGGAGTCAAAAAAATCGGAGAACAAAAATTACTGATCTCATGTCAAAAAAAAAGAAGATGCAGAAAAGTTAACCGAAGAAATTAATATGGTAATTGGAAAAGAAACATTGGCCGAAGAAATAAAAAAAAGAAACCGTGTTTAATGTTGAAAAGGCTGCAATGCCAATTGACTGAAGAGGAAATTATAGATGGGATTGTACAACAAAATGAAGGATTAACCCTGGAAGACAAAAACAACATAAAGCTTATCAAAGAATTAAAAAACAAATACAATGAAGGAAAAGAAAATGACACCACTAACTACATTATTGAAACAACCGGTAAATTAAGAAAAACGCTACTAGAAAAAAACTAAATAAACATCAAATTCCAAAGAGTATACATAGGAGATTGTAACCCGCTTACTCAATGCTACCACTGCCTTAAGTTCGGCCACACAGCGCAAAGATGTCTCGCCAGGACGCAGCCCCCCATTTGCCCTCATTGCACAAAGGAGCACATTCTGTCTAAATGTGAAAATAAAGAACAACCTCCAACATGCAACAATTGCTGTGTTCAAAACAAAAGATTTAAGGGCCCGCTTTCCGCGTAAAGAATTTAGATTTGGGCAACACCCTCAAAATAAACAATATTTAGTGTTAAAAGAATCCGACAGAGGTGTCTGAATTCGTATTAGGAATAATTTTGGGGATTATACTTTAAATAACGAAATTAAATTACCGACATCTATTGCAATTTTAGAAAAACAGAACCATTTTTAGTTAGCACCGAGCAAATTATAACGATGTCGAAATGAAGATGGTTCTCAAAATATGGGTTTTATTACGGATTTAATTAATTATTATTTTTTTTAATTTTACAAAAAACATTTACGAAAGTTATTTGAATAGGTATAAAAATTACTTTACTTTACTAAAATACTATTATCACTTTTATAAAAGTAATTTATAACTTTTATAAAATCAATAAATATATTTTTACATCAATAAGGTTTTTCTTATATGGTTATCTTTATAGGGTGTCCGGGGGTAAAGTGCTCAAACTTCAGGAGGTTATTCTAAATGCTAGAAGAAGTAAAAATGAAATGGAAATTATTCGAATTTCCAAATTTTTTCCACAAAAATTTATTTTCCGTAGAAGAAATTGTTTTTTTTTCTATACAAAAAATTAAACTTTTTTACTCGAAAACTATCTTAAAACGTTGGAATTATAAAAAAGTTTTTTTTCTTTTTTACTTGTACTATCAATTAGAATCACCTCCCGAAGTTTGTGCACTTTACCCCCGACATCTTGTATAATATGCGCAATATAATATTTATACACGTGTAATATCTACTTTTGTACATTTATATCAATTATATACACGTTTACATTTTTATGCTCATCAAATTTATTATATTATAAAGATAGATAGAAAGATCCTTAGTGCTTCCCGAGGACTTACAAATCAGAAGACTTTTTTGTAATTATTTATTTATTCATTTAAACAATTCAATAATTATAAAGAGTAATAAAACATGTAAGCAACATAAAATTACATTCTAAAATGTGAAAGGGGCTCTATTTATTTACATTTTTATGAAATTACTACTTTTAATAGTTTAAGCTTTCAGTGAACTTTCAATTTTATTTTTAACTTCTCTAAATATTATTTGTTTAAATTGTCAAATATAATTTAATCACAAACACAAGATTCACTCAAAATGAAAGATTGGTGGTTCTGAAATGTTCCCATAAATACGGTGAAAGAACCCTAAACTATAAACTTATTACCCTAAACATGCTTCGAGCGAAATGCGGATCTGGAAAGTCTGGATAGTGTGGAAGGAGATGAAGAGTATTTAGTGACTGACAATGGCGGGGCTGGTGTGCTAGATTCTCCATTAGTTCTGTACGGAAAAGGTCATAATAATCGACATAAGTGGACTAGTGTTAAGCCTTTTCACTCAAGAATGCCTCGCCGTAATATTTTGTTGCACCCACCTGGTAACGTCTTAACAGAAACCTGACATGTGACAATTGGTTCACGTCTATACCCACAGCCAAGAAGTTACTGGAAAAAGGTATAATATTAGTTGGAACTGAAAAGAAGAATAAACGAGAAATTCCTCCTGTTTTCTTAGACCCTAAAAATCGAGAAAGATGCACATCAATGTTTGGCTACGACGGATCTCTCACACTTTTGTCGTATTGTCCTCTGAAGTCAGCTAAGAAGAAAGTTGTAATCATGCTGTCCACCATGCATGACAGCCCTGACAAGGATAATGAAGTGTACCTTCCAGAAATAATACATTTCCATAATAAAACCAAATGCGGGGAGGATGTGTTCGACCAACTTTGTAAGAAGTACTCGACGTCCAGGAAGATCAAAAGGTGGCCCATGTGTCTCTTCTACGGGTTGCTTAATACCGTTGGTGTCAACTTTTGGGTCTTATTCTAGCTGTCAACTAACATTGATGAATAGAAAATAACCAAGCGGCGTAAATTTCTTAAGAGTTTGTCAATGGCACTCATAAAGCCTCATATGAGAGCAAAATTCAATAGCCAAGTTTACCCCGGGATATCAGAGAAACTATACGTGCAGTCTTGAATATTCATAGTGAAGATCATAGGCCGGTCCCTGATAATCCCAAACCTGGTCGCTGCTGCATTTGTCCGCGCACAAAGGACAAAAAATCTCGATCTGTCTGTAACACTTGACGCCGCTATATTTGTGTTGACCATCAATACAAAAGCTGTCCTTCATGTAACGACAAAAATGTCTATTAGTTTTGTATTAATAAATTTTATTGTCTTTTCTTATTACTTTGCCATTATAAAAATAATTTTGAAAAAAATATCTAAGACTTTTATTTTATTCATTTTTTTTGCGCGGGGTACTTCAGTACCCCGTGGTAGGAATAATTACATTCCCAGAGTGGTAGGGTTTAAGAGTTAATAATCAATTAGACATATCAAGTAGTCCAATATTAAGTCTGTTTCCAATAAACCCATAAAAAATTCCCAGTTCTCCTTACCTCCTTACCACCTTGCCAGTTGATGTTTTGTTTCTCCCGATTTATTCGTATAACCCATTAGTCTACATAATTATCTAGCGGTTTTTCCATTACTTGTGCACTTATGTTAATGTATTTTATGACCGTCTTTGTGTTGCTTATATTTGTATCATGTTGTCTCCCTCTATATTTTGTTATATATATGCACACATTATGTACTTCTTGTTTAGTATTAATTTGTACCCTGATGATGCTTAAGTAAAGCGAAACCGGTCGGTTCTTAAATTAATAAATATCGTGGTTTTAAAACAAAAAAGTATTTTATTTTATTAAATTATATTCCCCACAGTTTCAGAACTTTCAATAGCTTTTTTCGCTGGCCCGTTCATTATTTTTCTGGATTCCACGTTCGAGTATTGTTATTTGAAACAGGTGGCCCATATATTATTATTACATATTATATTATATTTCGGACATCGTTGCATTGTGAATCATTAGAGCAGATCTTAGAGTAATATTACTCTAAGGAGCAGATGTAAAGTGACGTGTGTATTTGTGTACGTAGAAAGTTAATTCGCAAATAAATCACGATCGTATAGGAACAAGAAAAGAGACAAGACAACAAGAAAACTAAATTAATAAAAATTTACCCCGTAATTTCTAATGCATTGGAATTAGTTTTATTTCCCAAAGTACCTATTCTGAAAAAAAAATAATAACTTTTTACTACGCAATACATAAATAAAAATATGAATTATTAATTTTTATAGTAAATTATCGTTTATAATAAATATAAGCTTATAAATCAAAAATTGTATTTTTTTCTTCTCACCTATTAGATAGGATATAATTTTATGAGATAACATTTTTTCTTTGAAATACGGGATATCTTTCGTGTATTTCCCATCTTTGAAAAAACAATATTTATTAACTCATAAACTTTACACGCGTAAAAATTATCTTTATAAATTCAAATATTTGCACGTAATCGCACGTCTGTAGATCATAGAACGATGAACGACACGTCTGCCCCCAAAGCCCTCGAGTTGGCGAATGAACTTTTCAAAGAAAGATAGTTTAATCTTCAAGTCGGAGCGAGCGCGCTATAATAAATATGATTTAAAAGCAATAGGCGTAAGCGACAGTTGTGAAAATGTTTAATAAATCACGGCGTATTTCAAAAATAGCAAAAATTACTTTTGGGGTCTATTGAGTAGCATTAAAAGAAGCATTGTGATTTTTTTCATACATATAACTTGTAAAATAACAGAAATAAACGTGTTAATAATATTTTTCGGAGCATACTTTGCGATTTATTTCTATCGAGGGAATTTCAAATAATTACCGTTTCGGCTTTTGGAACAAATAGATACTATATTAAAGAATAACATATATTTTTTTAAGAGCTTAAAAACTTCAAAATTTTAAGGAAAGTATGTCGGAAATTGGATGAAATTCGAATAGTGGGCCCTTAAAATGAATTATTCTACAGAACACAGAGTTGATAGTATGAAATGTCTCTATCGGCAAAAAATGCTTCAACTAGCTAGAGAGCGCATCGACTATGAATAATTCGGTAAATTTCATTTCTTTAAACTCTAATCTAAAACTTAAAAAATGAATGATTTTTTATGTAACGCATTAGATAAAAAAATGTATATTGAAGAAAATTTATGTCAATCTATGAAAGATTTTAACTTAATTTGCACTGAAAAAGGATTTACCCTATTTCATGTAAATATTAGAAGTTTAGAACGAAATATGGATGAATTAGTTATAACATTAAAAGAATTAAATTTTTTCCCGGGCCTGATTGTCTTAACAGAGACACACTCTGCAGGCGAAATCAATTACACTATTCCAGGCTACACATACCATGCGACAATAAACAAAATAAACAAAAACTCAGGTATCGGATTATTTATTTCTAACCAGTATAATGTTCTCAATATTAAAGAAATAATTAATGTTAGTAATGTTAACATATTAAATATAGAATTTAAAGACGTAAATAAACAACATTATTGCTATTTATCGTACGCATACATCGATAGTACCTCAATTTATAGATGAATTAAAAAATATTCTGTTAAATTTTAGTAATAAAAATACTATTATTGTTGGAGATATGAATTTAAATATTGCAAATGACTATTCTAGTAAAGATAAAGACACATATCTAAATATGTTAGCAGAACTCAATTATTTATCGTGCATAAATTCTTATACTAGAAATGTTAAAGGTCAACGCCCCTCATGCTTAGATCACATTTTTACAAATATTCCTGATATCCAAAATATAAAATCAGCTGTCATTCATACAACTATCACTGATCCATTATTCATTTATTTTTAACTATAAATTAAGCAATCCAACTTTGCCATTATTTAAACAAAATAATTACTCAAAAAAAGTACTTAATATGGATACATTAAAACACCAATTAGAATCAGAAAATTGGAATAAATTATTACAATGTAATGATGTCAATATATGTTGTAAAATGTTTGAAGAAAAAATATCTAAATGCATAAATGACTCGACAAATAATAATATAATAACCAAATCCAAAGTGTCGAACTTGAAACCTATTAAACCATGGATTACTCATGGTTTAGTAGTATCTGTACGACATAAACAAGCTCTTTACAAATTAACTACTACAACCAAATAATACAAATTTACTAAATCATTTTAAAGCATATAAAAACAAAATTTCATATATTATAAAAAATACAAAACAAAAGTATTATAAACAAAAGTTGAATCAGGCTGAAAATGATAGTAAAAGAGTGTGGACAGTTATAAATGAAATAATTGATAAGAAAAAAACAAGAATAACGACATCGCTACTATATTTCATGACAACATGAAAACATGTTGTAAAGAAAATCCCTCAAAAGCTGCAAACATATTTAACACCTTCTTTGCGAACGTAGGGGAAAATCTTGCCAATCTCATTCATACTGACCCAAATATAACATTTCCAGACTGTGGTATTGATACTGACAATAATATAGCAACATTCCAAGTCACCACAGAGAACGAAATAATATCAATTATAAACGGTATGCAAGGAGGTTCTGCCCCGGGTTTTGATGGAATAACAGTTAATATTTTAAAAAATATTAAAAATCAAATTTCTAAGCCGTTAAAACACATAATAAATGTAAGTTTCCAAAGCGGAGTGTTTCCATCAATCTACAAACAAACTACCATTACTCCAATATTTAAATCTGGTAACCCAGAAGAAGTTAGCAATTACCGACCCATATCAGTAATCTCGAACATGGCAAAAATTTTTGAAAAGATAGTTAAAAAAAGGATAAACCAATTTGTAAAATGTAATAAATTAATTAATGAAAATCAGTTCGGTTTTATGGAAGGCAGAAGCACTCAGGATGCAATTGCAAAATTAACTAGTCTTGTTCATAATTCATTAGATAAATCATTAAAATGCATTGGAATTTTCATAGATCTGAAAAAAGCTTTTGATAGCATATCACACGACAAACTTATAAGTAAATTAAGAAACATTGGATTAAGTGGTACAGCTATAGAATGGATAAAAAGCTACCTTTTCAAACGCCCACAATTCGTAAAAATCAACGATTTACTTAGTCAACAAAAAACAAGTCACTTCGGCATTCCTCAAGGTACAGTCCTGGGACCGTTACTGTTTATTATTAATGTAAATGACATATTCAATCAAAGATTAAATGGAAAAATAATATCTTATGCTGATGACACTGTCATAATAATTGAAGGTACTGATTGGAATAATGTTAATAACTTAGCAAATACTGATATTAATATACTGAAAAATTGGTTCGATAAAAACCTCCTCTCATTAAATACTGAAAAAACAAAATGTATCCCATTTTCTATCAACAAATTTAAATTAATACCAGAATTAAAAATTATAATACATCATCTTAAATGTAACAGAACTAATTGCAATCAAGAATGTTCTATACTTAGTCTAACTTCTGAAATTAAATATCTTGGTATATATATAGATCAACATTTTAAATGGAAAAAACAAATTTGTGAACTTGTCAAAAGAATTAGAAAATGTATTTATATATTTATAAGACTTAGAAATATTCTTAGACTAGAAAACCTAAAAAGAGTGTACTATGCAATTGTACAATCTATATTAGAATATGGTATTATTGGCTGGGGAGGAACTTATAACAATATATTAAATCCTCTTAAAATAGTTCAAAGATTGATAATTAAAGTAATATTGAAAAAAACATCCAAATTTTCTACTGAGATTCTCTTTTCATTATTCAATGTACCCACAATAGACAATATATATAAAAAATATTCAATTCTACAAATTTATAAAGAAATACAGTTAAATAACTTACAATTCAATTCATCAGCAAGATGTCAAAAAACTATCAAAATCCCAAAACTTAATACAAAGCACACACAAAATACTTATCTCTATCTAGGTATAACATATTTTAACATCCTTCCATTATATCTAAAAAATATTGAAGATATTCAGGAATTTAAAATAAAATTAAAAAATTACCTAAAACTACTTTAAAAGTCCATATCTTACTCTTATTATTATTTCCTTCAAATCTTGAAACTGTATTACTGATAAATCTTGCCTATTTCTTACTTATCCCCTTGGTTTTGCAAATATATTATTTACTTACTTACATGATTCCATATAATTGAGCTAGGATTCACTCACCAAACACAAGAGCCTAGTCTCTTTATTGTGAGGAAAAGCTATTATTATTTTCCTTTATAACACTGTATAATATGTATAAATTGTATATTTATTGTAAAAAACATTAAATATTAAATAAATAAAAAAAAAATAAAAAAATGTACGCAATAAAATGTAAACATTATATGTATTGGACAATTTGTATAGCGCCGCTTTTGTGAGATATCACCTCAGGGGCGATAAATTGTAATAATCTATTTACAATATATACTCACTCTTTCTCTGTGAATGACCTAATATGTACCTATTAAATGTAACTCTTGTTAGTATCAGTTAAACTGGGCCAAACCCAACCAAGTGCCGCCCGCAGGGCTTAGCAGCAAAAAACCCGGGGAGCGGGTTTTTAACTGCTAGTTTTATTAATTATGTTATTTATTTTTCACGAACAGATGGAATTTGTAAAATTTTGGACAGATTATAAAAGACTAATCGCTCCAAAATGAAACTTGCTATGTTGATTGTTTTCCAATAGTACCTAGTGTGCTTTATATCAGAGTTTCCCTCTCTACTACTATTTTGTCACAAGGGGGTGGGTTGAGATGAGCAGTTTGTTATCAGTAAAATTTCATGGGATCATCCGCTCCGTTCTGTCTCTACCCCTAACTTGACAGCTCGCGGCACGGGGGGCTTCAGGGGATGTTCTAGGAAAACCTGCCAAAGGTATAGCTATTTCGAATATGCATTTTTATTGATTTTCTGCATCTTGTGTCTACCGTCTTGTATTTTTCCTGTACAAATAGTATAAAACTCGCTCTCCGCGTTTGTATGTTTGTGCGCTTAGTTCTTCTAAGCTACGCATTGGATTTTGATGGAATGTTCATTATAATTTAGAGAATGTCTTTCGAAAGATTTCTATATATAATTTTTTTTATTTTTTTTTTTTTTTATTAGGTACAATATTTTTTACAATTCAAGTTTTCCAGTATTGTAAGCCTCACTGGGTGGCTTGCCCGTGCTGTGGTCTTCATTTTATAATATGAAAATATTAAATAACTACATAATACATTTAAAGAGAAAAATGTACATTTAAAATTAAAAATACATAATAATATATTTAAAATTAAAAAATAGTACATTGAAAATAATCTTGTGTGTTTGTGAGTGATGTGTGTTTATATTGGTTTTGTGTGTTACGTGTAGGTTTTATTTTTATTTTATGCTATGAAATTTTGGTAATATTGTCTTTTTTGTTCTTTAATACATTTTGTAATTTTGTGTGTGAATTTATTTTTATTTTCCTCAATTTTAATTTCAAGTTTTACACTGTTGAAAGCTTTTATTGCATGGTATTGGTGGTATCTTTGTCCAAAGCTTGAATTTATTGTCGGAGTTTTTATGTTTTCTTTGTACGCTTGTCTAACTGGTCTGTTAGTGTTATTTTGTGTGTGTTGAAATTTTTTTTTTTTTGTGAAAAATGTAGTTTAGAAGTGTTTTAACCTATAATTGGCGTATATCTAGTACGTCACAGCTGTTGAATATTTGGTCTGTATCAGTCAGTCTATGTTTTTTAGTATTACCTTTACGATCGTTTTCTGTGCGGTTTCTATGTAATTGATAGCCGAGTTTGTTGCTCCTCCCCAAGCAATAATTCCATATTCTATTATTGATTGGCAAAGTGCAAAATATATTGTTTTCAATTGTTTTATTTTATATATATATATATATATTTTTTTTTTATTTAATATTAAATTTACAATTACATGTTATTACATTACATTAAGTTTATTTTTTTTTATTACAGTACATCGTGATACACCTTTTTTTAGAGCAGATGCTCGTGTTAAAAAGGCGGAGAATTGCGTGTAAATAGTAATTTAACATATTTTTTATCAAGATAATGAAAAGAATTTTTATTTTTTAATATAACAAAATAAAAAATTTATATGCAACAAAATTTTATCAAATAGAAAAGAGAAAATAATGTAGAAGAAGGAAAGAGATAATAATAAGAAACAAGCAGTTAAAAACCCGCTTCGCGGGTTTTTTTCTGCTAGGCCCTGCGGGCGGCACTTACTTGGAATTCGCCCATTTTAAGTGATATGAACAACAGTTACATAATAGATAGATATCAGGTCATTCACAGAGAGAGGGTCAGTATATATAGTTAAAACACGGAACAGGAAGGAGTTAATGTATAATAACATGCTAAATTTACGCATAATAAGAATGACAGTTGTTTAAATAAATGAAATTTTACGTATTTGTGATGGATTATTTCAAATGAAACACTATTATTGACTACTATTATTGTCTACAACTGATATTAACTGTTACCGTACCTAATATAATTAGCTCATAGGAGACTTGCAGTGCTTAAATATGTGTTACAACCGTCAATGTCTATAAGTTGAATCAATATCGTATAGTTTGTCACAATTAAATATAGTTATAACAAAGTTGACTTAAATAATAGATTATTACATATTGATTAATTGTACCCGTGTTTATGAATAAAAGGAGGGTGATGCGATGGTTGTGCGATGAGATTAGCAGTCGGTTTAATTAAAAGGTGTTAATTTTACTCCAACTGGTGGTAATTTTTTACCTACAACTGTTACTGTATCTAATAAAGTTTAAATTTAGATTATATATACACCTTCATCACGAGAGTAAAAATCTATATATAAAGGTAGATTATTACAATATAGCGCCCCTGAGGTGATATCTCACAAAAGCGGCGCTATGCAAATTGTCCAATTAATAAATAAATATAATGTTTACATTTTATTATGTACGTATGCATTGATATACAACGGAAATAGATAAAATAATGTTATCCGATTGAACTTTATTTTATTAAAAAACAAATAACTTTTTTAAAATCACTTTATTATATACCATCAATACATGTTTCATGAACGAAGTATACACCGAAGTCAAAAATTAAATATAGATTACAATTGGAAAAAAGAAGTGGAAGGAGGGGGGGGAGGGGTAAGAGTAGGCTGGGTTTATAAAATTAGGAATTACAATATGAAAGACCAATTGAGTGGGAAAATATTTAAAAGATAGTTTATAAAAAAAATTCTTGTTAATTATATCTGCTTTTATAAACATGTTCTCTTATTTCTAAAATTTCTAAATTATATATTTGCGATGCTTTATATCCTGTGTGAAGTATTTTAGACCTGAAAAAAATAGCATGTAACCATAAAACAATATATTCATAAGACAAATAACATTTAATAACGGTTATTCTAATAAATTGATAGTAGAAATACTAAATAAAAAAATTAAACATATTCTATTATCGAAGAAAGCAAACACTTTGTGGCTTGACATTATACAAAATGAAAACAAACACTTAGTTTTAAACCACTTTATTTTGATGTATATTCGTCGACCGGTCTTCCCTTTGTCTGTCTTCCCTTTGCATATCTAAACTTCCTTCAGAAATAAGGCCGGCCTTCTATACTAACAATAACTTAGCAAAAATTTTAATTAATTCTAAAGACAAAGAGGATCAATTAAACCACTCTGGCATCTATAGACTAAATTGCAACGATTGCCCAGCAATCTATATAGGTAAAACCGCGCGAAATATAAATATTAGAGTTAAAGAACATATCAGGTGCTTAACACACACAGGTTTCTCAGAATTTGCCGAACATTTAATCAATACTAACCACACATTTAATAAAAATACGGGAGTCCAAATAATTCATAAAAATAAAATAGGATTACGCCTGAATAATTTAGAAGCTTTGGAAATTTCTAAATCAACTAAAAATAATTCCCAAATTTTAAATAAACAGATAGAACTAACTAACAGCCCGATTTTAAAGTTGTTTCCTTGCTCCAACCTAACCCGTAACCACCACCCTTCCTTTGGTCCTCCCCCAACCCCTCCCCCTACCCCTCCACCAACCAGTCTCTGATGTTCTCTCTCTCTACTACATACTTTCTCTTTCTTTCATGTTTACCTTATACCTTGCTCTGTATTATAATTTAGTATTATATTTTATTGTCCTGATGAAGATTGAGTCCAATCGAAACCGGTCGACGAATATACATCAAAATAAAGTGGTTTAAAACTAAGTGTTTGTTTTCATTTTGTAAACATATTCTCTTCAAACGGTATTTTTACCCTATTTCTTAAGATATAAATAAACAATCCGGATTAAAGCATCGCAAATAAATAATTTTTAAATTTTAGAAATCAGAAAACATGTCAATATAAAATCAGATATAATTAATGGGCAAAAAAATATATAAATAATAATGAAAAATGCCATTGCAAAGTTTAAATAAACTTCCAGAAGAAATCTTCTTATGAAACGCTGGTCAAGTAATTTTGCATATTTAAATATTCGCGCCAGCCACTTTCGGTTCGTTCTTTCACCGCCAGAGGAGCGCTCTGTCGGCCAGCTATTGCCGGCCATATTGAATGAACGCGTGCTTTTTTCGTCAAACGTCAAACGTAATCACGTAATTGTGGATAATTTTCACTGTAATGTAATTAATCCAATAGATCATGAACTTTCTAAAACATATTTTCTTCGATATTATCCAAAAATTGTATGAGCAGAAACGATATTTTTGAATAAATATCGTATTACATGTGGCGATTCTATTTCAGTATGAAATCGTGTCTTAATCTTTAAAGTCTTATTTAAACACAATTTGAATTTGACCAATCACAGGGCCTACACCGTCCAGACGCTGGAGTATTAATAATATCAGATAAGCGAAAAGGATTTCAATATAATAATAATTGAGAGATTATATTGTATTTTTAAGTATAAACGATTTTAATATGCTATTGATATAGTGTTTTTATTGAGCTTTTGAATTTTTTATAATTCGTTTCCAATCTTAAGTTAAGAGGTAATTGGTTAAACCATTTGACACCAAAATATTTATAAAATTGTTGGGCTGTGGTGGAGTTACAGCGCGGGATAGTTATAGAGCCAAGAATACTTTGTCTATTGCTGTTCGAAAAAGTTGTTAAGTTGTCAATGTTGAAACAATCTTTATGTATTTGAAAAAGAGTTATTTTTTTATAAATAATATGAAGTGAAGGGACTTTAAATTCTTGAAATAATCTAAATGTAGGGTAATCATACGGTTTTTTCAAAATTATTTTTACTAATATTCTTTGGATGATTTCTAAAGGTAAGAGAGAAGTTTTGAATGCTCCACCCCAACCAACAATTCCGTATTGTAATACTGATTGAATTAGTGAAAAATAGATGGTTCTTAATAATTTAAAATTCAGTATGTTTCGTATTCTAAGAAAAATGTACAATAATTTTCTTAACCTTTCTACTATTGCATTGATTTGTAATTTCCACTTTATGTTACTATCTATAATTACACCTAGATATTTTACATTAGTTTTAACAGTAAGTACAGAGCAGTCAGGTTTACATAAATTTGAAATTCTATTACAATTACATGAGTGTATACTTATCTTTAATTTATCAGGGAATGAATTTTTATTAATGGTGAAAGGTATTATAAAAGTTTTTTCAGTATTAAGTGTTAACAAATTTTTATCGAACCATTTTTTTAGTATGTTTATATCTAACTCTGCTGTTCTTTGGGTTTCATTCCAAGTTAATCCCTCAGTTAAAATTGCTGTGTCGTCAGCGTATGAAATAAGTTTTGACATAATTGAGAGTTTAAAAATATCGTTGACATAAATGATGAAAAGAATTGGACCTAGAACAGTTCCCTGCGGGATGCCAAAATTTGTGGTCTGCGAATCACTCAGAGAGCCATTTAACTTTACAAATTGCTCTCTATTAAATAGGTAATTTTCGATCCACGTTAAAGCATTGTTAGTTATACCAATTTTCGCTAGTTTCGAGATAAGATTAGAGTGTGATATACTATCAAATGCTTTTCTTAAGTCGACAAATGTTCCAATGCATTTTTTTTATTATCTAAAGATTTGTATATTTCAGATGTTAAGTCAACGATAGCATCTTGAGTGCTCATATTTTCTCTAAAACCATATTGATGTGCATTTAAAATATTATTTTCTTTTACAAATTTAAATATTTGTTTTATTACAATTTTTTCAAATATTTTGGCAATGTTTGAGGTGAGAGAAATTGGCCTATAGTTACTACTTAGATTGGGGTCCCCAGATTTAAAAATTGGGGAAATAATAGTTTTTTTGTAGGTAAAGGGAAAGTTGCCATTTTCAAAACTTGTATTTATGATGTGAGCCAATGGTTTACAGAGTGAGTCAGAATTTTTTTTAAGTATTTCTACAGAAATATTGTCAAAACCAGGGGAAGAATTACCTTTTAATTCATTAACAATTTGTTTAATTTCATCAACATTAGTTCGTTGAAATTGACTCAAGTTGTTACAAATATTAGATGGTGACGGTAGATCTTTATTATCAGTGTTATTTATTTTAAGTGCTAATTTTTCATTATTATCAGTGTTTTTTATTTTGAGTGCTAATTTTTCACCAACTGACCCAAAATAACTATTAAAATTATTTGCACATTTCGTTGGATCCGTGTTTACATCGTAAAGTTTGTTATCAATATCTGTGATTTTGTTTATGTTAGATTTTTTTGGTTTTTTATTGATAATTTCATTTATAGTTTGCCATATCTTTTTATTATTGTTGCCAGCAATATTGATTTTTTCTTTATAGAAATCTTCTTTGGTTTTCCGAATAATGTGGCATAGTTTATTTCTGATTTTTTTTAAATATTCGTATAGTTTATAGTTTTCTGGAAACTTTTTATGTTCTTTATAAATTTTTTCTTTGTGTCTAATTGAAATTATGATTCCTTGAGTGATCCATGGTTTTAATTTTTTTAATTTAGTTTTTGGGAGAGTATTTTATAATGGAAGAGGAAGATTTGATGTGCTTATTCAAGATTGCTTCAAAATTTAGTGAACATAAGTCGGTGTTATTAGAGGATAGAACAGTTTCCCAATTTTCAATATTAAGGTTTTGTTGTAATTTTTCGTAATTAATAATAGTTTTTGGAAAATTATTGCGGGAGTAATTATTCACATCTATTTTGTCAGTTTTAAAAGCTACAATACATGTGTGATGATCAGTAATGTTATTTTTCCAAATAATTGTTTTTATTTTTTCAGTTTCATTAGAATTACACCAGATATGATCTATGCATGATGGCCTTTGTCCATGAAATTCTCTCGTATATTTTTTTATACATGGTTTAAAATTTAGTTCCGTTAATGTGTTGATATATTCAGTTTTTTCTTTATTTCTATTGTTTTCAAATTCATTAGATATATCAATATTAATATCGCCTACAACAAAAGCATTTTGAGAGCAATTAGTATTATCCTTGGTATTGCAGAGGTGTGCTGCGGAAATAGTTCCAGTTTTGACAAAGCTCTTCAAAATGTCCCTGAAGTGTGGCACTGTGCCCTCTGGTTGGAAAAAAGCGGTAATTCACCCTATTCCCAAGAAAGGTGACCGCTCCAACCCGGCCAACTACCGCCCCATAGCGATCACATCAGTTCTGTCCAAAGTGATGGAACGTGTGATCAACGACAAACTGCTCACATACCTCGAGAAGAACAAAATTATCAACGACCGTCAATACGGATTCCGGCGGAACCGCTCGTGCGGTGATCTTCTCGCGTATGTGACGCATGTTTGGGGGCGGTGCCTGGAACGTCACGGTGAGACCCAAACGGTCGCACTAGACATATCCAAGGCCTTTGACCGGGTCTGGCACCGAGGACTTGTCAACAAATTGCATTCTTACGGACTTCCCGCATCCCTGTGTACGTGGATTGCTGACTTTTTAAGGGATAGGTCGATTCAGGCGGTTGCTGACGGTTTCACCTCTTCCTCGCACTCCATAAATGCTGGCGTCCCACAGGGATCGGTTCTGTCTCCGACTTTGTTTTTGTTGCACATCAATGACCTTTTGACATGTGCACCGATTCATTGTTACGCGGATGACAGTACAGTTCATGATAGCTTTTTGTTTGACAAGCCCCCAAAGGGCACACAAACTCCAACGGCTCGGAGGGCTTTGAAGCAGAGAATGGACGGTTATCTCGAGAGTATTTCCTCCTGGGGTAAAAATAATCTCGTCGAATTTAATGTTTCAAAGACCCAATCCTGTCTGATTACGTCTAAAAGGGATCCAAATGATAATCTAGTCTCCTTCAACGGAAGCAATCTTCCGAACAGGCCTTCCATTGATATGCTTGGTGTAACTATAAGTGACCAGCTCAGGTACGGGGGCTCCATCGAAGCCAGAGTAAAGTTGGCCTCTCAGAAGCTGGGCGTACTGTACAGGGCCCGCAGATACTTTAATAGTACACAACTGCTCACCCTGTACAAATCGCAAGTGCGCCCTACTGTCGAATTTGGCAGCCATCTCTGGTCTGGAGCCCCAAAATACCTGAAAAAAACCCTTGACTCTGTGCAGAAACGGGCGGTCCGTTTGATAGATTCCCCAATCTTAACAGACGGACTGCAATCTTTAGAGCACAGACGTCGGGTAGGTATGCTGTCCTTGTTCTATCGGTATTACAATGGAAGATGCTCTGAGGAACTAGCGTCATTGATCCCTTCGGCGCCGGTGCGTAGTCGGGATACACGCCAAACACGCGCCCAACATTTGTACACAGTTGACACTTGTCACATGAGAACGGGTCGCTTCTACGATTCGTTCTTAAGTTCAACAGCTCGGCTGTGGAATGAACTGCCGGCCTCTGTGTTTCCTCCCTCCTACAACATGGGACTCTTCAAGACCCATGTTCACTCCTTCCTCTCCACAAAAAGACCCTCCACACAGCATCCCCAAAGATGACATAGGCCCTGAGGGAAATTATTTTCTTCAGGGCCTCCTGTGTGGAGTAAATATAAAAAAAAAAAAAAAAAAAAAAAATAAATTTATAATAGATTTCAGATTCTCGGTGAAATTACTAATGCTCGAGTTATGTGTTCTATATAATGCTATTATATCGTAAAACGTGTGTTTTATAATAATTCGAATATGAAGACAATTTACAAGATCGATATGAATTTCATTAACGGAAATATTCTCATGAATAGATTTTACAAAAACAATGATTCCGCTGTTTTGATTTATTTTGTAAGTTGTGACAAAGTATTTGTAACCAGGTAAATTATAGGTACCTGAGTAGCCGCTAATTCTGGCTTCAGACAAAACAATACAATCCGGTTTATTAGTGAGTTCGTTTAATGCAAGTGTAAAATGATCAAAATTTTTCGAGACACTTCGAATATTTAGGTGAAGGATTGTTAATGCTTTTAGAGGATCTATTTCTAATAATGTGTTATTACATTCGACACTAGTTAGACAAATATTTTCCGTAATATTAAAAGATGAGTCTATCTCTTCAAATAATGAGTCAGACATGGGAGTGTATTAAGAGTATAGAAAAATAAATTTTTGATTTTTACATTATTGTATTGTAGAAGTATAATTGTAGGAAAAAAATGTATTTGAGGAGAAAAAGTGTTCGCCGAGTGAAACATTAGTTTCAGCAAGAAAATAAATAAAAATATGTATGTGGTTATAGCAGAAGAGTGTGTCCGATAAATAGTAATGACATTAAATGAATAATTTATAAAATTTATCTCCAAGTTTAATATATTGACAATATTCACCATTATTTCATTTACACTTGTGACAGCGTAAATATTTGATACAAATATGGCGACGCCGCTATTTCTGTTAATTTTATAATTTGTTGTATAGTACGAGTAACCCGGTATATTATAATTAATTTCACTCGATGAATGCGTTTCTGATAATATTATACAGTCAAGTCTATTTAATTGTTTAATAGTTATTAGAAATTCTTCGAAATTTTTTTCCAAAGATCTAACGTTCATGTGTATTATTATTAGGCTGGCTGTAGGTTTTATATCTATAAGATCGTTTGTATTTTTTACCGTGTCAAAAATCCTTACGTCTATTTTATATGAATTATCTATTGGGTTTATTATAAAGTCGTTCATTTTGAGGTAGTAATAAAAATTAACAATAATGTTGGCGCTGGGAATACACTTCACATTTGCAATTATAATATTACTTGTGTTGACTTGTATATTATCACTGCGTGTTAACACTTTGCGGGAGGGCTTTTCGAAATATTTTTTTGAAATATTGTGCAATTTATTTAGGTTTTCGTTAGACTTGTAATTAATAATATGCATCATTAGTCGTAATCGATGCGATCCCTCGCAATTTTCAGCATTTTGTTTCTATAGTTGCACCTAATACTGTTGGCTGCGTGGTCCGTGGTGTTTTTTTCTCCATATTTAGAATTTTGTCTGGTGCAGTTTACACATGCTGGTACTGTTTTTCCTCTTCCCGGACATTTTGAAAGGATGTGGTCGCCCATGCAGTGTGGGCAAATTGGAGGGCTGGTTCGGTGTAGGCATCTTTTAGCCGTATGCATGAACATACAGCAATGAAAACATTGAGTTAAAGGATCGCAATCTTCAATTTTTACTCGTTGAAACTGTATATTTAGTTTACCGAGTGCAAGGAGACTTTTTCGCATTTTGCCACTGGTTTCCATGATGTAGCTAGTGAAATGGCGCTGCTTTTCGTTTATGTTTGTGTTTTTTATCTCCGTTATAAGTGTGATTTTGTTGTCTTCACTTTCCTTGTAAACATCTTCAATTCCTTCGTTCTGGGTTATTATTCCGCAAAATATTTCGTCTTCAGTAAGATTGGATTTTAATCCTTTTATTATTATTTTTGGTCTTTTCTTTTGAATTTCATTTACCACCAAATCGGTATTCAGTTTTTTTATTTCGGCGGTTAAGGTATTTGCATATTCCTTTTTTGGGCATGATATTATTATTTTTTCTTCTTTTGTTTTTCTCAAACCATTTATTCCTATCTTTATGTTACGTAAATTTATTTCTTTTTTTATTATTTTTTCAATTTCTTCTGCTTTAGCATTATTTTTGGTCGACGAAATGATGATTGAGAATCTCTCTTCTTCTCGAGGAGTAACTTTGGTTGTTGATACTTTCTGGGCGTATGATGGTGTTGTTGCGCTTTTCATTATTTTTTCAAAGTTTCCCACCAGCTGGTCGTTTTTTTCGATAAGTTTGTCTTGTAGTTGAATTATTTGTTGTTGCATTTTTAATATTTCAGATTTCACTTCATTGTCAAGATCGATAATAATTTTTTCGATGTTTGTTTTGGTTTTTGAGTCTTTAACGGTTTGTATTTTTTGAACTTCATTTTTTAGCGTACTCAACAACTCTTCTACCGTCATGAAAGTGTTACGTTGCGGTGTAACGAGAGCGCGAAGACAGTGCCGTGGGACGGGCTGCCGTTACGAGCGTAAGACACGAACTCATATGTTTCTTTTGTTTAGGAAAATGTGTATTATTTTGAGAAGTTTATTTGTGATTTGTTTGATGTGAGGTATCCATCTAAGGTTATGGTCAATTACGATTCCTAGATACTTTATGTGTTCTGTTTTTTCTAGAGGAGGGCAATCGCAGATGTTGGTGTTTAAACATTCGTGTATTTTTATGGTGTTGGTATTGTTTTTTGGCTGTCCCGTGCTATTTATACTGAATGTTGTTAATTTTGTCTTTGATATGTTAAGTGTAAGTATGTTTGAGTTGAGCCATGTTTTCACTTGCGAGATTCCCAAATTCGCTATGTTATATACATTATTCCAATCCTTAGATTTGAAGAGTAAAACTGTGTCATCAGCATAGCTAACTATTTCACCGTCTATTTTCATGCTGCAAAGTTCTTTTATGTAAATAGTAAAAAGAACGGGCCCTAGTGTGCTTTCTTGTGGAACTCCATATGTAATCGGCAGTGGTTTACTAGTATGGTTGTGAATTTTGGCTTGTTGTGTTCTGTTACTCGTATAACTTTTTAATAGTTGAAGTTCCTTGCCTTTGATACCCATGTTTTCTAATTTTTTAAAAAGTGAATTATGGCAGATTGAGTCAAAGGCTTTAGCTAAATCTAGATATATTGCTATGCATTTGTACCCTTGATCTAAGTTGCTATGTATATAATCTATTGTACATGCCAAAAGCTTATTTTGTGCCTATTTTGTCTCGAAATCCATATTGGTTATCCGAGATTAATTTGTTTTCTTCTAGGTATTTTATAATTTGGTTTTTTAATACTCTTTCGAAAATCTTTGAAAGCGAGTTTAACAGAGTGATTGGTCTATAGTTAGATATTTCCATTTTGTCTCCGGATTTATAAATGGGGATCACTAGTTCTTTTTTAAGAGTACTAGGAAAGCAGGAGTGTGTTATACTAAGGTTGATTAAGTGTGTTATAGGTTTTAAAATTTAATTTTTTAATATCTTAATGCAATCCGTTGTTATCTCATCTAATCCAGGAGCAATTCGGTTTTTCAATGTGTTTATTATTTTGTCAATTTCCTCTTCCGAGGTTGTTTTTATTGTAAATCTGTGTTGTGTCTGGTTTTTATTGATATTCGATCTATTTGTTTGTGGTAGTGTGTTTGTGTTATGCAATTTGCGGTTTGCTAAAACTTTTCCTATGATTTGCTATAGTTTCTGTATTTGTATTGACATCTAATTTTTTTGAGTTAATATTTAGATTTTCGATAGTATTTTTCTGTTTGTATTTTTGTGTGTATGTAACTACTTTTAATATTTTCCATTTTTCCTTTGGGTTATTTTTTTCTTTTTTAAGTTTTACTCTGTAGTACAATTCCTTAGCCACTCTAATCGTGCAGATATTTCTATATATTTTATAGTAGTTAAGTTGTTCCATGTCGTAGGGTGTATATTTAATTTGTTTGTGAATTTTGTCGCGTTTACGAATACAGTTTAATATTCCCTGTGTTATCAATAGTTTAATTTTTTTTTGCTTTGTGTGTGAGTTTTACTTGTTTTATAATAGTGTTATTATTTATTTCTTGTGCTAACATGTTATTAAATTTATCCCAGGCCTCTTTCACATTATCTATTTGGTATATTGTACTCCAGTATACATACATATTACCGGTCGGTGGCTGAGTTGACATCGCGTTTGCGTCCCACCCAGGCATAGTGCGTTCAATACCTCGGCTGGGTTCTCCATCACAACACAAGCAATATTTTCAGTTTACTGTGGTGGTAGTAGGAGATTTTCAAATATTGTCAGGTTATTTGTAACTCGGGAATGTTTGTTTTTCTTAAAAAAAAAAAATATTATGTTTTTAAAAAATAGAGAAAAGTCGAGCAACGCCAGGTACACAACGGTCAGCTACTATTTATATGTATATTTATATATGTATAAAAATGATTTTTTCCTTGTTTGTGACCTGTAGACTCCATTGGATCGATTTCGTTAAAAAATTTCAAAGTTTGTTCTTATCAATTTTTTATTTATTTTTTTATTTTTTTATTTATTCACATTTAAACCCGCTAAACTACTTATGTAGTTTGTCAGCAGGGACATAGAGACAACATTTATACACTCATAAGATACAATTTGAACGGTTCATAATTACATAAATTGGTTACATTGCAGAAAAGTTTAAGTAGCAGCATAAAAGCCTTATATAATAAGCAAGTAAAAATAAATGTATGAACAAATTAGTATTATCAACAAGTACATCAATAGTTTCATAAATAGAGTCAGGTATTACAAAATAATTGTTTTTCCATTTTCTTAGAATATGAATTACATTTCAGGGGCATCAGTATAGGTCATTATTATCCAATAACCATTTCCTTAGATTATATTTAACATTAGCAGTATACATGTTATTATTTTGAATTGTCATTGGTAATTGGTTAAAAATTTTGGGTACTATATAGTTTAAAGTTCTTTCACCATATTTATTAGTACATTTCGGAACTACCAGTCCTTCATTTTGAGTGAATCTTGTGTTATGTTTATGGCAAACTCTTTCCCTATACAATGAATCAGACAATATAACATGTTGACTTACAATATTATAAAACAATAATCCTCTGACAGGTAAAATATTCAGAGACTTGTATATTAATTTAATGTTACTTCTGTGTTGATTGTCATATTTATGGATTAACAATTTTATAATGGAGTTTTGTAATGTTTGTATATAGCTTATATTAGTTTTACAAGAATGTCCCCAAGAAGTAATTCCATAACGTATTATTGGATTCAGCCAGAGATAAGTAGATTAACTTTAAAGTACTTATAGGCACGAAATATTTTATTTTATAAATCCTACCCACAATAGCTCGTAGACGTTTACAAACATTAGCAATGTGTACATCCCATTTCATGTAGCAGTCAATAGTAACACCCAAATATACATAACTTTTGACAAAATCAATGGTTTCACATGTAAAGGGCTGTGCAACATTTTTATGTATGCAGTCAAATGTGTGTGTATATAATGAAGGAATTACATTACATTTGGCGTTTTGAGATCTGATGTGTATAATTTTAGTTTTTTTGGCGTTTATAAAGAGGCCTGCATCATGCGACCATTTCAGTAGGGCAATAAAATCATGTTGCATAAGGTTCATTGCAGTAACCAGATCTTCGTGCGATATTACGAGCGCCGTATCGTATGCATATACAAAATTTCGTATATGCAGACGATAGACGATTTCTGCATATATATTTTTTTTTTAAGTTTCTTTATTCTATAAAATTATTAGTTACATGCATTGAGGAATTTTTCGACCACCATGCTAGGCACATGCCCGTGTTATGGTGGTCGATTTTCTATACATTAACATAAAGATTGTGCGGGAATATAAAATAAAATAACATTTTTAAAATAATGTAAATGACTATAGTAATATAAGGAAGTATGGAAGAATACAGTAGAATATAAAAATATAATAGCATAATATTAATATAATATAATAGTACAATATAATAATATATATAATAATATAATATAGTATAATAATATAATATTTTTTAGTTGTTGTAAGTGTTATTTTTAGATAACAAAATACAATAGTATTTTGAGGAAATCTCATTTAGGTAAATTACATATGTATTAATGAACCACATTGTAAACTGTTGATTTCCCTAAAGTAAAATAGATACATAAAAAAGAATATAAAAAGTATATAGTTATAAAATCAAACATAGTACTATAGAGTAGGCAAATGAGAAAGGATTATTTTTACTATGGAAATTTATATGTGCTTGATTAAATTGGTAGGTACATTATTTTGCAGCAGTTTTGTACAAATAAATCAAAGTTAGAAAGTTAGTTTCAAGTCCGGCGAATTACACTGAACACTGGAGTCAATTATTATTGTTACGGTTGTTTAGTCAGCTGGTAGCTAAGGTGGCACAGTAGGTACATGGAACTTGTATGCCGTAGGTACAGTGGTGCCAAACAGTTTTAAGTAGTTTATGTAAAAGTTTTTAAACTTTCGGCCATTAATATTATAGTAATTATATATAGTTCTTTACAAACAAAAACTTTTATTGGTGGTATAACCTACGTTCTTTAAAGAAATTCTTTAAAGAAATACCTCAAAGAAATTCTTTAAAGAAATTTCGACCCTTTCCGGATATCCATTTTTGGACACCGGCTGCAAAGTGAGTAAGTGTACTGGATCTTTTGATGTCGTTATTTAGTGCATTGTATATTTTTGGTGCGATGTATGTGTATTGTCTTTGTGAGAAAGTGGTTTTTGTTATGGGGATTGTGCATTTTCCATGCGTTGAGTAGCGTGTATGTATATCTTTTTGAGTAGAATTTATCAAACCATTTTTCCAGATATGGATGAGAACTATCTTAATATAAAGTTGGCGAATGTCCAGGACTGCTAGTTTCTTGAAGAGTGGCTCTGATGGGTAAGAACGGGAACATTTGAAGATGATCCTTAACAAAAGTTTTTGAACAGTCACTAGAGGGTAGAGAATGGATGCAGCACAACCTCCCCATCCTATAATGCCGTAGGTACGTAGCTATAGATTGGAATAAAGCAAAATAAACACTTTTTAGTGTTTTTATATCGAGGATTGATCGAAGAGAATAAAAAATATAGCATAACTTACGGAGTCTTTTTGTTATGGAGTTGATTTGGGCCTCCCAGCGTAAATGGTTATCTATAATGACACCTAGGTATTTTATTTCAGTTGACGGTTTAATAATTGGGCATGAACAGCTTGTAGTGAGAGATAGTGGGGGAGTGTCTAGATTTTGTGGGCAAGTGTGAATAATTAGTTTAGGAAGGTTTTCTGAGAGAGTTAATTTTCGGATTGAAAAATGTATATATTGTGTTTTTTTAATATTTAGGGTGAGGAGGTTGGAGTCCAGCCATTTTTTAATTTTGTTCAGTCCAGAATTCGCCTTCTCAATTGTTGTTCTCCACATTTTACTCGTAAAAATGATTACCGTGTCATCAGCGAAAGATATTATATTACCTTCAATATCCAAATTCAACAAGGAGTTCATATATATTAGAAATAAGAGCGGGCCTAGAACACTTCCTTGGGGTACGCCGTAGGAGATGGGTAAACATTTACTCCTGTATTCTTGATCGGAGTGGATGACGGTTGTTTGTGATCTCTGCGTGAGGTAGTTTTTAAACCATTTCAGGGCAGTACCTTCTATCAGAATCTGTTGCAGTTTTTTTAGAAGAATGTGGTGGGAAATAGTGTCGAAGGCTTTAGACAAATCTAGAAAGACAGCAAGAGGTTTATTGCCTTTATCGAGGTTATCTGATATAATATTGGTAAAGGTTGCAATTGCATCAGCAGTACTACAGTCTTTGCGAAAACCGTATTGGTTTTTGGAAAGGATTTTATTGTCCTCGAGGAATTTGAGGAGTCTTATTTTTACTACTTTTTCAATGATTTTGGATATAGTGCTCAACAGCGATATAGGCCTGTAACTATTTAGGGAAGATCTGTCACCTGATTTGAAAATAGGGATGATAGAGGCATGTTTAAGTGATTTTGGGAATAAACCGGATTGGAGGCTTAAGTTAATAACGTGTTTGAGAGGGCTGGCAATAAGGGTTTTTAAATGTTTAGTGAGTTTAGTAGTGATTTTATCTATTCCTGTTGAGTGACTATTTTTTAATGTTGAGATGATTTTTGTAATTTCCAATTCTGTGGTAGGTGTGAACATAAATGGAGTATAACTGAGATGAGCCAGGGTTATTTCGTTTGCAAGGTCATGTTCCGAAACATTATTTCTAGTTAGAATATTATTGGAAAGGTTAGATCCGACTGAGGTGAAAAATTCATTGAAATGGTCTGCGATTTTTATTGAGTCATTACGTGTATTTGTTAATGATCGGCCTTCAATTTTAATCTTATTGATGGGTGTAGTCGTTTGTCTAGTGTGGGATATGTCCTTAATAATACTCCATATTTTTTTCTTGTCATTTTCGGCGTTTTTGATTTGTTTTTTATAGTAATCTTCTCTGGCCTTAGAGGTAATTTTTTTGCAGACATTTCTGTATTTCTTGTAAAATATGTAGGATTCATGATCGTTGGGATTTTTTTTACAGAGCGCGTGGAGTTTATCACGCTTACGTATAGAATGAAGGATACCTACAGTTATCCAAGGTTTGAGTTTAGTGTCAAAATGTTTTGTTTTGTGTGGTGTGCTGGATGTAGCGTTGATTAGGTGGTTATGTAGTGTTTCGACAAGAGATTCGCAGGCTAAATTAGGATCATTTTGTTTGTAAAGATTTGACCAATTTTCTTGTGAGACCAGCTCAAAAAGTTTGGTATAGGATATTTTATTTTTTGGAATTTCATGCGGTTGTGGTTTATCTACTTTGTAAGAAAGAGAAGTTATGGTAGCGTAGTGGTCTGTGATGGTGCATTGGTATACAAGAGATATAGTTTTTAATTTACATTTTGAAAAAACATGATCAATACAACTTACAGACGAGCCAGATACTCTTGTAGGTGCTGTTATGGCTGGGACGAGGCCATGAAGAGTTAGCATATTTATATAATCATTGGCTTGAGGATGCATAGAATTAATTATATTTATATTGAGGTCACCAATAATTAGGAGATTATCACAATCACTCACACAAGATAGAAATTGGTTTAGTGAATTTAGAAAAGGGGTTATGTTAGACGTGCCTGGTGATCGATATATAGAAAATATGGTTACGTGTTTATCTATTACAATTTTGAGACAGTTAGATTGACTGATTATGATTTCGTTTACTGAGTGAGATATGTGATTTTTTTATGTATATGATAACTCCATCGTTTTGGGTTATGTTATTCTGTGTATTGTAGTGGGTGTAGTTTGTTATGTTTTTGGGAAGGTAATTTTCATTGATCCAGCATTCACTCAAAATGATTATGTCAAAGTCGGAGTTCAGGTCTGTGAGAACTATCAATAATTCGTTAAAATTATGGTTTATGCTTCTGATATTCATTGAGAAAATTTTTAGGGCCGATAGAGTTAATATTTGTTGAACTTCTAGAGAACTGTTTGTTTCTGTACATGGAATTGGAGACAAATTGTCTAGTTGATCGGCTATTTCTACCATTTATAAAGTTTGTAACAAAACACAGTAAGTGGCATAAAAAATAGCAATGATTTTGACACATCGTTTAAAATAAAAATGAGAGGCTCCACATATTCATATGATAGATTCAACTTAACATTTAAGACAGTGGTGATAACAAGACCTATGATCAAAAATAGTATCTTTGGGCTAGAGACATACAATAATAATTTACTGCTGTATATAATGAAGAGTTTTAAATAATAATATAAAAATACATAAAAGAAAATTATGTTGCTCAGCGAGCATTGTTTACGGGTTAATGGGTGAGGGTGACAAAAGGTGTTTATTTTTGTCACTAATAATAATGACAGGTGTCCCAATATCTCGCCGTACATAGACTTGACCCCCTCTGGTCCAAGCAAATTTGAAAAGGTTTGCACGTTTGGCCTTGCGGGCAAGAAACCACAGGTGCTTCGCCTGAAATGTTAGATGTTCGGAAATGTATATAGGGGAACCTGGTCCTGCCATTCCGATTAGGGTGGTGTTAAGTGTGTCCTCACGATTTGCAGCTTGTTTATTGAACCTTTTTACATCTTCCAGAAAATTATCACGGTCGATATTGGACTTGAATTTTATTAGGATGGGCCTGCATTTATCTTTGGAGACTTTTAGTGTAGTGCGGTACGCCGTATCGATATTGGTAGCTTCGTTTGAGTTTATGGTTTTTTTTATGTTGAATATAATATTATTTAGGTTTTTGCCGTTGGTTTCTGGGATTCCTCTAATCTCCACATTTTTTGATCGGTTTAGTCTATCCATCTGTTCCACGTGGTTTTCAATGGCTTCAAGTCTCGCTTCGAGGTTAGAATTCTTTTTTTCAAGTGATTTATTTTTATCCTCAAGGTCGTGAACGCGAAGTAGAATCTCTTGGTATTGTTTACTCATTGTTTCCAGAGTGGCTAGAATTTGAGTGTTTTGTTCCATTAGTTTGGTAAGTAGTTCACTCTCCGGAGGTGTTGTACCGCTGGCTTTAACAATAGGTACTGCCGATAGACATTGCTTGCATCTGATCTGTGCGCGGCGCTCCTTACTGAGTCTACGGTAGGAGCTCTCCGCCACTCCACCACAGTGTAAATGAAAGGTCCCTTTGCACAGGGCGCACACAAAAACGGACTCGGCCGAGGCAGTAGGCTCTGAACACGTATGGCAAGGATTATTCATATTGATGTGTTCGTTTAGTTAGTACTTGTTAGTTATTAGATTAGTATGTATTGCACTTCGGTAAGAACGTGTGTGTGCGTATGAGATTATCACTTGCTGTTGACTGATTTAATTATTGTGATATTTATTTTTTTAAATTTTGGTTTATTTACCAGTTGTTCGTCTTGGCACAAAAACTTTTCACACACTAGATTACTTCCGTACGCCGTAGATGCTAATTGAGTAGACAAAATAATATAATATTTAAAGAGAAATAATAATAATGTTGTGTTTATTGATTGCTGTTAATTTTGTTTTAGAGAGATGATTCTTACTTCACCGATTCAAAAACACTTCGTATAATAATTTAATTATTGTTAGCTAATTTTAAATCAATAGAATTTTATGTATTTCGCTAGACAATTTGAAATCGTAGCTGGTAACAGACATTGAACTGTCACTTTTTGATTGTCACTTCACTTTATCATTGGATCACAAATGTTTATTGATGTTTCTCAGTACACAACTCACTTTTGAATTGAATTGAATTGAAATCCTTCACTGTAAACATTTCAAACACCGCAAAAACTTTTTACTTTGTATTTCATGGGTTAAAAATCATATATTTTTAAATGTTTGTTCGGAGCGATTAAGATGCGTGTTTACTGTTGCACTATCCATAGACAATGAATAATATATGTACAAAGATTTCGTCGAAACCGATCGTGTGGCGATCTACTCGGATATGTGACATATTTGGGGGCGGTACATGGAACGTTTTGGTGAAACTCAAACCGTTGGGTTGGATATCTCCAAAGCCTTTGACAGAGTCTGGCACCGGGCGCTTATCGGGAAGTTATCATCGTATGGGATCCACCCAACCCTGCATAGTTGGATTGCGGACTTTCTGAGGGGAAGAACAATTCAAACTGTGGTTGACGGCTCTTCTTCCTCACCGTACCAAATCAATGCGGGGGTGCCACAAGGATCTGTGCTGTCTCCGACGCTGTTTTTATTGCACATCAACGATCTCGTTGAATGTGCACCAATTCACTGCTACGCTGATGACAGCACCGTTCACGAGGGTTATCTTTTTGACAGGCCCCCTTCCACCTATGATGTCCGAACAGCTCGGGAAGTTTTGAAGCAAAAAATTGACCACCACCTCGAGATGGTTCGTGCCTGGGGCAAGGCCAACTTGGTCAGTTTCAACGTCTCAAAAACCCAAGCGTGTTTGATTTCGGCAAAAAGGGAGATCAATGACTGTCTGATGCAATTTGATGGGAGCACTCTCCCCAATAAAGACTCCATTGAAATGCTTGGAGTTACTATATCAGACCAGCTCAAGTATCGGAGATCCATAGAAGCCCGAGTAAATCAGGCCTCCAAAAAGTTGGGCGTCTTGTACAGGGCTAGGAGATTCTTCAACAGTGACCAGCTGCTGACCCTGTACAAGTTTCAAGTCCGCCCAACTATTGAATTTGGGAGCCACCTTTGGGCTGGTGCCCCAAAATACTTAATAAACCTGCTTGAATCTGTGCAAAGGAGAGCGATCCGTCTGATTGACAATCCGTTGTTAACAGACCGATTGCCTTCTCTAATGCATAGACGCAATGTAGGCATGCTGTGTCTGTTCTACAGGTATTTCAATGGAGCCTGCTCCAAGGAGCTAGCAGCATTGATTCCTGATGCACCGGTGCACGTGCGCGAAACTCGACGGACACGAACTGAACACCCGTTCATGGTTGACGTTGGCTTCATGAGAACGGGCCGTTTTTACGACTCGTTTTTGTGTAAGTCGGCTCGTATGTGGAACGAGCTACCGGCATCTGCTTTTCCTCCATTCTATAATCCGAGCCTCTTCAAGGCCCGCATTAACAAATCCCTTCCTACAGCCCCTACCTTATTCCGCCTCACAACGCCGCCCAACCGGGTGGTGACATAGTTCCCCTGTCTGTACACTGCACAGGCAGGGACACTCTTGTGAGGTGTCTAAAAAAAAAAATAAAAAAAATGTTTAACGAATGAAAACAATTTTCTCGTAATTGAGACATAAATAATATAAAGGGTTGGCCCTAGAATTGACCCCTGTGCAACACCTGTTGAGATATATTTTCTTTTGCTAAATTTTTTAAGAATTTTTACTCTTATTTGTCGATCAGTTAGTAAATTTTTTAATAAAACTAGCAGCTTTCCTCTAATTCCTATTGTCTCCAGTGTTTCTAATAATTTATTTGTATCAATGGTATCAAATGCCTTAGAGTTATCTATGAATAAAACCAACACTTGTTTTTTTAGATTTAATTCATAATTTATGTGATTTGAAAATTCCTGAAGCAGCATTTCCATACTTTTTTTCTTTTGAAATCCATATTGGTTGGGATCCAACAAAGACAAAGATTCTAGATATTTATTAAGTTTTATGGAAATGTATTTTTCAAGTATTTTTTCTAGGGCTGGCAATATGCTTATTGGCCTATAATTTTGAATATCTGTATGTTTGCCCCCTTTGTAAATTGGCCTAATGATGCTACTTTTAAGTTCATCTGGTATTACTGCTTGCGATAAAATTACTAATGCCAGGAGAGTTGTTAGTGTAAGTTTTTTTATCGATGTAATATTTCAGAAAAACCAATATCATCAAAGATTTTTTTTTTTTTACAGTAATACCGCACAAGAGTCCCAACTGCTCCCGTCTGGAGCCAGTGAGACTATGGCATCCCCAATTGGGGTATTTTGTGAGGCTGAGGGTATTGGGGAGGGGAGGGAGATGGGGAAGAGGAAGGTGGGGAAGTACCTGGCTATTCAGATCTGGTCACCAAACACGGCTAAAGCCATTTCAAGCAACGTTTCGATTCTGAATGGTGGTCTTACACCAGGGCGATACTGAGAGTATCTTCCACTCTGAAACGTGCCGCAAATATACTATATATTATTTTAATTTAATTAATTGTGAAATAACACAAATTAATCAAATAAAATTTATTTGCGCACGCCGGGTTCGAACCCGCGACCTTCGGATCTGTAGTCAAAAGCGTATACCACTAGACCACGCCGGCCGTCAAAAGATAATAAAGGATAATAAAGGATATTCTATTTTCAAGGTCGGTGCATGTTTCGTTTAGATAAATGAATATTATCTTCTTTAATTATTTGATAAAATTTGTTTACATGTATGTAATGAAGTTGTATCTAACAATCTGGTTCAGGTGAAATGTAAATAAATTCATTCATCACGACTTCCGAAATGGTCAATGTAGATAGGCAAGAATCAAAAAAAAAAAAAAAAAAAAATATATATATATATATATATATATATATATATTGTTGAAATGATAACAACAATATAAGACTAGTGCTGCCATATATGTATTTAATATGTAAACTTATATGAAATAAATCTTAGTCTATTCTCCATCTTTGATCAAACAGCGTTTCATTACAGGTTATGGGCCGTTCGCTTATAAATCTTCGCGATTTTGTTGTTTTTTTTGTTTGACCAGTATAAAAAACACGATTACAAAACGCGATTGAACTGTGTCGTGACGGATTGTTATAATAAAAGTGTACAACTTTAGTATATCGCAGTTTAAAAATGTCGGCGAACTATCTTGTCAACGTACCCAAGCTAACGGGACGTGATAATTACGACATATGGTGTTTTGCGGCACAGAATTTTTTAATCCTCGAAGGCATGAAGCATTGTGTGCAGCCAGAAGTCGGGATTGAAATAAAACCTGCAGATGATGCAAAAACCAAAGCAAAATTGATTATGACAATCGACTCGTCTTTATATGTTCACGTAAAAGATGCTACATCCAGTAAAGAGTTATGGGATAAATTAAAAAAATTATTCGACGACAACGGATTTTCACGGAGAATAAGTTTTTTATAACCTGATTAAACAAAAACGTTACTTCAATGCATCATTTACTAGGTTTCGTGACTTAGCAGGTGTGCCCGTGTTCATGGGGTGAGGTTTGTTTTAGGTCATTTTATAAGAGAAATTTTGCACTTGAACTGATTGAATAAAATTTTATTTTAATGTACTTTTACCATCTCTCTCGACGTAAGTTTCTTGTAATGATTAAGTTAAAACAAAGCGTAATTTCCATAATATGTGCCTATTAAAATTGCGGAAATTAGATTGGTGAGAATTTAATTTTTCATATTTTAAATTATGATTGCTGAAAAATTTATTCCAATTTGTTTTTTATTAAACATGGCTAAAGTCATTTCAAGCACCGATTCCAACCAACGATGTTTTAGTATATGTTCGTAAATCAACAGGAGCCATAATGTCTGTACATCAGAGCCCTCGAGAATTATTACAATTATGTGTACCGCCGCCCCGGGAACCATTAATTAGATAACCAACACCCCTACCATTAGTCACCGCCAACGATTTAGCGAGATTGTTGTTTATTTTTTGTATTTTTTTACATCGTCTCCACACAGGAGGCCCTGAGGAAAATCGTAACCCTCGAGGCCTATGTCATCTTTGTGAATGCTGTGTTGAGGGTATTTTGAAGGAAAGGAAGGACAGTGAGTTCTGGGAATAAAGATATGATGGGTGGGTAGTAATCTGGGGCTCAGTGTGTTCGAGTGATATACATAAGATCCAACTCTCCTACTGCGTTGCAAGGCGATGCGTTGAAAGAGGATTAATCGATCCGGCCCGCCACGCATTTGGTAGGCAAGCGCATCCGCCGCCAAGAACCGAACACACCTCACCCCATAAACCCGGGCACTCCTGCTCAGTCACCAAACATATCAAACTACTTGGGGTGACTCTCGACTGGCAATCCGAAGGTCGAGGGTTCAAATAAATATAAAAAATTAATTTGTACTATTTTACAATTAGTGATTGGTGACCATATCTGAATAGCCAGGTACTCTCCTCCTCGTCATCTCCTTCGAGGTCCACAATACATTCAGCCTCATTATAACCCCAATTGAGGATGCCATAGTCTCACTGGCTCCAGACGGGAGCAGTTGGGACTCTGGTGCGGTATACACACAATTTTTTATTTGTAAAAAATGACAACAAAAATATTGTTAATATTATAATGAGATGCCAATCATATTTTCTACAAAACGCTACAGCTAGCTTCAAGAAGTTGAATAAGAATAAAGTATTTTTAGCACAAAAATGGCAGAAGATGAATGAACACGTGCAGTATAGTAATACCAACTAAAGGACAGGATGAAACACTTCAAAATATTTTATTTAAATTTTGATAATTCCTTGATGCTTCATAATAATGTTTTATAAAAAAATACAAATCATATCACACCACATCCTAACTAAAAAGCCGATATGTTTTTATACACAAAAAGGTATATTTGGATATTATCTGTATTAAAACTAATTTCGTTAAAAAATAATACTGTATTGAAAATGTGATCAGACCAAAACTTCGTTGTTAAGAGAATGCAGCTGCAGACTGGCCGGGATTTGACAACACCCTGATTAGAATACATTTAACTCATATAATAAGTATAATTTAATTTGTCTTTGATAATCAACGGCTATGGAATTTTACGTCTTGCCACCGCGTTCCCGGATAATATTGATTATAATAATATATATATACATGTTATTTGGGGGAAAGTTTTATCTCATTCATAAAAAAAACTTTTTCTCCTTATTTTTTTATTGAGATTAAAGCAAACTATGATGTTAATATAAATTTGTTTTGTTATTTTATTACATTAAATAGTTACGGTTCGTGATTAAACTGATTTTCTTTAGGCCAGATAGTGTATTACGTTAAACATAATTGAAATTTTGAAAAGTAATTTTTTCAACTTATTAAAAAAAACTTATTTTCCTCGTCATTCCGTAAAAGCTGCAATGACCCCGGGGTCGGGATCATTGCAGCTTTTCACTCGATCGGTTTATGAGTATATAGCTTAATTTATATGAGATTAACAAAACAAGAATTTGGTAGGCATCTAGTTTTTTGCCGTTGATTATGAGTATTTTTATCGTAAACCTAAGTTTTTATCGCAAGACGTAGAAAATGCTTAAAGTCAAATTGGTTCAATTGGCCCCATATAATATTCATTGGGCCACTGTGAAAACAACTTCACATAAAATATAATCGAACAAATTGATTAAATATAATTGCATTTGTAACCACCTTGTAGCTGTTTTTTTAGTTTATGCTTTATAGAAAGATGCCGACTTCCGGTCATATTGTTTTATAATATTAAATATGAGATGATTTTAAAAGAATCATCTTTAGAGCTATTCGAAACATTCGTAAAAATCAAATCCATAAAAAAATCATAACTTAGCAGTTGTACACTGTTGCGTTTGCTCAGCTACTACGTGGCGGGCCGGATCGAAAGAGACTGGTTGAGGGATACCTTTTGACCATAAAAATCTAAAATGGCGGCAAAAGGAATAATATTATATGGTATATTTTGAAATTCTTACCACCTCTCCTGATTACGCTTCGTGACTTAGTAGGGGTGGCCGGGTTCTTGATTATAATGGGTAATTATTTAAAATGGGTAATCAATGGATGATTGAACGCGGTTGGAGATAACAAAAAACTGTCCAAAGAAGCGAAACGCCACAATGGAGTGCTGGTACCTACCCTAATATATGGAAGTGAGGCATGGAACTGGCAGAAGAAGGCTGAAAGTAGACTGAATACTGTAGAAATGAGATCCCTGAGGCATATGTACGGTAAAATCATGTATGACGAAATCTATTCTACAGGTATTTTATTAGAGCCTGTTAAAAGGAGCTAGCAGCATTGTTCCCCGGTGCACCGTGCACGTGCTTGATACTCGACGGACACGAGCGGAACGCACGTTCACAATAAAGTTGATGTTGTCTTTATGAGAACGGGTCGTTTTTCCAACTCGTTTTTCGTTTTGTAAGTCTCCATATTCAAATTCGGCGGTATGATTTTTTTATGTGACACCTCTCACTAGAGCGCCCCTGTCTTTACACTCTAAATACAGAGAAACTATGTCGCCAACCGGTTGGGCAGCGTTATGAGGCGGGTTAAGGTAGGGGCTGTAGGAATGAATTTATTAATGCTGGTCTTAAAGAGGCGCGAATTATATGGAGGAGGAAAAACAGATGCTGATAGCTCGTTCCACATACGAGCCGACTTACGGTAAAATGAGTCGAAGAAACGACCCGTTCGTATATAGATAACATCAACTTTACTGTGAACCTGTGTTCCGCTCGTATCTGTCGAGTATCAAGCACGTGCACAGTGCACCGGGGATCAATGCTGCTAGTTCCTTTTAACAGGCCCTTATAAAATACCTGTAGAATAGACACAGCATACGCACATTTCGCCATACATGATTTTACCGCACATATTCCTCAGGAATCTCATCTATACAGTATTCTATCTACTTTCAGCCTTCTTCTGCCAATTCCATGCCTCATTTCCATATATTAGGGTAGGTACCAGCACTCCATTGTGGACTGCTAGCTTCGCTTCTTTGGACAGTTTTTAGTTAGCTCCAACCGCGTCCAATCATTCATTAATTACCCATTATAACCAAGAACCCGGCCTCCCCTACTAAGTCACGAAGCGTAATCAGGAGAGATGGTAAAAGATAGAGGTTCAAAATTTCCTACATAACATTATTCCTTTTGCCGCCATTTTGGATTTTTATGGTCGAAAGGTATCCCTCAACCAGTTTCTTTCAATCCGGCCCGCCACGCAGTAGATGGGCAAACGCATCCGCCGGCAGGACCTAGACAAACCTCACCCTATGAACCCGTGTACCCCTGCTAAGTTATGATTTTTTTATGGATTTGTTTTTGCGAAATTTTCGTTTCAATCTAAATATGCATACATTTCTTATAAACAATTCAAGCAACACACGTCATTTTGATTTGAAACGGTACCATCTCACAGTCATTTCATGCGATATTCGACTCTAGAGACTAATACTTTGAGTTCAATATCACAAAAGATTACGGAATCACATAAAACCTTCTGATGAACAGTCCACCGATTGCCCCTTGATTGGTTCATTTAGTAAAACCATATATAGGGACACAGATCAACTTTGTCTAATAACTTCTTACCTGGATCAACATACTACGGGAATATATCAATATATATGAGATCAACATAAGTATGCCAATTTGGGTAGATCAACATAAATTATGCATCCGATTTCCATACAAATTTAGAAAATTTAAGGAACAGTATATCAAATGGTTTTTCTGGCAAACTG
Source organism: Hesperophylax magnus (assembly GCA_026573805.1). NCBI lineage: Eukaryota > Metazoa > Arthropoda > Insecta > Trichoptera > Limnephilidae > Hesperophylax > Hesperophylax magnus. Next base: position 3,194 of record JAIUSX010000180.1, on the reverse strand, counting down.
GCAACATTGATAATTATTGTACCACTGTTGCCAATTCGTACCGATGTATTCCATAATAGCCAAGTTATATGGTGTTAAAGGTGGATCAACTTAGTCTAACAACTTCTTACTGGATCAACATAATACGGGAAGAGGACAATATATATATATATATATATATATATATATATATATATATATATATATATATATATATATATATATATATATATTGTTGAAATGATAACAACAATATAAGACTAGTGCTGCCATATATGTATTTAATATGTAAACTTATATGAAATAAATCTTAGTCTATTCTCCATCTTTGATCAAACAGCGTTTCATTACAGGTTATGGGCCGTTCGCTTATAAATCTTCGCGATTTTGTTGTTTTTTTTGTTTGACCAGTATAAAAAACACGATTACAAAACGCGATTGAACTGTGTCGTGACGGATTGTTATAATAAAAGTGTACAACTTTAGTATATCGCAGTTTAAAAATGTCGGCGAACTATCTTGTCAACGTACCCAAGCTAACGGGACGTGATAATTACGACATATGGTGTTTTGCGGCACAGAATTTTTTAATCCTCGAAGGCATGAAGCATTGTGTGCAGCCAGAAGTCGGGATTGAAATAAAACCTGCAGATGATGCAAAAACCAAAGCAAAATTGATTATGACAATCGACTCGTCTTTATATGTTCACGTAAAAGATGCTACATCCAGTAAAGAGTTATGGGATAAATTAAAAAAATTATTCGACGACAACGGATTTTCACGGAGAATAAGTTTGCTGAGAAATTTAATTTCGATTCGCCGAGAGAATTGCAGTTCGATGACGTCTTATGTGACGCAGATTATCGATACAGCACAGAAGCTTTCAGAAACGGGATTCGAAATTAATGACACATGGACAGCATCATTGCTACTCGCTGGTTTGCCAGATCGTTTCTCGCCGATGGTTATGGCATTAGAACATTCAGGAATTCCTATAACGACAGACTCCATAAAAACAAAATTGTTAAATATGGATTCAGCAAGTCATGACGGGAGTGAAGTTAGCGGAGCTTTAGCAATTCGTTCAACTTCAAAGTACAAAGGAAAAAATAATACGAATATGTCTATGGCCAGCAAAAGTTATGTTGGCAGCAATGGCAGCACTGGCTTGTCAAAGTCAAACGTCAACAAGCATATAAAGTGCTACAGATGTAAACAAATCGGGCATTACAAGAACCAGTGTACAAATACAGAAAATAACTTGTCAAATCAGATAAATAAGGAGCGAATGCAGTCTAATGCGTTTAGCGCAGTGTTCCTGAGTGGAAATTTTAACAAAGACGATTGGTATATCGACTCGGGCGCGAGTGTACATCTAACAGCAAATGAAAGTTGGATTATAAATGCGCAGTATGAACAAGAAAAAATAATTGTTGTCGCAAACAGTGAAAAGGTGTCAGTATTGTGTTCTTGCGATGTAAAAATCATGACTAAAACAGATAATCATGAGTATGACATCATGGTGAAAAACGTATATTGTGTACCAAGTCTAACAACGAATTTATTATCTGTTAGCCAACTGATTATGAAAGGCAACCGTGTATCTTTCACTGGAAATGGTTGTTCAGTTTATAATAAAAATAACGAGTTGGTTGCTACGGCAGTGTTGGTCAATGGAGTATATAAAGTGAATTTGCTAAAACAAGACTGTTTAGCAGCATCAGTTGTGTCAGGAATGACTTGGCATCGAAGGTTAGGACACATAAACAAAGATTATTTGAATCAGATGGAAAAAGCTGTGCATGGTATATCACTTGATAAAAAAGTTGACATAAGCAAATCTTCATGCACAACATGTTGTGAAGGCAAACAATGCCGGTTACCTTTTAAGAGCAGTGGCCAACGAAGCAGTAATCTCCTAGATATTGTGCACACAGACATATCGTCGCCCCAGTGCTTAATTGTCCAAACGACCATTTTAGCGAAAATGAGTTTTTAACGCAATATTGTTAAGAATCAAATTACGCGTCGTTCGATGAAGAAAAAATAGTTTTATCAGCCTCCTACAATTAATTATAAGCATTTTAAAATGTCAATGTCCACAACAATATTCTAAAAGTGAGTCCTTGTTTGGCCAATCTCCTTATTAGGCCAACCTCCTAGAGTCGAGAATTAAAATTGCGTGCTAGTTTGTTCAAACTCCACCAACCGACCAATTACAGCACGATGCGAGGATCACGTGATGCCGCCATCTTAAGTTTTTACATTCCAACGGTGTTTGTTTTCTGGTGTTACGCGGAAGTAAAAAAGCATTTAAATATATACCAAGGAGTTTTTGATAGACAAAACAACAGGAAAATGTCAATAACTAATTACAAAAGTGCATACATACGCAGCAGTGCGGAAATAGAGCGGTAAGTGTTAGTTTTAAATATCTCTATTAATACCAAATTTGTTTTGTTTTTTACATTGCAATGAACTTTGTGATACAGCGTGTTCACTTTTCTGTTTTCGCTCAGACTCTACTTTTTGCAAGTTTTTGCTGTCAAAATTGGTTTTTTGACTGACGATTCATATTAAACTAGTTATATTAGTATTTCAATTCGAAATTTTCAGTATATCCGTATTTGTATGTAGCCGTTTGAGATTTACAAATTGATCTATAGTGATTATGCAGTTTGTTGAAATAAATTATAGTTATATAATAAATTATAATTCTGATTTTTTCCTCATTTGTGTGTTTTGGGGTTTTGATTACGATTGTGAGCATTACCAACAAAAACGGTAGGATTTTAATTTTTAGCCAAAAAAACATGTATAGGTATATTATTCACTGAAATAATTTGCATAAATTTCATATAATTTAAGTGATTTAGTTTTTTGGCCACGCGTACTGTTTAGGCGCAATTCTATGGGAGCACTCTCCCCAATAAAGACTCCATTGAAAGCTTGGAGTTAGTATATCAGACCGGCTCAAGTATCGGGGTTCCATAGAAGCCCGAGTAAATCAGGCTTCCAAGAAGCTGGACGTCTTGTACACGGCTAGGATATCCTTCAACAGTGACCAGCTGCTGACCCTGTACAAGTCTCAAGTCCGCCCAACAGTTGAATTTGGGAGCCACCTCTGGGCTGGTGCCTCAAAATACTTAATTAACCTACTTGAATCTGTGCAAAGGAGGGCGATCCGTCTTATTGACAATCCGTTGTTAACAGA